>OX336390.1:317801851-320301851 GCA_946902985.2 Meconema thalassinum | reverse complement strand
CCAACACCTGGAATTTATTTCTGAGCTCCAGTTTAAATTGGTCCAATCTCTGCTGGTTCTTAACCTTGCCCACATCAAACTTGTTGTGCCGCGTGTTAAACTTTCGGCCGACTGCCACGATCTTCATGCGGAAGTTGGCAACCACAAGATGATGGTCACTACCAACATCCGCTCCTCTCTTGTTCCTAACATCTTCCAAGCTTCTTCTGAACCTCCTGCTCACCGCGATGTGATCAATTTGATTTTCTGTGACTTGATCAGGAGACACCCAGGTGACCTTGTGGCACCACCTATGAGGAAACACCGTGCCACCCGTCACCAAATCCTGACTGGCGCAATATTCCGTAAATTTCTCCCCATTGTCATTCATCTCACCAAGGCCATGTTTACCCATGTTCAGCTCCAACCCCTCATTGTTTGATCCCACCTTCGCGTTGAAGTCTCCCATAACAATGAGAATGTCCTTCTTACTTGTTTGTCTTGTGGCATCTCGCAGCATTTGGTAGAATTCTTCCTTCTTCTCTGGCTCCGATTGTTCTGTAGGCGCATAGCATTGGATGATGATCACATTCCTGATCTTTGTCTTGAACCTAGCAAACATGAGCCTGCTAGAAATTGGCTTCCACTCCATAAGGCTCCTCTTTGCATTTCTGTTGAGCAGCAACCCCACTCCATCCCTGTGTTCTTCCTCATCGCCCCCAGAATAGAGAAATGTAATTCCATCTGTTGTCTGTATTTCACCAAATCCTGGCCACCTCACCTCACTCAATCCTAGGATATCCAGCCCATAGTTCTTCATCTCCCGTGTCACTTGTTTCAGTCTGGTTTTCTCCATCAAGGTCCTCACATTCCAGAAACCGATTTTTGTAGTCCTCTTCATGCCAAAAGTCGTCATCAGGTTATCCGTCCGGTTTTGTAATTTCGCTTCAGTTTCAGTAATCAGTTTATTTAAGAGGAGCGAGTGATTAACCCACTGCCTCCGAGTGCCTTGGAGGGGCTGCCACCTTAGGCCTGAGGCACCAGGCTGATTTTCTGTCAGGGTTTCTTCCCTTAGCCTTAGAAGAACCAACTCCAAACTACAAGGCAGCAGTTGTCCCGATCTTCAAGAAAGGTATTAGAACAGAATGCAGAAACTATCGGGGAATAACACTGATGAGTCATTGTGCAAAGATGTTTGAGAAAGTTTTGGAAAGGAGAATTAGGACAAGGATAGAAGGAGGGATGAGGGAAGAACAACATGGCTTCAGAGCAGGAAGGTCCACAGTGGATTTGATTTTTGCTGTAAGGCAGTTACAAGAACAGCACTATGAGTATGGAACAGATCTACTGATGGCCTTCCTGGACATTGAGAAAGCATATGACAGTGTATGCAGAAACAAAGTATGGAAGTCCCTGGAGGATAGAGGAGTAGAAAAATGGACTATAAGGAGGATAAAGGAGATGTACAAGGGAAGCGTGAGCTGTGTGAAAGTGGGAGGAGAGAGATCGGATTGGTTGGAACAGAGAAACGGCCTGAAACAAGGAAGTGCACTGTCACCGTTACTTTTCATTGTGGTGATGGATGACATAATGACCCGAGTGGCACAAGTAATTGGAGAAGGAAAGATGAAAGCAATGGTGTTTGCAGATGGTTTGGGGAAACAAGGAGGAGGAGGTACAGGAACAGTTGGACGTGTGGGAAGGAATAACACAAGGATATGGGATGACATTTAGCATAAATAAGAGTGAGATGGTGTCACAACAAGGAAGAAGGAAAGAACCACAACGGGAATAACAATTGGTGGGGAACAGCTGAAGAAAGTGGAGAGTTTTAATTATCTGGGAAGCCTGATACAAGATAATGGAAGAAAGGATAGAGAAATAAATGAGCGGGGGAGACAGGCAGAAGCATTCCGGAGGAGTGTGAGAAGCATGTTATGGAGCAAGGATGTCCCTCAGAACAGCAAAAAGATCATATATCAGACATACTATGTCCCTATCCTGACGTATGCCTCGGAGACCTGGGTTATGAAAGGAAGGGAGAAGAGCAAAATACAGGCCAGTGAGATGAGGTTCTTGAGAAGCAGTATTGGAGCTACAAAGATGGACAGAATAAGAAATGAAAGGACCAGAGCATTAATGAAGGAGGAGCCATTACATGATGGTATGGAGAAATCTAGACTTAGATGATATGGACATGTAAAACAAATGGAGTAGAAGAGGATACCCAGGAGGATACACGAGACGAAGTGGGAAGGAAAGAGACCGAGAGAGAGGTGGAAGAAAGTGTGAAGAAGAGAGGAGAAGACTGGACAAGGGTGGAGGCTGAGAGATGGTGGGAAGACAGAAGACGTTGGAGAGGCTTGTGTTCCAAACAGACCCGGCCATTGGCTGGAAACTGTGCAAGATGATGATGATGATGATGATGATGATGAGCTGGAGATACCCAACTATTCTTTCTTGAATTTCAATTGGACACACTATTGGCTCCATTCAATCATGAATAATTTTGATGTTATTTGTGCCAACTTTTTTTAGGAAGATTCCTGAACCCAAATGTATTTTGTAATAAAATTACCCATTCAAAGTCAGGTCCTGGTGCTGCCAACTAAGTTAGTCATTTTAGTTACTGCACTAGAGATGTTCAGAAAAAGGCTCCACTTGTGTCGGATGATAAAATGTTTTATAGGGGTATACTGATGTAGGCTTTCAGAGTCAACGAAAGAATGTTCAGAGCTGATTTTTGGGTTGTTAGGCCGTATTCTGCAATTCATGATGTCGTGGCATTACACTAACAAGTGTGCCTGGCATTTTCAAAGACTTGTTCTGGCTTGAAGTGATGGTCATTTGGGTTTATATAGACTGTTGGAATGTTCTAGAAACAATCCAAAAAGCTGCTATGAAGATAACATGTTTCAGTTTGCTGATGGTTATGATGTTGATTCATACCTTTACTCGTAGAAGTTCATTGTGCCACATGAGTCTTAATCCTTTGTAAACCTAATTTAACATGTAGCATTACAAATTATGAACAATTCAAGTTTTCAAAAACATTTTAAAATGTGGTTACTGTTTGACACACTACCACAAGTTTTTAAAGCAAGGGAAGGTCTGGACAATGGTCCAAAGCCATAGTTATTTAAAAAAATACAAAGTCCTGGCCCTACTTGCATAAATCTGGTAAATTGCCATTACCTTTAGGTGCAGAAATGATACTCGTTTAATCAAAAATCAAGTTACATGGTTAATCTGCCTGAGCTACTGGAAAGCTAAGGCTAATAGTGAGATACATGGTTAAACCCTCAACTCTTGAGAAATCTTTTGTATTTAGGTGGTTCAAATGAACGGAGAAATTGATGAACATATTGTATTTGATAGAGACTATAAAACTGTATATAAAGGATTTTTATGGAAGTCTGAAAATGTTTCTCATACTGTTCATGGCACTTTATGGAGAAAGTTCTGTTCTCTTTAGATTGAAGAATTGCATAAGCAAATAAAAAACATAATTCTGGTTGATTATACAACTTGTACAATTAGGAATGAGACCTAAGCGTTAATTTCCATTGAAAGGAAATTTCTCTTGCTCAGTATTTATTAAATGATAGGAACAATTAGAGGTTAAGGAAAGGGGAAATGATGAGAAAGATGTTAGGACCAAGACAGAAACTGAATTTATTACCTTAAATCCAACAGTAAAATATTTCAAAGAATTCCTAAAATCACAATTTAGAGGACATTTCCCATAAAATTTTCATATTTCTGCAAAACTAAGCTACTAGACCAAAGTGGTACAAACTCACCGAGAAAGACCGTCTTGAATTAGGATCGCCAAATTTACACGATCGAGATTAAGTCAGAAACATGTGGATTTGAGGAAGAACCACAGAAACATACACAATGTACAGATAGACAATCATTAATTGCCGCATGGAAAATATCAAAGTCCTGTTCGGGTAGCATCGTGCTTGGACGTGGCTGTACAGTTGCCGCAAAATGTATGCACTTCCATCTTTGTTCAACTACAAGTTCGTGATAAAATGCAACTATCAGTACACAGTGGCACTGTGCAGATATCAGAATAACAGAGAAGAATGATATGCAATTATTGAGAAACCGCCCAAATGCGTAAATAAATGCGTGAAGTGAGGGACACTTCCCAAGTGACGATGGATGAGAAGAGCTTAACAGAGTAGCTGTGTTAGCAGAGGAAAGGTGCGAAGTTGGTAACCCGGATCACCGTGGTTCAAATATTGGTCTCAGCAATTCTTTTTGTTTTGATGGCCTCGGTTATACCATTGTGGAACCGCACGATACTGGATGCCTTTAAGTTTTACAACGAAATATTGCAATAAACTGTTAGTTAATTACCACTTGGTCTATGATAGCTGTTATAGACGTGCATGAGATGTTGGAAACATCATTACAATGTTATGAGTGTTCTGTTGACTGCCAGTTAGCTCAGGGGAAGAGGCGTTGCGTGAAACGACAAAGAACCGGGGTTCGAATCGTACTTGCGGTGTTCATTTTTTAAACATGTCAAATGTTTCATGAACGAAATACGTGTGTGTTTCTATACAAAGAGAAATCTGGCTTAATGAATTTGCTTATCGTTAGTCCTGAAAAGGACCGTTGTAGACACTTCTTCAATATCTCATCCAGTATCCACCGGCTTCGACAACTTGCTGTAGCCGACGTATAATTGACTGAACTAGATTTCTGAAGTCATGTTCATCAAGGGCAATCTCCTCCCATGCTTATAATCTCCCACAATGCATCCTGTGAACGATTGGGAGGGTGAGGCCAGTTTCCCTGATATAGCGTTTCCACTTCGCCCACACATGCTCAATGGGGTTCAAGTCTGGAGTTCGAGGGACCCAGTTGAGCAGTTCAATGGAGTCCTGCTCAGAAAACCAGCCCTGAATACTCCTGCTCATGAGGATTGGAGAGTTGTCTTGCACGAACTGAAGTACTGCATGTGGATAGCGCTCTCTCACACTCGGAATCATAATATTCTGCAAGATGTGCAAATATTGGTCCGATGTGAGATGTCCATCTATCCGATGAAGCACTCCAGCCCCATCAGAAGACATCCATCCCCAGCACGACACAGATATGCAGCCACTACGTGTGCGCTCAGCCACATACCATTTCTCGTATTGGGTTCCACTTGGCCTGTAAACACGAACTGGTCTGACCTCTGCCGAACTGAAACATGTCTCGTCAGAGAAGATGACCTGATCCCAATAACGATTTAATGCCAGCTCAGCAAAGACACACCGGTCGACTATATGTTGGTCGGAGAGACATTCTTTTCTGCAAGCAATTTCTGCTTCTCGTAATCGTTTACGGGCCGTGTATGGACATTCAGGAAAATTGGTCATCTGCATAAGCTCTACCGAGTTTAAGAACGGATTTTCCTGCAAAGTTGTAACTAAATGGCGGTCTTCTTCTACAGTAGAAACCCGCTGTAAACTAGTGCCCGGTAGACGACCAATCCTCCCTGCCACCCGCAACTGTTGTATCCATCTTTGAGCAGATCTCGGTGGAACACCACATGATCGGATCGCTGCCTCATGCACACTGTAATTGCCGTATTCGACGAGAGCCAGGACGTGTTCTCTGGTGGTGTATAGTGAGCCACAGCAGAATGTAATGACGCATTATCATCAATGTTAGCTCGGCCAAACGCGGTTGTTTTCGTAGCATGACATCATCATGGTGTGTTACTTCAAAAAAATAATATTCACAGTGTGACTCGAACTGTGGTTGCTTGGTGATGAACGACTTTACAACCTAACCTATTACGCTACATTGCAACACACGTAATTGTGAGAGTATCGTGTCTTACCATGACACGGTGTGAAGTGGGGCGAGGGGCTGGCCGATAGTGAGAGAGATAGAGAGTGAGAGAATTACGGACTGACTATGTTGCAGTACATATCCACCGAACTGTACGCAGACGAAGTGACACTTAGCATTTTTCATGCCTCAAGGTCCTCAATATCTACGCATCCGAAATATTTCGATGGTCCTCAATATCTACGAATCTATTACAGCAATCAAACTGAAATTTTGTATGTTGATAGAGGCAATTAACATAAGTAGGATATATGAAAATAGGCTATTTAGTTCTTCACGGAACTACTGTATTGGCCCTAAAATAAGCCGCACCCTTAATATTCAAAGAGGAAAAAGGAAAAAAAAAAAGTTTATGCCCGAAAACAAGCTGCATCCGGATTAAGGGAAGACACGTTTATTTTCTTGTACTTACCAACATGTAGGCTAAACATTTTTTTCTGACATTCGTATTTTCTTCCAGCCTCTGTGCTGGTTGTGCTTTTGACATAATGCACAACTGCAAGTTTGAAGGCTACCGGTACCGGTACATTTTAAGCATTTTGAATTCCTTTGCTTGATGAAGGTTTTGCTCTACCGGTAAATGATCGCTCATTTTTGCGTTAAACGGGCTTTCTTAAGATCTTACTGAGACTGAGCTACTGTAGATTATTCAAGCATACGAAAGAATATGTTACCGAATAACAATGCACCGCCAAAACAAAAGTTTGCATTGTTGTCATTAAATACAGCTAGTTTCTCTTGCAGACCGTATTGTTGCTTATTTTGCTGTGTTCTTGCTAATGAGCATTCCTTTTTAGACCATACATGACATATAAAAGTGTAGGTAGCGAATATAAGCCGCACCCAGATTTTTTACCCAAATAATTTTAATAAAAAGTGCGGCTTATTTCCAGGCCACTACAGTACTTGTTGTTTTTAGAATAACAGTGTTGGGCAATTGTCCCCCTCATTTCTTGAGCCAGATTGATTTAAAAGTGATTTATGTGATTAAAGTTAAACATGACTAATAAAAATTTCACTCTTTCTGAAAGAAAGAAAAATATATAACTTACCGTATACTCTAGTATTTCTAACAATCATTTTATATTTGATTTGTATCATATGTACCGTAGCTTTTGATTTAACCACACCCCATGTAGGCCTGACGCAGATTATTTGTAGAGTTGGGAATTGGTAAGGTAATTAAAACAACTATTAAATGAAGATTAGATAAATACTTATGTTTTAATCAATACCGTACATAATGTTTTAAATTTACAGTACTTACCTCACATAATTGCATATGCTTCGAAGCAGTCTGTGCACTGATGCTTTTTCACATAGGCTACTTAATGTTATAGTTCAGCTTTAAAGGGACAGGGATTTCCAACTACAAATGAAGTCGCTCCAACCAGATGATCAAGACACATTGCTTATAATTGTTATTATTATTGACCATAATAGCCAGCGAGGTGTTCAGAGTGTGGTTAAAGACACCTTGACTAACAGTACCGGTACCAGGAGCATCATCATCATCATTATTGTTCAAGGAAGGTGTTCAGGTATTATTGTAGGTATTGTACAGTGAGTACAAGTCTTATAGGTGGAAGTTAGAATATTAAATGTCTGATGGATGCAGGAGTTGGCCCCACGATCTTCAGTTTTGGTTAGTACCGGTACTCAGGGGCGGATCTAGGGGAGGGCGAGGAGGGCGACCGCCCAGGGCCCCGCACCACGGATTGTTTTAAATTTAATTGATTAATTAATTATACTTTTCAAACTAATTTATAATTCATATTCTTTTTTCAGTGCTGCTATGACCTCCCGTGACCGTTTAGCAAGTTTAGATTTCAGTGAAATTATGGAAGACTTCAGCCGGGAAAAAAGTCGCAAAGTAATATTTTAATATTTCATAGTTTAGGCTACATAATCTTCTTCAAGGGGACTTATAGGTTTCTTTCATGTCAGACATATTTAAAAAATGTACAGTACTATATTCATAATTTTGTAACCATTCTTTATTTTATTATTATTACAAAACTATTTTCCATTTGATTTGATTTTTTTATTTCCTATTGTTGTGGGGCCACCTTATCATATTGCCCAGGGCCCCGCAAGGCCTGGGGCCTGTTTCATAAAGCTCTTACTCTAATATTATTAGCAAGACAGTAACAATATTAACTAATATTATTAGTTTTCTGTTTCATAAACTTATTAGCTAATAATATTAGTTATTAGTTCATGACTCCAAAATATTAGTGAAGGTTTCTAATAATATTAGCTAACTGTTTCATAAACAAGGAAGACTATTAACATAGTCTAATATTATTAGCCTTATTTCCACAAGTGTGCTTAGTCTAAGAATTTATATTATTGGTGAGAATAGGCCTACCGTTAACTGAATTTTTATTTAGCCAAATAAGATTGTGTTACAGTAATTTGAGAAATACATTTTAAACCTGTTGACTTGTAACTTTTGAGAAGAAACCTCACGTGAAATTGTTGATACACCGGTATTTTATAATATTATTGGCACAAATATTAATCTATTGTAAAAGGGAGTGTTTTACAGATATTGTAGTTTATAATACGGAACTCATTTTGTTTGAGATTTTGTAGCTTCCACCAGCCTGTCTGTTAGGTAGTCAGCCCGAAGGCTGGTTGGATCCTCAAAAAGCACTGCCGTTACGTTATGTGAGTAGATACCCACAAAAACCCAAGGCAGTGCTATTTTGAGGCGTTCTAGGCAAGAAGAGGAGTGAGGTAGTTTGCCATTGCTTTCCTCACTGAGTCAGAACAGTAGTCCTAACCCTATGAGTAGAACCTTTCACAGCATTCACAGGCACTGGCTGTGCCCCGAATGCCATTACTAAGCACCACCCATACCTTAGTAGCTTCCATATAATCACAGCCATGAGCTTCCACCAGCAGTAGCCTTAAAATAAAGAATACAATATGGATCAACTAGATTAATAGACGCGACACCGCTTATTACTTATAAACTTGCGAGTAAAGGCAATGTGCACAACAGTAGCTCATGAAAGGCTTGCCCAGTTCCCGGACCTCTTGATTCACAGACTAACACGTAATTTCATGTGGATTCTGTTAAAATGAGTCATATTGATATGATAAATATTGTTTAAATCGATAGATAATCCGGTAGCAAAAATATCTACTCCGACCGGGATTCAAACCCGAGATCTCTAGATGCACAGGCAAACACGCTTTCACCATGGCTATTTCAACCACGCAAATAATGAGCACAAGATGGTAACTTATTTTCATGTACGGTACCAATAATACTGCATTACAGAATTAAGCTCCATTAATATTTTGCCTTTTTCGATAATGTTCCTGCGTGCAATTGAGTTTTAAATAGGCCTACTTGCAATTAAAGGCAATAATGTGTATAGCAGTAGTTCATGTAGGCTTGCACAAATATTAATCTATTGTAAAAGGGAGTGTTTTACAGATATTGTAGTTTATAATATGGAACTCGTTTTATTAGAGGTTTTGTAGCTTCCACCAGCAGTAGCCTAAATAAAGAATATGATATGGATCAACTAGATTAATAATAGCTTAGGCTTTCATGGCCGGCGTTCATAATTAAATACAAGTTTTTCGGGCTTGTAGGCCGTGGTCCAGACAGGATATCTCCCGACGTTTCACCGGAAACTGCGTCCGGCATTATCAAGGGTTCCGCTCCTTTCCTTGGTCAGCAGTGGAATGAGGAAGAGGCTTGAAATAATGGGTAACGGCTAGTAGTGGAGTATTGTTGTTTGAATATGACTGTTGGTTGGGTGGATCTTGGCGATGAACTAACGGCTGGAAGGTAGTTTGGATCTTCAAATTAGCATGGTGAGCAGAGCGTTCTCTTCGCATTCCGGCTGGATCGTCTGATCTCACGTACATGTTGCGGGGTGCGGTGCGTCCTCCGGCTTCGGCGACCGAGCTTGTGAGGGTCAGGTGTTCCCTGCGCGACTGCCGGGCTGTAGCGGGAAGGTTCTTCAGGTTGACGTGTGAGTGATTTCTTGGCCTTGGTGTTCCTAAGAGCCTGGATCCATGTATTACGCACACGTTCAATTTCTTCCTTCCGATTGAAATTGTCAGAGTGTTTGAAGATTTCTATGGCTTCCCGTTGCAGCCTGGCGTGGTAGTGTGTGGTCGTGGAGAGTATCTCCGTGTCCCCGTACTGTACATCGTGACTGGGCAAGAGAGAATGCTCAGCGACTGACGATTTCTCAGTTCAACTGAGGCAGTTCAACGCCAGGCTAAAGTTGCGCCATTCAATAAATAGGACTGTCCCGTCAGAGAATCTGCATCTCTATTGTGAGGCCAGGAGAGAGTACAAACATCTTCTGAGAAACAAGAGAGCAACATATATTGAAACGGAAGGCCTGCAAATTGCTGAAGCTGCGCAAGAAAACCCATATGTTGCACTGAAAGCAAGGAAACCAGCATTCCCGTCTGGGCTCCAAATGAATACCTGAGAAGATCACTTTCAGAAAATCTTAAATAAGGTACAAAACAGAACGGGTCCTCGACTATAGCGATCGAGCCAAGAAAGTTTCCCGAAAATCACTGGCACAATTGTTAAACTAAAGGCAAAGATAGCAGCGGGAGCTGACCAAAGTTTTAATGAACACTTACAAGAAACTAACGAACTTTTATCGGATGTATGGGCTCACCTGTTCAACAAATGCCTTGAGGCGAGTACCATACCAGAAATGTGGAGGACTTCGATAATAAAGTCTGTCTGTTAGGTAGTCAGCCCGAAGGCTGGTTGGATCCTCAAAAAGTACCGCCGTTACGTTATGTGAGTAGATACCCACAAAAACCCAAGGCAGCGCTATTTTGAGGCGTTCTAGGCAAGAAGAGGAGTGAGGTAGTTTGCCATTGCTTTCCTCACTGAGTCAGAACAGTAGTCCCAACCCTATGAGTTGAACCTTTCACAGCATTCACAGGCACTGACTGTGCCCCGAATGCCATTACTAAGCACCACCCATACCTCAGTAGCTTCCATATAATCACAGCCATGAGTGAGACTGAGACATCGGTGAAAAGCCACCTTTTACTCTAGCCTGTGCCAACTGACAAATGCAAAAGTACTGCATTCATCAAGAGATGGCAAATAAAGACACTATATAAAGGAAAAGGTGACACCTCATCGCCCGACTCATACCGAGGTGTAGCTCTTGAAAGTGTGGTGTTCAAGCTTTTCACGAAGATCATAAATAACAGATTGACACAATTAGTAGAGACGAAGATACCTGAGGAACAATTCGGCTTCCGAAAGGGAAGATCAACTCTTCAAGCTATACAAAACCTGCTAGACAATGTTCAGGAAGCATTGGGAGAGCCACGAGGCAAACTGTACGCTGTGTTTATAGACTACAGCAAGGCATTCGACAGGTTATAATAAAGAATCAGAGCGATGATAGGCAATGAGCACTATCTGACAAGAATCATTGAAGAGATTCTAGATTTCAACAATGTTATAATTTGCGACAATGTGACGTACTCCAAATCACTGACCCAAACAAATGGTGTTTTACAGGGTGATCCCATAAGTCCTATTTTATTCAATATAGCGACAGCTGACATAGTCAATATCAAAAACATTAACGTTAAGCTGTACATATACCGCATGCTGATAACATGGTCATCGCAGCAAGAACAATTCATGACCTACAGGAAAGCTTCACTAAACTAACGAATTGGGCCGAGGAAAATAGCCTACAAATAAACATGAACAAAATGCTGCAAGTAGTTTTCCGAAAAGGAGGTAGAGTGGCACGACAAGACCACATAGTTTATGGAGCAGAAACGCTACTCACTGTTAACCATTTCAAATAACTTGGAGTGACGTTCCATTCCACCGGAAGGGCATTTGGTATCCATGTCAAATATAGGTCTATAGCTGCAATATGAGCCATCAATGACATCGGCCACCTGCAAAAGTTATCCCTACAAACAACAATAACCATCTTTGCAGCCAAAATAGTACCAATACTAACATACGGTATCAATGTGTTACGGGACCACCTAAAGATAAAGGATCTCAAAACCTGGGAAAATGTTAAAGCCACTTTCTTAAAAAGAGCAATGGGAGTCTCAATATTTACCCCTTCCAGACTTGTCTATATACTCGCAAGAGAACCTTTCCTTATAGAAGACCTACGACTGAAGTTTTCTCTACCAGCAACAGACGCATATAAGGGCCTCATACGGGAGCGATATGAAAAAGCGGAGGACATCGAAGAAGAATTTTACTGCACAAGTGCCATGACTGACAGGAGTTGGACTAAGCCAAACCAGACACTGAGACATGTTTTGACAAGACTTGCGGTGCATGGGTTCCACCCTAAAGTGTGTTTCAAGACTAATTATCATATCCCAGACGACAATTGTGTCTGTAAACTATGTAAATTGCAATATTCCAAATACCATGTGTTATGCTGCAAGCAAAAAACCAAGTCAGTGGCTATGTATAGTGTATAACCTGATTAATGTCCTGTATATTCTGAATTTCTCATGCACACTTGTTGGTTGGTTCTTAAGTTTAGGGGCTGCGACAACGTGGTCATGTAGCCCCGTGTACTTTGGGTGTGTGTAGAATCTGTCTGAAAACCAGTGTTAATTGTGATGACTGTATTAGCACGCACACTTGTGCGAATTTATTAAATTATTATTAAAAGCTCAGGAAATCGATGGTCTACAGTAGTTCTAATACCACAGAAGTCCTCTTTTGGTGCGAGGGAAAGAAAGCCTTCTACAGAGAGATCCTGTCCGAACAACAAATGGAATTGAAATCTGATATGCTTGAGTAGCCACTCCCTCTTTTCGAGTGACAAATGAGGGAGGTGTATTTCCAGTGACATGTTTCCCAGTAGCCCAGTTAACTTTATAGAGCACCACTTAGTTCACTCCACAAGATGTTAAATGGACAAGGATTTTACTGAATCAGTCAATATTAGGCTAGCTTGTCCTGTAAAGAGAACTCGTGTGTATTAGAATTATTAGGCTGTTAAAATGCTTTTGTGTTATTCATAGAATAAGATATTTCAGAACTAATAAATAATTGTGTACAAGGCACACAAAGAATATTAACAGGTACAGTCTGAACTTCTGTGACATCAAGAATGACAGTTGTGATTTAGTTTTGTAAATATTTTAGCTGATGACACGGTGGCTGTTGATCGTGTCACCTGCTTTATGGGAGTGGGTTAGGACCAGCAGTTTAAATTTATCAGTACATAGCCTATTATGTGACTCAGAAAGCATGTTCTTTTTTAATTTTTGTATTCTGTTCATTTTTGTTTGATATTATTATACTGTAATTAGTTTTATATTATTTTTGTTTTATTTATATCAGTATTTTTTTCTTATTTAAAGTACTAACCTCAACATTTTAAATTAATATTTCATTCTTCAAGACAGTAGACAAATAGCAATTATAAACAAGCATACATGTATGGACACTGTGTTACAGCACTGAAGCACAAGCAACAATTATTAACAGACAGGACAAAGCATCCTGAAGGATAGTTTGACTGAAGAAATAAGATACAAAATTCTGTTCCATGCTTTGTTATATTCCATTAGAAAGATGGAAGTCATAATTGATTCAACTGATTTCCTTTCTTCTGTCCAAAAATCTTCTTCATAAAATCATTTAATAATTCACCCCTAGTTTCTATTTATTTCACTGAATGCTTTGATTAAATATAGGCTTCCCAGATATGTTTTTGGAAAACTAGGACATATTTCCAACTTGAAACAAACATTATGAAAGTGTAAAATCTTAATTACTGTAATTAAATCCAGAGTCTGCTCATTGTCTTCTTCAGTATTTACATCATGGTCAGTAATTGCTGCATGGCTGTGTGAGTAGCACATGGGTGCAAAAGGGAACAGGTTATTCTCCTATATATGTGTAACTAATTGCCATTGCTGGGCTCAAATTAGCATGCTCCATTTCAATACTGCATTTTGTCGGACTTGACGTATTTGATGAATGCACGTTGTCTAATAACTTGTTTTGTTTTTAGAAAACTTTTCAAAAACTATACGGTATGTTGCCGATATATTTGAAATATGCGATACGGTAGTTAATGTTTTAACTTGCTGATTTACCATTTCATTGGTTCACTGGGAAGAGCCTTTCCACAGTTTCATTAGCTCTTATAGGGCTACTGGTTAAACTTAACAAACCATCATGCATGAAGTTCTAATAACTTTGACATTTACAGTCTCTGTTAAGGCATACCAGACTTATATTTGGGATATGGTGATTGTAGTCATAAATCCAGACTTGGACCTGTCAAACCTTTATGTCTGGGAAGCCTACTTAATAAAACATGCTTCTTCTTTTTCCCCTTCTTTTTTTCACCTTTTAGACACAAAATTATGTAGAAATAGAAGAACAGTCATTACAGAAAGGGAACAACTTAATTCACTACAATTAAACAAAGGACATACTCATTTAATGGACATTTATTTAGCCGAAGATTGTATTTGTTAACACTGACTAGGGAATGTAGTAGAAAAATGAAAGTACAATAGTATTTCTTTTTATAAACTTATTTCTGAAACATTAGACATCATTCACACACATTATATTAACATCACTTTTTTCTTTATCTACAGTACATTAACTAGTTTATTTTCTTTCTAAAATATCACTATTTTCTTGCTTTTGTGTTTTCATTCTTAAGTAATACTTTCGTTCACCAACGAATTGAATTGTCCAACGTATTGATTCATTCCTTATTATTGTTAGTCTCATTTTGAGTCCTATATTCACAATGTACTATTTCTGTAGGTCTGCTGCATTAATAGTTCTCGAAGTTAATCCAGTGAGAGTACGCTTTCTTTACTGGCACGTGTGATGTTGGGCGAATCAAGACGTGGTCCGCCCAGATAACTGATGGGGTTTCCAAAAGTTCTTTGTTCTTCTGATAAAAATACAGGGGATAAAGCAGCACCTGGGGTCAAAGCTGTTGGTTTAACAGCAACAGGATCGAAACCGGATGTTAACAAATCTGGAATTATATTTGGAATTCAAGTTTAGAGTGATGCCATTAGTGCATCGTACTAATGCTAACTTGCTAATTACACATGGCTGATCTGAAAAAAGAAAAAACAAAGAAAGAGTTGAGCCATGTTATTGATTTCTTAAGGGGATGTATTTATTTTGGTGATGCTGACGAAATGTACCGTACACAAACATTTAAGCAGTGGTGTTGGTTTAATTGATATACTGTGGACTAATTAGAATTTACAATTTTGCTTAACTTGCACTTCCTTCTCTTCCATCTAAGGGGAAATGGGAATATTCAGTAATATGAATGCTGGGTCTTAACTGCTTAAGGATGTCACTCTGCTAAGCAAGGCAGCCGTATATTTAACTTGGCATTTTGACAGACGTTAACACTATTAAAATAAAAAACTACAGTAGTCTTGTCCAGATTCTCAGTGTTTCTGTGCAGGAACTCGTATGGAAGATAGGTCTTTGTCATTGGTCATTTTTAGGATGTTTTTGGTAAATCATTGTGCTTCATCATTGGCATGCAACACTGGGAAACAAAACTGCACTGTTCATTGCGAGTTGTAACAGCAGCCTTTATTATGGTTTTAATCGGTTTCTTGTCATCACGTGAAGATGGTGGTTTATGAGTAGGAAGAGGTGTTGCCATGTGCAATCATCTATCACTTCGGTGAATCTGATTGTCAATGAATATGTGTTATTGGAGGGCTGGAAAACATAGCTGGGTTTACTTTTTACAAACCAGCTCAGGAATCCCTGCTTCAATGGTGCATCCAATGGCATGAGTAGCATGATGGATAATATGATATGTATATTTTAAGAATCCTGCTTCTGTTTATTCCAGAACTAGGGTATCTAATTAACAGTCAGGAACACATAAATAACTGCTGAAGCTCAACACTCAAACAAAGGTTGCACTTGTGCAATAAATAACTAAAGCTTTGGGTGAAACCTGGTTTTCATTTTTTTTTTTCAATTTTCTGTTAAAAAATCTAAGAGCTAAACACTGTTTAATGTTGTTAATTCAATTTAGGGGCTTGGGACATCTTGGTCATCAGCCCTGTGTAGTTCTGTGTGTGTTGAATGTGTGTGTGATAACCTGTAATTATGTGGTGACTGTAGTAGTGTAGTTCAGTTAGGGACAGGGTTGGGGCAGATACCCTGGGACTTGAAATAAGGTACTATCCCAGCATTTTCCTGGAGGGAGTGTGGAAAAAAACACATTCAGGATAGCTGCTGCCAGTGCTGAGATTTGAACTTACGATCTCAGGACTTCCTGCAGCTGCCTGTGCAGTCATGGTGCAGAATTTAACAGGCATGGCTATGCCACGGGACACAGTTTAATGATATTACAATGTTAAGTTTTATGACATAAATATATCTTGTATAAATCACAAATAAAACTCTTTCTTTGTATTATGTGTTGTTTTTTTTCTTTTTTCAAGAATAGCTGTGCAATGTGCCTCTAATTTAAATTACTAGCTAAAATGATGAATTATGAAAAATAAGATTTGAAGGAAAGCCTGATGACTTGAACCTTGATTATAAAAGTGCTGATGGTTTTGCATAAAATGGAAAAGTGTGACAATCTGCCATAATCCAGAACTACTCGCTAGGTGAGCTGCATGCTTACTTTCATATTAATGTAGCTGTTGCAAAATACTTTTTTCATCTTTGAAGGTAAACTTTCAAGGCATTCTATTATTTAGTTGTTTTAAACACATTACCTACAACTATATTAACCAAATTTAACTGCACTGTTACTAACCAATGATTAACAAGCAAGTGGTGACATACCATACATAGTTCATAAGCATTTGTTCTGTCAGTAAATGTTAGGGAAACGAGTCTTATGAGTGATTTATGTTGCTCAATTTCTTGACATTTGGCTTCTACGACCTTTGATATACAAATGTTATATTACAAAAAGAAATACAGTAAAAATCAGTCAATTGAGCTATCTGCTAATCAAGGCAGCTATTTATGTGTGTCAAATGTCGAAGAATGAAATGAAATCATTATTAATCATGTTCATTTCCATCACTTATTCAGGGTAATGATTGATTTCAAAAAGATAAATAGCGCAAGAAAAATATTGTGGCTGCACAATAAAAACAATGGATGGGTCTTCATACTTCTGACGATCTGCTATACACAGCAACAAGTTGGACACGAATACAACATGTGGTTGCTAACATCCGTTACTGGGAAGGAAGATGATGATTCAGGCCACATCATTGCTTAATATGACTGGTCGATTAATTACTTGGGGAATCTTTGGTAATGTGAAGTGCACTTTTCAGAAAGAAGAACTTTGCACACTGTACAGAGGTTTTAATCTGAAGAGGAAATGCTGGACATGATCTGTAATGGAAATGAACCACGACCACCAATTTTGCATTTGATACACTCTGACAACTTCAAATAGTTCTTGGCATTGATAGTGATCTTCAATGCTGCAATAAAAGTGAAGACATCAGGGAAGAACTTGTTGAAAAGTTTACAGCAAAACAAGGCAAGTAATAATGAGAGCATTGTCTACCATAAGCAGGTGACTTGTCATGATGGTAGGAAATGTGTTGAACACCACGGAGGTATCAAAGGAAATCTTATCTGTCTGCCTTCTCTCAGCTTCATAAGTTTGTTCATGCTGGACTAGCATTAACATCTATGTGCTGGACGAAACCTTTTTATTCAGAATTCTACTAAAGTTCCTGGAAGAAAATCTGTATCGGAAAGCTCTAGTTTCTTGATTAATATACAGTATTATGCTTAATTTGGATATGGCAGGCCTCCAACTGTTCAAACTGCACAATTTTAGGAAAGCCAAAAACATTATTTAAATGATAAAATGAATTTCATTGGGCCCATACTTTATCACAATTTCCCTCCAGATCCATTGCTCTGGGGGGATCCAGAACCCGTAGTGCTTTAGATCTCTGGTACCGGTACTTCTAAATTTAGAAATTGAGCTCTGACTCAAGATACTTCTTCAGAAATAGCATGAAGGACTATATGCATCTGAAGGATCTTACTATGTGTATTTATGGAAGCTATTGAGGTATAGATGGTGCTCAGTAATGACATTGTGTTTTTGTGGGTTTCTATCCACATAACCTACAGTGGTGCTTATTGAGGGTCTAACCAGCCTTTGACAGACAGATATAATTGAGTCAAAGTATGCAGGCCCCATCTGGACCAATTAACCAGAGTTGATTGTGTTTGAGATAAGCTTCAGAGTTCAAATATTCACGTTAGGTCGTAATTGATCATTTATGATGAAAACTGGTAGTGTACACCACAGTGGACAATACATACAGTTTTCTATTTCAAGACTGGTTGGTGCTAGATTGAGTGCCTGACTAGTAATCATGAAAGTTTGGGTTTGTCTACAATTCAATTTATTTAGTGCAATATCATCGCTAGAAGAGGCAACGTATTGCTTATTTTTACTGACTCGAACCATCATAATCATCAATGCAGTGTCAAGGAATGGAAATACGATACTATCCCAACATTTGCATGGAGTGTATGTGGAAATATCCAAAGAAAATACACTAGGGATGGCTGTTATAAGTTGCTGTGGCCTGGATTTAAATCACTCTGCTTTTAATTGGGTCCTCTTATAATATGTTACATCAGATATGGTAAAATTCTAGTCAGTGTACGGTGGAGGCTTAAAGATGCAAGTGAAACTAATAAGGCAATACAGTTTATGAATCTGAACTGTTTGATTATATTGCAAAAGCTTTGTTAGAAACATGACAATTATTTTCCTGCAGAATGTGAGAAAATATTGTAATTAAAATTGTTTGTGTATCTAAGATCAAACTAAAGAACTGCAAAACCAATCATATCGAAGAAATAGACCTACTTTCAATTCAAAATTTATTAGAGTCCTTTTCTTAATTCACATGTGAACAGGAGCACATATTAACTTCTATGAAGTTGGCAGGTGCATGCTTGCTCACTACCGAGTAGAAATGTTTATGGGTTCTAGCGAGTCGCTGCTGCTTAAATAAATTTAAAAAATAACAAATAATAAATAAGAAAAGAAAACAAAATGAAAAACTACAAAGACTAATAGAATATTAAATTTAAAAATAGACAAAGACCCGATTCAATTTTGCATTCAACATTGTTTACATATACACGTTTAAATCATCTAACCTCTTCCAGCCACTTCATCTTCAGGAATGGTTGGAAATATTGTCGGGAAGTTTTGACCTGTTTTCGAGACCCCATTTTTTATTCCATCAGGAATTTGACCTTGTCCCTAATAAAAAGAATACAAATCGAATGAACATATGCACAAAAATGCCACTTTTAAAATTCTAATAAACCGAATCCTGTTCACAAATAACAGAACCATGCCCATGGATAAAGCATGCATAATTCAATGGTAAACAACACAAGCACACTAGAATGATAACTGCTGCTTTGAAAATCTAATCTACCAGGAAGCACATTAAGCAACACATACCTCCACCAGTCACGCAATGGACAACATAAAAGGTTCCTAGAAACATTTAATGTGATTACCTTGATTAATGGTTCAGTTTAAGCCTCAATCCTATCGTTCTTTAAATATATATCTAGTCTGATAATCATAAATTTTATATTTGTTGGTCTTCAGTGCAGCATGCAAATACTTGCAGTAAAATATTCCTTTAACATGCCATAGAAGTAGGGCTGGTAGACTTAGGCACTAAAATGCACAAAATAAAACCTTGAGGTATTAATTGTAATTGGAAATCATGTATATTTTTTTCACTGAGATGTTGCTTATTTTTTTCCATGTTTTATTCCATTGTTTCTGTTGTCAACATTCTATTGCTTGTGAAATGAAAATGAAAATCCACAGCCTGCTTCCAGTTTCCGACCGGGTCAGGAATGGAATGAATGAAGCCCCCATCTAGCGGCGAGGATATGGACTGTGCCGGCTGCCAAGGCCTGACGCACTCCTCTGGGGCAATGATTAAATGAATGACAGATGCAATGAAATGATAGTGGAGAGTGTTGCTGGAATGACATTTTGACAGGGAAAACAGGAGTACCCGGAGAAAAACCTGTCTGCCTCCGTTTTGTCCAGCACAGATCTCACATGGAGTGACCGGGATTTGAACCACGGACCCAGCGGTGAGAGGCCGGCGTGCTGCCGCCTAAGCCACGGAGGCTTACTCTATTGCTTGTATTTATTTATTTATTTATTTATTTACATAGTTTACGCCCACATTGGAGCACTTAAATCAATCCATATACACTACAGTCTTTACATTATTAGAGTTGTAATGGCTTCTCAACTTCCTCTTCTCCCAGAGCTTCTTTAATCTCTCCGACCTGGCCGCCCTCTCTTCATTTGTAATGGTGTACTGTTTTCGTTTGACTGTTTTTAATTTCAATCTTGTATCCCTACTTCTCAGAATCCTCTTCTCTTTTCTCTCTGCAATTTGTTTCATTGTAATATTTAGCTCGTCTAAATCATTCTGGATCTCAACGAACCAGTTGTTCTTGGTTTTACTTTTCCAAAAGAAATTGAATAATTGTTTCAGTAGTCTGGTGTCTGGTAGTCTTACTATGTGGCTGAAAAAAGCAAGTCTCCTTTTTCGCATTGTATCCACAATTGATTCATTTTCCCGATAGACTATTTCATTAGGCAGCAGTCTCCATTGTCCATTTACTTGATGTTTTTTATTGATAATTGTCCTGATGATCCTTCTATTTTTTGGATTTTATCTGTTGTTGCTTTGGTATTCATCTTAAACAGGGTTTCACTTGCATAAGTTGCTTCAGGTTTAACTACTGAACCATAATGTTTGAATTTGGCATTCATCGAGAGAGATTTCTTCTTATAAGTTGACCATGTGACCCGTTGTGCTTGTCTCAGTTTTGTTGTTCTGTACTCTATTGCGGCTTTCTCATTTAGGTTCCAAGTTATAGTTTCCCCAAGGTACTTGAACTTTTTTACAACCTTAATTTGTTTATTATCATTTAGTTGAAGGACAGGAGTGTCCACCTCGAAGGTTGGCATAATCTCTGTCTTTTCAAATGAAATTTGTAATCCCACTTTTTCTGCAATGTTTTCCAGTTGTTCAATTTGGACTTTAGCCTCTTCCACACCATTTGCCAGTAGTGCAAGATCGTCTGCAAATGCCAGGCTGTTTAGTTTAATATTTCTACCAATCTTGATGTTTGGTTGGCATTTCTTTCTCCATTCTCTCATGACCTTCTCCAGTACACAATTAAACAAAATAGGTGAGAGACCATCCCCCTGCCGAAGGCCGGTTGTGATTGTAAATGGTTTTGACAATTCTCCTCTAAATTTAACTTTTGCTTTAGTGTTCTTGAGAGTCATTCCAATAAGGTTGATCAATTTCCTGTGAACACCAAATTCTTGAAGAGTATTTAGTAATGACTTCCGATGAATACTGTCATAAGCTTTTTTGAAGTCAACAAAAGTGATGACTAGGTTCTTACTTCGAGCTCTGTGATGCTTCATAATCCATTTAAGACTGATGATTTGATCTGGACAACTTCTGCCTGGCCGAAATCCTCCTTGGTACTCTCCAAGTTCTTGGTCCAGTTGTTCCTGTATTCTTGAGTGAAGAATTTTTGAAAAGATCTTATATGTGACATCAACAAGGGATATTCCTCTATAATTATTGGGATCTGACCTATCACCTTGTATTTATTACAATTATAATTAATTGTGATACTTTGGCAATATGTTATATTAATCCGAAGAAGATTTTAAATCTGAATTCACATTTTGAATCTCTTCAAGAGATGTATCGAAGATGCCTACTTAAATTACTCAAAACTGGCCACGGTGGCCGAGAGTGCTAACGTGCTACTTAGTGCCTCGCTGGCATCGGAAGAGCGTGGGTTCAAATCCCACCTCGGCGTCCGGAAAATGGTTTTTGTAGTTTCCCATTTTCACCACCAGGCAAATGCCGGGACAGTTCCTTTCAATAGGTCCACGGCCAATTTCATTCCAAAATCCCTTCCCTGACCCGTCCTGAAAATAAAATAAATGGCCATTGGCTGTGTTAATAAAAAATTAATTAAAAGGATAAGTAAAATAAAATTACTCAAAAACTCAATGGAAAGTTGAAAGGTCATTTATGAACACAACAAGAAAAAATACCATTCATTGCTAGAATTTATGAAGGCAAATTAGGACTACACTGAACAGGATCTGACCCATTCTTGGAATTTGATTCATATTCAAATGGAGTAAAATTCCATCTCCCCAATCCAAAATATGCAACACATTGTGTCTTAATGTACGATATGGTAAGGGCATACTCAAAAATGAGTCAGATTTTCTGAAGGCGACTATTGAAAATATTTTCATTATTTGCATACAATGCCTAATATTTTGTAATGTATTGAATGGTTTTGCCATACAATGAATAAATAACATGTGCTGTATGCTTAAAAATTTCTTCAATGGAATTTAATTTATGTTGGTGTTGTAAAGAATATGGAAATAGGATTCTTTTATTTTTGCTTTAACTCAAATGATTCAGAAGTGGGATTGGGCAGTTCTAAAAAAGGAATGGTGTTAGAACTTGCAAGACGTAGCCAGTTCCTATTTTTTATTGTTATTGGTTCCTCTTCCTCCAAGGGTGTGTTTGTATCTCTGTCTGCTGTGATAGGATTTGTGGATGCAATTGTGGTTTATTCCATGAAGCTGCTGTCTGATAAGAATGATACTTAAAGACTAAGTGTAGTGTTGCATCTGTTGAATAAACTTATGCTGTGCTCTTAATGATAGCTTTATTGGAATGAATTAATTTTGAAATGAATCCTGCACTTATTTTGACAAGTTTCAACACAGCTTTGAATTTTTAAAGTAGTCTTTGGCAATCTGAAAAAATTACAGGAAGAAGAGTCTAAATTCTGAATGGAAACTCATGGCATTATGGGCATACTCAAATTGCACATTCTCCTCTGGAAATTTTGTCCATTTCACATGTCAATTACAACCTTCAGTAAGAGAAATTGTCACTTTCAGTCGACTTGCTTCTCCTGTATTATATGTCAAGTTTATTGGCAAAGAGAATATGAAGCTTCAAGCCTTATCATAAATTTCAGAAATTTAAAGAAAAGCCAAGTCTCAAAAACAGAGAAGTCAGAATAGAGAAGGTATCTGAAAATAAATGAAGAAACAGCTGCAGACCTGCTTAATTGTGTGAGATCATGTCTATCTTCTTGTAAAATTAAACACTTTTCAGTTTCAGTGTTAATGTGCAGGGAAATGAAAGAAGATCACCTTATCTTTGGTAATGTGTTGTTCTGTATGTCACAAAATCTCGTCTGCTGAATAAAGTGAGGAAAGAATTATTGTCTACAGAAGGGGAATGATGGGCAATAGAAACCCAAGCCAGAGAAGAAATTAATAGAAAAAGGATAAAAGTAAGAAATTAAGAACATTTCTGTGCACCACTTCAACTTATGATGGATCTCTCCATGGCATTGAATGTGTATAATGACAAGACTTCCTTTTGACAAATTGAAGATAAATGAGGAAAAATGTCAAATATCAATAAAATCCTATGAAATGTTTCTTCCATTTTCTTGCTATGATATTTGATCAAAGTATAGACTACATTTATTTAATAAAAGTGTGGCATGTTCTGATTGCCATGTTTTGAAAACTTCAGGATGAGAATCCTAGTTCAAATTCCTTTGATTTAATCCAATAAATCCACAACTTCAAGTGATGAACTAAGATTACATTATGTTAGGAGTTTCTCTTATTTTCTATGCCTTTACATTCTGTTGATGTGCTAGAGTAATTCCCCTACATTGATCAGCAACTGTGATCCAAAGTTATTGACATTATGCATGGTATTTGAAAGTGTCTGACAGGCTATGAAACTTCCCATCAGTGAATAATATTGACATGTTTTCCAATACAAGAATATACCCCATTATAATGAAGATCGGATAAGGTGGAGAGACCGACCATGAGGAAACCTGCCATCAGACAGAAAACTGATGATGATAATGATGATAAAAATAATTGACATTTAAGTTATAATATAAATATCTACATTTTATTGAAGTATATAAATGCTACCAACCCTATTCAATATATATATTTTTAAATATGTGGACTTTGTATTGAATTTCACCTTTAATATGAGGCAGTACTTTTGAGTTTCTGATCGTTGTTTTCATCAGGCGTATGGAGTCGTCGTGAACTCAATACTTCCTAGTTCATCAATGCTATAAGGCAGTGTGTGATTGTTTTTATGGTTGTATACCTGAAAATGGTTCCATGGTATTCTTAAATATCACTCCTATTATTACAAGTGGAAGAATATTTATTTTGAAAATTTACTCAATTGACAGCCATGATTATCATTTCTGTTGGCCAAGTGCTAGTTCATGATTATCCAATCCATAGTACCGATAGCATAGGTTTCCACAAGCTAACTATACTTGTACACTCATTAATTAATTCATCAACATGTCAATTACATTTAATTTTTATAGATCAGTTTTGAAAAGCAATGCATTTGAAAGATATATAATTTTTTAAAATCCTATCTTAACTTGTTTTTATTTCCATATAGCCCTATATCAACACAACTTTGAGATATATTGGATGTAATTCTGCCTAAAATAACATCAGTTTTTAGTCACTTTATGCAAATGGTTTTCAATATGTAAAATCTCAACCTTGAACTTGTTTAGGTTGTTTGAAAAAGTAGTGGACTATGATTTGGAAAAGAAACAATAAACAATTACATTATTGGAGCAACTTGGATACAGAAGTGACCATCTATTTTGTAATTAGTTGAGTTTATTCTTAAGAGTACCTTTCACTGATCTCTTTATATCATGAAAATTTATTTAGATATTAAGATATTGATCCTTTTCCTTTTGATTCATAGAGAATACTTAAAATACTTAATTTGAACATGGACATATTAGTGTAACTAAACTGAAGACAGGCACTGTAATGAAAAATGAAAATGAAAATCCACAGCCTGCTTCCAGTCTCCGACCGGGTCAGGAATGGAATGAATGAAGCCCCCATCTAGCGGCGAGGATATGAACTGTGCCGGCTGCCGAGGCCTGACGCACTCCTCCGGGGCAATGATTAAATGAATGACAGATGAAATGAAAAGATAGTGGAAGTGTAGCTGGAATGAAATGTTGACAGGGAAAACCGGAGTACCCGGAGAAAAACCTGTCTGCCTCCGTTTTGTCCAGCACAGATCTCACATGGAGTGACCGGGATTTGAACCACGGACCCAGCGGTGAGAGGCCGGCGTGCTGCCGCCTAAGCCACGGAGGCCCCAGGCACTGTAATATACTTTCCAAATGAATATTATTTTTATTCAAAAAATTACAGAGAACCACCAAGTAAATCACTTACTATACTTTATAATTTTCCTTTACCTTCATCTTCAAGAGTGTCCTGTAGCGAGTGTTGGGTCTTGTGTCAGCAGATATCCTAGGTTTCAGGTGACTACTTCCAAATGTCTTGCAAGTTTTTTTTTTATATTTTTTTATGGGTAAAAGTTGCCAATGATAATATTATAGTGACAATATCTAACTTGTTTTGCTGTATTAATTTCCAAGCAATGTTATTCTAGCCTCAGAGGCATTAATTACCACATTTTATAGCTCAAAACTGTAAAATGATTTAGTAGAGTCAAATGTTAATTCTCTTCCCATTAAATATCTAGCATGCTTGACCGAATAATTTGAAATCTCTGGAATCCAAATGGGGTGTCAAAGCTTTTTGTGTGCTTTGATGGCAGTTTCTTTTATCTGGTACAAACATGCAAGATAAAAAATTTGGAAGCAAGAAAAATGACTCTTCTCATTTTTACCAATTCTGGATTCTATCCTTCTTCTCCATGCTAGATAATGGATGAGAGATATGTTGAGTAATGGAGATCCCATACTAAAACTAATACCATGTATGTATGTTTCCTATTCCATGACAGAATAATCCGGAACTTCTCTCAGCAGTATTTTAGCTGGTGACTTGGTTATTCAGCTTACAGTGGATTATTCAAAAAAAGGAATTCACTTTATTAGGTGTACATGTCTGTCTTGGAGAGCCAAACATATAGCTATGTCACTTTTCCTATGTAACTGTGTGTTCACTGTAGAGTTTTTAATATCACCATTAAGGGCAAAAGACATTTACTTTAGACAAGAATGCTGTTACTTAACAATTCCTAGTGTAGCTAAATCTTTTGAGTTGGAGCCATTTAGGTGATTTACTTTCCAATTTTGACATTCTGTTTAGCACTACCATCTGGTAGAGAAGTCAGAACTCTATAGGGCAACCTATGGCTAATATATATACCGTAATTAATGTTGTCTTATAATCATAAAATGTGATACGAGAGTCATTTTACGAGCCGACATCACACAACTTAAAGTGATGTGGATTTTTTCTGCCCTTTAAAAATTTTACTTCCTTGGCCGAGAATTGAGTCCATGATCTTAGGATTATAGGGTGGACTATCTGCCACTGATTCTCTGAGGAAGCAATATTGTTGCATGGCTGTAGTGGACAGATCTCCATTTAACTGGTTCAAAATAGGAAAACAGCACATGAATGCAATAAATTATAAAAATTTTGAAATCTGATGATTGCAGAATTTTCTTTCATGTTTGGATTGCTTTCTACAGTTTTTCCCCACTGTAGCAATGCATCCTCTACCTTTATAGCTCTAATATGTAGCTTCCATCTTGATGAGTTATCGATATCTTTGTCCCAATGCAGATGTGTTTTCTTCCTTCATTGTTTGATTGTTGCCTTTTGCATTGGTGGAATAATTGTTGTTTTAATGGATGGAACCTCCAAGTCATCTGAACCCACTGTCTTCTGTTTTTATGGGCAATGTTAAGCAGTGACATCATGGGCCATCAGCACAAGAAACCTACATAATTTCCTCCTTCTGCTCATATTTCTAAATGGTTTAAGTAGCATAATGGTGAACAATACCCTATTTATGATTCTGAACTTGAATTCACACCTCCCCATTTTGTAGCTGACCCTCCTCCCTACCCACAGATGCAGTTGCTCTCTTCAAATCCCCCTCTGAGGCTAAGCATGGGTTGCTATGTACAGCTTATGTAAATGTCTTTTCCTACAAAGCAACCTTAACATTATCCCATGACAGCTGACGAATTGACCCCTCTCAGAAAGCAGTTTCACATTACTGGAGTCACTGTGAAGGTTGGAATACAGTAGTAGTTACTGGAGAACAAAACCTATATGCTGAAATCCATCCTGTATCATGATTCTGTTCTCATTTGAAATTGTACACTAACATTTCGGAATGGAAAGAAGATCCAAAAATTCTCCCTCCGGATTGCAGTACCGGTACACTAGTATCCACCTTACTTTATCCACCTCACTATTTGTGTGTTTACCTGGGATATGACCAAATACTTCTTTGCCATAAAAGTTGTCCCTAATACATAGGAAAAGTGCTATTTATATTTCAGAAATCGCTGATGTTTAGACTACATTTTCTTAGAATCAGAGTGTTTGGCTTTGACATATTAGCTAACACATTGATGATAAAGCAGTGTTAATGGGTATGTGAGGATATTTCTTAGTTGTTGACTAAGCTGTTAGTGAACACAAAAACATATGGCATGCAATGTGTTGTAACATTTTGATTCAATCTAATCTATAGTTGCTCTAATTTCCATGCAAGAGATTGAAAAACGAGACGTATATGTTATTGGTCTCTCCTTGATGAAACAATTAAATTGTGCTGTTCCGCTTTACATTAAAACTACTACCCAGATTAAAACTAGAACCCAGATAATTCATCATTAATTATTTTTTATATCATTATACAGGATGGAAGGTAGCCTGCCTTTGCACCAGTATAAAATTGTCAATACATTGTGTTGCAAGAATTAGGAATTCAGCAGTTACATTTCAGTATTCAAAGATAGCTTTGAATCCATTTTTCAGTGTTGCCTAATTAACAATTAATATTGTAGCTTTCAGTCAACACAAAATCATTCCAATCACTGGAATATGTGAAAAACAATCTGAAATAAATTACACGTGATTAAGATTTATATATATAGTTACGGACTATTGAAGAAGAAGAAGAAGAAAACTAAGGGATTAATTTGGGTACACTCGTGTTGACCGACTGAAAAGCTTCTAATAATAGGTTGGCATAGTGACCAGAATCTTCCTTTAGCTAACATGTTAGCCAATGACAGCATGTTAGCAATGATGTAAGGTCACTGACCTTCAAGGACTTCCCCACCCTCGAGGGGTGAAGATACGGGTCATATATGGCTTGTGTCTGCTAATCTGCCTAGTGGTACAATGATAATCTGGTTTCATAATTTGGCCCTGTTAAAATTTTTCCTACATTGGATTGCTGCAAACAATTGTATCAACTATTCCATCCTGATTGATGGGATTTCAGTGAGCAAAATTTTAAACATCTGAAAGTCAGGCACAAGAGGTACTTTCCACCCTGCATATCTGAGCAGCACATTATACTAATACTTTAAAGAATCTCAAATTTGGGGCTTGTTGTTGATATCATATACTCACCCCTATTCAGTTCATCAATGTTCTATAGCATTTACTTTGACCTATATTATGCTTGAAACAAAATTTTTCTATCTTGTTCTGATGCGGTAAAGCTTGGGTTTAAGTTGTTTTCTGGGTCTGTGTCATCATTAAGCTTCGGTAACAAAAGCATTCTCGTTAAGCAGTGGAAAACATTAATTACAGTCTGATCTAATACAACATTTAAAGCTTCTGAGGATTGTGGTAATTAATTTAAAAAATAAGGCTAATAAAGTAATAATTTGAATAATTACATAATGGTACTAAATAAAATTTCACTTATTAAACACACTAGTATAATCAGTATATTGCAGTTGCAGAAACAATATGACACTGTCATTGTGGTATGTTTCATTATTGAGGATATTCCAAACTACATAACAATTAGGAAGCAAATCGTAGTACAGAAACCAGCATTTCATGTTGGCAAATATGCGTTCAATATCTGTAAGAATGGGTTCCAATAATCTGAGTAACATTTCTCAATAAAAAGGAACCCATTTAGGAAATGTGATATATATATATACGGTTTAAAATGCTCAATTCCATTATCTGGTTATAGTTTTAGAACCGTTTTATGTGTTAACATAGGCAAAATATTTTGATTGATTTTTTACTTAGAATAAAATAATAGTAGTACGGTAGTTTCATCTTTTAAAGGGAAACAATATTAAATATAATTCTTAATTTTAATTAGCTTTCAAATAAATTTGTCATATGCCAACCCAAAATATTTGAGGAAGGGGATGTAATAATGATAATAACTATAATAATAATAATGATGATGATGTTGATGATAATAGTGAACTATGTAAGTTCCTTTCATTGGAATTTGAACTGGTGATAATTCTTCCTGAATGGGGAATGTAAACTGAAACTAGAGGAGGAGTTGCAGTTTTCTGTCTAAGATTCCTTTCTAATTGTTTATAATAATATTCTAGAGCTAGTTTCAATATAGATTCACTTCTAACTTATAATAAAATTGAAATAGTCACATACTTTTAAATAGGGCTGCTGTAACTTAACCAGACAATAGCTAAGAGAAATAAAATTTTATTTCTTCAGGTAACAACTCTACAAATCAAAACAGATTTTTATCACAATATAAATACTTACATATAAAACATACTACTTCTTTGTATGACTGTACACAATACATTACACGTTGGCAGTTTGATATAATAACTTGTGTTTGAGGTTTATAGCATTAATGATAGATGCAAAATTTGTCCAAAATTCTTATATTCGTGTACCTTCATATTTATTGACCACTGTGTAGATTTTAATGATTTCAATTCACGATAAAATGAGAAAATAGCTGAAAGAGTAAACTTAGTCATTTTAAGCTAAATAAATGCAATATTTTGATTATTTTTTTTTCAAAATCATTTGACTTTCTTTTTAAAAACAGTAGCCTACTGTATTTGTAAATAAAAATAAAATCTTAAAAATATTTGTTTCTTGGTAAAAAAATATATATATATATATATTGGGTTGACTTGACCTGAAGGAATTGTCTATCCAAGTACCAAAATACAAATTTCTAATTACTAAATGCAATGTTTGTGTGTTGAAGTATGCTGTTAGTTTGTATATTTGAATGCAAATACGTGTGTTTCTTGTGATCTTGTCCTGGCCATCTAGTACTTCAGTCTTCCTGCACATTATTTTGTAAATAATATGACAAACTGTACCATTTAATATTATTTTAATTGAAACGATGTCATATTGGACATAATCCATATTTTCAATCAATTTGCTACAAAATGTTAAATATGAAAACTTTAGATGCTACAAAACACTAAATTCACAATTCAAAATACTAAATTTGAGATTTTAAATGCTATAAACCACAAACTTCAATAATTCAACATGAAATATTATGACTGTACCTACACATGAAAAACAAACAAAAGGGGTATGACACACGTAAAGAGTCAGTATGAGTATCGTAAGCAACAGGTCCCGTCTTTCTGCTGCCAAGAACAGTTGTGATGGACATCAATTACTGTAGCTGATAACTTATTGAAGTGAAGGATTTATTTTATCAATACTTCAGTTATTAAAAATTATGACTATTCACATTTGAGGACATAATGGAGTAGTGTCAGGGTAACCTTAATTGCATGAGTTGAAAATGGGATACCTCAAAGTTACTGTAAAAAATAACTTTCAACATTGTTGAATAAACATTATTTAGTATTGCTTTCTGTTGGGTACTATCAAATGATAATAAAATAGCAGGTGAATTGTTAATCATTATATTATTAACAAGGCCAGTGATAAAACAAGAACAACAACTTTGCAACATTTAAAAATATAAGATTGTCCCATCACCATAGTCTAGCTGCAATGAGAGGCATTATTACTATGGGTACATGGTGATTTCAATGCAATCCAAATTTAGTACAATGTCTGTTTGTATAGAACACGTTCATATTGAAATAGATTTCATTGTGGAGGTTAATACGCATTTACTTTAAGTTTGCAGTGGTCAACCTGCAGTTATGATGGATAACATATTAAACAGCAAATTAAAAATCTCCACAGATTGGGAAATAATGGTAGATTAGTACAAACTACCATTATTGTTTCACAAACTCTGTGAATGATCACTTTCAATACGATAATAATAATTCTTTTGAAACGGATCAAATACTACTTTTGCTTGTAACCGACAGGACATTAAGTCCTGTCATTAAGTTCATTCGTAGAAACATCCTGGATCCTTCGGGAAACAGTTTCATTTCAACTCCAACAGGACAGGCAAGACATAGATATAAAATGGGACTATCCCTGTCAAAATAGGATGTATGGTCATGTTGAGCAGTGCAGCAAGTTCTGGAAAACTCACTCCAGTAGTGATTTCTTTTTGGAGAAGCCAAAGATTTGTTGGAGATTAGTATGCATGTTGTTTCTATTTGAGTTTACACCAGATTAATTTCCTAGTTCCGAGTTGCTGAGCATTTATATAACCGTTAGGGGAAAAACAATTTTTTCAACTCAGGAAAATAAATATGGGATCTATAATTGTAAAATCATGTATACGGTTCATGTTGAAACACTTAACTGTCTGTAGGACTTAATTTATGAACTTTTGGCATTTTTAATGGAAGAAACAAAATTTCCAATACTTCTCCAGCGAAATGATAAGAGGTGCTTTGTTGAAATACTTGGATTTATTTCAATGTTTGCTCTAAGATTTTGAAGTATCTCACCAGTTATAACTAGTTTTGGACACTGCTATTTTTTTCTTTAATATTGTATCAGAAACAGAATTGCCAATTCTGAAATACAGCACTACAGTAATTTTTGATGACCAGGTATTGGTGAAACTGTCTGGCTCTATGGCTAGGTGGTTAGCATGCTGGACTTTGACGGAGTTGTCCCGGGTCCGACTCCTGGCTGGATCGTGGGACTTTAACTTCATATAGTTAATTCCTCTGGTTCAGAGAGTGGGAATTTGTGATGTATTCATCATTTATTTCATCCTCATCACAATACACAGGTTGTCCTTGGGTGACAACTTGAAAGACCTGCACTAGTCCTCTTTGAGGTCACATGGCATTTATTTATTGGTAAAACTCAAATAAGTATTTTTCATATGACTGTTTCTGTAAAAATATAATCTAAACTAGAAATATACATATAGGTACCCGTACACTCCTTACAATTCAGCTAAGAATTTGACTGGCTGACAGAGTGGATAGGTTGTCTTATTTGCAGCACGAAAGCTCAGGGAAGCCCATATAGCCTTCACATTTAGATCGCATTGTTTTCAGTCAGGCAAATATGAAATGGAAGGCAGCTTATGCAAATGTTAATCTTACAATCATGAGCTTCAGGACACTCTTTTTATGTGGAATCTGGAAGTTATATTTTACCTTGAAAATCTCACATGCATTAACGAGGAATTGAACCCGGTCCATCTTGGTGTGTCATCATACTCCCTTCACAGTCAAGCAGGAGAAGTTACTTGCAATACACATGCCTATCATTCATGTAAGCCTCATCCCATATGAAAACTAATCATAACTGAAGTTTTACTACCATAGAGCAAACAGACAGGGGAATACCGTGGACTTCATATTTCCAGGACCCAGGAAAGAACAACTCACATGCATATTATCTCTTTACAACAGGCAAGGAGTACCTTGAGGTTTATTTTTCTTTCTTCATACGTCACAAGATAACTGAATAGAAACATCGACATTCCTTAAAACTTAAATCCCTTTTACTGTGTATTTGGCTTCATTGAACTAAATGTAGCCTACAGAAGGAGTGAAGAGTTGTTAAAGAGTTCATAAAATTTGAAAATTTGTTCTTTCTGGGCTATGGTACATTTAAAAATAAAAATAATCCTATTTTGGTGGTACATAACTGTCAGTTTTGCACATGATTAATAAAGCTTAAGTTTTGATTGTTTTTCTTTCACAGAGAAATATGTATTTGTGCTTAAAATCATTCAGCTAAGGATGATACTGAAAGTTATAATTCAAAATAATTAAGTACAATTATTACTACCTTTCTTATTTCTACAAGAATCTAAAATATAACAAAACAAAAACAAACAAAAAAAGCACACACACATGGAAATATTCAGCATACAAATGCTATATGGTTAAGTACTTCAGAATTATTTGAATTTGATGAAATATGGTTTATAATAAAAATAGTTATTCTATCAACAATAAGAAATCGCATGAATTATCACTATAATGTATCTCAAATTTGTACACTGATACACATATATGCTCCTCATCTAAATATGATGAAGGTGCAAGATATAATAAAAAGTTTCTCTTTTCCTAATTTTTGAACACAAATGGCAAAATGGAGCTTATTACTATTTTCTCCTGAAAGTCTCCAAATCAAACAAATTGTTTTTTTCCAGTACCACACTAATTTGAAAACACCTTTTTCTTATAATTTGTGCTCAAGTCTGTAAATCAGCTTCAGCAAAATGACAAAAACCTATTCATCGAGTAGTCTACATTTTGGAGATGGGTTATTTGAGGTGTCAAACTTTTAATGATCACTTGATATCTCACACAGCTGGAAAAAATTGAGAATGTTTGAAAAGATGATATTAAGAATTCTCTTAATATTTACCAAAAATATCAGCCTAGTAATCTTTCGTATTTGATAAAAAGTGGAAAATTAAACAACAAAAAACTGGCTTGTAGACATACAGTACACATGTTTTTTAATGCAGAGATTATTTCAAAGTTAGTGTCAATCTTGAAATGGCTTGGAGATTATAAGGAGAAATGTAACAATTAAGCTCCCTTTTGGAATGTGCATTGGCAAAATTAGAATACAATTTTCCTTACTCAACCTCTCCTTAGCTCTTGGATCTGTGCACATACATCTGTCTTGACATTAATAAGAAATGCCTTGTCGTTTTAATGCTGTATATAATAAGTATAAGTCATTTATGGCGGTGGCACTAGACTGGACTAGATTTCCAGCAACATTGAAACTACTACTAAATTTATTTTATTCAATTTTCAACGTCTTCAAACTGTATCCAATTAGCTTGGACTAACAGCAGTGTCAAGGAAAAAACTGTACTTATATCCTGTAACTTATATCAATATCAAACAGGTTTGACATCCTTTTCCATACAAAAAGACCCCACAGCTCCTTAATTTCTGTATGTTTGGCACAGTGTTACTATTTTTCTATATATGATTTTCGATTATCAATGTCATTAAGTGTAACTTCACTGATACTACTCAGAGGTGCCATCATACTTACTGATTTTGATGGAATATCATCATCAAACTTTCCTTTTCCATTTTCTTCTCTGTTGTTGGGTAAATTGGGAGACAAGTCTTCTAAGGACTGTAAGAGAGAAACACAGGAATGAAAACATAAAATCATCTTTAATACTATGGTGAGGGGTGGTAATTTTTAACATTTTGAAATCAGAAATTTAGAATTTGATTTGAACATTTAGTATTTTGCAGCTTTTATGCATTTGAAATTTAGCATTTTGAGAAAAAAAAAAACATTCAACTTGTGTTAAATCTGACAAATGAATAATGTCTTTTGAAATGGCATTAATGTGAAATTAAAATCATATGTGTAAAAGTTTAATAGTGAGATAAGAATACATTAAGTACTGTAATTGTGTGTTTATTTTAAATTAATTATGTTGAAGTAACACAGAAGAAAATTGTTACAGGCTAAAGTACAGTGAGTCCGGGAATGTTCTCCGCAGCGCCTACATGCGTCTGGGAGAGCTAGCTACAGCAGTTATGTTGGTAGCACGGCTGCCGCTTGCAACATTTCTACTTAGTATAAAACAAAGTCCCCGATTCTTGAATGTTACGGGTAAACTCGAGAACCACTGGATGGATTTTGATGCGGTTTTCACCATTCTGTAAAGGATATATCGAGTATGATTTCTGTAGAAAATAATTTATTTATGATCAAAGGAAGCCGAGCAGTAACGATTTTAGTGGAAAAGTCGATAAAATACCTGGCGTCGAGCGTTTTGTAAGCTTACGCTGGGCAAACCATTAAAAATATCTAAATACTATGAGTGTAAGAATTGTTTAGCATGAAAAGTTCTACAAAAAAGTCCGCGAGAGCATATGTCTATCTTTCATACATCGCTCACTATAAGGGAACAACTGAAGCTTGTCTCTTACAGCTCTATGTGCTGTCGACTTAGAGATTCCTGTTTGTTGAGCTAATTTTCGTGTTGATTTACTTGGACTACGCAGCATTATATCGGAGATTTCATCAAGTTCTTCGTCTGTTAAAAGCGTAGGCCTGCCTGTTCCCGGTACATCGTGAACTGAGCCAGTCACACGAAATTTACTTACCAAATCCCGAACAGTATCACAGTTTGGACACTTTGAATTAGGAAACCGCACCTGAAATCTTAATTTTACATTTTCTTTAAACCGATCGCCTTCGCGAAAAGGTATTCCACCAAAAAAAAACTCCTCTTCAGTAGTAAACATTACCGCCTACATACTGTTGCACTCTTCCAATAATAATCTATCTGAACGCTCGCTGACTGTAATGCACGCTGAAGACATTCAGGCTGGCGCGCTTATCGCAATACACATCGACAGCTCACACGGGGAAGTCCCGCTTTGAAGGACACAGTGCAGTGCAGCCAACTAAAACTCATGACTCAACCACTCACAGCTGCACGTACCCACTGCGGAGAACATTCTCGGGCGCCCTGTATTACACAGAAAGAAATAGGAATTTATACTGATGCAAAACCAGAATAATACAGAGTAAATACACAAAATCAACTCAAGTCTTGTTTCAATATCCACCACAGTGGGCAAGAGCATGAACGTCATGAAATCAAAGAGCTGTTTTATAGGCATTTTCAGTCCCATCATTGTTGACTTGACCTACACGAAGGGAATGAAAGCAATGGGCAGGCAATGAGGTGCAGGAAAGATGACTTCCTGCATTCCAGACTGGTGGTCAAGCCGTCATAAACATTTCAAGGTTGTACAAACTCCTCACTTGAAGTTTCCATAAGAAAAGAAAAAATAAAACACATTATATTTGAAAAAATTGTGGATTTCACATTTATGTAGCATTTTGGTATAATTTTCACATTTTGCATTTTGTTGCTTTCTCAAAACTCATTAAAAAGTGCTTTACCAGTCGTGCAAAGTGAAAATACAAGAGTATAAGCCGTAATGAGCATTTCGGGCTTTATCATATTTGTGCAAAATCACCACCCCTAACTATGGTATGTTTTGGTATCTTTGCAAGAAAAAAGTGTTGTCTGTATCCAAAATGAAACTTTCAACATAATTCTTGATGTAGCAGAACTGGTGGCAAAAAATTAAATCCCTTCTGTATTTCTACAGCTTTAGATTGTAAATATTTCAGATATGGAGAATGTGCTCAAAAGCCTGACATTTTCAGAAAATTATAAATATCTGCTGGGCATAAAATGACTGAATGGTGGACATTTTCAGTAAAAGCCAGATGGTTAGCAACACTACTGGCTATAGAGAATGCTGAACAACCTTTCCAGAGATGGTATGACATGAATCTAATCATGTTAGTTTAAGGGTCTGTATTGACATGATGATAAAGGCAATATTGTAAATAATTTTGTTCTAACTGGTCAATTAAAATATATATATATAAAAAACCAAACATCTTGTTTGGACATGTTTCAAGCTATATTAACTCTTCAGCAAGTGGTGCAGATGGCAAGCAAAAATAATTTAAAAAAAAAACTGAATATGGCAAATGGTGTGGTCCGTCTTCCAGTCCTGAAGGACGACACACTGAACATGATGGATATTAAAGTCTGTCTTGGAAGTATAGAACAACAATACTTAAAAATATTGAAATTTTAAAAAATCCCTTACTGTAAATAGTATATCTTGAGTCTTGTAGGAACACACAAACCATTGAAAAGATGTGAACTTGATACTAAGTTGATTACATGAAGAAACAAATGACTTTAAAGGTCTCAGTATATTATTAAGATATAGAAAAATACATGGGTTGGTTTTTTAGTTTTGGCACCTTAGTTATAACTGGATTAATAACTCACTTAGATGGTTCCAAGTTTCACAGGCCCTCGATGTAGTCCCCACCGTTGCGTACAACGTGTTCCCAGCGATGCGGAAGTCGTTGGATCCCGTTGGCACTGCCCAATCTATTGATGGTACGAAGAGAGCGCTCGGCAGCCTGCTTAACGTCTTCAATGGTACGGAAGCGCTCCCCATGCATTGCCATCTTCATCTTCGGGATGAGATCATAGTCGCAGGGACTGATGGGGGGGGGTGATAGAGGACCTCCCAGCCCCAGCGATCCAACAATGCCGACACAACGCCTGCTGTGTGTGCCCTAGCATTGTCATGCAGAACGATGGGCGGTGTAACCATGTGGTGGCGCCGTTTCCTTCTCAGAGCTCCTCGGAGATGGTCTTGCAGAAACGAACAAAAGTACGCCGCATTAACGGTTTGCCCTCGGGGAACAGTATGGTGAATGATGGTTTGCCCTCGGGGAACAGTATGGTGAATAATCACACCATCCCAATCATAGGCAAGAATCAACATTACCTTCACATTGGTGGGGGTTGGTCGAACTGTTTGTTTCCGTGGTGATCCGTGGTGCCGCCACTCATTCGATTGGCGTTTTAACTGTGGCTCATAAGATCTGGCCCACGTCTCGTCAATGGTTATGATACGCCGTAAGAAGGCCTCTCCTTCGCGCTCATAACGCTGCAAGTGCATACAAGCGTCATATCGCAGCCATTTGTGCATGTCGGTTAAGTCATGCGGAACCCATTTGGACGCAATCTTCCTCATTTTCAGTAAGTCCTTCAGGATGTGGAGGTCAGTTGAATGCGCCAGTCCGGTATCTTGCTCTAATTGATGAATCGTTACGTTCCGATCCACCTCTACTAACACGGACACCATCTGTACATTGTCATCACTTACTGGTGGGTGACCAGATCGAGGCATGTGCTCCACACGTTCGCGCCCATCTCGAAAGGCTGCAACCCATCTTGTACCGTTCTGAACGGTAACGCAGCTGCACCGCACACTTCCTGCAATCCTCGGTGACACTGTTTATCACTGCGACCCCTAGCACACTGAATTTTTATCCACGTTCTCTGCTCCTGCTTGGAAAACATTGCGACTGTCTTTCGCGAGCGCTGGTCTCACACTACTCATCTAACAGGCGCGACTGCGCACTAGCGGTGGTGAGGACAGGCGAGGTCATGTGCTCTGAGGGAGGGGATGCAGGGCAGCAACTGTCGGTAAAAGTGGCAGCACCCAACATTGTTGCAACTTGGCACTGAAGCATTGGTGCCAAAACTAAAAAAACAACCCATGTAGGATGCTGAGCTTCTATGCACAAGATCGCGGGTTCAAACCTGGCTGAAGTCGTCGGATTTTTTTAAGAGCATTAAAAATCCCTTAGTATGCCTTCCTTCCGAGGGGAAGTAAAGCCGGCGGTCCCATGTCATAGATTTATGGCATGAAAAAGAACCTTCCACTAACTACACTTGTGGATGCTAAAATTTGTAGGTTAGTTTGATAACGCTATATTAGTTCAAACGTTCACCGCCAGGTACTGGCTCCGATGGCATCTGGTAGCCAAGTCCGCACCTAGGTGTCGTGGATGGTAGCATTTGGTGGCAAAAGTAGGAGCTACTTGATAAATTGACTGTCTGCAGTCATTCTTCCTGAATTACAGATAACACATACTAATACAGCCATCACAATTAACACCAGTTGTCAGACAAATTCTACATGGGGTTACACGACCGCGTTGTCGCAGCCACAACCTAGAAAATTAGGGAGGCTTTCATTTGGAAATTGAAGTAAGGGCATGGAGGAGGCTTTGATTTGCAAAAGAGTGTATCGACCAGGTGGAACAAACATTTAAAATATTGCCTTTCCAGAAATGATATTCAAAGTACGTATCTGATGTTTTTGCAGAATGGAAAGTGTGACTGATGAGTTAAAATAAGAAAAAGATCTTCAGAATACCTTCATACATACGCTTAGCTTTGCCACTGGTAAGTAATAATAATTTTATTAACTCACCTTATCTAGTATTAGTTCTGTATTGTCTGGCATGGGATCCCATTCTAGCTCTCGGTCAGTAGCATTAACTGGAAAATAAGGATTTTTGCAATGTTTATAGCTATGAAACAATACATTCAACATAAATTAATTTAACATTTGAAACATATTGTAACTAACCACTATCCCGTTTACTATCACCATTTTTGGTTGGAGCTTTAATAGGCTCATCTGCTGGTGGAGAGCTTGGTATCTGCTTGTAATCATTTTTTATGATTGGTTTTGCTTGTGATCCATTGTATTGGGGCTTGGCCTTATCTTGCGTTGGAATCTGCAATGTGTAATAAATCACTTCTGAGAAATAATTATAGAGAATACATTAGTTTGATAATCTAATACCTAGGTATAAATAACAAGGTTCTTTAAATATGTGGTCTGCAGGTTCAAAACTACTGTACACTATATCTTAACATCCCCATCATTCTACAGAATGCTGCCATCAGTTATTTACTGCATTGAATTAAATTTTATGTTATAGGCCATACAGTGAAATCTTACTTAACAATTTCTCATTTAGGTACTTTCTCTTCTTTCACTTATATAAGGCAACAAACTTTCTCCACTTAAATTTAGCCCAGTTAAACATGCTTTACTGTTTTGTTTTCCACTTTCTGGTACCTGCCTTTGAAATGTTCACATTTATATGTTATCTGTCATGTTTCAATTGTTATCAATTTGAAACAATGGTTACACACCTCAATCCAAGAGGTCAAGGGGCACCTTCCCATTGCCCTATGCAGTTTACTAGAAATGTATTCTCATTATTTCTACTTTTCTATTCCCTTTTAAGTTAATTGTTGAAAATTTTCTTAATTATTTTCTCTCTCAAGATTACTTTAAAAAAATCCACAGATAATCCATTGAACGACACAAAAAATTGATTACTCAAGTAATGCAATTATTAGTAGGGTATAATTTTGTTTTAACGGATTTCAGTTGGTTTTCGCGACTGTTTTCCATAGAGCTGAAGCAATAACATTCTTTTGAGTTACTTACTGATTCATTGTTGAGTGGTTTGCAACTACCGTATTGAATTTTATGGTGCCAATTACATTTTAAAGCTTTTAAGGTTTCCTGCAGAAGAGGGGTGGTAATCCATTACAATCAATTGTTGATTGTTAACAATACATTCTTAATGGACATTATGAGAGTTTACTAAATTGTGAGGAATAAGAATGCCACTAATGATGAAATTACGAAGGCCATCTCTTTGGTGGATGACAGGAGAAGCTTAAGTTTTTTCACAAAGCGTATGGAAGCATTAAATGTTCAATTGAAAATTTTTGGGAACTCTGTACTTATGATAGACAGCCTGAGTTGCACCCTAGAAGGTGTACATCTCTGACAGTCAATAGATTACACGATTCTCCAGGTTTTATGGTACTACTACACTAATGTGGTTCAGGCAAGAAATTGTCTTGAAAATGTGCTTAATGCACAATTGAGAAAACAGTTGGATAATGACTTCAGGAGGCTAGTCTGTGGCCAAGACAGTGCTGCCAGTTTCCTACATTTTTCACTTAGATTTATTGATTTTTTTCATCATATTATTACAGCAAAATGCTAATGATTTACTTACAGGCTTGTATCCTGTCATTTTAATGCTTGGATTTAGAACAGGATCCTGAAAATTAGCCCCTTGAGGCTTAGGCCACATGATGGCAGCCTCTGCTTCCTGCTCCATCCTTCTCTTATATTTGCGATGTGTGCGATACACCTCACAGAGGGCACCCAAGATGATAAGTACAAATATACAGGTCATCACCAGGAAGATAACTGAAACAGGTAAGAAATTAGAATTTATAACTGATACTCTCATGGTAGTTATTCATTATCTATTTAAATTTTTGGGTTTGTACCATGTTTTGAATTATTTATTATCAATGCTTTGAAAAGGATCTTCAATGCAAGATCAAAGTAAATGTGAAGGTTGGATATGGAGTAGTTAATAATAGAGCTGCTCCAAGCACCAGTAACCAATGTTGTTGGTGATTCATTTAGGGGCATTGTGGCAGCATACCGGGTAGTGGTGTAGGCCTCTGTACTTGGTGATTTTCAAAGAATGTGTTAAACATGATTTCTTGAGAATCATTAGAGAAGATCAGAAAGCATCCCTGAAACTTCAACCAAGATTGTGGTTTCAACCTGAGCCTATCGTAGTTTTCAGTGGCTGGAGTAGTTTGACAGTTGACTACTCTGTGTCCAATAGTCACACAGCAACGATGCCTTTGATAATGCTTTTAATTTCTTTATTCAAGTGTTTCCTTTGAAGAGGATCTTCATCGCAAGATCAAAACTTCAGAAATTAATCCATTCGAGTAATAATTTAATGGTCACATTGTTGACTGTGAAATCAGATTTTATTCACCCGGCAGAGGTCTGAGATTATTTACACTAAAAAAAATATCCATACAATACAAACCAATAACGATATTTTACTGAAAATTTGTATGTATCACGGAGTTACCTTATGTGGTACTCTTTTCTAACTAAGGTTTGTTTTAATTGCACAATTACTTTGTAAACAATTGATTATTATTATTATGCCCAAAAACCATCTTGAAAGTATTGAGTGGCTGTCATTTTGTCTTGATCATACCAAGCTACATATAAGGTTCTACTGCATCACAAATTTTTGTTATCGCAACTCTAAAATGTAGAGAATAATTTATTTTTAAATTATGAAATTTCAAGATGGCCACTGCGCGCTAATGCGGATTGTTTTATTAGCTTGTTGGAAACCCCAAAGAATCCGCTAAAAGGATATAAAATGGGATTATTGTTATCTTATTTCAGGATTCTAGCAAGTTATACAGGAACAAGATAGGAATACACAAAAGTAAATAAAGCAATGCGTCACCGCAAGTAGAGCTCGTCATATGATTTCTGTGCTGATGTGATAACCCGTGACCAGAGCTCGCCAAATGACGTTAATGGGTTAATAATTCAAAACAGGGTACAAACCCAAAAAATTAAATTGATAAAGAATTTTGGTTTTGTCCAATTTTGTCACCTAGTTAAAAATTGAGTCCCACTTTTGATAATGATTATTGTTAGTGTATGGTATAGAATGACACCAGTATGTACATAGGATAATAAGACATATACACCTATCCAAACACACAACTCATATGAATCTTTATCTTCTTTAGGCAGTCCACTGAATTGGATATCAAGGTGACAAAATTTTCAGGGTTTCCATTTTTCTTTCAGTTTGATATCAAAGCTTTAAATGATTGTACACCTCTTGCTAATGTTGATTTGACTGGTAGAAGTACCCTAGTGGTAAATCATGGGAAAACCCAGCAGTGGCTTGTTCAATTGTGACTAAGGGTTATCTGCCTGTGGGTTAACAATCAGTGCCACTGTGAAGTTAAATATCAAGCTAGAAAGGGAAAAATACAGATGAAGAGCATAAGTATTGCAGACTCTTACAACTACGCATGATGGACACATAGTACAGCAGATGATACAAAAAATGAACAAATATTTCATCTTCATCTTCAAGACAAAAGAGTGAACTTCAGAAGATTTAAGACAAAATATATATATTTGTGTCAGCCAACTGTACCATGTTCTATATCTATCATCTACAAACAAAGAAGTTGCTCTTCCCCTCTATTTATCCCTTTCTAGCATTTCTTTTTGCTTTCTTTTACAATTTACTGAAGTCAAATATACAGCTGAGGTTGTCATAAACCATTCCTTGTCATTCCTTCTACTCTCAAGTTGTTTCCATTAGTCATTTTATTTTCCTTGTAACCAAACCGATCTTGAGCCAATTCAATCTCAATCTGTTATTAGGCCTACATTCTTCTGTAAACAATTACTGTCAGGTTAAGCTGATCTTATGATAATGTTCACATCTGTCAACTGCTGATTTCTCGTGTTAGTTATTGTCATCAGCCCCTCGATTTCTTTTGTATTCAGTTAGAGGATATCTCCTCTGTCTCATGTACCTTACCTTTGAAAGTAAAATACTGTAACTATATATGACCTCCAACTGGTTAATTTCCCTTTTATGCTATTGCTAATTTTTCTCAGAATTAATTCATGGACTGTTCATGAAATATTCACCAAGATAGAGAAAGTAAAATAAACAACTTAGTACCCCTGTGGTACTTACTTTTACTAGAGCCATCTTCTTCAGTTGATGAATCTGAATAAAGTGACTTGTATGGAATTCTTTTGGGAGGATCCACATTCCACTCTTTGTTCCTACCCTGTTGAAAGATTTTAAAAATTCATTTAACATTAATACTCACATATTTTTTGCTTCTATTAAATGACCTACATATTATTGCTATAATAATGTGAAATACAGTCTTCCCTCGTCATACGCGTTTTCACTTTACGCGTTTTTGCTATAACGTGATTTTTAAAAATGTATATAATTATATAAAATTTAAAAAAATATATACAAGTTAAGTTGCGGATTCACAATCACCCTGTGGAACGATTTCGTAATAGAGTGTGCAACGCTGCAAGGCGGCGTGTAGTCAGCCTCAAAGAGTGCTGAGTAGCTGTGTTGGGTTGTTTCAGTGTTGACTGGTGGCATGTGGTCATTATTAAAGAGAGCATTGAGTTAACAAGCTGTGTTTTATTGTTTCTAAAAACGTTATGGAGAAAAGAGAGTGTGATCAAAATGCTTCCAAAAGCAAAAAGGAAATCGATAACACTTGAAGAAAAGCTAGCGATATGAACTCAATGAGCACACTGTGGACATTGTCAGAGCTACAGAAGTCTCAGAATCAACTCCAAAACCATAAGAAGTCAAGCAGAAAATATTAAAGAAAGCTGCAAAAATGCGATCAGAATGACATCATCCATAACAAGGGTGCCAATTTTGGAGAAAGTGGAACGAATGTTGGCTCAATGGATTGAACATCAAACTAAATGTACTATCCCGATATCCACCATGGTTATTCAGGCTAAAGCAAAATCTCTGTTTAAAGAACTGAAAGCATTCTATCCAGCCTCTGAAGTTGCATTTGTTTAACACTCATAGGCTATTAATTTTTCCTTGAAATAGTCCCTATGTCCTATCTAAACCATATTATAATACATTCACTTTATGCGTTTTCGTATTACGCTACCATGTACGAATTCATCGCGTAAATTGAGGGATACCTGTATATTGATTACAAGTATCACAGATTTAGGATAATTTGAAATAATTATAAGGCTCATCTCATAAAAATAAGGCAAATTTGCAACAAGCCAGCAACAAAATTAATGTGCAGTTATGTACACTTCCAGCAAATTTAGTTGGAATCTCTTCTCCCTTAAACTTGTAGCGGATTTGATTTTTAATAGGTTTGCATTAAATTTTCAGCATTGTTGCAGCAAGTTTGTTATCAAGCAGGAATCAACGTCTAAAATATTCATACTGTCTAATGCACACTAAATGTTTTCAGCCTCTCATTACATTAGATTGAAAGCCAAGATTTTTTTTCCATAAAATAAATAACCACAGAATGCAGTACACTGTGTTAGTAAGTTTAGTTAAATCAAATAAAACTTCAGTCTAATAGAGAAATTGTGAAGAAACCAAACATATAGTTATACTATCTGGTGTGAGAATGTTTGTCCAAGTCAGCTGTAGTTCCTATGTAATTTCCTCTCATGCTTCACACAGTCTCTGGTTCTACGAGTCACCCGTGTGATGTTTTGAGTTTCAAGTCCGTGACATGCAGCTTCCACCTATTCTAAATCCATTGTTTGATTCTGTGGCCTGAGAATCATGGTCATCAGTCCTGTGAACAAGGGTGTGTCTGGAATCTATCTGATAATCTGCATTATTGTGGTGTCCGTACTGGTGCATATACTTGTAATTAGGGTGAGGTTTGATAAGATGACCTTAGCCTTTATGATAGGTTGGTCTACCATCCCAGAATTTGCCAGGAGTTGATATGCAAAATCACAGAAATCATTTCTAGCATCGCTGAGACTGGTATTTAAACTGCTAAGAGTCTTCCTGTCGGTTGTCTTCTTTTCTTCATCTCTTCCTCTAACTTTACACAGTTTACTCTTTTGGCTTATGAAATGATTGAGATTACCCCTTGTCCAGCTTCGAGTGTTTATACACTTTAAGGGTTCTTTTTTCCACCTCCTGGTGTAGAGGCTAGAGGTCTTGGCTGTCGGTCTGGGTTCGATTCCTGATTCTGCTAAGAAACTTAATTCTGGTCTGAGGGCTGGAATGGATTATGTTCAGCCTCGTGAGGCAAAACTGAGATGAGATGAAGTGGGTTCGATTCCCGCCTCAGCCATCCTGGAAGTGGTTTTCAGTAGTTTCCCACTTCTAATTCAGGGAAATAAATACACACACTATCACATACACCACTTTAACACAGGTTATCAGACAAATTCTTTACACACACACACACCCAAGTATATGGGGCTAAATGACCATGATGTACAAGCCCCTCAAATGAAACAACAGCGAAAATAAAGGGTTCTTGTTGAAGAAAGTTTTTTTTTTTCTTTTTTCTTACCATTTTTGCTGTATAACTTTTGATATAGCGGGTTCTGCAACCTTGTGATAGGACTTAGAAAGTAGTGAAACAATTCCTTACTGTTAAAATAAATCATGACATGATCTGGGATGATTTGGCACTCAATAATAATACATAATTTGTCTAGTATAACTTCCACTGGTTTCTTATGTAACTTTATTGTATTTTTAGTTGTGGGAATGAGACCTGGAATAGAATGTTAATATTAAGAAAAAGTTAGTACTGTATCATAGTTAATGATTACTACACTCAATAACACTTACAAGACTTATCGTGAGCGATGGCCCAGAACGGGGCTTATGAATGACATCATCAAATACTGCACACTGAGCAATTCGCACTCCAGGGGCATTTGTAACTTCCACCTTTTCACTATCAGCCTTGGTGAACAACATATATTCCTCCACAGGTTTCATCACTTGAGAATTAACCTCAACAAACACATCTGCAAACAGATACACAATATTTTACTGTTATATTAATAGAAGGCCTAAACACATTAAACTGGAATATTCCAAATCTATTTATTTTTAAAAGCTCAGAAAATTAGTGAAAAAGTTTGTTTCCTCTATGATTTTTGGAGGTCGGAGGCATTTACAATTAAATGTGATACATTTTGTGTGATAGAACTTGGCTTTGAAAGACTATGAAAAGTTGCACAGAGAGGTAGATGCAGTAAGATGGTCACTAGAAAACAAGGAGACACAACAATGATGATAGCTCAAACTTGGTAATGAACAGACTGTCAACTGGCTGTAGTGTTCGTTGCATGGTTTTGTAGCCATATCTACAACAGCACGTGTCAACTAGAACCTTTGTACAGTACCATATTCAATGGTTGAGTAGAGTGAAATGCTCCTTACCTATGGTGAATCAAAAAAATTTCCAGAGCCTTCTGATCTTTATAAATCTGACAATGTCTGATTCATTATATAAGTTGCATGATTCATAATTAAATCTTCTTCTCTAAACACCACTGGCCCAAGAATGTGCCTCAAGATCCTTCTCTCAAATATGCCCAGTTGTCTTTCATCTGATTTAGATAGTGTCTGGGTTTCTGCACCATATGTTAATAATGGCCTCACTAAGACTTTGTACATCACCTTACTTTTCTTGAACAACAACTTGGGCTTCAGATGTTTACTAAGACCATTATAGCAAAGACTGCGTTTCTGTACTTCTGAGCTTACATTGATTTTACAATTAACCTCCGATCCAAGGTAGGTGAAGCTATGCACAACTTCAAACTTTTATGAACCAACACAAGGGAAACCATCTTATACCGTTTTCATTCATTCATTAGTGTTATGCCCTAGGGCAGTTCCTCACATGGACACTCTCCATACAATCCTGTCTCCTGCTACCCTCTTCGTTTTCTCATAATTGACTTCTATCAACCATCTGGTATCTTCTACGTCCTCTTTGTCTTCTTCCATTTACCATTCCTTCCATAGCATCCAACAGCATTCAATCTCTTTTCATCCAGTGTCCAAACCATTTGTGTTTCTTCATCCTGATTACCTGTAATATTTTTCTCTCTCCTCAGCACCTCCTCATTTCTCACTCATTCTACCCATTTAATCCCTTCCATCCTCCAAATACACATCTTATATAAATCAGTTCAAATTTTAGCATATGCAGAGGACATTGATATAATAGCAAGAACACCAAAAGCAATGCAATAGGCCTTCACAAGTTTTGAAAAAGCAGCAAAAACGATGAATCTTCATATTAATGAGAACAAGGCTATCCTCATCCATAGACATACTTGATAAGCATCCATTAAATCCCTTATATGATGTAAACCGTGTATCATTGGCACTAGGTCCTCCAATCCGAACCTCATTCACTCTCTGGTCTATGACCTCTGGAGCACCATCTGCTGCACCTTGCATGACTAGAACTGGATTCACTGCTACACGTTCACGATCAATCTGTAAGAAAGTTATTATCAAGAGCTAACAAGGACCACAATTACATACAAATTTAAACGATCTACTGTTATAAAATATTTGTGTGTTCTTTATTTTGATGAAAAGCGGTTAAAGAACAGTCAAGGATTCATTCTCTGTCATTATTTTTCACTAGCGTGCACTGACAAAGTATAACTTTTATGAATGAACAGTCACTCAAACAAAGAATGAGCAAGGGGCAGATGACCTCGTAGTTCTTCCCCTTAAAACAACAATAACTAATAAAGAATGAGCACTATCTTGGCCACTGTTTTGGTCAAGTCCCAATGGGGGGTTTACATGAGAACCTTCACAGCTCTGTCAGGGATTATACATGGGTTGGTTTTTTAGTTTTGGCACCTTAGTTATAACTGGATTAATAACTCACTTAGATGGTTCCAAGTTTCACAGGCCCTCGATGTAGTCCCCACCGTTGCGTACAACGTGTTCCCAGCGATGCAGAAGTCGTTGGATCCCGTTGGCACTGCCCAATCTATTGATAGTACAAAGAGAGCGCTCGGCAGCCTGCTTAACGTCTTCAATGGTACGGAAGTGCTCCCCACGCATTGTCATCTTCATCTTCGGGATGAGATCATAGTCGCAGGGACTGATGTCGGGAGAATATAGGAGGTGATAGAGGGCCTCCCAGCCCCAGCGATCCAAAAATGCCGACACAATGCCTGCTGTGTGTGCCCTAGCATTGTCATGCAGAATGATGGGCGGTGTAACCATGTGGTGCCGCCGTTTCCTTCTCAGAGCTCCTCGGAGATGGTCGTGCAGAAACGAACAATAGTACGCTGCATTAATGGTTTGCCCTTGGGGAACAGTATGGTGAATGATCACACCATCCCAATCATAGACAAGAATCAACATTACCTTCACATTGGTGGGCATTGGTCGAACTGTTTGTTTCCGTGGTGATCCGTGGTGCCGCCACTCGTTCGATTGGCGTTTTAACTGTGGCTCATAAGATCTGGCCCATTTCTCGTCAATGGTTATGATACGCCGTAAGAAGGCCTCTCCTTCGCGCTCATAACGCTGCAAGTGCATACGACAAGCGTCATATCGCAGCCATTTGTGCATGTTGGTTAAGTCATGCGGAACCCATTTGGACGCAATCTTCCTCATTTTCAGTAAGTCCTTCAGGATGTGGAGGTCAGTTGAATGCGCCAGTCCGGTATCTTGCTCTAATTGACGAATCGTTACGTTCCGATCCACCTCTACTAACACGGACACCATCTGTACATTGTCATCACTTACTGGTGGGTGACCAGATCGAGGCATGTGCTCCACACGTTCGCGCCCATCTCGAAAGGCTGCAAGCCATCTTGCTACCATTCTGAACGGTAACGCAGCTGCACCGCACACTTCCTGCAATCCTCGGTGACACTGCTTAGCACTGCGACCCCTAGCACACTGAATTTTTATCCACGTTCTCTGCTCCTGCTTGGAAAACATTGCGACTGTCTTTCGCGAGCGCTGGTCTCACACTTCTCATTTAAGAGGCACGACTGCGCACGAGCGGTGGTGAGGACGGGCGAGGTCATGTGCTCTGAGGGAGGGGATGCAGGGCAGCAACTGTCGATAAAAGTGGCAGCGCCCAACATTGTTGCAACTTGGCACTGAAGCATTGGTGCCAAAACTAAAAAACCAACCCATGTATGTATAGTTCTCTCACTTTCCTGGTTAATAAGCGGCAAGTCAAATGTAAGGCAGAAGCATGCGCTGACAATAACCATTGTTCACTGCTGACCAATAGCTGACGGTTCTTGTCCAATAGCTTCCTCTATCACTCCACATCATCATCATCTTGAACCGGCTCCAGGCTCCCAGGTGCGGTGAATGAGAGTTCTCCATATATTTCTCTCCAAGAATGTTTCCTCCTCCATAATTTGCCGTAAATCCAGACCTCTCCCTGCAAGATAATTTCTAACCTGGTCTCTTGCCTTTCAGTTCTTTCTCAAACCACACTCTAGCTGTTCTTTGTGTGTCCATTCTCTTGAGATGACCGAACCATTTCAGCCTGGATTCAGCACAGATCTCATTAAGAGATTGTTCTACTTGGACAAGATGGCGTATCTTATCATGTTTTATTTTGTCCCTTCTTGTCTTCTGAATCTATCACTCCACGTGGACTCTTTAAGTATGGTCCTGGTGTCCAGTGTTGCACAGTTATGGGTCGATCCTTCTAGTCTCACTGCTTGCTCTCAGTGGCTACGGTGGAGTGTTGACAACACTGTGCCTTGCACTGAGAAAGCCTTGGCTGCTCGCATAGATGGAATGTAATCATATCCATCCAGCTAGGTTTCAAAGGCGAGAACTATACGTGATATGAGGTTACTCTACTCATTCCTCTGAGTTTAGTTCTGGGCTTGAGAAGTATAGAAAGAAAGAAGGAAAGAAAGGGAGAGAAAAATAAAAATAAAAAGCGCAGTTGTCGAAGGAAGGCTCGTTCTTTTGTATGAGCGAATGCACATTACTCATCCTAAAGGGCAGCAGTGATTTTAAAAAAATGTTTAAAAAAATTCTGTCATCAAAGAATAAAGAAAAGTACTACAGGCAACACGCACGCACACACACCAGCTAAATAGGTCATCATCACCATCATATAGGGGTTCTTCCAGCGGGCTGGGTAGGATTTGAGTGGACGATATGCCTCCATCTAACTCTGTCATAGATTTCTCCATCTTGGATTGTCAGTCCTCTCGTTAGGAGATCTTCGTTAACGTTTATCCACCTTCTTCTGGGACGCCCAACGGGTCTCTTCCCCGGTACCTTCCTTTCCAAGTACTGTCTGGCAATACATGTCTCCGGCATCCTTTGTACATGACCAAGCCACTTCAACCTTGTAATACGCAGGCCATGGTTGGTTAATTAAGGGAAAAGCTGGTTTCATCCAATCAAAATTAATTATATTATGACAATTTATTTTGCCTGGCTTCCTAAAATGAAGTATACTTGTAAAGTAGGCCATGATTGTTGGTTTTGACAAATGACCCATCTATTATTATTAAAATACTTAGGGACTCTAATAATCTAAGTCAACCTAAATGCACAGCTTTGTCCAATTTTTTCATTCGCAACTTGGCCTTTATTTCCTCATTATAAGAACCCATCGGCCATAGTTCTCACCAATTAGTACCATATCAGCGATGTTAGGCCTACTTAAAACACTTTGTTGTTTCTTTGCTCATAATAAAGTAGCTGTTGAATGAGAAATAAATGGTTCTTAAAAGAACTATTTGTTCTCTTCATGATATCCACAGAAGTAGCCTACTATTTTGAAGAACTTCTAATTGACATTGTAACTCTTACTACTAAAAATTTAATAAAAAAGATGGTATTAAAGGAATGTAATTAAGCATTGTAAAATATTTTATCAGGAAAACTACAATGTACTATTCACGGTTGGCTAAAACAAGGATACATCTTGCTCAACTGAAGATAAAATTTGATCAAAGTTTTTATTACTTTCAATTAAGCAGACATATCCAATTAGAATTAGTATTTTGTATCTACTATTCTAATTAGTTCAAATTAAAAAAGAATGAAGGAACTAGAGACCAATTCCAGTAGGTACCTATTTTAAATTTCAAAAATATTTAAAAAAAAAGTTCTGATACGTGAAAGAATTTGATAAGAAGTAAGTCTAGAATTTTTTTTGTAAGTCAAAATGTAATCTTTTCCTCACATGAATTCTCCTTCAGAGGATTTCTGGTATGTTCCTAACAGCTACTTCAAAAATGGTCATTTGGAAAACATTTAACATCTGTTCAGAAACTCTTATAAAAGGATTAATTATGCACTAATTCAACTTACCAAGAGTACTGCAATATCACCAGATCTGTTATAGTAAACAGAGTGCCTTGCCCCATTGAAGAAGTTACGACCTGACACTGTGGCTCTATATGTTGTTCCATTACGATCTTCTTCAAATATCAGTTCCTTCCCACCATTTGCTAAGGCAATTAGGAGGTAGTAATTTATCCTGAAACCAATGATACTAACATTAAAGCTACCAATGCCAACATAGTAAGCTTTTCTCCTCTTTGATGAAGAGTCTCATGTTATGTCATTCTCTCTCACTTGTGTATGTACTTCCACTCATTATTCCCATACTTAGGAATTGGGTATGAGGTGAGATGAGTCTGTATGGGATAAAATGGTTTGTACAGCCTTGACATCAACCTACTTAGAGGAGTTAATGAGATGAAATAAATGAAGATGAATGATCCTGGACAAAGAGCTGGAAGGAAGTGGTCATGGCATATTAGAAGGCACTGTCCTGGCATTTATGGAACTGTAGTACGGTGCAATTAGTCCAAAAAAACGGCCTAACCTCAACATCCAAAGTAAAAGTTTCCCCTCCAGCTCCATATTGTTCTATACAGTCCACATATTGTTTGATAAAAAGTTACACAATTTTGAGCGTCGGGTTTGGGGGGGGGGGGGGGGGGGGGTAGTTGGTAAATTAAATTGGTAGATCAGTTTTTCTTAAATATTTCGAAAACTATGCGGTTTAGCGCAAAAGGTGTCGTATACAAAAATAATTTACAGTACATTTTGAACACAAATAGCCCTGTGCATGATCTTCCTAAAGTGAACGGTTTCAGAATTAGGGAGGGTGTGAAAGTAGCAATTGTTGGTATTTTTTGGAAAAATGAAATTATAACTACCATGTAAACAGAAATAACTAAATAATTTTATTAAAAAGTAATATTGTGCAATCATATTGTAGTTCAAAAGAGGCTGAGGCACCACAGAGGATTAGTAGCATAAAAATACTGGGAACAAACCAGTTTAGTACAAGCGCGACCACCAGTACCCAAAAACAGTGTCCAACAAATGATGAACGGGAAAGCTTACTCCAGGGTCATTCGTGCCCAATTCCTAGTCGAAGAGGCACTCATTACTGTATTTTTGAAACCTAGTAAAGCTTTCATTAGTGTGGATAAAGATGAGCCTAATTTTGTCTATTCAACTTTCAAGCGTGGTAATGCATCTTCTGAAGAGATTACGCAGTCAGCTGCAGTGAAGGGCTTTGTAGAAATTTTGGTAAACCAACTTCAACGTTCAAAAGAATCAGGACGAACACAAAAACTGTGGATTCAGATCATAGAAATGGTTCAGCTTGTTCGAATGTTTATTAGAGCTGAGAGGAGTGGGGACTTTCTCCTTCACCTTCATTGTGTCCATCAAATGCTCCGCATTTTCCATGTGTCTGGTCACTTAAGCTAAGCTAAATCTGCACATGTTTACCTACAAGACGCACTGGAACTTCTCAAATCAATGAGCCCAGAATAAAATCGGTATTTGCTTTTACAAAACACAATCCTGTATAAAACAATTGGTTTCCTTAGTGATAATGCCATATTTTTTCAAAAAAAAACTAAAAAATACGAAATATGTCTACTTTTACACCCTCCGTAACTCTGAAACTGTTCACTTTAGCAAGATTATGCACAGGATCATTTTTGTTCGCAATGTAATGTAGATTGGTTTTGTAAATGACATGTTTTGCACTTAACTGCATAGGTTTCGAAATATTTAAGAAAAACTGATAAAAAATAAAATGGTGTAACATTTTACCAAACAATATGTGGTCTGTATAGAACAATTTGGAGCTGGAGGGAAACTTTTACTTTGGATGTTGAGGTTTGGGTCTAATTGCACCATACTAAGTGATAGTTTTGTTTTTAAAAATCCACTACCCAGATGGGAATCCAACCCACTCCCTTCCAGTTAAAAGCACAGTGCCAACTGAGCTATGCACCTCCTGAAATAAGTTAACTAGCTATAGGCCAGGTCATCTGCAACTCACTCTAAGAAAAGGAAGTCTCTTGGAGGACTTAACTTGAAGATTATGAGGTCACTAATAGAAACATCTATCAAAAATTAAGAATGAGATCTATGGTAAACTGCACACCAAAAACATGACCCTGTCAAAGAAGTTCATTATGAGGCCAAACTAAAATTTTGGGTAAATCTGAATATGATTTCTTATTACTTCCTTAATCTACACACCTCAACAAAAGTTTGAAATTACATCGATTAGATTATATTTGCTGCATATATCAAACCAATGATGTATTTATAAGAAATATCGAAAATTCCTCTCGGCACGCCGGAAGGCGTCACCGGGCAAACTAGGGGATATGCTATAATATGCAGGTTTTCGTATAAGTATCTTACCTCATTTATTGTGAGGAAGTATTTTACAATTGTAGCTTAATTAACTTTTTTTTCGTCATTCTAATGCATATTTTTAACATTTTATTGTGTTATGGGGACGGTAACCTTCTTGTCATTTGGGGTCCATTTTTATATATATAAACCCTGGCGCTACAGCCCGTGAAGGGCCTAGGCCTACCAAGCGACCGCTGCCCCACCATTTGGCTTGCAGATATTGGGGTGATGCGTGATCAGCGCATCGGGTCCCCTCGGCCGTTAATCTTGGTTTTCGTGATTGGGGTGCTGCATCACTGTCAGACAGCTACTCAATTGTCCTCACGAGGCTGAGTGCACCCCGTTCCAGCCCTCACGTCAGTTTCTAAAATCCCTGACGGAGCCGGGAATCGAACCCGGGGCCTCCGGGTGAGAGGCAGGCGCGCTACTCCAACACCACGGGGCTGGCATCCATTTTTATACTTGTGGTCACACTGTCCTTATGCAAGGTTTGGAACTGATGTGTACCTATCTAACAGTCTGTTTCTTCACGCAAAATTTTATCTCCCGCAGAGATGTTGGTTGGTTCCTCAGTTTAGGGGCTGCGACAACGCGGTCGTGTAACCCTGTGTACTTCGGGTGTGTGTCTGTCTGATAAACGGTGTTAATTGTGATGACTGTATTAGTCTGTAATTCAGGTAAGGACTGCAGACGGTCAATTTCAAGTAGTAGTACCTAATTTTGGTACCAAATACTACCATCAGTGACACCTAGCTGTGAACTTGGCAACTAGATGCCACCACAACCAGCAACTTACAACGAACGTTGGAACTTCCACTCCGAAAAAGCGTACTGAGGGATTTTTAGCGCTCTTAGAAAATCCGACAACTTGGCCAGGCTTTGAACCCGCGACCTTGGGCACAGAAGTTCAGCATGCTACCAGTTACGTCACCGAAGCCGCTTCCCACAGAGTCAGATGGAAAACTGAATGTGATCTCGTGCAATGGCGTTGTCATGGCAACCTCTGATAGCTCATTCCTCCTCAATTTAGAAGAGTTGTCATGGTCAACTCTGATGGCTCTTGGCATTTTCTTATAATTCTGAAATAATTTTTCTCATCCTTTGGCATAATGGTGGGTCATATCAAAAATTCTTTTAAGACAAAAGTTTTAGGTAATTATTAGGGGAATATTGTCCATTTGGTGTGGTTTTGATATTGTGCCTATTAAGAGAGATATGATTAATGTTTCCCGAAAAACCCACTTTTTTCCACCGCTTTGGTCAATGGTTGGTGCTATCAAAAAACTTTTTAAACATACATTTTTGACCCTTATCCAACACATAGTATGAACTTTGAATGGATTCTATATTTCTCGTAAAAGAGAGTTATAGCGATATTTCACTTTTTCAAAAAAAAAAAACCCTATTTTCACCCCTTTCAACCGATTTTGCCCATTAAGGAACTCGACCGAGATTTTATAGGGATACTTATTATGTAAAAAATTCTAAGTGATTGGTGCAAAATAACGTCAGTTATCGTGTCCACAAGAAACTGATATATATACCATATAGACCGGTCGCGGTGGCCGGGAGCGCTAACACGCTACCTCGTGCCTCGCTGGCATCGGGAGAGCGTGGGTTCGAATCGCACCTCGGCCGTCCTGAAAATTGTTTTCATGGTTTCCCATTTTCACCACCAGGCAAATGCCGGGACGGTTCCTTTCAATAGGTTCACGACCGATTTCCTTCCAATACCCCTCCCCTCACCCGTCCTGAAAAGAAAAGTACATGGCCATTGGCTGCATTAATACAATTATATACATATATATATATACATAAATTATATATAAACCTTTGAACTGACGGTGGTTTTTGGGTGTGGGGGATGTGAAACGCGAAGATATGTCGAAATTTTCTGGAAGTCGAAACATGGTACTGTGCCCGAATAATAATGGAATACTCAGATAATCTTAATTTAAAATAATAGACTGAAGTCTAAGATCCTTCCTAACTGTAATCTCATTCGACAATCCCTACTTAAATTAATTTATATCAACGTGAATTTAACTATCTTTTTACTGTTACATGACCAAAATATCATCAGCTGGTTTCACAAATATGCCTCTTAACCATATCGTACTCCTCAAATTCGTCAGTGTTTATTCAACTAAACAACCTTTCAAAATTTGGGATCGGCATTTCTAATAAATTTCTAAATTCCACAAATATCTTCGCAAAGTTGCTGTTGAACACGCTAGTGTCCCAACACAATCGATGCCGAACACATTGGTGTCTCAACACAATCGATGCCGAACACATTGGTGTCTCAACACATCGATACCCCACGTTGGGCGCCAAATAAAATACTACCTATATGTGCCCGAATCTCGCATGGCCACCACCTATATCCGCTGAGATGGAAAGGATTGTAAGGACGTCGATACCCTGCTAGATAAACCAACACTTCCCTACTAGGTGTATGACTAGGAAACCCTCGGCGCATACCGGCGATGCAATAACGCTACTAATCAGTTACACATCAACTAGCAAATTAACATCCATAACAAGATGGTAGGCCGAGAATCTCGGATCTCGAGCATGAACGGTGAAGTTGAGACTAAGTGAGTTCTAGTAACTAACTAGCAGTATTATCGCACGTCGATTGCGAAATGAAAAGATGATCAGTTTCTATAAAAATGGGCAGGCAAACCAAATAGTGCCTGTGAATTTATTAAATAAAATAATTACATGACATAAAAATTCCCTCTCACCAAATAAAATAATTCAAGATCAAAAATAAAATATTAACATCAGTAGATAGTCCTATCTATTTATCAACTTTCCATGAAAGTTCTCGTTACACAAAAAATAATTCGTGAGTAAAATTATTAAAGTTTTGCTTAATAGTCACCTTGTGATTCGGTTACAGTGAGCAGCATGATGGAATCAGCTGTTCTCAAAAAGAATGTAATTTATAACAAACACTACCCTATATGATACACTTATCGTCTTAAAAAGTTAACGTTATAAGAATTATTACATTATTTAAATATTTACACAAGTTGAAAGGAAAGGAAGGAAGCTTGTAGTTTAACGTGACCGTTAATCTTGAGATCATGAGCCACGGGACCTCCTTTTTACGTGGAATCCGAACCACAGGACATGGCATTTCACTTCGAAAATCTCACATGCATTGACCGGGAATCGAACCCGGACCGCCTTGGTGAGAGGCATACAGCTAGACCGCTGAGCCACCACGCCCCCACACAAGTTGAATTTCCATGTCCAGCATGGTATTCTATTAACACATATACAAGATCCGTCGTGATCTGACAATCTTACTGCGTTTTCGTTTCTTAAACATTTTCTTAATACTTGTTCACAATCAATGTCTTTACTTGTATTTACTGGTTTCTGTCACAATCAATGGAACCTTTGTAACGAACAATTAAGTTAATTACGGCTCTGTAATGTCATATCAATTTATAAATTACGATATACCTGAAGAACGATGCGGGACTACTCTGTTACCTTTAATAAACTTCGTGGATTTCGGAATTACACTTTTCTGACATGTACAACACAAATGAAAACTCTAATTTCAGTTAATTTCTTTGACATACTGTATCAAACATTTTGCTCCAATCGGCAATACCCTTATCAACCTTCCTATACGGTGAACAACTTTTTAAAAGAGCGTTAGCTACACGCTTACATTTATCAACACATTCCTTTCCTTTCAACAATAATAATAATGCACGGTATTCTTTAAAACCCATCTTAATACATTCCAAACATGTATGAGAATTAGTGACCCTACTAAGTAAACACGAACCTGTGAAATACTGTTCATGGTGCACTCTCAACAAACTCCTCTCCAAACTAATTATCTTCGTGCTCCTTAAACATCAATAACATTTTTGTTCACTTTAATATATTCTTGTACAATATTCCACTTGACTTTAATTAACGCCTTTCGTTAATAAACTTTTACAACATAATGTTTTCCATGTTACAATAAAAATATTAGTATTAATAGACTATAGTCCGCTTGTCTTCGCTTTTAATAATAATAATACATTTCCTCCCTTTCTGGTATTCCTTAATGAATCAATTATTCATTTACAAACGTGTTTCATTTCAAATAAAACCTCAGGTTGATCTGCAAATCACCTGGTCTGTGGTCTCTTAATTACCAATTATTTCAATACAATTGTTGCTAATTCTAGGCATCATTTTGACTCTGACTGTCAACATTATTATCCTATTTCATTTATAACTCCGTTATAACTGTTTACCAATGACTATAATAATGTCATATTACAATAACATTCCGATATTGGAATTGTTATACTCCAAAATATTTTTATAAATGTTGCATTTACATTATGACAAATTAAAATATTTATTACAAATGTTTTAGCATATTACACTAATGCTCTTTCTTTATAACGATGCGATCTAACACTATTGACGCATTCTGTAGGTTGTTACGCATTTTTATCGAAGCATTCCAATTATAAAACAGTTTCATTTCAAAGTGAGTATAACTAAAACGTTTCCTTAAAAATTCAAATATGGAATAATAAAAATCCAAATACAAATGAAAATACGTCAAAAATGACACACGCTGACGTAGCATAAAATTTACAATTAATTTTCTAAAATTGACAACATAATAACTTGGGTTATGAGTAAAGAAAAATCTACATATAAGTTGGTCACATCTGAAATACCTTCAAAAATACAACAAACTACTGAGATATTAGAACAATCATTCGTCTACCTTCGTGATGAGCTGCTGTCGTGATACCTGGCCTGATATTCAAGATGTTCCTCTCCTGCGTTGGCACGCGTTCGTCGTACGCCTGGAAACGGGTCCCTGCTTGCTGCCTGTGAATCTGCTGTGTGAACACCTGGGCGTGCGGGCTCGCATCTCGCTAACGGGTCTTCTAGCTTCTCGATATAAAATCTGGCAACTCGTTCCCGGAACAAACGAACTCCTCTGTCTGCTGGCCTCTTGTAGTATCTCGTCATCATTGTAGGTTGAAAGTCTTTAGGTGACATCTCCCAAGGTTGTAGTGGACGTTTGTGTAGTATTATTGTAGGTAAATTCAGGTTACAGCATGATGGAACTGCAGTCGTAGAATCATCGACTCATGGTTGTCTGGTCCACTCTGAATTTCCACTCCGTGAATGTAGATTAACCTCCCTCCATTGCTTAGTGCTTCATTACAATCTTCTCAACAATTGTAAGCTAGGAACATCGTAAATGCGTGATGAATATGCTGTAGAATTAATGCTTCTCTGTAGCAGTCGGTGTATACTGTGCTACTAATAATGATGTAGAAGTATAATGCTTAAATATTGAATACTTCTTCTGTTGTGCGCTGAATTATAAAGTGTTGCTTCTACTTGCAAATTAATACTTTTCGTTTAGTGCCGGAATCTCCTATTCTTCCTCGGCAAGTGCGGTATCTCCTCTCGGTCAAGTCTGAATCTCCTTGCCGTGCCTCGTTTATCATGTGAGCTCCACTGGGACGCTCAGTGGCACAGGCCCTCTCCGTAAACGTCGCTAAGAAGGAATGACTTCTGCACTCTAGACTGCCGCGCTCGTGCCTGACTGAAATGGCGGTCTAGCCTCAAACACAGTCCTAATAACTGTAATTCGCTCTTATCTTCTCTTCTATCCATTAATATTTAATTCTGTTTTGATAATAAAATATCATTTCGTCTTCTGCAACTGTAGAAGTGCTAATATCGCTTTATATGTTACAATTTAATATAATAGGGATTCCCTCAATAATTTTGTGGTTAATTCTGATTGGCTCCTGAGTTATCAAGAAAAAACGCATTGTTCTAGCCTCTTATCAAAGTGTCGTGTGCACAATTTTGTTATTGTCGACTTGGCCAACCAAAACCGGTCCTAGGCTTGCTAACTTGAAGCCTTTCATATTCCAGTGTCTGAAGATTGGACTCTCCCTTGATTAAAATATTATTCACTGAAATATTCCCAAATTTAATTCTTTCAAAATTTTCCAAAAACTCGTCAGTATATTTCATTCATTCATTCATCATTTAATTCCTGCCGCTCCTTCCGCAGCATAGGGCCTTGGCGAAATTTCTCCATGCAGTACGGTTCCTGGCCATTCTCTTCACTTGACTCCAGTTCTTGTCCACCTCTGCAATTTCATTTTCGATCGTCCTCTTCCAGGTCTTCTTAGGTCGACCTCGCTTCCTGGCGCCTTGAGGATTCCAGTCTAACGCCGCCCTCTCAATAGCTCCGTCCGGCTTCCTTAGTGTGTGACCAATCCAGCGCCATTTCCTCTCCTTGATCTGGATGCTAATCGGTTGTTGATTGGTGATGGTCCAAAGATCTTCATTTGAGATTATGTCCGGCCACCTCACATTCATGATGCGACGCAGACATCTGTTAATGAACACCTGTAGCTGGTTGTTGATCGGTTTGGTGACTTTCCATGTTTCGCAGCCGTAGAGAAGAATCGACTTTACGTTGCTATTGAAAAGGTCTTCCTGGAAATGTTTCTATTTCTCCAGATGGGGTAGAGCTGGACAAAGGCACCATTTGCCTTCCTGATACGGCTTCGAACATCTTCCTCTGCTCCCCCCATCATTTGTGACTATACTTCCAAGGTAGAGGAAGGACTCAACTCGCTCAATGTCCTTTCCGTTGACTGTCAAACTAGTCGTGATGTCAGAATTTATCCTCATCTCTTTGGTCTTGTTGGTGTTGATCATCAGTCCTGCACGCTCTGCTTCTCTCTGCAACCTCCCCAGCTTATCTTCTATGTCTCGGTACCGTTGTGCCATAAGACAAATGTCGTCTGCGAAATCCAGATCTTCAAGCCTGTCATTTATACCCCATTGAATACCCCTCTTCCGTCCTCCCATTACCTTCTTCATCACACTATCCAGGACCAACAGGAACAGAGTAGGGGAAAGGACACACCCCTGTCTCACTCCGGAACTGACCTTTATCTTTTCTGTTAATTTGCCTTCGTGAAGAACCTGGCACTCATACCCTTCGTACATCTCTTCCATGATTCTGATGATCTTTGTTGGAATTTTATATTCCTCAAGGGTCTTCCACATGATTCTTTGATATACGGAGTCGAAGGCTTTCTCGAAGTCAACAAATGTGAGGTAAAGGGTATTCCGCCACTCCACACTCTGCTCCAGGATGATTCGGAGGGTGTTGATGAGCCTTTTTTCTACGCAGTCTTTTATACGATTCAGTATGACTCTCGCCAGCACTTCGCTTGGAATGGACAGCAAGGTGATACCCCTCCAGTTGTTACAGTTTGTGGTGTCCCCTTTCTTCGGCAACTTGACTATCAACCCCTTCTTCCAGTCGGTTGGTATTTTCTCCTCCTTCCAGATCTTCTCCAACAGCGGGTGCAGCAGATCGATCGTAATATCCAGGTCTGCTTTCAGTACTTCCGCTGGGATATTATCCAGACCTGGTGCCTTGCCGCATTTCATCTGCTTCAACGCTGTCCGTATTTCGCCCCGAGTTGGGGAGTCGAGGCTGATGCTTGGGTCACTTTCTGCTTCCTCTTCATCTTCTCGCTGCTTACTTTCTGGTCCTCTATCTCTATTAAGAACCTCCGCAAAGTGTTCTCTCCATCTTGTCAGCTGCTGTTCACACGTCGTGAGGATCTCGCCCGTCTTGCTCTTCACAGGCCTAGTTTTATTAAAACCTTTCTTCGAAAGCATCTTTGTGATGCCATAGAGCTCCTTAACGTCCCCCCTTCTTGCCGCTTCTTCTGCTTTCTCCGCCTGCTCATCAATCCACCTCCTATGATCCTTCCGTACACTCCTCTTTACCTCCCTATTTGCTGTTGAATACTTTGCTTGTGTGAGAGCCTTCTGCTGCCTAGTCTTGCAGGTGTTGAGCTTGGCCTTAATCTCCTTCCTATAATTTATCTTGTCCCAGGTCTGATCGGATATCCATTCTTTCCGCAGGTAGTTCTTGTACCCGAGCTGCATCTCACTGGTTTCCACGAAGATATTCTTTACCTCGCTCCACACAGTCTCCACGTCCTTCTCTCTCTCGGAGTCCAACACCTGGAATTTATTTCTGAGCTCCAGTTTAAATTGGTCCAATCTCTGCTGGTTCTTAAGCTTGCCCACATCAAACTTATTGTGCCGAGTGTTAAACTTGCGGCGGACTGCGACGATCTTCATGCGGAAGTTGGCAACCACAAGATGATGGTCACTACCAACGTCCGCTCCTCTCTTGTTCCTAACATCTTCCAAGCTTCTTCTGAACCTCCTGCTCACCGCGATGTGATCAATTTGATTTTCTGTGACTTGATCAGGAGACACCCAGGTGACCTTGTGGCACCGCCTATGAGGAAATACCGTGCCACCCATCACCAAATCTTGACTGGCGCAATATTCCGTAAATTTCTCCCCATTGTCATTCATCTCACCAAGGCCATGTTTACCCATGATCTGCTCCAATCCCTCATTGTTTGAGCCCACCTTCGCGTTGAAGTCTCCCATAACAATGAGAATGTCCTTCTTACTTGTTTGTCTTGTGACATATCGCAGCATTTGGTAGAATTCTTCCTTCTTCTCTGGCTCCGATTGTTCTGTAGGCGCATAGCATTGGATGATGATCACATTCCTGATCTTTGTCTTGAACCTAGCAAACATGAGCCTACTATAAATTGGCTTCCACTCCATAAGGCTTCTCTTTGCATTTCTGTTGAGCAGCAACCCCACTCCATCCCTGTGTTCTTCATCATCGCCCCCAGAATAGAGAAATGTAATTCCATCTGTTGTCTGTATTTCACCAAATCCTGGCCACCTCACTTCACTCAATCCTAGAATATCCAGCCCATAGTTCTTCATCTCCCGTGTCACTTGTTTCAGTCTGGTTTTCTCCATCAAGGTCCTCACATTCCAGAAAACCGATTTTCGTAGTCCTCTTCATGCCAAAAGTCGTCATCAGGTTATCCGTCCGGTTTTGTAATTTCACTTCAGTTTCCGTAATCAGTTTATTTAAGAGGAGCGAGTGATTAACCCACTGCCTCCGAGTGCCTTGGAGGGGCTGCCACCTTAAGCCTGAGGCACCAGGCTGATTTTCTGTCAGGGTTTCTTCCCTTAGCCTTTGAAGAACCAACTCCAAACTACAAGGCAGCAGTTGTTTCACCACAGCACCGTTAGCCGTAATTTCTTCAGGGTTCCTGTAGGGCCTTCACAGTTCCCGTAGCGGTCCTGAGGCACACAAAGTCCCCACTGTACTTCACCCCTACAGGCAATCCCCTACTTCATTACGTTGCCCATCTCCCACGACGAGGACGAGGGGTTGGATTTGTGGGAGACAGTATATTTCATTCACCTCCTAAAATAGTTGTGTGAATAAAATATTGTTCCATTCCTAAATTCCATTTCTTGCATCATTAGGTTCACAAGTCGGTTCGATCCTCGGCTCTGTCAATGCTTTAAGCTAGGCTGAATTCGAGTTCAGTAGCCTACCCATTGCAATAGTTAGCTTTCTAATGAAATCTACCTAAAAAAAGAAGCACAATTTACAGTTCAACAATGGGTGTTTTCATGACACTATACAACTTTTATTGAGGTGCATATATAGTAAAATTCAACAAAGTGGACAATGACTTAATGACTCGGCAAAGAAAGTCCTTATATCAGAAATCAACACACTAACAAATAATTATTTGCTAACAAAGTTAAAATATGACTGATTTATTAACATTAAAGCAAGTCTAGTAGCTGCAAAACAGATTGCTAGTTGAAGCTTTTGAATTCATAACAGTCATAACAATCTTTTGATTTAGAATATGTAAACCGCTTAAAAATCAGGTTCAAAGTATTTGAGGAAAAAGAAATCAATTCTCTGTTTTAATCTCTACTTAGTATAAAACTAAGTCCCCGATTCCTGGATGTTACAGATAATCTCGAGAACCACTGGATGGATTTTGATGAGGTTTTCACCATTCTGTAAAGGATATCTCGTGGAAGGTTGCTGTAGGAAATTATTTATTTATGATCAAAGGAAGCCAAGCAGTAACGATTTCAGCGAAAAAGTCGAAAAAAAAAAAAAGAAGAAAAAAAAAACCTGGCGTCGTTGGGCAAACCGTTAAAAATATCTATATACTATGAGTGTAAGAGTGCATGAAAAGTTCTACAAAAAGTCCGCGACAGCATATCTCTATTTTCAATACATCGCCCACTATAAATATTCATATGTTTTCATTTCTTCCAGCAATCTCTATTCAATTACTAGTTTCGAAACAGTTTATGAGCTTGCTGGCTGGCAAGCGAGCCTATCACCCCAGACACTGTAGAGTCGTGTCGAGTTAAGACTTCAGAGAAGAGTGGATGTGTTAGGAGGTTCCCTGGAAATGCAACTTGGCTTTTCTTTACTTCGCCTATTAACTTTTCGTTCCGCAAAACACAGTCAAGTTTAGATTGGACGAAGGGGGATTTGTGATTCATGCACCTTGCCATTCTTAAATTACCTCTGACAAGTATTCGTTGCACATGCTATCTCCATGATAAGATAATTAATAGGCCGGTCAGTGATTTTAACCCATCATGCCGAGACGGAAAAGAGATATGTCATAGTTCATTGATACGCTTATCACTAGGGCCCGGATTCTTAGGTTTTTACCTATTTTTTTCCTGGCTATGTAATCCACAAATTTCAACATATATGTTCGTTTCACACTTCCTGGAGCAGAATATGTGAATTTCATTTCACCTAAAAAAAACTAAATGAGGGGTCTCAGATTGAGCGGCAACAAACAGCATCTGTTCCAGATTGGGCGGCTGATTTTAATACTGGGAGGCTTACTACCTCATCAGTTATAACCCCGCTATCCTTCGGGATAGCCTTTCTCAATTCTTTTCTTCACTCATGATGGAAACACAAAGTATTGGATTATCTACCCCAGGTGGTAATTACCCAGGTGATAATAAATCCACCTCCACGTATTGTGGGGATAGTAGGCCTGCATAGTCTGGGGAGCCTGCAATGTCATGTAAGAAGAAATATATTATGTACTTAGCAACAATTAACATAAACTCACTCCTTCAGATAGGAAAACTAAAGCAAACATTGGATGTTCTTGAGAAACATAACATTGTCATCGCTGCATTGCAAGAAACACGATTTTATGATGAAGAAGCTTTTGAGTCTCAAGGATTCAGAATTTATAAAGGAATACCTGGCACAAGAGTTACACAGAACATCCCTCATGTTGGTACAGGTTTTATAGTCCACAAGAAAGCTGTTGATTCAGTGCTGGATTTTCATTCGTTCATTCAATGGAAGACTATCCACATTGTCATTTAGATCACTTAATAAAGCCTACACCGTGGTCAATTTTCATGCACTGACAAACGTGTCAAACAAGAAAGACCGAGAGTAAACTAATATATTATGGCAACAATTAGAAGACGTGATTGACAATATTCCAGCGCATCACACCACCATCCTACAGACGCTCAAGTAGGAAGAGAGAAAAAGTTTAGAAATACAGTTGGAAACTATCCTGTACATAAATGAACAAACAAAAATGGCGAACGGCTGATTGACACCTGCAAAAATAACAACCTAGTTTTGAAATCTACTGCGTTTAAACATCTTCCTCGGAAAGCAAAGACATGGAGACATCCAAATTCACTTATGGGTGAATTTCAACTAGATCATGTGGCAATATCAAAAAAATCAGATTGTGAAATCCAAAATGTGAAGGTCCTGCGTAATGCGAATATAGACTCAGTTCATTATCTGTCCCTTATTAAAATGAAAGGTATTCCGTTTAGGGACAATAGAGTGAATGTTGAAAAGGGAATGAAAACGCATAAGTACAACATTGGTGGTATGAAGTCAAATAACAACACTTTTGCGGAAACACTCCACAACAAACCAAAAGATGAAACATGGTCTACTTTAAGGAACGCCATTGTTACTGCGGCTTCGGAATCCATTCCTCTTGATAGAACGTGCAAGCATCCTTGGTGGAACGGTCAATGTGATCACGCAATAGAGGAAAGAAGAAAAGCTTGGATCAAGTGGAATAACAAGAAAGACGATGTGAACCTTGAGAACTTTCTCTGCATCAGGAAAGAAACTTGTAAAATTTTATAATTGGCAAAAAGAAATTTCCACAAATCACAAATTATTCAAATTGAAGATTTTCAAAGGCACAAAACAGGGGATTTCTATCAAACTTTTTAGCACCAACTGTCCAAATACGTCGCCCCAACTCTTCACATCCGAGGATCTGATGGTAAACTTAATCTCAATAATAAAAACTTTGCTAAAGCTTTTGGAGAATATTTTGAAACCCTTTTGAACACGGACATACCTACCGAACAACTTTGCTTTCTATCCTAGCGTTGCATACCACGACAGTTCACCACCCTCCGTCGAAGAAATAACACAAATCATCAATATACAATTTTCAAAAGAAAAATATGTATTGTCCGTTGAGCCTGAACAAATAGTGCACTATTTGTGTTTAAATATATAGTGGCTCAACGGACAATACATATTTTTCTTTTGAAAATTGTATATTCAATGCCAAGGTAAGGTTATAATTGCTTTGGAGAGGAGTTTTGACTCCCATAGTGCACTGGCTTTGCTCGTGACGTGGATACACATGTATCAAATATGTCTTGCAATGGCCTTCCCAGTGTGTACTAGACAGTGTCTTGGTGAGGTGTGCTTTAACCAACTGAAGAGCCCAATTGCACACCGGGGTGAAACACTGTCATTTTGTTGAGTTATGCCGGAACATTTAGCACTATTTGTGTTTAAATACAAATCATCAAGGCGCTAAAAAATAATAAGGCCTCTGGGGAGGATAGTATTGTGGCTGAATTATGGAAATATGCTGATAATGACTCCATCATTTGTCTCGAGAAAACCATTGAAGAAATATGGCATAGTGAAAAGTTGCCGGAGGATTGGACTTCCGCCATCATTCATCCTATACATAAGAAAGGGGATAAATCCGACCCAAATAATTATAGAGGTATTTCACTGGTATCGGTAACGTACAAAATATTTGCAAGGGCTCTTCTGAACAGAGCAGAACCGATATTAGACCGTCAGTTAGGGGAATATCAAGCTGGTTTCAGGAAATCAAGATCCTGTCCTGAACAAATTCATAACATTAAGACCATAATTTCCTACTGTACGGTACGATCAAAACATTATGTTGTGATTTTTGTGGACTTTCAAAAGGCTTACGATTGCATTCATAGAGACACAATAATTAACACCTTACGTGAGTTTGGCCTAGACAATAAATCAATTAATTTGTTCAAAGCAAGCTTAGAAAACACCATTTCTAAGGCCAAATTTCGTGGTGAATTGTCCGAAGCCTTTGCAATCAAGACTGGCTGTAGACAAGGTGATCTGGGATCACCGATGCTGTTCAACTGTGTCTTGGAAAAAATTATAAGAGAATGGTTAATAATCTTACCAAATAATTATGGTATTCAAATTGGTTATAAAAAAGAAGACCTGAATATAAACTGTCTCGCTTTTGCAGATGACATTGCTTTGTTCGCTAATTCAATGGAAGAGGCCACTGACCAACTTAATAAACTGCTGCTAAAACTGGACTTAAAGTGGCCTTCCATAAAACTAATTTTATCACAATTGTCAAAGATGCCTCAAAATTCATCACGATTGGTCTGCAAAAAAATCAAAAAGTCCGAAAATTTAAATACCTAGGGGAATGGATTACCCCTAATAATTCAGAAATAGCTGCCATTGAGAGCAGATGTAACAAATTGGAAGGTGCCTTTCAAACCTGCAAAAACATTTACAAAAGTAAAAGCTTGTCCCGGAATGTCAAACTTTGTCATTATAACACAGTAATTAGGCCGTCAGCACTGTATGCCGCAGAATGCTTACAGATGACAAACAAAGGCCCATTGAGAAAATTAGAACTTAAGGATCGGAAAATTCGAAGGAAAATATTAGGACCTGTTAATGATAATGGTACGGTACTTACAGAAGAAGACATAACAATGAATTATTTGAACATATAGAAGATTTGGTGAGTGTGATGTGAAAAAGGAGAGTGTCTTTCTTTGGACATTTGGAACGGATGTAGCATCATCGACTTTCATATCGAATACACTTATCAATCTCTAAAAAAAATTCCTATTGTAAATGGTCGATGCAAGTTAAACAGGACCTAACAGAAGCTCGAATCAATCAAGCTCTGGTTTGGGATAGGAACCTGTTCAGAAAGGCGGTTAAATCAACCAGTAATCTACACCCTTTGACATCTGTGATGCCTCGCCCTCACTGCAAGTGGACGGAAGAAAGGAGAGCTGAACATTCGTCAAGAATGAAGATCTACTGGCAGACAAGAAAACAAGCATTACAGTGATCATATGAGTGAAGAACATTGTGGTCCATTGATGGCTGAAACGACTTTTAAAAAAATTAAAAATAAAAATAAAATAAAAAAATAAAAAATAAATTAGGGGTTGACACCTAAAATAACCTAAATAGCTGTTTTACCTTTTTCAAATAAAGAATGTTATTTCCCCATTGAAATGCATCGTGGAATTATTTCCACCACGATTACAAGCAGTAGGACGGAGATAGTTCAGGTTACTACCGAAATGCAGTACGATGATGATGATGATGATGATATTGTCGTTTTAAGGGACCTAACATCTAAGTTATCGGCCCTTAATGGTTTGGGTGATAGTCAAAGATGAGATGAGAATGAAAACTACAACTAATACTAACTACAGACTTACATACTAGAAGAAGAAATGGTTAACAAATAAAGGATAAGGCAAATAAAGGACAGGAAGAAATTAAATGCCCTCAACACTCACTCGAAGAATGAGGATTGAGGGGTGTGGAAGGAAGGAGAGCCATGAAAGGCAGATGGGAAAGGGAAAGAAGAGAGGGCCCTCCCGAAAGTCAGTGGAAAAAGGGGAAAAAACGGACCCAGTTCAGGAATCCCCCGGGATCGCCAACACCTGAACTCACCAGCCGTGAGCCCTTAAGGGTGTACTGTAGCAATATCCAGAGTGCACCAGAAGTGATGGGGCTTCATACACCCTGCCAAGGCAGGAGATAACATGAAAAGACAAAGAAGGCTGACCCCTCGCAGAAGGAGGGTATCAGGAAGGATGAGACATGGGCCAATTAAGGCTGGAAAGGAAGAGACTCCCTAGGCCTCAGATACGCTAATGCCGTTGGGGTCGGAAGAGAACAACAGTTGACCAACAGAAGCCGACAGGAAAGAAGACGGAGAGGATCCCGGCACAAGTAAGTGACAATGTACACTTTTGTGAAATAAGTTCATAAATCAATTTCACAGAAATAATAACAGAAAATTATTACTGCCTGTATTGATCCTGGAAGAAAAACCTAAAATAACCTATTTTTAGAATACAAGAAACCTAAAGTGAAGGTTTAAGCCACCTAACAATCTGGGCCCTACTTATAACGTAACTATGTAATTGAGCAACAAAGAATTTCTCGATTGTCATAAGAGAGAAGCAGAAAGAATTCACAAAGACAAAGGGAGTCATCCCCAAAGTTCCTATGACTCAGGGAAGAAATGTTCATGGTTTGTGGTCCAATAAAGAGAATTCTGCTATGAATTATGATTCCTCCATAAATTATATAAATGATGCTTCAGTTGCTAGTAGATTTATAAAATAAACTCACTCGTTTGAAGCTTGTAATAATAAAAGCAATGTTCTTTTATCTGCTTCATCGTTACTTGAGAATGCCAGTTGAACTTTCACTTGAGTGACAGGTCCATCAGGGTTGTATTTTCTTTGAATCATCGATTCCCCTCCAAACTCAGCACCTTTTTCTGGAAAGAACACAGTACAGCATGAAATAAATGTCACCACATTAAGTATGTGAGGAGAAGAAAGAAATTTATGGCCATGTTGCAATGATCTGGGGGCTAAATCAGTCAGTGGGAGGTCGTAGATATTGTGTTCAGTGCAAGAGGCACAATACATTGAGGGACCCAGGATTTCCTGCATATAACTTAATAAATGTACAATTATGGTTATATTTAATTTCTAGAGATTGCTCTGTTTCATTATATGATATAGGATTTTTAAATCTTGTTCCACCTCGTCAATACTAATTATTAATTATAATAGTCAAATTATAGAACAATTGTACAGGTTTTGTTCGCATATTGGATATTCCACAGCAATATGATCGGATACAAATGTAAGCGTAGTCTGTGCTAGTTACCAACGTCGAAGTGAAATTACCTAACAATTCAAAATTACAATTAAAATTGTTTGTTTCCCAAAATTCATTCTACTGTCCAATTACAATTCTTGTTCATAGTTTCAATCTCATTTTGTGAAGATAACTTGATGAGAGAATATATTAAAAAACATTAGAACACATTAACACCCTGTTAAAATATAACTTTTATAGTTTTCAAACTTCTCATGAATTTCCTCCTTGATAAAAAGTTGAAGAAAGTGCAGTTAAATGTATAAGATATAAGCTAAGACAGTTCTTGCTTATGTTTATGTGTTGCTATGTTTCATTTGAACTACTCTTGTAAACAGTGCTTTTTTTCCAAAAATAAATAAATAAGGGGTACTCTCAGTTGTAGTCGACAAAACATCACGATCTTGCAATTTTCGGCAATTTGCAAAGTTCGGTTATTGTTTGTGTTCGAATCATTAACTTTCAGCTTTTTCAATGCCGCACAAAATACCCTGCCTCCAAACACTAGCCTGCGTGCTTATAAGAACGGAGTGCCAAGTTGCCGACCAAAAGAAAACAATTCGATAGATCGATTTAAATCGAGGATTACTAAATCTCCTCCAGCTATTGTGAACAGCACGTTGACGCCAGCTGATCGATGAACATTCAAGTCGGAAGTTATATTTGCCGGACTAGATACAAATGTACCAAATGTTTTTTCTTAGACAGTTTCCAAATGTTTAAGGGGTACGCGTACTCCCGCGTTCCCCTGAAAAGAAAAAAAGCACTGCTTATAACAATGGTATAATATGTAATATGTTATTAAGATAAAGATGGGGAAATGAGTCATGTTAACCAATAAGAGAGGAACATACCTTCACCACAAAATTCTCCATAGTAGGATGTGTGTTCACAGTTGCAAGTGCTTTCACCCTTCCTGAAGTCTTCAATACAGATTCCTTGGTTCTTACAAGGTTCCGTATCACATTTCATCTTGCAACCTTCTCTTATTCCTGTTTCATCTGAAAAGGAGAGGAATTTGTGTTAAGGAATCATTTCATTATAATGTGAGCTGTAAAGAAATGCTTCTGCCAGCAAAGAAAATGCAAACTGGAAGGGAAGTTAAAGAGGCTATAGAAAACAGAGTGACACTGGAAGATGCAAATTTGATTTCAATCCTAACTGTCCCCATTTTTCTCTACTTTCCTTCAGCTAGTAATAACCTAATCGTTGTATAATTCTTCTGATGTTCATGAAATCATAAAGTACAAAGGAAATTCAAACAATAAAGTAACAAGAGCCTATGACAAAACTTTATTTTACAGGCAGATATAAGGATACACAGTAATAGTAATTACTTTTCAATATAATCACCATTCTTGAATGAATATTAAAATATCCGCCTTTTCAATACAATTTATTAAATAGTACTCACAGGTACACGTTTCCCCCTTCATCAGCCTGCTTGACAAACCTTTTAAGAACTTTCTATGGAAAATATCTTAAATGTCATCCAATCTTACGTCAACATGTGAACAGTAACCAAGATATCTTGGTCTCCTTAACAATAAGCAGTGTAAAATGTGTGTTTTTATTATAAAGTTTTTATCTTCTTGTGATTTATATGTGCTTGGCAACAAAGAAAGTTCTTAAAAGATTTGTCAAGCAGGCTGATGAAGGGGGAGTGTAAAAGCCTCCAAAACATGTACCTGTGAGTACTATTTAATAAATTGTATTGAAAAGGCGGATATTTTAATATTCATTCAATATATTAACGTCAATACGGACCACAATAAGCGACATTATGAATCACCATTCTTGTCCAAGAACTTGTTCGAACGGTACGCAAGGCATTGATGACAGCATGAAAGAAATTAACTCCTGAAGCAATGTCATTATTACTGTACATGCTGAACGACCATACCATCAGTGAATCGTTTACTACCCAGGTGCTTCTTCAATGGTCTAAAGAATTGCAAATCTGTGATTGATGTACTTGGCCACCCAGATCGTTGCTCATCTTGCATGTATGTCCTGCCATTATCAAACACAGTCCACCAATGCCAAATCTGTTTCCGTGACATGATATTTGCTCCGTATGCCTCAACAATGTGCCAATCAATTTCCGCTGTGAGCTGGTCGTCAGATGTATAAACCAGATCATACTACTCGTTTCTGTGTTTGACCATGTTTCTCTGCATGCAGCCATCTTGCAACTGATATTGCGAGGGTCTGACACAACATATGCACCATCTAATGAATGAATGATACAACTGTGGTCTCCTGATTTATAGTATTGTTAATTTGTGAAAACAAAATTCTGTACGAGACAAGCTTATGTACTCAAGTCTAATAAACCAAGCAAAACTCACGTCGTAATTTATTACTACATTGGTGACCCCGACGTGATTGAAGCAAATTTCATGGAACAGCTACAGGAACAGTTGCAGCAACTACAAGAGCAAAATCATCAGCTGCAAATGCAACTTGCCTCTCATACCCCACAGGTTAGTACAGCACCAGCTGTTAATCGTGTCGCAGTAAAATTGCCCGCGTTCTGGCCAGACAAACCCGCGTTGTGGTTTGCACAAGCAGAAGCCCAGTTCAGAATTTCCGGAGTAACACAGGACGCTACTAAATATGCGTATGTGGTCTCCCAGCTGGACAGCCGTTATGCAGCAGAGGTGGAGGATATAATAACGAATCCGCCTCCACAGACGCGTACTCACATTTACGTAACGAGCTCATTCGTCGGCTTTCCCTGTCAATAGAACAACGTGTACGACAATTGTTAATGGAGGAAGAGCTCGGTGACCGTAAACCATCCCAATTCTTGAGACATTTGAGATCCTTAGCGGGTACTACACAAGTTCAAGATAACTTACTCCGTCAATTATGGATTCAGCGCCTGCCCCCGCAAGTTCAAGACATCCTACGGACGCAAGATGACACCCCGTTAGATAAGGTAGCTGAGTTAGCCGATAAAATTTTGGAGTATCACCACCACCTTTTAACGCTAGAGTTCATGCGATCAACCATCCACCCGACAGCACACTCAGCCAACTAACTCAGCGCATAGACGAACTTGCTAAACAGATGACTGCACTCCAAACACCATTTCGCTTGCACCCCCGCTCACGCAGTCGTCAGAACAGTCCTCGTAGCATACACTCCCGAGACTCATCGCCGAGAAGAGACCCCCCAGGGGCAAGCTGGTATCATCGCCGGTTCCGCGATAATGCCCAGAAATGCGAGCAGCCATGCAACTATCAGTCAAACTCCAACCAGCCTGTATTGGCGGTAGATGATTGCCCAACAGGTGGAGACCGCCTCTTTATCACGGACAGGAACAACAAGCACAAATTTCTAATCGACACTGGCTCCGATTTGTGCTGTTTCCCACAAAAATTCTTGAAGGGGCGTCGTCACCATACCAGTTATGACCTCATGGCTGCAAACAACTCCACTATTCGCACTTACGGAACTTTGTCCCTGAAGCTCAACTTCGGACTCTGGCGAGACTTCCCCTGGAGATTCGTTAATGCCGACGTCGCAATTCCCATAATAGGCTCAGATTTCCTCGCCTATTATCACCTCCTTCCAGACTGTCGGAACAAACGCATTGTTGACGGCATCACAGGATTATCAGTGACCGTTCAACCTGCAAATTCAATTCAGCCCAGCGTGAAAGTTCTCAGCCTGCCGACTCCATCCCATCAGATTTTGAAAGACTTTCCTGACCTAACTCGCCCGTCTGGAACTCCACGAGAAGTACGTCATTCCACAGTACATTTTATTCGTACTACACCAGGGCCTCCTGTCTCGTGCCGAGCACGTCGCCTCGCTGCAGATAGACTTCAAATTGCCAAGAACGAGTTTGATGCTATGTTCCTTGAAGGAACAACACGACGCTCTGAAAGCCCTTGGTCATCACCAGTCCACCTGGTTCCATAGAAAGACGAAGGATGGCAATCCTGTGGCGATTATCGCACCTTAAACTCAAGAACCATTCCTGACCGGTACCCACCCCGCCACATCCTCGATTTCAATCACCAACTTCGCGGATGTAACACCTTCTCTGCCATAGACCTTGTAAAAGCTTACACCCAAATCCCCGTGAATCCAAATGACATACCGAAGACCGCAATCATTACGCCCTTCGGACTGTTTGAATTCCCTTTTATGAACTTTGGACTGCGCAACGCTGGACAGACTTTTCAGAGGTTCATAGATGAAGTATTGTCAGGCCTAGATTTCACATTTGCATATGTCGACGACATCTTGGTTTTCTTGAAGAGCCCAGAAGAACACGAGTGCCACCTACAAGCCCTCTTTCACCGCCTCTCTGAGTATGGTATCTTGATTAACCCCACCAAGAGCGTCTTAGCCTCACCAAGAGTCACTTTTCTCGGGTATGAAGTCTCTAGCGCAGGGACAAAACCACTACCTGACTGCATCACAGCACTGCAGAATTTCCCCCACCCGCACACTGCACGTGACCTCAGACGCTTCCTCGGTATGATAAATTTCAGAATTAGAAAGAAAATAAAGGGATTCTGCCTTTACAATACTTGTATTGAACCTACTCACAGGTACATGTTTCGAAGGTGGAGTTTTACCTTCGAAACATGCACCTGTGAGTAGGTTCAATACAAGTATTGGAAAGGCAGAATCCCTTTATTTTCTTTCTAATTTATAGTTAGTCAATATGGACCTCAATTACTGACATTATGAATGATAAATTTCTACCGCCGCTTCCTGCCTTCAGCATCACAATACCAAGCTCCGCTCCATGCCGCAGTATCTAAATTATGTGGCTCACAACAAGTACCATGGACTCCAGAATTGGAAAATGCCTTTGTTACCTGCACATCCAGCCTCACTCAAGCAACTCTCCTAGCACATCCCGATCCGCAAGCACCACTGGGACTATTCACTGATGCCTCCAACAACGCTATTGGATCCACCCTTCAACAATATGTGGAAGCCTTCTTTTCCAAGAAACTTTCACCGAAACAAACTGAATGGCCAGCCTACTATCGCGAGTTACTCGCCATCTATGAAGAGGTGCAACATTTCAGATATCTCTTGGAAGCCCATCAGTTCACTATATATACTGACCACAAACCACTGACTTATGCCTTCCAACAACGTTGCGACAAACTTCTGCCTGTGCAGTTAAACCAGTTATCGTTCATTGCTCAGTTCACAACAGACATTCAGCACATTGAAGGCTCATCCAATGTTGTCGCAGATGCATTATCCCACATTAATCCAATTACCAATACCACCTTGGACTTCTCCGCTTTGGCACGATCACAAGTAGGCGATACAGAACTACTTGATTTGCTGGATAGTGAGTCAGCACTATGATTACAGCAAGTACAGATCCTTGGAACCAACATCACTTTGTTCTGTGATACTTCAACTAACCAACCCAGACCTTTCATCACTGCCCCTTACCGCAAACAAGCTTCCGACAGTGTTCATGGTCTAAGTCATCCTGGTACTAAAGCGATGTTCCGTTTAGCATCCGAACGCTTTGTATGTGCTTACATGCAAAAAGACTGTTGCGCATGGACACAAGCTTGTCAAACATGCCAACGCTCAAAGGTTACACGCCATGTCAATGCTCAAATGGGTAACTTTCCCTTACCGTCTGCTCGCTTCCAACATGTGCATCTAGACGTCATTGGTCCACTACCTCCTGCTAATAACTTCCGATATTGCCTGACCGTCGTAGATCGATTCTCCCGTTGGCCAGAAGTTTGGCCACTGGAACGAATAACAGCAGAAGACGTCGCTGAAGGATTCACTGCCTGCTGGATTTCTTGATTTGGATCACCTGTTCGTATCACCACTGATCAAGGACGTCAGTTCGAGTCCCAGCTGTTCCAACAACTCGGGATTCTCACCGGAACCTCGCGATCTCGAACCACCAGCTGGCACCCCTGTGCCAACGGTATGGTAGAAAGATTTCACCGTCAATTGAAAGCAGCAATCATGTACCACCCTGGTATGTCCTGGCTGCAAGCCCTACCAATTGTCTTGCTTGGCATCCGCAGTGCATATAGAGAAGATCTTCATGCATCCGCAGCTGAACTGATCTACGGAGAACCGATTCGTCTTCCAGGTGAAATGTTGTGTGAAACCACGAACAACAAATTCGAGGACACTACAAACTTTGTTGTGAGACTCCGTCAGCAAATGAGTCGACTGCGTCCTACTCCAGCCTCACATCATAACAAAAGGCCCACCTTTATCTTCAAGGACTTAACCACATGCAGTCACGTTTACCTACGTGACGACACGGTACGCGGTGCCTTACAACCACCATATACAGGCCCATATCGAGTGTTAGACCGCTGCGATAGAACAGTGACTATTCAGATTCGAGACAAACCTGTCCGTGTCACTATCGACAGGATCAAACCAGCCTTCCTCCTGTCTCACAGTACATCCTTGGCCAAACCTGATGATATTCAGGATCAGCACATCGGCCAAAAGAACACTCTCCATGACAGCACAGCCTTACCACAAAAGGCACCCCAAAATGACTAAGTCCAGTAGTTCAGGACTCACCACCACTCGCTCCAGCCGAACAGTCTGATTCCCGAAACTCTTTTCGCCATAGCCACCTCATCTCCGTGGGGGGCTGGTGTGGTGAAACCACAATACTTCTCCACTGCAGGAATCCAGAGCGCAGCACCTCCTTTGTGACTGCCGAGCTGGACTCAGGGAGGCAGGATCAAGGAGGCCATGCGAAACAGTTGTTATCTCTGGGGTAACCAGGGAGACAATAATAAACAATGTACACTCGTTCTTCTTTGGAGTAGTATTGTACGAGACAAGCTTATGTACTCAAGTCTAATAAACCAAGCAAAACTCACGTCGTAATTTATTACTACAGACTGTTATTGTTTTAAGCCACAAACAAAGAAAACCAGAATTTCACCCAAATAAGAAGAGGAGAAAATATTCTGGCAAAGCAAGGAAAACAGTCTTCAGCCACTTCTAATAGATGTAAGAAAGTTTAAACAGTTTGTTAGGCAGTGGCAAGATGGGGGGAGAGAAGGGAAATGAGTGGATAAAAGTGTGTTTGATTGTTTTAAGATCATGATTTTATTTGACTTCTCTTTAGGTACTACAGGGTGGTCCGGAAGTGACCGTACCCCATATTTGTTTGTTTGACGGTGGAGGAAATTTTTTTTTTACATGTTGGCAACATTGATTGGCATGTTCTACTCATTTGTTTTCAGCTTCAGTTTGGTAACCTTGGTGACAGTTAAGTTGGAGTTATAATCAACCATGTGTGATCAAAGTCCATATAACATTGAACGAAGATTGGTTGTTGTGGTTTGGCTTCACGAAAGACATCGTACAGGTGCCACCATTGAAAGCGTTAAAGTGAAACTTATAGACCGCTTTGGTATTAATCCACTAAGAAAAGTAACAATGTTGGGGTAGGAAATACGTGCATTTGCTACGAGCGAAAGACCTTCCCCGAGGCGGTTGACCGATAAAACGGAAGGAAACATGCAGTGAAGTGGAAGCATCAGTGCAGCAATCTCCCTTAAAATCAACACGTAAATGGTCTGCAGAGTTTGGCATTCCTTGGACCACCACGATGACTCACATGAAAGAAGATTTGAAATTGAATGTTTGCCGTCCAATGCATGTGAATGAACTGAGTGATGCTGACATGGATGCGCGGAAAGAGGCATGCAGAAATCTTCTTAATGTGCTCGGTTCCCAAGGAGACGGTGGTGCAGTCTTCTTCACAGACGAGTGTGCTATCTACCGGAGTATGCATTCTTGGAACGTTGCCATGTGGTGTAAGGAAAACCCCCAGTTTTATGAAGAGCTGGAGAGAAACCCGGTTGGTTGGTTCCTCTGTTTAGGAGCTGTGACATCGTGGTCATATAGCCCCGTGTACTTTGGGTGTGTGTAGAATCTGTCTGATAACCGGTGTTAATTGTGATGGATGTATTAGTGTATGTTATCTGTTTTTAATTCAAGTAAGGACTGCAGACATTCGATTTTTAAGTAGTTCCAACTTTTGCTACCAAACGCCACCATCAACGACCAGCCAGTTCTGAACTTTGTTACTAGATGCCACTGCAGTCTGCTCCTGGCAACGAACGTTGGAACCTATGACCGTTAGTCAAATATGACCTATAATTTAGCTTCACACAAGTGTAATTAGTGGATGGTTCTTTATCATGCCATAAATCTAGGACATGGGACCGCCGGCTTTACTTCCCCTCCGAAGGAAGGGATTTTTAAAGCTCTTTAAAAATCAGACGACTTTGGCCGGGTTTGAACCCGCGACCTTGGGCATAGAAGCTCAGCATGCTACCAACTACGCCAGCGAAACCGCCGGAGAGAAACCCACCATACATGATGGTGTGGGCTGGACTGAGTGCAACACACATTTTTGGGCCTTTCTTCTTCGAAGACAATGTTAATGGACATTCTTACCAAGATATGCTTAATGAGTGGTTGGTGCCACAAACGCAAGAAAATGGAATCGAAGACACTGTTGACTTACAACAGGATGGAGCACCAGCGCACTTTCGATTCAAGTGCGCAATTACCTGAATCAGACCTTTCCTGGCTGGTGGATTGGAAGAGGTTCCACATCTTTACTAGCTCCCTTTGCCTGGCCTCCAAGAAGTCTTGATCATAAAGCAACAAGTAAGAAACACACGATATCACACAAAGCAGGAATTACGAGCAGCTGTGGAACACGCCTTCACCCTCATGACTCCGGAGTATCTCCGCGAAACATCTGCGAGAACATGGCGCAGAATTCAGCTGTGTTACGACAAGGATGGTGCTCATTCAACAGTGGTAAGTTAAGCTTGCAAACTAACCAAACATTTCCCAAAATTGGGACATTGTTTTGCAGTCACAATAAAGATGATATGTATGGAGATCACTCAACCACATAAGAAAAAGTATTGGCATATCAAGGGTCAAGTTTCGCGGAGATACTCCGGAGTCATGAGGGTGAAGGCGTGTTCCACAGCTGCTCGTAATTCCTGCTTTGTGTGATATCGAGTGTTTCTTACTTCTTACTTACTGGGAAGAAGCCTGGAGATAGCCCAGGTATATGCCCCTCAAGTTGGATGTACAGCTCAAGAGAAGGAAGACTTTGAGGAGGAGCTACAACAGCAGTTGAATGGTCAGAGCATCATTGTCATGGGAGATTTGAATGCACATGTAGGAAGTGAAAGGCAAGGATATGAAAATGTATTGGGAGCAGAAGGATGGGGTAGCAGGAATGAAGAAGGGAGAAAGTTGCTGGATTTTTGCAAGAGAAACGGTTTAGCGGTAGGCAACTCCTGGTTCCGGAAGAAAGAAAGCCACAAGGTAACGTGGTACAGCAGTGATTTAACAAAGAAATCTTTGGTAGATTACATGCTGTACGACTGGGAAATGAAGAGAAGTGTCAGAGATATAAAGGTAATACCATCAGAGGCCTTAGATAGCGACCACAGAATACTTGTAATGAACCTGGGAGTTGTTAAGGATAGCAAGAGGACAGAGTACCAGGAAAGGAGAATCAAAGTATGGAAACTCAAGGAAAAGGAAGTCAAGGAAGGATTCCAGAAGATAATAAGGGAAAGGATGCCAACATACAATCCTAAAACAGGGGAAGAGGAATGGAAGCAATTCAAAAACACAATGGTGGAAGCTGCAGTGGCAGTGTGTGGAAGAACAAGCAACAGAAAGCGGTGTAAAGAGACACCATGGTGGAATGAGAGAGTAAAAGAAGCTGTGGGAAGGAAGAACAAGGCTTTCAGAGTGTGGTTCCAGGAAAGAACTGATCTGGCAAGGGAAGATTATAAGATAAAGAAGAAAGAAGCAAACAAGATTGTCGCAGAGGAGAGGAAGAAGTGGATGGTGAAGTGGACAGAGATGATGGAGGAAGACAGTAGAGGAAATAAGAAAGTACTTTATGGGATGGTCAAAAGTAAGAGAAGAGGTCTGCGAGAGGATGTGGTAATGATGGACAAAAACGGAAATGAGGTACACAACAAAGAGACACTCAAGACAGTGTGGAAAGAGTACTTTGAGGATTTGCTGAATCCAAATGGTCATAGGGAGGAAGACAATGCATTGGAAGATGGAGAAGACAACACAGGAATGGAAAAGGACCTGACTTGGAGAGAACTGGAGATGGCTATAGACAAGATGAAAGGAGGAAGGGCACCGGGTGTGGATGAAGTGAGTGTTGAAATGGTGAAGGCAGCAGGGGAGGTTGGGAAACAGTGGCTGTACCGTGTGATGAGGGTGATATGGAAGGAGAAAAAGACCCCAGAAGATTGGAAGAAAGGATTAATTGTCCCAATATTTAAGAAAGGAAGCAGAAAGGAGTGCAGAAATTACAGGGGAGTCACACTCATATCTCACTGTGCCAAGATATATGAAAAGATATTAGAAAGTAGAATACGAGCCAAAGTGGAGAGAAAATTGAGAGAGGAGCAGTATGGATTCAGACCTGGGAGATCAACAGTGGATCTCATATTTTCAGTGAGACAGCTCCAGGAACACCACTATGAATTTGGAGAGGATCTGTTGATGGCCTTCCTGGACATCGAAAAGGCCTATGATAGTGTGTGTAGGGAGAAGGTTTGGGAAGCAATGGAAAACATGGGAGTGGAAAAAGGGACTGTAGGCAGAGTGAAGGAGATGTATTGTGGAAGTGTGAGTTGTGTGAAAGTTGGAGGGGAAAGAACAGACTGGTTCAGACAAATGAGTGGCCTGAAACAGGGTAGTGCGCTGTCACCCCTTCTCTTTATTGTGGTTATGGACGAGGTAATGACACGGATTGCAGGAAAGATAGGAGAAGATAAGATGAAAGCAATGGTGTTTGCAGATGATCTCATGGTCTGGGGAAACAAGGAGGAGGAAATTCAGGAGCAACTGAAGGCTTGGGAAGAAACAGTGGGAGAGTACGGATGGAAGTTCAACATCAGTAAATGTGAGATCCTGTTAACGACCAGGAAAAAGGACAGACCAATGAGTGGGATAACACTTGGAGGTGGACAGCTGAAGAAGGTGGAAAGTCTCAAGTACTTGGGAAGTCTAGTGGAGGAAAATGGGAGAAATGACAAAGAGATTACGGAACGTGGCAGACAGGCAGAAGCATTTCTGAGAAGCATTAGGAGCTTAGTGTGGAACAAAGATGTCCCACAAAAAAGCAAGGAAGTGTTATACAGAAGCTACTATATCCCGATACTGACCTATGCTTCAGAAACGTGGACAATGAAGAAAAGAGACATAAGCAGAATACAGGCAGGTGAAATGAAGTTCCTGCGAAGTAGGATCGGAGTAACAAGAAGAGACAGGTTGAGGAATGAAAAGGTCAGGGAAATGGTGAAAGAGGAGCCCTTGCAAGGTAGGATTGAGACGTCAAGACTGAGGTGGTATGGACACTTAAAGAGAATGGATGAGAAGAGGATTCCCAAGAGGATACATGAGATGCAGATGCAGAAGACACGACCAAGGGGAAGACCAAGAGATAGATGGCTGAAAGGAGTGGAGGAATGTGTCAAGAAGAGAGGCGAGGACTGGACCAGAGTGACAGCGGAGAGGTGGTGGGAAGAAAGGACTAAGTGGCGAGGCTTATGTTCCAAACAGACCCAGCCTGGGGCTGGAAACTGTACAAGATGATGATGATGATCAAGGGTCATCTTCTAATGGCAGAATCAGAGAAAACCAATTCCTGTGGTGAAGAACAGGTTCACAAACATATGTTTTAGTTCTATTCTTATCAATATGTTTGGATTCAGAGGAATTTGTTTCAGTATGTTTGGAACAGGAACCAATGTGAATGCCCAAATTGTGGCACACTATCTAAAGTATAAATTACTGGTAGTTCTATTTATGCAAATTATTTGTGTACAATTTTGTTAATAAATGAATAGAAGAATGAATAGAGTGACAATATTTTGAAGAGGCTTAATGTACAGAAAAACCTCTCAAAATCTAATATACAGTAGTTTTACCTCCTTTAGCTGAGTCATCAAGCTGTGCAGGCAGATCCACTAGCTGGTCCCCAATCTTAAGCCCCCGGATGCAGCCAACATAGCCTGGAATTGTGTCTGGGATCAGAGTATCTGGCTCATATCCTCCCAAGTTAAACTGGAAGTATGGCATTGGTGGAACAGGGGGCCTCTGTGGGGCCAACATCTCTAAATTATAAAACATTCAGAACATATGGTAAACACAAACTTGAAATTATGAAATGGAACAGTTTACATACTTCATTCATTCATTAATGCAACATAACATTAACATTCACTAATCATATATAAAATCCCAAGTTAAGGCTGCTTTTCAATCGATCAACATATTTATTCTTTTATTCTATTTTTTAACAAATTATTAATGAATTAATAAATATTGTCTTTTGCTGCTTTTCAGTCAGTCAACGCAGTTCACAATATTAATATTGTTTAATCGCACACTACAAAATGTATAACAATCTAGAAAAACTATCAATACTGAATATAATTTTAAACTCAATACTTTTTCATCAGAAACCAAGATGTTTTCTCATTGAACAAACAATAAGTGATTTAAATATTTCACCTTTCAACCATGCATCTGATTTCTTATTTATATTTCTTTTCCCATGCATTTTATATGTGCTGGCTGTGGTGTTTGCTGTCTTAAGGGGCAAAACATCAAGGTTATCCATCCCTATATTTGATTTGTTAAGTTTATTTAATATTAATAAAAATGATTGGGCTCCCATAATGTCTTGACCAATTGAAAAAGCAACTTAAACAGATTCTAACAAGTCAAAACAGAAATATATGGCTTCAAAGCATTCTACATAATTATATTCAAATAATCTGTTCAATTTACATTCAGTACTGCACTGTGTTTTAAATAACAAAATGTTCCTTTTCAATCGTTGTTGACAGTAGTAACTCTTGCCTAAATGACACTTCCTCTCAGCAGTCATCTTTCTCCTTTCACTTATATGTAACATCATGGAGTATGCTGTATTGAGTTTTGTTTATATACAAGAAATTAACTTGTGACATTCACATGTTGTAAATTAATAAAGTGAGAACAAAATAGCACTCCAGTATTTCCTCTTCATCATAAAGATAACCCCAATGTTTCACCCTTTAAAACATGTCCTGGCCTCAGTTTTATATTTTTGAGATTAAATTCTACCCCTTTATTATGGTATTCCCATCTCTGTAGGATTGGCGTTAAGGTGGGGTGAGTGTCAGTGCGACGAATGGCTATTATGTTTATGACTATGATGCCAACCTCATCGACAGAGAAAATTACAGTTGAATGAAATTGGGCAGGGTGTTAGAATGAAGTACCATATCTATGGCTTGTTAGAAGGTACAATCTTCTACCTGGAGATGTCACTTGTCATGGGTTGGCATCCAAAACTACTTGAGCAAATGGCATAAAAAATTATATTTAAGGAGAAAGCACTCATAAGGTAAAACTAGGATACAAATTACTTATGTAACACAAAGGGGTGAGAGGGTTAAGAGGAAGCCTCAAATTCTGGGAGTAAGGCAATTGCACAATTCATATCCATCTCTTGACATGAGACTGCAGGCTCAAATGAGCTTGGAATGGCTACAAACCATTCAGTACTCTAGAGATAATTAAAGAAAGCTTTCCAGTCATTCAACACAAATTGTGCCCAATAACATTAGGTGGGAAAACAAGTATTTATATACCCTAACCAGAAATAAATATTACATCAGATATTTATCACAAAATAACATGCTTTTATGTACAAAAATGGGGGAGTTTTGACATAGGAGCATGTTATTTTGTGATAAAGATCTTACTGTACGTATACAGAGTCCGCCAGAAGAATGTATACACTCTTTACGGAACAAAAATTATTTATTTTGTGTTTCTTTTACATTTAAATTTTGATTACACATGTACTGTCTTCAGTTAAACCAAGACCAACTACAATACTCAGACCTTAATGCAGGTATCGAAAGTGTGAAAATGGCGTATGCGGAAGCCCGAGATATTGTTTGTTTACATTCGTTGCTGGGATAAAATATTAGCTTTGATTAGCTTCGTTTGATGAAAGTTGGGATAAACTATTGCTCATCTGTAATTTGTAGTGTCTTCAGTATGTCTGTCAAGTCCAGTTCGCGTTGATGTACTGGAATCGGGTATAAATATTGTAATGTCTTTTTCGCCCCAAGTTGGTAGCGACAAATGTAATGTTTCTTCTTGGGCGTACTATTCACCAGAAAATACTACTGCTAAGTTTGATCTATGTTGGGCGCCAAGCCGGATACACTGTGTTCCAAGCTAAATTTATGTACTTAATATCGACCCCTAGCGTGAGTAGAACATATGAGAAACTCTTAATGACTAGGCCGTGGGATGATTGGATCATCAACCCAGACAACATTTGATTGTGGAGAAGGATGTGGTATTACAACTATTGCTACCTACTGGAATCAAAGAATCTACTTTGTAAAAATTGAATTTAATATACTTTGAAAACATTATAGCATCTTGAATAAAATTAACACTATTAACGGAGCATACTACTTTAACCATTGCCACGAACAAAATTACTTAATACGCCAGTCTGTAATCTATCAATTCTTGCCACAAGATGGCTTCACCCAGAGAAGCCATTTGTAACTTTGAAGATACAAAAAATTAAATAAAAATGAATATTCTGCCTCATAAATGGCCTTTCTTTAAAATATAAGCAACTGACATAATTAGTACTGTTATTGAACAAATCCACCTTTTTGAAACTCTTCTTATCTCCGGGCGTGTGCAGATATTCTGAAAGGACTGGCTCGTACATAGGCCTTACCAAAACCTCCTATAAATTAATAAAGGCGAAGGAAGGTTTACATGCATCTAACTAAAAAGAAACTATCCAATTTAAATCTACTTTATATTCTGAAGCTGCATGCAAGAGATTGATGAATATAATAAAAAAAGAGTGACACACAAGAAATGCAATTAAAAATATATATATAATAATATAATAATAATAATAATATTTAGGCCTTTAAAGATTTCTTAGTTTGTTTTCACATTACCGGTAATGCCGTCGTCTGCCCAATATGTCCATTTCATCACCACTTTGAAGCTGGTCAGCCATGCCATTATGGTTTACCGCCATGAAGGTCTTCTTCAACTTAGCACAGTTATCTTGATGGGTATTAGCCCTACTATGATTGTGGCATTACAGCCAGAACCCAATCACGTGGTACCCTCCATACTAAAACAAATCGGAGTCTTCAAGCTTTTTTCTTTCCGTATAAACACGAACCACTCCTCAAGAGAGACGGCACCCTCCACAACTCAACCAGTCATCTCAAAGTCCAGAGAGACAATCCCTTCCGCAGTGCATCCAGTAGCTTGCTACCACACGTCTGAAACCCACAGCTCCTTCCAGGAAGTCTTATTGTCATACGCCTGCTTGTCCATTCCACTCCTAGCAAGGCCCCCTGGCTGCTTCCTCCTCACCCTCCCCGGGGTAAGCGAGCATACCTGCTCGAGACAATAGCGTCCATAAATGCTGCCTCCTGTACGTGTGACCAAAACATGAACCTGACTCCTGGTTCAGTGGTCCGAACAATATTAATAAACTTTCTTAGACAACATACGATTAGAGCTAGCTTCAGAATCTCGTCAATAGTGACCTAAAATACATTGAATAATTAATAATAAAAAGTATTCGTATATGATAATAGTAATAATAATAATAATGACACTGCGTCTACTGCAGACGTGTCCAATGCAATTGAACACGTTGCCAACACGATAACATGATATAAAGAAATAATAAACCCACTAGCCTACATTAAAACTGTCATGGGGGACTCATAAAATATAGGTTACAGAACGCCCCCTTGCTTTTCATTCATTTGGTCCTATACCATAGAATAAAAAGCAATCCTTTTAGGCATGACTTCCCTTCCAAAATCCTAACTCCTTCCTTCCACAAATATATACACAACCAACAGGGCTACTAGGATATGTACATCCTCAGATTGGAAATATTGTAAATCCCTAGCACCCTTCCGTCCTTTGTAAGGAGCTCGTACGCACAGGCCCCTAATTTCCGTGCAATTTCATACGGTCCTTCATACAAATGAAAAAATTTACTCACCAATTTCTGGTCTGCGGACGAGACATGAGGCACCCTCAAAAGCACAAGGTCACCTACATCTAACTTATCTCCTGCCCGCTTCCCTTGCTGCTTCTGCCGTTTCTTACTGGCCTTACATAAATGTTCCCCAGCTAACCTGATACTTAAATCTCTGGGTACGGCCTCCCCTGTCCTCAAACCCAAAATCATGGCAAGTTCGCTGACAGGCTTCCTGCCCAGCTGGACTTCTATGGGAGTGCGACCCGTGCTCTCGTGTTTAGTTACATTGAGCCAACGCTCAACGTCCTCAAGCATCGAAAACCAGGCATTATGTCGCTCACTCACATAAGTCCTAAACATGCGCCCTAGTTCTCTCATTACTCTCTCAGACATGTTTCCTTGGGGATACCTAATAGAGGAATACGTACACTGTATTCCCAGTTCACTCAACTTGGTCCTCCATATCTTCGAGGTGAACTGAGAACCGTGGTCTGAGAGTATTCGGAGTGGCTTACCAAACTCCGGAACATATTTCCCCAGTATGCAATTTACACAACCCCTCCCCGTGGCCTGTCTTAGAGGATAGAGCTTAACATACTTGGAAAAGGCATCAACAACGACAAACACATATTGGTAGCCATACTGAGACTTCACCAACGGCCCATAGAGGTCAACACACACCAACTCACCTGGTTTCTGAGTTAAAACAGCCTGCCTTGGCCCTTCTAAATACCTTGTGGGGTGCTTGCACTTCTGACACAACTCACATGTTGCTAGGGTTTTTCTGACTTCCCTGCCCATGTTTTTCCAGAAGAAGTTCTCCTGAATAGCACCCAACACCTTCTCTGCACCATAGTGGCCTAACTCCTTATGATAAAACCAGATAATATCATACCTCAAAGACTTAGGAACCCACACGCACCATCTCTCGCCAAAGCATTTCCTAGTTAGCAAGTCGTTAACTAGCCTGAATTCCTTATTACCCCTCTTAGCAATGCTCATATGTTCCATTTCCTCGAGTTCCCGATAAATGTCCTGAATCTCCTCGTCCTTGCATTGTTCCTCTCTCATTTTACCCAACTTTAACCTCTCCCCGTCCCTATCTGAAATCCTAGTTACACAGACCAAAATTCCTTCCTCTCTCCTAGCTTCAACTCCCTCCCCAGCAATTTCCGGGTGGCGACTCACAAAATCCGCGAATTCGTTTTCTGACCCTTTTACATGAAATATATCAAAATCGTACTCTTGGATCGCCAATATCCACCTAGAAAGCCGGTTCGAGGTTATCCTACATGTCCTAAGAAACGTAAGTGCGTTATGGTCCGTATAGATTAGGAATTTCCGGCCAAGCACATAGGTCCGGAACTTGCCCAGCGAATACACAATGGCTAGCAATTCCTTCTCACTAGTAGTGTATCTTTTCTCCGCGGAATTTAGACCTCTACTAGCGAGTGACACGATGCCTAGATTACCATCCCCATCCTTTTGACAAAGCACCCCTGCTAAACCTAAGTCGCTAGCATCTGTCACCACTATATACTGACTATCCTGCCCGGGGTACCTAAGTGTGACAGCATCCCTAAAACCCTCTTTAAGTTTGATGAATGCCTCATCGTGTTCCTTTTTCCAAACCCACTTAGAATTCTGTTTAAGTAACCCACTAAATGGCCCGCACAGCTGCGAATACCGCAGTACAAACCTCCTGAAATAATTACATACCCCCAGAAAAGAGCGAAGTTGTTTGACGTTACGTGGTGTCCGAGTGTTGATTATGTTGTCTAATTTCGACCCTTCTGGCGTAACCCCCTGTGGTGTAATAGTGTGGCCTAAAAACGTGATCTGTTGTGCACAAAAGGTCGCCTTCTTAAGTTTCACTGTGAACCCGGCCCGATGCAACTTCCCCAAAACGATTCTAAGGTGTTCCATGTGTTCCCCAAATGTACGTGATGCGATGACTAAGTCATCGATGTAACTGGCTGTGAAATCCCCAGTGTCATGTCCCAGAGCGATGTTAAGTGCGCGAATGAGCCCAGCTGACGATGTTTTCATACCAAAAGGAATCCGTGTGAATTGTAACAGCTGGTTTTTGTAACAAAAAGCCGTGAATTGCCTATCCTCCTTCCGTAGGGGTACCTGCCAAAAACTAGCACTCAAATCTAATGTGGACAGCCATTCTTTACCCCCAAATCTCTGAACTAAATCCTCAGTAGTTTCCGGTCGCTGATGATCCGGCGCAATGCGTTTATTAGCTTGTCTTGCATCCAAACATAGCCTAACTGACCCATCCTTCTTAATCACTACTACCAACGGATTGACATACTGGCTCCTACTGAATTCGATCACCTCATCGTCTAGCATCTGCGAAATGACATCATCCACTGCTTTGACATGGGCGTGTGGTATCGGGTATCTAACACCATTAAAACTAGACCTATCGGTGATCTCGAAACTATGCTCGTAAACATGTGTCCTACCAGGTTTGTCAGAGAACACCTCACTGTGCTCTCTCAAGACTTCTAACAACTGAGCCTTCTGCTCTACCTCCAACATGGTATCTTCCACAACACTTGAAAATTCGCCTTCACGCTCCTCTTCCACTACCATACTACAACTTTGAATATCCTCTGATACCATGTCGCTACTAACCTCACTGACTTCTTCCTCTTCATTTAAAACCTGGACACACACTGATATACTCACAAAAGTTCCCGAGTCCACCTGATAACTCAGACTAATCGTATCAAAATTCTCACCCCACTTGAATCTCACCTTAGATTCGCCGTAATCAAGCTTACACATCTGACTGCTTAACCAATCCGCACCCAATATGACAGGATACACTAAATTCGCGACCACTAGGAAACTCTGACGACCACATTTCTCATCAATGTACATAGGTGCGACAACCTGTCTACGCACTCTCTGTGACTTAGTCCCAACAGCAGACAATATAAATATATTGGACACAGGAATCTCCTCTATGACTTCTCCTTTACTCTTAACCTCATCATAAAAGCCTGCCTTAATGCAAGAACACATGCTCCCTGAGTCCAATAAGGCATCGACGACTTGACCCCATATCTTCACCTTAATCACAGGACTGATCAACGTAGGCTCACATCTCTCCTGCATAACCTCAACCTGGTCATCTAACAATTCCTTTCTAACATCAAGGTCGTATTCTATCTTCTTCAACACATGAACTGGAATACTGGGATGGGACCCTCTATCTGACCGTCTTAAAGAGCCCTGTTCCCGTTTAAATTACTCGGCTGAGCTGGCTGTCTCTCTTCTTCACGCCCCCTATTCTCTAACTGCCTTTGTTCCCCAGGTCCCCGATTTTCTGCCTGCCTCTGTTCTCCGCGCCCCCTATTCCGAAAATTCCCTTGGTCACCCCTATCCCTATTTACAAAATTTCCTCTATCATTCCTCACAGAGTTACCTGGCCTATCAATATTCCTACGCTCATAATGCCTATTCCCTTCCTCCTGATACCCCTGATCGTAATTTCCTTCCCTTCCCTGTTCTTGCCGTTTGCCTCCCATTCTACCCAAAGTATCAAACCTTTCTAACACACGTTCCATGTCCTTAATCGTATTTACATCCTGCATGACTACGGCCATCTTCACCTCATCAGAAAAATGACGGGCCATACGCCTAACAATATCACCTTCAGAAGAACTAGTGTCTAAATTCTGACTGATAAGGACATGTGTGAGGAAATACTCCGTCATGCTCACCCCCTGATTCGACTGATACCTCCCAAAAGAAATCTTGTCTCTTTCTCTTCCTTTAGTCTGTTCGTTCCAGAACTTTCCCTCAAACTTCTGCTTAAAATCTTCCAACCCCTGAAAACCTCCCCTAAAAACTTGATACCAAGATTTAGCCTCCCCCACAAAAGCTAATGATATGATTTCCTCAACAATATCCCAGTCTAAAGTCCCATCTTCTAACCCTTTCGAAAACCTCTTCTGAACAACTTTAACAAACTCCATAGGGTTAAACTGCCTTCCACTAAATTTAGGTAAGTCAGATTCCCTATAGAAGTTACTATGTCCTACAGAGTGATTACAATTTTCCTTATTTGACTTGGCCTGATTCAGCTCTCTTCTTAATTTCAAATTTTCGCTCTCATTAAAGGATTTCAGTTCACTAATCTCTTTTTTTACACTCTTATCTACCATCGTTACTCTGGCTGAAGAAATCGCTAGCTCCTGTTCGAAAGACACCTGCTTATTTCTAATCTCAGTTATACCCTTCATTTCTTCCTCTACAACTATCAACCTCTCACTAACTTCTTTCTTGACAATGGCTACCTCATTACTCACCTCGCCTATCTGCTTATCAACAGTATCCATAATGCCCTGCCTCTGTAAGCTCATCTTCTCCTCAACTTGATCGAATCTTTTATCTACCATCTCAATTCTACTAGCAATTTCCTGACGAATTTCCTTATAGCCTTTACTCATACTCTCTACAATCTTATTAATTTTGCTCTCTAAATCCGTACTTTGAATGTCTATCTTAGTACTAAATTCACTGCTTTGATTATTAATTTGAGTACTTAAATCACTACTCTGAGTATCCATTTTATTACTTAAATCACTTAGTTTACTACTGAATTTTGACATCATCTGCTCCATTAACTTGATCATCTGTGAGTTTTCCCCCAGCCCTACATTTTCCTCGTCACTATTCACTCCCATTCCTAACTCCTTGCTAGTTGCAACATCATCTTTCTCGGCCCCCTCACGTCCCTCCAACGTACCAGAAATCACATCCTTATCTGCCATTTTACTAAGAACTACTCTCGAATTTGTGGAATCTGACCGCTTATTGGTCTGCCTGTTTGACTGACTCCTGCCTCTTCTAGAATGACCAAGAGTGCTTCGGTCAACACTTCTGGATCTCAACTTTAATAAATCAGGCTCACTCTTATTACTTAGCATACCCTCCAAAATCACTGAACATATATACCCTTCCTAAAATACCCGATCAGATTTCACAAATTACCAGTGCGTACTGCCATACTATGCACCAGCCAGCCTTATTCACACTCCATAGTTGGGCGCCATTTGTAATCTATCAATTCTTGCCACAAGATGGCTTCACCCAGAGAAGCCATTTGTAACTTTGAAGATACAAAAAATTAAATAAAAATGAATATTCTGCCTCATAAATGGCCTTTCTTTAAAATATAAGCAACTGACATAATTAGTACTGTTATTGAACAAATCCACCTTTTTGAAACTCTTCTTATCTCCGGGCGTGTGCAGATATTCTGAAAGGACTGGCTCGTACATAGGCCTTACCAAAACCTCCTATAAATTAATAAAGGCGAAGGAAGGTTTACATGCATCTAACTAAAAAGAAACTATCCAATTTAAATCTACTTTATATTCTGAAGCTGCATGCAAGAGATTGATGAATATAATAAAAAAAGAGTGACACACAAGAAATGCAATTAAAAATATATATATAATAATATAATAATAATAATAATATTTAGGCCTTTAAAGATTTCTTAGTTTGTTTTCACATTACCGGTAATGCCGTCGTCTGCCCAATATGTCCATTTCATCACCACTTTGAAGCTGGTCAGCCATGCCATTATGGTTTACCGCCATGAAGGTCTTCTTCAACTTAGCACAGTTATCTTGATGGGTATTAGCCCTACTATGATTGTGGCATTACAGCCAGAACCCAATCACGTGGTACCCTCCATACTAAAACAAATCGGAGTCTTCAAGCTTTTTTCTTTCCGTATAAACACGAACCACTCCTCAAGAGAGACGGCACCCTCCACAACTCAACCAGTCATCTCAAAGTCCAGAGAGACAATCCCTTCCGCAGTGCATCCAGTAGCTTGCTACCACACGTCTGAAACCCACAGCTCCTTCCAGGAAGTCTTATTGTCATACGCCTGCTTGTCCATTCCACTCCTAGCAAGGCCCCCTGGCTGCTTCCTCCTCACCCTCCCCGGGGTAAGCGAGCATACCTGCTCGAGACAATAGCGTCCATAAATGCTGCCTCCTGTACGTGTGACCAAAACATGAACCTGACTCCTGGTTCAGTGGTCCGAACAATATTAATAAACTTTCTTAGACAACATACGATTAGAGCTAGCTTCAGAATCTCGTCAATAGTGACCTAAAATACATTGAATAATTAATAATAAAAAGTATTCGTATATGATAATAGTAATAATAATAATAATGACACTGCGTCTACTGCAGACGTGTCCAATGCAATTGAACACGTTGCCAACACGATAACATGATATAAAGAAATAATAAACCCACTAGCCTACATTAAAACTGTCATGGGGGACTCATAAAATATAGGTTACAAGTCGGGAGAATAACGTGAATTTATCTTATTTCCAAATTTATGCTTAAAGAATTTATATTGGCCCTATCGAAAATCAGAGAGTGTGTGTCGTAGATTACATGAGCTTACCAACGGAAACATTGTCTCCCACGTGCTTGAAGTCTCGTTGCGTCTGATGTTCTTCATTGGAGTTGACGGCGTCAGGTTCTTCCTCGTAGATTAAAAGTTATTGTTACCGCTTGTGGTGGAGTATAATCCATGAACCACAACACGTCGTCTGCCTTAGCACTGCAAGACGCGTGGAACCCATGATCTGATGTGATCAGCGGAGTTAGCGTGAATAAATTGTCCCATTTGGCACTTGCGAACAAAGTATGTGCTTACTGCACCAAGCGAAAAGTCTCAATGAAAAGGTCCCCTCTTCAACCAGCGCGTTCACTATATGGCCTTCCAGCTTCTCCCACCAGAGTCTAGTTTCACACCGCGGCCTCGCTGCTTCGACCAATCCGCGTACGTCACGTTTCTTGCCATGCCCGACCTACGTTGCTTCTTCTTCCTTGATTGGCTGGTCACCTCACGTGGCTCTACGCGCCATGAGGTTCCTTCCCCTGGACAAGAAGCGTCCCTGTACATTTCCGTTTTACCGGGCAAGACGTAAATCATACTTCGTTTTCTTGGTTTGAAGTGTTCCCTCGGATTTCGTAATTCTATTGTACTCCAGTCTATTCTTGTATTGAAATACCCAGCGAGTCACACACCACTCTCTCTTAGCCCTAATGAATAAAATCCCGTCTTTACGTATGAAATGATTTGCTGTGCAATTTATATATTGGAATCATCCAATATAGATACGGATTTCTACTAGTAGAAATCCTATCTGTAATCTTCCAAATTTAAAAGCTCCAAAAAAATGACGTAATAAATATTAATAAAAATAATAATAATATGAAATATAAAATTGAATAAACTGAAATAATTTAACTTGGCCGGATTATTGCCGCGTTTAACAAATATGATATAGTCCAACTAACTTGTGTTAGTGGCATAAAAACCCCTAGAAAAACATGTTACATTCGCCTCGAATGAGCATGTGCTTTACCATGCATATGGCACAGCACATGATGATTCCAGACACGTTAGAAAAAAAAACCTCCAAAATACAACTTACACAAATGAAATGACCCTTTACACATATGAACACATATCAACGCTCAATCATGCGCTTTGCGCTAATGTTCGTCTCGTTATGACGTGTTCTTATTTTGTCACTTCATAATGTTTGTCATTCTCACGAATGTTCATTCTGCCACTCCCCCTCTCATCATTCTATGTGGGAAAAATTACATATATATAAGTGTGTTCCCTCTGTATCCACAATTCACTACACACGCATTTATGGTGTTCAGTAGAATACCACTGCGGAACTCTTCTAGAAATATTAGGTGCTCAACACCTACCATATACCAATATTATGGTACACGATCTCACACGATCTCATACGATCACACACGATCCCACACGATCACACACTCGCGGTAAAGCAAAGTGATCTACTTCCCACCTTCTCTGTGAAATTTTTAATTAAAAGGAAAGACATGACTTAAAAAAAAACAGTAAGTACCCATTACCTATAACACGAGATATTTCTGTGCCGTATGTGCCCTATCTTACTAAGTACATGTAAACTAAAACCCACCTTACTCTAGATCACAATTTCTCATATTCGTCGCTCAGCCAGTAGTTAACAACCCAGACCAGTCCACCTATCGAACCTGACCTAGTTGCCACAACTTTTTATCTGTTACTTATATACAACATCTCATGAGGTCTTGTACCTCGTTCACAAAATACCTTAATTATATCCAACCCTGATCTCACATAGCTAGGTCGTAAGCAGGAGTCACGTGTGCTGATGTGTATGAGCTTCATGGAGGACTGTCTCGCCTTCTGATGGCCCATCTTTTATCTCGTGGACGCCTTAGCTAACAAGCCCTATACAAGCGCTCCCCCATCTCTTGGAGATAAATGGGAATCCATCAGCGCTGCCAAAATGGCCTTGGTGCATCGAGACAATTTAGTGCTCAACAGCATCCTCCACTCCCTTCATCTTTCCCTGTGCCTTAAAAACTCTCATTTACTTACATACTACCCTCCTGTGTGACTTCTGATACGCCTGCCTAGAAGACCAGATCTTCCACGCACCAAATACCACGCTTACTCATTTGATAGGCTGGCTCGGCAGCTAAACACACTTATTTTATGACACATATTTCTTAAGACTATGAATATTATACGTTCCGTATAACCTTTTTCCCTGACCGTCCTCCAGCACATATGCTGTTTTGCCAATACGTTTAGACACTACAAATGGGCCCTCATAGAGGTAGAAAAACTTGGACATAACTTTCTCTAGCTTATTTGACTGTTTCGGCACTCTAAGTAAGACTTTGTCTCCCGGCTCGAATAGGTCAAATTTAGTTTCTTTTTGTTGGCGAATTCTCTTTTGAGCTGACTTAGATAAATTCTGTTTCGCCAACTGGACAATGACATCCATCCCCGGTTGCTTTCCCTCATTTAACCCCAAGACTGTAGCAAGTTCATTTTGTGGTCTTTTTCCGAAGTGTACTTTGTGTGGCGTCAGTTTCGTGCTCTCATGCTGGACAGAATTCAGCCAAGTCTCGACTTTGGGAGATGTCCAACCCAGGCCGCATGCTTATCATGCACTAGAGTCCGAAAAAGACGACCCACTTCCCTTAATGGACGCTCTGCAGAATTACCCTGAGGGTACCTTACAGAGGAATGAACGTGTGTAACCCCAGCTTCTTGCATACTGGTTCTCCATTTCTTTGCAACTAACTGTGGTCCACTGTTAGATAATATCCTGAGAGGAACGCCAAACTTGGGTATATACCTATTAATGATCAGTCGGCTACACGCTAGACCGGTGGCTTTCCTTACCGGATATAGCTTGACATACTTACTAAAAGCGTCAATAACTATAAAAATGTATTCGTAGGCGTACTGTCCTTTAACGATCGGGCCAAATAAATCCACACACAGTAGTTCCCCGGGACTACTTGTGAGAACAGCCGATCTTTCCCCGACTAAATATTTAACTGGATACTTGCTTCTCTGACAGGTGTCACACCTAGCTAAGATCCTTCTAACATCCCTTCCCATTTTACTCCAAATAAAGTTATGTGCAATTTCATAGAAGACTTTGGTAGCACCAAAGTGTCCTAGTTCCTTATGAATGAACCAAATAAGTTCCTCCCGTAAACTGGCAGGAACACATATTGCCCACCGATTCTCCCTACATTTTCTTGCAAGAAGCCAATCCTGCATCTTTCACACACTCCTCGTCGCTTGCTTCTAATATGGCCAGAGGCTCCCTTAAAATTACGTCATCACGTTGCTCCACTAACATATTTCTCAGCGTCTGTAACGATGCCCTGTTGCTGCTGTCCACACATGCACATAACAAAATACCGTCCTCTGCCTTAACAACAGGATTATCCCTACATAAATTTGTGTCCCTAGAAAGCATATCTGCAAGAATGTTATCTTTCCCTTTAATGTATTTTACTGTGAATTCGTATTCCTGAAGTGCAAGAATCCACCTACTAACTCTGTTAGAACTGAGTTTACATGTCCTCATATATAATAAAGCATGGTGATCTGTATGAATCTCAAATTTACCCCCAACTAAATACATCCTAAATTTTCCTAAACTGAAAACAATTCCTAAAAGCTCTAACTCAGTGATAGTATATCTTTTCTCTGCTGCTGTAAGTCCTCGTGATGCTAAAGACACGATGCACAAATTACCCTCTTCATCTCTCTGACACAATACTCCTGCAATTCCTATATGTGACGCATCAGTCATTACCACATATTCCTTATCTTTCAAAGGATACTTCAGCACCACAGCTTTCTCAAAGCCTGCCTTCAGCGCTTGAAATGCCAGATCATGCTTGGACTCCCATCTCCAGCGATTACCACTTTTAAGCAATTCTCTAAATGGTTCTACTCTACTAACCCTGAGTATTTAAGAACGAACCTGCGGAAAAATTACAAATACCAAGGTATGTTTTCAACTGTTTTACATTCTGTGGTACTTTTGCATTAAGTATCTTATTAACACTACTTTCCTCTGGTGTCACACCCCTACTTGACACTTTATGACCTAAAAATGTCACTTCTGTCTGACAGAATGACGACTTGGACAGTTTCAGAGTGAACCCTGCCTGATCTAACTTTTGAAATACACTGTCTAAATGACGTAGATGCTCCTCCAAACTGCGTGAACTGATTACCATATCATCGATGTAAATAGTTACAAACTCTCCCGTGTCATCTCCTAATGCGATGTTTAAAGCCCTAATTAAAGCTGCTGAGCTACTTTTTAACCCATAAGGTACCCTGCAAAACTGATATAGGTTATATTTATGACTAAAAGCTGTAAATGGCCGATCTTCATACATAAGTGGCACTTGCCAGAAACTGGAACTTAAATCTACACATGTGAAATACTTTTTACCCTCAAATGTCTGCATCAACTCTTCAATGGACATGGACTTCAGCTGATCTGAACTGATTCTACTGTTAACTAAACGAGCGTCTAAACAAATTCGGACTGTACCATCAGCCTTCGGTACTGTAATTAAAGGGGGCCGATAGCCTAGATGTTAGGCCCCTTAAAACAACAATTATCATCATCATCATGTAATTAAAGGATTAACATATTGTCTGTTTGAGTACTCTATAATGCCATCTTCAAGCATCTGGTTAATTTGTGCCTCCACTGCACCCTGATAAGCGAAAGGTATAGGATATCTATGCCCTGTAAATACTGATCTATCAATAACGTTCAATGAATGTGTATAGCAATTGGCCATGCCAATGCGATCCTCAAAAACTCTCCTATTATACAATAACACATCATAGAGCAGAACACACTGGTCTACCTATATATGCCCCTGAAATGCAGCATCACGTAACGAGTCCTCTAGACTACCGTTCGTAATCAAACTGCCCACAAAAAATTGAGTATCCCGCTCTTCGGCTGGTGATATCTCACTTAAAGAACAAATCACTCCTACAACACTACTCCCCTGAACATTGTCGTTGAACACTACCTCTACTTCAGAATTATTCCATTTAAATTTCAAACTACCTACTTCATAACATAAGTTACCAGAGACTCTACTTAGCCAATCTAAACCCAAAATATCACTGAAAACTAAGTTTGGAATTACAAGACAAATCTGCTTTTCGATATGATTATTAATTTTAATGTCCACTAAAACTTGCTTAGAAATAACTTTAGACCTCTTCCCTACAGCTGTGATAACAAAAGTGCTTTTAATTGGCATCTCCTCAAAATTTACACCAGTTCCTTTCATTTTATTGTAATATATACTTATGCAGCTCTTCATACAACCACTATCAATTAAAACATCGGTGTGCGCCTCGGACACGTTAAGTTTAATAATGGGGCTTTTACTAACCACCTCCTGAATAATACGTTCATCATTTAATTCATGCAACAATTCATTTCTTACATTTAGGTCATAGTGTTCCTGTATAATTGTATGGACAGGGCATGCTACAGACTGAGATTCTGACCTTACTTCGCAGCCTGGTTCGCGTTTAAAGAACCGCTACAGCTGGCTGTAGTACTACTAACTACTGCACTGGCCTGGTTGTTCTGGGCTGTGTTGTCATTGTTTGGCTGTATATTACTACCACTAGGCTGTCCTCTTCCTTGACCCCTATTCTGGTTGTAATTATTGTCATTATAATTTCTCCCTTGATTTCCCCTGAAATCATTATTTCTCCCTTGATTTCCCCTGAAATCATTGTTCCTCCCTTGATTTCCCCTGAAATCATAGTTCCTACCTTGGTACTGATTACCATAGCCATTTCCTCTGTTCTGATTTTGCTGATTATTATTATTATTTCTATTTTGAGTGTTGGCCCCTTCGCCACCGTTCCCTTGAACTTCCTGATGCCTGGCTTCATTATGCCTATTATTATTATTACCCTGGTTCCTATTGAAATTGTCCTCATAACCCCCTCTCCCTAGTGCGTCAAATGTGCTTAACAAATTTTCTACTTGTGATATTGTCTTTACATTCTGGATACAAGCAGCCTCCTTGATCCTATAGGGAAAGTGCCTAAGTAGCAACCTCACCACATCACTTTCCTCCTTCAACCCATCCAGATATTTACACACTAATACCTGCCCTAAAAAGTATTCGGTCATTGTGGAGCTTCCTTTAGGGTTATATTTACCACACACTACTCCCTCACGATGCTGCGACTGAATAACCTCATTCCAGAACTTTTCACAGAATTTCATTTTAAAATCATTAATATCAGTAAACTTGTATCCATAGACAGCAAACCAGTTCCTTGTCTCCCCTACAAACGCTTGCTCTAAAATTTCTTCCAACCTCTCCCCGAATTTATTTTCTATAGTATTCATGAACTGCATTGGGCACCCCTGTCGATTGCTGAACTTACCCAGTTCTACCTCCCTGTGTGTGCTATTCACAAAAACTGGCCTATTCTGACTATTTTCTTGCCTGATCCTAGCTTTTAATTTTAATTCTAACTCTGCGATTTTCTCCTCAGCCTTCCTCTCAATACTGTTTACTGTTAATTTAATGTTTCCTTCTGATTCTTCTACTTTATCATATAGCTTTGCTTGTTTCTCTTCAATCTTGCTAATGCTCTCTCTATTACTCTCTCTTAAATCATTTACTTCTGCAACTATTTGCGAGTGGACTTTCTCAATTCTACCCCCCAGCTGTTCCTTAACCTCTTTAGTTGATACCTGAATCTTGTCAATTTTTAACCTGCAGTGTTTCTAATTTAACTAATTCCTTTAAATTTTCACCCTGTGTGCTGATTCTACTTTCCAACTCCTCCTGTACTTTTCCTAATTTCTTGTCTACATCTGCAATGATCTCTTTAACCTTCTCTTCCATTACTCCTCTGATTTCTCCTCTGATTTCTCCTCTAATCTGCTCCATTTTCACACTAATTTCCTTGTTGTTCTTATCTAATTTTGCATTATTCTGTTCTAATTTTTTATTTAAAGCTTCTGTACTTTCTTTATTTTCCCTACTGTTTTGTTCTAATTTTGCATTATTCTGTTCTAATTTTTTATTTAAGGCATCACTACTAACTTTGTTCTGAAACATGAACTCGAGAAGTAAAGTTTTTAATTCTGGTTGGCCACCTACACTCCCTGTTTCAGTATCGGGATTTACCTCCGCTACCCCGGTATTACCATCACTCGACATACTGCTCGTATCATCACGTTGATGACCACTACGTAACCTCATCTGTCTTTCTTTCTCATCCCACATAATGATATACACTGATAAAGACAAATAACCCCCCAAATACCGGCACAGAAATATGTCTCCTTCTCCTTCCTCAAATGTTCCTGGGTTTTCGGCACAACGTTGTCGGCGACAAATGTAATGTCTTTTTCGCCCCAAGTTGGTAGCGACAAATGTAATGTTTCTTCTTGGGCGTACTATTCACCAGAAAATACTACTGCTAAGTTTGATTTATGTTGGGCGCCAAGCCGGATACACTGTGTTCCAAGCTAAATTTATATACTTAATATCGACCCCTAGCGTGAGTAGAACATATGAGAAACTCTTAATGACTAGGCCGTGGGATGATTGGATGATCAACCCAGACAACATTTGATTGTGGAGAAGGATGTGGTATTACAACTATTGCTACCTACTGGAATCAAAGAATCTACTTTGTAAAAATTGAATTTAATATACTTAGAAAACATTATAGCATCTTGAATAAAATTAACACTATTAACGGAGCATACTACTTTAACCATTGCCACGAACAAAATTACTTAATACGCCGGTCGGGAGAATAACGTGAATTTATCTTATTTCCAAATTTATGCTTAAAGAATTTATATTGGCCCTATCGAAAAACAGAGAGTGTGTGTCGTAGATTACATGAGCTTACCAACGGAAACATTGTCTCCCACGTGCTTGAAGTCTCGTTGCATCTGATGTTCTTCATTGGAGTTGACGGCGTCAGGTTCTTCCTCGTAGATTAAAAGTTATTGTTACTGCTTGTGGTGGAGTATAATCCATGAACCACAACACGTCGTCTGCCTTAGCACTGCAAGACGCGTGGAACCCATGATCTGATGTGATCAGCGGAGTTAGCGTGAATAAATTGTCCCATTTGGCACTTGCGAACAAAGTATGTGCTTACTGCACCAAGCGTAAAGTCTCAATGAAAAGGTTCCCTCTTCAACCAGCGCGTTCACTATATGGCCTTCCAGCTTCTCCCACCAGAGTCTAGTTTCACACCGCAGCCTCGCTGCTTCGACCAATCCGCGTGCGTCACGTTTCTCGCCATGCCCGACCTACGTTGCTTCTTCTTCCTTGATTGGCTGGTCACCTCACGTGACTCTACGCGCCATGAGGTTCCTTCCCCTGGACAAGAAGCGTCCCTGTACATTTCTGTTTTACCGGGCAAGACGTAAATCATACCTCGTTTTCTTGGTTTGAAGTGTTCCCTCGGATTTTGTAATTCTATTGTACTCCAGTCTATTCTTGTATTGAAATACCCAGTGAGTCACACACCACTCTCTCTTAGCCCTAATAAATAAAATCCCGTCTTTACGTATGAAATGATTTGCCGTGCAATTTATATATTGGAATCATCCAATACAGATACGGATTTCTACTAGTAGAAATCCTATCTGTAATCTTCCAAATTTAAAAGCTCCAAAAAAAAATGACGTAATAAATATTAATAAAAATAATAATAATATGAAATATAAAATTGAATAAACTGAAATAATTTAACTTGGCCGGATTATTGCCGCGTTTAACGAATATGATATAGTCCAACTAACTTGTGTTAGTGGCATAAAACCCCCTAGAAAAACATGTTACAATATGACGTGATAATACGCTTATTATGGACTGGTTTGTTTGTGTGATGATTGTTCAGTCGACTGATGGCATTGTGTCATTTACTGCAGATGTTGAAGTACCTAAGACTAAAGCCTTAATAGAAGTGTCTTAAGAATATACACCGCAATGATTTGCTAGTTAGTGACAATATAATAATAGCTTTGTACACTTCAGTATCGGTAGTGTCGAACTTAAGTACGTAAAGGGAAAACGCAATGAGCATCTACGGCAAGACCAAACCGTTGACGTTATCTTGAACGCTCAGTTTCATGTGCCTCCGTAAATCCTTATCAGTCTGGCAGATGTTCTACACTGCCTTGTATACATGCCAAATACTACAGTGAACTTCTGTTTTATTGGTTAAGGAAGATGTTTCCCCAGTGCCAAACAGTGAACTCATTGTGTTCCGTCATTATTCATACTTTTGTGATTCTTACAGCTTGCAAGTTATTTTTTTATTATGATGTGTGTAATAAAGTGTTGTGAGTAACTTGCCAATTATGTACTTATATAGCAAGAAGGTGTGCCGCTATAATTCCGTAAGAGGGAGATGGTGCTTTCCTACCTACATTACTTTACTATATCAACTATTTCCAGCGTACAACTATTCCAAACGGTAACAGCGAATGTTTAATAGGTTAGATGGTAACATATCGCGTCCTTTGTGTGTGGTAAACTCCATAATTATGTTCAGATATCCACACGACGACTTCTTTGCATATTTACATCAACTAATTCGGTCTGATGTTTTACTCGAGATTTTAGAGAATTCCACGAGAGGTCTTAATTGAATTATAGCGATGGTTCGATTATTTCAGGCAACTATTCCCATTCCGATTGTGTACACAAATACTCTGCATGTGCTGGGCCACATCAGTAACCGGGTACTTTCTTCTCTCCTACTTCAGAATCTGTTTGATTTTATGCTAATAATATTAATCTATAATTACTGAACTTAAATACAAATCGTGATAACTCGCCAAAAAGCTTCTTATTCAACCACAGAAACAGTGAGACTATTGTAGCTGCCCCTTGGGTGACGACGAAGAAACCTATAATTCGAGGCCAGCACTATATAGATAAATTAATTCAGGTAAGTCTAAATTATTGATGCACATTTCTTCGGAACCTAGTCTCGTCTTGTGATATCTTTTATGCTCTTAGGTGAGTAAAAATAAGAATTTACATGAACTGTGACAAGCCCGAAGACATGATCTTAGCTATTGGTAGGGCAACCATTGCCGCCATGTTTTTTCTACATTAAGGTCTGAGGATTGTAGTTGGTCTTGGTTAAACATATGGTTACATGAGATGTTCAAAATGTTCACCGTTGGCTGCCAGACACACAGCAGAATGTCGAGCGGTCCCTGCAACGACGTCCGTCAATGTTTGAATGGGGACCGCTGCACATGCCGCTGTAATCTCCTGGCGAAGGGCCTCCAGCGTGCACGGCTTACGTCGATAGACTTGATTTTTCACAGTTCCCCACAGGTTAAAGTTCATAGGGGTAAGATCTGGCGACCGTGGCGGAAACTCAATGAGCCGTCTTCGTCCAATCCAATGTCCCGGCAGATTGTCATCCAGGAAAGCTCTTACTGCTACATGGTAGTGCGGTGGTAGAAGACTTCATCATCAGCTCCATAAAGCGTACGTACAGCTGGCAAAATTAATGTGTGTAACATTCCCAAGTACACTGCTCCAGCGACAGTACCATCAAAGAAAAAGGGTCCTAGTAAGCCCCTCGATGACAGTCCACAACAGACATTAACCCCTGGTAGATTGACCGCCTTGTCCACATGAACATGCGGATTTTCCGGAGACCAGTAGGCACAGTTATGTCGATTCACTGTTCCATAAGTTTAAACTGGGCTTCATCAGACCACACTAACTTCGTCAGAAATTGTTCATCTTGGGTGACCATTTCCTGTGACCATTCACATAATTGCATTCGACGATCGGGATCATCCTCATTAAGCGCATGCAGTAATCGTGGGATGTAAACTTTCCAGTTAGCTGTTTTCAAAATCCGTCGTACACTTGTACTGCTAATCCCCACATCCCGCGCACATTGCGTAGCAGACTTCTGAGGAGAATTAACAAACCTTTCCAACACATGAGCCAACAAAGCAGGACTAGTAGCTGTACGCGTTCTTCCCAATCTTCCTTTGTGAATATCACAAATCGTTCCATGCGTCTCAAACTTCCCTGTAATGGGTTTAATTGTTAGGCATGTTGGGGGTTCTGTTTCAAACTCCCTCCTCCACTGACGTTGCACTTCAACGGCATTAACAAACCTGATAAACCACTTCAGAATGTACTTTCGCTGCTCGAACGTCAAGCGTGCTCCAGCCATTTCGTTTTCCCACTATCGTGATGTAAGTACCGACATCAATTGAGCGGTTGAGCGAAAGACCATACTATAACATTTTAAAACAATGATAACAGTAAGTTGACAATGTCCATATCCCGATATCGTCTGACAAAGAGTGTATACATTTTTCTGGCAGACTCTGTATAATATTTCTTTCAGGCTAGGGTGTATAAATACTTGTGTTCCCACCTAATGTAACTGGGCACAATTTGTGTTGACCGACTGAAAAGCTTTCTTTAATAGAACTATCCAACACTGAAAAATGGCTTTTAATACTTCAATCTCCAGTGATATGGCAAAGAAGTTCATCATTCTGACATGTATGTGTCCAATAGAAGAAATTGCAAGATCATCTATCATTCACATTGCAATGACCATGGAGTAAGTCCATAAGCACACTACCTAAACTCAGTCTCCAGCCAGGAGCAGGGATGATCGATTCTATTCACAGCTATTTTTTGTTTATTGCTGTTTCACCCAACTCCACTGAATTTTTACTCAACGAAGGATGTGCTAACACTAATTTTTTGCTATGGATTCCAATGTTAGCAAGTAGGTATCTCTTGATGGAACACAGAGTTAGTGTAATTTACTCCACAATTAGCAATTTAGATGGCAAGGCTGTCCTCCATTTTCTGGTTGGTTGGTTCCTTAGTTTAGGGGCTGCGACAACGCGGTCATGTAGCCCCGTGTACTTTGGGTGTGTAGAATCTGTCTGATAACCGGTGTTAATTGTGATGACTGTATTAGTGTGTGTATCTGGTTTTTTAATTCAAGTATGGACTGCAACTTCGAATTTTTTAAATAGTTCCTACTTTTGCCGCCAAACGCCACTGTCAACGACTACTAGGCCTAGTTCAGAACTACTAGACGCCACCGCAGTCGGCTCTTGGCAACGAACGTAGCAACCTAAGAGCGTTGTTTACATTCTTAATCTATACAAATTAGTTTCACACAGGTGTAATTAGTGGAAAGTTCTTTAACATGCCATAAATCTATGACATGGGACCGCCGGCTTTACTTCCCCTCCGAAGGAAGGCATACTGAGGGATTTTTAACGCTCTTAAAAAATCCGACGCCTTCGGCCGGGTTTGAACCCACTATCTTGGACATAGAAGCTCAGCATGCTACCAACTACACCACCGAAGCCGCCCCCCTCCTTTTTCTGTCATAGGACCTAGAAGTTGTCATTATAAACTGCCTACCATTCCTCTATGAACCCACCAATAACAGGTAATCAAAGCTAGTTTAGCTATAAATTACATGAAGCTCATGAAACTCACCTTTTTCTGGATTAATCCAAGGTTTATTTGAATACTCTGTGAGTAGTGAGATATTTGCCTGGACTGACATATTCTTTTTGTTGACATGGAGAATGGTCTCGTCATCATTACGAACGATCGCCACTTGAATAGATTTACCACTGTTTAGTGCTGAAATAGAGATACATTTGATTGAGAGTTGTCTTGTAAATGCTTGGTTATGGCAGGGGATATTTTTAATGAATACTGTACAATAAGGGGAGGCTTGGTGTTCGGGAAAGCCATCGGTGTGGAGCATAGGCATAAATTACAAAGTAGATGGAGAGTTTTTCTATAAAATGAATATCTCTTAAATTGTTGTTACTGGGGTTTTTGTTTTGGAGAAAAATAGGTATAAAAAATGTCCAAGTGCTTTATAGGTGAGTGAGGCACTGCATAGCTCAAGTGGCAGCATAGTATAGTGAGCAGACCCGAGGGCATAAGTTCTTTCTCCTTCCTCGTTTGTCCTGTATGTTCCTACCTTATACATCTTTTTACTTTCCCTATCTTCCTTTCCTGTGTTTATTTGTTTTTCACTTCAACCTATATCATGCACTTCAAGACAGAACATCTCATTGAAGGCTCACCCTGCTACACACTATTTTATGCGATAGATGAACTAGTTGCTGCCTGCTCTCCTGATGAGGGTGGGAGGACGAAATGAGCTCATCCGGGGCTAAAGCAATGTAGAACTATTGATTAGATTGATGGTATGAATGTCCATCTCTTCAGATGGTGATCTGTCCTCCTTTTTATGTGTTTGTCCTTGTTTTCCCCTTTTATCTCTTCCTACACCCACAGCTGTCTGTAATTTTGTACTCTTTCAAAGTTCAAGTTTTTAATTTTAATTTGTATTTAATTTTGGAGGTAGTGCAAATGTTTTAATGTATGATGGTTATCAATATACTGGTATTAAGCAATTTTTACTTTTAAGCAAAGGAATTATCTACCATACTTTTCCCAAATATTTTGTATAAATATGTAGTTAGGAAATAAGTTTGTGTGAACATATTTATGGTTATTCAAAATTAGAGGTGATACCCCGATCATTTTCATGCACACTTGTTTGGAATATGCATTCTGAAAGCATGTAAACCAGTAATTGAGGGTTTGTTTGTGCATAACTTGTGGAACTGCTGGCAGCATATCATCAAGTTGAGTCAGTGTGGGGAAAAATTCAACTACCATGAGCAACTGCTCACTTCTGTCTAATTGCAGACATGGTCTGTCCACTCTGTTGATGGAACTCTGCCACACACGATGCTTTGTACTAGTGAACGGCGCACTACACTTCCTGTGTGCCTTGTCATACTCTGCTTACCATTGTGGCTGTTCAACAGTGATGTTAATAATTTCATTTCCAGAATTGAACAAGAAAACAACGTTCTTTCCTTCCCTGATATCCAACTAGACAAAGTTGGCATATAGAACTGGTGATGTGGATTTTCCATCGAAATTACAGCCACACAAGATAGAGAAGACTGTATTCCGACCATCCATCAGGTTTTCATCTCCATTCTTAATGTGTTAGCATCGTGTAAACACACAAGCTCTGTAAAAACTGACCCTTACAAGTTAACGAGAGGCCTATACAGTAGGCATTATGCTATTTAATGTTTTCTAGATGCTACCAAAAGTAGGGGATTAGGGTGTGAAATTATCATTCCAATGCAACACTTAGCATGAAAAGCAATGTATTTCTGAGTCCTTATTCTTAATTTATAAACTGCCTTGACTGTAATTAACTAAACCAGGAAGTTACTTAAAAGAAAAGAAAAATGACATCCCACTCCCCTTACACCATCTAGTGTATGCATTTGAGCAATATGAAAATACATATTATTAATTCAAACAGTCTTACTCACCTGGGTGTTCAACAGTGATGTTAATTATTTCATTTCCAGAATTGAACAAGAAAACAACGTTCTTTCCTTCCCTGATATCCAACTGGACAAAGTTGTTGAGATTGTCATTGGCATAGAATACTAGAGCATTCTCATCATACGTTCGTAAGTTGATCAAGATATTATCAGTCAAGAGGCGAGACAAGAGGGCCTTATCTTCAGAAGTTCCATTTTCAGTAACTAGCATGTTCTTCTTTAGAAATGTTTTTGGATTTAGGAATGTCAAACCCTTTGAGTTAATATCTGTAATGATAAAGGAAATGAGCTGTTAATCAAATAAACAAGAAGAATGTTCTGTCCAATGGGTTTTTATAGTATCTTATTAAGCCTGCTCAGCTATGTTGGTTGTTAACCTAAAGATTTAGATTTTTTTTTTAAATCCCTTACCTTCCCATCCATGGGCTCTGTGAGGGACTTTTCAGCAGATACAACTGGGGATGGTGACAGGCCAATTGCCCAGGCAACTGCTAACTTGGGTCTAATTAAGGAGGGTCAGGGAAGGGATTTTGGAAAGAAGGCGGCCATGGACCTGTGGTAAGGAACTGTCCCGGCATTTGCCTGGTGGTGAAAATGGGAAACAACGAAAACCATTTTCAGGACGGCCAATATGATATTCGAATCCATGCTCTCCCGATGCCAGAGAGACTTGAGGTAGCGCGTTAGCGCTCTTGGCCACCGTGGCCGGTGGATAATTTATGTACCATTTTAAATGAAGAGAAGAATATTTTGGAAAATAGTAGCATATTTTTATACATATTTCAGGGTGTTTTTTTAAGTGCTAGTAATTACCATAGAGAAGTAACCATGAAATCCCCAATCTGCATTTTTCTTTTAATGTTATATTTTGATGACAAAATTACATCCCTTAAAATAAGACATATTGGCATTCACAGACAAGTGTTTAAACTCCAGCATATCTTTTAGGTTTAGCCGTGTCTGTAGCGGGGTGTTATTGCTGCGAGACAACAAAATCTGTTACGGGAGCCTTTCTTCCAATAATATTGGCAACAATGTCGCAATATATCTTATCAGTGATCACTGAAGCACCACACGAGCAAACTAAAATGTTCATGATAGTAACCACTTATATAAAATTTGGATGAAATTCCTGCAATAGCATGCTTTCAAACAATAAAAACATAATTTAAACAAAACTACAAAAATGCCGTGGAAGCCCTACTTCGTCGCACGGGTTCATTTCTACAAGTCATTTAGTTTCTTTTAGACTATTAGAGTGAAAGGTTCCATGCCTATGCATTATTTAATTTCCAAATCACCCTTTATTGAATTTATTGTTTTACATTGCAGCACTACTGGTTCATCAGTTGCCTCAATAATTATTTTAGAATATTTGGTGAGGCAGTACTTACTAGTTTCACAATGTACTCCAATGTGAGCCCATGGGTTCTGACACACACACTGAAAACTACTCCACAATTCCTTACATTTTGCTCCATTCTTACAAGGATTAGGATCACATGATGGCTTGCAGTCTTTAATTATCTCAGAAAGATGCACACTCATGTAAGAATAAATATCAAGAATTTCTCCATTAACAACCAAACCTCGAAAACAGCCGATCAGTCCTTGGCGCACTGACAGTTCCTTCAGGAGTTCTCTGAAAACATAACATATAAATACAATTAAATGCAATTTGAAAATAAACTGGCTGCTTAGAAAATAATGGCTCATTTCTCTAATAATTTTTGCTAGATAAAAATAATACACAGCTTGCCAAATGATGGGTATGAAACTTCCCTTTCTACTTTGCTTTACTGTGGTAGATATGGTTGGTTCTTAAGTTTAGGGGCTGCGACAACGCGGTCATGTAGCCCCGTGTACTTTGGGTGTGTGTAGAATCTGTCTGATAACCGGTGTTAATTGTGATGACTGTATTAGTGTGCGTTATCTGTTTTTTAATTTAAGTACTGCAACGTAGAATTTTTCAAATAGTTCCTACTTTTGCCACCAAGCGCCACCGTCAACGACTACTAGGCCAAGTTCAGAACTTAGCTACTAGACGCCACCGTAGTCTGCTCTTGGCAACGAACGTAGAAACCTAAGAGCGTTGTTTACATTCTTAACCTATCCAATTTAGCTTCACACAGGTGCAATTAGTGGAACGATCTTTAACATGCCATAAATCTATGACATGGGACCGCCGGCTTTACTTCCCCTCCGAAGGAAGGCATACTGAGGGATTTTTAACACTCTTAAAAAATCCGACGGCTTCGGCCAGGTTTGAACCCGCTATCTTGGGCATAGGAGCTCAGCATGCTACCGACTACGCCACCATAGCCGCCACTGTGGTAGATAAATACCAAAATGTTCATTGATCTTGTCACATGTTCTCATAATACTTAAATTTAATGGTTGCTCTTGCTTGTCTCTCCCTCCGCTCATACCTGCTTGTCATTATGTTTATCACTTAGCGTGTTTCTTTTCCTGTTCAATGATTGATTGTATGTCCACATCTTGTTGTTATTTCCTAAGCTGGTTCTTTTCTCCTTCTGTGTTTGTTTGTCTTATGTGTTCTTACTTTATTTGTCGTGTTATTTCTTTTTATCTTTCCATTCACTCTATGTTTTCCAGTTTTTGTTCCATCTCACACCATCCACATCAAGAGAGGACATCTCATTGAAGAATGTCCCCCCTCCCCATTACTCACTGTTTTGAGTGCCCAAAAAAACTGGTTGCTACTCTCTTTCCTGATGAGACTGGGAGATTGAAATGAGTCCATCGGGGCCACAACATTGAGGAGCACTTGATTAAATCGATGACATGAATGCCCACTGTGCACCTTCATGGTCTAGTGACTAGTATTATGGGTTGTCACCGCAGAGCTCCAGGTTCGATTCCTGGCCCTGCCCTTTTTCTCTACCTCCATCTGCACCTGCCTGTCATTGTATTTGTCCTTTTTATGTGTTCCCATCCTTCTTTTCCTGTCCAATATCTGATTATATGACCACATATTGTTGTTTTCCTAACAGATTTAACAGGTCAAGTGTTAGGTTCTCATTTGAAAGAACCAAGATTTGTGACTAGTTCAAACACTTTCATGATGGCAAGGAAAGGACTGAGAATGAGCCTCATTTTGGGTTTGGCTATCAACAAGCAGAACCCCTGACTTCATCGAAGTGCACGACACATGCTGGCATGAGATTAGTGACTGACGTTGGGCATTAGCTAGGACAGGGGCGGCCAGGCTTGACACCCTCGGTGTGCCAACTGCGCTGCGCCGCACTACGCAGCACTCAGGCAGGCCTCTCTTAGCTGGGTTGCCAGCCCTGACTGCTGGTGCGGTGGACCCAGTCAAGTTGGGATCGCCTTCGCACTGGACCTAAAACAAACAAACTGTTCTTCCAATGTGTTTGTTGTCCGAAACATCTACATTTTGTTCGCGTGTTTCTGTGCGTACCAGCACTTGAAGATTACATGCTTAGCATTAAAACATTTTGTTGTTGTTAATTGATGAAGTGGCTTGGCAACATCGTGGTCATGTAGCTCCGTGTACTTGGGTGTGTGTATAGAATTTGTCTGATAAACTGAGTAATTATGGTGGCTGTATTAGTGTGTGTATTTGTAATCCAGGTGAGGACTGGGAAGGAGGCAGCCATGGCCTTAATTTGGGAACCATCCCAGCATTTGCCTGGAGTACAAGTGGGAAACCACGGATAACTACTTCCAAGATGGCTGAGATGGAAATCGAACCCACCTCTTCTAAGTTTTGCCTTATGAGGCTGAGTGTACCCAGTTCCAGCCCTCAGACCAGAATTAAAGTTCTTGGCAGTGTCGGGATTGAAACCCAGACCTCTAGAGCAACATCCAAGAATGCTAGCCGCTAAACCACGAGGTGGCCAGAATTGAAACAATTAGAAATATTGATAAGGTGTCATGGGGATCATATTTTATAACAATGCAATTTTGGTCACATTTTTATTAGCCTATTTTCATTTTATGAAAAAATAGGCTTATGAGATTATATTTTGTCCGTGTGTCTGTGTGTGCCTGTGTGTGTGATTCGTGTGTATGTCCCCCCTAATAACTTCTAAACGGCTGGAGCGATTTCAATGAAACTCAGTAAGATCATAGCACCATTCTGACCGACCCCGACTGTGCCCTTCAAATTTTATTGTCTCTCACCAATCCAACATGGTGGCTGTGCAAAATATTTCACCAGCATTCAGTATCTCCAAAACTATTACAGATATCACCCTGAAATTTTGTACGGTGATAACGGGCACTACTAGAAGTTCACCTATGGGACTTTCAAAAACCTGGTAACTACAAAACCAACATGGCTGCCAAGTGAAGTTGAGACTTTTAAATATACGTTTCTCGCAATTTAACCCTCCAAACGTAATGAAACTTGGTACAGCAAATGTTTATACACATTGTAATGCACTGGTGTCTGATTTAGCTCAATTGTTTACATAACCTCAAAATGGCAGCTGTGCGAAATATTTCACTGGCATTCTATATCTCCAAAACTATTACAGATATCACCGTGAAATTTTGTACGGTGATAAAGGGCACTGCTACAAGTTTATCTACATGTATGTAACTTTCAAACACCTGTAAAGTACAAAACGAACATGGCGGCCAAGCGAAATTGAAATATTTTAATAGACTTTTCTCGTGATTTAACCATCTGAGCGCAGTGAAATGTGGTACAGTAAATGATTATACATATTGTAATGCACTGGCATCTAATTTAGTTCAATTGTTTACATAACCTCAAGATGGAGGCTGTGCGAAATTTTAAAATTAAGTTTTTATTTCTTGTGTCGTAATCATGCAATCGAAGTGATAGTTTGAATAATAATAATAATAATAATATCGTATGGCCTCGGGTGCCTGGTGCAAGCTTTGCTATTTGACACCCAGAGGGTAGCTTGCATGTCGAATTTCGTAGTTCCTTGACTATGAAAGTCAAGGAAGTTAGATGTTAGATATCTAATCTCCTTGAACACAATAGCGCTTTCTAGTAGAGAAATGAGGAACTTTGTGCTGGCGGAAACTCCCGAGATTAATTTTGCCATTATGAACTCGGCCTACTGAATTCAAATGGGTTCTTTGACATGCCAACATCGTATGACATGCGTATCGTATTTTTGCCGCCTTTCAAAAATCACTTACCACGGTCAGGGGCGAACCTGCAATCTTGGGGTTAGTAGACCGACACGCTATCCACTCACCCACCGTGGCAAGCTAGTTTGAATAATGAACCTACGCAATAATTTTCCTTTAATGGTACATAACTCTATGGCTTATACACGTTACAATCCAAAATGGCGAGCATCTGAAATAATTTGACGGTTCTCAATATCTACAAATCTTTTACAGTAATCAAACTGATATTCCCTATGTTCATAGAGGCTATGAACATAAGTTCACCTATAGGACTTTCAGTAACTTTCAGTGAGCACAAATCCAACTTGGCAGTGACGCGAAGTATAAATATTTAAATGGAAGTTTCTCGCGATTTAACCATCCGAGTGCAGTGAAACTTTGCACGTTAAATGCTTATACAAATGCTAATCCACTGGCATCTAATTATTTCAATTGTTTTCATAACCACAAGATGGCAGCTGTGCAAAATTTTAAAATCTCGTTTTTACTTCTTGTGTCCTAATCATGCGATTGAAGTTTGAATACCACACGTACACAATAATCTTCGTGTTATAGTACATAAATAAAATTCCAACCTGGCGACCATCTGAAATATTTAGACGGTTCTCAATATCTACGATTTTATCACAACAATCAAACTGAAATTTTGTATGTTGATACAGGCAATTAACACGAATAGGATATATGAAAATAGGCTGTATAGTTCTTCACGGAACTACTTGTTTTTCTTGTTTTCAATTTGTTTTCATATTTACAATATGTTCAATGTTCGGTACGATTGCTTGTGAGACAATCAACCAGAGGCTGTTCCGCTGTCAGACATCAGAGTGCGATGCCGTGATTTTGTTAGTTCCAATGCAGAGAAATAGTTATTAACAAGAAATGAACATCTGCCTGAATCAATACTTTACAGATAAAATTAATTATTGAACTTGTTTGCAGTACATGTTTCGGGGATTAATTATATTTTATCCCCTTCATCAGCTGTTGAAGAAACAAAAAACAAAGCGTAGCACAGTAATAATGTACGTGTTTAAAAACCTAATATGGTGCACCATAAAATTTAGGGTTTAAGAATATAATAAAATGAAGAGAAACAGATGGTGACGGTGATCAGCGGCTCATGACAAATAGTAGTTCCTTGAAATGGTAAATATGTAACACCAATACTTCACCAATCCGTGTAGCTCTATAACCAATGAAGAGCCTTTATGCTTATATCCAAATACTGTATAGCCCTTCAAAACAAAGAGGCTTTGAGAAACCCGACGTGATGGAAAGTGATCATAGGTTAGTTTAAAGCATATGGTGTATGTGGTTAGGACAACGTTACATTTATTAGAAAGAGATTTGTCTATTTGTCTTTGGTCTTCTTAATTTGCAAGTCCACCTCATGATGTAGTGGTTAGCATTCTTGGCTGTCGCCCCAGAGGTCCGGTTCGATTCCCAGCTCTGCCTAGAAATTTTAATTCTGGTCTGAGTTCTGGATTGGGGTACGCTCAGCCTCGCGAGGCAAAACTGAGAAGAGGAGGGTTCGATTCCCACCTCAGCCATCCTGGAAGTGGTTTTCCGTGGTTTACCACTTCTACTCCAGGCAAATGTTGGGATGGTTCACATAGACTCAAATTCAGAACTGTTCCAGTATTTTGAGATGAATGGCAACCCTCATGACAAATTAAATTCAGACAATAAAAGGAAACAAGTACTCACTCTGTTGCTCCTCCAATAAACATACTTCCTTCAAATGGACCAAACTCTTCTTCTGGTTGTAAGTCTACCATTTGGTAGTCTGTGTTTATAGTAAATCTTACATGGTGTTCATTGTAATCAATCCAGATTTTCTGCCACTCGCCACTGTTCAGACGTCTCCGAGACTTGATCTCCAACTCGTGTGTTCGACCAGTGTTCAGAGTAAAGTTGAAAGTTAGTTGGAAATCTAACAAAAAGTAAAACACGAGGAAATTAGCATAAACAATCATATATAAGGAAACCCCCCACAAAATGACAGACTGGTTAGAATACAGAAGAGGACATGGTCAAGATCCACATATGGATTCAAAAAAAATAATTGAGGGAGTCTAGTCTCCCTGGATTCCCCCCGCAACATTTGAATTAAGTTGGTAGCTCTGTCAATAGATTACATTTTCCAATCCAGATCTTAGATTTTGTGTTGAGTATTTAAAATATGTTTCATGTAACATACAGTTGATAATATGTGGAGCAGCTCATGATTTTCGACTTACCACTAGTGAGAGCTACCATGAAGGAAGGATGATGCAGTCTAATTGGAGGCTGGTATAGTAAAATGGCTTTCTCTCCAGTTGTTCGGAAACTGAATGAAATATCACCTTTCCTCCATCCTGGAACTTCGATGTATGACTGACTAGATGTGAATGTTACAACATATTTCTGTGTGTCTGAAAGAATAAAACATAGAAGAATTCAAATCACAGTAAAACAGTTTGGTATCTTAATGAACTTAAGGAATAAAAAAAAAGAAGGTTGAACATTTTCAAATCAACCTAGCAGGATTTCTTCTATAAAAGGGGCCAGTTTTTTTCTCCTTGTAGTGGGAGTCAAGACCAATGAACAGTAGATTAATATTTTTATGGTACTGTAAATCCTCACTATTCCAGACTAATTATAGAACAATTATAGAAAAGTTGTCTAAAATAGTTCTATAAAACTATAATTAGGTACATACTATTACACTAACCAGAAAGGACAATTCAAAACTCCAAGCAGAAAAGAAGTTCCTGCATACTATGATCCAGAAGACCAGGAAAAACAAGATCAGGAATGATAAAATCAGAGAAGAGGTGAGAAGTGGTTCGGCCACGTAAAGAGAATGAGTGCCAATAAAACTGCAAGAAGGGAGTATGATAGAGACCTAGGAGGGAGGAGACAAGTTAGCAGACCTAGAAAACAATGGACGGACCTGGTGAAGAAGGATGTACAGGAGAGAGGCCAGGATTGGGAGAGGATTGTGAATGAAGAATGGTTCATGGATCGACAGAGATGGAGGGGGCTCGTATACCACACCCGGGAAACGGGAATTGGTCAACAATGATGATGATGACTATTACAGCATACAAAGTTTGTAATGGCGTTGTCGCAGCCCCTAAACTAAGGAACCAACCAAAGTTTGTAATGGTTAAATAAAGACTAGATGAACATAATATTATCTGAAGAACAGTACAGCATATTTAATGTAAAAACTGCTTATGTTATCACAATGCAAAGCAAATTAAATTATAATATTCCAAGGTATATTAAACAGCAAACACTACACAACGAAGAAGAAAAAAGCCCTTTGCCCTCAGTCAGCATTTAGTGACCAAAATCTTCTTATATTATGTGACGAAAAGCAGTCCTAATTAACACACATTCTCAGAAACACAGAGGGTTTACTGTATTTGAAATTATTTGTTCAATATTAATGTACACATTTAAAAGAAAAAGGATTTCTTTATTAAAAAGTTGTACTTATCTAGCAACCAGTGGATGAATCTATAGAAAGTTACATATTCAGCGAGGAGCAAGTAGCATAAAAGTTGATGTCATACATAGTCTACTTTCTTAGCAGAATTTACAAAGATCATTTCGTGCTCACTCTTTTATGCTACATAATATAGCTCATTGCTGGAATTAGAAATTACCCATAGTAAGAAGACTTTCAATGCCTCTTCTAGAAAGAAAAAACAAAACAAATCAAAAGGTCCCTCGGGAAAATGATGTTGGAACTTGGAATTCATAGTATTTTCCCCTTCTCCATTCTATCTGTGACTAGAGCTGTTTTAGTTCAGGAGCGTACTTTGTTGTTGGTTCATTTAGAGGCTTTGTGACATCATGGTCATGTAGTCCTGTGTTCTTGGGTGTGTGTGTGTGTGGAAGCTATCTGTTACAGGCCGGACGTTTGTTTTAGACGAGTGAAAAATCTTAATGGAAGCCTGGAGGCGAGTTACTACAGTACCTGTGTTGTTATCAGCTGCCCAAGCGGTCCGATGATTGACAAAGCTGTCTGACACTACTGCTGAAGTACAGTCATTGGCAAATATAATGGCGTTTTGTTCGTAACTACGTAACGTATACTTTCGCGTCACACAATACTTCGACGTGGACTGTACTGTCTCCAAGACGATGTCGTCACGTGCTCAAGTCTGGAATTCCATTACATCAGATCGGTGGTGACAAGTGTGAAGCGATAGGGTGAGAGAGTGACTGTGTGCAGGCTCACCCGCAGGCTTCAAGATCAAGGACAATCGTCTGAAACAAACGTCCGGCCTGTAACCAGTATCATTGTAATGGCTGTACTAGTATGTGTATTTGGTGTCACTGAAGTCTAATTTTATAGCGGAGACGAAAAAAAAACACATTAAAGAATAAAGTAATCTTGTTACGAATTGAATTTTGCCACAATTATTTGCAGCTGTAAGTACATAATTCTAGCAATTTTCTGGGCTAATACTGCATGAAGAAAATGTTGCAATAATATTGTGGCTCATATAGATTTTGTAACTGGCCCCGGTGGCCGAGAGCGCTAACACGGTACCTCGTGCCTCGCTGGCATCGGGAGAGCGTGGATTCGAACCCCACCTCGGCAGTCCTGAAAATGTTTTTCGTGGTTTCCCATTTTCACCACCAGGCAAATGCCGGGACGGTTTCTTTCAATAGGTCCTTCCTTCCAAAATCCCTTCCCTGACCTGTCCTCAAAAGAGAAGTACATGGCCATTAGCTGCATTAATAAAATTATTATATAGTTTTTGTACTAATCATTGTGAGAAAGTGTGATTAATTCAGTTTAATATTAGTTATGTACCTGATTAAGTACTGTATACTGTATTTGTTTAAAGCAAATAATCAGTACAGTGCACAGAGTAATAAACATTGGCTACACATATAGAAACAAGATGTTCGGTAATGAAAAAATGACTCGTGTAGTTTCTGGTTGGTTCCTTAGTTTAGCGGCTGCGACAATGTGGTCATGTAGCCCTGTGTACTCTGGGTGTGTGTAGAATCTAATAACCAGTGTTATTTGTGATGACTCTAATAGTGTGTGTTATCCATTTTTAATTCAAGTAAGGACTGCAGACGATAATTTCAAGTAGTTCGTACTTTTGCTACCAAATGCTACCTTCCACAACACTTAACTGTGAACTTGGCTACTAGATGCCATCGCAAACAACAACTGGCGATGAACGTTGGAACTTAAGAGCATTAATCAAATCTAACCTACAAATTTTGCTTCACACAATTGAAGTTAGTGGAAGGTTCTTTTACATGCCATAAATCTATGACATGACCCGCTGGCTTTACTTCCCCTCCGAAGGAAGGCATACTGAGGGATTTTTAACGCTCTTAAAAAATCCGACGACTTCGGCATGCTACCAACTATGCCACCTAAGCTGCCATGTAGTTTCTGCACTCAACGCAGTACATGTTCTTAGAGATATAACAGGAATGTCTAAAGCATGTGCTGCGCTCTGCGAGACTCTTGTAGCTTATGCTCTTAGCCTTGAATCATGCTGCCTATATTGCATACAAGGAACAATGTGACTGATGTGTTATTTGATCACAACTGGTAACTAACTACCTTCAAAGAATGTTTCCATATTCTTAAAGCAATTTAAAAAAAGTTTAACTCATTTAGTTTTTTCAATCATTGATTCATTTGTAACAAAGACTAGGATTTGTAACAAAGACTAGGATTTGGGTAGGAGGTGGCCGTGACCGTAATTTAGGTACTGTCCCCGAAAAATGAATTAAATGAGAATATTTTCTGAGCCCATGATACAGTTTAACATGGCAATATAAATCCTGGAACCTGACACAAACCAGTCGTGTTAGCAAGCGAGAGCAGGCAGGGAGATTCCGATTACGTGATATGTTGCGCAATAGAAGCTTCTAGAAGCTTGATTTCGACATAGCAACAGTGAATTAGTTACGGAATATTATAAATATTGCTATAATTTATGTCATTGGACATAAGCCCACAGCCAATGAGGAGAGGTCTTATTGAAGGCGTGAATACCTTCAACTATATCATATGGAAATTTAGAAGTAATATTCACAGAATTTGTATCATTCCACAAGAAATTCTGTTTAATTAAGGCTGAAAAATGTAACCAACATCACCTCGTTCTGACGGTCAGCAGAATTGAATAAACTGATAATGAAGACACTCTTTCATAGTGCTTGAGTTTGGAGGACTAAATCTCCGCCGAGTTGGCTAGCTTTTAAATGTACTCAAATTCGAGTGGTAACACCACCTCTGAGTAACTCGGAAGACGTGCATGTAATATTTTACTTTTTGTGTTAGAAGAACTCCTAACATTCGAAGTAGGCCCCAAGAAGGATATTTTATTCATTTTATTTCGTCGTTATTCTAGATAGGTTCATATACTGTAGATTAATAATTGGCATGAATCTTTTTTTAGTAGGCTTTTTAGTTCGTCACGGAACTTCTTGTTTCCTTTTCCAGTAGTCTGGTTCTTTTCTCCTTCTGTGTTTGTTTGTTGTTTTCGAGAAATGTCTTAATTAGTTCGAAATATACCTGGTACAATGTAGCCTAATAGAGCACTACAGATACTTTGAAAGTCGCCGAAAGGACAAATTACGAGGTAATAAGCATTTCTAAAGTGTGCGCTAAATTTCTGGTGGGAAACAGAAATGGCCGCCAAATTTTCGACTTGGAGAGGGAAATCCAAGCATCGAGGTTCTTTATCATACAGACTTTGAAGAGAGTAGAGGTGTATACCGGGTTAACCACCAAGGTCCCGAAGGCTTTGTCCGAGTACGGTATTGAGATTGGTCGTGGAGACAGTCAGGCGTGGATCTAGAGTTTGGCTTGGGGGGGGGTCAGAGAATCGAAATAGTTAAGAAAAATGGTATCACTAAAAACGCAATCACAAAATAACCAAACGTACAAAACCAGACCAATTTTTTTGCAAGCTTCATGGATAGAAATTTGATGCGTTTAGCACACCAAAAATATTCGTACAAATTGCAACGGCGTGTTTTGCGACTCTTACATCGAGCTTCGAGAAAAGGATCAAGGTACGTTACAGTTTCGGCAAGTCGAGTTGATACCGACAAAGGGAGAAAGTCACAGCTTAAATTGCCAACCAAGCTTGCAGTTTGGACGTCGGCAAAAATTTTTGGTGCGAAAAAAGCCCCAGTTTCCTATCCGTGCATTGCTGCACATTCATCGTGACATCACTATAAACATCGATTCGGTAATCACAAGGTTTGCTAAACAAAATAGACGAGTTGATTTTGTTGTATAACTAATAGTTTTTATACAAGAGGTTTGAAGTTGTAAATATGTACAGTTGTAACAGAACATAATAATTCCAATCAAGATAATTCAGTATTGAATAAAATGAGACAAAACTGTTTTTCAGTTAAAATTCGTTAAGTTTTATTTGTCTGGTAATTGTGTTTTCGTTTTTTGAGTTTGTAAAAAAATTTGGTCTCTGTTTGGGGGGGGGGGGGGGTCATGACCCCCGTGACCCCCCCCTTGAATCCGCGCCTGGAGACAGTGCGATCGCAGAGTCGATAGTGGAGATCCCCGTGCTTATAAACTAGGGGAAGTTCGCAAGATACTTAATATTGCGTTTGCTAATTAATAGTTGAGAATAGACTTCAGCCAATGGAACAGTTATATAGTACAGTGTGAATACTATTATTTGATGAAATTTAAGCGTCACAGATATAATATTTTAGAAGATATTGACTTCTTAAAAGTGTGTTAGAAAAGTGACAGACGCAGAAGCTGTAAAGCATTTTAGTTGGAACGAGACAGCAGTGAACACAGTCCATGTGAGTAACAGTGTTTTAACATTCACATTGGAGCAGCATACAAACATTTTTTTAACGGTATGACTGCTAATGTTCATCAAGAATTGTTATTCAATATTTATCACATTGTTGCGATGATGAACTAAGAACTTTATGCAACAGGGGCATATTTAAGGCAGAGATATAGATGCAACAAGGAGCTACGTTAACCAGAATACTTCTGATTGTAGACGTTATGTACACTTTCAGCTTGTGCATTAACGTCAGTTCACGAACTTTATATAACATCTACGAGCTATAGAAATATTTCATTAACCATCTATATGAATATTTCTGCAATATTACTCAACAATGACACTGAACTATATCTCCGACGGAGAATGAAGATGCATGATAAGAAGATTTGTCAAGATGCCAGGGAAGTCCCGGCAACCCAGAGGAATTATGCCAGGGAGGATGCTGTTTGATTCCAGTCGGAGGTTGGTGATTACCGGAGAGGAATTTCCTTATCCGTGGTCGCTGGTTCAAGGGAACGAACATGGGTCCAACTCAGTATCTTGGATTGAGGAAACAAGTATTTTCCAAATACTTAACTAGATCTTATAGATATCGTCTGATAAGGTAGCAGTGTTATTTACTTTTATATTTAGAGCTTAATTGTGAAATTTAGAGCCAACGTTTTACTCCATATTTTCTGTATTTCGATGTTTCGACATATATTTATACTTCATGTGTGTAACAAGATTTTATTCTACAAGATCATTAGAGATGATTGTCTTTCATCATTTTCACATTTTTATTCTACGAATCAGTTTCTGAACTGACATGTTTATTTGTTTAAGGAATCAGTATTCCTTATTTAAGACCAGTCATTTTAACTTTCGACATTTTGAATTTTATTTGAATTAAGGCTGCAGACATTTAGTCGTGAATGCCAATTAGATCCCTTTTAAGTAATTTAATTTGGGCAACTTACTGTAAGGAAAGCTTCAAGAACAGAAGAAAACTACGAATGATATATTGTTATATTATCATAATTACTATGAACTTTACGCCGATCTGACAAGAAATATTCGTCTTGATATGGTAGAAGTCATATACTCATAGACATTCTTTGTATAGAATGGAGACACATTTCAGAATTGACAATCCTTACTTTATTTGAGAAAGCTAAGAGCTTTAGTCATTTAATTGTATTAGGAGATATATTTTTATAGAATATAATTTTTATCTTACGACAGGGAATGCAAAGCTTGTTTACCCTAGTCAAGATTGAATTCTATTGGACATAATAAATAACATCTGTGGTTATTTATACACTATATGTGGTGTCAGGTCATATTGTAGTCATGACATTGCAAAGACGTGTAATTTAAAGCTAGATCAGAATGGTGGACGTAATAGTATTTCTATTAAATGTATGTGTAACAGCTTGTGGACAATTAAGTAACATGTTATAAAGTAAACTTATGGAGGTCATACACGACTTGTCTAAGGTCGTCTTTTATTAGTGGAAGTTTCTTTGAAGAACAGAAGGACGTGTTAAGTATACCAGCGGTTGGGTGTTACAAAGCTGATGATTATGCCAGTAATTTAAATGCAAGTCCTACAGAAGAGATGTTGATAACAATGAATTTGTGTTAAGAAATTGTTCAACATAGTAGAGGAGAGTTTTAATACCATATACAGGGTGTATATAGGCTGCGTGAAGAAATGTTTGAGATCATGCGAGGTTGTACCGCATTTGAGGGAAATTACAGAAGTATAGTTCTTTTGGTAAGAACATAGCATTAATAGCAAAGGAGTCGTTGTGTTAAGAACTCCGATATATGTAAATTTACGACTTATCAGTGATGACATGAGAGTGAATAAACGGAAATTAACTTGGGAAAGAAATTGTCTACTTATGTTAACTAATACCTTTATTAAACCTTTTAATAAAACATGGAGTTGAGTATTAATGTGCAATTGATGTTTGTTGGTTGAACACATTTGACTGATATTGACTACAAACCCAATTAAGAAAGGGTAGTGTAGTATATTAACATTGGTGAGTGATTAAGATATTTTATGTGAAGATCACATACTTAAATACTTGATAAAAGGTATACTTTGAGAGAGAGCTAAGACTCCATTATATAACGTAGGGATATCGTTATATATTGTTAAACATAACGAATACTGTGTGTAAATATTTTTCACAATTATTTAATTAGAGAAATTATGTTAATAATAATTATTCGATCAGATGTTTTTTGAAATGTAGTTTATTTTAGTATGAATGTTTTTGAAACGAATGTTTTTAAGTTGTTAAGTGTGATTTTACAACTCTATTGGTCATGAACAATATGAGAGAGTGCATGGATGATTGTATTAAAACTTGAGTGTGTTTGCTTGAGAATTGAAAGAGATGTGGCCAGTTTAATAAAGAATAAATGTAACTTTTTGAGACGAGGCTTTTGTATGCCAGCATCGTGCTCACCATGAATGCGAAAGGGAGAAATGGATCCTGTTTTAAAACTCAAGGACACCATATGACAAAATAAATGGAGAGAGTCATTGAAGGTCACGGCCTTCTGAATGAAACCAGCTTGCCAGCTGATTGTATGTGTGTCAATATGAATGGAACTAGAAACCAGATGTGCATAGCGAGGCGCGTGCCAACCTTAATAGCGTTATAAGAATGCTTGGCTTGCCGGAATTTTTTGTTAAACGTTTTATTGGTTCTAATAGGCTTAGACCTTTCAAAATTTATTTATGTATCAATGACATTATAGTAACTTCAGTAGTGTGTGTGTTGTGTTAGTGGAGAGTATATGAATGTATTAATTAATTTATTAATTAGGAATTGTTATTAATTGTTTAAATATTAGTTATAGTTTACTTTTGTTAAATAAATTTACTTAGTTCGTTTTTCTTTATCGTCTTTCGAGTGTTTTATTTTAAATATAGCTGAAACAGTGGTATCGTGGACCCATTTTCAGGATGGAGCTAAATCCCTTTATAGACCCCGAGAATAAAGGTAGGTATTCAACTGAGTCCCAGTGTATTTTGTTGTATATCCACGATATCATTGATCAATACTATGTAAATTCCCGAAGACCTTGTTGGGGCGATTTCTGATGGACTTTTAGCCGGAGCCTCCTTAGAAATAAGCAATCCCGCTTTGCGATGGATTTCCGACAGGCATCTTCCCGAATTTACGGGTACAGTGCCATCCTGGTATTTGCCTGGAATAGAATTGAAAAACCCTGGAAAATCACCTCTAGGATGGCTGAGGAGAGAATCTAACCCATCTTTCTCAACTTTGTCTCGGGAGGCTAAGTGAACCCAGTTCCTATCCTCAGATCGGAATTCTTACCAATTCAATATTACAACAAAACACTACATGTATCTTATAACATAATTTTGAACTACACATTGAATTTTTGAGTGTGATGTGTTTATGATGGAAGTAGAATCACTTACTGGTTTCAACACATTCAAGAGGTCCAAGTGTGATGCGGCCTAGTGCATCGTTAATGAGTTCCTTCTGCTGCAAGAAGTACATCTCAGTAATGCCCAGACTGTGAGGTAGAGTGAAGTAACCTTCATCAGATATCCACTTTGCTTCGGAGATATCATCACAGTTGCACGTTTGTGTAGGATTCATGCACGTCTTGTTCACTGAAAAGTGAAATAGGCTATTAGCAGAGTTGGTGGTTTTTAACATACGGTAACGATAGAAGCAGAAATTGTCAAAAACTCACCTGATAGTTAAATGTGGATTTTAGTGGTTCTAAATTATTTATAAAATGCAGACTTATCTGTTTTCTGCTAAAAGAATGCAATATCTTGAATTTCTAAATGAATTAATTTGTTTTCATTTAAAAAATATGAAAAATGTGGTGGGAAGCATTTCCAGATTTTCATCAGGAAGCATCTCTTTTCCTGCTGAGGATAAAAATGTTAACAGTTTAACCTTCCAGCAGGTGCGTGGCAGGCATTGAGTGCTGCCATCTTAGTTTTCTTGTGATGAATTGGAGTATGGTATCTGAAGGGATCAGGGAACTTCAGTATTCACAGTTGGAAACACTGGTAACATATTCCACCTGCCAGATATCGCTTTCCTCCGTACTAGCAGTCATCAGTCATGGTTGAACGAGATGGGATCTACCCCCACAGCACTCAGTGCTGCACGCGCCTACACGTTTAAGTACTTTTATTCTTTGATTATCAGTGAGGGTTAGTTATTTCATTAGGAGTAGCTTTCACTTGTATAAGTATTTTATATTTGTACAATGTTTCTATCATAAATTTATGTTGTAGAAGTTTGTAGATCACATGTTTTTACACATGCAATATCAGAAGTTATATTTACCAGCACATGGACATGCTCCTCTCTTGACATTGCCAATGAAGTCTACAATATCTTCCCCTGCAGAAGACAGGAACCAGGTAGCCGAATGCAGCTCTAGTGGGGCCTTGTAGCAGTCGTATTTAATGAACTGACTGCAGTGCAGGGAATGTGAGATCAACTCCTGCAGCATCTCTGGTGTAAACTCACGGTATTGGATACTATAGCTGAAATCCTCTTGAAGTGAACTTCGTACATCCTGGAAGGCGAATTAATATGTTAATATTCCCTTAAAGTTTGCCCTAATCTTAAAAATGGAAACATGTGAGTAGCATAAATATCGTATTAAATAAATTACATTGTTTCCAAGACACTTTCACTAGGCGTACACATTAGAAGAATTTTTCCCACTCCTAGAAAATGCCTGCTAATGCCCATGGCATGAACCTTATGAATATTGACAATGATTCTGATTTTCAGGAATTAAGTTCTTTCACAACCACAGTAATGACTAAAGAGGATTTCAGCTATTAGTTCAAGTTATGTACATTGAGAGTTAGCTAAGGTAGACAGTTAAAATGTCGTGGCACATGCAGAAATTAAACCTGCAACCTTTAGCTCAGTGTACACTAAACAAACTACAGTAATAGTTGAAAGTCTCTTTGTTGCTGTCTGATTTTATTACTTACTTGGCTGGTGTGCTCCAGTAAGTAAATTCAAGGGAGAGTATTGATTTTTAATGAAGATTTGTTCTCTGGAGTCACATAAGAAATAAAATAAATGAAACCTACATGATTTTAAATATGTGGATGGTGAGTATCTCTGATTTTCTTAAATACTTGGCTACATACCACTTGACTGGGGAGGTTATGCTCCACAATGGTTTTGGTTGAGTCTTCAAAAGACTGGAATTCACATTTTACATGTGCTGGAGGGAACACTCCATTTCCATCAATATCAATGAGGTACGTATCTGGTTTAGTGTAGCCCAGAAGGGCTAATTCTTCACAGGTCTTCCGGAACTGAGCTAAATGGAAGAAGACAAGACATATATTAATATATTTGCTAACTTGTTATCATCAGTAAGAATTATTTTACATTTTTTATAAAAATAAATATATCTACTTAGTATAAAACAAAGTCCCCGATTTGTGTTTGTTACGGGTAAACTCGAGAACCACTGGATGGATTTTGATGCGGTTTCCACCATTCTGTAAAGGATATCTCAAGGATTATTTCTGTAGAAAATGATTTTTTTGTGATCAAAGGAAGCCGAGCAGTAACGAATTCAGTGCAAAAGTCGAAAAAAAACCCTGGCGTCCGAGCGCTTTGTAAGCTTACGTTGGGCAAACCATTAAAAATATCTCAATACTATGAGTGTAAGAATTGTTCAGCAAGAAAAGTTCTACAAAAAAGTCCGCGTGAGCATATGTCTATCTTCAATACATCGCCCACTATAAGTGTTTTTACGTTTTAATTTCTTCCAAACATGTCCATTCAGAGGCGACCGAGTACGAGCTAGCTAAGGGCGAGTCTATAATCTCTGTTACAGCCTAGCTAGCGGGCGAACCGCCCCAGATAGAAGCCAGCAGCAAACCGTTGAGTCGTGCTGAGTTAAAACTTCTGAGAAGGGTGGTTGTGTTTGGAGTGCAACTCGGGTTTTCTTAATTTTGCCTGTGAACTTTTCGCTCCACAAAATTCACAGTCAAGTTAAGATTGGATGGGAGATGGATTTGTGTTTCATGCACGTCGCCATTCTTAAATTACGTCTGACAAGAATTTGTTGCACATGCATCTCCTTGATAATATAACTAATAGTCCAGTCAGTGATTTTAACCCATCATGCCGAGACGTAAAAAGGATATTGGTCGTTGTTCATTGACACTGGAGAAAAAAAAGCTATTATCACGTAATGCATTCTCCCGGGCGAAGCCGGGTCGGGTTGCTTGTTATATATAAATTGACTAATACTGTATGGTAATCAATCTTTAATTCGGCGGCTTCGGTGGCGTAGTCGGTAGCATGCTGAGCTTCTATGCCCAAGATCGCGGGATCAAACCCGGCCGAAGCCGTCGGATTTTTTTAAGAGCGTTAAAATCCCTCAGTATGCCTTCCTTCGGAGGGGAAGTAAAGCCAGCGGTCCCATGTCATAGATTTATGGCATGTTAAAGAACCTTCCACTAATTGCACCTGTGAGAAGCTAAATTGGATAGGTTAAGAATGTAAACAACGCTCTTAGGTTTCTATGTTCGTTGCCAAGAGCCGACTGCAGTGGTGTCTAGTAGCTTAGTTCTGAACTTGGCCTAGTAATCGTTGACGGTGGTACTTGGCGGCAAAAGTAGGAACTATTTGAAAAATTCTAAGTTGCAGTACTTAAATTAAAAGACAGATAACACACACTAATACAGTCATCACAATTAACACCGGTTATCAGACAGATTCTACACTCACCCAAAGTACACGGGGCTGCATGACCGCGTTGTCGCAGCCCCTAAACTTAAGAACCAACCAACCAATCTTTAATTCAAGCAATTCTGCAGGTGACATTGAATGCTTACTGACTAAATAACTACCATTATAATTATCAATGCCAGTTGCTTGAATCTTTCATTCTGGAAGTAAATTAAAATGGCCAGGAAGAATGGGCTTGAGAGTTCACCCTTGTCTGATGTGTGTTTGTATTACTTTAAGTAAATTTCATAGAGTGAAAATATTCCTTATTGACATTATTTTGACTTTTACTCCGTTTGATGAATGCCATTGGAGTCAACCATAAATTTGACCGTTCTCCCTGTATACCAATTATTTTAATTTTTGTTTATGTTGCCTTGAGTTATAAACCAACAAAAGGTTTCACTTACATCATTTACAACTTGTATAGGTTACAAAACAAAAGCTTTATTCATAAACTCAAAGCCTTTTAGACTCTGAGCAGTAATAATTAAAAGCTAATGTGATTCAAATGGTTCTAATTCATTGAATGAAATTGGCACTCGGGATCTAGCGATGTTCAAAAGATTTCCCAGATAACAATCAACATTCTCCAGTATTATTAGTCCTATTGGTTGTAAGGTTGCAGAGCACTTAACATTCCTCAGTAATTGGTATGGTATCCAAAACTCTTTGGTATAGGCAGATAATAATAATAATAATAATATCGTATGGCCTCGGGTGCCTGGTGCAAGCTTTGTTAATTGACACCCAGAGGGTAGCTTGCATGTCGAATTTCGTCGTTCCTTTGAACGCTATGAAAGTCAAGGAGGTTAGATATCTAAACTCCTTGACACTACAGCGCTATCAAGTAGAGAATGGAGGAACTTTGTGTTGGCGGAAAATCCCGAGATTAATTTTGCCATTGAACACGGCCTACTGAATTCAAATGGGTTCTTTAACATGCCAACAACGTATGACATGAGTGTCGTGAATTTTGTCGGCTTCAAAAATCACTTACCATGGCCAGGGGCGAACCTGCAATCTTGGGGTTGGTAGTCCGACACTATAACCACTCACCCAGCATGGCTACACCATGTTTCAGGCCTGAGTACCAGTGTTGTGTTCTAGCAACCATGGCAACACCTTGATCAGCCCTGAGCACCAGTGTTGTGTTCTAGCAAGCATGGCAACACCATGTTTCAGGCCTGAGCGCCAGTGTTGTGTTCTAGCAAGCATGGCAACACCATGTTTCAGGCCTGAGCGCCAGTGTTGTGTTCTAGCAACCATGGCTACACCATGTTTCAGGCCTGAGCACCTCCTTATGAAGGCTTCCAAAAAGATGGCCACGAAAGCCAATATACCATCTTTCTGGAAGCTTTCATAGGGTGGTTAAGGCTGCTTGAGCTTTTAGTTCTCGCAGTAATGAGGCGCAGGTGTGCTTCATAAAAAGGGAGGTAGCGCGCCGTTCGCTACTCCTGTGGGGGTCCGGGTGTGGACACCAAGAGCCCGCTCATGAGCCAGCTTGGTGTTCCTAGACGAAATCCCACACAAGACACGGCATAAACCTAGAAAAATTGCCGAGTTTTAATTCACTGGTCGTGAAAGTCAATACCGTATACCATCTTAAACCAAAATTGTTTATGCAGCTTACAAAAACATGTTATTAACACCCATAATTATTAACCAAAGAGTTGAGGTAAACCAATAAATCCTACTTTATTTTGACCTTTTTGAATTTGAATATAACCCAAAACCTTACATTTCAATAATGTTAAAAATTCTACAATCCAACCAAAACCCCAACAATTAAAATTAAAGCTCTTACCAAAGTGACAGTTCTTGCCAATATAGTCAGTTTCTTTGCAGTCACATACTACTTGATCACCTTGAACAGAACATTTCCCTCCATGTTCACAAGCATTTGGTCTTTTGCATGGATCGACCAATTGACAGTTATCCACAGAGACATCCTTCAGTGCGTACTTGGAACGTACCACCCATCTTGGTTCAATCAGTTCCCTGTTCACTGTTATATCTCGCATACAGCCAATTAGACCTGTAATAAAAAGGACACTCAACTTGCATGATATTTAATGTATTAACATTGAACAATTGAATAGTTGTTTCATAATTTGTATTGATTGCCATAGTATTTTTAAGAATGATATACAAATCAATAGGCTACCATTACCGTACATTCAACTAGCACGGTGAATGTTATTGCTTTTTATGAACCTTACCCATATTGTTCTTGGTGCCCATGCCTAGAATGATCTTCTCGCCAAATTGAAACTGTATTTCTAGTGATTTGGCATCTTTACCTCTCAGGTCCACAGTCAGCTTCATTTTACCTTTGCTGTACTGTAGATTAACCTAAAAAGAGTGAAGAGTATGTCAGTTGTAGCAGAAGAAAAGATGTTAGTAAAATTAAGCCCATTCATAATAGTTTTGCTTTGAGATGAATTTTGATTTTATTCTCTTCCTCTAACCGTGAAGCAGCTTCAACAAGACCCCAAATAATCTATGGTTGGCCTAGAAAACTCCTACTATTTTATGTCCTTTGATTAAAGATTAATTCTGGAAGTATTAATGCAGGAAATAAAACTTTTTAGACTTTACTTAAGTACCGTACTTTCAAGAACCGTCCTAAGTTAATCTCAACCAAGAAGGTTGAAATTAGTAGCATTGAAGCAAAATAAAGACTATATGGGGATTTATATTGTGGCAGTTCAGGACCAATACCTGATGGTGTAGCGGTTAGCATGCTAGGCTGTCGTCCCGGAGGTCCAGGTTCAATTCGTGGCTCTGCCAAGAAAACAAAGGAAACTGTGGTGCTTAAAGGGGAACTCCATTTCTAGCATCATTTCCCATCATCCAAACCAAAGGAGTTCCCCATTAAGCACCACAGTTTCCTTTGTTTCCCATTCCAAGTTTTGGTTTTGATTCAATGATTCTGCATCACTGAATGTAACCTGGTTGGTTGGTTCCTTAGTTTAGGGGCTGCGACAACGCGGTCATGTAGCCCCGTGTACTTTGGGTGTGTGTAGAATCTGTCTGATAACTGGTGTTAATTGTGATGGCTGTATTAGTGTGTGTTATCTGTTTTTAATTCAAGTAAAGACTACAGACGATAATTTCAAGTGGTTCCTACTTTTGCTACCAAATGCTACCGTCCACGACAACTAGCTTGCGGACTTGGCTACTAGATACGTTCGCAGTCAGCACCTGGTGGCGAACGTTGGAACTAATATAGCGTTATCAATTCTAACCTACACATTTTGGCTTCACACAAGTGTATTTAGTGGAAGGTTCTTTTTCATGCCATAAATCTATGACATGGGCCCGCCGGCTTTACTCACCCTCCGAAGGAAGGCATACCGAGGGATTTTTACCTTTCTAAAAATAATTCCATTTTAATGTACCGTACCACCATCTCCAAATCAGTCCTCCTTATTTTAGGCCTTTCATAAAAAGTAACGAAACAGGATTTCATATTGACAAAGCTCCACCAGAATTAATGTAAGTGCTCGAATGTAATACGTATAAGAAAATAAGAAATTTAAACAAAACAAATACTAAAACTTTTAATGGGCCAAATAAGCGAGTAAATTTTGAAAACATGAATATCCAAACCAACCATTAATAAGCTTGAAGGAGAACCTTATAGATTGAAATTAGACAATGTTAGTTAGTTATTGTTGTTTTAAGGGGCAGAACTACATGTTATCTGCCCCTTAGACAATGTTACAGAGGTTGATACATAGAGAACAACTATTTTAAGAATCAATATTGCAATGTTTACTAGGTTTAAGATTATGTACATAGTGAAAATTGTATCATATTTTAGACCTTTCGTAACAACAACAAAAAACAGAACTAGGACTCGTGTTAACAAATTCTATCAAACTAAATGCCTCTATTGTTAAAAGTAGATAGGCCTATATTTAATAGGTCAAATAAGAAGATACCATACTTAAAATACATGACTTTTCCTAAACAACCAATGTGGTTGTAAAATAATCTTACAGATTAAATTCAACAATGTTAAGCTATTTGCACGAAGAAAACAGTCATTTTAAGAACATTGTTCATTAGATATTTTATTCAATTAATTCCAAAGAGCCATAGGCTCGTACAGAGGAATTGTACAGTAATATGTGTGTTTACACACCAAGGAAGAAAATTCTGTAGGTAACACAAATTGATGAATAAGGACATAGGCCTATTATAAGGTTGATACCATATCTAAGATTGTTTAGACCAAGGTCCCTTAAAATGATAAGCACTTAGGATTTTTAATCTTATACATAACTTATTTGATGTATTAAGATGCATCGAATTTTTCCCACAATACTTCCATAGTTTTCCTCTTAAATACCGACAAAGTTGGTGCACTTTTTACTTCATCAGGAAGTTTATTATATGACTGTGATGCAGAGAACTTGAAACTATTTCTACCATATTTAGAAGAGTGAATGATATATAAGGCTACGTCCTTCGCATGCCTAGTTCCATAAGAATGATTGTCTGAGTTCAAGATGTAGGGAGAGCTATAGAGTATTGTGTTGTGTTTAATCTTGTATATTAGCATAGCTGCTCGGAGTTCTGCACTTATGCTGAGGGGTAGAATTTTACTTTTGATGTACAGATCTTTTACTGGAGTGCAGTAAGGAAGGTTAAATATGTTTCTAATAGCCCTATTCTGAATAGTCATTAAATCATTCAGTGTGGATTTCCTGCAGTGAGCCCAAATAACATTTAAATATTGGAGCTTGCTATGTACAAGTGAATAGTAGATTTGTTTTACAAGGTTTAGGGGAATAAGATACCGAAGTTTCCTTAGGATCCCCACTACAGGTGAGAGTTTCTTAGCAATTCGTTCAACGTGTTCAATCCAGGTCAGGTGTTTGTCGATGATTAGACCTAAATACTTTGCCTGATTAACCTCTTTTATTTCAATATTATTTGTATATATTTTGTCATGTGTGATTTCTTTCATGCTTTGTTTTGAAATTACCATGTAATTGGTCTTCTGTAGGTTCATTGTTAATTTATTGGCCTGGAACCATTGTGAGAGAGTATTTATATCTTGTTGCACATTTTGTATGATTTCAATTATGTCTTTCCCAGTGTAGAAGATATTTGTATCATCTGCATACAATTTGATATGCCCTCTCAAATTACATTCCACAATATCATTTATATACATTAAGAATAATGTAGGTCCAAGTATAGATCCTTGTGGAACGCCATGAGTTATATATTTTCCTGAACTTATGCATTTATTCAAAGCTACATGCTGCTTTCTTCCAAGAAGGTAGCTTTGGAACCATTTTAGAGCTATACCTCGGACACCAGCATTTTCTAATTTTGACAACAGTATTTTATGATCTACTGTATCAAAGGCTTTTGTGAGATCAATAAATAACCCAACTGCCATATTATTTTTGTCAATAGTTTCTTGTAGCATTGTTATTAGGTCAATAGTTGCTGCCTCAGTACTAGATTTTTCCCTGAATCCATATTGCATATTATGAAAGAATGTATTCTTGTTCAGAAATGAAAGCAATCTTGTTTTTACCACTTCTTCCAGAATTTTTGAAACTACCGATAAAATAGAAACAGGTCTATAATTATTTGGATTTCTTTTGTCACCACCCTTAAATATAGGAACTACTTTGGCCACTTTTAAGTCATCTGGTATCATGCCAGTAACTAAGGACTCATTAATCATTTCAACCAAGATTTTAATAAATGATTGCATATTGTTTTTAATGAAATTTGTCTTGATCCTATCTAAGCCACAGCTCTTTTTATTCTTTAAATTTGTGATGATGGACTTGACCTCTGCTTCATCTGTTGGATATAAGTAGAGGGAATTTGACTGCTTGTGGTCCTTACTGAGGATTTCCTTCTGTTCAGGAATAGCTTTTGCTAGACTTCCAGCAATGTTTGTGAAGAACAAGTTGAATGATTCGCATAGCTCTTGATTGTCTGTGATAATTTTGTTGTTTATTTCAAGTGAAGTGCATGTCTCAACTGTTGTTTTTTTGTTGTGTATGATTTCTTTGATAGTCTCCCAAGTTTTTTTGGAATTGTTTCCATATGTTCTGAATTTTTCTGAGTAGTAATTTGACTTTAGTCTTCTTTTTAAGTTTGTTACACTATTCCTGCATCTACAGTATTCTTGGTTCATATCATTATTATTTTTGTGAAGGGGATTTTTGAGCTTTGCATGCAGACTGTCTCGTTGTTTTATAAGTGTAAGGAGTTCAGCTGTGACCCATGGTAAGTTAGTAGTCTGTCTTTTATTGTTAGTTTTGTTTGTTATTTTTCTTTGACTATGCCTGTTCCTTAGATTCAATTGTTTGATGAAAGAGTTATATAGAGAGTTAACAGTACTGTTTGCATCATTATGGGAATCAGCGTTTATAGATATATTAGTTTCAGGAGTGTGTTGCCTATCCCAAGAGTCCTCGTGTGTTGTTGATTTTGTCGAGTTATGTGACTGAGTGTACGTGCTATAATTGGTCTTGGAAATATCAAGAATTAATATACTGTGATCACTAATATCATTGCTGACATTTGATATTTTATAACTTAATTCTGAATTGTTTAGTGACACGTGATCTATTAAGGTAGCTGCAGTGTCACAAAGTCGTGTAGCATATTTAGTGTTGCACTGTTTAAACCCATAGCATGCTATTAGATTTAGATATTTCCTTCTTAATTGATCATCAGCTAGGATATCAATGTTGGTATCTCCGAGGAAGATGCATAATTTATTGTTTATCTGGCTAAGAAAACTTTCAAATGAATTTAAGAAGGGTATGGCATTGCTTCTATTGGGGTTATATGCTGCAATAATATCAATGCTTTTATATGTTGGCCTATTACTTTTAACATCATCTCTGAATACCTCAATCCACATCAAACTATGATTCATTTCACACTTTCTTTTAACATTCACTTTCCATTTGTGTGATACATAAATACCCAGACCCCCACCAACTTTGTCATCTCTATGAGCAAACACACTTGTGAAATTGTTGAAGTTATAAAAATCTGCCTCATTACTTTTCACCCAGGTTTCTGTAACTACCAATACATCTATCTGGCCTATCATTTGCAAGAGAATTTCAATGTCATCAAGCTTATTCCGAATACTTCTGCTATTAATGTACAAACACCTAACCTCTCCACCTAATTCTAATGAGTTTATGCATGCACTTATATTACAGTCCTGTTGCATGAACTCATTCAAAGAGTTGTACTTATGTTCACTGCACTGTACTTCACCTAGGTGTCCACTTGTAGTCAGCGCTTTCTTCTCTCTAAACAATAAGATATCATCACTCGTTCTAGCAATTAGTTTTCCGAGAGTAAAAACTTGGCAACTCTGTTTAAAAGTTTTCCAAATTTCATTGTTCCTCTTATATTGAGGTGGAGACCATCATAAGCAAGGTCCCTGTCTTGTAACCAAGAGTTCCCTTCTAAAAAAATAATGTTTTTTTCACTACACAACCAATCCAGTGTTGAATTCACGGCATTAATGTACCGTGAGTCTATGTCACGTCTTTGTAATACAGATTTAAGAAATGTACATAGTGCTCATGTTTATAAAGATGTCTTTAATTTAATGTTTTTGTTGTAACTTTGGTAGTTTTATTCTTATCTATCAAGTATGCGGTTCTATATATGTAAGGTGCTGCCACCTGCCCTTTATGCTTTCAGTTTTTGTCTAAAACTCGCGCCATGTTCGCACATGTTTAGTTTGCGCGGTTCCGCTATTGCCATCCATGTACATCAGTTCGTTATTACTATTAAACTCACATCAGTTCGCTTTGCTTATATATCTCTGGTTTCCTTGTATCCTCTTACAGGTTATGGACCCAGATGCGCGTGACTAAGTGCGTAAATAACAAATCGTAATAATTCGTAAAAACGTGCCAGAAGTTAACCTAAAAAATGAACGCCGGAAGTATTGGGAGAATTGAACCCCTCGGTAAGGATAATTTCGACACGTGGGCCGTGCAGATGCAGGCTATCCTCATTACGGGCGATTTGTGGGAATTCGTCGGCGGGAATTCTACGAAATCAGAACCAGCGGCTGGAAATGCAAACGCGGCGGCAATTCAAGAGTGGGGCAAGAAGGATCAAAAGGCTCGGTCGCTGATCATTTTGTCGATGTCTCCAAGTGAAATAAAGCAAGTCAAGAATTGTGTCACGGCACGTGATACATGGCAACGACTGAAACTGATCTACCAATCCCAGGGACCGGCTCGGAAGGCGAACTTACTGATAAGGCTAACCTTACAAAAATTGGCGGACGATGGCGACGTGCGTGACCGTCTGAACGATTTCTTCGACACTGTGGACAAATTGGGAGATATGAACATCACGATCAATCCGGAATTGTTGACAGTTATGTGTTTATACAGTCTGCGGGCACGGTTCGAGAACTTGAGATGTGCAATAGAGTCACGTGACAACCTACCGACTCCCGAGGCTCTTCGGACCAAAATCATCGAAGAGGATGACGCACGAAAATCGAGCACACAAGGTGAAATAGTGGGAGCTATGTTCGTCAAGAAGAAGACTGGTTCAGGTAACAAGAACTATAAGAAACAAACACCCAAACTAAACAACAATAGTGAAACAGAAGGAGGCGGATCTGAGTTCCGGTGCTACGTGTGCAAAAAGCAAGGTCATCGAGCCAGCCAGTGCAGATTTAAACAAAGAGATCCATCGAAGAACAAAGGTAAAGAGAGTTCTAATACTCAATCGGCAAATTTCACTCGAGAACTATGCTTAGAGGCGACGACAACTCAGAGCAGTGGCGTACGCAGAATATGGTGTCTCGACAGTGGCGACGCTGCGATTTTCTCGAAGATCGATGAGTCACGAAGGGGTGTGGTGAAATTGGCTGATGATTCAACGGCAGAGATCGTGGGAAAAGGCATTGTTCGCTTATCTACCCGCATTGCGAACGAAGAGATAGATGTCTCTCTCTCAGATGTTTCTCACATTCCAGACCTCAGGACAAACTTGCTGTCGGTGGGAAAGATCACCGACCGCGGCCACGAGGTGATTTTTGACAAGGAAGGTGCAGTCATCGTGAACGAAAAAGGAGAAGTCTTGATGCGAGCTGAGAGGAAGAATAACCTATATTACGTCAGTGAGAGTCAAGAACGAGCAAATATGGCTGCATCGCCCAAAATAATTGATCTAGAATTGCTACACCGTCGGCTTGGACATGTCAACGTGGGCGACATCTTGGTAGCTGTGAGAAAAGGGAGGGTTTCTGGCGTTGAGCTGAGGAATCCATCAACGACTCTGGACTGCAAAGTCTGCCTCGAGGGGAAGATGTCCAGGACGCAGTTTCCCAAGAAATCCGATCGACGGACGGAGCTACTCGAGTTGATCCACACGGACGTGTGTGGACCGATGCCGACACCATCTATGGGAGGTTCAAGGTACCTCTTGGAATTCATCGACGATCACTCTCATTGGTGTGAAAAGAGATTTCTGAAGGCAAAATCAGAGGTCTACGAAGCTACCGTCGAGTACGTTACCAGGATGGAGAATCAGAAAGGAAAACTAGTAAAGGTGATCCAGTCTGACAACGGCAGGGAATACCTGAATCGATAGTTCGACAACTACCTGAAGAAGCGCGGAATCACAAGACGCCTCACAGTCCCTCACAACCCCGAACAAAACGGGAAGTTGGAGAGGATGAATAGGACTTTGATGGAGACTGCCAGGTGCATGTTGTTCGACGCTGGATTACCTCACCGCTTCTGGGCGGAAGCAGTGAATACTGCAAATTACATCCGTAATCGTCTGCCATCAAAAAGTATCGCAGACAAAACACTGTATGAATTGTGGACAGGAGAGATTCCTGACGTTTCACAATTCAGAACGTTTGAAAGCAAAGTCTACTTCCTGGACAGGGATCCCGGAAGAGGGAAACTGGATCAACGAGGCAGAGAAGGCGTGTTCATGGGTTACTCCGAAGAAACCAAGGGCTTTCACATATACTCCCCTGACAAAGACAAAGTTTTGATTAGCCGAGATGTAAAATTCTTCGAGAATGAAAAGCCACTGGAAGAGACTAGGATGGAGCGCCCTGAATCCTCGAAGCAAGATATTTGTTGGGAGCTGTTCTTTGCAGAACCACCGCCGCAATCATCAAGAAAAAAAGATCAACCAGCTGTCGTGGAGGAACCAGTCTCTCAACCCGAAATCTGAGAAGATGATGAACCTTTCCTCGGTTTCGATGTGATGCCAGTGGATGATCATGATAAAACGACTGTCGAAACATCCGATACTACGCCTCAATTGATACAAGGACCTGGTCGACCCAAGATTCTGCGAACTGGAAAAAGAGGAAGACCGAAGAAACTTTTTCAAACAAATCTCCAAGATGTGGAGGAGCAAGAAGAAGACGAGGAGATTTTTCTAGCAGAGATTCCATTCAAGGAGGCAATAACAGGACCAAACTCTAACGAGTGGCATGGTGCCATGGTCATGGAAATGGAATCTATCCTGAGAAACAATACATGGGTGCTGGTAGATCCTCCCCGTGATGCAAAAGTCATCGGATGCCGGATGGTGCTGCGCGACAAACTAAAACCTGATGGAACACTTGAGAAGAGGAAGGCCAGGCTGGTGGCTCAAGGTTTCAACCAGGAGTATGGAATCAACTACTTTGACACGTTCACACCGGTGGCGCGAATGGAATCAATTTGATTGATGGTTTGTCTCGCTGCCAAGCTTGGGGTAAAAATCAGACAGTACGATATCACAACGGCTTATCTGTATGGTGACCTAGACGAGGAAATATTCATGAAACAACCGAAGAACTTCAGGGAGATGTTAGAGAGCATTGCGATGTCTGGAACTGACGACGAAACCAAGGAGAAGGCCAAGAACATGCTTCGCCAGTTGCAGGGAGGCGACAAGTTCTGCTTACTACAAAAATCACTGTACGGATTGAAACAGGCCGGTAGAAACTGGTATGCCAAGCTGCGTGAGGTCTTGAGGAAGTGCGGTGCCAAACCAACCGTATCGGATCCGTGTCTATTCCAAATTGGTTCCGGAAATAACATAACTTTGATTGCCGTTTACGTTGACGACATGATGGTGCTATCAAAATGCAAAAAGACGATCGCCGAGATTTCCAGAGTCCTGAGTAAAAATTTCAAGGTCAAGGACTTAGGATTAGCCAAACACTTCCTAGGCATTGGACTAATCCAGGAGACCGGATGTATAGTCATGCAACAGCAAGGTTACATTGAAGAGCTTCTCCAACGCTACGAGATGGCCGACTGCAACCCTGTAGTCACACCACTCGACCCTGGAACGAAGTTGAGCAAAAATGAGAATCCCAGTACTGACGAGTTGAAGTTGCCTTACCGCGAATTGGTAGGCGCGCTGACATACCTGTCGACAATACACGCCCGGACATTTCGTTCGCTGTCAGCTACCTGGGACAGTTCAACAATTGCTTCGTCGAACATTGGAAAGCTGCCAAGAGAGTGCTGTGGTACTTGAAGGGGACTTCGAACATCGGGCTGATCTACGAAGCAGACACCGAACCGATCCAAGGATTAGTCGACGCCGACTGGGGAAGCTGCCAAGAAGATAGGAGGTCCTACACGGGGTACGTGTTCCTGCTCGGCGGATGCCCTATATCGTGGGACTCAAGAAAACAAAGAACCGTGGCCCTTTGCACCACGGAGGCCGAGTACATGGCGTTGTCAGAGTGCGCCAAGGAAGCTGTGTAATTACGTCGATTTCTGCTTGAGTTAGGCTTCAAAGACTTAGCCACTGTGTTCATCTTTTGTGATAATCAAAGTGCAATTAATTTGGCAAAGAATGCGATGTATCACAGTAGAAGCAAACATATTGATATCAAACATCACTTTGTTCGTGAAGTCTTTGAGTGTAATTTTTTTGTTTTGAAGTGTATCTCTACGAACGATCAAGTTTCTGACTTTCTCACGAAGAGTTTAAGTCGAATGAAACATGAACGTTGCTTGAAGTTTGCTGGTTTGGAGAGTGTAAAGATTGTATGAACCTGTACTTGAGGGGAAGTGTTGTAACTTTGGTAGTTTTATTCTTATTTATCAAGTATGCGGTTCTATATATGTAAGGTGCTGCCACCAGCCCTTTATGCTTTCAGTTTTTGTCTAAAACTCACGCCATGTTCGCACATGTTTAGTTTGCGCGGTTCCGCTATTGCCATCCATGTACATCAGTTCGTTATTATTATTAAACTCACATCAGTTCGCTTTGCTTATATATCTCTGGTTTCCTTATATCCTCTTACAGTTTTCATCCCCTATAAAGTATATATTGACAATGTTAGTTCAAAACATGTACACCTCTTAAACTGTTGAAATATGTGACCATGGTTTGCGTTGGTCACACTGTTAATTATAAACCTGGTCCATAGAGATATGTTTCTCTTTTGTTTTATGGTAATGGTGTGTATAAAAAGAATGTTGTATCACCTTGTTCGTTCAGTTCTGTTGTAGTAAATGTCAAGTACATTAAACGTGTGTTCCATTTCAATTGCCTGTGTGCCTCGTAATCCTTTATAAACCACATATAAATATAGTATTGGCTACCGTAGGTGGAAAGAACCTAAATATTTTCAAATTAACTTATAGAAGTGTAATAAAAAGAATTTTAAAGAAATGGTTAAAAAACTATCTGACTCATTACAAAGTTCAGTTAAGAACTTCTGTAACTTTTCAGTCGGTCAACACGATTGTGCCCAATGATTGGGGGGGGGGTGTACAATATATAAATATGTAAATAAGTACATTTTACATATTTATATCTTGTACCCCGCCCATTCATTGGGTGACCGACTGAAAAGCTACAATATACAATTTGTATAGGCAACACTGAAAAAGAATGGCTTCAAATCTCTACAATTCTGTAGCTTAGTAATTGCGAATACTGTTATACACAAGTGTTATAAACATATTCACTGAACCTAAGTGAGCAGGTTCTGATGATGTTTGCTTGACAAAAGAGACTAGTCATCCAGTTTAACCCCGATTTATGTGAGAAGTGTTTTCCTAAGTGTAATTCATGTAATTTATTTCAGGCACTAGGAAATTAATCCAATTGGGCACATTTGTGTTGACCAACTGAAAAGCTTCTACCAATAGTGTAGATAATTTGAACCAGTCATTGCTGATTAATTATTAAGCAGATAAAATCAGAGAATGAATAAATAAAAGGAGGGGGACTATTTGAGGTAAAATCGAATTGTAGAATATCACAACAAAACAAATATTTTGTCATTTTGTGAGAAGAGTCTTTCACTTAGTGATCATTTCAAGAGAACTTACTGCAGATGACCAAAGTGTTATTTCATGACATTTGATTGCATTGAGTATTTCTTGGCTTGATCTTGCTCTTTGTAGAACTTCAATATTCTGCAGCTTCTAGGTCCATGATGTGCAACACATTATTTGGTGGATTTAAATTTCAATGACTTCAAGGCACTTCCCCGATGACTACCAGTCAGAACAGGTGCTCTGCATGATGGATGCCTGTACATGCCCTGGTGACATTCAACCATGATCTTCCTGAGTCCAACTGCATGCTGTGTGCTGATCTCCAGAGGCCAAACCTTTGGACCATCACAGCAGGCTCATGCAGACACCACGTTTTACAACAATATATAGTAAAAAAATATAACAGCTTGCTGTAGGTATGTGTGTTAACATGTCAGACTACAGCTGAACTCGGGAAACAAGTGAGTTCAAACCTCACTGCCAGTCGTCCTTGAAATGGTTTTCTGTGGTTTCTCATTTTCATCTCCAAGCAAATGCCAGCGTGGTACCTTCTAATAAGCCACAGCTGCTTCCTTCCAACTCTTTGCCCAGTTTCATTCATCTTTCATCACTTCTCTGTTAGTTGTCATCAGGAAGGGTATTTGGTCATGAAAACAATTCACCACATAGAAACTCATCTCACCTCATCCTCGATCCTGTAGAAATGGGGTTAACACATACACAGTAGCAGGAATATAGCTGCCAATAGAAATATATTTTACTCACATTATGCCAGGATGACCGGGGATCAAATTTAACTGTTATCAGTTTTGTGGTATTCTTGGTAATATCTGGTATCACCTCAAATCGCACTTCATCAGCTACCAGGCGCACCTTTAATCAAAGAAAATGAAACAACAAAATAAAACCACATGATTCATGTGTGTGAGAGTGAAAGCCTGACAGATACATTTTAGGGTGAACAAAAGAATGGAAAAGTATTAATAGGCAAGAGATGAAAAGAACTTAACTCTTGTTTACTAAGGCAACACTGAAAAATGGCTTCAAACCCCACAAATTATTAATTGGTCTGAGACCGGCCATGGTCTGTCTGTCTGTTTTTGTGTGCTGTCTACACAACTTTTGTACAGCAGCTATACATTTCACAAAAATTGGTATAGTTCAAGCCCTGCCAGAGATATCTGGGTTTTGCTATTTTCAGATACTGTACACTAGTGTTACCAATTGTAAATAAAATATCATTTAATTTTTTACAGTTAACTCAGCATCTCAATACTCATGCCATGTAAAGATACTAACCTTATATTTGTGTTAATTTTCTGATTCTCAAATCACTCTCATTTTCTTTTCTTTAAACTTCATATTTCAAACATTAGGTTATTCAGAAATATAAAATCACAGAATGCAGAACTTTGGAAAGCTGGTTAACTCCCCAGATTCTTCTAGTTAACGGTTTATATTGTAAGTGGTCGAAGTCTTTGATTGTCAGATATAGCAATGTGATATTTTGTGCAGGGAGTTTGGGGAGTTTGATTCCAATGTTCTGAAAGCTTGTGGCTCCAGCTACTGCAAGCCTATCAGCAGCCACATGAGATATGATGCAAATGGGCCCCCCAGCATGCACACACACAGTCAAATGCAAAGGCAAGGGGATAAAAATGCCAACCTCCAAAAGCAAGTATTAAATGAAAATTATTTGATAAATCACATGCGTTATGGGGGAATGTTGTTTAGTTGTTTGGAAAAAGAAAAATCTGTACATATGTGATACCAGTACCTTGAAAAAAAAAAATTGCCCAATGCTTTTTGAAACTCAGCTTGGATGGTAATGGAGGAAATTACCTTTTGAATATTTTTAAGGTGACCATATTCTTTATCACTAAATTTGGGACACATTACATTACATTCATTTTGTTATAATAAATAATGAGCATCAAAATTTGTGACTGTCACCAAAAGAAAAAGAGATGTTTGGTCATCTTAATATTGTCGTTTAAATTCACAAGTGTGTATTTGGGGAAACTGTAGCTTCTGTTGTGAGAGGAATCAAACAGCCTGCATATCGAGAGGGAAACATAACATGGTCATCAATGCAGGTATGTATTTAAAATAATTTGTTTGTTAGATTAAGTCGTTTCACTTACTTCCCAGTATCCTTTTTCAGTTTCTTTTGTAACTTCTCCTGAAGCCAGAACGGCCATGCTGCGATAGCTCTTGAAGTCAAACACAAGTGATAAGTTGTTGATCTCCTTCAGTGGCCACCAAATATTTGATGATGGGAATGGAAAAGTAAGGGGTATTACTTCAACATCTGCTTCATAGAATTCTGGTTCCAGGACACCTATATAGTGAACCTTGGGATTTCCTTTCTTCAATTCATACAAGATAGAGATGTCATTAAAGAACACATATTTAAGACTACCAGCAAAATTGTTGTTGGATACCAGCCCTGAAAAAGAAGAAATGTAGAAATTAAGTAATTTATTTTCTAAGCTGTTGAGTACATAGGTCTGTATTGTACCCAACTAGAGTTGGTACAGAATATGAACTTCCGACCTTTAAGATGAAAAGAGGTCCAGCTATGAACTGGCAGTGAGGAAACCAGGAAATGATTCAGGGCATGACGCAGAACATTGATAGCTTTATCTAGAGATACGTGGTGCAAGCGATATGTGAATCACGCAAGCAGTCACGCTGGGATGAATCAGCCCGAGCAGGTTAGCAGGGGAACCACCATTGAGTGCTGACATTAGCATCTTTTTGGCAACGTTGGATTGCACATCGACACCGAAAAATGGTGAAATAAGCCGTTTTCGCGGAAACAACGCAAAATTATAACAATAGGCTTATGGGAATCAGTATGATCCAGGAAATTATGAATTAAGCGAAGTTAAAAGTGAATAATTTAGGCCCAGGAAAGAAGTACTTAGTCAGCAGTTACGTCATTAGGCGGGGCCAAGCGAAGGTAGTGGGATGAAGGTAGAAAAACTCAATCACCCACGCAGCTGAGGAGCCTTGCAGATTTTATTTCAATTAATTAGACGATCGATTTTCAGAAAACGAAATGGTAATAAGACGTTTGAATTATAGGGAATATAATTATGTACTTTTCAAAAACGTGCGACGTCTAGTTCAGAAGTTGGTTCCAGGAAGAAGGCAAAAGTAGTTTATTTTTGCGAGTTCCCAATAAATAGCCCAGGTTTCAACCACAGAGCATGCAGTTTCCGACAGCCCGAGGGGGACGTCAGGCTACATCAAACATCGAATGCAGTATCTGTCCACCTGAGAGGGGTGTGACATTGGGACATCATCATAGGCAGTATTCCGACAGCCCGAGACGAGGGCGTCAGGCCGCATCAAGTACAATTTACCACAGATCTCGTATGGAGGTGGTACATCGAATGCAGTATCCGACAGCCAAGTGAGGCTATAGGCTGTGTCAGAAGCAGTTCACCAGAAGCGAGGAGAGGCTCCACGCTGTCTCTCAAAATGCAGAAGCGTTGCATTATATTCGTCGCAGTTCAGTAAGCCCGGGGAGGGTCAACGCATTTCTGCACATTATACAAGTATACCGTACACAGTATTATCAAGTGGTCGAGACGGAAGTCCGTCATCACAATAGTAAAGACTCATCGTCCTCCTGTATGGAGAAGCCACAGCAAGTAACGCAGTTCGTTATCAACCGCCAAAGTAGAGCGTGTTAAAACGAATCAACGATCATCATTATCCGCGGTAATAACAAAAAGTTGTATGTGCGTGGTAAATTAAATCTGCTACGGTTGTTATCAGTGATCACTAAGGTACTTGTGCTAGATCAATAATATAATACGCTACTCGAAAACCGCAGCAAAGTAAAATTGCGCCGCGACAAATTCTAGAGCAGTAATTAGCTAGAATACAACCGTCCAGATCAGTAAAGACATTACGCTGGAGGTCATCGTCTCGAAATATACGGACAGGTCTCCGCGAAAGTTAAGTGAAAGACTATAGTATTGAGGGACCGATATTGGAACAATACAAGTATATGAACACGGGTTCGAGACCCAGAACAAACATAGTGAACTTTAGCGAAGCTACTGTGTTTCAAATAGGAACGTAGCAATAAAGACATTCTCGTAGGAGAAGAAAAGGAAAACTTGTCGCAAATAAGGATAATACGGTCACGAAATAAGCAGGCCATGGGTTCGATAGACCGCTACGCAAACGTAGGACAAGTAAAAGTCGAAAATCGCTAATAAAAGAACAATAATAGAAGTCAAAATAGCAAGGGCGGCTGGTGATATTGTTGCAGCGTTGCACAACTCCCAATAATTTTACAACTAATTCGTCGTTTTTTTTCCTTTAATGTTTTAGTTTTATAGATCTAATGCACTCAAAAATGTGTTTAAATCATCGATATTTTGTTATTATTTATCGTAATGCTTCACACTGTACCTATAAAAGCTGCCGCCTTCAAATCAAACTCCAGGGGGTTAGCTCTCTTGTGGCAACTCCCAAGCAGACAGCGCGGCGTACAGGACGAGGCTGGACGAGGCCAAGCTTGTGCATAGCATGCCGACCAGCATGGGTAGTAGGGAGTTGCAGACGAGCTGCCAGCCCCCTGGCAACACTCAGTTCCAAATGGCACCGTTAGACTACACCACTCTTTGGAAATGACAACACCCTCGATTTCTCTTACCCCGCGAAGGGTAGCTTAGTTAGTTAGTTAGTTACTGTTGTTTTAAGGGGCGGAACTACGAGGTCATCCGCCCCTGAAGGGTAGTTTCTTTCCTACAACACTAGGGAATGCTACACCACCCGCAACAGTACAAATATCGGAATTTCATAGGGAGACATTGGTTCACACCCAATTATTTTTAGATGTTTTCTCATCATAACTTCATTTAATATTTTTGTCAATTGTTCTGTGAAGCGAGCCTAAGAACGCCACCGTGCTATAAGTACAGTAGATAAGTGACTGAACTATTTTGCGACGTATTGTTGGTGTACTGTAGCGGTTTATGTTTGCTTTTATCACTCTTGTTCTTGCGGGATTTGGGTTGCGATTAGTTCTGTATTTAGTTGATTGAGTATTTTTGTTCCAGGCAGATACATAACCGTGCATTATTATTATTATTATTGTTTGGTTGATTCCAGAGTTGGGCAGTATCGAAAATACATGTATTTAAAATACGTATTTTCGATACTTTTGTATTTTGTATCGAAAATACATTTTTGAACATGTATTTTGTATCTGTATCGAAAATACTTTTCATGAGTATTTTGTATTTTCAAAATACATAAAATACAATCAAAATACAATCACTGCATTAGGTAATTTTCAGTTTTATCTTCCATTATTTTCGCTTTTAATAATTTAAGTCAATTGGTAGACATTAAGTTTTAGATCAATACAACTCTTCCAGCAATAAAGCGACCTAGTAAGACCATGTGCAATGCTATTTATTTAGGATGCATTTAGAACAAAATCTCCGAAGGATGTCTCCCGATGTTCTGTTATCAGTGTGTTTGATCTTGGAAACCTTTCCACAAGCAGTAGCCTCAAGCTACGTAGTATGAAATTCCCAAACGCATGAGGTTGTCTGAACCTGTTAACTAGTATTGTTCGAAAATTCCTGGAAGTGCTCACATAAGGGCTGTACAAAATGCGGCAATTGTCTCCCGTAAGAGTAGTGTAAGAGTTGTATAAAACTTTGAATTGACAAATAAGTTGCTGTTCTTTCATTTGACGAGCTTGTATCACATCGTGATCATTTTGTCCCGTGTACTTATGTGTGTATGTATATATATATATATCATTCATAACCGTGTTATTGTGGGTCAATGTTGTAGTAGTACCGTAGTGGGTTTATATTTAATTTGGGGAAGGAGACGGCAGTGGCCTTAAGTTAGGAACCATCCCGGCATTTTCCTGAAGTATAAGAGGAAAACCACTTCCGCTCTTCGCAGGTTTGCTAGCCACTGCACCACGAGCCAGACGAAAATAAATATGATGGTTGTTGTTAATAAATCTTGATCATCAGCCCGATGTATTTGGGTGTGTGTTAAATATGTCTGATAACCTGTGTTTGTGTGATTTTTGTAGTAGTATGCATGGCTGTATTTATTATGGTCTAGGATTGAGCAGATGCCCTGTCAGTGCCAGAAAAAGAAACTTGGATCTCTGTATTTGTCTTGAATACAGTAGTTGCATACGTTAAGGATGGAAGGAAGAAGGAAGATTGTAGTTTTACGTGACCGTTAATCTCGAGATCATGAGCCACGGGACCTCCTTTTTACATGGAATCCGAATCACTGAATATGGCATTTCACAAGCATTGACTGGGAATTGAACCCACTCCGCCGTGGTGAGAGGCCAACAGCTTGACCGCTGCTCCACCACACCCTCTACGATAAGGATGGATGACGATGTATGTCTACCCCTTACTTTTACCTATTTAACGGGATCGGGGATGAGATGCGATGAAACGCTATGTGGCGGATGTATTTACGACCGGATGCCCTTCCTGACACCAACATGAGAGGAGTTAATGAGAGATCTAGATGAATGAAGCTGGGCAAGGATGTGGAAGGAAGCTGCCGTGGCCTGTCAGAAGGATCGTCCCAACATTTGCCTAGAATTGAAAGTGGGGAAACCACGGTAAACCATTTCCAAGATGGCCGACGGTGGGGTTCAAACCCACGTCTACCAAGTCCACATGGAGCATGGCCACATTGCCTAGCGCTGTGCGTTAGCGGCTGACCGCTGTCGGTAGTGATAAGATGACCATAATAATACGGTAATAATAACTATAATGCGTATGATTCCTGTTTCAACTGGGACGGAAATGAGATAATATATATTTTCGCGTCCTTATGGTGGATAGTTTATACAGTCGGATGTCATTCCTGTCGCCAACCTCATTTTTTTTAGCGTATGGCTTTTAGTGCCGGGAGTGTCCGAGGACATGTTCGGCTCGCCAGTTTTTGTAGCTACTTCGAGACGGACACCCAATGGGTGAGTTACAAGTACCGTTGGGGAGGAAAGTGGGAATGTACAAGGACGAGGAGTTGAGTTGGAAGGTAGCGGCTGTGGCCTATAGTTAGGGACCAACCCCGGCAATTGCCTGGAAGGAAGATGGGAAACCACAGAAGACCATCTTCAAGGTTGCCGGCGGGGTATTCGAACCTCCTCGCCTCCCGGATGTGAGCGACTGCCAGCAGTCATGCCGAAACGACCTCGGCTAACTCACCCGGTGCCAACCTCATGAGAGGAGTTAATGAGAGATGATATGAATGAAGGTGAATGAAAATAAGCACGGATTTGGAAGGGAGCGGTCGTGGCACATTCGAAGGTGCCGTCGCAGCATTTGTCTGTAGTTGAAAATGGGAAACCACGGAAAACTATTTCACGGACGGCCGGCGGTGAGGTTCGACCCACGTCTACCGAGACCACAGACATCTGGGCACCAGCTGCCGTTGTTGGTTGGTTGTTAATAATTATAAATGACCCAACTTCGTTCATTAATTATGTTTTTTATTCTTTTGTGGCATACCGGTACGGTATTACTTACAAAGGATAATTTATAACGGAATGTACAAATTAAACATGTTGAGTAAATTGACTGTAGTGTCCCGTGGTGCTGATTTCTTACATCACCATTTTAGGATATCAGAGAGTAGTCTGAATGAAATGCCTCACTGTTTGCCTGACAGCGCTATAAAGAAAATATGAACAGACGGACATATAACTAGGGCATACACCTTTTTTTTTTAAACATCTCAACTAAGAAACAGTTCTAAATAGTAGGAAATATTATTTTATGGATCCTCAAGCAGTCTTACCATCAATAATTATTTTATTATGTTCATTTTTAAGTATAACTCGTATGCAATTAAAATACCCATTGATTTAAAAAAAATGAAAATAATTTTACAATATTTACATAGTGAATTCAGAATAAACAAGAAGTTCCGTGAAGAACTATACATCCTACTTTTCATGCCAATGATTATTCTACAGAATATGAACGTATCTAGAATAATGACGAAATTAAGTTGCTAATATCGAAATTTCCAATTAGTTCGAAATACTGTATACCTGGCATAATGTATCCTAATAGAGCACTACAGTTGGCAGCCCTGATGACTGAATATATTCTTAGTTCCGTCTCTTAAGGTACTAAATACAAAATTTGGTTGAAGTCCAATGAATAGCATGGACGTTACATGCAGTTAAACATTGGATCTAACAGCGCGCGTAAAATCATGTTGGCAACAATGTCATGCATGTATTGGTCAGAAATAATCTGAAATAATATGATCTATTGTTGTGCCAATTTTGAATGAAATCCATTAGTTAGTATAGAAGTTACATGCATTTTAAAATTGGACCTATCAGCAGGCTTAGAATCATGTTGGCAGCACTGACGTATATTAGTTACTCCAAATTCGTCTAGAATGCCAGGTACTATACGTGTGCAACGTTTAGAGCTATTGGCTTGCATACTTTCTGATATATTGATATTAGGGTAACAAAAATAGGGACAGCACATATTAACAGTTGGCAGCCCTGGTTGCTCCTTAGAATACGCATAGTCATATCTGTTATGGTACACATAGCACATACGAAATTTGGTTGAAATCCAAATGATAGTATGGAAGTTACATGTATTTAAAGTTGGACCTGTCAGCAGGCTTAGAATCATGTTGGTAGCACTGACGTATATAAGTTACTCCAAATTAATATAGAATGTCAGGTACTATATGTGTGCATAGTTTAAAGCTGTCGGCTTGCATACTTTCTGATATATTGGTATTTGGATAAAATAAATTAGGAGCATTTATTAACAGTTGGCAGCCCTGGTAGGTCTTAAGAATACGCTCAGTCATATCTGGTTATGTACACATACAACATACGAAATTTGGTTGAATTCCACTTGATAGTGTAGAAGTTATATGCATTTAAAAATTGGACCTATCAGGAGGCTTATAATCAGTTTGGCAACACTGCCATGTTTGGCCTCCTGGAAATTAAACTGAAATATTATGATCTGTACGTGTGCCAATTTTGAAATAGCTCCCATTCATACTTTCCAAGATATCCAACATGGAGCTCAAATTTCAATTGCGATTTTTTAGCAGTTGGTAGCACTGACATCATTTTAAAATATGGCCGTAAGATATTCAGGTATAGATCTTTACTCCTACCAAATTTTGTTTCGATTGCTGCAGCCGTTTAGGAGTTGATAGGGGGGGACACACACACAGCCAGTCAGACAGACAGAAGGACAGACAGACAGACAGACAGACTTTTTCCTCATTTTTGCAAAATGTGAAAAGTAGGCTAAAAATAATTGATATTAACTTGCAAAAGGGACTGTATTGAAATAATTTCAGTATTATCCTGTGATAGTCTCCTGAAATTTCTTCTTGCTGACAAGGGCTGAATTGATGTGTGTTTTTCTTTTTTTATTTCTTTTTTAACGACATTTCTCTTATGTTTGGCGGGTTCCAAATGTTCAGCCACAGAAAACTTTCCAGAAACTCCCTACATTTCCTTCACAAATTTTACAATAAAGGACACTATCGTCGGTAGAATATAATTCATTCCCAAATGTTTTCAAAAAATTTCGCAACTTAACAAAGACGTTAGCTTTTATTGGAGTCATACCTCCGTGCTTGCTGTGGTTGACAGTAAGCAGCTTGGTATTTCACTGAAGGTTGGAATTAAGGAATTTGAGATAATAGGTCCAGGTAATATTTGTGGAAATCCCTGGTCATTCATAAGCTGAACCCCTATTGTGAACTGGTGATAAATGAATGGAACGAAGGTATTTCAGTTGTTGGAGAATCCGGTTTTTCCTTACTGGCAATGCAGACTACTAGTTATCAGAATATACAAATACTCGGGGTGATTTAAGGGAGGTGAAAGCAACTTTATCATTAACAAGGAAATGTTCAGGTTTGACTAACCAACCAAGAAACTCTTGGAGTCCGAATAGAAATATACGACTGAACATGAAGTAACAAAAAGCGCTTCAAAACAATAGGAAATTAAAATATACACTATTCTCCAGCATAGATATGCACTTAAACAGGCAAAGGAGAAGAATATGATGCATTGTGCCAAAATAACCAAAATATGCATAAATATGCAAAAATATGATTTTGCATGATCTTCCGGGCCTTAGTTATTAAGCTGTACACCTATTATCTTGGCACGAGAGCTATTTATCCGACTACTTCGTGGTGCAGTGGCTATTATTCTTGGCTGTCACTCCTGAGGTCGGTTTCGATTCACGAATCTGTCAAGAAATATAATTCTGGTCTGAGGCAACTCAATTATCCTGCAAGTGGTTTCCCACTTCTACTTCAGGCAAATGCCGGGATGGTACCTAAATTAAGAGCATGGCCGCCTCCTTCCCAATCCTTATCTGAAATACAAATAGGCTACACACACTAATATAGCCATCACAATAACACAATTCATCAGACAAATTCCACACACGCCCAAGTACACGGGGCGACATGAACACAATATCGCAACGACAACTAGCTCTTTATCCGAACTGGTGCACAGTATTCAGTGACAGATTATACGAAGTCAACAGCTGAACAACAGAGAATATTGGTGTTGGACCCTAAGTGGAACGACAAAGCTTCCACAAAATGTCATTCTACGTCTTGCGGTTGTCGGCAGTCTTTGTTAGATAATCTTTGAATGATAGCGTTTTCTCAATAGTTTCATCCTGTTTAAACAGTACACATATACACTATATATATATAAGTTCGACGTGTTGCGTAGTGGCTAGCACTCTTGGCTGTCACCACAGAGGCCCGGGCTCGATTGCCGACTCTGGCAAGGAATTTATTTCTGGTTTGAGGGCTGGAACGGGATAAACTCAGCCTCGAAGGCCAAACTGAGAAGAGGTGTGTTCGAATCCCATCTCAGCCGTCCTGGAAGGGCAGATGTGGGCATCACCATGCTGCAAAACTACCAATATCTTTGTTAGCATCAACTGTGGCAGTTGTATAGCCAAGATTGACCAATGCGAGGGTGGGGTTATAGTTTCAAAATATTGTGTGGTGCTCATCATTATACCATTATAAGGATTGGTTGGTTCTTAAGTTTAGGGGCTGCGACAACGCGGTCATGTAGCCCCGTGTACTTTGGGTGTGTGTAGAATCTGTCTGATAACCGGTGTAAATTGTGATGGCTGTATTAGTGTGTGTATCTGTTTTTTAATTCATGTGGACTGCAACTTCGATTTTTTCAGATAGTTCCTACTTTTGCCGCCAAACGCCACCGTCAACGACTACAAGGCCTAGTTCAGAACTTAGCTACTAGACGCCACCGCAACGAACGTAGAAACCTAAGAGCGTTGTTTACATTCGTAACCTATACAATTTAGCTTCACACAGGTGTAATTAGTGGAAGGTTCTTTAACATGCCATAAATCTATGACATGGGACCGCCGGCTTAACTTCCACTCCGAAGGAAGGCATACTGAGGGATTTTTAATGCTCTTAAAAATCCGATGGCTTCGGCCGGATTTGAACCCGCTATCTTGGTCATAGAAGCTCAGCATGCTACCAACTACGTCATCGAGGCCGCATCTCCACGAGGTAGCTTAGGTCATACGATAATAATAATAATAATATCAAGGATGATACAGCACAACTAAACACCAAATATGGAACGATAAACCGTGTTAATAAATTTAAATATCTTGGGGAATGGATCCAGCAAAATGGCCTTGACAAGGAAGCCATAGAAGCAAGAAGCAAGAAAATGGAAGTCGCTTTTCAAACCACCCGCAACATATATAACAAAAAGTGCTTTTCTATGAACACAAAAATTCGTCACTACAACACTGTCATCAAACCAGTACCGCTATATGCATCTGAATGCCTTATCCTACCCGAGAAATATTTACTCGCGAAGTTAGAGAAAAAGAAAGAAAGATCCTACACATCATACTTGGCCCGGACTACAAAAATGGCATCTACATCAGAAAATCCAGGCAAGAAATTTACTCGAGGATAGAGAAGATCACAGATACAATGCGAAAACGCAGAGTTTGCTTTTACGGTCATATACGACGGATGATCGACTCCCGATTGACGAAACGTATCTTCAGTATATTCGACTCAAAACCAAAAACGACAATGCCAAGGTATGTTAACGTCCAGAAAGATCTGAAAGAAATGGGGATACGAGCAGAAGATGCACAAGACCGAAACCTTTATAGAGCAGCCATCAAGACGTTTGGGACTTACCGGGACGAAAAAACGGACAACTGGTGCGAAATGGACAGAAGAACGTCGTGCTAAACACAGTGAGCTCATGAAGACAATGTGGATCAAGCGAAAAGTGAACAAATGCCAGAATGTAAGATGAGGCTTATCGTGGTCCCTAGTTGGCCGATTAGGGAAATTGAGTGAATGAATAATAACAATTCCTATACCGTATGTATTTCCCATGTTGTGGGTTCGAGGACAAAGTGAGGTAAATTTCTATGTGGCAGTGGTTTTCACGGCTGGATGATCCTCCTGACGCCATCCTCAACACAGAGCTGGATGGGAAACGAAATGACAACAGGGCAACAGCGACCAAGGCCCATCAGGAAGTACCATTTCATGGAGGCTGACGGTGGGATTTGAATCCTTTGGTCTTGCACGTTAATGCACGCACCCGTCTTGATCACCGATAATAATAATAATAACAATAATAATAATAATAATAATAATAATAATATTTTGAAAAGTTTGAATGGAAGAGAAGCATATTTTACTAAGTATTTTGTATTTTGAAATGTATTTTAAAATACTATTTTGTATTTTGTATTTTCAGGAATTTTATAACTGTATTTTGTATTTTGTATCTAAAATACTTTTTTGTGAGTATTTTGTATTTTGTATCGAAAATACATTTTGTGAGTATTTTGCCCAACTCTGGTTGATTCACTACTATGCATTCACTACGAAATTTCAGGCTAGCAAAATTCAGTGTTTTGTTAGTTTGCCTTTCGCGCCACTTTCCGATATAGCACCCAGATGTATCATCTGTGCATCTTGTAAGTTAGTATTTTATTTAAACGGAATGTTTAGTTTGAAACATTAATTGTATTGTGGAGTGTAAGTGAAAATTAATAGAGCAAGTAATTTACTAGTTAGACAGCTTTCCCAGCTCCCTGATGACGATAAACTCACAGTAAAAACACTCGGTTGACCATTACCAGATAAGTATTGTCCAAAATATAAGTATAGGCTACGAGGGCGTTTAAAGGATATATTTAAGGCAATAATAATTGGTTATGTGAATGCGACATTAAAAACGCTTTATTCTGTTTTCCATGTTTGTTGGTGGAGAATCCGCGTGGACCAAAATAGGAGTTACGGAAATTAATCCCTAAAATAAAGAAACATGAATCTTCAGCTGAGTGGCTTTGGTGCCGTAGTTGGTAGCATGCTGAGCCTCTATGTCCAAGATCGCGGGTTCAAACCCGGCCGAAGTCGTCGGATTTTTAAGAGCGTAAAAAATCCCTCAGTATGCATTCCTTCGGAGGGGAAGTAAAGCCGGTGGTCCCATGTCATAGATTTATGGCATGTTAAAGAATCTTCCACTAATTACACCTGTGTGAAGCTAAATTATAGGTTAAAAATTTGAACAACGCTCTTAGGTTCCAACGTTCGTCGCCAGGAGCCGACTGCGGTGGCGTGTAGTAACCAAGTTCTGAACTAGTGGTCGTTTACGGTGGCCTTTGGCGCCAAAAGTAGAAACTGCTTGAAATTCAATGTCTGCAGTCCTCACTTGAATTAAAAACAGATGACAGTAATACAGCCATCACAATTAACACCGGTTATCAGACAGATTCTCCACACATCCAAAGTACAGGATATGACCGCGTTGTCGCAGCTCCTAAACTGAGGAACCAACCAATCTTCAGCTGTTTGAAATTGACACTTTTTGGAACTGTTAACGAAGCTGCACAATTGGACAGTGTCTATAGAAGGTAAATTGCGGAATATAACGAAGAAGTTAGGCACAATAGGTATGTGTTAAATATTGTAATAAACTGTATTCGTTTCTGTGGCTCTTTCGAACTGGCCTTGCGTGATCATGATGAAAGTGTAACATCAACAAATCCAGGTGTTTTGAGAGAACTAATTAAATTTAGCGTTGAGTTGGATGCTGTGTTAAAGGTCATTTTAGTAAGGGCAACTGTTTTCAAAGGAACGTCCAAAACAATTGAAAATTAAATTTTACAGATTATGTTGGTGGTTTGCCAAGAAGAAGTATCAAAGCAAATAAAGGAATCGGAAATTTTAGCCATTATAGCAGATGAAACTAGTGATATTTCAAACATATTTCAGATGGCTGTTGTGTACCGATAAGTTACGTAGTAAGAGGCAAACGAAACATGATGCACACACATTAGCAGCGTGTTTACTGGATTAATTAAAGAAGCAGAAATTGAATGAAACTCCGCAAAAATGAATTGCGCAGACGTATGACAGAGCGCACTTCATGGCTGGTTCCTCTGATGGGGTTCACGCTATAGTAAAAAAATCCTATCCTTATGCAGAATATGTGCCCGTCTTTGTTAGTAATATCATTTTTCGTAACGTACAAACTTTTCGGTTGCCATGTTTTTATGTTGAGAATGTTTATTATCCTGGAGATAGAGACCCAACCTTAGACAACCTGCTGTGTTTTAAATTCTTCCAATTAACTCAGACATAGGGCGTAAATACATACATATGATTTTTTATGAATTCTTATAGGAAGAAGCCCAAAAGAGCCATTAAAATTTGTCTATTTGTCGAACGTACAGTTAGTTTGGAAAACCCATGTATTTCAGTTTTTATAGACATGTAGTTCATCTAACGTTAATTGATTTTTGTTACATGTGTAAACTTCCCATATAAAATTGCGACATCAGAAATGTTGGTGCAACACCCAGCTTTACAAGCCACCGGCCGCCACTGCAAAATAGACTATCTAAAGGACAGGACAGAGACTAGATCCAGTGAACAATTAGGAGCCGTTCGAGTTTGCATCACGTCCAATGCAGGGTCCGGGGATCTCATCAGGGCGTGAACACCGATATAACGTCCCAAAAGTCACTGAGAGGTGGTGAAAATTTTAAGCAGTGTAAATAAGCTTCAAGATATATGTGTTTTAGTGTTAATATAGTGTTTTACAAATTAGTGATGTGTGTAGATTTAAGTAAAGGTCGATTGAACCTAAGTGAGGTGTCGCTCACAATAGAAAGTGCCATGGAAGAGTACTAATTATGTCGTAAGGTGGGTGAAATCCTTCCCAAAAATGGAACGGAAGATGGATCACGAGGGTGAGTCATGATTTTTCATTAAATTTGCAAATGTACGATGTACTGGCCAGATGAGATCGGTCGTAACTGGGAGTTACACGATCGAACTCATCGGGTATTTGAATGCACTTATATGATTGAAATGTTAAAATGACAAGAATAAATAATTGCGAGAATGACCTCGCAAAATAATTATGTGGATGGGATCAATAATGTAACGTAATAAAAACCCAAGAAATGAAATAACAAATAATAAATGATTTGGAGGGATGAACCGAAATAATAATTTAAATTGCTTAAAGTTTCGCCATAGTAAAATCAGATAATGAATTAAATATGCATCATAAATAAATTGTTAAAAATAAACAATGAAATATATAAAATAATAATAAAATGGCAAATAAAACGAAAGATGAAGTGAAAAATAATTGGAAGTTCGTAGTGAAAATAATAAAAAGTAAATAGTATCGAGTGGTTATGCACTAAAAATAAAGTGATAATGAAATTTGTAATGAGAAACTCAAGTAATGAACAGGACGAAACAAATGAAAATGTCTTGACGTATTGTTGTCAAATGATAAATGTTATAAATCTTTAAAGAGTGGTTGGTTCTTAAGTTTAGGGGCTGCGACAACGCAGCCGTGTACTTTGGGTGTGTGTAGAATCTGTCTGATAACCGGTGTTAATTGTGATGACTGTATTAGTGTGTGTTATCTGCTTTTTAATTTAAGTACTGCAACTTAGAATTTTTCAAATAGTTCCTACTTTTGCCGCAAAGCGCCACCGTCAACGACTACTAGGCCAAGTTCAGAACTTTTAGCTACTAGAAGCCACCGCAGTCGGCTCTTGGCAACGAACGTAGAAACCTAAGAGCGTTGTTTACATTCCTAACCTATCCAATTTAGCTTCACACAGGTGCAATTAGTGGAAGGTTCTTTAACATGCCATAAATCTATGACATGGGACCGCCGGCATTACTTCCCCTCCGAAGGAAGGCATACTGAGGGATTTTCAACGCTCTTAAAAAGTCCGACGGTTTCGGCCGGGTTTGAACCCGCTATCTTGGGCATAGAAGCTCAGCATGCTACCGACTACGCCACCGAAGCCGCCCTTTAAAGAGTAATTGGTGAAATAAAAACACCTAAAGAAATGTATTATCACTGGCTAGCGAGCCAGAATTATGAAATACAGTAAATGATAGGAAGGTTAAGGTCTTACCGCGATAAATGAAATATTAATTTGAGATGTTAAATAAACCGCGAATAACCAAGCAAGAAATCGTTGATGCCAAAAGGGCCAAAAATAAATAATTGAAGCTAAGAGCTAATAATTGTGCGTTAATCAGGATAATTACTCTGGAGATGGAGAGTCTCATCGAAATGTTGTGGGTGAAAGATTCCCTTTTTGTATTGTTGTTGTATGTATGATGACGTCATTGTTGTATTGGGTAGGTGAAATTCCCAAAAATCTGTATTGCCATATTTAAGCGTTAAAAATAATAATTACATTGTAAGCCCGAACAGGCTGTGTCAAATAAGTATAGTGGGCCAAAATCATCGAATGATGTACATGTGAGACCTTGAGGGGCATTGTTATAATATATACAGTGAAGGCCATAATCGTCGAAATAACGCGTTGTAAGTGAATATACATGTAAGACCATAAGAGCATTGTTATATCTAATTGTGGTAGGCAATAATCGTCGAATAAAATTTGCAAATAAGACCGTTAGCGGCTTTGTTATAAAATAGTATTGATAGAAGGCATCATACGAATTGTTGTTATATTGGGCATCCTCTCCGGAATAAGTTATAAAAATCCTGTGAAACGAAATATAAATGAATAATAATAATATTAAAAGCAGAAACAAACGACCGCTTTTAGAAGTTTTGGTAATCATATGTTTAAAAGATAAACACTGTAGGAAGCGTGGTGGCCGGCGAGACACCATAAATCAAGAAAAGTACCACCAGGCGGGCGAGACAGCTGTTGAGAACCGACCTACCGTACTGTGGGAGTGAGATAGAAAGTTAATGAGTTTCGCGGTCAACTTAGGGTCTGTATGAACACTAACATAATAAAAAGGCCATTAGATAGAAGTTTTTATAAAAGGATGCAAGCTAAAATTAACGTATAGAATCACAATGATGGAATGGAGACATTTCTCCAGAATATAAGTTTGAAACGTTTACATGGATTTTTACGAGTTTGTCAAACATTCTTGTTGCAAGTAAAGGGGATTCCTTCCTCAAAAGAATAAAATATACGGGTTATGAAAAATATAGTTTAAAGAAGACTAAATATCCCACAAAAATAAATTACACAGACATCGTATGTTGCAAAGAAAGATCACCTAATGCATGAGAATGAAACTGGTAGAACAAGGGTTCGATTCACAGACATGGCATGTTCTTGTACAGTATTTTAAATATGTAAAATCTAAGGCTTTGTGGAAAATTACTGGTAAGGTCCAAAGGACTAAATGAATGATAGATAAATGAATAATATGTAACGTTAAAGAAACCCAGAAGGGTAAAGATTTTTGAAATGAATATAAATATCCAAAGCCTTGGAAAGTTGTATGACTTAAGTGATAAGCGCGCTTGACGCCTCAGTATAATATATTAGAAGTAATTATACTTAGATTTAAGCAAGACAAAGTGATTACAAATTGGTAGTAAAGTTCAAAAGAATAATGAAATGACATTATAGTGATCTTGATAAAATTTTGCAAAGTGATTTTCTTTAAATGGCACTTGAAGAGACTATGCCAAGTGATTAATTTTTGTTTTGAATGGCACTTGAAGAGACTATGCCAAGTGATTAATTTCTAGTTTTGGATAACACTTGAAGGAACTATGTGAAGTGATTGATTTTTACATGTTTTTGAGTGAAATATTTTTCTTTTATGAATTAAATTTTTGTAATATTAAAAAAATGTTGAGTTTTTCCTTAATATCCTTGTGAACCTGAATATTCCATATCAGATGTTTAATCAGCGGGGGACGGGACGTACCATAACCCGAAGCCGCAAGAGCATAAGCCGAGTGCTGATTAATCATCATCCGTGTATACGGGCACATAGGGGATGCATATAATACGTGCTAGATATGGATACTAGGTCACATGGAAAGTCGGTCAAAGTAAAGATAAAGTAAATATTAACGCAGTAGGATAACCGCAACCCGCAACCCTATATATAAATAATGAAAATGATATGACCCCTATAATTTTTTTTATGGCGCCCACCTTTAGGGGTGGGTTTTTCCAGAAAAAGAAAACCCACAGAAAAACTCGATTTTTCCGGATTTTTTTTCCGGAAATATCGAAAATTTTCAGATCACAATGTCAAAAATGTCTTGCTTATAGTTGTTGAAGTTTTTGAAGGAGGGACGTGTGAACGGGTTCGCATGCCTGCACACCCGTTACACACTTCACCTCAAATAGAAAGAGTACAAGCATGTTGGGTCGAGCCCAGATTCACATCGTGTGCATGATCCATTCTCTGTGTGTGTGGGGGGGGGGGGGGGGGGGTAGTAGCCTATCTTTTCTCAAAATAGATTGGAAAAAGAATGGCTATGACGGAAGAGATGGAAAATCTCTTGGAAGCAATAAACAATAGGCTTCAAGAAAATAAGGATGAGAGTAACAGGAACTCAGAAGTTTTAAATAAACGTCAAGAGAATATGGAAGTTTTTAACAATAAACTCCGAGAAGATAGGGAAGTTCTAATTAATAAAATCCAGGAAAGTATGGATGGTTTAATAAATAAAATTCAGAAAGATACGGATGAAAGGAAAAAGAATAGAGAAGTTTTAAACAATAAAAATAGGAATGAAATTAAAAAGGACTTGGAAGTAACAAACAATAAATTCCAAGAAAGTAAGAATGAAATCTAAAAGGACTTGGAAGTGACAAACAATCAACTCCAAGAAAATAGGGGATTTATAAACAATATGTTTCAAAAAGATAGGGATGAAAGGAAAAAGTGCATGGAAGCAATAACAAATACATTTCAGGAATCTAGAAATGAGATAAACAAAGGTAGGATTGAGTGTCAACAGAATTTTGACAAAATGAACAATCTATTGGATAAATTAAGCAATAATGTTGGTGCCGTACAGGCAAATGTATGTGATGGTATGTTAAAAATACAGGGAAGTATTGATATCTTTAAAGACAATGTAAACCATATCTCAGGTGAGCAGACAGAGGTAAAATCACGCTTGGGTGAGATCAGTGCGAAACTCAGCGATGTAAAAACCGAAATAAAGGAACACATAGATAGGAATTTTAATGGGATAGAGAAATCGTTAGAAGATAGATTAGACTGTAAATTAGAAACGAACAGGGTCGAATTCCATGAATTTAAGAAAGATGTAATTGAACAATCAGCGAAAAATGGAGAACAACGCGAAAATTTCGCGCAGGAAATAAAAAGGGAAATAAGTAATCTATCAAAACAAATCCGGGAAAGTAATGAACAAAGAAAGTCCGATAGCGATATAATAAGTCAAAGAATAGATAGGGCTATACAAGATAAGGAAGAAGTTGAAATTTCCAAAGAAGACTTGAAAGAAAAACCAGAAGAGAGAGGAAAAGGAATTGAGGACAACGAGGATTGTGTGCTTGAAAAGGAACAAGAGTCATCCGTTAGAAAGAGATACTTCCCTGAAAGGGAAATTAAAACAACAGAGAAACCATTAGTCGCGTTAAACCCGCAGAATAGCAGTCAGGTCATTATAATACGCCAGAGATTACCAAGAATCCAACATACATGCAGAGTCTAAAGGCATTTCTCAGTGGGAAGCTGAAAAAGAAGAAGAAATCAGAAATAGAGAACAAAAGGAGGAAAATAAGTCCTTCAAAAGAGCTGTACAATTGGAAGACTAGAAAGAAAAAGGATATTCTAGAAAGGAAATACGAAATATTTAAGTCAAGGAAAATGACTAAACGAGAAAGAAGTAGGATAAGAAATTTGTAAATAGTAGAATAAGAAATAACAAAAATCCGAAAAGGAAGAGAACCAAAATGGACCAAACGGTTTCGATATATACGTACCCGTATAGGTCATGAAATTAATAAATAATAACCTTGTTATATGGTAAAAGGAAGTGAAACAAGGCTATCAATAAATAGATGAGTAAGAGAAATGGTCTTTAAAAGACGACAGAAAGAGATGAATAAGAGAAATGGTCTTTAAAAGACGACAGAAAGAAAACTTCTCTACCATACAATTGGACTGTGAGCCAATGTATTGGGAAGATGAAGAAACCTGAACAAGACAAGGGTGATTTACAACCTACTTGAGGGAGACGTCCCATTTCAAGTGGAGAGAGTGAATAGGAACCCAAACCGAACGAGACAAGGCATCGAGGGAAACTGATGAAAGAAAAACATAATAAGACGGCAAACGAACTGAACTGAGGATATGATGTGAATACAAAAATAATACTGAATTAATGAAACGGGCAGGGAAAGTTCTTCCCCATTCAAGTAATTTAAGGAATAATTAAAGGAAGTTCATATAAGTGATTTTTTTTTGAATTTTGATAAATAAATTTCCTCAGCTCTTCGAAAATTTATTTACCTTTGAAGGAGCGATTCTGTACCCAACTAGAGTTGGTACAGGATATGAACTTTCGACCTTTAAGATGAAAAGAGGTCCAGCTATGAACTGGCAGTGAGGAAACCAGGAAATGATTCAGGGCATGACGCAGAACATTGATAGCTTTATCTAGAGATACGTGGTGCAAGCGATATGTGAATCACGCAAGCAGTCACGCTGGGATGAATCAGCCCGAGCAGGTTAGCAGGGGAACCACCATTGAGTGCTGACATTAGCATCTTTTTGGCAACGTTGGATTGCACATCGACACCGCAAAATGGTGAAATAAGCCGTTTTCGCGGAAACAACGCAAAATTATAACAATAGGCTTATGGGAATCAGTATGATCCAGGAAATTATGAATTAAGCGAAGTTAAAAGTGAATAATTTAGGCCCAGGAAAGAAGTACTTAGTCAGCAGTTACGTCATTAGGCGGGGCCAAGCGAAGGTAGTGGGATGAAGGTAGAAAAACTCAATCACCCACGCTGCTGAGGAGCCTTGCAGATTTTATTTCAATTAATTAGACGATCGATTTTCAGAAAACGAAATGGTAATAAGACGTTTGAATTATAGGGAATATAATTATGTACTTTTCAAAAACGTGCGACGTCTAGTTCAGAAGTTGGTTCCAGGAAGAAGGCAAAAGTAGTTTATTTTTGCGAGTTCCCAATAAATAGCCCAGGTTTCAACCACAGAGCATGCAGTTTCCGACAGCCCGAGGGGGGCGTCAGGCTACATCAAACATCGAATGCAGTATCTGTCCACCTGAGAGGGGTGTGACATTGGGACATCATCATAGGCAGTATTCCGACAGCCCGAGACGAGGGCGTCAGGCCGCATCAAGTACAATTTACCACAGATCTCGTATGGAGGTGGTACATCGAATGCAGTATCCGACAGCCAAGTGAGGCTATAGGCTGTGTCAGAAGCAGTTCACCAGAAGCGAGGAGAGGCTCCACGCTGTCTCTCAAAATGCAGAAGCGTTGCATTATATTCGTCGCAGTTCAGTAAGCCCGGGGAGGCTCAACACATTTCTGCACATTATACAAGTATACCGTACACAGTATTATCAAGTGGTCGAGACGGAAGTCCGTCATCACAATAGTAAAGACTCATCGTCCTCCTGTATGGAGAAGCCACAGCAAGTAACGCAGTTCGTTATCAACCGCCAAAGTAGAGCGTGTTAAAACGAATCAACGATCATCAGTATCCGCGGTAATAACAAAAAGTTGTATGTGCGTGGTAAATTAAATCCGCTACGGTTGTTATCAGTGATCACTAAGGCACTTGTGCTAGATCAATAATATAATACGCTACTCCGATGTTTTACGAATAATATATTATACAGCTTTTGTGCCTTTGATTCTGTACTGCGTGTCCGCTTTCCGTACAACCCTAGAAAAGAAATGGGCTGGGGTTAAGTTATTACAAATCCAAGGAGGTTTCGCTCTAAGAATTTCTCGAGTATACCGCACTACATCTACAGATGCAGCACTTATAATTGCTGGAATAGAACCACTATTTTTAACAGGAATAGGGAAAGCTGAGCTGACATTACTGAAGAAGAACAGAACATCTCCTATGCCGATTTTCGACATTATCGTGGAGCAAAAGTGCCATTTCTTGGAATCTTCTCATCCCAGTCAATTCTATAAACTTCTGCATAAAAATTGTTTCAGCACCCATGACTGTTTCATCTATACTGATGGCTCCCGTACACCAAGCTTTGATGGAAATGACAGTGTTGGCTGTGCCTTTGTCGTTTATGAGAATGATACTGAAATATTTTCAGCTCAGTATAAGCTCTCTCCCAGTTGTTCAATTTTCCAGGCAGAACTTTGGGCCTTAAAGTGTGCAATAGAATGGGTTAAAGCTAACAATAAAAGAGTGAGGATTTTCAGTGATTCACAATCCGCATTACATTCTATAAATGACAAATATAATTCTAACCCAATAGCTGTCTACATCAGGGCAACAGCTCAGGAGTGCTCACATATATGCACATCGTGGATAAGGGGACACACTGGATTGGCTGGTAATGAAAGAGCAGACCAATTAGCAAAATCAGCGGCTACGACACATCTTGAAATAACATATAGTAAGTCTCCTATATGTTACGTTAAAAGCTAGATAAGGAAATGCATATTAAACGAATGGAATATCGCAAGGACATGTAGCCTGAAAGGGTCTGTAACAAGAGAAATATTCTTCCCGGAAGTACAAAATCGACTGTTATCAAAATTATTAGTGCCAAACTTTGTCCTCACACAATTTTTAACTGGTCATGGAAAATTCAAGTCTTATTTTGAACGTTTTAAAATAGCAACAGACGACTATTCATGTTTATGTGGATTGCCTCAATCGGTGTGTCACCTTATATTTGAGTGTCCTGTTTTTGAAAAGGAAAGATACAATTTACAATGCCACCTTTATAGCTGTAACCTGGAACTTTCAAAACCGCTGTACCATATTTTCAAGAGGCAGTGCAGTTTAGGACAATTTATCACTTTCATCAACATTTTTTTTTTGTAAACTATGTTAGTAATATTTGTCTTTGCTTTGTTTTTAATCTATAACCCTAATGTACCTCTGGTAAAATAGGGTTCCTGTATTGTTTTATGGATATTCAATAATAATAATACGCTACTCGAAAACCGCAACAAAGTAAAATTGCGCCGCGACAAATTATAGAGCAGAAATTAGCTAGAATACAACCGTCCAGATCAGTAAAGACATTACGCTGGAGGTCATCGTCTCGAAATATACGGACAGGTCTCCGCGAAAGTTAAGTGAAAGACTATAGTATTGAGGGACCGATATTGGAACAATACAAGTAAATGAACACGGGTTCGAGACCCAGAACAAACATAGTGAACTTTAGCGAAGCTACGGTGTTTCAAATAGGAACGTAGCAATAAAGACATTCTCGTAGGAGAAGAAAAGGAAAACTTGTCGCAAATAAGGACAATACGGTCACGAAATAAGCAGGCCATGGGTTCGATAGACCGCTACGCAAACGTAGGACAAGTAAAAGTCGAAAATCGCTAATAAAAGAACAATAATAGAAGTCAAAATAGACTATCTAAAGGACAGGACAGAGACTAGATCCAGTGAACAATTAGGAGCCGTTCGAGTTTGCATCACGTCCAATGCAGGATCCGGGGATCTCATCAGGGCGTGAACACCGATATAACGTCCCAAAAGTCACTGAGAGGTGGTGAAAATTTTAAGCAGTGTAAATAAGCTTCAAGATATATGTGTTTAAGTGTTAATATAGTGTTTTACAAATTAGTGATGTGTGTAGATTTAAGTAAAGGTCGATTGAACCTAAGTGAGGTGTCGCTCACAATAGAAAGTGCCATGGAGGAGTACTAATTATGTCGTAAGGTGGGTGAAATCCTTCCCAAAAATGGAACGGAAGAAGGATCACGAGGGTGAGTCATGATTTTTCATTAAATTTGCAAATGTACGATGTATTGGCCAGATGAGATCGGTCGTAACTGGGAGTTACACGATCGAACTCATCGGGTATTTGAATGCACTTATATGATTGAAATGTTAAAATGACAATAATAAATAATTGCGAGAATGACCTCGCAAAATAATTATGTGGATGGGATCTATAATGTAACGTAATAAAAACCCAAAAATGAAATAACAAATAATAAATGATTTGGAGGGATGAACCGAAATAATAATTTAAATGGCTTAAAGTTTCGCCATAGTAAAATCAGATAATGAATTAAATATGCATCATAAATAAATTGTTAAAAATAAACAATGAAATATATAAAATAATAATAAAATGGCAAATAAAACGAAAGTTGAAATGAAAAATAATTGAAAGTTCGTAGTGAAAAGAATAAAAAGTAAATAGTATCGAGTGGTTATGCACTAAAAATAAAGTGATAATGAAATTTGTAATGAGAAACTCAAGTAATGAACAGGACGAAATAAATTAAAATGTCTTGACGTATTGTTGTCAAATGATAAATGTTATAAATCTTTAAAGAGCAATTGGTGAAATAAAACACCTAAAGAAATGTATTATCACTGGCTAGCGAGTCAGAATTATGAAATAAATGATAGGAAGGTTTGTTGAAATATGTGACCATGGTTTGCGTTGGTCACACTGTTAATTATAAACCTGGTCCATAGATATATGTTTCTCTTTTGTTTTATGGTAATGGTGTGTATAAAAAGAATGTTGTATCACCTTGTTCGTTCAGTTCTGTTGTAGTAAATGTCAAGTACATTAAACGTGTGTTCCATTTCAATTGCCTGTGTGCCTCGTAATCCTTTAAGGTTAAGGTCTTACCGCGATAAATGAAATATTAATTTAAGATGTTAAATAAACCGCGATTAACCAAGCAAGAAATCGTTGATGCCAAAAGGGCCAAAAATAAATAATTGAAGCTAAAAGCTAATAATTGTGCGTTATTCAGGATAATTACTCTGGAGGTGAGGGTCTCATCAAAATGTTGTGGGTGAAAGATTCCCTTTTTTGTATTGTTGTTGTATGTTGACGTCATTGTTGTATTGGGTGGGTGAAATTCCCAAAAATCTGTATTGCCATATTGAAGTGTTAAAAATAATAATTACATTGTAAGTCCGAACAGGCTGTGTCAAATAAGTATAGTGGGCCAAAATCGTCGAATGATATAGGCTACATGTGAGACCTTGAGGGGCATTGTTATAATATATATAGTGAAGGCCATAATCGTCGAAATAACGCGTTGTTAGTGAATATACATGTAAGACCATAAGAGCATTGTTATATCTAATTGTGGTAGGCAATAATCGTCGAATAAAATTTGCAAATAAGACCGTTAGCGGCTTTGTTATAAAATAGTATTGATAGAAGGCGTCATACGAATTGTTGTTATATTGAGCATCCTCTCCGGAATAAGTTATACAAATCCTGTCAAACGAAATATAAATGATTAAAAATAATATTAAAAGCAGAAACAAACGACCGCTTTTAGAAGTTTTGGTAATCATATGTTTAAAAGATAAACACTGTAGGAAGCGTGGTGGCAGGCGAGACACCATAAATCAAGAAAAGTACCACCAGGCGGGCGAGACAGCTGTTGAGAACCGACCTACCGTACTGTGGGAGTGAGATAGAAAGTTAATGAGTTTCGCGGTCAACTTAGGGTCTGTATGAAGACTAACATAATAAAAAGGCCATTAGATAAAAGTTTTTATAAAAGGATGCTAACTAAAATTAACGTATAGAATCACAATGATGGAATGGAGACATTTCTCCAGAATATTAGTTTGAAACGTTTACATGGATTTTTACGAGTTTGTCAAACATTCTTGTTGCAAGTAAAAGGGATTTCTTCCTCAAAAGAATAAAAGATACGGGTTATGAAAAATATAGTTTAAAGAAGACTAAAGATCCCACAAAAATAAATCACACAGTGCATCGTACGTTGCAAAGAAAGATCACCTAATGCATGAGAATGAAACTGGTAGAACAAGGGTTCGATTCACATGTTCTTGTACAGTATTTTAAATATGTAAAATCTAAGGCTTTGTGGTAAATTACTGGTAAGGTCCAAAGGACTCAATGAATTAAAGATATATGAATAATATGTAACGTTAAAGAAACCCAGAAGGGTAAAGATTTTTGAAATGAATATAAATATCCAAAGCCTTGGAAAGTTGTATGACTTAAGTGATAAGCGCGCTTGACGCCTCAGTATAATATATTAGAAGTAATTATACTTAGATTTAAGCAAGACAAAGTGATTACAAAGTGGTAGTAAAGTTCAAAAGAATAATGAAATGACATTATAGTGATCTTGATAAAATTTTGCAAAGTGATTTTCTTTAAATGGCACTTGAAGAGACTATGCCAAGTGATTAATTTTTGTTTGGAATGGCACTTGAAGAGACTGTGCCAAGTGATTAATTTCTAGTTTTGGATAACACTTGAAGGAACTATGCCAAGTGATTGATTTTTACATGTTTTTGAGTGAAATATTTTCCTTTTATGAATTAAATTTTTGTAATATTTAAAAAATGTTGAGTTTTTCCTTAATATCCTTGTGAACCTGAGTATTCCATATCAGATGTTTAATCAGCGGGGGAAGGGACGTACCATAACCCGAAGCCGCAAGAGCATAAAGCCGAGTGCTGATTAATCATCATCCGTGTATACGGGCACAGTATGTGGGAGAGTTATAAAAGAGTTTCCTCATTTTATTTCTGGAGAATGCTTAGATAATAATAATGTTCTTAACCCATCTCGTGATGAAGTGGCACGCATTCTTGGCTTTCACCCCGGAGGTCCAGGTTTGATTCCCGGCTCTGACAAGAAATTTAATTCTGGTCTGAGGGCTGGAATGGGGTACACTCAACCTCGTGAGGCAAAACTGAAGAGAGGTGGGTTTGATTCCCACCTCAGCCATCCTGAAAGTGGTTCTCCATGGTTTCCCCACTTCTACTCCAGGAAAATGCCAGGATGGTTCCTAATTTAAGGTCATAGCCACCTCCTTTCAAATCCCCATCTGACTTACAACAACACATACTACTACAGACACCACAATGACAGGGGTTATCAGACAAAATTCTATACACACAACTAAGTACATGACCATAATGTCCAACCCCCTCAATTGAAACAACAATAATGTTATTGATTTTACATCCCCTTTAACTACTGAAGCTTTTAGAGACTTCGGGATGCTGGAATTTTTCCCCGAAGAGGATCTTTAATGTGTCAGTAAAATTACAGAAGTGGCTCCCTCTCATTTGGGCACCCTCAAATGCCAACTGGCTGTGTCAGGATTCAATCTTGCAACCTTGGGATCAGCAGACGAGAGCATTACCGCTGTGCCATGCAGCCAGTCAGAAGAATGCTTAGAACTGGTGGGTTGTTAAGGTATTTTGTTTACAAAGGCATATTTCTTTATTTATTGTGGGATCTACAACTTTAGTGCACAACAGGTGTAGGTGCAGAGCTTAATTTCAGATGAGACTAGGAAAAGCCATTTGACAGAAGAGATTTTCCTTTCTCACAGCAGGAATCATCCTTGCCTGACAATGAGAGTCCTCAGTCAGCAACTTTAAACCATATTGCCACCTTCAGTTAGGAACCACAATGTCAGGCACCCAGTGATTTTCACTTCTTCCCTACATTGAAGAGGACACTAGAAATACACTGTTTCATTACCAATGATGATGATAATGAAAAAGCAGCCATGTGGACATTCATCCACAGACTTTCACCAACAGGAATTCTTCAAATTTGTGAAGTGGTGGGATAAGTGCATATCAATGTCGATGATGACTATATAGAAAAAGAGCCAACACTATGTATTATCTTGACAGTAAAGCTTCTGAATATGCTGACATAATGAATACCATTTAATTGTCTTATGGTTTTATTTTGACAAGTTAAATCTATTATATAAAACTAAGTGTCCTGACTGACTGACTGACTGACTCATCATCGCCCAGCCAAAACTATTAAAGTTAGAAACATGAAATTTTGGGGATATGTTCGCTGTATGTCGAAAACGCCCACTAAGGAAGGTTTTTTGGATATTCAGGTTCTAAAGGGGTGTTAAGGTGGTAGACCTGCGATTGATTCAATAGCAATATCTCACGTATGGTTTCATTGGGGGATGTGATACTCGGCATAGAATCTAACCATTAAAAATAAGCAGACACATGTCTAAGGGTTTTTCGATGTGGTGTATATTAAGAGGTGAAGGAGGTGAAAAGTGGGGGCTGAAGGATTCCTAACGGAGCAAGTATCTCTTAAACGACACAGGCAAAAAGTGTGAAACTCGGGGGAAAATCAGCTTGAAAAATAAGTAAAGAGGTGTTCGACCGTTTTTTCGTAAATCCAATTTAAGGGGCCCATTGGGAGGGGTGAAATTCTAAAATCTATTATATAAGTAAAGTGTCCTGACTGATTCACTAACTCATCATCGTCCAGCCAAAGCTATTAAAGTTAGAAATATGACATTTTGGGGATATGTTTGATGTTAGTCGAAAACACCCACTCAGGAAGATTTTTGGATATTCTGGTTCTAAAGGGGTGTTAAGGGGGTAGACCTGCATTTCACTATATATCAATATCTCACGATTGGTATCATTGGGGGATGTGATACTCGGCATATAAACTAACCATTAAAAATAACCAGACACCTGTCTAAGGGTCTTTCGAGGTGGTGTATATTATGAGGTGAAAGGGGTGAAAAGTGGGGGATGAATAACTCGTAACAAAGCATGTATCTCTTAAACGACATATTCGAAACGTATAAAAAACTCAGGGGGAGAAAATCAGTCTAAAAATAAGTAAATAGGTGTTCGACCGTTTTTTCATAAATCAAATTTAAGGGGCCCATGGAGAGGGGTGAAATTCTGAAAGAAACAAAATCCATTAAAGAAGGACAACCACTGCTCACCCTTAGAGTTCCCTCTATGCATGTGTGTCATCACGGGGATGGTGACCTGCAGCATCGGCGAAGCATCATTAATTTACAATACGAGCTGAACAAATATTATTTGAATTATTTGAAAATTCTTTGAATAATCTATTATATAAAACCAAGTGTCCTGACTGACTGACTGACTGACTGACTGACTCATCCAATTTTGAGGATATGTTCGTTGTATGTCGAAAACGTCCACTAAGGAAGGATTTTTGAATATTCAGGTTCTAAAGGGGTGTTAAGGGGGTTAGACCTGCAATTCATTGAACAACAATATCTCACGATTGGTTTCATTGGGGGATGTGATACTCGGCATTTAAACTAATCATTAAAAACAAGATGTTCAGTAAAGAACATATAGCCTACTTTCTCCTAAATGTATGAGTATAGTTATAACTCGTTGTTATTATCAAAGAGTATAATAGAATCATTTCTTGGTTGAAGACCTTAGAAACTATTTACCTCTACCAAACGCCACAACCTAGAAAAAAAACTACTACCATCATTGAAGAAAGATAGATAAGAAGTATCTCAAGAATGTTATGGATCTGGAGACATAATCGACCGGACTGGCTGCGTGGCTCTGCGGTAACGTTCTCGCTTGCTGGGCCCTAGGTTGCAGGTTCGTATCCTGGCGCAGTCAGCTGGCATTTGAGGGTGCACAAATGCGAGGGAGCCGTGTCAGTAGATTTACTGGCACATTAAAGATCCCCTTCGGGCCAAAATTACGGCACCCCGGCGTATCTAAAAGCAGCAGTAGTTAAAAGGGTCGTAAAACAAATAACATTATTATTATTGTTATTATTACATAATCGACCTGCCGTGGGCAACATCCAACTTTGAGTTGAGGCATGTCTTTACACGTCTGGTTGTGCATGGCTTTCACAACCCTAATTGAATTAACAAATCTTTCCATGTCCCTACAGAGACGTGTGTATACAAACTATGTGGATATTTTCGATTGCTATTTGCCTGAAATAAAAGTATTAATAACCTGAACTAGTACCAGCGGCTAGAATTCAGTTACTATGTGAAATCGTTTTGTTCTTTACTTCAAATAACATTTTCAAATAACGCACAATAGGCTGTAACAAACCCTTTAAAATAAGAAGTAAAAATGTATCATAGTATCATCCTGTCATTCTTCAAATTCGATGCGCATAGAATGCCAATGGTATACTATCTATGGAGTCCCATGTAGACCAGTCGTGAAATCTAGTGGAGAAATATCGAACAATATAATCCTAACAGGGCGAGTGCATTCTAGCGGCCATAAGAAGAAACTTTTCAATAAAATCTGGAAGTTAATAAGTAGGCCGGCGTGCAGTTACCTTTTTGGCTGCTAGATGTCTCTAGCAAATCTGCTGGCGAATTATGTTTTAATTAAATATATGTTTTGCACCGTAATATGCACAATATAAGGCTTAATTTTAAAATGTCTTGAGTCATTACAAAGCAACAAATATGTAAAATTTCAAGCAAAAAACCAAACTCTGATGGGGTTTGAACCATAGGCATATGAATGACAGACTAGCGCTTTACCACGGAGCCATTTGTGCCAACTAACATTGATCTATATAAAATGACTTACATAGAACTTGTTAGCAAATAATGATTTAGACCTAACGATTTCATCAGTGGAGTATATTGTTCAATGAAAAGTTTCATGTCTTTTAATATTCTTTCACTCTCACCACTAGTACCCGTACTTCTGTTAATTATGCCAAATGAATTACACAAACTATAGTCATGGCCTGAAATTTTCCATTCCAGACAAATAATCTTTGATGGAAGTACTGATGTCTTGAAAGAAAATATGTTTGAACCAATCACACTCACAGTCATTACTCCAGTGTCATTACTACAACAATAGGAACATTTAATATATCACATAACTAAATGAGGCTCTCAACTATTAGTAGAGGTATGGACATGCGTTGTTGCAGCCCCTAAACTGAGGAACCAACCAACATCTCCTTACTATTGATAAATTCATCACATTTTCTCCGTTCACTTCGCAAATCTGTCGATGAATGGCAACTTGATTTGTATTCTTCGCATTCAGAAAATGAATGACAAATCTAATCTCGCAAGCGTTGGGATTTTCAATCAACTTGACCATTCTAACCAAGTACCGGTACAAGGCCTGTAAAGCATAAACCACAGACAGCGATCTCAAAATGAAGTCATCTCCTTCTCCTTGACTCAGAGCAACTACTGTAATTGCAGGGATGCTGGGACAATGTATAAAAACGGAACTTACTTTCTGGACGTGCCTAATATATCCATATCTTCTTGTTTTTCCTATATGAATCCATATAGATGTTAGAGTTAAAAGGACATTATTCTTAGGTACATCCAGAAATTGAACTGCAATCTTTGGTGAATTAAGGTTCCCCCTCTATAGATTTAGTAGTATGCCATGAAACTTTTCATCTTTAATGATACTCTATTTTTTATAGAACCATAAATATATGTGGAGCATTACCTTCCTTTTTGTTCAGTTCTGGTCCACCACCAATATATATCTCAGGATCAATGTACAAGTATGTATTTGGCCCTTGCAAATCAATTTCCTTTGCTTCATGGTTGAAATGTATCCTCATTGTTGTGTTGTAGTGTGAGATAGTCAGATTGTTCCAGTAGTTGGCTGCCACCGTATCCCCTATCGTAACATTTGCCGTGGTTTCTCCAATCTTGACTCTCACGTGAACTGTTCCGTTCATAAGCGATACAGCAATGTAGTGTTGGCCAGGTTCTCCACTAGCATAAAACAACGCAGAGTCATCATAACGAGTCTGGAAAATATTACAAGATTTTAAATTAATACAAAGACGCACACAAAATGAAATATATACATTCAATATACAAACTATAGAGGTTACTTCAGAGGGTAAATGTGGAAGAATTACAATGTAGATAAGAAGTTAATGCTAAATGTTGGATAAGTTTTCTGGGCTTGTTAGCCTTGTTGCTCATTGCTCATCTTACACGTCCATCCTGATATCAATTAAAACTGTTGGGCTCATCAGTTAGTATGGTACACAGTTTTTTAATAAAGGGAGCATAGCCCTCATAGTACATTGGCACTGCTCGTGCCGTCATGTAGCCTTCCCAGTATGTACTACCCAGCATCTTGGTGAGGTGTTAAATACCAACTGACGAGCCCAATGGTACACTGGGACCAAACGCTGGCAATACTGAATTGGGCTCACCAGATCAATTTTGTGAAATATTTGAATTTTGATTATGTGTTATTAAGGTACTTCGGGGTAAACATTATCCTGGATTCTTAAGGAAACAGTTATTCCGTAACAATATTATACAACTTATAAACAATTGATATTAAAACTCGGCACTTTTTCTAGGTTTGGGCCGTGTCTTGTGTGGGGTTTCACCTAGGACACCAAGCTGCCTCATCAGCGGGCTCTTGGTGTCCCCGCCTGGACCTCCACAGTAGTAGCGAACTGCGCGCTATCCCCCTTTTAATGAAGCGCACCTGCGCCTCTTTTCTGCGAGAACTTGCTGCTTGAGCTTTTAGTTGTCGTAAAATCCTGTTTCTGGTAAGCGTAGGATGTGAAAGAAATAAGAGATTCTTTTCTTCTTCATCGTGCTGGTAACTGGGTCAATCTCTTGATAGACTGTTTCATTGGAGAGGATTCTCCAGACTCCTTCAACCTGGTACTTTTTATTTATGTAGGTTCTGATAACTCCTCTTATATTATAATAACATGTAATTTTTTTCAGTTTATTTTTTGCAAGTCCCAGTGATTGGGATTATATTTTGTTGACTGACTGAAAAGTTGTAACATCAATTGTCAATAAAGCAACACTGAAACAATGGCAGCAATGTTATCTGTACAACTTATACATATAAATGTAATAAAAATTATTTCAAAAAAGGTAATAGGAACTTGCAACAAAAATAATGTATAAAAAGTAGCTGTTAACCACTAAGAATACACATAACTTATGAATATAAATGGCGTCTCAATATACTAATGGATCCTTTGTGTTTATGTGTTTATGATGTTATTGGAAATTTCCTACATGATGATGTTGAAAGGGTAGGTATTGTTCCCCGTGCCCCACTAGTAACCGAATAAGTTCTATGTCTTGAAGGAGTTTTTTCTACTAGTAGTAATGGACTATAGGTTTGTAAATTTTCTTCTTCTCACTTCGTCTGGCTCCTGGGCTTGTGCTTCAAATCTCACAGTTGGATCCAATATATGGTTGGTTCCTTAGTTTAGGGGCTGCGACAACACAGTCATGTAGCTCCATGTACTTTGGGTGTGTGTAGAATCTCTCTGATAACCGGTGTTAGTTGTGATGGCTGCATTAGTGTGTGTTATTTGTGATTCAGGTAAGGACTGCAGACGATCAATTTTTCAAGTAGTTTCTACTTTTGCTTCCAAATGCTACTGTCCACAACACCTAGCTGCAGATTTGGCTACTAGATGCCATCACAGCCAGCACCTAGCAGTGAACGTTGGAACTAATATAGCGTTATCAAATAATCTAACCTATATATTTTGGCTTCACACAAGTGTAGTTAGTGGAAGGTTCTTTTTCATGCCATAAATCTATGACATGGGACTGCCGGCTTTACTTCCTCTCCGAAGGAAGGCATACTGAGGGATTTTTAACGCTCTTAAAAAATCCGACGATTTCGGCCAGGTTTGAACCCGCCCCTTGGGCATAGAAGCTCAGCATCTACCAACTACGCCACCAAAGCCGCTTATCCAATATAAATCTTGATAAAATGGCTTCTAAGTTTTCTAGTAATCATCATCATCATCATCATCATCATCATCATCATCATCATCATCATCATCATCATCATCATCATCATCATCATCATTTTTTCCATCTCCAGTTTTCCAGGTGTGGCAAAGAAGCGCTCTCCATCTTGCCCCATCTTGGTACACCATTTGTTCTTGGACATCGTCCCAGTTAAAACCATTCTTCTCCACCTCTGATCGAACTGTCTCTATCCATCGTCTCCTTGGTCTCTTCCCTCTGACATCCAGGTTGAAGTACTTCTTAGCTGTTCTAGAGCTATCCTTCCTCATTACATGGCCATACCACTTAAATCTGCGTTTCCCCAGAAAGTTGGTAACAGGGACCCTGATGCCAGCTGTTGTTCTGTGTACCTCATTTCTGATCTTGTCTCTCCTGGTACTTTGGTTCATAGTCCTAATAAATCTCATTTCTGTGGCTTGAATTCTACTGTAATCCTTACTTAGCAATGTACATGCTCCCATACCATAAGTAAGGATTGGAACGAAGTAGGTGTGATACAACGTTGCCTTTGCTGCCAAGGGTATATTTTTGACCCAAAGTGAGTGCCGAACTTGGTTATAGAAATGTGATGCTTTCTGTGTCCTATTTAGAATTTCTTGTTTGAGGGTGTTATCCTTGGAGACCATACTTCCAAGATATTGGAAGTGAGAGACGGATTCTAGTATTGCTCCCTCCCTCTAGTAATAATAACCTAAATAACAGAGAAATGGAGCTCCAAGCAATGCTGTTGAAAATGACAAAGAAAAATCAATATTGTGTGAGTCAGGCGCGGATCTAGAGTTTGGCTTTGGGGTGGGGGGTGGGGATCCCAGAATCATAATAGTTAAGAAAAATGGTATCACTAACAACGCAATCACAAAATAACCAAACGTACAAAACCAGACCAATTTTTTGCAAGCTACATGGATAGACATTTGATGCGTTTAATGCACCAAAAATATTCGTACAAATTGCAACGGCGTGTTTTGCGACTTTTACATCGAGCTTCGAGAAATGTATCAAGGTACATTACAGTTTCGGCAAGTCGAGTTGGTATCGACAAAGGGAGAAAGTCACAGCTTAAATTGCCAACCAAGCTTGCAGTTTGGACGTCGGCAAAATGTCTTGGTGCGAAAAAAGCCCCAAATTCCTATCCGTGCATTGCTGCACATTCATCGTGGCATCACTATAGACATCGATTCGGTAAACGCAAGGTTTGCTAAACAAAATAGAAGAGTTGATTTTGTTATATAAATAATCGTTTTTATATAACAGGTATGAAGTTGTAAATATGTACAGTTGTAACAGAACATAAAAATTGCAATAAAATATTGTCAGTATTGAATAAAATGAAAAAAAAACAACCTGTTTTTCAGTTAAAATTCGTTGTTTTATTTGTCTGGTTATTGCGTTTTCGTTTTTTGAGTTTGCAAAAAGAAATTGGTCTCCGTTTGGGGGGGGGGGGGGGTGTCATGACCCCCGTGACACCCCCCCCCCCTCCCTCTGAATCCGCACCTGATTTGAGTAGCATGACAAAAACACTTACTTTAAAAGACATGCTGATACGATTGGAACTGGAATGAACTCGGTCCTTCCAATCATAGACCCGGTATGAAACAAATGAAGAACCTCGAAGAGTTAAGATGGTGGCAGCTGAAACAAAAGGAATCCTACTCTTGTTTCACATAGTCCTTTTCAATGATAATGACAGATACTTAAACATTGCAAAAACTAGCAAACTGTTACAGTTAAAACTGATTGCTTATGTGAATTTTTATTCTCCTATGTGTATATAGATTACTTTTAACTTATCTCCAGTTTACCTTGTTGAACAATATTAATTTTAAACGAATGTTCAATTTGAGGAAAAAAAAAAAGACATTTTTAAAACCAGTTTTGTTTTAGTTTTTAATCAGTTTACCTTGTTGAACAATATTAATTTTAAACTAATGTTCAATTTGAGGGAAACAAATACATTTTTAAAACCAGTTTTGTTTTAGTTTTTAATGGCATACAAAGTTTGAACTTGGCAAAAAGAATTTAAATCACAACTTGCATTATTCATAATTTTAGGTTTAGTTTTGTGCATTTTATGACAGCTGCAATTGGTACTCCAAAGTTCAACACCCATGCAGTTACTCACTAATTGTAAACTGCCCAAAACAACACAAACAGTCCCTGTGAACATATACCCTATGGTTGATCATTTGCAAGTTTCCAAATGCTTGTAAATGATCGACTGTAGAGCTTATGTTCCCTGGGACTTCTTACTTTTCACATGTATGGGAATACCCTGCGTATATACTAGTTCTTTGAAACTAAAGAGTTGAAAATGATTTAATGTATCTTACAATCACTAATCATAATGCCTAGGCTCTGTGAACTTCAATAAGCAAAGCCATTGAAATTTGCCATATACCGGTAGCTCTCAATATATGAAAGAACAGTCAATGAGCTTCCTTTGGGCATGGAATATTGTGATGATTTTAGTTCGGAAATGTGCCCAAAATGAAGGGGATTCAGGCTCAAGTCTGGATGGTAGTCTTATTTTTAACTCTTTTTTTGTGCTAAACAACTAATTATATACATTTGGTTTAAAATGCACTGTTGATGAATTTTGAGAATGGACCAACTTGGTCCACGTAGAAAGTGATTCTGTGGCACTTATAGCGTGATAAGCATTGCTCAATTTAACATTGTTATGACAATTTCAATGTCTATAGTATTAGCATAAAATACATTTTTATTTTGAAGATTATCTTCTTGATTAAAACTGTGTCAATACAGAGCTGGTAAGTAGCGGCATCAAATTGACCCTAGATGTTCCAGTAATTAGTGCAGGCTGAGTAGTAGCATTGAAGTAATGTTGAGCTCCAGGGTATGAAGTTGTTAAAAATCGGTGAGGGAGAGGGTCCTAATTTATCCATATAAATATACTGATTTGGAAAATCACTTACTTTTAAAAGCTTTTCTTTTTTTTCCTATGTAAGTGATTAACAGTGGTTATTTTCATGGAAATACACACAACAAAAGTCATTATTTTTAGTAGCATGTGCTTTTTTTCTCCTTGTCATTTTCTAATTAAAGGATTTCTCCCGGGAAACTTAAGTGGAGGGTCTTTTTTTGGATAAAATGTTCAGAGTGGGAGAAAGTCCCAACTTTCCTGCAATTTTGCACCTTGTTGGGTTCATATGAAAAGACACAATAAATATTAATAAACATCTATTCCTCAGTGTGTTAATTTATAAACTAGGAATGTAATGTACTTACTATACACATCACACAGCTCGCCTTCATATCTTGTCCCAAAACAGTCACAGGTATAACTGCTGTAATGATTAATGCACTTGCTTCCTACAAAGCATAGATTCTCACGTGTTTTACATCTGAAACAATGTATGTAACGCTTTAGGACTTACAATGGATGAACTGATTAAATCATTATCCCCACATTATTTAAGTTTTCACATAGATTTGATTTGTATTCCTTGTCTTGCTATGTAGTTGATAATAAAAGGTTGATGAGGGTAAAGAACATCAATTGATAAGAAATACTATATCATTAAAATGTCCATTAAATGCTACTTACTTATTAATGCAGCCCTCTATGACATTCCCATGTTTTGTTGCAATAAGTGGTTTCAGAGGAAGCATTTCTGATGCAGATTTTCCTGTACTCAGGATCATGTTTTTTATACAGCCCACAAATGATTCTATTATATACTTCACACCATGCAGCTTTTCTTCAGGACTCAAACCTGGAAACACATTAAAAACATTTGTGACATTTATTTGGGCCTAAAGTTCACCTTAAAATTTGAGTTTGCATTAATATAATAATGTTGTTTGGCCTTCTGGGAGGCCGAGTGCAGGACATTCTAGTTGATGCCCGTAGGCAACCTACACATCTTAATGAATATGAAGTGATGATGAAGACATCACATACATCCTGTCCCCAGGCCTGGGGAATCAACCCTAGGAGATTAAAATCCCCAATGACCCAGCCAGAAATCGAACCTGGGACCCTTCGGACCAAAGCCTAGCACGCTAAACAATTCATCACTGGGCCAAACTGAGTTTCCATTGAAAGACAACAGGCAAAGAAAGCAGGCTAATTGGCAATGTAACCATTGGTTTGTTAAATGAAGATCGTTGTAAATAGATTCTTTTACACTGATGCTCTAGAAAAGTGCAGAAACAAAACTATAGCAAAACTGTTCAGTGAAGCTATGGGTATCCTGTGGCCAGAGGCTATTAAGATAATAAAGTAAAACTCAGCAAATCTTCTAGGTTTTTAACATGTCTTTTGTAGGTGTATCAAGACAGGCTCATCAGCAGGCTCTTGGTGATCGTGCCTGGATATTTTAGGATAATAAAGGGTTACTTTTTATTAGTGGTGCTTATACAGTACTGTATGTACATATTTCGTTAATTATGGATATTAGATTTTTGTTTGGTGTAATTTTAAGTCCATATTCAATTCTACATTCAAATAAAATTAATATAAATATATGTGCATATATTGCTTATTACTCATTAGTACATATAAATCCATTCCCCATTGATTACCAATTCCACACTTGGCTAGAGTGGCAGTAAAAAAATTCCCACAGCTTGCATGTTACAAAAGGTTGAAAATCGAGAATGGGTGATTCCTCTCCCTTCCTCAGTGATCCCTGATCATTGTTGGCAGATGATGAACTATTATAATCTCTACTTAGTATAAAACCAAGTCCCTGATTCTTGGATGTCACGGGTAATCTCGAAAGCCACTGGATGGATTTTGATGCGGTTTTCACTATTCTGTAAAGGATATCTGGAGGAAGGTTTATGTAGAAAATAATGTATTAATGATCAAAGGAAGCCAAGCAGTAACAAGTCAGTGAAAAAGTAGAAAAATAAACCTGGCGTCCGTCCGCTCTTTAAGCTTACGCTGGGCAAACCGTTAAAAATATCAATATACTATGAGTGTAAGAATTGTTCAGCATGAAGAGTTCTACAAAAACGTCCGGGAGAGGATATCTCTATCTTCAATTCATCGCCCACTATAAGTGCTTTTCCGTTTTTTCACGTAATGCATTCATAACTATTCCCGGGTGAAGCCGGGGTGTGTTATTATTATTATTCTCGTATCAGAAACGTACATTGTAAATATATAACACAGTTATTATATTATCTTTGCCCAAAACTTGGCCACTTCCATTGCTCTCTGTGTTCCCCAACGAAGATCTTCTTCCGTGCAGGATGCTGGGCACAGTCGACACTCAGTCATATGCTGAACAGTGTGGTCTTCTCCACAATCACATTGAATATCATTCTGGTCAATGTAACCCCATCTTGCCATATTAACCTTTGATCTGCCTACTCTAGAGCGCAGTCTATTCAGTGACTTCCAAGCCGTCCATTCCTCGTCGTAGCCAGGAGGTAGAGTTTCAGACACATTTTCCCAACCAGGGGGAAGGTTGGTCGTAGCCCTCCACATTTGCAACCTAGCTTTTTCAGCAGTGGTTCTAAGTTCCTTTGATATTCTAAGGAAACTCTTCCTCGACTTCAGTCGTTGCGGTTGCGGTTCCGGTTCGTGTCCATATAGAGGATGAGTTCTTTCATGCTCCACTGTCTTTCGTTCCTTGTTCGCAGCTATTTCTCTTCGAACAGGGGGTGGTGCTATTCCTGCGAGGAGATAAAGCCATTCGACTGGAGTTGATTTCAAGCAACCTGTTATAATCCTGCAGGTATCGTTGAGAGCTACATCCACCTGTTTGGCATGTGTTGAATTATACCAAACAGGAGAAGCATACTCTGCTGCAGAATAGCATAGTGCCATTGCTGAAGTTCGGATCGTTTCAGGTTGACTACCCCACTGAGATCCAGCCAGTTTGCGTAGGAGATTGTTCCTGGAAGAAACTTTCGACTTGGAGTTCATGCAGTGCTTCTTGAAAGTAAGAGATCTGTCAAGTGTCACTCCTAGATATTTTGGAGCCTCACAGTGTTCCAGTTCGACCCCTGACCATACAATCTTTAACTTGCGAGCAGCTTCTCTATTTCTCAAATGAAAAGCACACACTGGTCTGTGCTGTGAGTTTGGTATTGGAGAACAGACAGATTTTACACACTGTTGACTGATACTGCTGCTGCCAAATACGAGGTCAGGATTGTAAGCTCGCCTCCACCTGCCGCTGTTAAAGGGGTTTGGCTTAAGCTGGTTTGTGTTGTAGAATCTGGAAAGATCTTTAAGGGCATTTGTGAGGGTGTTCTCCACTGATTCAAAATCTGCGCTCTGAGTGGCTAGAGCAAGGTCATCAGCATACAGGAAACTTCTGCTGTTCGGGGCTATAGGTTGGTCGTTCGTGTATATATTGAACAGGATTGGAGCCAGTACACTTCCTTGCGGGAGGCCGTTTTTCTGTAGTCTCCATCGACTACGCTGTCCTTGAAAGTCGACGAAGAACCTGCGATTTTGCAAAAGAGTGGCGATGAGCCTGGTTAGGCTAAAATCCTTGGTGAGGTTGTAGACCTTGACTAGTAGTAGCTGATGGTTGACAGTATCATACGCTGCTGATAAGTCGACAAATACCACTCCTGTCACCTTACGAGCTTCAAACCCATCTTCTATAAACTGTGTGAGATTTAGCAGTTGTCCAGTACAGCTTTTACCAGGGCGAAATCCAGATTGCTGAGGTATAAGTAAGGGGTCAATTACAGGTGATAGGCGATTTAAAATCAATCTTTCCAGCAGTTTGTAGAGGTGACATAGTAGTGCAACTGGTCTAAAATTCTTTGGATTATTTCCTTCTTTGCCAGGTTTCAGCAAAGCGATCACTCGGCTCTTCCTCCATATCTTTGGAATTTGGCTTCTGCTCACACAGTTGTTGAAAAGTTGGAGAATCCATTTCTTTGTTGTTAAGCCAAAGTGTTTAATTTGCTCGGTCCGTATATCATCCAAGCCAGCTGATTTTCCATTTTTGCTCTGTTTGATAACCTTCTCTAATTCTTCCATGCTGAATGATGATGTGAGATCATTACTCTCCTCTTGCTCTTCTCTTTGCAATTTCGTTTTTTTTGATTTGTGGGTTGCCTTCCCGTTCAGCAGTAACTGATGTGCTATTTGGTTGGCAGTGATATTATGATGTGCAGTGGTCTTAGTTGGGTCATTGCTTAGACGTCTCAGAAGTCTCCATGCTTTATGACTGTCTTTTTTCAGATCCAAGTTTTCAATAGTTTTTATCCACTGATCCCTTTTTGTCTCTCTTATAGAAGAAATGAGCTTGTTTCCTGCTTCGACAGTTGCTTCACTGAAAGGATTTTCTTCAAATAAGTTGCTATATTCTACTAGTAGGGTGGCTTGATCTGATGTAAGCCCGGGAATATAAGATGTTCGACAGCCACGGGGGATAGACATCCTTGAACATCTCTTTACAGCCATGGTAAAGGTGTCATAACATTCTGGTACTGGTTCTATGGAAGATACTTCGGTGTCCAGCAATTCTGTAAACCTTGACCAGTCAGCCTTCTTAAAGTTGAATCTCCTCCGAAAAGATACCTTCTGTGGTCTTATAGCAGCGAATAATTGGCACATTATTGGTCTGTGCTGTGAGTTTGGTATTGGAGAACAGACAGATTTTACACACTGTTGACTGATACTGCTGCTGCCAAATACGAGGTCAGGATTGTAAGCTCGCCTCCACCTGCCGCTGTTAAAGGATCCAGGTAGTTTTGCATCATGGATTAAAGTCAGATGATTTATTTCTGCCCATTCTTGTACTGCTGTCCCATTCTCATCTTCGTGATCGTAACCCCAAACAGTACTATGGCTGTTGAAATCGCCGATCACAATCTGCACATGTTTATTTTCAAAATTGGATGGTTTGTTAATAATGAATTCAGCACCAGGTGGTTTATAAAAGGATGAGATGGTACAATTAGTTGTTTCTAGGGTGAGGATTTCAATGTTGTTTTCTTCTGTAAATGCTGTAGATACAATTTGAATATCAGGATGAACAAAGATAGCACTTCCATATTTATCATGTGGTCTTTCAATGGCGAGACGCATTCCGCGTATTTTTGGTCTGCGCATGTCACACCGTCTATGTGTCTCCTGTATGCACAGTACATGGCACTGGTGATGAGTGCATAGTTCTTGTAGCAGTTCTTCTTTGGCAGGTGTTATGCCTTCTATGTTAATAGATATAATCGTTAACTGTGGCCCTGAAAAGGGCTCGAAAATGGATGTTTCTGTTGTGAAAGGATCAGCCGCCAGTGATTCAGTAGTTGACTGACGTTGCCCAGGATACGCCCGATTGTATATCATTTTCTTTGAATCACAATAAAAACACAATCTTCGGGGAGGCTCCTTTCGTGTGTTGCTAGTTACAGATATAACTTTTATGCATTACCCCATCAATTACAAGTATGACTAGCAGCTTCGGTGGCGTAGTCGGTAGCATGCTGAGCTTCTATGCCCAAGATAGTGGGTTCAAACCCGGCCGAAGCCGTCGGATATTTTAAGAGCGTTAAAAATCCCTCAGTATGCCTTCCTTCAGAGGGGAAGTAAGGCCGGCGGTCCCATGTCATAGATTTATGGCATGTTAAAGATCCTTCCACTAATTGCACCTGTGTGAAGCTAAATTGGATAGGTTAAGAATGTAAACAACGCTCTTAGGTTTCTACGTTCGTTGCCAAGAGCCGATTGCGGTGGCGTCTAGTAGCTAAGTTCTGAACTTGGTATAGTAGTTATTGACTGTGGCGCTTGGCGGCAAAAGTAGGAACTATTTGAAAAATTCGAAGTTGCAATACTTAAATAAAAAAAAAAACAGATAACACACACTATTACAGTCATCACAATTAACACCGGTTATCAGACAGATTCTACACACACCCAAAGTACACGGGGCTACATGGCTGCGTTGTCGCAGCCCCTAAACTTAAGAACCAACTAACCTACAAGTATGACTGCTAGCAATGCAATAAAGTAGACTTGTAAATGCTAACTCTTAGACTGGTATTAATTAAGAGAAAAGAAAAATTAAACACCAGATTATAATTAATTTTGATATAAAATAAAATAAAATATAAAATTTAGGATACCGTACTTTTAAAATAATTAATTGCAAAGAATAATCTTTTTTGAATGATGTGAATATTATGTTCTGAACATGTTGTATACTTAACTAGCAAATGTTTGTTTACAAGTGTATTTCTTGGCATGCATAGGACACTAATGTTTGTAAGTTAAAATTTGCAATTGTAAAACGGAGGTTCTTTAGCTACTCATATACTAAAAGTATTACAATAATAACATTGGAATTTTCCAAGTATAAATGCATATTTTATCAGAATGCAACGCATTGGAACCATGGGAAAGTCACACATGCAATTTTCATTTTTATCTCACAAACAATTCAGTCAGCACTATGATATTTGTCTGGGTGGTGAAATATCTCTTTATATGACTCTCCAATATCTTCAATGCACTGGATGATTGATATTATTGTACCTACCTCCGATGAGCACCACAGATGAGAGCTCAGCATTCACACCGTAATTACTCTCCTCGTTCAACCCAAGGAGCTGTGTCTCTTTCTGAATGTCATCAACTTTGGCTATGAGGCGCGCTCTGTGTACATCTATCCTCACCATCACACTGTGCCAGATGTCACTGTTCAAAGCTGCAATACAAGATAGCAAACTGTCATTAACATTACAGGAGAACAATAATATTCATGACCATTTTCAGAAGAAGCTGAAGTAAGTAGGTGGTAGAAGCAATAATGCCAAATCAGACAGGGCCTCATTGTTACCAAAGAGTTGCACCTGGTTGAACTCCAAGGGTAGATTAAATCCTCAATCAACAAATTCCTGGTTATGACCCTGAACTTTCGCTCACATTATTTTACAGTCAAGAAAATACGAACAAAAAAGAAAATAAAGAATATAAAAATGCAGTAACACTAGGCAAGATCCCCTCTAATGAGTTTATAGATTCTTGATAGGCACCTTAGTGAATATAGACATAATATCAAAACTGAACAGAATATAATAATAATAATAATATCGTATGGCCTCGGGCGCCGGGTGCAAGCTTTGTTATTCGACACCCAGAGAGTAGCTTGCATGTCGAATTTCGTTGTTCCTTGAAGTACTATGAAAGTCAAGGAGGTTAGATATTTAAGCTCCTTGAACACTATAGCGCTTTCAAGTACAGAAATGAGGAACTTTGTGTTGGCGGAAACTCCCGAGATTAATTTTGCCATTATGAACACGGCCCACTGAATTCAAATGAGTTCTTTGACATGCCAACATCGTATGACATGCGTGTCGTAATTTTTGCCACCTTTCAAAGATCACTTACCACGGCCAGGAGTGAACCTGCAAGCTTGGGGTTAGTAGACCGACACGTTAGCCACTTACCCACCGTGGCGAGCACCAGAATATCGTCAGGAGATGCATGCAGATTGGACAGAAACCCAATTTCAACTCGACCTAGTAGCTCCAAAGCTACATTATGGATTCAATTGGTCACAGTGACAGCCAATGAGAGGAGGCCAAGCATTCCTTGCCTCAACTTGATGCTTCTTCCTCCTCAGGGGCATTTAAAATATTTCCTTTAGAGAGCACCATGATGCACTGGTGTTTGTATTGCCAGCTATTGCCACATCAAGTTCTTCCATTCTAAACTTGAGCTAGCTTCATGATTGTAATGATTGATTTTACTGTGGTTATATCAGGGACGAATGCTAATGTAAGAGGTACAGTCTGCAATGTAAAGAATTTGTTAGTAGGCTAAAATATTGGGCCAATGTTTGAACCACGCTTTGTGTCGACTATTTCTAGATCTCCTCTCCGAAATATGTTGAGATAATATGGTCAGTTTCGGTCTACTAACAAATCTGATGGATTGGAATCCGGGCTAGCCATAGGAAACAACACAAATCTCTTTACACCAACCCAAGATTCTAACTTAAAAGGGATATGCTCAATACTAGCCTTCTCCAAAAGCTACGAGCCATGACTGGGACTATTTGAGTTGAACCACTGCCATCTGGGTTCAGAATTCTTCAAAGCTATATCGTCGAGCAGTCAGGCTTTGAAGAAAAGGAGCCTGAGCAAGTCTCAATATATTGGTCATGCTTTCAGGTGAAAGGGATTTGCTACTCTTTTCTCACTACAGGCTTGCTTCAATATTGTTATGGCATTTATAGGAATGAAAGTGTGCTGACTTACCATCACCGAGAGTGAGCGAGGTGGATTGCTTGCCGAAGACGTGAAGGACTTTGAGCTGCCCTTTCTCTACAATCACATAGAGCGCATAGGGATCCATACCCTCAGGTCTTCCTTTAACACTATGGTACACCAGCAGGCCGTGGGGCAACCTGGTGCGGAACTTGAACGAGATCTCACGGCAAAGTCTGCAAACAAATAATAACAGTTTATTTACCATCATAAGTTTTGTACTCTCTCTCTTTTGTAATGTCATATATATATAGATGAGCTTGCTGGGCCTGGGAGAAGCCAACAAAATTAAGAAGAGGGTTTGGGCCAAAGAGTGTTTGAGCAGTTTTCAAAATATCAGACACTAAAAAGCCTCATAAATTATCAAAGTACCAATTAACATTAATAACAGCCAACTTAGCGCACTGTAGGCCTACATTCAAACAGTTTTTTTGTTTTACAAAAAGTAAAGCCAATTTTGCATTTTATTGCTGAACTCAAAACTGAAATTATGAGGAATTTCATACGGCCTTTCAATTGAATATGCTAATTAGATGATCCAACGGAATATCATGGTATCATTGTGTTATAATCTAACGAGTTGATTAATGCCATTATTTGAGGGGAACTGTCTAGAATTTAAATATTTTATAAAACGCCATGTTATCAGTAGCTCGACGTACCCATTGATCAACGACCTAAGTGTCAATTATTTTTGAAAATAATTAAATATTACTGCTATAATAGAAGGCATGAATATAATTGCAAGGATATCCTTAGGGCATAGGGTTATAGAGGTGATTTTTCAAGAAAGGGAAAGTAAGATTTTAAGAAGCTTTCCATGGTGGTTGATGGATTGTGTAAAAATTGTTTTGCTGATTCATTTTAAGCTAAAAAGGTGAAGACAACATGCCTGGGTCCTTATTAATAGTTAGGTTAATGTTGTTCGTTTAGTAATTAATAGTTTATGATGTTGCAATATATTAATGTTAGGGTTTTATAGAGTACGATAGATGTCATATCACACAAGTGAATTCTGCCCTTTTGACTTCAGACTAACGCTAACACTCATCCTTAATGAACAAAGAAGACCAAATAATTCAAAGTCAAGTATTAGCCTTTCAAGATGCGAGTGCCGGTGGCCGAGGTGGTAACTAATCTTTGTTTACTTGTGTCACGCTGTCAGCCTGTTTAGTGACAGGTACAGTCGCATGTGTAGGGTATGACTCACCTCCAGTAGTTTCAGTCATCGTGCTCCTCTACGTGGTGACATGAGCTCCTGTTATGCTTAGCCGTGCTGTTGCGAAACAATTAGAAACGTTCCATTCTAAATTCGCTCATTATTATTAATTTTTCCGTTCACAATATAACATCTGTCTAACAGTAGAGTGTGCAATGCTGCTTGACTTATGCACAGACTGTACTCTATCATCTCTGTGTCCCCCTGCTCATCCTGCAATGCTCTAGTTGCTTATTATCAACAAACACTGGCACAGCGTAGTTCAATGGCAGTCGCATCGTGAAAGGTTAATAACATCAAATAACACCCTATATTTGGGAAATATATCATTTAAACTACCGGTAGTAAATTTATGACTTCTTAAGGTATGTGACTTCTTTTTAATGATGATCGTTTGCATAATGAATAAAATGTATCATTAACCATTGGTGGATGTATTTATGATATGCAAATTCATTATTTTTGCCTTATGATTCATTCATCGAACTTTGATATGCAAGTGTTTTATTTGTATTTTAAAGACTTTTGTAGCATAGTGTTCGATATACCTCTGAGTGTTTGTATGTATAGTATACCCAAAAGCATCTCCTCAAATTCCCTACTGCTTTTAAATAATTCATTTACTTTATTTACTGGGTTAATTCTCCAGTGGCATATTGTACAATTACAGAAAATATCAAACACACTTAATGTACACAAGTCGCGATTTGAGAACTATAGTAATTACATCGTAGTATTTACATATAACTTAATGCTAGTCTTGTCTTCTCTTAAACACATTAATATCTTTGGGGAATGGCTCTAAGACTGTGGCAGGTAATAAGCTCCTATTACATCAATGCCGTACCACGATTAATGAAATAATATTTTCCATAATTTGTATGCTGCAGTCAGCTCTCAACTTTGTGCGGATGATCTGCCCTGCTCAGGTAGGTGGGATTTCCTAGACGTTTGCTTAGTTCTCCCCATGCTGGTCAATTATTGTAAGTATTAAACATAGCATATAGTCTGGATTTCATCCTATCTTCCAGAGACTCGCACCCTAGTTTTTCTATCATTCGAGTTCCACTACTTCTAGGATTAACATCATTGAGCACAAACCTAGCAGCCTTCCTCTGTACCATCTCCAGCTCATTGATGAGCCCTACTTGATATGGTTCCCAAACCACTGAGCCGTATTCCAAGATTGACGTCACCAGGGTCAAATATCCCAATTCTTTGCCCTTTAATACCCTCATTACAAAATGAAGTGCTTTGTATGCTTTGGAGATGACACAACCCACATGGGTACTCCATTTCATATTATTCCTTACATGAATGCCCAAGTATTTGCACGAGTCTTCTTTTACAAGTATTTCCGAGTGGATATTTTATTGAAAATCATGCTTTCGTCCTCGCCCGATTCTCATGAGACTACATGTATGTACCAGTACTCTTATCTTCATTTTGTTGTCAACCACCCATTTATGGACCAGGTTGAGGTCAGCTTGTAACTGAGCATTGTCTTGTGAGCTATAGAGTTTTTGGTTTACCTTTGTAGATTCTATAATTTCCAGATTCAAAGTGATTTTCATCACTGTATCTAGTTTCTTGAAGTGCCAAATAGAAGCCTTCTGAGTGAGTGAGTATTACACGATCATCCGCAAACAATCGGCAGTCACTTCGAATCCCATTCGGTAAGTCGTTAATAAGTGTCAGAAATAACAGGGGCCCAATCACACTACCCTGAGGGACACCTGATCTTATACAGTATTACGCGATCTATTTAGCGACCGAACACTACTGAAAATACAGGCTGAGGCAATTAGGGAATTTTACTAACCAGAAGGTTACAATATACTCGGGAGGGTAGGGGGGGGGGACTGGTTGTGAGTCATCCCCGGGGTTAGATGAAGTTCATAAAATGTGACTTACCTTAGTTGGAACGTTACAATCTCGTCACCATCCAGCTGGATGAAGGTGTTGCTCTTGGCGAACATGAAGGTCTTCTGATGGCCCGTCTCGTTGAATGTAAGCTCCACTCCTCGTTCCTCTTTGGGTACAGTCTCGGTGGTAGTGGCTGCTCGCGATACCCGTCCCTTGTCCGCCTCCGACACGATACGAGTCACCTGCCGTTTCTCAGTCTTGTGCTCTCCTTCAGTCGTCGGAACATTATGCTGCAAGTGTTGATCTGCAACAAGACGTGACCAGATGTACCAAAGAGTAGGAACTATTATATTCTCTGGGGTGTAAATAAAAAATGAGTAATAAAAAAACTGAAGAGACGCCTTGAGACAAAAATAATTTAAAGAAACTGTTTTAACAATTTACCCTCACCACTCGCCACTTTTTTATCCTAAATTTTAATAATAATAATAATAATAATAATAATAATAATAATAATAATGGTGCGTTAGGAAGATGGATGGCTGGTTTACCTTTGTAGATTCTGTAATTTCCAGACTCAAAGTCATTTTCATCACTGTATCTAGTTTCTTGAAGTGCCAAAATTTGGATGTTTAATTTCTCCGTTACGGAGGAAATTGTACAAGATCGACCCCAGTTCAGAATATTAATTAATAACCATCATTTCTCTGAGAAAATTACTACCAGAACCAAGAAATCATGGACGGAAGAACGGACTCCAGATGGAGAGATTTTGGGAGCAGAAAAAAAAACATCATCATTAGCAAAATAAGTTCTATCACGCTCTACAGATGAGCATAACGATGTAAAATAATAATAATAAAACTAATAATAACAACGCTTCTAAAGCCACATCAATTAAAATACCACACAGCAGATAAGCGAACCGCATAAAATCGACAAAATGGTCATCATACTAATATATAAAAATGAGATGGTGTGTGTCTGTCTGTTACTCAAACACGCAAGAACCACTGGTCCGATTTAAATGAAATTTTGCATGGATGTAGCTGATTTACCAGGCTTACATATAGGCTACTTTTGATTTCGATATTTTGCACTATTTAAAAATGACGACTATTTTCATATTTCCATTTCTGATAAAAAGAAAACGTTAAGAAATAGCAAACCTTTGATGGCATTACGAGCTTTAGAATTTAATTTTCTATCCGAAAGGTCCTTATCACTTTTCGTGTATCTCCAACGGTTAGCGAGTAAAACCTAAATATGTATTTTAAAATACGGTCAACGCCGAGCGATGTTAGTCTATGTTAGTTTCTACATGAACTGTTTTATTTATATAGGTAGTTTGTGTGGTCCGAAACTAGAAGTGATTTTGAGTCTAATTTTATACTCTTTGTGCCGGTTATTGTATGTGAGTATTTGGATCTTTACGCTGTTTCACAATGTTAAAGTGCTTTCTACTTTGCACAGTATGCTTTCATCCTTTTTATCGATTTGTTTTTCGTTAAATGAATATTTCAGTTGGCCAATATTTATCTGCTTTTTGTCTTTTTTACTATAATCAGAAACCCAAGTTCACAGACGAATGTGTCGGAGACTAACGACTGTCACATTAGTCTGCAGAACTGGGCAAATTTATTTCAATAAAGTAGGTACGGTATTTTGACTGTCACGGCCAATAAAATAATCCGCACAATACACGGCGTAAACCTAGAAAAGTTGCTGAGTTTTAATTCCATAGCCCTGAAATTCAATATACAATCATTTTGGAAGCCATTATAGGGAGGTGAAAGACTTTTTAGCCTTTAGCACTCGCAGTATAGTAGCTTTTTGTTTCCGTGTGGTCTCCTCAGAGACCTAGTGCAGGTCTTTCTATTCGACGCCCGTGGGCGACCTGCGCGTCGGGATGAGAGATGGAATTGATTAAGGTGAATGAAATTGGAGAAGGATGTGGAAGGAAGCAGCCGTGGCCTGTCAGAAGGTACCGTCCCAGCATTTGCCTGGTGTTGAAAATGGGAAACCACGGAAAACCATTTCAAGGACGGCCGACGGTGGGGCTCGAACCCACGCGTCTACCGAGTCAGCAGAGCGCTTGGCCCCATGACCTAACACTGCGCTTTAGCCAGTATAGTAGCTGAGGTGTTCTTTGCTACTCCTTTGGTAGTCCGCAAATAAACCACAAGAGCCCGCTGATGAACCATCTCGGAGTTAATAGGCGTAATCTCGCACAAGTCACGGCATAAACTTGGAAAAATTTTCTGTGATTAATTTGTTTTTGTTATTATTACTTGGGATGATTGAAGTTTGTTCCGTTACTGTTACTCTTTATCATGACGGCACGTACTTTCCGCAATATTACTCATTGCGGATATGATAATTGCTATCAAGTTTGATGTATTTTTAGCATAATGTTTATATGTTTAAATATAGTATGAAGACGTTAAACGACAGGTGTTCAATATTTAAGACAGGTTATTTAACTTTTACTACATAGAAGCTGATATTTATTTCCAATATACACGCACTTTCTCACCTACAAAGCGAAGACAGACAGGCTTTTCTCCGGGTATTCCTGTTTTCCCTGTCACAATTTCATTCCAGCAACAATCTCCACTATCATTTCATTTCATCCATCATTCATTTAATCATTGCCCCACGGGAGTGCGACAGGCTTCGGCAGCCGGCACAGTTCATATCCTTGCTGTTAGATGGGGATTTCCTTCATTCCATTCCCTGACTCGGTCGGTCGACTGAAAGCAGGCTAAGGATTTTCACTTTCCTACCTCTGATTAATAATTTGGTGAGTGAAAATGCATGTAGTATACACATGTAGTTGGTAACATGGAAATAACATAACTACATTAGGAATGTGTGATTATATATATTAATGATTTAGGCCAGCACGTACTAAAAGCCGTTCGAAGAACGGGCACTACAGCTAGTCTTATATATATATAAAAAAAATGGAACTGTATATCTGTCCGACGTTAATGGACTCCCGACACCATTTAACCGATTGCATTGAACGTTTGTACGGTTGTAGTGCACATCCCAAGGAAGGTTTTTGGCAACAATAACTTTAGGTAGCCTTCTCCATTCCTTTCATTTAGGCCCATTGTCTCAAATCTACACAGTTTCACAGATCTGAACCGAATTTTACGCAATTACCATTTGGTTCAAGACGAGTAACACTATTTGAAAATTCGGACAGCCCTCTCCATTCCCTTCATTTAGGCCCTTTGGCACAATTACTGAATTTGCGTGCCCCACAAGCTTTATAATTTTATTTAAGGGCGTCATCACAAAATTTCCACCAGAAATAACATCCTGCACAAGCTTTGCGGTAGTTCATGGGGAGCCACGGCGGACTGCTTAAGATTAACGGGTATTAGTCTAGTCTATTCTGCAGCGGAATACTGTGCTCCAGTATGGTTGGAAAGTGCACAAGTGCATAAAGTGGATACCAAGCTGAATGACACTATGCGTTGCATAACCGGCACCATAAAATCAACCCCTCGCCACTGGCTACCAGTACTCAGCCACATTCCACCACCTCACCTGAGGAGGAAGGAAGCTCTGATCAGAGAAGCAAAGAAGATCTATGCTTCTCCCTCATTACCAATACACCAGGAATTCTGCCACCCACCACCGAAGCGACTTCATTTGAGGAGACCAACCAGTTTATTGGCCGACCAACTTCTGGCAAATCGATTCAACCTAAACCAATGCTGGCAGGACGAATGGTCAAACTCAACGTCTGCAATTAGTGCCCAGGAGATCAACCCAACGGTGAAAATACAAGGATTTGACCTTCCTAGAAAATTATGGTGTCGCCTCAATAGACTGAGAACCAGGCACGCCCGTTGCAATTACCTATGCCATAAGTGGGGTTGGATAGATTCCCCATTGTGTCAATGCAATGAGGAGGAATAGACCATGGACCATATCATCCAGCGCTGCCCTCTACACGCCTACTCCGGGAGCCCTAGTGATCTGTTTCATCTTCGAAAATGTACTGTAATTCACCATACGATTAAATAAATCACGGAGATGGGGACTTACAGCATTGGTGAGGATTTATTATTTTACAGTATGAGTGGAGAAAATATAATTTTTTGCTTCTATACATACTTTATTTGATCCTTTTTGGAAGGAGGAAGGAACAGGAGTTATTTCATTCCCTGCCCCGCAAAGCGAGACAGGGCGGGCACCCAGCTCAACAGGGAGCTATTGTGCCGAAGAAGAGGAAAGGGTTAGAGAATAAATTATATTTGGAAGAAGATATGCTAGGCATATGGATAGGAGGGACGAAGGAGGTTGCAATGGCGCAGAAGACATCGCGACCCCAAGGCGGACCCCCCCAGATGAGGCCCCCCACCACACTAGCCGGAGCATTACCCCACTAGCCCCGTTTATTCAAAAAATATACAAGATACAGAAAATAAAGATTGCCGTGGGTAAAATACAGAAGTATATATAACAAGCAGAAAAGTAATGTCCAGGAAGAATGTCTATTGTTCTTATGTCTGGAAAAGATAAAGACACTGGAAAAGGCACAGAAAATGAATAAATTGCAATGTTTTAAAGTTCAAAAGATTGTCTATTGTCCATGCTGAAAGAGAAACAAAAATATTGCAGAAGCACACGCATCACTAAACGCACTGAGGTGTAGCGGCAACAAGGCCGATAGAATTTAGTAGCACTGGGAGCACTGTGTGACGATGCGTGGAGCCATTCCGGAGAACGAAGTAGACAAAATAAGGTTTAGTGGGACAAAAAATTAAAATTTATGTAACTGCGACAGGGGCGATGTGAATAAGATAAAACTGAGCGAAAATAAATAAACAATGAGAGGGCACTTGTGGTGCCGACAGTAGCAAAGAGGCGGGGCTGACTATAGCCCCCCAAAAGAAAGTAGAACACGTGGAAAATGTGCACAGAACAGAAGAATGGGAGCGTGAGAGGGGGCTAGTCGATGAGTGGAGGGAAGAGATGACCGGTTTCCGGGGTGCGTGTGGAATTGAGGATAGCAGTGGCATAGGGGGAGAGCTCGAGAGCTTCGAGGGGTTGGGTGCCGTGGGAGCGGCGTGCGCGAGTAAGGTAGGGGAAACGAAGGGAGTGAATGTGGGCGAGTGCAGAAGGGAAAGTAAGCATACCAGTGAGGGTGGCGGAAGGGGTATCTAGTTTACAATGATAGGCGATTCTGATAGCGTGGCGGTCAAGGGTGAGGAGACGGAAATAGAGGCGGGGGTGGGCGGTAAGCCAGGTAAGGGAGGCGTAGGTGAAAACAGGGCGGATGAAGGTCTTGTAAACGTTAAGGGTCTGAGGGGGCCGTAGGCCCCAGGTCTTACCGGTGAGGAGGCGGAGAATGCGGAAGCGGGAGAGCGAGCGTTTGTAGACTGAATCGAAGTGAAGGTTACATCAGAGGTTATTTTGGAAGGTAATGCCGAGGTATTTAAGCTGATTAAGTTGAGGAATAAGAGAATCATTGAAGGTGAAATGGAGGCGCTGGGAAGGGCGGCGACGGGTGCGGGAGCGTTTGATATGGATGTATTGGAACTTCTGGGGGTTGACTTGAATGTGCCAGTGATTGCACCAGGTTTGGAGAGTATGAAGGTAACGTTGTACATGGCGTTGGAGGGTGTGAGAACGAGGGAAGAGGGCGAGAATGGCAAGATCGTCGGCGTATTGATACAAACGGAGCGGAGGAGAAGGGGTAGGGATATCATGGGTTTAGAGGACATAGAGAAGGGGTGAAAGGGGGCTGCCTGAGGGACTCCGGCGTGGATAGGGAAAGTGAAGGAAGAAGTACCATGGATGAGGATTTGAGCCGTGCGATGATATAAGAAGTTTGCAATGAGGCGGACGTACGTGCTGGTTAAGGGGAGGTGGAGGAGCTTGAAGAGGAGGCCAGGGAACCAGACTTTATCGAAAGCTTTTTCAACATCGAAACAAAGGAGAAGGGCGTGTTTGTTATTAGGGGAGGCTAGGAAGGCTTCGATGGAGGCAGTGATGTGAAAGAGGTGATCGTGGGTGGAGAAGTTAGGGCGGAAGCCAGCTTGATGATCGGGGATGAGATGAAGGGAGTGGAGATAGGGATACAGGCGTTTGGTGATGATAAGTTCAAAAAGTTTGGAAAGAACAGGGAGAAGGGAGATTGGACGGTAGGAATTGATGTCCGAGGGAAGTTTAGAAGGTTTTAGAAAAAGAAGGGTGTTGGCATTTCCCCAGTGGTGGGGAAAATGTCCGGTGTAGAGGATAGTGTTGTAGATCTGAGCAAGGTAAAGGAAGAGGATGTCGGGGGCCTCGCGAAGGTGACGGTAAGTAATGCCGTCACCCCCGGGGGCCGTAGTGCGGCGATGCTTAAGGATATTGCGGATTTCAAGGGGGGTGATAGGGGAATTGAGAGGGTGTTGGTAATCAGTGGAGGGAAGGTGGGCAAAGGAAGGCGTGAGACGAGGGGAAGTTGGGTCGGTATAGGCATGAATGGTAGGTTCGTCGGGGTGGGAGAGGTGATGGGCGATAGTGGGGAAGAAAACATGGGAGTAATGCTGGGCAAACATATCGGCTTTTGCTTGATTAGAAACAACAGGAGAACCATTACGGAGAATAGGGTACGTGGGATGGGATTTATGACATTGGGAAAGGCGGGAGAAAGTTTTCCAGAAAAGGGCAGGGTCAGGGTGTGGGAAAGGTCGGAGCAGGCGTCATTCCATTGCTTGCGGCGGATGACTTTGATAAAAGAGCGAGCGTGACGAAGGGTTTTATGGTGTTCGGTTAGGGTGACAGGATCGCGGGTTCGACAGTAGGAGCGGTAGAGATCATGGGCAGTACGAAGGAGACGGAGGGCGCGGGGAGGGATAGGAGGTTTCGAAGGGTGATAGGAGTGGCGGGGAACATGGCGGAGATCGGCGGTAATTAAGGCCTGTTCGACACGATGGATGAGTTGTGAGAGGGCAGGGTGAGAGGCAGGGGGTGTAGGAGGAAGGGGGGTGAGGGAGGAAGTTAAGGTGGTACGGTAGGCGTTCCAATCTGTTTTAGAGTATTGCCGGGCTGGAGGAGGTCGTGGAGGAGGTTGGAAAGGGGCAGGGAGGTAGTTAGACAGGGAAATGAGGGTTGGAAGGTGGTTACTACCGAGAGTGGGGAGGACAGCAACAGTAGCAATATTGGCGAGATTAGGAGTAAGCATAAGCAAATCGGGAGTGGAATTGGAATAGGGAATCGTGGGGGAGGGAAAAGGGACGGACATTTCCCGGCTAATGGACAAGAAGTCCTGGAAAAGACGGGCTTGGACAGGGGTGTAGGAGGTAACATTGATATTGGCGGCAAAGAAATAAGTAGGAAAAGTGGCTTCTAGGAAGCGGAAGAAATCGATGGGGGGGGGGGGGGGGGGGAGCGGGGGTACCAGATACATAGTGACAAGGGTGAAAGTTTGGTTAGGAAAGATAAGGTTAAGAAAAATATATTCGTTAAAGCCGTCAGGAAAATTGAAAAAGTGCTGGCGAGTGGGAATTGAGTTGCGAACAGCAACTGCAACCCCACCCGACCGCTGAAAGTGACGATCGGCACGAATGAGTTGGTAGCCGTCAAAGGGGGGAATTGCTTGGGAAGGTTTGAGGAAGGTTTCGTTAAAAATCATGATGTCCGGGGCATGTTGGGAGAGGGAGATGTCCAATAATGGTCGGTTGGAGAAGAGGGAGCGGATGTTGACGAAATAGAGGGTGAGGTTAGGCATTTATCATTAGGCAGGGACGGTACTCAGCGGGAAAAATGCAAAATGCATCTTATTCCCGCTATACGACATGTCGACATGCGTATTCAAAGTGAGACGGGCGGCGAGTTGGACTTGGGAAACAATGAGTGGACGGGCGAAGGGAAGGACGTTTTGGAGGACCATCGTCACGAATCGGACGATGTTCTCCGTGGTAGGGGGAGGGGTAGGGGATGCGGAAGGGGGGGGGGGGGATCCTGGGACAGGACGGGGACAACCTGTTCAGGCTTAGCAGGGTCGGGAAGAGGCCGGCCCCGGCATCGGTATGCGAAGGCGGGGTGGGCCTCACCGCAGGTTGCGCACTTCGGGTGCTCCCGATTTACGCAACGAGCGGTAGGGTGTTCTTGTGCACAAATACCACATACCTGAGTGTTCGGGCAGATGGCTCCAGGGGGTGGTCAAATTTCTGGCACCGGTCGCAGCGCGTACGTTGAGGGGCGGGAGTCCGGGGGCTCCACGCGATGACGCTTACAATAGATGGATGCACCGTTGCGCAGAAGGGCGTCGATGGAGGTGACGTTCTTGCACAGCACTCGCACCAGGGTGGTGGGGCCATGGGCGTTGTTGATCCGAACCACCTTGAAGATATCCAAGCCGGCGAGTTGGAGCTGAGCGGCAACCTCGTCGGCGGAGTACGAACGCTCGACCCCATAGATAACCGCCGACATGATGGGAGTAGCGCGGTGAGATGGGGGAGGCTGATGTGAAGGCTGGGCCATAGTGACATTATAAGCCCGACAGGAGGGGGAGAAGTGTGATGTACCGATGAAGTTAACAATGATGCTGTACAGAGGCTCGGTGGATTTGAGGTTGTGACCCTCCTTGGTCCTCTGTATTTCGAGGTTGTAGGCAGCAAGGTTAGGAATAAACTTGGATAGGACTTGGTGGATATGGCGGGGGTGGTTGTGTTCTGGCATGAGTTTGATAAGACGGACAACATAGTAGGTGGGAGACGGGATGAGGGAGGGATCGGTGACGCTACGCGTGCGGACAGCAGAGGGTAAGGCGGGGTTCCGTGCGGCGTCGGCGTAGCTGCGGAGAAGTGGGCCGGATACAATATAGGCCGGCATATAGACGTCGGAAGATTGAGACTGGTTCTGCTGCGGCGATCGAGGTGGGAAGTGAAATGGGGCAGCGATACGAGATGGTGAGAGACGGTGGAGCGGAGAGTCAATCTCCAAAAGGCTCTTAATACCCAGCTCCTCCGTGGGCGTAACAGTAGTGCTAGTGGAACCAGAACTCTTCCCTGAATAGCAGGGCTTCTTAGCACGCTCGATGGAAGGAGGCGTGCGGTCCTTGCGGGCCATTTTAATTTGCAGAGTTTCCATTTCACTTTCACTCACCTCGGGTCGTTCGTGGTCAGAGTCCGAGTCCATTAGCAGCGACGGCATGGAAGGAGCTTGAGAAGAAGCTTGAGCAGAAGGCGGCATTTTAGCCGCATCAGACGGTGTTTTCACCATGACGCACACGAACACAAGCACTGGTAAGTATATACTCGCTAGCACGGGCACACGCAGAAACTGGTGAGAACCGGTCGTAGCACTGAGAATTTTGAAGGGTTTGGTAATAATTTGAAGACACACGGTCAGCGTAACAGCTTCTTTGATACTGTACAGAGAGTGTTCCTTTTTGTTTTAGGGTCTTTCTTTTATACTACATTGTTGCTTTTCGTGTACGAGTGTTTCAAGATTGAATTCATCTGAAGAAGGAGGGTATTGGTAAATATATCTTCAGAGATGATTTGATACTTATCTTCTAATTTTTGTCGTAAAATTTCGTCATCACATAGAACCTGGGTCCTTTTGGTGTATGGTTCTCACCTCCAGATTAGGTCATCTGGGTGAAATGGTGTTCTGAATAGGGTTGTTTGTCTCGCGGCCGCAAGGTGTCTCTGCAGTCCTATGAGTAGTTCTTATTTAAGTGTGGGTGGACATATAGATTCTTTGATCGTATTTATTATGTATTTGTTTTGGTTTTCGTTAATTCTCTAATTGGATGCATATATTATTATGAAGCTGGGATTCTAAGAGTTTATCGGCGGACTGCCATTATCCACTTGAAATGTTGCTGTTCGACAAAACACGCAAGGCTAATACAATTAAGAAAAAGAAATTCATTGGCCCTTAAAATGTAATAGGTTAATAATGCACACAAAGATTAACATAGGGTCCTTAAATATTCAGTTATATTATCGAAATTTCAGGATTAATTTATTATAAGCTACAAGCAGTATAGAGCCGTCGTACTCTCCCACTTAACAACTTCAACACAATTTTTGATAAGTTGAAGAGCACGCTCGAGGACTTTGAGTTGCGGTAATATTGTTCATTATAACAACGACCTTCCTCTGGGTTGCACACGATACGACACAGCGAGCAAAGGTATGATCTCTTAATATCCAATTGTGATCCCGAACAACGCCGGGCATAAGGGCTAGTTAATAATATATTTTACATAACATAAATTTCATTACTTTTAGTGCCGTGACTCCAGACGTCAAGACCTCTTTCACCACGAAAACTGAAACAACGCAGGCCAGTGAAGATAAATATACCGATTCGAGATTGATGTTGAGTGTCATCGGAAAGATTTAACCTTTGTAATAGATAGATATGAGAAGATTAGCTCAGAACAGGGAGGAATGGACGGCTGCATCAAAACGGTCTAAAGACGAAAGACTCAAACACACATTGAAAGTACAGTATTGTCTTCCTTCTTGTGACCGGGTTCGATTCCCGGTCAATGTATGTGAGATTTTCGAAGTGAAATGCCATGTCCTGTGGTTCGGATTCCACGTAAAATGGAGGTCCCGTGGCTCATGATCGCGAGATTAACAGTCACGTTAAACCACAAGCTTCGAGCTTCCATCTTGTAACGAAGTTCGTTGAATTCAATCTATCACTTTAAAATGCTTTGCTTGCTGATCTGCTCACAGCAGAAATAGAGTAGAAGAAGAATTTATGTTGCGCGTCATTTTCTGTCATGGTTATATTTCCATTCGTTCAAATGTGCATGTACTTTGCAACGTCGTAATCAGGGGAATGAGCCCTACACTTCTCGTGAAGCCAAACTGGTCTTCATCCAACTAGGTTTCAAGCTGTCAGTCCATCCTCTTGTAAATTAGTCTAGTCAGGATGTTGAATTCTTACAATTTGAGGCATAATAATTCGCCAAAATGACAAAAATATTCATCATCATTCTCTACGGCTTATCCCAATTAATTGGGGTCGCCGGAACCAACCCGGCTCATTTTTGTTTTGTTTTGGCCGGGGATTTAAGACCGGATGCCCTTCCTGACGCCACGTGATTTTTCATGTGAAAATTCCACCCCGCTGTCACCGGGATTCGAACCCCGGCCGTCCGGGTGAAAGACGAGCAGCTAAGCCACTACGCCATCACGCTCCCCAAAATGACAAAAATAATATATTTTTAAAAACATCCAGACTGTCCTTTTGAAAAGGACTAGAAAAAATTAGAACCTCCTCCCCCCAAAACTATTTCAGCTTGAAAATACCTTCACTAAAATGTATCGTCCCGTGGCGTAGCCCTGCTCGTTAAATCGTGCACTACGGTCGCGAGGGTAGCTGCAGCAAGTCTGGAGAGGTTTGAATCACGGCGCTGACAGTGGCTATCCTGAGTGTGGTTTATCCCCGTTGTTTTTCACACTACCTACAGGCAAATGCCGGGATAGTACATACCTTCATGTCCCGGGGCACCTACCTCATCCTTGTCTCTAACACAGTTACAATCACTACTACTATCATCCCAGAAACACAAGTTGTCAACCAAGTTCAACACACATCCAAATACACGGGACTGATGACAAAGATGTCCCAAGCCCCTCAAATGAATTACTGTAACTACAATAACAACAACTAAAATGTATATTTGTTTTCGAAATTCGATGTCCTATTTCGTACCGTTCCCTACGTATTAAAAAAAGTGCGTCTCTTCCTTAAAAGACAGTACGGAATTAAATGTAGTATTTGCCTCTCACTCGCACTCCTATATCCTGCAATTCGCTTCGTCCTCTTCTACCCCGGCGATGTTGCCATTTCCCAATAATTGAAAGTGGAAAATCTAAGAAAATGTTTGCGTGATATTATAGAGAATTTTTCGCTCTTTATTATGATGTAAAGATAAAAGCCATAAATAATAAACACGTGGCCCAATTTTCACAATAACGATATTTTAGCGCGAATCAATATTTTTGCAGATATAAAACTTATCACGCCATAGATAATGAACTAAAGATCGCAACAGATCAAGAATTTATTTTTAGATTGCCTGATGTTGGTAGAAGATGCCCTATTTGTCACGGAAGTAATTATTTTCATAATAAGAAAGTTATGCTTTTTTTCCTTAAATGTTACTTGAAAAATCTGGGACGGTGTCACAGGAAAGTTACGTAGCAAGAAACGTTTTTGCTGTTGACTTTACTTTGGTGACTAAGCGAGAAGAAATGTTCATTAATGTCTGAAAAAGTTTTTAAAACAAACCAGAGCTCGATATCAGATAGCATTCATAAGTTATGGCACTTTGCGTAGTCCTCCCACCCAGCGCAGTGCTGACGCAGCGAACGTTTGTTTATTACTCAGGTGACGCGTATATCCCCGACTGCGTTTTACGGAGGGTAGGCGAAGTTAAACTGTGAAATGAAGTGGAGCTTGTGTTCTTTATAAATTGTCCGCCTCGTTGCGTAGTGGCTAGCATTCTTGGCTGTCACTTTGCTGTCACCATGGAGGCCCGGGTTTGAATCCCGGCTCTGCCAAGAAATTTAATTTTGGTCTGAGGGCTGGAAAGGGGTGTACTCAACTTCATGAGACAAAACTAAGAAGAGGCGGGTTCGATTCCTACCTCAGCCATCCTGGAAGTGGTTTCCGTAGTTTGCCTTTGTTTGTCTCGGGAATGAACAAGGGTTCGTTAATGGAGCAGAGTTAACGTTTTTGTGCCAAAAGAACACGGCAGCCACCCATAGCGAAATGACAGGTGAAGTGTATGAAAAGTGGTTCGCCGAGCAATTGTTGCCCAATGTTCCCGAAGGATCTATCCCAGTAATAGACAATGTAGGCTATCACAGCAGAGAAATGTTTCTTGCTTGCCACCATACCACACCACAATACCGCAGTGAACTTAACCCCATCGAAATGGTATGGGCGCAAGTGAAGAACTAACGTCTCATTCAAGAAACAAGAAATGAATAATTTAATTTCGGCTGCATACCATCACTTGACCACACAAAATTGGGTAAATTACGAGGACCACTATATGTTATTATTATTATTATTATTATTTTATTATTATATTATTATTATTATTATTATTATTATATGTCATATTATAATTTATTATAACCTATGATATTCGAGAAAATTTAATATTATAACATGTTATAATATTATCATATTCATGAATAATTGGAAATTATAAATTATTATAATGTGTGCATTAAAATCGCACTCTGAGCTTCGGTGTATCATATCTAAATATTGTACCGTCGTTCGCTTCAAGGCATGAGGTACAGTTATATACAACAAACAAATATTTTCGAAATTACCCGAGTTATGATACATCATGTGCCCGGCCTTGCAGAACTCGTATATGCAGCAGATCTGGCATCAGCGCGCTCCATTTAATGCGTACTGTCTTTTAAGGTAGATACGCTCTTAGAAAAGAACTGTAACTTATTCCTTGTACAGCGGGATAGTATTCCCATACAAGGCAAGGAACTGGTGACGGAATAACTCGATGTAGCAATTTTTCTGTTAGCAACGAGGACATATAATCTCCTAAATCGGAGATACTGTTATTGATTTTTATTTTTAGGGACATGGACATCATGGTAATCGACCCCATGTACTATGGGTTTGTGTGTAGAATTTGTCTGAACTGTGTTGTTGTAGTACCAATAGTTGTAGTGAGCGTATGATTGGGAAGGAGACATCCGTGGTTTTGAGTTAGAAACCATTTCAGAATTTGCCAGAGCAATAGTAGGAGGAAAACCACTTCTAGGAAGACAGTAGAGAATCGAACCCACCTACTGTCAGTTTTACCTCACGAGGCCTCCAACCCTCAGACCAGAATCAATTTAAGTTGCAGAGTCGGCAATCGAACCCAGTACCTTTGGGACCGGAGTTCCAATACATACCTCGAAAACACAAGAAAGCGGTCAAATCAGAGATAAGTCTCCCAACTGTTTCCTATGATAATTTTTTATCAATAGCCCGTAGCCTTTTCTGTATTTATGGCGGTATACTTACTTCGATTAGCCTTTCTAGCTTTGACACAGTAAACCCTTGATTTAGCGGACCTCGATTCAACGGACTTTGGATTTAACAGACTGAATTAGACCAACTGAGTTATTTTTAGCCTATTTTCAATTTTGAAAAAATAGGCTTATGAGATCACCTTTTGTCCGTGTGTGTGTGCGTGTGTGTGTGTGTGATTCGTGTGTGTGTCCCCCCCTAATAAAATCTAAACGGCAGGAGCGATTTCAATGAAACTCGGAAAGTTCATAGCACTATTCCCGGCGACCTCGACCGTGCCCTTCAAATTTTGTTACGACTCACCAATCCAACATGGCGGCTGTGCGAAATATTTCACCAGCATTCAATATCTCCGAAACTATTATCGATATTACCCTGACATTTTATATGGTGATAGAGGGAACTACTATAAGTTCACTTATGTTACTTTTGAAAACCTGGTAACTACAAAACCAACATGGAGGCCAAGCGAATTTGTGACTTTTAAATAGACGTTTCTCGTGATTTGACCAACCAAACGCAATGAAACTTGGTACAGTATATGTTTATATACATTGTAATGCACCGACATCTAACTTCGTTCAATTGTTTACATAATCACAAGATGGCGGATGTGCGAAATATTTCACCGGCATTCTATATCTCTGAAACTATTAGCGGTATCTCCCTAAAATTTTGTACGGAGATAAAGGGCACTACTGGAAGTCCATCTATAAGACTTTCAAAAACCGGTTAACTACAAAACGAACATGGCGGTCAAGCGAATTTGAAAATTTTAAATAGACCTTTCTCGCGATTTAATGTTCCAAGCACACTGAAACCTGGTACAGGAAATATTTATACACATTGTAATCCACTGGTATCTAATTTCGTTCAATTGTTTACATAACCTCAAGATGGCGGCAGTGCGAATTTTAAAATTAAGTTTTTATTTCTTGTGATGTAGTCATGCGATCGAAGTGAAAGTTTGAATAATGAACCTACGCAATAATTTTCCTTTAATGGTACATAACTCTATGGCCTATACATTTAACAATCCAACATGGCGACCATCCGAAATATTTAGACGATACTGAATATCTACCAATCTATTTTAGCAATCAAACTGCATTTTTTAATGTTCATAGGGGCTATGAACTTAAGTTCACCTATAGGACTTTAAATAACCTGGTGATCACAAATCCAAAATGACGGTGACGCGAATTATAAATATTTACATGGACGTTTCTCGCAATTTAACCATCCGAGTGCAGTGAAACTTGGTACAGTAAATCCTTATACGAATGTTAATCCACTGGCATCTAATTTATTTCAATTGTTTCCATAACCTCAAGATGGCAGCTGTGAAAAATTTTAAAATCTCCTTGTTTTTTCTTGTGTCCTAATTATGCGATTGAAGTTTGAATACTACACGTTCACAATAATCTGCATGTAACAGTACATAACTCTAGGACCTACATATATAAAATCCAACATGGCGACCATCCGAAATATTTAGTCGGTTCTTAATATCTACGAATCTATTACAGCAATCAAACAGAAATTGAGTATGTTGATAGTGGCAATTAACTTAAGTAGGATATATGAAAATAGGCTGTATAGTTCTTCACGGAAGTACTTGTTTATTTTTGCGTTTCGCGCGTCCACGTACGCAGGGTCACAATGAAACGGAAGTGTTATCTACTGCGCGTGCGTTCCAAATTCTTCTTATTCAAAAAAGATACGAGCCTTACAGTAGTCGCATATGATGTGTAACATCTGGCATGTTATCCTACTAAGAAATTGAGATGAAATGTATGTGAAGTCATCTGACATGTGATCCTACTCGTATACTACACAGCTTGGACATTCTTAAAATGTTAATTTACGCTCCGTTTTCATACTGGTACTATGATGAATGTATAGATTGAATTGGAGATATGCTACTGTCACACTTGTTTGAACAAACATCACATATTATATTGTAAATTAAGAGGAGGAATGAAACCATAGTCTCTAGCCTATCTATAGACTACTAGAAATAATGTTCAATACAATCAAATTTCCAAACTCCTGCTTGGTGCAAACTATTGTAATTAAAATTAGATAAATCGTAATTTCATGAAGATTCTGTTAAAATGACGCATAATGTTATGATAGATATCGTTTAAATCAATAATCCGGTAGCAAAAATAATTGCCGGGTCTGGGGTTCGAACCTGAGACCTCATGATTCGCAGACTAAGATAATATCCACGCAGCCATTAACACCACACACATTCTTAATAAATCATAATTGTTTTCAGCAAGTATGATTTAATGAATATTTTTACACCAAAGAACGACAACTTGATGATGATTCATTGTAGAAATATTTGTAATGGTGCCTCCAAACCTTTAAGTAATCCGTATGTTATATACATTCCACATGGTTCCACTGCCAGCTGGATAGGATAGCATCCCTCCTGGCTGCTTTAGCTGGCAGTGCGTCTTACACACTTCCGTCCCATTTTTCAAAATCACTCCCACAAAATTATCCAGCAACCGAGTGGAAATATGTTACACATTAAAAAGTAGAGTAAATACCAATTACAGTAAAACCTCGTTAATTAGTGGTCGACAATATATAAACCAATATAAACATAACCTTACTACTCGACTGTAAAAGGAATAAATAAAAACGCGTAGAACAACCTAATAAAACTACGAAATAATTTTCTCAAAAACATCGTCTTATCTGCCAAAATCGTAGATGCAAGAACAGCATACAGCCATTTTTAAAGTAGAATACATCTAACTGATCGTTCCTCGGGAAATACAATCGTTCGATAATTCACAAATATCGATTATTCGTTAGTACAACGTCGATATTTTTTTTTATCACTCGAGAGCTGCGCAATTGAGGACATGCGTCTCAAAGCGTGGGCCGATGAATTTGGTAAGATGTTGCTTTTAAAGATTTTTAAAGCAATTTTTCGAATTAAAAATTCTAATTTCTTAATTCGCAATTTAACGAATTTTCGATTTAACAGACGAACCTCCGCCCCAATTAGTCCACTAAATCGAGGGTTTACTGTATTTATAAAGATAGCATGACATTTTGAAAAAAGACTCCTTTTATAGGGATGTGCTGGAGGTGGCTCGCAAGAAATGGTGTAAATTCTTTGACGACGAACAGGACGAAGAGTCATGCAACACTCCAGAAAATGACGTCACAAAAGACCTGTTTAAGACAAAAGTAAGGGAGTGGTATAAAAACTTCTCTGATGGTGTTCAGAAAGAAGAGAGATACGAAGTCGTCGATTTTTTAAGAGCGTTAAAAATCCCTCAGTATGCCTTCCTTCGGAGGGGAAATAAAGCCGGCGGTCCCATGTCATAGATTTATGGCATGTAAAAGAACCTTAATTACACATGTGTGAAGCTAAATTGTATTGACGTCCGAAACGGGGGAGGAGCTTACTGTCAGCTGTTTGCAATATGGCGGCGTGATAGTGACGAGAAGTAAGCAAGACAGTGATAGGGTGTGCGTTTGTTATGGCTTCTAATTTATGATGGCAAAATACTACATATTTTCTTTCACTGATAGAAATATTTTTATAATCAATTTAAATGCAGTGCTTAATTACTAGACTACCAGTTTAAAATATTACCCACCGGTAGATAGTTAATTTACAGTTTGCTGTTACATATATGAAGCCTGTACTTGGGAGCCTAGCGGTATCGATGTTTTTATTAATTTCACAATATATATCTCTCACATAACACAAAGGACGACTGCCTGATAATAAACTGAATCCAGCAACCCTGAATTTTCATGAATGTTTTAGGTTCAAAGAAGCGTTACTTGGGATGCTCAAATCATACTTCAATATTGCTAATATTGACCTACATACTTGCTGCAAAGGCAAGAATATAAATTTATTAATCTCTTGCCACAGGCAAGTTAAAATGGAGGCATCCTCTTTATCAATATATTTAATTAAATATTTAAAATACAGATATTTAACAAAGCTGGAGTCTCCATTTGAACTTGTCATAAGCAAACGGAACAGATCAAAAACTACATTTTAAGCCAAATCAAATTCACTCCTCAGCTCGACATAAACCATAATACCAATTAAAATCTATACAAAACATACTCTCCTTACTGTTGTACAACTTTCAAACCAACTATTCGCACTCAAAACTGTAAAACCCTGAAATGGGAACTAATTAAAGTTAGAATAGCCTAGGCCGATCAGGTCTCCTGCTACATTACCGCATATGTATACTTAAGGGACACTAGGGCTGAGTTTTTAGGCAAAAATGACAAAATAACTGTTTCGTGTTTTTCCCATATATATGTCTTATGGACCCCTGTCGATCATTTCAGTAAAACAGTTTTCATGCACCGCCATTTTTAAAGGCTCAGCGACATTTTGAAATCTCCTCTGCCTAAAAAGAAGATGGTAGGCAAATCATAGAAAGTAGGCTATACTTTTCAAACTAGAAATCCTAGAAAGTCGTAGGATAACTCAAACAAAAGGTCTCCATGCTCTTTATCTCTACAACAAAACATTGTATTTTTCACATTTTTCCCACAAAAGTTTCATTGGGTGAGCCAAACCGGTTAATATAGTATGCGATTTTATAAAAATGCATTTATCTCCAAACATCGTTTTCAGGTAATCAAAATGCTCCATGTGCATGAGGTATTCACCAATTTTACTAAAAAAATACTGGATATTCAGAAACACATGTGTTGCAAGATAACATTGCAATATCTCCAGCCTTTTTGTAAATTACAGACCAAAAAATTAAAAAACTATGAAAAATTATCAAAATTCATAAGACATGATGGCACATAAAGAAAAAATTAATCTAACAGCATACATGTGTCACTTTCCTGAAATGTCTCAATGTTATAATATTTAGAATAGTTTAAGGTATATGTAATAAAAATATCAAGCGTTTTACACAATTGCTAATGCGCATGGAGCATTTTGATCACACGGTATATTTTAATAATATAATTAGTAAAATATCAATTACATTTCTTCCAATTGTTTTCAAATTTGGTATGTGACTTAGTGTTACTATTCTAAGTATGCAGTTTAAAATTTAACTCATTCTGATAATAAATGTGGAAGTTGAAACACTCAGCCCTAGTGTCCCTTAACATCACTATAACTTCTAAATTACGGCTAAGTGACCTATCTGCCTGAGTAGTACCCGTATAGGTGTTACCGGCCTGCCTGGGATGATGGGTCTCCAAACCGGTACTTAAAACTAAGATTTTACACATTAATTAACTAAATTCAACAGTAAGGAGATCATAGACAAAAACACAATTTAAGCCAAATCATACTTAAAATATTGCAAATATTGAGCTACATACTTGCTGTTCAAAGGCAAGAATATAAATTCTCTGGCAAATTAAGGCTAGGAACAGCATTTTTCTTAAGTTTTCTAACCATTCGACTATTGTCAATCGGAAGAACCCCTAAAATAAATTTACGAAGAGCGGATTACATTCGGTTCAATGTGCGGCACAGAAGTATTAGGCTACAAGTTTATCAGTATTTTTGATGTAGCAAAATCCTTGTGAATACAAATTAGAGACAATAACTATCAATAATCAACAGTACCGGTGCTTACGCCGTGGAAAGAAATCGTATTCACAAAAATGCAGACTGCACACAGTCATGTAACGTGTAACACGTTTTCCAATTGACAGCGCCGAAGCCCATCTTTCTCTCTGAACTTTTTGTACAGGAATGTAGTGAGGAGATTTCGTACCCATTTTATACGATTTGCAACCGTATACAGAGCAGTACCTCCTCGAATTTGACAAATTCCTTTCTGTTTCCATCACGACATCAATGCTTCACCATGAAAATAAACCTCACCAGTCACAATGTTACAGCTTCAACATTCTACCGCGTGGCTGCGCCATCCAACTTTTCTGAAGTCAATAGGTGAAGAATGTAAACAACGCTCCTAGGTTCCTACGTTCGTTGCCAAGAGCCGACTGCGGTGGCGTCTGGTAGCTAAGTTCTGAACTAGTAGTTGTTGACGGTGGCGTTTGGCGGCAAAAGTAGGAACTATTTGAAAAATTCAATAGTCTGCAGTCCTTACTTGAATTAAAAACAGATAACGCACAATATTACAGTCATCATAATTAACACCGGTTATCAGACAGATTCTACACACACCCAAAGTACACGGGGCTACATGACCGCGTTGTCGCAGCCCCTAAACTTAAGAACCAACCAACCAACCAACCAACCAACCAACCAACCAACCAACCAACCAACCAACCAACCAACCAACCAACCAACCAACCAACCAAAAGAGAGATACAGTATATCGTAACTTGTTGCCTTCAAAGTTACTGAGTCCAACTTCGGTTTCCAGCAGGGAAAACACTGAAAATATCCATCATAGCAAGGGACGACGCAGGTTTAATGTAATTTCAATAATTTTGACGCGGTTTAAACCGAAAATTAAAGTTTACGTATGAAGATAATTGAATTGTTGCTGTTGCTTATTTTAGGGACTGCGACATCGTTGTCATATAGCGCCGAGTATTTGGATGTGTGTGGAATTTGTCTGATAACCTCTTTTATTGTGATGGCTGAAGTATGTGTGTGTCTGTAAATTTGGGTGGAGGTGGGGGGTAGGATTGTGAAGGAGGCGGCCGTGGCCTTAAGATAGGATTTTCCTGTGGCAGAAGTGGGAAACCACGGAAAACCACTTTCAGGATGACTGAGGCGGGAATCGAACCTCCTCATCTCAGTTTTGGCTCACGGGGTTGAGGGTACCCATTTCCAGCCCTCACACCAGAATTAAAATTTATTGGCAGAGCTGGGGTTCGAACCCGGACCTCCGGGGCGACGGCCAAGAACGCTAGCCGCGATACCACCACGAGGTGGTCCGAAGATAATTAACCAATGTTTCCATTTCCCCTACGCTATCTGGAAGATATTGATTTTGTGCGTGCCCTTCGTTAAATTATTGGTAACACATCCCTACCTCATAAGTCCACCTCGTGGTGTAGTGGCTAGCATTCTTGGCTCTCACCCGGAGGTCTGGGTTCGATTCCAGATTCTGCCAAGAAATTTAATTTTGGTGTGAGGGCTGGTACGGTGTACACACAGCCTCGTGAGGCGAAACTGAGAAGTGGTGGGTTCGATTCCCATCTCAGCCATCCTGGAAGTGGTTTTCCGTGTTCCCCCACCCCCCTCGCCCCCCACTTCTATCCCAAGCAAATGTTGCGTTGGTTCCTAACTTAAGGCCACGGCCGCCTCTTTCTCAATCCTCACCTGAATTACAAATACCCGCACTACTACAGACATCACACCAATACAGGTTATCAGACAGATCCTACATATACCCAAGCACATGGGGCTACATTATCACGATGTCCAAGCCCCTCAAATGAAATAACAACCGGTAAGTTAGGAACCCAAGATAAGAAACAAAAATACCTCGACACTATTCGATTCCTTTCCATTCCACTTATCGCATCCAAGGCGAAGTTTATTGGGACATCAGGATATTATAAAATTAATAGGAACTGTCCGAGGGATACCGGGACGATTGTATGTGGCATCGAAAATGCCATGACGCTGTAAATTTTGCGTGAGAATTTTTTCATGCGGTTAATTGCCACGGCAATTACTTTCCCTAAACATGGAGTAAGTCGTCATGACAGCTGCTAACATTGAGAAAGTTATTCAATTAGGGAATTACAGAATTAATGGGCATGGAGGAAATACGTTTGGTTACAAAGTGGATCTATAATGAAACATAGACTGATGTCTAGACTGTCTGTTACGTATTCAGCCCGAAGGCTGGTTGGATCTTCAAAAGGTACCACCATAGGTTATGTAGGTAGACACCAACAAAAAAGAAAATACAAGGCAGCACTAAGCAGGGTGAGGAGTGAGGAGCACTAATTGTGTCCGGAATGTCATTGTTCAGCACCAATCATTCCTCAGTAGCCTCCATATAATCAAAGCCATGAATGAGTCTGAGACATCGGTTAAAAAGCCACATTTTACTCCAGCCTGTGCCAACAGACAAATGCAAAAATACTGCATTAATCAAGATATGGCAACAGGCCAAACGGATACAACATGTATTGGACATTATACAGTACACTATATCACAACGATAGCATACACATTACAGTTCGAAGAAGTCTACCTCCGCTGTTCCAACGCTGAACAAGTTTCCCTACACCCTCTGCGAAGAAGGACCCTGATTGCTGGTGAAACCACTCATCCAGCCCTATTTTCCCTCGTTGTGGTGAATATAACGTTTTTGGTTAATGAAGAAGTTCCTAACGACAAGCCCACTTATCAAATGATTCATGATGCTGTGGGATTTCACTGACAACCAGCGTCCTTCTTCGCGGAGTGTATAGGGAAACTTGTTCTGCGTTGGGACGGGTTCCTGAACAGCGGAGGTGAATGTCTATAGGCTCCCTTGATTTGTCATCTCGACTGTATGCTGTCGTCTACGTTGGGACAGTGCCTGAACAGTGGAGGTGAATGTCTATAGGCTCCCTTGATTTGTCATCTCTACTGTATGCTGTCGTCTACGTTGGGACAGTGCCTGAACAGTGGAGGTGAATGTCTATAGGCTCCCTTGATTTGTCATATCTACTGTATGCTGTCGTATACGTTCGGATGGATGCCTGAACAGTGGAGGTGAATGTCTATAGGCTCCCTTGATTTGTCATCTCTACTGTATGCTGTCGTCTACGTTGGGACGGATGCCTGAACAGTGGAGGTGAATGTCTATAGGCTCCCTTGATTTGTCATCTCTAATGTATGCTGTCGTCTACGTTGGGATGGATGCCTGAACAGTGGAGGTGAATGTCTATAGGCTCCCTTGATTTGTCATCTCTACTGTATGCTGTCGTCTACGTTGGGACGGATGCCTGAATAGTGGAGGTGAATGTCTATAGGCTCTCTTGATTTGTCATCTCTACTGTATGCTGTCGTATACGTTGGGATGGATGCCTGAACAGTGGAGGTGAATGTCTATAGGCTCTCTTGATTTGTCATCTCTACTGTATGCTGTCGTATACGTTGGGATGGATGCCTGAACAGTGGAGGTGAATGTCTATAGGCTCCCTTGATTTGTCATCTCTACTGAATGCTGTCGTCTACGTTGGGACAGTGCCCGAACAGCGGAGGTTCCCTTGAGCTGTCTTGTCATCTGTATGATGTCGTAATACAGTATTTTGTCCAATGCATAATGTCGTCGTTTCTAGACAACACTTTATGTTTCATTTGAACAACCCTTATAAAATACAATCATACTTGGACTTAACACGGACACTTCAGTCGTGACATTAAATGAAGTATCTTGCTTGCGTGGTTTCAGTTTTCATGTTGAAAGAGGTCTTGACGTCCGGAGTCACGGCACTAAAAGTAATGCAATTTATGTTCTGTAAAATAAATTATTAAATACCATTTTGTCGATTTTATGCGCTCCGCTTATCTGCTGTGTGGTATTTACTGATAAAGGAAAAGTCCTGTGCGATCGTATTTTGAACACCCACAATCAAAACATTAGTGTGGAGGAACATCGACATTTGAAGAAAGCAAGCTAATAGTTTTAGGCGTAATAGTTCTTACCATGCGATCATATAGTACTGGAAATGATATGTCATGTCCACCTACGCTCACCAGGTGCGATTTAGTGCCAATGTATGATGGGAATCTTAGACATGTAAATCGGTCCACATTTCTTATTAAATTGTTTTGGCGGAGGATCTTAATCGAGTCTTTCCGGAGTACACTGTAACTGTCCTGTGGGGAGATTTAACGCGTGCACTATGATTTATGAAGGGGATTTTGTTTCCCTTTCTGATTTAGTGCATTTATTTTACGAGCTGGTATGTAAGGATGTTAACCATTTTGGAACTTAAAATTTGATTATATTTTTTCAAAGTGCACAAAAATATGTAAATCATGTGAAAATTTTACGTATGCAACAGATGAATTGAATTGGGCTACTAGAAATTAACTTCTGAGTTTTCGTTTGCTTATGACAAATAGGAAATGAGTAAATTGCCTATAATTCTTTTAAGAATCATGTCTTTCTCTGTAAATGCTACCCCATTAATCTGAAGACAACGGTAAGTATAAGTGACGAAATTTCTCGGATAATGCAGTCTGGATGATACGGTCATTGCAGTTGTTACGCTGAAGTGATTTGGAACTAGTGGGTTGCTCTCTCGGAAGCCGTGATGCATCTTACATTTCCTGGAACGGTGTGGTGACCTACTGATAGTCTATATTAAGACTTTGTTACGAAATTCAGTTCTTTTGCAACCAACAGCCACGACTTCCCACACTATTGTGATGCCATTGACCTCCATCCCAAGCAATGACATTATGAGAGAACCAGGAAATCAAAGATGAATGCCATCTTCCGTGTCCAGTTCCTAGCCTGAGGGTTGGAACTGGGTGTAATCAACCTCGTGAGAACTGGCAAGACAAGTTATCGAGCTTCTACCCTCAGATCAGGCGGCTTCGGTGGCGTAGTTGGTAGCATGCTGAGCTTCTATGCCCAAGATCGTGGGTTCAAACCCGGCCGAAGTCATCGGATATTTTAAGAGCGTTAAAATACCCTCAGTATGCCCTCCTTCGGAGGAGAAGTAAATAGATAGATTTACGGCATGTACAAGAACCTTCCACTAACTACAATTGTGTGAAGCTAAATTTGTAGGTTTGATTTGAATAACGCTCTATTACGTTCCAACGTTCGACGCCAGGAGCAGGTTGAGGTGGCATCTAGTAGCCAAGTTCACAGCTAGGCGTCGTTGACGCTAGCAAAAGTAGGAACTACTTAAAATTGATCGTCTGCAGTCCTAACCTGAATTACAGATAACACACACTAATACAGCCATCATAATTAACACCATCATACAGATTCTACATACACTCAAACTACACGGGGCAACATAACCGCGTTGTCGCAGCACCTAAACTGAGGAACCTACCAACCAACCCTCAGATCGTGATAAAACTCAGAATATAGCTGAGAGCTACTGGGATGAAAGGAGCCACGCGGCCAATCAAGAAGAAGAAGAAGGAGAGAAAGGAAAGGGATAAGGGGGAGAATCAGAAAAAGTAGAAGAAAGAGGAAAATACTTCTACTTCTACTAATACTGCTACTACTAATGATAATAGTAATAATGAGAATAGGAAGAATAAGGAGGGCAAGAAAAAATGAATGAGGAGAGAAGGAGAAACAGAAGAAAAATGAGAAGAAGAATGACAAGGAGTGATGACAATAATAAGCCAACTCCGTACAGGCCATTGAGGCCCTGGGAGTAGTGGAAGGTAGAGGATTCCACTCTTTGTGACAACAGCACTAGATGGGATGGAGTTGTCTGCTCCACGCCCGGCCTTCCTTTCTCCCAGGAATTACCCTGGAGGCTGAGTGAACCCCATCCGCAGTAGAGTCTGTTGCTGTTGTTGTTGTTGATTCTTTAGGGGATTTGCGGCATCGTGGTCATGTAGCCTCGTGTACTTGGGTGTGTGTAGAAGTTGTCTGATAAACTGTGTAACTGTGATGTCTGTACTAGTGTGTGTACTTTTATACGAGGAAGGATTTGTGTAGGAAGCTGTTGTTGTTGTAGTTGTTTCATTTGAGAGGCTTGGGCATCTTGGTCATTTACCACCGTGTACTTGGATGAGTGTTGAATTTTGCCTCATAACCTGTGTTATTGTGATGACTGTATTAGTGTGTGTATTTATAATTCAGGTGAGGATTCAATCAATCAACGTATAATATAGCACGTTATATTTTAACAAGCTATTAAAAACCAACATTCAATTATTATACTCCTTGAAAAGGACAAAGAGTTATAACTATACCCACGCATTTAGGAGAAAGTAGGCTACCTGTATGCTGGTCCCGTGGTGATGTTGTAGCGCGCCTGCCTCTCACCCGGAGGCCCCGGGTTTGATCCTCGGCTCCGGCAGGGATTTTAGAAACTGACGTGAGGGCTGGAACGGGGTGCACTCAGCCTCGTGAGGACAATTGATTAGCTGTCTGACGGTGAGGCAGCGCCCCGATCACGAAAACCAAGATTAATGGCCGAGGGGACCCGATGCGCTGATCACGCGTCATCCCAATATCTGCAGACCAAATGGCTGGGCAGCGGTCGCTTGGTAGGCCTAGGCTCTTTACGGGCTGTAGTGCCAGGGGTTAAGTTGAGTTTTAGCGGGTGAGTTAGCTGTGGTTGTTACGGCATGGCTGCAGGATATCGCTCACATCCGGGAGGCGAGGAGGTTCGAATCCCCCCGCCGGCAACCTTGAAGATGGTTTTCTGTGGTTTCCCATCTTCCTTCTAGGCAAGTGCCAGGGTTGGTCCCTAACTATAGGCCACAGCCGCTACCTCCCAAATCCTAGTCCTTACATTCACTTTTTCCTCCCTAGACAACACTCCACACGCGACGGTACTTGTAGCTCACCCCATGGGTGTCCGAATTGAAGCAGCTACAGACTCTGTCGAGCCGAACATGTCCTCGGACACTCCCGGCAACTAAAAGCCATACGCTAAAAAAAGTTAAGTTTTAAGGCTACCTGTACATGTTTTTTTACTGAACTACTTGTTTTATTTCTAAAATCCTCTACACGGCTAGGGATGGAACCCACTCCCTTTCAGTTAGAAGCTCAGCGCCTCTACCGACTGCGCTACGCAGTCCCATAATAATAATAATAATAATAATAATAATAATAATAATAATAATAATAATAATAATAATAATGACAATTGGACCATGCTTACATTTTCCTGACCTTATTGTATGATGGACTAATTTTAGAGCAGTATGGTACAGTTTAATTTCTGGATGTGTGAAGTACCGTGTATTAACTTGAGACATCAAAAGGGCATTATAGTGAATCTGTTATCTAGCTGCTATGTGTACTCTCTCAGCCCCTGTATCGATAAAATACCGTCATCTCGTATAGAGTAAACGAATTCTAACAGTTGAGATATGATTAAAAATGATATGCAGTGTTTACCATTTTATCTAGAAGCTACAGTAGTTTAGTGGGGTTATTGGCTCAAGGATATTCTGCTCGATGTGGTGAGCTTTTACGGCATTAAATCGTGCACTGTTGCCTCGAGAGCAGCTGTAGCAAAGTCCAGACATCGCAAGTACGAATCCTGGCGCTGACAGTAACTATCTTGAGTGTGTTGTCTCCCAGATTTTTCCACACTTCATCCAGGTAATGCCGGGATAGTAACTCACTTCAAGTCCTGGTGCACCTATCTCATCCCTGTCCCTAATACAGTTTCACACACTACTACAGTCATCACAGAAACACAGGTTATCAGACAAGTTCAACACACACCCAACTACACGGGGCTGATAACCAAGTTACCCCCCGCACCTAAAATGAATTGACAACAAAAACAACAGCATTAAAAAAAACAGAAACCCAAGGCACCACCATAATTAGACGTACTCGACAAGGCGAGGAGTGAGGCAGTTTGATGAATAATACTGTATACTCGAAATTTAATGTTTTTTAGTCGGTCAACACGATTGTACCCAATTGTAATGGATGGTTCCCTAACCCTGAAAACAATTTCACCAGATTAATAAATAATTTTAAAAAATAATTCAGAATTAGGGAACCACCCATTACAATTGGGTACAATCGTGTTGACCGACTAAAAAACATTAAATTTCGATTACTAAGGCAACAATGAACAAGTGGTTCCGTGAATAACTAAAACCCTATTTTCATTTATCCTACTTATGTTAATTGCCTCTATCAAAATACACAATTTCAGTTTGATTGCTGTAATAGATTCGTAGATATTGAGAGCCGTCCAAATATATCTGATGGTCGCATTTGTAGGATATTTATGTAGGCCATAGAGTTATGTACTATTACATGAAGATTCAAAACTATTTTATTGTATGGCTTTTAGTGTCGGGAGTGTCCGAGGACATGTTCGGCTCGCCTGAGGCTGTAGCTGCTTTACGCGGACACCCATAGGGAGAGCTACAAGTTTCGTTCAATTTCAAGTAGTTCCAACTTTCGCTACCAGATGTCACTGATACCTAGTGGTGAACGTTTGAGAGAGCATTATTCACACTTCAATCGCATGATTAGGACACAAGAAATGAAAACGAGATTTAAAAATTTCGCACAGCCACCATCTTGTGGTTATGAAAACAATTGAAGTAAATTAGATGCCAGCTGATTAAAATGTGTATACGGAATTACAGTACCAAGTTTCACTGCGCTTGGTTGGTTAAATCGCGAGAAACGCCCATTTAAATATTGCGCGCCGCCATGCGATGGTTAGATTCAGTGTAGAATGATTTTGAAGTGAGAGGTGTAGAAGCAGAGGAGGCTGTAGTGCTAACTACTGTACTAATAGGGTATCAAGGAGGTGACTTGTTCGCACACAGAGGCTTGAAGACTAGACAGGACGCTGAAAGGCAAAACAACCTCAAATGAAAATGTATGTACGGTAGGCTATTTTATATCTTTTGAAAATTGGAAGTTGTAATCATCATCGTCGTCTTCACCAGAAGCAGTTGATGTTGAAGGCCAGCATAACAACTGAGTCGTATTCATATCCGGAGTTAGACTGAATATTTTGCACGAGCCTGTTGCTCACGCTTTGAAAGTCACAAGCCTATTCCTATTTTTCACGTTGACAAGAGTCATTTTGATTAATACCCTCTCGCAGTCAGTATTATAATATAATAATTATGTTACTGGTTTTACGTTATTTTTAACTACTGTGGATTTTAAAGACGCCAGGTTGCCTGAATTTTACCCCGAAGGTGATCTTTAACATTCACTCGCATTTACGCACCCTCAAATGCTACTACGCCGGGATATGATCAACCTTTGGCACAAAAGGCGACAATGTTACAGCTGCACTACGTGACCAGTCGTCATTAGAATAAGGCAATTACATCAAGTGCTGTTTTGAAGACTACTGTATTCAATTCTCTCCCCCGCCACGCTAAAGGAAAAAAAAGATCGCACTAGTACAAGGAACAAATTACTGTATTATCATTTGTGTACGATCAAGATTGCACAGTTGGCACCGCTGGCCACTAATTATACTAGGTATTATTCTGTATGTGTTTTATTATTAACCAAGATACATATCTTGGCCTTCAAAAATTAATAATTACGGGATAGGCCTTAAGAATCGTTTCAAGATTATTATGGTTTTATGGTTTCTCACGGTTTCTGCAACAAAGACGCAATAAATTCAAAGGGCTAGGTGAACAAAATTTAAAATTTATTTGTAACTGTATATTCTATTTATTATTATCATCATCATCATCTCACAAGCATTTTCATAAAGTTTCTCATCAGTCGTTAAAATGCTTATCTAGGTTTAAATTAAAAAATCCCTTTCTTCCCGAACTTTTCAACATACAAAGGTGACATATTTAGATATAATTTCCCGTATTTCCCTTAAAACATTGAAGAGTTTCGCTAATTTACCCGGTTTCCTCCATTACTATTTAGTAGTTTTATTAAAAGGCTCCAGAATGCCCAAAATATTCTAAATGTATAAAATGTTGTTTTTGCACTAGATTACTCTATGGACTTTTAAGCTTTCTTATGGTACATACAATTTTTCATTTCTCACAACTGAGACTTCTTCTTCTTCTTCTTCTTCTTCTTCTATGGCTCTACAGTTCATTGTAAACCTTGGCCTCTTAAACAGCCTTCCGCCATTTATCGCGTTCCAACGCTAAAGCTTCCGAATTCCTATAGCGCATTTCCCGAAGATCTTCGATAAGTCCGTCCATCCATCCATCTGGTTCTCGGTCGCCCTCGTCCTCTCTGTCCCCCTGGGTTTCCATTTAATACTTTTTTAGGTACTTCAGCATCACTCATCCGTGCTACATGCCCGGCCCACCTCAATCTGGCTGATTTCACTATTCTTCTAATAGGTGGGTCGTTATAAATGTTGTACAATATGATTGTACTTCCTCCTCCATGTTTCTCTTTCGCAGACTGGGCCGATGATTCTTCGAAGTATCTTTCTTTCGAAGGCATCCAGCATTCCGGTATCTTTTGCTGTTAGTGGCCAAGTTTCCGAGGCATATGTAAGCACAGGTCTTATAAGTGTTTTATAGATGGTTAATTTAGTGGTACGGGTCAAGAACCTTGAGGAGAGAAGCCTTGTTAGAGCAAAATAGGCTCTTTTGGCTGCTATTAATCTCTGTTTAATTTCATAAGAGGTATCGTTTGAGTAGGTGACTGTTGATCCCAGATATTTAAACTGTTCAACTCTCTCAAAGGTGTAATTGCCCACGGTTATTGAGGGTGGCATGTTCTCCTTACGTGCTTTCCCAGCAGCCATATATTTAGTTTTCTGCTGGTTGATGTTCAGTCCCATTTTCTTACTGGCCTGACTCTTTCATTGATTTCGAGTTCTTGCCACTATATCTATATCATCGACATACGCAAGTATCTGCACTGATTTATAGAAAATTGTTCCCCTATTCAGGACTTTCGCATCTCTCATCACCTTCTCCAAGGTAACATTAAACAGGAGACATGCCAGCGCGTCACCCTGCCGTACCCCACTCTGAATATTTAATGTCTCATACATCATTCCTCCCGTTCTCATACTACTTCGTGTCCCACTCATTATCATTCTCACCAACCTTACCAATTTTCCAGGATTTCCCAATTCAATCATAGCATGGTACAATTGCTCTCTGTCTATACTGTCATATGTTCCTTTGTAATCAATGAAGAGGTGATGCGTGCCAATCTCATATTCGATTGTCTTCTGTAAAATTTGCCTTAAGGTGAAGATCTGATCTATAGTGGACTTTCCTGGGATAAATCCATACTGGTATGACCCAGTCTCTCGCTGAACAATTGGGAGAAGACGGTCAAATAGAATGTTGGAGAATACTTTGTATCCCAAATTATGTAACGTAATTCCTCTATAGCTATCTCACTCAAGATGATCTCCTTTCTTATATATAGGATATATAATTCCTTCTTTCCATTGCTGAGGCATTTTCTCCTCATCCCATACTGAAGTAGCTATTTTTAGGAAAGTTCGTTCCAATTCATTCCAACTTGCTTGAGCAGTTCCGCTGGAATATAGTCTGTTCCTGTTGCCTTGTTGTTCTTCAATTTCTTCATGGCAGTTTTCACTTCTTCTCGAGTTGGTGGACCTATATTTTCGCCAGGGTCATTTTCTCCTTGCGCGTCTATTGAGTGTCTTGTTGTCATTCTAAAATTGAGAAGTCTATCAAAATGTCACCGCTATCTTTCACATATCTCTTTCCCCTCGCTAATTTTTCCTGTTTCATCCTTTATCAGGCTAGTTTTGCAGCATTTACCTCTCTATAAAATTTCCTCACCTCATTTTGATTTCTCAGAAGCTCCATTTCTTCGATATTTGCCTTCATCCACTCTCTATTTTTTCTCTTATGGATCTTCTTTTCAATCCTCCGTTTTTCTTATAGACTTCCTTCGTTCTTCTTGTACAATTTGATTGTAATGTCCTTCTGTATGCTGTGTTCTTCTCTTCTGTTGCTATTTCACACTCAGTGTCAAACCAAGGAGATCTTTTATATCCTGTTTCTATTTCCAGTGTTTCATTCGCCGACGTCTCCACTGCATTTTTAATAATTTCCCACTGATCACTCCTGAGACTACTTTCCTTTTACTTTCCCACAATTTTGCGTCCTATTAATAAAGTACTTTTTTATTTCTAGTAGACGGTAGATACAAAAAACTTTTAAAGAAAGAGGCTTCGGTAGAAGCAAGGACAAAGGGACATGGAACAACAGCAAAATGGATGCTAGTTTTTCAAATGGAAGAAGAAGAATGCTATGCTAATGTCATGTTCTAAAGCCCTGAAAAATCTTTGATTACAATTTCACGTTATTTTTTTTCTAGATTTAATCATATGTCTTTTTTTTCAGAACTTTTCAACATACAAAGTTGAAACTTTTTGGTATAATTCCTCCTTATATACAGTATGTTATATCTATATATATAAAGCACAAAGTTTGTCTGTCTGTCTGTTATGTATACAAATCTACACCGTTTCACCGATCTGAACCAAAATTTGTATACTTACCCTTTGGAACCTTGCGGGTAACCCTGTCAACATTAAATTTCGGACAGACCACCCCATGCCCTGCATTTAGGCCCTTTTGCACAAATCTACACCGTTTCACCGATCTGAACCAAAAGTTGTATATTTAACCTTTGGAACCCTGCGAGTAACACTGTCCACTTGAAATTTCGGACAGACCACCCCATTCCCTGCATTTAGGCCCTTTGGTCCAAATCCACACCGTTTCACCGATCTCAACCAAAATTTGTATATTTACCCTTTGGAACCCTGCGAGTAACACTGACCACTTAAAATTTCGGACAGACCACCCCATTCCCTGCATTTAGGCCCTTTGGTCCAAATCTACATCGTTTCACCGATCAGAACCAAAATTCGTATTCTTACCCTTTGGTGCCCTGCGAGTAACACTGTCTGCTTGAAATTGCGGACAGACCACTCCATTCCCTGCATTTAGGCCCTTTGGCCCAAATCTACACCGTTTCACCGATCTCAACCAAAATTTGTATATTTACCCTATGGAACACTGCGACTAACACTGTCTGCTTGAAATTTCGGACAGACCACGCCATTCCCTGCATTTAGGCCCTTTTTGCACAAATCTACACCGTTTCACCGATCTGAACCAAAATGTGTATACTTACCCTTTGGAACCCTGCGAGTAACACTGTCAGCTTGAAATTGTGGACTGACCACTCCATTCCCTGCATTTAGGCCCTTTGGCCCAAATCTACACCGTTCCACCGATCTCAACCAAAATTTGTATATTTACCCTTTGGAACACTGCGACTAACACTGTCTGCTTGAAATTGCGAAGAGGCTACTCCATCCCCTGCATTTAGGCCCTTTGGCACAAATCTACACCGTTTCACCGATCTGAACCAAACTTTGTATACTTACCCTTTAGAACCCTGCGAGTAACACTGTCCACTTGAAATTTCGGACAGACCACCCCATTCCCTGCATTTAGGCACTTTAGCACAAATCTACACCGTTTCACCGATCAGAACCAATATTCGGAAACTTACCCTTTGGTACCCAGCGAGTAACACTGTCTGCTTGAAAGTGCGGACAGACCACTCCATTCCCTGCATTTAGGCCCTTTGTCCCAAATCTACACCGTTTCACCGATTTTACATAATTACCGTTTGGAACTCGGCGAGTAACACTGTCCACTCGAAATTTCGGACAGACCACTCCATTTCCCGCATTAAGGCCCTTTGGTACAAATCTACATCGTTCACCAATCGAAAACAAAGTGTGTATACTTACCCTTTGGAACCCGATGCGTAACACTGTCCACTTGAAATTTCTGACATACCACTCCATTCCCTGCATGTAGCTCAGGAATTCCTCGGGGTTGCCAGCTTCCTAACTCACCAGTCATGAGCCCTTGAGGGTGTACCAGAAGTGGTGGGTCTACACACACCCTGCCTCTTTGAGGGCCTTGAGCAGAAGACAGGAGATATTATGAAAAGGAAAAGAAGGCAGACCCCTCGAAGAATGAGGGTATCAGGAAAGATGAGACAAAGCCAATTAAGGCGGGAAATTGAAAGACTCCCTAGCCCTCGGATACCCTAATACAGTCTGGGTCGGAAGAGAACAAGAGTTGACCAAGGGAGGCCGACAGGAAAGAGAACTGAAATGAGCCCGGCACCAGGAAGTAGAAGCGATGCCAGACTCAGCTGGGTCGCCAACCCACGTCCCACAAGTTGTGAGACCCTGGGGGGGGGGGTCAGTTGTGAGAATAGCTTGCTGATTCATCGCGAGGTGACTTGAGATTACTTTCCAGAGCCCGCCGTGTTATCTCCTGTTGTCTATGCTGATGCCAGCAAAGGGCCGTTGCGAAACAGTGAGTGATTCCCGGACAATCTGTATAGGACGGGGAACCCCGAACGTGTGTCATCATATTTCGTCATCATCTGCGATCATCTCAGATTCGTGCAGCTTGGACCTATATTCTTTGTCTTTGCCGAGCAGTACGCTCTTTCACTAGACGCATCCAGTACAGGCCTAAGCCAGAAAATAAGGTTGAGACTTTGGAAGACATCGAAGCTAGACACCTGAATTACCTATATCAGTTTTAAAATAACACCATGTTCGTTTAGTAGTCATTTTTCATTACCTTATTATTATCATCATAAGTGCAAATGACCTAGATGTTACGCGCATCATACCAATAATCACCGCCGCATAAAGTCTTTCTCGACTGTGATTTTTAAAATATTTATTTTTGGTTGGTTGGTTCTTAAGTTTAGGGGCTGCGACAACTCGCTCATGTAGCCCCGTGTACTTTGGGTGGGTGTAGAATCTGTCTGATAACCGGTGTTAATTGTGATGACTGTATTAGCGTGTGTTATCTGTTTTTTAATTTAAGTACAAACTGCAACTTAGAATTCTTCAAATAGTTCGTACTTTTGCCGCCAAGCGCCACCGTCAACGACTACTAGGCCAAGTTCGGAACTTAGCTACTAGACGCCACTACAGTCGGCTCTTGGCAACGAACGTAGACATCTATGAGTGTTGTTTACCTACCCAAGTTAGCTTCACACAGGTGTAATTAGTGGAAGGTTCTTTAACATGCCATAAATCTGACATGGGACCGCTGGCTTTACTTTCCCTCCGAAGAAAGGCATACTGACGGATTTTTAACGCTCGTAAAATATCAGACGGCTTCGGCCGGGTTTGAACCCGCTATCTTGGGCATAGAAGCTCAGCATGCTACCGACTACGCCACCGAAGCCGCCATATAGTTATTTTTATTACAGTACATTGTGTACATTATACGTTGAAGTGTCAATTCAATACCGGTAGTAGTTTCCCTTATCATCCTCATCATAAGAGCAAATGACCTACAGTAGATGTTACGCCCATTACACCATTAATCACCACACACAATAAGTCTTCCTCGCCTGTGAATTTTGAAATATATATTTCTATTACGGTAGTTTGTAAGTTTGACGTGTCAATTCAACAGTGGTTTTTATTATCATCCTTATCAAAAGGGCAAATGACCTAGATATTACTCCCTCATTGTCTTTGGGGGCAAATGACTTAGATTTTAAGTCCATTATATTTCTAAGGAGACCTTAAAACATTATCATCATTCCACCGGGCGAAGCCGGGTACTACTGCTAGTATGTTATATTTTAACACGCACGTTCTTAAAAAAATTATTTAGCTAAATTTTGCCAGTGGAAATGTTCATGAAAGTGTTTTTATATAATTATGCAATTTAAGAAAAATCATGGAATGTCAAAAATACATTTATTTTCATAAAGCCGGTGTCAAAGTAAGGAGAGAGTCTTGAAGAACATCCCTGAAAATATTATATTAGTTCCTGTTCTAAAGGGAAATAAAAAATTGGAAAATTGTATGGGCAATATAGGACATTCCGGAGTCCCTTTGTGGGATATCAATTTTTACATTCTAATATATTATTCATGTCCCCTTGACTACAGTCTTTTTGAGAGAAAAGAAACAAGGAAAACAAAAACAAAAAAACCACACGCACGTACACACACAAACCCCCCCGTATTATGCGTCGTATTATAATATAGAAAGAGACATAAAAGATCAAACATAATGTTACCTACAAGTTTTGTCATGTTAAATATTACCATAATAGACGAATATTAACGGGAATATTTGAGATTTCAGTTTCCAAAAATTCACTCCCTTCCCGTGAGGTACTTAGCTAAATTTCTAGCGTCGTTTTATTTCGGGGATACGAATGTTCATGTGATTTGCTTCAGTACTTTCGACGCCAACCCATAATAAACAGACTAAAATCAAACTGAGGGTTTATCTGGTCATTATTCACCTCATCCGGTATAAATACAATGTTTTAGCAAAAAATCGAAATGTTCTGACAGAAAGCGTATTTTATTTATGGAGATAAAGATAATATGACTTGTGTCCACCCTATAAAATGTTGTGCAACTTGCCGATTGAAGACCACTACTATAATAAATGTGGCAGAGACTGTACTCCTACACAATGGGCGCTAAAGTAGTGTGCAGTGGACTTGCGGGACACAGTACAACAGGCTCAATGATCTCGGATGTTCATTTGAGTAAAAGAGATTCATGGCTTGGGCCATTACCATATCAAGTCGTGGTTGACTCATCGGGATGCTACCACGTGGGGACACACACTTGTCGTCTTTGTGGTGAAAGGACTCAAGGGGCAGTGGCGACCTCAACCATAAGTAAAATCCACACTCCTTTCATCTTCTCACTCTTCAAACATTCGTAATAACCAAATATATCCACAGTAAAAATAACGAAAATAAATGCACACACTGCATTACTTTTGAATCAATAATAATTATTATTATTCCTTGGAAGATCAGTGGTTGAGTGCCCATTTCCTGATTCCAAGATTGCGGCTTCGATTCCCCGCCAAGCAAGTCAGTTTATTGAAGAGCGGAAAACCCTACTGATTTATTTAGGTACCTGACGTAATTCAATAGTTTAAAATATATCAAGATGGCGGATGTGCGAAATTTTTAAAACATGTTATTTTCTGTATACTAATCAAGCATTCGAAGTGAAACTTTGCGTAATGAATCCCGAATATAATCTTTATCTATTGACATATAAATCTAGCCTACGACTTACATTTAATAAATTGTATATTCTATTCTTCGGGAATTAATTCCTCTAACTCGTTACGGAATGACACGATCTCTGTGAAACTTCATGTAGTAAACCACTACTATAGTTTAAGCCTACAGGTAACCTACATACATCTTCCTTGTCATAAATTATAGATGGCACGCATGTTAATTCTTCATTATTGAATTTATCTAACTCGACACTGAATGATCCGATCACTATGAAATCTGGCATAGTGAATAACTATTATAACACTATAAATCGGCAGGTACATACACATATTGCTTCCATTTCACAAGTTACACATGTGCGCACGTCAATTTGCAGGGGGGGGGGCGTGGTGGCTCAGCGGTCTAGCTGAATGCCTCTCACCAAGGCTGTCCGGGTTCGATTCCCGGTCAATGCATGTGCGATTTTCGAAGTGAAATGCCATGTCCTGTGGTTCGGATTCCACGTAAAAAAGGAAGTCCCGTGGCTCATGATCTTGAGATTAACGGTCACGTTAAACTACAAGCTTCCTTTCAATTTGCAGGGATGAATTTCTTAACTTGCTACTGGATGATCCGATGTCTGTCAAACTTGGTATAGTCTAATTCTACAGATACATAAACCCATTGATTTAAAAATATAGATGACACTCATATCAATTCCTGATGAATGAATACACCAAATTCGCTAATGAATGATCCTATCTCGATGATACCGAGCATAGTAAACCACTAATTTAAACTTAACCTACAATTAGTTTTCGTATAGAGTGCAGCGTATCAAATCCGCTGAGTAGGATTGTCCTAACTCGTCATGGAAAGACCCTAGCTCAGTGACACTTGTTATAATGGATCGTTGCTATTAGCGAAACATATTGACATGATTTTCGAGTGTAGTTCCCGCAATGATAGATGCACTCGTGTGTTCCTCTAGTGTCTATCGAACATATCGATGCGAAATATCGCAAAACAAACAAATTCGATGAAATAAATACCCTGGTTTAATTCATTTACATCCAGAATTCATGGATTATAAATGAGGTGCATGAGTACGTATTTCCAAATGTATATTTTTAATACCGACTACGGTGGCCGAGAGCGCTGGCTCGGGCCTCGCTGGCATTGGAAGTGCGTGGATTCAATCCCACCTCGGCCCTTCTGAAAATGGTTTTGTGGTTTCCCATTTTCACCACCAGGCAATTGCCCCGACGGTTCCTCTCAATAGGTCCACGGGTTATTTCCTTGAAAATCCCTTCCCTGACCCTTCCTTAATTAGACCAAAGTTAGCGGTCACCTGGGAGATTGGCCTGTCACCATCCCCAGTTGTATCTGCTAACGACCACCTCGTCCAGGTTCAATTCCCGGCTTTGCCAAGAAATTTAATTCTGGTCTGAGGGGTGGAAAGAGGTACACTTAGCCTCATGTGGCAAAAGTGAGAAGACGAAGTGGATTCAATCCCACTTCAGTTATCCTGGAAATGGTTTTCCACCTCTACTGTGGGATTGTTCCTAACTTAAGGCCACGGCCGCCTCCCTCCCAATTCTCACCTGAATTACACAAACACATAACAATATCACAGGCTATTGAACAAATTCTACACACATCCAAGTATACGGGGCTAAATGACCACAATGTCCAAGCCTCTCGAATGAAACAACAACGTTTTCATGTACACTTGTACATATTAAGAAGCAACTGGAAACACGACCTTAATACAGAGATTTAGCCGATAGTGACTTCATATCATTATCTTCACAAGCAAACATTTGTTATGAATGTATGAAGAGACTTACCTAATCTGCTGGCGGTAAGTCCGTGGGCCAGCAGGAGCAAGCATGCTGCTTTCAGTACTAATGTCCTCTTCATGGTGCACCTGCAAAATAGGAAAGAAGCATATGTATAACATATCATTATCATTATCAAGTACTGTAGTTTAAATATACTTGCGCTCTAGAGTTAGAAATGAGATCCAGTATTTATAACCATTCATCGTGTAGGCTAATCAGTTCACCTTATCCCCAGCTCCATAGCAACGGGAATAGGCTATTAATCAAAATGCTATAAACTGGTGATTATGTATAATCACCAGTAAATTTGGTATATGTGATACATTATTGAATAGTTTACCACATTAACAGGCGAGTTTAAATAATTCCGAACCGGTAATGGCAAATGTGAATAATTTAATTGAAAGGTTGCACCTCACTCCTCTAGAGCTATGGTGAGACAAAACCAATGGCCGCTACTAGGATAGGGGAAGGTCTGGGTGAAACCATTGGCCACTACTAGGATATACGACGGTCTGGGCGAAACCATTGGCAACTACTAGAATATACGACGGTCTGGGCGAAACCATTTGCCGCTACTGGGTTAGACAACGGTCTGGGCGAAACCATTGGCCGCTACTAGGGTAGACAACAGTCTGGGCGAAACCATTGGCCGCTACTAGGTTAGGTGACGGTCTGGGCGAAACCATTTGCCGCTACTAGGTTAGATGACGGTTTGGGCGAAACCATTGGCCGCAACTTAGATAGACAACAGTCTGGGTGAAACCATTGGGGTGCCTAGGTTAGGTGACGGTCTGGGTGAAACTATTGGCCGCTACTAGGTTAGGTAACTGTCTGGGCGAAACTATGGGCCGCTACTAGGTTAGGTGACGGTCTGGGCAAAAGCATTGGTCGCTACTAGATTAGATGACGGCCTGGGTGAAACCATTGGCCGCTACTGGGTTAGACAACTGTGTGGGCGAAACTATTGGCCACTACTAGGTTAGGTTGACGGTCTGGGCGAAAAAAGATGGCCACTACTAGGATGGACAACAGTCTGGGTGAAACAATTGGCCGCTACTAGGTTAGGTGACGGTCTGGGCGAAACCATTGGTCGCTACTGGGTTGGACAACTGTGTGGGCGTAACTATTGGCCACTACTAGGATAGACGACTGTGTGGGCGAAACTATTGGCCACTACTAGGTAAGATGACGGTTTGGGCGAAACCATTGGCCACTACTAGGTTAGACGACTGTGTGGGCGAAACTATCGGCCACTACTAGGTTAGGTTGACGGTCTGGGGCGAAAAAATGGCCGCTACTAGGTTAGATGACGGTTTGGGCGAAACCATTGGCCACTACTGGGTTAGGTGACAGTCTGGGCGAGACCATTGGTCGCTACTACGTTAGACGACGGTCTGGCCGAAACCATTGGCCGCTACTAGGTTAGACGACAGTGTGGGCGAAACTATCGGCCACTACTAGGTTAGACGACTGTGTGGGCGAAACTATTGGCCACTACTAGGTTAGACGACTGTGTGGGCGAAACTATTGGCCACTACTAGGTTAGACGACTGTGTGGGCGAAACTATCGGCCACTACTAGGTTAGACGACTGTGTGGGCGAAACTATTGGCCACTACTAGGTTAAGTGACGGTCTGGGCGAGACCATTGGTCGCTACTATGTTAGACGACGGTCTGGGCGAAACAATTGGCCGCTACTAGGTTAGACGACTGTGTGGGCGAAACTATCGGCCACTACTAGGTTAGACGACTGTGTGGGCGAAACTATTGGCCACTACTAGGTTAGACGACTGTGTGGGCGAAACTATTGGCCACTACTAGGTTAGATGACGGTCTGGGCGAAACTATTGACCACTACTAAGTTAGACGACTGTGTGGGCGAAACTATCGGCCACTACTAGGTTAGACGACTGTGTGGGCGAAACTATTGGCCACTACTAGGTTAGACGACTGTGTGGGCGAAACTATTGGCCACTACTAGGTTAGACGACTGTGTGGGCGAAACTATTGGCCACTACTAGGTTAGATGACGGTCTGGGCGAAACTATTGACCACTACTAGGTTAGACGACTGTGTGGGCGAAACTATTGGCCACTACTATGTTAGATGACGGTCTGGGCGAAACTATCGGCCACTACTAGGTTAGACGACTGTGTGGGCGAAACTATCGGCCACTACTAGGTTAGACGACTGTGTGGGCGAAACTATTGGCCACTACTAGGTTAGATGACTGTGTGGGCGAAACTATCGGCCACTATTAGGTTAGACGACTGTGTGGGCGAAACTATCGGCCACTAATAGGTTAGACGACTGTGTGGGCGAAACTATTGGCCACTACTAGGTTAGACGACTGTGTAGGCGAAACTATTGGCCACTACTAGGTTAGATGACTGTGTGGGCGAAACTATCGGCCACTACTAGGTTAGACGACGGTGTGGGCGGAACTATTGGTAACTCTTAGATTAGACGACTGTGTGGGCGAAACTATCGGCCACTACTAGGTTAGATGACAGTGTGGGAGAAACTATCGGCCACTACTAGGTCAGACGACTGTGTGGGCGAAACTATCGGCCACTACTAGGTTAGACGACTGTGTGGGCGAAACTTTTGACCACTACTAGGTTAGACGACTGTGTGGGCGAAACTATTGGCCACTACTAGGTTAGACGACTGTGTGGGCGAAACTATTGGCCACTACTAGGTTAGACGACTGTGTGGGCGAAACTATTGGCCACTACTAGGTTAGACGACTGTGTGGGCGAAACTATTGGCCACTACTAGGTTAGACGACTGTGTGGGCGAAACTATCGGCCACTACTAGGTTAGACGACTGTGTGGGCGAAACTATCGGCCACTACTAGGTTAGACGACTGTGTGGGCGAAACTATCGGCCACTACTAGGTTAGACGACTGTGTGGGCGAAACTATTGGCCACTACTAGGTTAGACGACTGTGTGGGCGAAACTATCGGCCACTACTAGGTTAGACGACTGTGAGGGCGAAACTATCGGCCACTACTAGGTTAGACGACTGTGTGGGTGACACTATCGTCCACTACTAGGTTAGACGACTGTGAGGGCGAAACTATTGGCCACTACTAGGTTAGACGACTGTGTGGGCGAAACTATCGGCCACTACTAGGTTAGACGACTGTGTGGGCGAAACTATCAGCCACTACTAGGATAGATGACTGTGTGGGCGAAACTATTGGCCACTACTAGGTTAGACGACTGTGTGGGCGAAACTATTGGCCACTACTAGGTTAGACGACTGTGTGGGCGAAACTATTGGCCACTACTAGGTTAGACGACTGTGTGGGCGAAACTATTGGCCACTACTAGGTTAGACGACTGTGTGGGCGAAACTAGTGGCCACTACTAGGTTAGACGACTGTGTGGGCGAAACTATTGGCCACTACTAGGTTAGATGACGGTCTGGGCGAAACTATTGACCACTACTAGGTTAGACGACTGTGTGGGCGAAACTATTGGCCACTACTATGTTAGATGACGGTCTGGGCGAAACTATCGGCCACTACTAGGTTAGACGACTGTGTGGGCGAAACTATCGGCCACTACTAGGTTAGATGACTGTGTGGGCGAAACTATCGGCCACTATTAGGTTAGACGACTGTGTGGGCGAAACTATCGGCCACTAATAGGTTAGACGACTGTGTGGGCGAAACTATTGGCCACTACTAGGTTAGACGACTGTGTAGGCGAAACTATTGGCCACTACTAGGTTAGATGACTGTGTGGGCGAAACTATCGGCCACTACTAGGTTAGACGACGGTGTGGGCGGAACTATTGGCAACTCTTAGATTAGACGACTGTGTGGGCGAAACTATCGGCCACTACTAGGTTAGATGACTGTGTGGGCGAAACTATCGGCCACTACTAGGTCAGACGACTGTGTGGGCGAAACTATCGGCCACTACTAGGTTAGACGACTGTGTGGGCGAAACTATTGACCACTACTAGGTAAGACGACTGTGTGGGCGAAACTATTGGCCACTACTAGGTTAGACGACTGTGTGGGCGAAACTATTGGCCACTACTAGGTTAGACGACTGTGTGGGCGAAACTATTGGCCGCTACTAGGTTAGACGACTGTGTGGGCGAAACTATTGGCCACTACTAGGTTAGACGACTGTGTGGGCGAAACTATCGGCCACTACTAGGTTAGACGACAGTGTGGGCGAAACTATCGGCCACTACTAGGTTAGACGACTGTGTGGGCGAAACTATCGGCCACTACTAGGTTAGACGACTGTGTGGGCGAAACTATTGGCCACTACTAGGTTAGCTGACTGTGTGGGCGAAACTATCGGCCACTACTAGGTTAGACGACTGTGAGGGCGAAACTATCGGCCACTACTAGGTTAGACGACTGTGTGGGTGAAACTATCGTCCACTACTAGGTTAGACGACTGTGAGGGCGAAACTATTGGCCACTACTAGGTTAGACGACTGTGTGGGCGAAACTATCGGCCACTACTAGGTTAGACGACTGTGTGGGCGAAACTATTAGCCACTACTAGGATAGATAACTGTGTGGGCGCAACTATTGGCCACTACTAGGTTAGACGACTGTGTGGGCGAAACTATTGGCCACTACTAGGTTAGGCGACTGTGTGGGCGAAACTATTGGCCACTACTAGGTTAGACGACTGTGTGGGCGAAACTATTGGCCACTACTAGGTTAGACGACTGTGTGGGCGAAACTAGTGGCCACTACTAGGTTAGACGACTGTGTGGGCGAAACTATCGGCCACTACTAGGTTAGACGACTGTACGGGCGAAACTATTGGCCACTACTAGGTTAGATGACTGTGTGGGCGAAACTATCGGCCACTACTAGGTTAGACGACTGTGAGGGCGAAACTATCGGCCACTACTAGGTTAGACGACTGTGTGGGCGAAACTATCGGCCACTACTAGGTTAGACGACTGTGAGGGCGAAACTATTGGCCACTACTAGGTTAGACGACTGTGTGGGCGAAACTATCGCCCACTACTAGGTTAGACGACTGTGTGGGCGAAACTATTGGCCACTACTAGGTTAGACGACTGTGTGGGCGAAACTATTGGCCACTACTAGGTTAGACGACTGTGTGGGCGAAACTATTGGCCACTACTAGGTTAGACGACTGTGTGGGCGAAACTATCGGCCACTACTAGGTTAGACGACTGTGTGGGCGAAACTATCGGCCACTACTAAGTTAGACGACTGTGTGGGCGAAACTATCGGCCACTACTAGGTTAGACGACTGTGTGGGCGAAACTATTGGCCACTACTAGGTTAGCTGACTGTGTGGGCGAAACTATCGGCCACTACTAGGTTAGACGACTGTGAGGGCGAAACTATCGGCCACTACTAGGTTAGACGACTGTGTGGGTGAAACTATCGGCCACTACTAGGTTAGACGACTGTGAGGGCGAAACTATTGGCCACTACTAGGTAAGACGACTGTGTGGGCGAAACTATTGGCCACTACTAGGTTAGACGACTGTGTGGGCGAAACTATTGGCCACTACTAGGTTAGACGACTGTGTGGGCGAAACTATTGGCCGCTACTAGGTTAGACGACTGTGTGGGCGAAACTATTGGCCACTACTAGGTTAGACGACTGTGTGGGCGAAACTATCGGCCACTACTAGGTTAGACGACAGTGTGGGCGAAACTATCGGCCACTACTAGGTTAGACGACTGTGTGGGCGAAACTATCGGCCACTACTAGGTTAGACGACTGTGTGGGCGAAACTATTGGCCACTACTAGGTTAGCTGACTGTGTGGGCGAAACTATCGGCCACTACTAGGTTAGACGACTGTGAGGGCGAAACTATCGGCCACTACTAGGTTAGACGACTGTGTGGGTGAAACTATCGTCCACTACTAGGTTAGACGACTGTGAGGGCGAAACTATTGGCCACTACTAGGTTAGACGACTGTGTGGGCGAAACTATCGGCCACTACTAGGTTAGACGACTGTGTGGGCGAAACTATTAGCCACTACTAGGATAGATAACTGTGTGGGCGCAACTATTGGCCACTACTAGGTTAGACGACTGTGTGGGCGAAACTATTGGCCACTACTAGGTTAGGCGACTGTGTGGGCGAAACTATTGGCCACTACTAGGTTAGACGACTGTGTGGGCGAAACTATTGGCCACTACTAGGTTAGACGACTGTGTGGGCGAAACTAGTGGCCACTACTAGGTTAGACGACTGTGTGGGCGAAACTATCGGCCACTACTAGGTTAGACGACTGTACGGGCGAAACTATTGGCCACTACTAGGTTAGATGACTGTGTGGGCGAAACTATCGGCCACTACTAGGTTAGACGACTGTGAGGGCGAAACTATCGGCCACTACTAGGTTAGACGACTGTGTGGGCGAAACTATCGGCCACTACTAGGTTAGACGACTGTGAGGGCGAAACTATTGGCCACTACTAGGTTAGACGACTGTGTGGGCGAAACTATCGCCCACTACTAGGTTAGACGACTGTGTGGGCGAAACTATTGGCCACTACTAGGTTAGACGACTGTGTGGGCGAAACTATTGGCCACTACTAGGTTAGACGACTGTGTGGGCGAAACTATTGGCCACTACTAGGTTAGACGACAGTGTGGGCGAAACTATCGGCCACTACTAGGTTAGACGACTGTGTGGGCGAAACTATCGGCCACTACTAAGTTAGACGACTGTGTGGGCGAAACTATCGGCCACTACTAGGTTAGACGACTGTGTGGGCGAAACTATTGGCCACTACTAGGTTAGCTGACTGTGTGGGCGAAACTATCGGCCACTACTAGGTTAGACGACTGTGAGGGCGAAACTATCGGCCACTACTAGGTTAGACGACTGTGTGGGTGAAACTATCGGCCACTACTAGGTTAGACGACTGTGAGGGCGAAACTATTGGCCACTACTAGGTTAGACGACTGTGTGGGCGAAACTATCGGCCACTACTAGGTTAGACGACTGTGTGGGCGAAACTATCGGCCACTACTAGGTTAGATGACTGTGTGGGCGAAACTATTGGCCACTACTAGGTTAGACGACTGTGTGGGCGAAACTATTGGCCACTACTAGGTTAGATGACTGTGTGGGCGAAACTATTGTCCACTACTAGGTTAGACGACTGTGTGGGCGAAACTATTGTCCACTACTAGGTTAGACGACTGTGTGGGCGAAACTATTGGCCACTACTAGGTTAGACGACTGTGTGGGCGAAACTAGTGGCCACTACTAGGTTAGACGACTGTGTGGGCCAAACTATCGGCCACTACTAGGTTAGACGACTGTACGGGCGAAACTATTGGCCACTACTAGGTTAGATGACTGTGTGGGCGAAACTATCGGCCACTACTAGGTTAGACGACTGTGAGGGCGAAACTATCGGCCTCTACTAGGTTAGACGACTGTGTGGGCGAAACTATCGGCCATTACTAGGTTAGACGACTGTGAGGGCGAAACTATTGGCCACTACTAGGTTAGACGACTGTGTGGGCGAAGCTATTGGCCACTACTAGGTTAGACGACTGTGTGGGCGAAACTATCGGCCACTACTAGGTTAGACGACTGTGTGGGCGAAACTATCGGTCACTACTAGGTTAGACGACTGTGTGGGCGAAACTATCGGCCACTACTAGGTTAGATGACTGTGTGGGCGAAACTATCGTCCACTACTAGGTTAGACGACTGTGTGGGCGAAACTATCGGCCACTACTAGGTTAGATGACTGTGTGGGCGAAACTATTGGCCACTACTAGGTTAGACGACTGTGTGGGCGAAACTATCGGCCACTACTAGGTTAGATGACTGTGTGGGCGAAACTATCGTCCACTACTAGGTTAGACGACTGTGTGGGCGAAACTATCGGCCACTACTAGGTTAGATGACTGTGTGGGCGAAACTATTGACCACTACTAGGTTAGATGACTGTGTGGGCGAAACTATCGGCCACTACTAGGTTAGACGACTGTACGGGCGAAACTATTGGCCACTACTAGGTTAGATGACTGTGTGGGCGAAACTATCGGCCACTACTAGGTTAGACGACTGTGAGGGAGAAACTATCGGCCTCTACTAGGATAGACGACTGTGTGGGCGAAACTATCGGCCATTACTAGGTTAGACGACTGTGAGGGCGAAACTATTGGCCACTACTAGGTTAGACGACTGTGTGGGCGAAGCTATTGGCCACTACTAGGTTAGATGACTGTGTGGGCGAAACTATTGGCCACTACTAGGTTAGACGACTGTGTGGGCGAAACTATCGGCCACTACTAGGTTTGACGACTGTGTGGGCGAAACTATTGGCCACTACTAGGTTAGACGACTGTGTGGGCGAAACTTTCGGCCACTACTAGGTTAGGAGACTGTGTGGGCGAAGCTATTGGCCACTACTAGGTTAGACGACTGTGTGGGCGAAACTATCGGCCACTACTAGGTTAGACGACTGTGTGGGCGAAACTATCGGCCACTACTAGGTGAGACGACTGTGTGGGCGAAACTATCGGCCACTACTAGGTTAGACGACTGTGTGGGCGAAACTATTGGCCACTACTAGGTTAGCTGACTGTGTGGGCGAAACTATCGGCCACTACTAGGTTAGACGACTGTGAGGGCGAAACTATCGGCCACTACTAGGTTAGACGACTGTGTGGGTGAAACTATCGGCCACTACTAGGTTAGACGACTGTGAGGGCGAAACTATTGGCCACTACTAGGTTAGACGTCTGTGTGGGCGAAACTATCGGCCACTACTAGGTTAGACGACTGTGTGGGCGAAACTATCGGCCACTACTAGGTTAGATGACTGTGTGGGCGAAACTATTGGCCACTACTAGGTTAGACGACTGTGTGGGCGAAACTATTGGCCACTACTAGGTTAGACGACTGTGTGGGCGAAACTATTGGCCACTATTAGGTTAGACGACTGTGTGGGCGAAACTATTGGCCACTACTAGGTTAGACGACTGTGTGGGCGAAACTAGTGGCCACTACTAGGTTAGACGACTGTGTGGGCGAAACTATCGGCCACTACTAGGTTAGACGACTGTACGGGCGAAACTATTGGCCACTACTAGGTTAGATGACTGTGTGGGCGAAACTATCGGCCACTACTAGGTTAGACGACTGTAAGGGCGAAACTATCGGCCTCTACTAGGTTAGACGACTGTGTGGGCGAAACTATCGGCCACTACTAGGTTAGACGACTGTGAGGGCGAAACTATTGGCCACTACTAGGTTAGACGACTGTGTGGGCGAAGCTATTGGCCATTACTAGGTTAGATGACTGTGTGGGCGAAACTATTGGCCACTACTAGGTTAGACGACAGTGTGGGCGAAACTATCGGCCACTACTAGGTTTGACGACTGTGTGGGCGAAACTATTGGGCACTACTAGGTTAGACGACTGTGTGGGCGAAACTTTCGGCCACTACTAGGTTAGGAGACTGTTTGGGCGAAACTATTGGCCACTACTAGGTTAGACGACTGTGTGGGGGAAACTATCGGCCACTACTAGGTTAGACGACTGTGTGGGCGAAACTATCGGCCACTACCAGGTTAGATGACTGTGTGGGCGAAACTATTGGCCACTACTAGGTTAGATGACTGTGTGGGCGAAACTATTGGCCACTACTAGGTTAGACGACTGTTTTTTTTTTTTTTTTTTTTTTTTTTTTTTTTTTTTTATCGTATGGCTTTTAATGTCGGGAGTGTCCGAGGACATGTTCGGCTCGCCAGTTTTGTAGCTGCTTCGAGACGGACACCCAATGGGTGAGCTACAACTACCGTTGGGGTTGCGGGGGGGGGGGGGAATGTTGGATGGGAGGGTCGAGGATTTGGAAGGTAGCGCCTGTGGCCTATAGTTATGGACCAACCCCGGCATTTGCCTGGAAGGAAGATGGGAAACCACAGAAGACCATCTTCAAGGTTGCCGGCGGGGGGATTCGAACCTCCTCGCCTCCCGGATGTGAGCGACTGCCAACAGTCATGACGCAACGACCTCGGCTAACTCACCCTAGACGACTGTGTGGGCGAAACTATTGGCCACTACTAGGTTAGATGACTGTGTGGGCGAAAGTATTGGCCACTACTAGGTTAGACGACTGTGTGGGCGAAACTATCGGCCACTACTAGGTTAGATGACTGTGTGGGCGAAACTATCGTCCACTACTAGGTTAGACGACTGTGTGGTCGAAAATATCGGCCACTACTAGGTTAGATGACTGTGTGGGCGAAACTATTGACCACTACTAGGTTAGACGACTGTGTGGGCGAAACTATCGTCCACTACAAGGTTAGACGACTGTGTGGGCGAAACTTTCGGCCACTACTAGGTTAGATGACTGTGTGGGCGAAACTATCGTCCACTACTAGGTTAGACGACTGTGTGGGCGAAACTATCGGCCACTACTAGGTTAGATGACTGTGTGGGCGAAACTATTGGCCACTACTAGGTTAGACGACTGTGTGGGCGAAACTATCGGCCACTACTAGGTTAGATGACTGTGTGGGCGAAACTATCGTCCACTACTAGGTTAGACGACTGTGTGGGCGAAACTATCGGCCACTACTAGGTTAGATGACTGTGTGGGCGAAACTATTGACCACTACTAGGTTAGATGACTGTGTGGGCGAAACTATCGTCCACTACTAGGTTAGACGACTGTGTGGGCGAAACTATCGGCCACTACTAGGTTAGACGACTGTGTGGGCGAAACTATCGGCCACTACTAGGTTAGATGACTGTGTGGGCGAAACTATCGGCCACTACTAGGTTAGTTGACTGTGTGGGTGAAACTATTGGCCACTACTAGGTTAGACGACTGTGTGGGCGAAACTATTGGCCACTACTAGGTTAGATGACTGTGTGGGCGAAACTATTGGCCACTACTAGGTTAGACGACTGTGTGGGCGAAACTATCGGCCACTACTAGGTTAGACGACTGTGTGGGCGAAACTATTGGCCACTACTAGGTTAGACGACTGTGTGGGCGAAACTATCGGCCACTACTAGGTTAGACTACTGTGTGGGCGAAACTATTGGCCACTACTAGGTTAGACGACTGTGTGGGCGAAACTATCGGCCACTACTAGGTTAGATGACGGTGTGGGCGTAACTATCGGCCACTACTAGGGTAGACGACTGTGTGGGCGAAACTATTGGCCACTACTAGGTTAGATGACGGTCTGTGCGAAACCATTGGTCGCTACTAGGTTAGGTGACGGTCTGGGCGAAACCATTGGTCGCTACTAGTTTAGGTGATGGCCTGGACGAAACCATTAGCCGCTACTAGATTAGACAACTGTCTGGACGAAAATTACTGCTTAATATGCAAGCAAGGGGACCTGTGTTTGTATGTAAAGCCTTATTAACACATATAATTTAACATGTCGAACTGACTTATCACATTCGCCATTACAAATTGAGAATTTTATACGCTCGCTGGTAATTTGATAATGATCAATAATTTATCACATTTACCAAATTTAGTGGTGATTTGGCTATTATCCCTGAGGTCAGAATTAGATTCCCGGCCTTGTGAAGAAATGTAATTCAAGTCTGAGGGCTGGAATGAGATGCACTCAGCCCTGCGAGGCAACACTATGAAGAGGTGAGTTAAAGTCCCACCTCAGCTATCCTGAAAGTTGTTTCCCGTTGTATCCCACTTCTACTCCAGACAAATGTCGGAATTGTTCCTAAATTGTTATATTAATAATATTCTATATAATATTAATAATAATATTAAGGCCACGTCTGCACCTTTTTCAATCCTCACCTCAATATTACAAATAAAAACAAGATGTTCAGTAAAGAACATTTAGCCTACTTTCTCCTAAATGCATGGGTATTGTTATAACTCTTTGTCCTTTTCAAGGAGTATAATTGAATGTTGGTTGTAGTAGCTTGTTGAAATACAACGTGCTATAGGGATATTAAACATGAATATGAGGTGCCCTTTGCTAGTGCTACCTCTGTAAAAAATTCATTCAATTTGGTTTCACCGTGTTTGAATTGATATGGGGAATGGATTTGCACACTATTCGGCTGATAACCTTAGTCAGTCATAAGATGCTTTCCACAAAAAGACATGTTGTTGCAAAATCTGGTAGAGATCAAATAATTAGGATGGTCGTAATTTGATTTAAGCTTTTAACATTTGGGTGGCCGTCATTCCGTTTCCGTCAAGATGGCGGCGATATAAAACATGACCCTGAGGTGCCCTTTGCTAGTGCTACCTCTGTACCAAATTTCGTTCAATTCGGTTTCACAGTGTTTGAATTGATAGGGGAATCGAATTGCACACATACTTGGCCACCATCTGCAAACTATTGGGCTGATGATCTTGCAGTTTGGTCAGAATATGCTTCCCACATAAAGATATGTTGTTGCAAAATTTGGTAGAGACTAGATTATTAGGTTGGTCGTAATTACATTTTAGCTTATAACATTTGGGTGGCCGCGATTACGTTTCCGTCAAGATGGCGGTGATATAAAACATGACACTGAGGTGCCCTTTGCTAGTGCTACCTCTGTACCAAATTTCGTTCCATTCGGTTCCACCGTCTTCGAATTGATAGGGGGAATCGATTTTCACACAAAGATGGGCTCCATCCGCAAAATATTAGGCTAATGACCTATTAGTTTGGTCAAAAGATGCTCCCTCCATAAAGGTATGTTGTTGCAAAATTTGGTAGAGATCGGATGATTAGGTTAATCGTAATTTAATTTAAGCTTTGAACATTTGTTTGGCCGCCATTACGTTTCCGTCAAGATGGCGGCGATATAAAACATGACACTGAGGTGCCCTTTGCTAGTGCTACCTCTGTACCAAATTTCGTTCCATTCGGTTTCACCGTGTTCGAATTGATAGGGGGAATCGATTTTCACACAAAGATGGTCGCCATCCGCAAAATATTAGGCTAATGACCTATTAGTTTGGTCAAAGGATGCTCTCTCCATAAAGGTGTGTTGTTGCAAAATTTGGTAGAGATCGGATGATTAAGTTAATCGTAATTTAATTTAAGCTTTGAACATTTGTTTGGCCGCCATTACGTTTCCGTCAAGATAGCGGCGATATAAAACATGACACTGAGGTGCTCTTTGCTAGTGCTACCTCTGTACCAAATTTTGTTCCATTCGGTTTCACCGTGTTTGAATTGATAGGGGGAATCGATTTTGACACAAAGATGGCCGCCATCCGCAAACTATTAAGCTAATGACCTATTAGATTGGTCAAAGGATGCTCCCTCCATAAAGGTATGTTGTTGCAAAATTTGGTAGAGATCGGATGATTATGTTAGTCGTAATTTGATTTAAGCTTTGATCATTTGTGTGGCCGCCATTACGTTTCTGTCAAGATGGCAGCGATATAAAACATGACACTGAGGTGCCCTTTGCTAGTGCTACCTCTGTACCAAATTCAGAGTATACACACTCACATAGACTCACACACACACACACACACACACATATATATATATATATACACACACACACACAGACAGACAGACACCCTTTTTTTTCGCCCTGTGTTGATCTCATATGTCTACTTTCATTTTTTGCAAAAATCGAAAGTAGGCTAAAAAAAAAGCAACACACATACACCACAATGATACTGGTTATCATACGAGTCCTACACACGTCCCCAAGTACACAGGGCTAAATGAACACGATGTTGCAAGTCCCTAATTTGATGAATGATGCAACAACAACAACAACAACAACAACAACAACAACAACAACAACAACAACAACAACAACAACAACAACAACAACAACAACAACAACAACAACAACAACAACAACAACAACAACAACATCAACATCAACAACAAAACTAACTACCGTACTATAATTAACCTTAATGTCCAACTTATGAAAAGACTGATGGAGACCAAAGAAAGAAAGAAAGAAAGAAAGAAAGAACGAAGTAATACATTATGGAGCAGACATTCTCTGATATCTCGAAATTAATCGCTGGGTTCCTCCAGGCAGAAAGTGTGAGAAAAGCTGCCTTAGACAATGAAGCTACTTTCTTGCGTCATCCAGAGTGACGATTAATTAGAGAATAAAGCTGGAGGACGTGTCTGATATCTAGCGAAAAGTTTCCTCTTGGGAGTATTAGATGATTGTTCCCTTGACGTAATCCAAACACTTCCGGTCAGCGGACACCATGATTGGAATTCTTTTTGGAGTTCATAGCGGCGTGATGTGTTGGCTGACGACATTTCTTGTGGGATGATAGAATGGAAATACAAAATTGGAGACAAATATCCGACCTCCACAACAGCGCAAACTCGTATTGCTTATGGTTGTATCAAATTAGCAGTTGTTGATTCACTTAGGTGCTTTGGACATCGTGGTCATGTAGTGCTTAGGTGAGTGTAGAATCTTTCTGATAACCTCTGTTATTGTGGTGTGTGTAATTGATCTAGGATATGGGAAGGAGGTGGCCGTGGCTTACATTCAGGTAATATCCCGGCATTTGCCTGGAGTAGAAGTGGGCAACCACGGAAATCCACTTCTTGGATGGCTGAGGTGGAAATCGAATGCACCTTTTCTCAGTTCTGGCTCATGAGGTTGAGTGAAGCCATTTACAGCGCTCAAACCAGAATTAAATCTCTTGACACAGCTTAGAATCGAGCCTGGACCTTAGGGACAACAAAAATGCTAGTCACTACGCTACGAGGTGGACAAATAAGTGGCGTGGTGATGGAATTGAGGTAGAACTTAGCGGAAAAATGGCTGATCCCCATACTCATGAGTTGTTGTTGTTGTTAATAATTCATTGAAGGGGCTGGAGACATCTTGATCTTTCAACTGTGTGTGTGGATTGAGCTTGTCTGATAACCTGTATCCTTGCGATGGCTGTAGTAGTGTGTGAAGTTGTAGTAGGGACAGAGATGTGGTAGGTGCCCCTGGACTTGAAGTAAGGTACTAATCCCGACATTTGCCTGGAGGGAGTGTCGGACAACCCGTGGATAAAACACACTCAGGATAGCCGCTGTCAGTACCGGGATTCGATCCTACGATCTATGGACTTTCTGTAGCTGCCCGCGCGGAAGCAGTGCACGATTTAACGTTAATAATTTCAATTATTATGTACTACCTTAATCTTATTCTATCTTACTCTAACGGACACAGAGAGGCTATCCTAGACTTTAACTAACGTAAGTGTTATAGTTTAGGAAACAGTCTCTTGTACCCGTATATTTGTTTCACATGCATCTTTGTTGTGTTTCTCATTTGTCGCTTTCCTATCCCAAATTCTCTTGATAACATCAAAGAGATTCGCTAATTTGCCTGGTTTCCTCCATTCCACATTTAGTAATTTTAATAAAGTGTGATATTCATTTTCACTTTATAATCTGTTTTATCTCTCCCTTATCTACAAACTTTGCTCTTATTATTTTGGTTTCATTGCAATCTCTGATCGGGTGTGCTGCACCCATTACCTTGCCACAAAAAAAATGCAAATAACCTCTGTTCCTCCTACTTTCTATACTTTGTTCTTATTCACCCACTTGCCATAGAGACTTTCATTAGCTGCTTCTCAAATTGAAGATATCTTGTGAGTATTCACAGTGAATCTACATCACTCGTTTACATCTAGTCTACATGCAAATGGAATACAAACGCCAGTCTTATTTAGTAGCGCTTCCTCAGCGGGCGATTATCGTCTCCCGCTGCACTGGGTACAGAACAAACCATTCCGGGGAGTTAATTTTAATGAAATGTCAACATAACCTAAGATCTTGTTTCCTACGCGATGAAGCAACAACATTAAATAATGTCCTATTTAGGATACATAAAAATTTTAGAAGAATAAATAATCGTATTTGAGGATTAACATATTTTTCATTTTTGTATTCAACTAAGGTTTCGGCAAAAAACAGACAAGTCCAAAGGTTTCTTTTAGGTTTTCTCAACTATCCTCATAAAAATATATTTTATTTATGTGCAATGTAAAGCTGTTAGTGAGACTATAGTAGATCTAAAAGCAATTTTTATTTTATTCAGAACAAATGAAGCTATACTGTTTTTTTTTCGTTTCTGAACAATTTAATTTTTGGACTTGTCTGGTTCTTAAAATTAACCCTTCAATTATTGTCTTAAAAGTATGAACTGTCAGTTGTAATTCTTCAGTAGATCTACACAAAGACGTCCAATGACTGGGCGGAGTACAATATATATACTACTAGCTGAAGTACCCGCGCTTCGCTACGCGTCATAAATAAATTAAAATGTGAAGGTGACAGTTAAAATAGGGGATAGGCGAGGTGCTGCGCAGAGGGAGATTAAGGATGGAACATTTTGTCCAACTACACCGCTCGGTGTTGACCGTGTTTTATAGCACAAATTTAGGTTTTACTCGCTAACGGTTGGAGATACCTTTCGGATAGAAAATGTAATTTTAAACCTCCTATATGCCATCAAAAGTTTGCTATTTCTTAAGTTCTCCTTTTATTTGAAATGGAAATATGAAAGTTTGAAACCAAAGGGTGTAGTGACGTCACTAAAATGGTCGCCATCCTTAAATAGTGCAAAGTATTGAAATCAAAAGTAACCTATATGTTAACCAGGTAAATCAGCTACTTCCTTGTAAAATTCATGAAAATCTGACCAGTGGTACTTGCGTGATTGAGTAATACACAGACACACACCATCTCATTTTTAGCCTCGTTTCACTCGCGTCAAAGTCGTGTCATATTTTATTCAATGAAATGCAGTTTTAACCCCGTTAACTCCTCTTTAGAACCTGAATATCCAAAAATCCCTCCTTAGTAGACGTTTTCGACACACAACAAACATATCCCCTACATATCATTCTTCTAACTTTAATAGTTTGGGCTGGTCGATAAGAGTGAACATCCAAAAATCCTTCCTTAGTGGACGTTTGTCTTCCAGAATTTCACCCCTCCCGATAGGTCCCTTAATTTGGATTTATGAGAAAACGGTCGAACACCTTTTTTTTAAGCTGATTGATTTCCTCCGAGTTTCAAACTCCTCGCCTATGTCGTTTAGGAGATACACGCTCCGTTAAGAATCTTTCAACCCCCACTTTTCATCCCTTTCACCTCATAATATACACTTCATCGAAAAACATTCGACATGTCAGCTTATTTTTAATGATTAGTATATATGCCAAGTATCACATCCCCAAATGAAACCACTCGTGAGATATTGTTATTCAATGAAATGCACGTTTACCCCCTTAACACCTATTTAGAACCTGAATATTCAAAACACTTTCCTTAGTGGACGTTTTCGACATACAACGAACATATCCCCAAAATTTCATGTTTCTAACTTCAATAATTTTGGCTGGGCGATGATGAGTGAGTCAGTCAGTCAGGACATTTTCTTTCATTTATTTTTGATAATTTCACCCCTCCCCATGAACCCCTTAAATTGGATTTATGAAACAAACGGTCGAACACCTATTTACTTAAAGCTGTTTTCCCCCTGAGTTTGATGAGTGAATAAGTGAGTCACTCAATTAGGACACTTTCTTTCCTGTTTTTTTTCCCCCAGAATTTCACCCCTCTCCAAGGGCCCCTTAAATTGGATTTATGAAAAAACGGTCGAACACCTATTTACTTGTATTTTAAGCTGTTTTTCCCGACGAATTTCAAACATCTCGCCTATGTCATTAAAGAGATACACGCTCCGTTAAGAAACACTCAACCCCCAATTTTCACCCCTTTCACTCCTAATACACACCACATCGATAAACCATTAGACATATGTCTGATTATTTTTAATGATTAGTTTATATACCGAATATCACATCCCCAAAGAAACAACTCATGAGATATCGTTTTTCAATGAAATGCACGTTTACCCCCTTAACATCTCTTTAAAACCCGAAAAACAAAAATCATTCCTTAGTTGACGTTTTCGACATACAGCGAACATATTCCCAAAATTTCATATTTCCAACTTTAATAGTTTTCGCTGGGCGTGATGAGTGAGTGAGTCGGACAGGATATTTTCTTTCAATTATTTTTACCAGAATTTCACCCCTCCCCATGGGCCCCTTAAATTGGATTGATGAAAAAACGCTTGAACACCTATTAACTTATTTTTAAGCTGTCTTTTCCCCCTGAGTTTGGTGAGTGAGTGAGTTAGTCAGTCAGTTAGGACTCTTTCTCTCCTTTTTTCCCCAGAATTTCAACCCACCCCATTGACCCCTTAAATTAATTTATAAAAAAACGGTCGAACACCAATTTACTTATTTTTTTAGCTGATTTTTTTCGCTGAGTTTCAAATTTCTCGCCTATGTCGTTTAAGAGATAGGCCTACACGCTCCGTTTGGAATCCTTCGACCCCCATTTTTCACCCCTTTCACCTCATAATAATACACCACATCGAAAAACCCTTAGACACATGTATGCTTATTTTTAATGATTAGTTTATATGCCGAGTATCACATCCACAAATGAGACCACTCGTGAGATATTGTTATTCAATGAAATGCAGGTTTAACCCCCTTAAGACCCCTTTAGAACCTGAATATCCAAAAATCCTCCCTTAGTGTACGGTTTTGACATACAACGAACATATCCCCAAAATGCCATGTTTCCAACTTCAATATTTTTGACTGGGCGATGATGAGTGGGTGAATGAGTCAGGACAATTTCTTTCATTTTTTTTCTTCAGAATTTCACCCCTCCCGATGAACCCCTTCAATTTGATTGATAAAAAAACTGTCGAACAGCTATTTATACTTACTTTAAAGCAGTTTTCCCCCCTGACTTTGATGATTGAGTCAGTCAGTCAATCAGTTAGGACACTTTCTTTCCTGTTATTTCCCCCCCCCCAGAAATTCACCCCTCCCCATGGGCCCCTTAAATTGGATTTATGAAAGAACAGTCAAACACATATTTACTTATTTTTTATGCTTATTTTTTCCGCTGAGTCTCAAACTCCTCGCCTATGTCGTTTAAGAGATACACGCTCCGTTAGGAATCTTTCGATCCCTACTTTTCACCCCTTTCACCTCATAATATACACCACATCGAAAAACCCTTAGACACATGTATGCTTATTTTTAATGATTAGTTTATATGCCGAGTATCACATCCACAAATGAGACCACTCGTGAGATATTGTTATTCAATGAAATGCAGGTTTAACCCCCTTAAGACCCCTTTAGAACCTGAATATCCAAAAATCCTCCCTTAGTGTACGGTTTTGACATACAACGAACATATCCCCAAACTGTCATGTTTCTAACTTCAATAATTTTGGCTGGGCGATGATGAGTGAGTGAGTGAGTCAGGACATTTTCTTTCAATTTTCTTTTTTCAGAATTTCACCCCTCCCCATGAACCCCTTAAATTTGATTTATGAAAAAAAAACTGTCGAACAGCTATTTTCTTACTTTAAAGCAGTTTTTCCCCCTGAGTTTGATGAGCGAGTCAGTCAGTCAATTAGTTAGGACACTTTCTTTCCTGTCCCCCCCCCCCCCAGAATGTCACCCCTCCCCATGGGCCCCTTAAATTGGATTTATGAAAAAAACGGTCAAACACATATTTACTTATATTTTATGCTGATTTTTTCCCGCTGAGTTTCAAATTCCTCGCCTATGTCGTTTAAGAGATACACGCTCCATTAGGAATCTTTCAATCCCTACTTTTCACCCCTTTCACCTCATAATATACACCACATCGAAAAACCCTCAGACTCGTGTATTCTTATTTTAAATGATGAGTTTATATGCCGAGTATCACATCCCCCAATGAAACCAATCGGGAGATATTGCTATTCAATGAAATGCAGGTCTACCCCCCATTAACACCCCTTTAGAATCTGAATATCCAAAAATCCGCTCTTAGTGGGCATTTGCGGCCCTTGAGGAAGCTGCATACCAAATTTCATTCCAATCCGTTCGGTGGTTTCTGAGATTTCGTGATGAATGAATGAGTGAGTGGTATTTGACAAATATATAGTAGAAGATGGTGTCAAGTCTTTGTTATGCTAAACTCGGTTGACAGTGCTGTGTGAGTAGTTGAGTAACTAACGGGATTGCAAGTAAAGATCCTCATTTTCTATACCGGTAACGCAGAGCGCAAATGGCATCCAGTTGGCTGTGTCTCGACTTGAGCTATGTTGCCATGGAAACTTTCTGCCTTGCCATTCCTTCATGAGTATATTTTATGATTTGATTAGCCTGTGCTTGAGTGCAAGAGGGCCGAAATCAGAAGAATGAGAAAGACTATCGAAAATTCATGTAGCCAGCGGTTCCTTCTGGGTCCTAAACTATGTGTATGCAAAATTTGGTTGAGATTGGTGGAACGGTGTAGATTTGTATACGGAACAGATCCACATACATACATACATACATACATACATACATACATACATACATACATACATACAGACTTTCACTTTTATATATAAGATACTAGCTGAAGTACCCGTGCTTCGCTACGCGTCATAAATAAATTAAAATATGAAGGTGACAGTTAAAACAGGGGATAGGCGAGGTGCTGCGCAGAGGGAGATTAAGGATGGAACATTTTGTCCAACTACTCCGCTCGGCGTTGACCGTGTTTTATAGCACAAATTTAGGTTTTACTCGCTAACGGTTGGAGATACCTTTCGGATAGAAAATGTAATTTTTAACCTCGTATATACGCTCTATCAAAGTTCCAACGTTCACCACTAGGTATCATTGATATCTGGTGGCGAAAGTTGGAACTACTTGAAATTAAACGGAACTTGTAGCTCACCCTTTAGGGTATCCGCTGGAAGCAGCTACAGATTCAGGCGAGCCGAACATGTCCTCGGACACTCCCGGCACTAAAAGCCATACGATAAATAAATAATAAACCATCAAGAGTTTGCTATTTCTTAGCGTTCTCTTTGTATTTGAAATGGAAATATGAAAGTTTTAAACCAAAGGGTCGCCATCTTTAAATAGTACAAAGTATTGAAATCAAAAGTAACCTATATGTTAACCAGGTAAATCAGCTACTTCCATGTAAAATTAATGTAAATCGGACCAGTGGTACTTGCGTGATTGAGTAATACAAAGACGCACATCATCTCATTTTTAGCCTCGCTTCGCTCACGTCATAGTCGTGTCATATTGTTATTCAATGAAATGCAGGTTTAACCCCATTAACACCCCTTTAGAACCTGAATATCCAAAAATCCCTCCTTGGTAGACGTTTTCGACACACAACAAACATATCCCCAAAATATCATTCTTCTAACTTTAATCGTTTGGGTTGGTCGATGAGAGTGAACATCCAAAAATCCTTCCTTAGGGGACGTTTTTCTTCCAGAATTTCACCCATCCCCATAGGCCCCTTAAATTGGATTTATAAAAAAACGGTCGAACACATATTTATTTTATTTATTTATTTATTTATTTATTTTTAAGCTGATTGATTTCCTCCGAGTTTCAAACTCCTCGCCTATGTCGTTTAAGAGATACACGGTCCGTTAGGAATCTTTCAACCCCCACTTTTCATCCCTTTCACCTCATAATATACACTACATCGAAAAACCATTAGACATGTGTCAGCTTATTTTTAATGATTAGTATATATGCCAAGTATCACATCCCCAAATGAAACCACTCGTGAGATATTGTTATTCAATGAAATGCACGTTTACCCCCCTTAACACCTATTTAGAACCTGAATATTCAAAACTCTTTCCTTAGTGGACGTTTTCGACATACAGCGAACATATCCCCAAAATTTCATGTTTCTAACTTTAATAATTTTGGCTGGGCTATGATGAGTGAGTGAGTCAGTCAGGACATTTCCTTTCATTTATTTTTGATAATTTCACCCCTCCCCATGAACCCCTTAAATTGGATTTATGAAACAAACGGTCGAACACCTATTTACTTATTTAAAGCTGTTTTCCCCCTGAGTTTGATGAGTGAGTAAGTGAGTCAATCACTTAGGACACTTTCTTTCCTGTTTTTTTTCCCCCCCGGAATTTCACCTCTCTCCAAGGGCCCCTTAAATTGGATTTATGAAAAAAACAGTCGAACACCTATTTACTTGTATTTTAAGCTGTTCTTTTTCCGCCGAATTCCAAACTTCTCGCCTATGTCCTTTAAGAGATACACGCTCAGTCCAGAATCCCTCAACCCCCAATTTTCACCCCTATCACCTCATAATATACACCACATCGATAAACCCTTAGACATATGTCTGATTATTTTTAATGATTAGTTTATATACCGAATATCACATCCCCTAAGAAACAACTCATGACATATCGTTATTCAATGACATGCACGTTTACCCCCTTAACATCTTTTTAAAACCCGATTAAACAAAAATCATTCCTTAGTTTACGTTTTCGACATACAGCGAACATATTCCCAAAATTTCATTTTTCCAACTTTAATAGTTTTCGCTGGGCGTGATGAGTGAGTGAGTCAGACAGGACATTATCTTTCAATTATTTTTACCAGAATTTCACCCCTCCCCATGTGCCCCTTAAATTGGATTGATGAAAAAACGCTTGAACACCTATTAACTTATTTTAATGCTGTCTTTTTCCCCTGAGTTTGGTGAGTGAGTGAGTTAGTCAGTTAGGACGCTTTCTCTCCTTTTTTCCCCCAGAATTTCACCCCACCCCATTGGCCCCTTAAATTAATTTATGAAAAAACGGTCGAACGCCGATTTACTTATCTTTTTAGCTGATGTTTTTTCGCTGCGTTTCAAATTTCTCGCCTATGTCGTTTAAGAGATAGGCCTACACGCTCCGTTAGGAATCCTTCAACCCCCACTTTACACCCCTTTCACCTCATAATAATACACCACATCGAAAAACCCTTAGACACATGTCTGCTTATTTTTAATGATTAGTTTATATGCCGAGTATCACATCCACAAATGAAACCACTCGTGATATATTGTTATTCAATGAAATTCAAGTTTAACCCCCTTAAGACCCCTTTAGAGCCTGAATATCCAAAATTCCTCCCTTAGTGTACGGTTTTGACACACAACGAACATATCCCCAAAATGCCATTTTTCCAACTTCAATATTTTTGGCTGGGCTATGATGAGTGAGTGAATGAGTCAGGACATTTTCTTTCATTTTTTTTCCTTCAGAATTTCACCCCTCCCGATGAACCCCTTCAATTTGATTGATAAAAAACTGTCGATCAGCTATTTACTTACTTTAAAGCAGTTTTTCCCCCTGAGTTTGATGAGTGAGTCAGTCAGTCAATCAGTTAGGACATTTTCTTTCCTGTTCCCCCCCCCCCCACAGAATTTCACCCCTCCCCATGGGCCTCTTAAATTGGATTTATGAAAAAACGGTCAAACACATATTTACTTATTTTTATGCTGATTTTTTCCCGCTGAGTTTCAAACTCCTCGCCTATGTCGTTTAAGACATATACGCTCCGTTAGGAATCTTTCAATCCCTACTTTTCACCCCTTTCACCTCATAATATACACCACATCAAAGAACCCTCAGACACTTGTCTTACTTTTTAATGATGAGTTCATATGCCGTGTATCACATCCCCCAATGAAACCAATCGGGAGATATTGTTATTCAATGAAATGCAGGTTTAACCCCATTAAGACCCCTTTAGAACTTGAATATCCGAAAATCCTCCCTTAGTAGACTGTTTTGAAATACAATGAACATATCCCCAAACTGTCATGTTTCTAACTTCAATAATTTTGGCTGGGCGATGATGAGTGAGTGAGTCAGGACATTTTCTTTCAATTTTCTTTTTTCAGAATTTCACCCCTCCCCATAAACCCCTGAAATTTGATTTATGAAAAAAACTGTCGAACAGCTATTTACTTACTTTAAAGCAGTTTTTCCCCCTGAGTTTGATGAGTGAGTCAGTCAGTCAATCAGTTAGGACACTTTCTTTCCTGTTTCTCCCCCCCCCCCCTCCAGAATTTCACCCCTCCCCATGGGCCCCTTAAATTGGATTTATGATAAAACGGTCAAACACATATTTACTTATTTTTATGCTGATTTTTTCCCGCTGAGTTTCAAACTCCTCGCCTATGTCGTTTAAGAGATACACGCTCCGTTAGGAATCTTTCAATCCCCACTTTTCACCCCTTTCACCTCATAATATACACCACATCGAAAAACCCTCCGACTCGTGTCTTCATATTTTTAATGATGAGTTTATGTGCCGAGTATCACATCCCCCAATGAAACCAATCGGGAGATATTGCTGTTCAATGAAATGCGGGTCTACCCCCTTAACACCCCTTTAGAACCAGAATATCCAAAAATCCTCTCTTAGTGGGCATTTGCGGCCCTTGGGGAAGCTGCATACCAAATTTCATTCCAATCCGTTTGATGGTTTCTGAGATTTCATGATGAATGAATGAGTGAGTGAGTGGTATTTGACAAATATATAGTAGAAGATAGTGTCAAGTCTTTGTTATGCTAAACTCGGTTGACAGTGCTGTGTGAGAAGTTGAGTAACTAACGTGATTTCAAGTAAAGATCCTCATTTTCTATACCGGTAGTGCAGAGCGCAAATGGCATCCAGTCGGCCGTGTCTCGACTTGAGCTATGTTGCCATGGAAACTATCCGCCTTGCCATTCCTTCATGAGTATATTTTATGATTTGATTAGCATGTGCTGGAGTGCAAAAGGGTCGAAATCAGAAGAATGAGAAAGACTATCGAAAATTCATGTAGCCAGCGGTTTCTTCTGGGTCCTAAACTATGTGTATGCAAAATTCGGTTGAGATTGGTGGAACGGTGTAGATTTGTATACGGAACAGATCCACATACATACCCACATACATACATACTTTCACTTTTATATATAAGATATAAGATATGAATAGAAAGTAAATATTACTCCTGTAAAAAATTACATGTATTAGTTATGATCACTATTATACGGGGGTGATTTTAGGATAACGACTTTTGACCTTCAAGTGGTCATCATCTGATCCTAAGCACTGTATTGAGGTTAAATTTTTTATACAATTAATATTATCTAACTGCAATGGAAAATTGTAGTGCGTTTAATTGTTGTATATATTATGATTTGTAGTTTGAATCTCGTTATAAGGTTAGTTTGCGTCTTAATAAGGGTTTGCGAATTACGTATGCATATTATGCACGTGTATACAAATTAGAACAACACAATATAATAAATAAAATAAAAATAAAATTAGAGAATGCACTTGAATTCTATTATTCAGGTCTCGTGGGGCAAAACTGAGAAGATGTGGGTTCGACTCTTACCTCAGCTACCCTGGAAATGGTTTCCCACTTCTACTCCAGGTAAATACTGGGATGGTATCTAACATAAAGCCACGGCATCTTCCTAACAAAATCCTACCTCAATTATAAAATAATACACACGCTAGTAGCCAACAGACAACACAGTGACACAGGTTACCAGACAAATTCTACATACACCCAAGTACACGGGGCTATGATGTGCCTAACTCTAGGAATGGGTATTCCAAGTTTCAGACACCTAGATATCAAGGGAAAGGCTGTAGCCGCTTTTGAAAGTTCAGATATTTGAATATCGCGCTACATTGCTTCGAGAAGCATTTAGAAGAATTTTACCGATAGTTGGATGTCAAGTGACGTAGCGAGTAATAGCAGAGGTGGAGGCTATTTATTGATTAAATAGTTAACTATGGAGTAGAGACTTGAGACTGGGATCAGATTACTGGCACGGCCAAATGAAAGAGAATGCAATTAGTATCAAGTAAATCGGACCAGGGATTCAAGAGATATGAGGATTTCTAGATATCAGGCGATGACGCGTGACCCTGACCGTTTTGAATAAAAGCCAGCTGGAGCAGGCATGGTTAGCTCATTCTAACACAAGCACTTGGCAAGCAAGTTGCGTCTACGCTGAGCCAAGGCACATGGTTGCCGAATCTACGCAGAAGTTCTTTTCAAGTCGTGATAGTCACGAGAAGTGCTGCGCAAACGAGTTGGAACTTAGTAAGTTTCTGGTGAGGAGAATCACTGAGGTGATTGATTTCTACAGACATTGGTGGAAATATTTATATTTCTGCAAGGACATATGCTAGACTTTGTCTAGAAAATAGTATTTTGTCACAGTCCAGTAGTAACTTAATACTTGGATGTTTAAATCCATTTCAGTCAGTTTTTTCATTTTTGTAACTAGTTAACCACTTCGATCTGTCAGTACACTGAAGACTAGTCTATAACGGTGGCGTTCATTAGTCTACGCAAGGGAAACTGCAGGTTGCTTAGCGCATGGCAGATGGTGATATTAATAAACCATGCCCAGGGAACGATCTTCAGAACAGCCGTTAATTGCTTAGACTGTCAATGTTTTTCTTGTACTGATGAGATTACAGTGAGTTATGTTACAACTGACATATTTAAGAAGAGATCACTTAGATCTGACCCTATTTCAACAAACTGTTATGGCTTTGATAGCTCATATTAAAATGGAACCACAGTTTATTCAAACTAGCCGAATTGTGGGTCTACAATGGCGGCCGATACAAGGATTATACGTGCTTGTCCGATAGGGCATGTCTATGGATAAATCTGGTACAGACCAGGTTTACTACACTTCAAGAACATCAAGAAATGTAAGCCACATTTGAATTATATTATGCCTAGCTAATTGGAACAAACTATTTTTCTGCAGATGACCAACACATTTTTTTTTCTTCGTATTTAAAGCTTGTAATGCTTTACGCAAGACTTGTTAGAGTTATTCAGAGCATTTTCAGCACTCAGAACAGTTTAGGATCGATGACCGAGCATTACGAGCATTTATTTGAATTTTTCATATTTTAAGGAAACCACGGAAAACCCCGATGTAACTGTAAAAGTTAAATTTATTTTTGTTGAGGAATGGATATTTTTTCCATATTCGAAGGTTCGAACATGTGGATTCTCACATAATGAGATGATAATTAAACATATTTAAAATGATTTAAATAATAATAATAATAATAATCCACTAATAATAATAATAATAATTTTCATAATTTTTCTAAATAATTCTTGGATATTATATTTTCTAATAATCATATGTATTGAGAAAGAGCCTATGAAGTAGTTTAAACATTTCTAGTTTGGAACAGGAGATTTTCCGAAGGAGAGTGGTTAGCGCAAGCCCGCATTCAACCAACATGTCAGTTCTGGTTGAACAGTTGATATTTGCATTGAGCAAAGTATATTTTTCAGATAACACGGAGAGGCATGAAACGGGAAGCAATTGATATTTGTATCAAATAGGATATTTTTGTATTTATATAAAATCATGACGTAAATACACTCGAAAGTGAAGTAAAGATTTTCATAAGTATGGTAAATTCACGGGTTGAACTGAATGGTAAAATAAAATAAACTTGTAAGTTTATTAATCTTCCAGTGTTGATAACAAGCAGAGGCTTGATTTATTGTATAAATTTTGGGAAGAAAATTTATGTGTGTGGAGTAGTTGAAATGCCATTCCCAGGTGCGCATGTTAAGTCGCAGGAATGAAGAGGTTTTTCCGAGCATCAATCAAATAGCAGGTTCGATGGCTCAGGTTTATAGTAGGAGTATTGGAGCCACACATTTCGTCGGATGAATGACCCGAAGGTTATTTCTTGAAACCATCAGTTCTTATTTCAACCTTGTTTACGAATTCCATTTAGACTTTGATTTTGCTAGAACCCGGATTTGTCATGATAGTAGTTTATTCTTCTTCAGAGGAAGACCTTTGCCGTTGTTGTTGTTGTTGTAATATTGTGTTCTTACACAAATAATAGAATGGGCCACTGCCAATTTAAAATAATTCTTTAACCACGAATAATTTGAAGGATATTTTCAATCCTAGTGCCATGAACTAAATGAATTCATTATGAAACTACAATTCTAATTTCCGCATTCTGTCGAAGAATTGCAAGTTGTAAAAGTTGCTAAGAATGGCCATAAATATAAATATTTTTATAATAATGATTCCAAGTGGATAATTGAGTAGTTGAATGGTTCAACCATTTATTGATCAAGTTGATGATTCAGAAATCATATATTTTGTTTGGAACTTGAAGTTCATAATCGAGTCACTTCTCGAATGTTTAATGTCAGAAGAACGATTAATTGTTGTTGTGCTTCGCACAGTTCTTCGATGCTATGCTCAATGGTCAAATACTTTTCAGATGTTATTAATATGTGTTAATAATTTGTGTTGCTACGATGATAATAATATTTTCGACGATATATTTTTGAAACTGGAAAAACAAGTGAAAGTTTAAGAATTCTATAAACATTTATTCTACGAGTGTTAATATCATGTAAATAGTCAAACAGTGATCTACGTTATTTCCAGTATGGACAATTAATTTTGAACTGGAATTAAAGATTAATAATTTTGGAACACAGTCCACAGGACTATTAATCGGACTTGTGTTTTCAAAAAGATTGTCAGATGTGTTTGGAAAATTTCTGTATATTGTGTGTAAATAAGAGTGTGGATCGCCACACGTGGAGTGATGCTGCTTTGAGCATCCTTGCAGTCAGATTTTAACTTTAAAATAAACTGAGATAATTTTACCAGATGTGTTTCTCCCAATTAAATCTCCTTCTATCCTTATTGTTGCATTGAGCCAAAAATCAGTAAAGCATTTTTTAAATTTGATGTCGTTTTTGCGATTTGCTTTAACCCATCTGGCGCTCCGGGATATTTTGACTCTCGTGCTGGCTGATTATTGGTAAAATGCATATGTGGTCGTGCGGACTCCGGTCTAAACGGGCACATAAAATAAGATAGAGAGAGAAATGGCTTCGAACGTGGGTCCCGATTTAGACATGGTCAATCGCATGCCGATTTGAAATTGTGATAATTTTTATAGAAATATTTTGGGAGTTGAGAAATGTCTGGTTTGGATGAATAAATTAGTAGGAAACCCAATTAGTGGGGAAACTTAAAAATTTAACTGATTAATAATTAGAATGGGTTTGATAATTTTTGATAATGGCTTAACCATTAGGGCGTCAAGTAAATTCAGTAGTAAACGTTCGATGACTGGATATACACATTATTAGGATCCAGGTGGAGGATATTGGAGAACTTGCATATTTTTCTTGTGATATTGTGGTAAATGTAATTCGTAAAAGTAGAGAATGTTGTTTTTCCATCACGTCGACATTAGGAAAAATCTCATTTTATTATAGTGTTCCAATTAGCTATTCATATTTCTTGTTCTAGTTATAAGCTTGTGTTTGCCACTGTTGTATACCCCTAAGTTTTGAATAATAATTGAAAATTATGGAAGAAATGATGAGGATGATGAGGAGTTTGGAGGAGAGTTCGAAAGAGGCTGGACTGCGTGTAGCAGCCATTATGAAAGAAAATACTGAGGCTTTAGAAAAGAAACTTAAAGAAAATTCTGATTCTTTAGAAAATAAACTTAAAGAAAGTTTAAACGATAAACTTAAAGAAAATTCTGATAATTTGAAAGAAAGTTTAGATGAAAAACTTAAAGAAAATTCTGATTCTTTAGAAAGCAGGTTAAAAGGTAACTTAAAAGAAAGTTTAGAGAATAAACTCAAAGAAAATTCCGATTTGTTAGAAAGCAGGTTAAAAGATAACTTAAAGGGAAATTTAAATAGTAAATTTAATTCAATGGAAAGTAAATTTAAAGAGAATTCTGAAATTTTGAAAATGACACTTGAGAGTAAAATGAATAAATTATGCGATAAAACACATGAGCTCGAAACTTCATTAGCTACTAACGCAAGTTTAATGGACGATAAATTTCGCGATGCCGATCTTCGATCCCAAAGCTTAGCTGATAGGATAGAACATGGTCTTAGGAAAGTTGGTGAAGACATGGTCAACCTGGAAGTCAGAGTGAAGAAGGAGAGTAACGAGATGGGAATTCTAGTTGTTCAACGTTTAACGGAACAATTCAAGGAACTTGTCATGGGAGAAATAAGAGAAGGTGTGATTAGTGAGTTGCAAACTGAAATTAAAACCACAGTTGTTAATGAAATTAAAGATACACTCAAGCTGGAGAACCAAGAGGGAATCAAGGAGATTAGGGAATCTTTGTCATCCCATATTGAAGTAATTGCCAAGGATATCCAAGCAACTCAGAAGGACATATCAGATATGACAGGGTCATTGAAAAGTCATGAGGCTGTTATGAACCAGATATCCATTGATGTCAAGGACAATTGTAAAGAAACTGAAGCAATTAAGAAAATGGCAGAAGAAAACCAGAAGGAACTTGAGGCTATGAAAACTCAAATCAAGGATGAGAAACAGTCTGATCATCTGTTGAAAATGCCGAATGTAAGGGGAAAGGAACAGACACAGATAAATCTAGGAGCAGCTAGAGAGACTGATAGACAGGATGAGGTCAGGACAGTATTTCAATCCAACCCCATAACTGTGTTTATGAATATAGAAGATAAGCCTTCTAAATTTTCAGGGCGAGATTCTGTGACACCCGTGGGATTATTGAGAGAAGCAGGTGATTACCTGAAAGATTCTAAGATCCCTAAAGAAAGACAGATCCGAGTGATAGGGAAGTTCTTGGAAGGTCCCGCACTTCTGTGGTTCAGAGCATTTAGATCCACTCTAACCACTTTTGAGGAGTTTTCTCGTGGGCTATTGAAGAAGTTTTGGTCCCCGGAAACCCAACAGCAAGTCAGAGCAGAGTTATATTCGAGATTCTCGACGTCACAACCTACTCGGTACTCTACGTACTTTTCTGGACAGCTGTCTAAACTCCAACATTTAGATCCGCCGATGCCAGATAACGAGTTGATTACTGCATTGATACGTCAGTTTCCAGCAGACGTCCAGAGGACTTTGATCGCTGCTGATATCTATAATATGGAACAATTTGATGAAGTATTACAGAAGCTGGATCATACAAACGCTCAATTCTTCCATCAGAAGGGAGTAAAGAATAACAACGCTGTGTATGCTGTTATGGCTGATAGTTATTCTCAGACACCTCGAGAGATTCGAGAGGAGCGAGAAGAGAAATCGCCGAGGGAAGATTCCAATAAGAGAGGATGGAACCAGTACAGTAACAGATACAGTTACAAACCATATGCAAGACCGGATGGTGGTAATCGATACAATACTCGATGGAGAAGACCACGAGATAGTCAAGGAAGGTACCAGGAAAGAAGATATTATGGTAGAAACAACTACAATAACAGAGGGAATGTAGATACTCGTCAGTCCAATGAAGAGTTTAACAAGGAGACGAGGAAAAATTTGGAAGCAAGACACCAAGATAACTTGCAATTTTTGGAGCAGAGGCCCAACGAACCAGGTCCATCGGGAACACAACAATCCCGGGGGAATGGTAATGAAAAAAAAAACAACTTCGAATTCACAGTAGAAGATAGAATTTTGAATACTTTCACTTCCAGAATTATTAAATGGCAAGCAGAGGATGATGATTTGATTCAACAGAATGACGAACGAAAAGAAATGGGTACCAGAATTAGAATGCCAATCATTTCATGCGAAGTATTTGGTATGCCTGTCGATACTTTGATCGATACTGGGGCTATGATTTGTCTGGTGAGTGAGAAACTTTATATTCTGTGGAAGCTCAAAGAGAATTTAGAGGAGATTCCAGTATCAGGAATTAAGATCCAAGGAATAATACCCAATAAAATATCTCTGTGTAAAACACAATTATACTTATGTATTACGATTGGAGGACATGATTTCCGACATGTATTTGTTGTAATGAAGGACATGGCTTTTGACATGATATTGGGAGCAGATTTCATTCAGAAATATCAAGCAGTGATAGATATGAAGACAGAGACGATTAAATTCAAGAATACCGAAGAGATTAACTTCGAGGGAAAAGAAGAGGAAGACATCGAGGGAGATGCTCAATGGTCTCTGATTTTTCATGAAGCTGAAGGAAGAGAAGTCTACACTGAGAAGGAGTCCCCAGAGCTAGGGAAATTTTTGGAGGAGTATCACGATATTTTTGATATTAAGCCAGGTGAAATTGAAGATTTTGAATATTGTGGAAGTAAACAATAATGGAAGCTATGAAGTAGCCAATACACGAACTGGTAACATCGTGGGAACTTATAATGCATCGAATTTGAAGATATATTATTCAAGAACCAGATGATTTAATGTGTAGATAGGAAAAATAAAAATTTTTCAATTTTTATTTTTTGCTAGGTGTGGGGTGGATGTGCCCAACTCTAGGAATGGGTATTCCAAGTTTCAGACACCTAGATATCAAGGGAAAGGCTGTAGTCGCTTTTGAAAGTTCAGATATTTGAATATCGCGCTACATTGCTTCGAGAAGCATTTAGAAGAATTTTACCGATAGTTGGATGTCAAGTGACGTAGCGAGTAATAGCAGAGGTGGAGGCTATTTATTGATTAAATAGTTAACTAAGGAGTAGAGACTTGAGACTGGGATCAGATTACTGGCACGTCCAAATGAAAGAGAATGCAATTAGTATCAAGTAAATCGGACCAGGGATTCAAGAGATATGAGGATTTCTAGATATCAGGCGATGACGCGTGACCCTGACCGTTTTGAATAAAAGCCAGCTGGAGCAGGCATGGTTAGCTCATTCTAACACAAGCACTTGGCAAGCAAGTTGCGTCTACGCTGAGCCAAGGCACATGGTTGCCGAATCTACGCAGAAGTTCTTTTCAAGTCGTGATAGTCACGAGAAGTGCTGCGCAAACGAGTTGGAACTTAGTAAGTTTCTGGTGAGGAGAATCACTGAGGTGATTGATTTCTACAGACATTGGTGGAAATATTTATATTTCTGCAAGGACATATGCTAGACTTTGTCTAGAAAATAGTATTTTGTCACAGTCCAGTAGTAACTTAATACTTGGATGTTTAAATCCATTTCAGTCAGTTTTTTCATTTTTGTAACTAGTTAACCACTTCGATCTGTCAGTACACTGAAGACTAGTCTATAACGGTGGCGTTCATTAGTCTACGCAAGGGAAACTGCAGGTTGCTTAGCGCATGACAGATGGTGATATTAATAAACCATGCCCAGGGAACGATCTTCAGAACAGCCGTTAATTGCTTAGACTGTCAATGTTTTTCTTGTACTGATGAGATTACAGTGAGTTATGTTACAACTGACATATTTAAGAAGAGATCACTTAGATCTGACCCTATTTCAACAAACTGTTATGGCTTTGATAGCTCATATTAAAATGGAACCACAGTTTATTCAAACTAGCCGAATTGTGGGTCTACAATGGCGGCCGATACAAGGATTATACGTGCTTGTCCGATAGGGCATGTCTATGGATAAATCTGGTACAGACCAGGTTTACTACACTTCAAGAACATCAAGAAATGTAAGCCACATTTGAATTATATTATGCCTAGCTAATTGGAACAAACTATTTTTCTGCAGATGACCAACACATTTTTTTTTCTTCGTATTTAAAGCTTGTAATGATTTACGCAAGACTTGTTAGAGTTATTCAGAGCATTTTCAGCACTCAGAACAGTTTAGGATCGATGACCGAGCATTACGAGCATTTATTTGAATTTTTCATATTTTAAGGAAACCACGGAAAACCCCGATGTAACTGTAAAAGTTAAATTTATTTTTGTTGAGGAATGGATATTTTTTCCATATTCGAAGGTTCGAACATGTGGATTCTCACATAATGAGATGATAATTAAACATATTTATAATGATTTAAATAATAATAATAATAATAATAATCCACTAATAATAATAATAATAATAATTTTCATAATTTTTCTAAATAATTCTTGGATATTATATTTTCTAATAATCATATGTATTGAGAAAGAGCCTATGAAGTAGTTTAAACATTTCTAGTTTGGAACAGGAGATTTTCCGAAGGAGAGTGGTTAGCGCAAGCCCGCATTCAACCAACATGTCAGTTCTGGTTGAACAGTTGATATTTGCATTGAGCAAAGTATATTTTTCAGATAACACGGAGAGGCATGAAACGGGAAGCAATTGATATTTGTATCAAATAGGATATTTTTGTATTTATATAAAATCATGACGTAAATACACTCGAAAGTGAAGTAAAGATTTTCATAAGTATGGTAAATTCACGGGTTGAACTGAATGGTAAAATAAAATAAACTTGTAAGTTTATTAATCTTCCAGTGTTGATAACAAGCAGAGGCTTGATTTATTGTATAAATTTTGGGAAGAACATTTATGTGTGTGGAGTAGTTGAAATGCCATTCCCAGGTGCGCATGTTAAGTCGCAGGAATGAAGAGTTTTTTTCGAGCATCAATCAAATAGCAGGTTCGATGGCTCAGGTTTATAGTAGGAGTATTGGAGCCACACATTTCGTCGGATGAATGACCCGAAGGTTATTTCTTGAAACCATCAGTTCTTATTTCAACCTTGTTTACGAATTCCATTTAGACTTTGATTTTGCTAGAACCCGGATTTGTCATGATAGTAGTTTATTCTTCTTCAGAGGAAGACCTTTGCCGTTGTTGTTGTTGTTGTAATATTGTGTTCTTACACAAATAATAGAATGGGCCACTGCCAATTTAAAATAATTCTTTAACCACGAATAATTTGAAGGATATTTTCAATCCTAGTGCCATGAACTAAATGAATTCATTATGAAACTACAATTCTAATTTCCGCATTCTGTCGAAGAATTGCAAGTTGTAAAAGTTGCTAAGAATGGCCATAAATATAAATATTTTTATAATAATGATTCCAAGTGGATAATTGAGTAGTTGAATGGTTCAACCATTTATTGATCAAGTTGATGATTCAGAAATCATATATTTTGTTTGGAACTTGAAGTTCATAATCGAGTCACTTCTCGAATGTTTAATGTCAGAAGAACGATTAATTGTTGTTGTGCTTCGCACAGTTCTTCGATGCTATGCTCAATGGTCAAATACTTTTCAGATGTTATTAATATGTGTTAATAATTTGTGTTGCTACGATGATAATAATATTTTCGACGATATATTTTTGAAACTGGAAAAACAAGTGAAAGTTTAAGAATTCTATAAACATTTATTCTACGAGTGTTAATATCATGTAAATAGTCAAACAGTGATCTACGTTATTTCCAGTATGGACAATTAATTTTGAACTGGAATTAAAGATTAATAATTTTGGAACACAGTCCACAGGACTATTAATCGGACTTGTGTTTTCAAAAAGATTGTCAGATGTGTTTGGAAAATTTCTGTATATTGTGTGTAAATAAGAGTGTGGATCGCCACACGTGGAGTGATGCTGCTTTGAGCATCCTTGCAGTCAGATTTTAACTTTAAAATAAACTGAGATAATTTTACCAGATGTGTTTCTCCCAATTAAATCTCCTTCTATCCTTATTGTTGCATTGAGCCAAAAATCAGTAAAGCATTTTTTAAATTTGATGTCGATTTTGCGATTTGCTTTAACCCATCTGGCGCTCCGGGATATTTTGACTCTCGTGCTGGCTGATTATTGGTAAAATGCATATGTGGTCGTGCGGACTCCGGTCTAAACGGGCACAATATTACCACGATGTTGCAAAATCCCTAAATAATCAACTACAACAACAAGAACAACAACTCTTTCTGCAATGAGTCACAGGGATTAATTTTAAGAAAAGTCAAATGCACGGCTTCTATAATTTACGAAAAGTAAGCTAATAATTCCGAGCCATTAGATAATGATTATTGTAATGGTTTATTATATGAAGCGTCTCTTTGATCGCTTGAATACGATACGAGATTTGAAAATATGTTTTTAAAATTTCGAACTGGTGCCAACCCGTATTTTTGAAAACAAAAGTAAGGCCACGGGCGCTTCCAACCGAAATTCTAGCCTCAATTACAAATACAGGGTGTAACAAAATTGTACGGCACAAAATCCAGGACACATTCCTCACACGTAGGCGAATAAATTATGTTATATGAACATGGGTTCGGAAACGCTTTGTTTCCATATTAGCCTATACCTCATTGTTTCCAACTCATTAATGATGGGAAAGACTCAAGAACAGAACGTACCAGTGTAGCCTACCACATGCAACTCTTTTTCACAGTTGATGCATTAATGCATGGATCATCCCGCCGTCGTAGTGAATCTCGGATGCGCTCAACCCACCGTCGTAGTGAATCTCGGATGCGCTCAACCCACCGTCGTAGTGAATCTCGGATGCGCTCATCCCACCGTCGTAGTGAATCTCGGACGCGCTCAACCCACCGTCGTAGTGAATCTCGGATGCGCTCAACCCACCGTCGTAGTGAATCTCGGATGCGCTCAACCCACCGTCGTAGTGAATCTCGGATGCGCTCAACCCACCGTCGTAGTGAATCTCGGATGCGCTCAACCCACCGTCGTAGTGAATCTCGGATGCGCTCAACCCACCGTTGTAGTGAATCTCGGATGCGCTCAACCCACCGTCGTAGTGAATCTCGGACGCGCTCAACCCACCGTCGTAGTGAATCTCGGATGCGCTCAACCCACCGTCGTAGTGAATCTCGGATGCGCTCAACCCACCGTCGTAGTGAATCTCGGATGCGCTCAACCCACCGTTGTAGTGAATCTCGGATGCGCTCAACCCACCGTCGTAGTGAATCTCGGACGCGCTCAACCCACCGTCGTAGTGAATCTCGGATGCGCTCAACCCACCGTCGTAGTGAATCTCGGATGCGCTCAACCCACCGTCGTAGTGAATCTCGGACGCGCTCAACCCACCGTCGTAGTGAATCTCGGATGCGCTCAAACCCACCGTCGTAGTGAATCTCGGACGCGCTCAACCCACCGTCGTAGTGAATCTCGGATGCGCTCAACCCACCGTCGTAGTGAATCTCGGATGCGCTCAACCCACCGTTGTAGTGAATCTCGGATGCGCTCAACCCACCGTCGTAGTGAATCTCGGACGCGCTCAACCCACCGTCGTAGTGAATCTCGGATGCGCTCAACCCACCGTCGTAGTGAATCTCGGATGCGCTCAACCCACCGTCGTAGTGAATCTCGGATGCGCTCAACCCACCGTCGTAGTGAATCTCGGACGCGCTCAACCCACCGTCGTAGTGAATCTCGGTTGCGCTCAACCCGCCGTCGTAGTGAATCTCGGATTCGCTCAACCCGCCGTCGTAGTGAATCTCGGTTGCGCTCAACCCGCCGTCGTAGTGAATCTCGGATGCGCTCAACCCACCGTCGTAGTGAATCTCGGACGCGCTCAACCCACCGTCGTAGTGAATCTCGGATGCGCTCAACCCACCGTCGTAGTGAATCTCGGATGCGCTCAACCCACCGTCGTAGTGAATCTCGGATGCGCTCAACCCACCGTTGTAGTGAATCTCGGATGCGCTCAACCCACCGTCGTAGTGAATCTCGGATGCGCTCAACCCACCGTTGTAGTGAATCTCGGACGCGCTCAACCCACCGTCGTAGTGAATCTCGGATGCGCTCAACCCACCGTCGTAGTGAATCTCGGATGCGCTCAACCCACCGTCGTAGTGAATCTCGGATGCGCTCAACCCACCGTTGTAGTGAATCTCGGATGCGCTCAACCCACCGTCGTAGTGAATCTCGGATGCGCTCAACCCACCGTCGTAGTGAATCTCGGATGCGCTCAACCCACCGTCGTAGTGAATCTCGGATGCGCTCAACCCACCGTCGTAGTGAATCTCGGATGCGCTCAACCCACCGTCGTAGTGAATCTCGGATGCGCTCAACCCACCGTCGTAGTGAATCTCGGACGCGCTCAACCCACCGTCGTAGTGAATCTCGGACGCGCTCAACCCACCGTCGTAGTGAATCTCGGATGCGCTCAACCCACCGTCGTAGTGAATCTCGGATGCGCTCAACCCACCGTTGTAGTGAATCTCGGATGCGCTCAACCCACCGTCGTAGTGAATCTCGGACGCGCTCAACCCACCGTCGTAGTGAATCTCGGATGCGCTCAACCCACCGTCGTAGTGAATCTCGGATGCGCTCAACCCACCGTCGTAGTGAATCTCGGACGCGCTCAACCCACCGTCGTAGTGAATCTCGGATGCGCTCAAACCCACCGTCGTAGTGAATCTCGGACGCGCTCAACCCACCGTCGTAGTGAATCTCGGATGCGCTCAACCCACCGTCGTAGTGAATCTCGGATGCGCTCAACCCACCGTTGTAGTGAATCTCGGATGCGCTCAACCCACCGTCGTAGTGAATCTCGGACGCGTTCAACCCACCGTCGTAGTGAATCTCGGATGCGCTCAACCCACCGTCGTAGTGAATCTCGGATGCGCTCAACCCACCGTCGTAGTGAATCTCGGATGCGCTCAACCCACCGTCGTAGTGAATCTCGGACGCGCTCAACCCACCGTCGTAGTGAATCTCGGTTGCGCTCAACCCGCCGTCGTAGTGAATCTCGGATTCGCTCAACCCGCCGTCGTAGTGAATCTCGGTTGCGCTCAACCCGCCGTCGTAGTGAATCTCGGATGCGCTCAACCCACCGTCGTAGTGAATCTCGGACGCGCTCAACCCACCGTCGTAGTGAATCTCGGATGCGCTCAACCCACCGTCGTAGTGAATCTCGGATGCGCTCAACCCACCGTTGTAGTGAATCTCGGATGCGCTCAACCCACCGTCGTAGTGAATCTCGGATGCGCTCAACCCACCGTTGTAGTGAATCTCGGACGCGCTCAACCCACCGTCGTAGTGAATCTCGGATGCGCTCAACCCACCGTCGTAGTGAATCTCGGATGCGCTCAACCCACCGTCGTAGTGAATCTCGGATGCGCTCAACCCACCGTTGTAGTGAATCTCGGATGCGCTCAACCCACCGTCGTAGTGAATCTCGGATGCGCTCAACCCACCGTCGTAGTGAATCTCGGATGCGCTCAACCCACCGTTGTAGTGAATCTCGGATGCGCTCAACCCACCGTCGTAGTGAATCTCGGATGCGCTCAACCCACCGTTGTAGTGAATCTCGGATGCGCTCAACCCACCGTCGTAGTGAATCTCGGATGCGCTCAACCCACCGTTGTAGTGAATTTCGGATGCGCTCAACCCACCGTCGTAGTGAATCTCGGATGCGCTCAACCCACCGTTGTAGTGAATCTCGGATGCGCTCAACCCACCGTTGTAGTGAATCTCGGATGCGCTGATGTATCCCTGGAGTACTGCGTGTGGTTTCGCAGCCTTCCAAACTATGGGCACGGAGACTCTGAACATCTTGTACTGGGGCTCGATACACAAGAGCTTTCAAATGCCCTTAAAATAAAAGTCCTGTGATTTTAGGTCCGGAGAGCGTGGAGGCCAGGCAATTGGTCCACCTCTACCTATCCATCTATCACCAAATCTGTTATTTAGAAGCCGACGGACATAAAACTAAAATTAGGAGGTGCTCCATTGTGCATGAAGTACAAGTTTTGTCGCACATCTGCTAAAGGTCCATCTGCTAAGTCGCAAGGCAACAAGGGCCATGCAAAACAAAACACTGGCGGTCCACCTACGATAATGACAATGTAACCAGACGTAAACAAGAGTGCATGTTCCCCATGATTCTAACGTTCTGTTCTTGTGTGTTTCCCATGCTTAATGAGTTGGAGACAATGAAGTGTATTATGGAAACAAAGCGTTTCCGGATCCATGTTCATATAACATAATTTCTTCGTCTAAGTGTGAGTAGTGTGTCCAGCATTTTGTGCCGTACATTTTGTTACACCCTGTATAAACACCTGTATATCCATAGCAATAACACAGGTCATCAAACAGATTCCACGCACACACCGAAGTATACGAGGATGAAATGACCACGATGTCTATGTTCCTAAATTAAACAACAACAACAAAAACACTCATCGCTAGTTGAACTTTTCATAAGACGAAAGTAGTTTCAGCTGAATGTACAGTAATAAGGGCTGTTATATTCTACAGTGAGGGTCCTGCATATAGAACGGAGCTTTCCAAAGCCTACGTTAAAAGTATAATAATAATAATAATAATAATATCGTACGGCCTCGGGTGCCTGGTGCAAGCTTTGTTAATTGACACCCAGAGGGTAGCTTGCATGTCGAATTTCGTCGTTCCTTTGAACGCTATGAAAGTCAAGGAGGTTAGATATCTAAACTCCTTGACACTACAGCGCTTTCATGTAGAGAATGGAGGAACTTTGTGTTGGCGAAAAATCCCGCGATTAATTTTGCCATTGAACACGGCCTACTGAATTCAAATGGGTTCTTTAACATGCCAACAACGTATGACATGAGTATCGTGATTTTTTGTCGCCTTCAAAAACCACTTACCATGGCCAGGGGCGAACCTGCAATCTTGGGGTTGGTAGTCCGACACTATAACCACTCACCCACTGTGGCAAGCACGTTAAAAAGTGTAAACGTGTTAAAGTCGTTGGCGCTACGCTGCTGATAGTGCCAGTAACTTGCCTGACAGGTGGCTAGCCACAGTGCTCCGGCCGCCACACGACATCTGCGAGTCTCGGTTCAATAGGGAGGGCCCTCACTGCATTATTTGGGTCTGTCACAGTGTAGACTCCATTCTTCATTGAATGGTTTTATTAATATTTCAAAGAATGTTTGCTGACTCGGACACAAGCAGCCACAGTTTTCTTTGTGTCTTGAAAGTTGTTCCTATGATCATCACTTAAGGAGCACTGTTAAATAATTCACAGGGCAATGGAGGCCGCTTTTAGCATGGGCCATACGATAGCACTCCGTCATGCAAGTCGTACTTGTTATCGACTAGCTTGTTGTTCAAGTCTTGTAATGAGATCCACAAAGGAAGTTCTACATATGAATAGATGTGCGAAACGATACAAATATTATTGATGTACGCTGTCCTCTTGAAGACAATGGTGTTCGGTTGAGACCAGGAACCTAGTAAACACCTGGGCTGTCCTATTTGCTGCTTAAATGGCAAGGAAATACACTCTGGAATATCCACAAGTGTTTGACCGTTCTCGTCAAATATACTGGAACTGAATACAAATTTGCTGTTGTCGATACCTTTTACTAATCATTCATTTCTTTGTTGGTTTCTCGCGCTTACAGAAATATTACAATAAAGAAAGATACCAGCAAAGAAGAAATTAAATACTAGCATCCGGAAATTTATCATCAAAGATCCAGTAACAGAGAGTGAGAAGTGTCGCTGCTGTGGCAAATGTAGTGAGACCAGTCAACACATAATATCAGGTTGTTCCCACCTTGCCAACACTGACTACAAACATCGACACGATCAAGTTGCAAACATTATCCACCAGAAACTGGCCTTGAAGTACACACTTCTTCAATGCTCCGTCGCCTATTGGAAATACACACCATCCGCAGTACTCGAAAATGCCACACAGAAGCTCTACTGGGACAGAGGAGTTGTGACAGATGTCGCAGTCAGTAACAACCGGCCAGATATCATTGTCATCAATAAAGAACACCGAGAGGCATTACTGATAGATATCGCATGCCCCAACACTCAAAACAACCTCACAACAGCTGCTACTAAAATATCTAAGTACACAGAGTTGGCAATTGCGATAAATCAGATGTGGAAACTATAGTGGGTGACTACAATCCCAATAATTGTATCGTATACTGGTGTTATACCCAAAACTCTCCGCAGTAGTCTATCAATATTGAATCTGCATCCGCATATATATATATTGAACTACAGAAGGCAGTTCTGTTAAACACCTGTCACATTGTCAGAAAATTCCTTGGTAACAATACCCTGGACGAACACTCAGCAAGGCTCGAAGATTCAGATGGAAATTTAGCTAATCCTAAAAATGAAGGAGATTCGTGAAGAGTACGAACACGTCATGGATGTACAATAATGTGAAGTCTCTGAACCGTGTAATCTACAAAATTACCTCAGTACAGATGGTTCCTTGCTAAGGCCGAACCAGGCTGTAACATAAAATGTAGCCGGCATATGCCATGATAAAGATTTCAAATAACAATATTTCTTGATACTGCCCGACCTCACCCATGGATTCTGCGATGGATCATTCCTCTACCGTTTCCAGGACAGTGTCTTGGAGCTGGACACACTTTGTCTGCAGATACAACAGGGATGGTGACAGGCCGTTCCCCCACAAACCGCTAACTTGGGTTCAGGGGAGGGATTTTGGAAAGAAGTCGGCCATGGACCCGTTGAAAGGAACCGTCCCGGCATTTGCATGGTGGTGAAGATGGGAAACCACGAAAACAATTTCAGGACATCCTAGGTGGGGTTTCAACCCACGCTCTTGGCCACCGTGGCCCGTCTATATTTATTTAAATTTGTTTAGAATTGTTCATATTTCCCTTTCTTGATGTTTGTTTTCAAGGTTTTCAGCTAAGCGAGTCAATGCCATATTTATATCAAAATTAAGTTATGTATTTCACCGATCATCACCTTTTAATTTTGCCGTAAATCATGATCTATATTGTGCATTGGGCATCCATATGTCAATAAAAAGAAGTTTGCGGAGTTTAAACACGATCCAGACAGATGCAGGGTAGTTTCAGTTTCCTTTACCGACTTGGTTTATATTTTAATTAATGTTCAGACAGAGAACAATACCCTTCAAAAGAAATCCCATCCAAATTGATCTAGAATCCCTAAGTTTAAAGAATACAAACTATTGGACTGACAGCAGAACTTAACACCTTTAGATTGTTTAAGAAGATTAATTAACAAATTTAAGATATAAACATATCTTGCTCCAAAATAATGAATATTGATTGAATAAGAATGTTCTTTAACCTTGAGCATGGACACGAGGAGAAAGGAAATATAAATTGTGTAGTTTGCTGCTGTCTTAGAAAACGTGCAGGCTTGGGACAAAGGTTTCTCATCATTCTGAAATATTTCAAACAATGATTTAAAAGTTTCTTCATGATGTGCAATTAATTTTGAAGTGTATTAAGAAAGACTTGGGTCTTTGTAAAACGATACGATAAGTATCCAAATAGACTTGACTGAGCATTTTTTATGGACAGCAGCATTAAGTATAATGCCTAAGATTATATAGGCCTATAGTGAGGGTAGAGATAAGATATACAGTATGAAGCCAATAAACGCTGAGTGGGGGGTGTAGCTACAATAGGTGGGGAGGGATGATCCTTCGATCACTTCACTGCCCCTCTCCCCAATCATACGGGTGTTAAAATAAGAGTATCCAATAGTTTAGGAGGTCATAGTATGCATAAAGGTAAGAAAAAAGTCTAACAAACATGGCTCCCACATCGCATTCTTTCCGAGATATAAACACTTGTTGATAGGAGGTGATCAATGTAATATCCACTTATTGCAATGTATTCCTCTGTCCTTCAGAGTAAGTAAGACACCATGGTACGTACCTAGAGCTAAGAGTAATGTACACACCTGCACTAACAAGACTCAAACTGAATTGAGTTCATATCCGCAATCAAATATTTGTTTTCATTATCCTTTGCGACGTATCAGTATTCCATGCTAGGGTATCAAGTATGATAATCTGGTGGTTTACGCTCCCTGAAATCATGTGTTAGGATCTCAGAAAGTACTGTATGTGCAATAGGAACCTTTGGATTCTTTTATCTTAACACCCTGTATAGAAAAAAGGAATTCATATTTATGGTTGGTTGGTTGGTTCTTAAGTTTAGGGGCTGCGACAACGCGGTCATGTAGCCCCGTGTACTTTGGGTGTGCGTAGACTCTGTCTGATAACCGGTGTTAATTGTGATGACTGTATTAGTGTGTGTTATCTGTTTTTTAATTTAAGTACTGCAACTTAGAATTTTTCAAATAGTTCCTACTTTTGCCGCCAAGCGCCACCGTCAACGACTACTAGGCCAAGTTCAGGACTTAGCTACTAGACGCCACCGACGCAGTCGGCTCTTGGCAACGAACGTAGAAACCTAAGAGCGTTGTTTACATTCTTAACCTTTCCAATTTAGCTTCAGACAGGTGCAATTAGTGGAAGGTTCTTTAACATGCCATAAATCTATGACATGGGACCGCCGGCTTTACTTCCCCTCCGAAGGAAGGCATACTGAGGGATTTTTAACGCTCTTAAAAATACGACGGCAAAATATTTATGTAACATGGTATTTTTATAACGCGAAAAAAATAGAAAGAGACAAAAAAGAAGAGGGAAATAAATAAACAAATAAATGAAGAAAGAAAGAAAGAAAGAAAGAAAGAAAGAAAGAAATAATAATAATGTTATGGGTTTTACGTCCCTTTTAACTACTCTGGCTTTTAGAGACGCCAGGGTGCCGGTATTTTGCCCCGAAGGGGATCTTAAACGTGCCAGTAAATCTACTCACAGGGCTCCCTCGCATTTGCGCACCCTCAAATGCCAGCTGACTGCGCCAGGATACGAACCTGCAACCTTGGGCCCAGCAAGGGAGAACGTTACCGCTGACCCACAAGAAAGAAAGAAAGAAAGAAAGAAAGAAAGAAAGAAAGAAAGAAAGAATGTTGGCCCAATTTGCAGTTATGCTGTTAATTAACCTTTGAGTACATTTTGTGTTGAATATATTTAAAAAAATAAAAATTAGGGAATACCAGAATTGGATTTTTTGCATTGCATTGATCACAAAAATGGAAACTATCCAGTTGTTAAGTCGTATATTGTACACAAAGTACAAGTATTTAGATAAATGAACCCTTGCGGGACGCTAACCCACAACCTTCGTCTTTTTCTGACCAATGATTTGATTCAAATGTACCTGACGGCATGAGAATTTAAGATGTCTCCCCTAATAAAGTAGCTCTGTTACAGCACAGCCCCATGATTAATAAGTTTCAGGCAATCCTCCTTACATCCATGTAGTAAGGAACGAACGGTCACCTGCCGTGGACTAACAGGTAGGGAAATTGGAAGAATTGCTTTCGTCTCCAGTTGACAATATCTTGATTAAGCGAGCACCAGCGCGAGGCATTGTGCTGTGCTGACGTCACTACTTCCTACCTGTCTTGGAGAGGGGTGGTGGTAAGGAAAGTACTATTGATTGTGCGGCAATTGTCTCTAATATGCTGTGATCCACTCCAATGTAACTTGAATGGCAGAAAAATCCTCTCTTGCTTTGATCGTAAGCCTTTGAAAGTTTTAACCCTTCCAATGTTATTGAAATATGTTGTACAATTCTTTGAGTGATCCATTTTTCAAGGAATTCTTTTAAAGACATGCTTAATTTTTAATTTGTATATTGTTTAGAAAGACATTTAAAAATAGAGAAAAAATGAATCAGTACAGGGAAACCATGGAATTTACATCACGGATGCAGGCTTGCCTTGAACCTACTACACTTGTATCTGAATCGCCACAGCTATCATCTTCACCAGATACATTGTCACTTGGTAAACGTCAAATCTTTTCAACACTGTCTTCAATGTAATCAGTGTCCGATTCATCTAAATACCTACAAATTGTAGTCACATATTTATCGTACGAGTCCCCTTCATTTCATTGTTTACATCATAAATCAGGTGATACTGTCAAACTGAAGTATTCATCTAACCAATCCTGAAAAGTATAAATGATGTTATTCACATAGTCATTTCCCGTTCCAGATGAGTTCGTTAAGGTTGTCTAAAACATTCCTACCACCTATCGGAAATAAATGCAAACTTATGATAGCCTGCGGAATATTCCTGTACTGTATGTGACCCGCTAGAGGGGAATTATGTTGTGGAATATATCGTAAACGACGCTCAATGAAAATAAATAAATAAATAAATATAAATAAAATATATAAATAAATATAAATAAATATAAATAAATATAAATAAATATAAATAAATATAAATAAATACATACATAAATACATAAATAAAGAAATAAATAAATAAATAAATAAATAAATAAATAAATGCGGTTAACGCAAAATCCAAAAAATATTATTCCCCTCTGCCATGACGTATTTCTATATTCGTGGATCAACTACATACGTGCGTTGGTTATGATCTGCAATACAGCTAGCGTACGCTATATCTTTTCAGAATGTACATAAGTTCTAAGATCATGTTGTTGTTTGTTCAAGTACTACCAGGAACTCGTACAGAGTGTGGCCTTGCTTTACAGATCCTCATCAAGGATACCTTCTAGCGTGCATTGTAATGCACATTAAGGGTACTGGATCAGTAATCAAGCGCTGGAGATTTGACAAAACACTTAATTCATGAGTAAAATTTCAATTTTCAGTGCTCTCAAGACGACAAAATCGAGACTCTCATTACAATGTTGCTTTTATAGATAGCTTTGAGGCCATTTTTCAGTGTTGCTTTATTCATAATTGATATTACAACTTTTCAGTCGGTCAACACAATTACTGGGACTTGTGAAAAACCAACCTGTGATTAAAAAATACTTGCTTTGGACTACAAATATGTAACCACATGTAGTTATTAGTTATGTATTACACTCATGTAGAACAATATTAACAATTATTGAATTGGAAAATATATTTATGTTCGACCCCGACTATTATGTGTTAGAAAACTGTATCATAATGATGGTCATTATAACACTCTTTTTCATTATGAAACAGTCTCTCCCACCAATCACAGCTCAAGAAACAGTTGTTTGACCAATTAGATAAGGTTAGCATCGCACCTGCGTGGAGTTCCAAGGCCTTCTGAACTGCGTTGCCTTGTGTCATAGTGGGGTAATCGAGAAGGCCATGGTCAAATACAAGGCATTCTCTGCGTCTCATGCGCTCTGTTCAGTACATAAAACTGGCGAAATCTCGACAGATATTTATGAATATTTATCTTCGAACATAAAATAGTTATCATAATTATCGTCGAACATAAACAGTCGTATGCAACTCGGCTATAATGGTAATTAAGACACTCGTATGGAAATTATAAAACTCGCATACGCTCGTTTTATAAATATATAAAATATATTGCCATTATAGGCTCGTTGCATAATGTACTGTTATGTTCGACCATGCCGAAATATAAAAATATTTTATACCAGAAAATTGCATCTTAAAGGAACTCATTATAGTTCAAGTTTCATTATGATACAGGTTCTCCACCAATCAGAGCTCAAGATTTTCATTACGATACAGCTATTTGACCAATTAGGTAAGGATAGCATCGCACCTGCGCTGACTTCCACGGCATCTTATTTTAAATTTCACTGCATGGCTAGTGTCATAGTGGGATATTCAAGGAGGCCATGGCCGAATACAAGGTACTCTCTGCGTCCCATGCGTTCTGTTCAGTAAACGAAGCTGGCCGAATCTCGAGAGATAGGCCTACTGTATTTATGAATATTTATTTTGGAACATAAAATAAATATATATTATATCGTCGAACATAAACAGTCGTATGCAATTCACCTATAATGGTAATTAAGACACGAGTATGTTTATAAAACAAGCGAAGCGAGTTTTATAACGATACTCGTGTCTTAATTATTGCCATTATAGGCTTGTTGCATAATGCACTATTGTAACGTGTTGATTTTATTTACAGATATTATTACGCAATCGGTCTATAGTACTTCTATAAATATGACCATCTCGTGATGTAGCAGCTAGCGGAGGACCGGGTTCGATTCTAGTTTGAAGACTGGAACGGGGTACACTCTAGCCTCGTGAGATAAAACTGAGAAGAGTTGGGTTCAATTTCCATCTCAGCCATCCTAGAAGTGGTTTTCCGTGGTTTCTCCACTTCTACTCCAGGAAAATGCCGGGATGGTTCCTAACTTAAGGCCACGGCCACCTACTTCCCAATCCTCACGTGAATTACAAATATACATATTAGCCACCACAAAAACACAGGTTATCAGACAAATTCTAAGCAAACCGCCTTGTATATGGGACTAAATGACCACGATGTCCAAGACCCTCAAATGAAACAACAACAACTACTTATATAAATGTTGCGTTATTATTAATATTGTTTATGTGGTTATATCAACACATGCGATTTGTTAATGTCCGTTTTAAGTGAAAAAGATCTGAAGATGATCGCTTGATGATCGAAACAAGTTATCCAATTAAGTACCCCCTCCCCTTTTTTGGTACAAAAGTGTGTTAATTAAGTAGTAAATCATTCCTGTAATATTTCTTTCAGGTTAGGGTGTTTAAATGTTAGTCCTCCCCGCCTAATAAAATTGGGCTCTATCGTGTTGACTGAATGGAAAGTATTCTATGATAAATTGTCGCGGCTTCGGTGGCGTAGTCGGTAGCATGCTGAGCTTCTATGCCCAAGCTAGCGGGTTCAAACCCGGCCAGAGCTGTCGCATTTTTTAAGAGCGTTAAAAATCCCTCAATATGCCTTCCTTTGGAGGGGAAGTAAAGCCGGCGGTCCCATGTCATAGATTTATGGCATGTTAAAGAACCTTCCACTAATTACACCTGTGTGAAGCTAAATTGTATAGGTAAAGAATGTAAACAACGCTCTTAGGTTTCTACGTTCGTTGCCAAGAGCCGACTGCGGTGGCGTCTAGTAGCTAAGTTCTGAACTTGGCCTAGTAGTCGTTGACGGTGGTGCTTGGTGGCAGAAGTAGGAACTATTTGAAAAATTCTAAGTTGCAGTCTGTACTTAAATAAAAAAAACAGATAACACACACTAATACAGTCATCACAATTAACACCAGGTATCAGACAGATTCTACACACACCCGAAGTACACGGGGCTACATGACCGCGTTGTCGCAGCCCCTAAACTTAAGAACCAACCAACCATAAATCGTCATAAACTAGATTTTAATGCCATCATACATTAATTCGTCTTATCAAAAACTTGACATACTTCATTTTTCAATAATGGTTCAGATTGATTCATATTTTCCGTATTTATAAATCAATGAATTGATTTGGGAGTTTTGATTGCTTCAGAAATTATTCGTTAGTCACGAAAGAAGCATTTTCTAAGCCAAAACCAATAATATAGTTTTTTTCGTGGTCGTTCAGCCCCGTGTAATTTGGTGTGAAAATAATTTTTGTCTGATAACCTGTGTTATTGTGATGGATGAATTAGTGTGTATATTAGTTATTCAGGTGAGGGTTAGGAAGGAGGTGGCCGTGGCCTTAAGTTAGGAACCAACCCGACATTTGCCTGAAGTAGAAGTGAGTGACAATGGAAAACCACTTCTATTTATTTAATCGTATGGTGAGTACAACGAGGAATTCATAAGTCCAGGTCCAAGTTCTTCAACCACACAGCAGCACTTTCTGATAGATGAAACAGGTCGCTGGGGCTTCCGGAGTAGGCATGAAGAGGGCTACGCAGGATGACATGGTCCATGGTCTGCTGCTCTTCACGGCATTCACACATTGGAGAATCCATCCAGCCCCACTTATGGCGCAAGAAATTACAGCGCCCATGCCCAGTTCTCAGTCTTTTGAGGCGACACCATAGTTTTCTTGGGAGGTCAAATCCATTCATTTTCCGAGTTGGATTTATCTCATGGGCATTAGTACCAGATGTTGAATTTGACCACTCTTCCTGCCAGCTCCGGTTTAGGTTAAAATTGTCCCTCAAGAGTCGGCCGGCCAATACACTTGCTGGTCTCCTAGATCGAAGTCGTTGTGGCGATGGGTAACAAAATTCCTGGTGAACTGGTAAAGAGGGAGATGACCGGATCTTCTTTGCTTCTCTCAGAAGAGCTTCCTTTCTCCTCAGGTGGGGTGGTGGGATATGGCTAAGAACTGGTAACCAGTGGCGAGGTGTAGACTTGACAGTACCAGTTATGCAGCGCATGGTTTCATTCAACTTAGTATCTACTTTATGCACATGTGCACTTTCCAGCCATACAGGGGCACAGTATTCCGCTGCAGAGTAGACAAGACTAATACCCGTTAATCGTAAGCAGTCAGCCGAGGCTCCCCATGAACTACCACAAAGCTTGTGTAGGATGTTATTCCTTGTAGTGATTTTGTGAGAGAACTTGGTGAGATGTTCTTTGTAGCTTAAAGTTCTGTCCAGGGTGACTCCTAGATATTTCGGGAAAGGGTTGTACTTTAGTTTATCCCCAAGGAATAAAACAGATGGCTCGTAGTTTGCGAGTTGGTTGCTAAGATGGAAACATGAAACCTCAGTCTTAGAAGCGCTTGGGATCAATCGCCAAGACTTGAATAATGTAGCTATTTTCTCCAAGTCTGCTGAAAGAATGCCTTCTCCATCCTCAAAATTTCTGCATTGAGCTACCAGTGCAATGCCGTCTGCATAGATAAACTTAGTAGCTGAGGTTGATGGCAAGTCATGGATGTAGAGGTTGAAGAGAACTGGGGCCAATACTGATACCTGTGGCAAGCCGTTATTTAATTTTCTTTTACGACTTTTAGAATCACCTAGGAATACTACAAACTCTCTCTCACAGAGCATGTTGGAAATTAGGTTTGCAATTTCCAAGCAGGGAATTACTTCCAGCAATTTAAGAATTAGTCCATGTCGCCAGACAGTATCATATGCACTTGTCAGGTCAATAAAGACAACTGTTGATTTTAACTTCTTTTGGAAGCCTGCCTCGATGTGAGTGGTAAGAGCCAAAACTTGATCAGTACAGCTACGATTTCTTCTGAAACCAGCTTGTTCTGGAGGGATTACATCTTCAATGAGTGGTGCAATCCTAGTGAGGGGGACTCGTTCCAAGAGTTTATAAATGCAACTAAGACGGTAGTTTTCAGGTCTCTGCTCCGACTTTCCAGGTTTCAGAATGGCAATCACTTTTGATCGTTTAAACTGCTTTGGCAGTTTGTTAGTCTGAAGGATGTAAGAAAAAAGAGAAGTGATCCACTTTATACTATATGGACCCATATATCGAAGGAATTCGTTGTAGATATTATCTGGGCCAGCAGCCTTACCGGTCTTCAGCATTTTGATAGCAGCTTCAACTTCCTGAATAGAAAATGGCCTGGACAGATTCTCATTCTTCTGTGATCCATGTTTGAGCTCAGTGAGCTTACTCTTCACATTTTTCGTATGGCATTTATCTCTCTTGGTTTTTACCTATTGATTGCCCTGAACGTGTCCCCTGGGTGGTGCTAAACGAGCAACAGCGACATAAGGTGATACAAGTGAATGACATAATGTCTCAAACCACTTCTATAGTGAATATACACGAGATTATACTGTATATATACTGTATATATAATTTAATCACATGTAATTTTTTTCATGGTATTTTTAGAATGCTTCTGTAATTAGGATTACATTGTATTGACCGATTGAAAAGTTGTAATATCAATTTAAAACCATATAATCACAACCTTGAATGGGACAGATACATTGGTGAAAAGCTACATTTTGATCTAACTGAGCCAACAGACATACGAAAAATTACTCCATTCATCAAAAAATCGTAACAGCCCAATTTTGGAACTACAGTATACGATGTAATTAAAATGTAATATAAAAGTTCCTACGAGCACTTATTTCAAAAATTCCACGTGCATCATGTACTAGCCTGGGAATTAAATTTTGTAAAATCTCGGTTAATAGATCCACGACACTTCCCTTACAACACATGCAGTACAAGTTAGAGTTCATATTAAAGCACACTAACGATGTGGAGATGCCTAATCAGATGACTGACAGCGATATTGATGGATCACCATATAATCACTGATGGATCTATTTTATCAAGAATTATTACTGTTAAATGACTAATGGTTTAATAGAGATGGATGATGTGTGTCCTGGTCAGCCAGGCAGAGCTCTACCAGCACATACGTTCTCATATGGATTCTAACAGCTTTGCACACAAGGAAATTGCTTTTAATAATTATACGTTTTTTGCCGCCGAATGACCAGGACAAGGTTTACAATATCGGCCCCGACTTCACCTGGTATCGTTAACGTTTTACCCAGCGTAAGCTAAAAGGCGCATTGACGGCTGGTCTCAGACGAAATTCAGAAAAGTCGAGGTTAACAGTGAAACTCCAAACACATATAGGCCTACTCTTCTCTGAAGTCTTAACTCGACATTACTCGACAGTTTGATGCTGGCCAAAACTGGGATGATACGATCGCTCGTAAACTCGCTTCGAAGCTAGTAATTTAAATTTCCACTGGAGATTGTTGGAAGAAAGGAAAACGTAAATACACTTATAGTGGGCGATGTATTAAATTAAAGAAAGATATGCTGTCCCGGAATTTTTTGTAGAACTTTTTATGATGAACAATTCTTACACTCATATCATAGTCTATAGATATTTTTAACGGTTACCCAGCGTGAGCTTAAAAGGCGCTCGGACGGCAGGCTTTTCTTCGACTTGATTCACTGAAATCGTTACTGCTCGGCGTTCTTTGGTCATAAATGAATGTTTTTCTCCAGAAACCTTCCTCGAGAAATCCTTAATAGAATGGTGAAACCCACATCAAAATCCATCCTGTAGTTCTCGAGATTACCCGTTACATCCAAGAATCGGGGACTTCGTTTTATACTGTGTAGAGATACAATCAAATCTGCACTCGAATGAGCATTCAAATAACTGTATTAGTTTGCCTTTACAAGTTCATTTAAATACCCTGTCCTGTTTTTGCACTGATTGAAGTGGCTAAGTTCGCACTTTTTGCTTCATATTTTGCACACTGTTCATTTGCTCAATGTTATTTTTTTTTATCTACACACATTTATGGTGGAATCCGTGAATCGCGAGTCTTATGATTAGGTACCTTTGTGTTTGATGACTGTTGGTGCATTGTCTATTTATCATGGCGTCCATTCCGAAGAAGTCGGTTTCTATCTGTTTCTCCTTCTATTTACTTCTTAGTATTACTTCTTTGTAAGAGCCTGTTTTTGGTAGTGATTCCTTGAGCTTTTGTATTCCAGGAAAGAAGCTTCTCTTGCTAGGATATGTGCCATTCTGTTTGGTGCATACTTGCTTGCTCCTATGGCCCTTTTGATATTTCTTGCTTTCACGTTTTCTAGTTTTTCCAGGTCACTGATTTTTAGTTGGTCCATACGAGTTCAATCTTGTACGTAGCGATGGGTGCGGACGTCGTTTCGAACAGTCTCTCATTGATTTTGCTAGTTTTAGCGATGTGATGTTCTTGATGTTGCACATTGCTTTGGCAACCATTCAAAACTGATCAATACGTAGTGTGTAAATTATGTACTGAGTAAGGTTCGGATGTTTAGGAAATGTCATATTTTTTCCCTTGACTACAGTTTTATTAAAACTGTAATTAAACAGGAGTTCAATGTTCCCGATTCTTTTTAGGTGGATTTTATAGATATACTAGCAGAAGTACCCATTCTTCGAACGGTCTTCGGTATTAATAACCAGACATTATCAACTGAGCTACTGTTGCTATGGTTATGGGCTTGAAACCCGTTTGTCGACAAAGAAAAATGATTAGTTAAAATGTGCTCTCAAACTAAATTTACCTAACGTGTTCTTCCTGACGTGAAAATAAAATTGAAAACCTCGTAGACGAATCGCAATACACGTCACATACAAACTGACCCTAACCGTTGTGTCAAGTGCCCAACCACAGGAAGACCCCTTTTATAAATTATAAAAGCTTGTGATGCATGAAAATTCAGGTTTTTTAGCCTCCAGTGGCCTAAATTCCTAAAAGCAGTAAAAAATAGTCTACTAGTTGAAATCAGGAATTTTTGAAAATAATGTTGCTGTTTGGGGATATAATAGACCTTCTGTACGACATCGCACGTGTAAGTTGTGTAAAAAATCTAGGGTACTCCATGAACCCCTTAAGCGCATTGACGAATTTTACAGTTTTAGTTGGTTCCGTGATAATCTTATAGCCATTTGCAAACTTTCACAGAAATGTAATAAATGGAGTGGCATTACTTCTTGCAGAAATAGATTGAAAGTTGGGTGTCACCTCTTGAGATACCGTTGTCATGGTTACTGGCTTGCATTCCTTCATTAGTTTATTAAATGAAATTAGTTTTCTGGGAATATCTAAGGAACTGTTGGTTTTAGAGCCTTAAAATGTAGTTTTCGGGAACCCTTTACGGCTCTTTTGGGGCCCCGAGTTTTGTTTCTGACACCAAGGGGTTGAAAATGAGCTTTGTCTCGTCGTTGTACGCCGTAATAATGATAATAATAATAATAATAATAATAATAATAATAATAATAATAATAATAATAATAATAATAATATAACAATATAGGGATAGGGATATAATAGACCTTCCGTTCCATACCCGCACGTGTAAATCGCGTGAAAAATTCTAGAGTACCCCCTGACCCCCTTTAGCGCATTATATACGTATTGATGAATTGTACACCTTTAGTTGGTTCTGTGACAACCTTATCGTCGTTTGCGAACGTTCACAGTAATGTAATAAATGGAATGGCATTGCGTCTTACAGAAACAGATGGACTCCTGAGATTGTGTTGCCATGGTTACCGACTTGCATTATTTCATTAGTTTATTAAATGAAATTAGTTTTCTGGGAATATCTCAAAAACTGTTGGTTTTAGGGCCTTGAAATGTGGTTTTGGGGGTGCCTTTAGGGCCCCCGAGTTTCGTTTCTCACATTGAGGGGCTGAAAATGAGCTTTGTCTCACCCTTCTACGCCTATTTCAGCATGTATTTTAAGGGGGTAGGCCCCCTTTTATGAGAGGTACGGAGAAGAGTTACATCAATGATTAGAGTCGTGCCTCTGATGGACATCTGTATCAAATTTTACGTTGATCCACCCAGCCGTTCTAGAGTTATAAGGACACAAAAAATTGTCCACAGACAGACAGACAGACAGACAAAAAAATTATTTTTGCACGCAACCGTCATAAAACAGTCTAAAACGCGCAAATATCGCAAATTTCCGTGGAAATTCAGAAAGAACAGACAAACTTTCATTTTTATATACATAGAGATAAAAGTATATTTGGGCCATTTTCATAGCTATTGTCACATTTCACCAATATTAATGTTTTAAGGTAATATTTTGGTAACATTTTAGGGGTAGGGGGTGGACTTAAAATATCGTATCCGCTGTAAGGTTTCTGTGACCCGGTCGAAGCCGTCGGATTTTTTAAGAGCGTTAAAAATCCTTCAGTATGCCTTCCTTCGGAGGGGAAGTAAAGCCGGCGGTCCCATGTCATAGATTTATGGCATGTTAAAGATCCTTCCACTAATTACACCTGTGTGAAGCTAAATTGGATAAGTTAAGAATGTAAACAACGCTCTTAGGTATCTACGTTCGTTGCCAAGAGCCGACTGTGGTTGCGTCTAGTAGCTAAGTTCTGAACTTAGCCTAGTAGTCATTGACGGTGGCGCTTGGCGGCAAAAGTAGAAATTATTTGAAAAATTCTAAGTTGCAGTCTGTACCTAAATAAAAAAAAACAGATAACACACACTAATACAGTCATCACAATTACCACCGGTTATCAGACAGATTCTACACACAGCCAAAGTACACGGGGCTACATGACCGCGTTGTCGCAGCCCCTAAACTGAGGAACCAACCAAGGTTTCTGTGCGTTAGCGGCGCTAAAAATTTTGAAATAATGCCAATTGTTGCAGACTATCAGATAATATTTAACTGTAACTAAACTTGGTACTGTATTACTGTATTTTTAACTTAGGGCATTTTCTTTATCTTTTACAGAAAATGCGAATTTGTCTGCGATACAAATTTGAGGAAAACATTTTTATGGTAGACCTATTCATGAAATCAGCGGCGAGTTTAACAATCTTTTAGGTTTGAATGTGGCGGCTTCGGTGGCGTACTGTAGTTGGTAGCGCGCTGAGCTTCTATGTCCAAGGTCGCGGGTTCAAACCCGGCCGAAGTCGTCGGATTTTTTAAGAGCGTTAAAAATCCCTCAGTATGCCTTCCTTCGGAGGAGAAGTAAAGCCAGCGGTCCCATGTCATAGATTTATGGCATGTTAAAGAACCTTCCACTAATTACACCGTTGTGCAGCTAAATTATAGGTTAAATTTGAACAACGCTCTATTAGTTCCAACGTTCGTCGCCAGGAGCCGACTGCGGTGGCGTCTAGTAACCAAGTTCTGAACTAGTAGTCGTTGACGGTGGCGTTTGGCGGCAAAAGTAGGAACTACTTGAAAATTCAATGTATGCAGTCCTTACTTGAATTAAAAAACATAGAACACACACTAATACAGCCATCACAATTAACACCGGTTGTCAGACAGATTCTACACACACCCAAAGTACACGGGGCTACATGACCGCGGTGTCACAGCCCCTAAACTGAAGAACCAACCAACCCACCAACCAACCAGGTTTGAATGTAGAATTAATTAATAATCTTATATATAAAAGTGAAAGTATGTATGTGGGTATGTATGTGGATTTGTTCCGTATACAAATCTACACCGTTCCACCAATCTCAACCAAATTTTGCATACGCATAGTTTAGGACCCAGAAGGAACCGCTGGCTACATGAATTTTCGATAGTCTTTCTCATTCTTCTGATTTCGGCCCTTTTGCACTCAAACACAGGCTAATCAAATCATAAAATATACTCATGAAGGAATGGCAAGGCAGATAGTTTCCATGGCAACATAGCTCAAGTCGACACACGGCCGACTGGATGCCATTTGCGCTCTGCACTACCGGTATAGAAAATGAGCATCTTTACTTGAAATCCCGTTAGTTACTCAACTGCTCACACAGCACTGTCAACCGAGTTTAGCATAACAAAGACTTGACACCATCTTCTACTATATATTTGTCAAATACCACTCACTCACTCACTCACTCATTCATTCATCACGAAATCTCAGAAACCACCGAACGGATTGGAATGAAATTTGGTATGCAGCTTCCTCAAGGGCCGCAAATGCCCTCTAAGAGAGGATTTTTGGATATTCAGGTTCTAAATGGGTGTTAAGGGGGTAGACCTGCATTTCATTGAATAACAATAACTCCCGATTGGTTTCATTGGGGGATGTGATACTCGGCATATAAACTCATCATTAATAATAAAAAAAGACATGTGTCTGAGGGTTTTTCGATGTGGTGTATATTATGAGGTGAAAGGGGTGAAAAGTGAGGATTGAAAGATTCCTAACGGAGCGTGTATCTCTTAAACGACATAGGCGAGGTGTTTGAAACTCAGCGGAAAAAATCAGCATAAAAAATAAGTAAATATGTGTTTGACCGTTTTTTCATAAATCCAATTTAAGGGGCCCATGGGGAGGGGTGAAATTCTGGGGGGGGGGGGGGGACAGGAAAGAAAGTGTCCTAACTGATTGACCGACTGACTCACTCATCAAAGTCAGGGGGACAAACTGCTTTAAAGTAAGTAAATAGCCTTTCGGCAGTTTTTTTGATCAATCAAATTGAAGGGGTTCATCGGGAGGGGTGAAATTCTGAAGAAAACAAAATTGAAAGAAAATGTCCTGACTCATTCACTCACTCATCATCGCCCAGCCAAAAATATTGAAGTTGGAAACATGGCATTTCGGGGATATGTACGTTGTATGTCAAAACCATACACTAAGGGAGGATTTTTGGATATTCAGATTCTAAAGGGGTCTTAAGGGGGTTAAACCTGCATTTCATTGAATAACAATATCTCACGAGTGGTTTCATTTGTGAATGTGATACTCGGCATATAAACCAATCATTAAAAGTAAGCAGACATGTGTCCAAGGGTTTTTCGATGTGGTGTATTATTATGAGGTGAAAGGGGTGAAAAGTGGGGGGGGGGGGGGGGTCGAAGGATTTCTAACGGAGCGTGTAGGCCTATCTCTTAAACGACATAGGCGAGAAATTTGAAACTCGGCGAAAAAATTCAGCTTAAAAAGTAAGTAAATCGGTGTTCGAACGTTTTTCCATAAATTAATTTAAGGGGCCAATGGTGTGGGGTGAATTTCTGGGGGGAAAAGGAGAGAAAGTGTCCTAACTGACTGACTAACTCACTCACTCATCAAACTCAGGGGAAAAAGACAGCTTAAAATATAAGTTAATAGGTGTTCAAGCGTTTTTTCATCAATCCAATTTAAGGGGCCCATGGGGAAGGGTGAAATTCTGGTAAAAATAATTGAAAGAAAATGTCCTGTCTGACTCACTCACTCATCACGCCCAGCGAAAACTATTAATGTTGGAAACATGAAATTTTGGGAATATGTTCGTTGTTATGTCGAAAACGTCAACTAAGGAATGATTTTTGTTTATTCGGGTATTAAAGAGGTGTTAGGGGGTAAACGTGCATTTCATTGAATAACGATATCATTTGATTTGTTTCTTTGGGGATGTGATATTCGGTATAGAAACTAATCATTAAAAATAATCAGACATATGTCTAAGGGTTTATCGATGTGGTGTATATTATGAGGTGAAAGGGGTGATAATTGGGGGTTGAGGGATTCTTAATGGAGCGTGTATCTCCAAAACGACACAGGCGAAAAAAATGAAATTAGGCGGGAAAAACAGCTTAAATTACAAGTAAATAGGTGTTCGACCGTATGTTTCATAAATCCCATTTAAGGGGTTCATGGGGAGGGGTGAAATTATCAAAAATAAATGAAAAAATGTCCTGACTGACTCACTCACTCATCATCGCCCAGCCAAAATTATTGAAATTAGAAACATGAAATGTTGGGGATATGTTCGTTGTATGTCGAAAACGTCCACTAAGGAAAGAGTTTTGGATATTCAAGTTCTAAAGAAGTGTTAAGGGGGTAAACGTGCATTTCATTGAATAACAATATCTGACGAGTGGTTTCATTTGGGGATGTGATTCTTGGCATATATACTAATCATTAATTAGAAACATGAAATGTTGGGGATATGTTCGTTGTATGTCGAAAACGTCCACTAAGGAAAGAGTTTTGGATATTCAAGTTCTAAAGAAGTGTTAAGGGGGTAAACGTGCATTTCATTGAATAACAATATCTGACGAGTGGTTTCATTTGGGGATGTGATTCTTGGCATATATACTAATCATTAAAAATAAGCTGACACATGTCTAATGGTTTTTCGATGTAGTGTATATTATGAGGTTAAAGGGATGAAAAGTGGGGGTTGAAAGATTCCTAACGGAGCGTGTGTCTCTTAAACGACATAGGCGAGGAGTTTGAAACTCGGAGGAAATCAATCGGCTTAAAAATAAATAAATTAATAAAATAAATAGGTGTTCGACCGTTTTTTCATAAATGCAATTTAAGGGGCCTATGGGGAGGGGTGAAATTCTGGAAGAAAAACGTCCACTAAGGAAGGATTTTTGGATGTTCACTCTCATCGACCAACCAAAACTATTAAAGTTAGAAGAATGATATTTTGGGGATATGTTTGTTGTGTGTCGAAAACGTCTACTAAGGAGGGATTTTTGGATATTCAAGTTCTAACGGGGTGTTAACGGGCTTAAAACTGCATTTCATTAAATAACAATATGACACGACTATGACGCGATCGAAGCGAGGCTAAAATTGAGATGGTGTGTGTCTGTGTATTACTCAATCACGCAAGTACCACTGGTCCGATATACATGAATTTTACATGAAAGTAGCTGATTTACCTGGTTAACATATAGGATACTGTTGATTTCAATACTTTGCACTATTTAAAGATGGCGACCATTTTAGTGACGTCACTACACCCTTTGGTTTCAAACTCATATTTCCATTTGAAATAAAAAGAGAACGCTAAGAAGTAGCACACTTTTGATGGCTTATACGAGGTTTAAAATTACATTTTCTATCCGAAAGGTATCTCCAACGGTTGGCGAGTAAAACCTAAATTTGTGCTATAAAACACGGTCAACGCCGAGCGTTGTAGTTGGACAAAATGTTCCATCCTTAATCTCCCTCTGCGCAGCACCTCGCTTATCCCCTATTTTAACTGTCACCTTCACATTTTAATTTATTTATGACCCGTAGCAAAGCACGGGTACTTCAGCTAGTTAATAATAAAAGTAACATTTCACTGCATTATTAACACGTGTTTTTCGAAAGCATGTAAATATATTAGGTCATATTGTACCTTTCTTTGGATCATATTTCAGTATTTTTTAGGGCATATTTGCCTGTATATTTCTCGTTTCTGTAGGTCCTAAATATCCGAACCTTAGTAATGTGACTATTAGCTTAGTGAGTGATCGGGCAACACTGGAGACGCGGGACTTGGTGGGTAGGCAGGTGATACGCCATCAGTGCGAGTTGGATCTCGCTAGTGTCACGTTAGTTGTCCATAGCGATTATTTTAGTGACGCAGGTTTTGCTTGTGCGTTCTGACAAAGAGTGACACTTCAAACGTAGAGGTTCTTGAATGACTTCACAAATGGCCATGCCTGTGAGATCAAACAAAACAGAACTGGGTGTTGCATCACGGCAATGCACCTTATCACACAGCGATTTCTGTGAACCAGTATTAGGCCAATAAGAACATTCCTGTTGCTGAAAATACTGTACCTCTTTGGGTGTGGAGAAGATAATTACTTAACGGATAATATCGTTCTGTTTTATGAAATGATATTGTATTATAGAAATAGTGGCATAGCATTGTGTGGTTTATTGTAGAGAAGGAATCACTGTGATTAGTTAGTAATTACTGGAGTATTTAGTCAGCAATTTCTACAAAGAGAAATACAGCCTTCAAGATATAAAAGTTATAGCGTTATTAGTGGGGGTCCGGGGAACAATACCTTTTCTTTTTACTACAACGTAGATAATTTAGGATCTCCAATACCACCCTGAACACCATAGCATTACCAGCCCTTAAAGGATCTATTAGTATTTTGAGAAATCACTTATATTCGTGAATTATAGATTTATGGGATGCAAAATAACCTACCACTACAATTGGTAGTGTGTATCCAAATTTGTAGGTTATATTTGATCAGAAACGCTCTATCAAGTTCAAAGTTCGTCGCTAGGTGTTAGTGACAGTGGCATCTGGTAGCCAAACTTGGAACTACATGAAATTGAACTTGCTGAGAGCCTACGGGTGCTCAATGAAAATACCCTGCTATGGCCATTGGCTGCAATTCACATATAATTATATTCGTGAATTAAGTTCATTTTAAGGCTGAAGAGCTATTTTAATTATTTATTTTAGTGGCGGTTTGCCTACTCTTCAGTTTATGTCTTTTTATACTGTATGTATGAGATACGATTACATAGGTTAGTATTTTGTTGACGATCTAATTATTCCTCTTTCACCTTGTTATGATGCTTGTTAAGCTTTGTACATTAGCAGCCTTGTAAGTCGAGGAAGCACATAAAATACATAAAATATTTGGTAATATTGTTTTTGGTGCCATGCGTGGAGACCTCTTGGATACAAGCTGGTCACTTGTCCTCGCGAGTAATATTCTTTAGTTAAAGCCCTGTGTGGATGCGGATATCCACGGATAAACCCACGGATATCCGCATTTTTTTCGCCATGCGAAAGCGGATAAGCTGCGGGTAATATTTGGAGTAAATTTGCGGATAGGTTTTAGAATACAATCTCAACTTTTTGAATATCACTAGGCCTACTAGGACCCGGATGTTTATGACAACATTATATTTTTTCCGTTATGATTTTTACATGACAAATGAAAGATGATGATTTTAGCTAATCTCATTCAAATTATGTTATCAAGCATAATTAATTAACACTCCGAACTGAAAAGGGTTGCAATTCTGGCTGTATAAAATTCATTTTAAACATAGCATAGGAGACGACTCTCTCCTCAAATATCTAAATACGTTGCTTTAATACTATATCAAAAAAAATGTAATATCAGCGGATTCTATAACAAACGTGTGGATGTGGGGCGGATACGGATAACAGTCGTGCAGATGCGGGACGGATGCGGACAACGTTTTGTTTATCCACGTAAAGCTCTATAAGTGCTCTAGCTCGGGCCGTGACGTTAGGCAACCTCTGTCGTGAACCAACGTTAGCTACTGATAGGAGAATTCAAGAATTCATTTACCGACGTCTGGTATTCTCATTATTCTACTGAGGAGTTTCTTATCAATCTGGTTAAAAAATGAGCATTTTTTAAATACTCTCACATATAATGAATGAGCTGTGGAATTGCATTCGCTGACATATTTCAAGGTAATGACATTATTGGATTAATATGGGAGTGGAATGAAATCAGTTTCATTGCCTAAATGACTTTGTGGGAGTTTATGACAGGAAACGACTTAATTGCACCATGAATGCTCGTACCACAGCCAATTAATAATGTATATTCTCACTTCCTGTCTGCCGTTGATGGTGAAGCGTGGGTTCGAGCACTGAACAATTATTTATTTATTATATATCGTATGGCTTTTAGTGCCGGGAGTGTCCGAGGACATGTTCGGCTCGCCAGAGGCTGTAACTGCTTTAAGCGGACACCCGTAGGGCGAGCTACAAGTTCTGTTCAATTTCAAGTAGTTCCAACTTTCGCTACCAGATGTCAATGATTCCTAGTGGTGAACGTTGGAACTTTGATAGAGCGTTCTAACGAAATCTAACCTAGAAATTTAGCTTCACACAAGTTTAGTTAGTGGAAGGGTCTTTTACATGCCATAAATCTATGACATGGGACCGCCGGCTTTACTTGCCCTCCGAAGGAAGGCATACTGAAGGATTTTAACGCTTCGGTGGTGTAGTTAGTAGCATGTTGAACTGCCCAAGATGAGCTTTAATATTGAACTGCACGGAGTTTGCTGAAGTAGCTAGTACAAGCTTCACGAGGCTTCGTCAATTGAGATGGTGACAGTGTTGCCAACTGAGTTTTCACCACATCCCTACGGAACATATGAAATGTCTCTACATTTACAATTGTTGAGCACAACGGTGAGCCAGCGTTGGTCGTATGTTAGCTTATTGCTTTCACTGTCTTGGACCTGGTGTATTCTTGGAATACACGGTAAGATAGAGTATTCTTTTTAATGCTCTTTGCTTGTTCATTTCATCCTTTTTCTCAAACACCAACAGTGATCTCCTAGTTTCTCTTTGGTGGTCATGTCTCTTATGTCATTTTGAGTCTGTTCTAGATATATATCTTCCATGACCCACCTAGCGTCATCTAGCAGCGAATCTCTGAAGCTCCTCAATTCTTCCTGGTGCAAGAGGACTTCCTTTTCCATTTGGCCATCAGATCTCGTTACCATCGCCAGCTATTATCTCCATGAGCAAGAGAACTTCGTCTACTTTTTCACTCACCATGCTGTGCTAGTATCGCCTGCTATCAACTCTTTGAAGAACATTCATCAAGAAGAACATTTATTTTTGATAAGTTGTCTATTCTGATATGTTCTCCTTTTGTCTCCTACCCCCACTCTTTTCCTTTCCTTGGACCCTCCGCGCTTCGCTGAGCAGGTCTCACTTGTAAGTCGGCAGTTGACTCGGTCAGTCAAGGCTCAACCAGAGCCAGTCTCCTCAAACCAAGAGGCACTCTCTACTCTCTACGCCATGTTGGCACATTAGGTATCCGTCAAAGGGAACTTCACCTTCGACATGCAACCAAGATAAGTACAGCTTTAAGGTTTTTATCTCATCTTCATCAGTTTATTCTCTACATGCTTTTATTGATTATTTTATAGACAGCGTGAGATTACTTATTTGGGGCGGTAATCATTCTTCGCGGGATTTGCCATGTTGAGCTTTTGTCTGTCTAAGCCAACCTTAACAGAAAGTAGCTTTTCTTAAGCTATTTAAATGAGAAATCTTCTCACCACGTGGGATATTATCTAATACCCGCTGTCTATAAATCACCAAGCTAGTTCCTCCGCTGGATTAACTTTGGCCCCATTCTTCTATTAAGATCGTTCTGGAACCTTCCAGATCCTGTACTTTATCTACAAGTCCTGCCGTCATGTATTTTTCACTCACTTGTGAGAATACTATTTAAAATTGAAGAATCTCACTTCTGAATTAAAGCTCAATAGCGAATTTTCTTCCACCGTTGGAATGTTCTATGGCGCATTTAATTGTAATCCTCAACTTTCTCAAGCAATAGACTTTCTTTGCCATAAACTTTCGTGTTATTACAGTGAATTTTTCATCTATTCAAAAGACTATAGTGATAACTAGTGCTTGTTCAACTTTTCTACCGCGTCGCGATCGTCCGTTTACATTAAATAAGGCCATGAACATTCATCCTAAATCCCAATTGATCTTTCCTCAACCTTCTACTAACAAACCATATTAATAAAATTGAAACTCTGGATCATTTCCAATAAGGTGTCACTCTAACGAAGTGCCCTTCCATCTTTCTTTTTTATCATTAATTAATTTCTGTATAACTACGTGTTTTATACACGGTTCAAGCTTACATTGTTTCTACCTTATAATCAGGGAAAACAATTCTTTCAACTCTTGAGTGAGTTATTTCTAGGTCTCACGAAATGGAAACTGCCCCATTTGGCTCGTGATTCCTACTTAAACATAGGAGGTCGAGAACCTTCCTTTTGATTCTCTCTTCAGGTTTCACAGTAAGTGACCTGCCCTTATTTGTATATTAACCAACAGTAATTCTGTATAAATATAAGAAGTTATAGGAACTTCTCCTTCATTCTACCCGCTTTCTTTTTTGTTATTTTCGAAGTTGTAACTTTTTTAAAAATAGTTACCTGGAAATTTCTTAAAGTACACTCCTTGTACTCAATTTAATGTTTAAACTTTAATCACTTCATTTGTCTTTTTTAAATCTTACAAAGATTTTAGTACATATATAAGGTTTGAAACCTAAAGAATTGTTAATTGCCTGGAGCAAACTTTAAATGTTAGGAGGTCTGCGACCCCAAATTGTTACTAAAAATTGAAACTATATACTTGTCAAATTTATTAGACTCTTTTGCCTTGTTAAATAAATTAAATATTTGTTTTTTGATTTATCATTTCTCTAATACAACGGTTAGGCAAGATCCTGTCTTCCTTGGCTCTCCCTACTCGATGCCATTAAATCTATTAATAGGGCTTTCACCACTCGTTGCATTTGAGCAAGAACTCTTAGTGGTAATCTCGTTAAAGTTTCTCTTAGCTTTAATAGCTAATTCTAACTGGCCAGTAAGGCAAGTAAAGCTCGCTACGCCAGCTACCTGCTTGTGGAGATCCTCTCCGAAAACTTATGGTTGGTTTTCCAAAAGATAAGTGTTTCTCTTTGTCTAAACTTTTAGCCGGCTCCTTGCTGAGTAAAAGCTTAGCCATTTCCAAATGCAACCATTGGTTCACTTACCAAAATTACTCCCCAAGGTATAATTTTTTATCACTATTCTTCCTGAAAGCACTTGGTCGCTTTTTCAGGAACTCTATAACTTCGAAAACTGGAAATACCAAACTTGATTCAAATTATTGGCATTTTTCGAATTACTTTGCAAAAACGAATTTCTTTGAACAGACATACAATAAATCTGTTACTCTCAGTCTTGCCAGACCATCACCCTTCCCCATAGTAGGCATATGCATGCTTGAGAGGGAATACGCTAAAGCCTTTCTCTGGCAAACCGCCCAAGTCCTAGCTGCGGTTCCCGTCAGCTTTGACCAGGTCCTTACCCACTTTAGGTATCAGAGAGCGGATTTGCGGTGGCAACCGCCTCTAAGTGCATTTAAAGTTAAATTCATAACTTTTGTGGGACTCTCCTCCTATTTTTCTATCCTTTTTCTCCAGTCCGAAACCTACCTCCTTTTCTCAATCATCTTCCCTTGGTGGTTAGGTTATTCCTCAGACAATAATCTACCCAGGACCCTCATTCAGCGATACTATTAATAACCAGAGCCAAGATAGATTTCCTGATATATCTTGGAAACTGTTAATTCTAAGGCCTTAACATGTGTGTTTCGTCGTTCTTATAAGACCCACCAAGAGTTGTGTCTCGCATCGAGGGGCATAACATGAACTCGTTCGGTTCCTTTATAACTTCACTATTTGGTAACATTAGCCTATGTCCGAGAGACAAAGGGAAATTTAAACCCCTCCCTCAATTCACAAAATATAGAAGAAAAAAACCATCTTGCCTTTTTCTAATTACGATATAAGGAACGCATGTGCTAGAATTCATACCTCTAGCTTCGTGAAATTTTAGATTCAGTGATGAGTCAGTCGGTCAGAGACAAGAAAGAATCAAAGAGTATTTCTTCAATTTATACAATTTGAATTCTTCGCTGTTTGATGCCATAGAAGAACTTTCATAAGATATATCGAACGAGTCATTAGGATGAAATAATATATCTCTTCATTGTCCCCTTACTTATTAGAATAAAAATCATAGCTGATATTCATTCCCCGATAATTTTATATTAATTTCCAAAATTTTACTGAAACCTGTTGGGTCGTTCTCAAGTTATAAATGACAGACAGAAAGACAGACAGCCTGACAGACAGCCTGACAGACAGACAGCCTGACAGACAGGGATTTAATTTTGTATATTAAGATATATATTAAGATATTCCAAATGTCGCAGTATTTGAGCCACCAAGGAAGTGCTCTTGTGGTGCACCAATTAGCCATTTAGATCATTCATACCAAATTGAGCAGAGAATATTCCAGAGTTGGGTGCGTTCAGTGATAAACACAGAAGAATGACGAAAGGATAGAGCCCTCCCGCGGATAATTTGGTAGCCTGGCACGCCAATGTAGGGACTTTTGGCTATAATGTAGGAACGTAGGGAAGAATTTATGATGCAACTCTAAACATATGGATTACACGCTTTATCGTCAAATATGCAAGTACAATACTAACAAAGACGTGTATGATAAACCTTACTACTTCATATTTCTAGAGATAAATTCGTTGAGCCAATTGTTTCTTTAGCTTTGGAAATAGGAAAATACAGTCTCCAACACCTGCTTTAACTGACAAATTGAATAATAATTCCTTCGGAGTGGAATTCTGAATAGGCGCAAAATGATAATGTATATTATTATTATTATTATTATTATTGTTCAGTGATACGTACGGACATAATCACGAAATTTTAACGTGGATGTAGCTTACTATCAAATTATTGCGCTCTCTGTTTGTTGTGCGATGTCATTCCGCAATAGTAAATACAATGCTATGTTGCGAGTACTTTTATTGTTCCCAGCCCATTAAGTTTAGCACCTCCGCACACACACAGAACCATGTTGAAGAGAACTCTGCTGTTGACACGTCTGGGGACACATCCGGGTTTAAACTGACAATACCGCTGTATCCTCCTTAAAAAAATGCCCACACACACGCACACACCACCTGTTGCTGTCGATATAATGCCAAAATCTTTAATTCAACAGAGGTAGGCAACTTCTTCGACAGCCATGCCACTCACAAAGTCAAATTCTGCTGTTGGTGGTGATTGTTATATAAATATATATATATTTTTAAATCGAGGTTATGAACACTTATATTTTCAGTTTAAATTGGTCTATGCTGCAAGGGAATTTCTCTAATACTTTATAGTCATCAAAAATATCTCCTGCATTTTGCCGTCTCAAAATGCCTAAGTCGATATCCTCTGCCATTCATTAGAATTTACCAATAACGTGTTTCAGCTGTGGTATTTTGAAGTTCTGTAACAGCAACTCACATATTTTGTTCGTTGAAGAAAGTTTATCCAGTTACATCTAATAAGAGAATGGTCATATCCACCATGTCGAAACCTGCCCTGATAATTTTCTCACTGCAAGAGTACGTTCAACAAATTGCGCTATCAAAATTTTAGTTGTTAATACGCTGTGGGATTATTGAAAGAATGCTGAATTGGCCAAAATTCTGGACTGCTGAGTCCTTTGAGAAATCCACACCCTAGAATTGTAGATGGCACAAGGCTGCATTCAGGTTTTTGGCTTGCAACGCGTCGGTGTTCGGTACAGAGATACACTCACTCGTACACCTCATTACCAATTGTTTCCATTTAGACCGATGCATCAAAATCCAGCAACATGGAAAAGAATAATAATACTGTTATTGGTTTTACGTCCCTTTTAACTACTGTGGCTTGTAGAGACTCCGGGGTGCCGGAATTTTGCCCCGAAGGGGATCTTTAACGTGCCAGTAAATCTACTGACACGGCTCCCTCGCATTTGCACACCCTCAAATGCCAGCTGACGGCGCCTGGATACGAACCTGCAGCCTAGGGCACAGCAAGCGAGAACGTTACCGCTGAATCAAGCAGCCAGTGCATGGAAAAGAGTAATGTTAGTACTTTATTTGAAACACATCGTTGAATATTTACAGAAAATAATTCAGTGATATTGTTAGACTTTTGGCCCGGCCATGACAGCTCTGTCATTCAGAAAAGCTTCAAAAAGATTGCCGATATTATGAGAATTCCTCAAGGAACAACCGGTATTTTGAACCACTTGTTAAATAATTTTTCGGACAGCGGAAAGAATTTCCGAGAATAACATCCAACATTACAATTCTCGTTAATTCTATGTTGTTTCATATATTTCAACAGAACAGTATCCTTAAATTTTAATTGTTTGCACATTATCTGTTTTCATCTCCACGTTTTAAGAACTTGATCAGGTACGCAGCACTGTGTGGAAAAGCGGATATTCCAATATTATCTGAAGGAAACTAGTAATTACAAAATACTTCGCATTTTTTCAGAATAAACGACGAATAGTTCTGTTGTCAAAATAGCCTATGTAAAAATGAAAGATAATAATAAAAAATAACACAGAAGTGTTATTATAATAATATTTTAAATGCAACCAATTACCATTTTAATTGAACGCCCGAAGGCTCCCCAGCAAGTTCAATTTCAAGTAGTTCCAAGTTTGGTTACCACTGTCACTGATACCTGGCGGTGAACGTTGGAACTTGCTAGAGCGTTTCATACCAAATAACCTACAAATTTAACTACACTCTACCAACTGTAGTGGTAGGTTCTTTTACATGCCATAAATGTATACCATGGGCCCGCCGGCTTTACTTCCCCTCCGAAGGAAGGCATAATGAAGGGTTTTAACGCTTTTAAAAATCCGTATTAATATACTGTAAAACTTAGTTGTACTTATAGTGATACTATGCTCATTGTAATAAATTAAACTGTCAACTTGAGAGGTGGAAGTTCATCCGTCCCTCTGATTCAAGACTGAGGTCATGTCATTGCAGCACGGTTCACTTCCCGAGCAATCGCAGCTGATCGTGAGTGCTACGGGTAGTACAAACCTCGGATACAAGGGATTCAAGTACAGAAAAACTGAGAAACTTCGCATTGGAAAAAAAAAAAAAAAAAAAAAAAAAAAAAAAAAAAAAAAACCCTACCAGTGCATTATAACAGCTACTTGGCCAGGTTTTGACGTGGAATGCCTGACCTTCTCTTGTGAGTTATACCATCGTATAAATTTTTTCTGATTGCATTTCATATCAAATACAACTTTCAGATGAACTTATTTCCATCTTATGTCAGAAAAACATAAGAATAGGAAAGTTTTTTATTTCATATTTTTCGTAACTTACTGTTTCAATTATTATTATTATTATTATTATTATTATTATTATTATTATTATTATTATTATTATTAAGCCTCCGTGGCTTAGGCGGCAGCACGCTGGCCTCTCACCGCTGGGTCCGTGGTTCAAATCCCGGTCACTCCATGTGAGATCTGTGCTGGACAAAACGGAGGCAGACAGGTTTTTCTCCGGGTACTCCGGTTTTCCCTGTCACAATTTCATTCCAGCAACACTCTCCCTTATCATTTCATTTCATCTGTCATTCATTTAATCATTGCCCCAGAGGAGTGCGTCAGGCCTCGGCAGCCGGCACAGTTCATATCCTCGCCGCTAGATAGGGGCTTCATTCATTCCATTCCTGACCCGGTCGGAGACTGGAAGCAGGCAGTGGATTTTCTTTCATTATTATTATTATTCACATTGATATGAAGTAGCCTACACCATTCTTCATATAAGTTATCCGTATTGGCATATAAATTAAAATACCTATGGATAGGTAAAATAGATGTATTCCACCTAAATCAATACTATAATAGCGGCTTCGGTGGCGTAGTTGGTAGCATGCTGAATTGCTGTGCCCAAGATAGCGGGTTCAAACCCGAAGTCACCGGATTTTTTAAGAGCGTCAAAATCCTTCAGTATGCCTTCCTTCGGAGGGGAAGTAAAGCCGGCGGTCCCATGTCATAGATTTATGACATGTAAAAGATCCTTCCACATACTAAACTTGTGTGAAACTAAATTGTAAGTTAGATTTCGTTGGAACGCTCTATCAAAGTTCCAACGTTCACCACTAGGTATCATTGACAACTGGTAGCGAAAGTTGGAACCACTTGAAATTGAACGGAACTTGCAGCTCACCCTAGGGGTGTCCGCTCGAAGCAGCTACGGCCTCTGGCGAGCCGAACATGTCCTCGGATACTCCCGGCACTAAAAGCCATACGATAAATAAATTAAATACTATAGTGAAACTAAATTACAATATAGGACTGGCCCTAATTTCGGTTAACTTGTAACCATCCACAGATACAATCAAATTGGAATAATATTTAACTATGAGAATCATATAATCTAACCGTTATCAATCTATAAAGAAAAGAAAACAGATTTCATTTTATATATGGAAGGTTATTCAATGGATACTAACATATTTTACAGTGAATATTTTTAGCCTACTTTTCACATTTTGCAAAAATGAGGAAAAAGTAGACTTATGAGATCGGGCAAATGTGTGTCTGTCTGTCTGTCTGTCTGTCTGTCCTTCTGTCTGTCTGGCTGTGTGTGTGTCCCCCCCTATCAACTCCTAAACGGCTGCAGCAATCGAAACAAAATTTGGTAGGAGTAAAGATCTATACCTGAATATCTCACGGCCATATTTGAAAATGATGTCAGTGCTACCAACTGCTAAAAAATCGCAATTGGAATTGAGCTCCATGTTGGATATCTTGGAAAGTATGAATGGGAGCGATTTCAAAATTGGCACACGTACAGATCATAATATTTCAGTTTAATTTCCAGGAGGCTAAACATGGCAGTGTTGCCAAAATGATTATAAGCCTCCTGATAGGTCCAATATTTAAATGCATGTAACTTCTATACTATCAATTGGAATTCAACCAAATTTCGTATGTTGTATGTGTACATAACCAGATATGACTGAGCGTATTCTTAAGACCTACCAGGGCTGCCAACTGTTAATAAATGCTCCTATTTTTTTTTCCAAATACCAATATATCAGAAAGTATGCAAGCCTACAGCTTTAAACTATGCACACGTATAGTACCTGACATTCTATATTAATTTGGAGTAACTTATATACGTCAGTGCTACCAACATGATTCTAAGCCTGCTGACAGGTCCAACTTTAAATACATGTAACTTCCATACTATCATTTGGATTTCAACCAAATTTCGTATGTGCTATGTGTACCATAACAGATATGACTATGCGTATTCTAAGGAGCAACCAGTGCTGCCAACTGTTAATATATGCTGTCCCTATTTTTGTTACCCTAATATCAATATATCAGAACGTATGCAAGCCAATTGCTCTAAACTTTGCACACGTATAGTACCTGGCATTCTAGACGAATTTGGAGTAACTAATATACGTCAGTGCTGCCAACATGATTCTAAGCCTGCTGATAGGTCCAATTTTAAAATGCATGTAACTTCTATACTAACTAATGGATTTCATTAAAAATTGGCACAACAATAGATCATATTATTTCAGATTATTTCTGACTAATACATGCATGACATTGTTGCCAACATGATTTTACGCGCGCTGTTAGATCCAATGTTTAACTGCATGTAACGTCCATGCTATTCATTGGACTTCAACCAAATTTTGTATTTTGTACCTTAAGAGACGGAAATAAGAATATATTCAGTCATCAGGGCTGCCAACTGTAGTGCTCTATTAGGATACATTATGCCAGGTATACAGTATTTCGAACTAATTGGAAATTTCGATATTAGCAACTTAATTTCGTCATTATTCTAGATAGGTTCATATTCTGTAGAATAATAATTGGCATCAAAAGTAGGCTGTATAGTTCTTCACGGAACTTCTTGTTAATGATGTGGTTGATTTTTATTTATACAATGATAACGATGCCGGGATTGTACCAAACGTAGGGCCACTACCCAAATCCTAGCAAACACACACACTAGCACAAACACCACACTGACAGGCATCTACCCCAATCTCTTTCCCTAAATTACAGTTACTTACACACACTACTCAAGTCATCCAAGTACACAGCGCTGCATGACCACGATGTCGCAAAGCCTCAAAAGAATCAACAGCAACAACTCTTAAGCTTGGAGATTTAATGCCCTCTACCAACCACTTGTACTGCTCACGTCTAAGCTCTGTGAACTTGCGGGATGAAGGGCAGAGGCAGGGTAGGAGCAGGCGAGAATTGAGAAGCCGTGTTACCTGACATTCTCGTCTATTCCAATGCTGCTAACATAGGGTCTTTTCTGAAACCAGTGTGGCGTTGGGAATGAGTGAGTGAGTCACCGACGAATGTATTTGCTTCTGTTACTACGCAAGGACCGAGAAACCTCTTCACTTGTCACCACCACTACTCTTAGTCTGCGATGCACATTCCTTTCAGGTCCACGCAGCTTAGACCCGAGCAGTACTCATCTCGCTCCGGTTCTCAAAACTTGTTCAACAAGCGTGAAGATTTAGCGATAAGTTGAATAACTGCAGATTCAACAATCTGTTACTTCAAAGCACTCCTTGACAGTCCTTATCTGGCCGCTCTCATCTTGTAGCGACCAATAGCACCCCACTCCCTCTCTTCCACAATCTCTCTCTGTCTATCTCCACTCTCACGTTCCTTACTCAAGAAGAGTAAAACAGGGACAGTAGAAAAATTGAAAAAAAATATAATAAAATAAATCAACATTATTCTGGTAAAGCAGAAGGAGATCCTGGTCAAAGATGTCAGATATTTCAGAGGAAAGGAAGATTGCAACTTTACGTGACCGTGAATCTTGTGATTATGAGCCATAGGACATCCTTTTTACGTGGAATCCGAACCACTGGACATGACATTTCACTTTGAAAATCTCACATGCATTGACCACTGCGCCACCACGCCCCTGTCAGATGTTTCAATTGTGTGCCATTCTCATGGGATACAAAAAATAGTTGGCGCAAATTTGCCCTAAATTGAAACAGTACAAGGACAACACATTTATTTATTTACTTATTTATTTATCGTATGGCTTTTAGTGCCGGGAGTGTCCGAGGACATGTTCGGCTCACCTGAGTCTGTAGCTGCTTCCAGCGGACACCCTTAGGGTGAGCTACAAGTTCCGTTCAATTTCAAGTAGTTCCAGCGTTCGCTAGCAGATATCAATGATATCTAGTGGTGAACGTTGGAACTTTGATAGAGCGTTCCGATGAAATCTAACCTATCAATTTAGCTTCACACAAGTTTAGTCTGTGGAAGGATCTTTTACATGCCATACATCTATGACATGGGACCGCCGGCTTTACTTCTCCTCCGAAGGAAGACATACTGAAGGATTTTTAACGCTCTTAAAACACAAAGCAGCGGTCAGTTACCACACACCCAAGTACACAGGGCTAATTGACAACGATGTCCATGCCACTCAAACGAAACAACAACAACACCAACAACACCATCAGCAGATTTAAAACACACCTTAACTGCCCCTAAATGAATGAAAACAGTAACAACAACGGAGGTGAATTATACTGTCGGTATTAGTGTCAGAGCTTGTCACCAGACGAACAGAGAACCGACTCTGGTAACGAGTGTTAATTTAGTACCAGTTGGTGTAATAACCACTAACTAGCAAATTGCTACCTGGAACAAATGATCCAGACACGTTATTAACAACTCCTTTTAAATTATTTATTTTTTGCGAATGTTACGTTAGAGGCTTTCACTTTATGGAAAGCGCCACGGGTGGCCTCTTTCTATCTCCACATAGCCTATCGAGATTGCAAATAAGATCGCAACTCCATTCAGGAACTGAAATTTAATTTTCGTTGGTATATGGGTTGTTGCGGTAAACACAGACACCCTCAGGTCGTTGCTTGTGAAGAACAAAGAACAGAAACTGGCACATTTATATGGTACATCAACAGAATAGGTTGGCAGCTTCGATGGCTGCTGCCCAAGATAGCGGGTTCAAACCCGGCCGAAGTCATCGGATTTTTTGAGTTAAAAATCCCTCAGTATGCCTTCCTTCGGAGGGGAAGTAAAGCCAGCAGACCGTGGCTGTAAGTTAGGAACCATCCCGGCATACGCCTGGAGTAGAAGTGGGATACCAGGGAAAAACACTTTTAGGATGGTTGAGGTAGGAAAGAAACCCACCTATTCTCAGTTTTGCCTCACGAGGCTGAGTGTACCCCCTTCCATCCCTCGAAGACCAGAATTAAGTTTCTTGACAGAGACGAGAATTGAACCCGGACCTCCGGAGCAACAGCCAAGATTGCTAGCCGATACACCACAATGTGGTCAACACACTTTTCTAACAAATGGTGGGGTTTAATTGGATGAGATTTTTCGCTCGTCATGCGAGCATCATCAGATCCAAACGTACGACACAAAATTGCTCTACAAAACAGTACCAAAACCCAAATTGCCACCCAAAAACAGTCTCCCACCACAGACTAATCCATTGTCTGCGGCGTAGCCGAGCTCGTTTAATCCTTCCCCACGGTCGCGAAGACAGTTGCAGCAAGTTCGGACATCGTAGGGTCGTATATTGGCACTGACATCGGCTATCCTGAGTATGGTTTTTCCTCGTTTTCCTCCATACTCACACCAAGCAAATGCCAGGATATTACCCAGGGCGCCTACTCCTTTCCTGTCCCTAATAGTTATACACGCTACTACTGCCAGCACAGAAATTCAGGTTATCAGACAACGTTTTACACACACACCCGAATTCCCCAGGGCTAAATGACCACGATGTTCAAGACCCTCAAACGACAACGACAACCCCATCTCGCTGACTTGTTTTCATAATGAGAGCCGATTAAGCTATTAATATGACACGTCTAGCTGGCACGTGTCTTTTGTTAGTGAAAGGACGGATCTAAGGTTTATAAAGAGAACCATTCTACATGTCTGTAGTTATCATAAAAGGAAATTCCGTGCCTCCTAGGGTAAAGAATCATTTACTGACACCAGCCATGTACAGTCACTGGTTTATGAGGGGTTTGTTTTGTCATAACTATTTGCATGTCGAGCGCTTGTCCTTTAAAATATTTGTTCCGTCCGTTCACAAATAGGGGGCACGTGCCAGCTAGGTTTAGATCAGATTTATGATTTTAATAACTCAAGGCTATTTACTCTTTGCGGCAATTATACTACTTCCTCAGGTCTTCTTTAACTTTGTACAAAGGAAGTACTAATATACGAGGTATTTTTCATTCATATGAATATGTCAGGGCTACCAACGAAAAACCAGGAATAACTATTCAATAGTCAATCAAATTTAGAACAATCCTAGTGTAATGAGTGTATCCTTTATTGACATTAGATACATTTACATTTTGACGACGTCAGGTATCTTCGTAATTTGATGAACATCCTTGAATATTTTCGAATAGATCAATCCTTTTTAACCAAACTGAAAACAAAAATGTGCTCGTAATTATTACAGCGATTTGAGTTCAATATTTTCGAATAAATAAATAAACGAATAAATAAATAAATAAATATCATGAGGGTATGGTATATTGGCTTTCTACTGTCACGAGTAGCCTGTGGGTTTGTGACAGTTAATTAGTTAGTTATTGTTGTTTTAAGGGGCGGAACTACGAGGTCATCTGCCCCTCTTAACACAGATTAAAGTATACAAATTTGGAATGAAATTTAAAATTTATAAACGTGTGTCATGTGTGGGGGTTCGCTTAGGAACACCAAGCTGGCTCATCAGCGGGCTCTTGGTGTCCACGCCCGCCCCACGCAGGCGAACGTGCGCTTCATAAGAAGGGAGGTAGTGTACAGTTCGCTACTCCTGTGGAGGTCCGGGCGTGGACACCAAGAGTGCGCTGATGAGCCAGCTTGGTGTACCTAGGTGAAACCCCACACAAAACACTGCATAAACCTAGAAAAATTGCTGAGTTTTAATCTTGATTAATTATGATTAAGCATGATTAATTATGATTGTTCTGACTCTGACTTCTCGTGCGCTGCTGCCGAACGAGGTATTATTGCCATGACTGGTGTCCGGACATAACGTACCACGGACAAAACGTACCACTTGATTTTCTAGGACATAACTTACCACCCAGGTCGTGATCTACCGAAGAACGGTTTTCCCATAATCCCCAAATATTTACGCTAGGACATAACGTACCACTTGATGTCAGACGGGCATTCCAGTTAAAGGTTCATTACCGTTTAAACATCAGTGGCGATCACACTGTGCGGCTTTAAACATTTTGGTATTGTAACATGGAGTTGTGTACAACGAATAAGGGCGGTTTATGTGCGCACTTCGACGGATGAAGTACGAATTGTACATTGAAAGTTCAAAGAGAAAGAAGAGATATGTAAAGTATGATGAACGGCTTGACAGAATAATGAAGCGGTATGAAGAGAATGGAAACTTGAAATCTTGATTGAGAGCTCTCTCTCATATTCGCAGAACTTGGATTGAAACTTCACATGGCGAACTTGCTATTCATTCAGAATGAAACATCCCTTGACGAACTTGCTATTCGATAGGATATAAAACCCGCAAAAAACAATTAAAAATTTTAAGAAAAACATAGTAAAAGAAACGAAAAATGACCAGAGCTTAACCACAGCTGATTTTAAACACGCCAAAATGTTTATAAACATTTTGCCAGTCCAAAGCCTGCATAAAGTGTGATGGGAATCCAAAAACTTATCATATTTTATATTAGTTTATGTTATGTTATTGCCCAAGTATTTATTACCAGGATTAATTGTGCAATACCGAGCAAGTGGCCGTGCGGTTAGGGTTTCATGCACCCAAAATACTTCAGGTGGTACGTTATGTCCTCTCCTAAATATTTTGAGGTCATTAGCTGACTCTTCGCAGGTAATCAGCCGGCCAAGTGGTACATTATGTCCGTGGTACGTTATGTCCTATAACCGCCATGACTACACTAGGGTATCTTTATCACTGATCCTTGACCTCGGATATTGACTATAGATACATTACATGACTGAGCTATTGAGCTTTAAACCCATTAAGAACAAGTCAAGGTCATGTTGGGACACCGAGATAAACACAACACCCGCAGAAGTCATAAAACAATAACAAATGATTGGCCAGTTTCATCTAGGCAGTATACCACAGTACAGTGCTTCCTAATGAGACTAGGACCACATCGTGGTGGAGTGGATAGCGTTCTTGGCTGTCGCTCCCAGAGGTCCGGGTTTGATTTTCGGGTCTGCCAAGAAATTATAATTCTCGTGTGAGAGCTGGAACGGGGTACACTCAGCCTTATGAGGGTTTGATTTCCACATCAACGATCCCGGGAGTGGTTTTCCGTAGTTTCACACTCCAGGCAAACGCTGGGATGATTCATAACTTATAATCTTCTGAATCCTATCCCCAATTTACAATTACACACACTAGTACAGCCATCACCATAACACAAGTTATCACACAGATTCCACACACACCCAAAAAACACGGAGTTATATGACCGCGATGTCGCAGCCCCTAAACTTAGCAACAACAACATAATCAGGATAGGGATTATCCCGCGGCGTAGCAGTGCACATTAAATCGCGTTCCACGACTGTGACGAGGCGGCTTCGGTGGCGTACTCGGTGGCATGCTGAGCTTCTATGCCCAAGATAGCGGGTTCAAACCCGGCCGAAGCCGTCGGATTGTTTAAGAGCGTTAAAAATTCCTCAGTATGCCATCCTTCGGTCCCATGTCATAGATTTATGGCATGTTAAAGAACTTTCCGCTATTTACACCTGTGTGAAACTAAATTGTATAGGTTAAGAATGTAAACAACGCTCTTAGGTTGCTACGTTCGTTGCCAAGAGCCGACTGCGGTGGCGTCTAGTAGCTTAGTTCTGGACTAGGCCTAGTAGTCGTTGACGGTGGCGTTTGGCGGCCAAAGTAGGAACTATTTGAAAAATTTAAAGTTTCAGTCTTTACTTGAATTAAGAAAACACACACACTAATACAGTCATCACAATTAACACCGTTTATTAGACAGATTCTACACACACCCAAAGTACATGGCGCTACATGACTGCGTTGTCGCAGCCCCTAAACTAAAGAACCAACCAACCAACCAACCAACCAACCTCGACGTGATGTCAGTTAAAGCAAGTCCGGAGAAGGCGTTTCGAATTCTGACTCTGACAGCGGCCATCCTGAGTGCTGATTCTGCTTGGAGGTTTCAACACCAAGCAAATCCAAGCAAATGCAGAAATGGTAGCAAATATCAAATTCCAAGTCATCTACCCCAATCCCCTTACCTAATAATTACAGTTACATACACACACTACTCAAGCCACCATCAGGTAAGTTCAACATACATACAGTACAAAAAATTCCTCTCGGCACGCCGGAAGGCGGAGGTAGATTTCACCGGGCAAACTAGGGGATAGGCTATAATAGGCAAAATATGCAGGTTTTCGTAGGAGGATGAGACCTCATTTATTGCGAGAAAGTATTTTACAATTGGAGGTTAGTTAACATTTTGTCGTCTTTCTATGCATATTTTTAACATTTTACTGTCTTATGGGGATGGTAACCTTCTTGTCATTTGGGGTTCATTTTTATATTTGTAATCACACTGTCCTTATGCAAGGTTTGGAACTAATGTGTAACTATCTAACAGTCTGTTACTTCTTCACGCAAAATTTTATCTCCCGCAGAGATGTTGGTTAGTTCCTCAGTTTAGGGACTGCGACAAGGTGGTCATGTAACCCCGTGTACATTGGGTGTGTGTATAATCTGTCTGATAAACGGTGTTATTTGTGATGACTGTATTAGTCTGTAATTCAGGTAAGGTCTGCAGACGGTCAATTTTAAGTAGTAGTACCTAATTTTGTACCAAATACTAACGTCAACGACACCTAGCTGTGAAATTGGCTGCTAGATGCCACCGCAACCAGCAAATTGCAACGAACGTTGTAACTTCCCCTCCGAAGCATGCTGACGGATTTTTAGCGCTCTTAGAAAATCTGGCGACTTTGGCCGGCTTTGAACCAGCGACCTTAGGCATAGAAGTTCAGCATGCTACCAGTTAGCCACTTCCCTAATAGTCAGATGGAACAAGAAGTTCCGTGACGAACTAAAGAGCCTACTTTTCTTAAAATTAAGATTCATGCCATAGATTAATCTACAGTATATGAAACTATCTAGAATAATGACGAAATTAAGTGGGTAATATCGAAATGTCTTAATTAGTTCGAAATGAGGTATACTAGGCATAATGTAGCCTAATACAGCAATACAGTTGGCAGCTCTGGTGACTGAATATATTCTCACTTCCATCTCCTAAGGTACAGAATACAAAATGTGGTTGAAGTTCAAAGGACGTTACATGGATTTAGACATTGGATCTATTAGTACACGTAAAAGCATGTTGGAAACAATGTCATGCGAGTGCTGGTCAGAAATAATCTGAAATATTATATCTTTTTGTACCAATTTTGGATGAAATCCATTTGTTGGTATAGAAGTAACATGTATTTAAAAATTGGTCCTATCAGCAGGCTTAGAATCATGTTGGTAGAACTGACGTATATAAGTTACTCCAAATTAATGTAAAATGTCAGGTAATTTACGTGTGCATAGTTTAAACCTGTCGGCTTGCATACTTTCAGATATATTGGTATTTAGATAAAATAATAGAGATGACATTTATTGACAGTTGGCAGCCCTGGTGGATCTTAAGAATATACTCAGTCATACCTGTTTATGTACACATATTACATACAAAATTTGGTTGAAATCCAATTGATAGTGTAGAAGTTATATGCATTTAAATATTGGACTTATCAGAAGGCTTAAAAATATTTCGGCAACGCTGTCATGTATGGCCACCTGGAAATTAAACTGAAATAGTATTATCTACACGTGTGCCAATTTTATAATAGCTCCCATGTATACCTTCAAGATATCCAACATGGAGCTCAAATTTCTAGTGCGTTTTTTTAAGCAGTTGGTAGCACTGGCATCTTTTTCAAATATGGGCCTGAGATATTCCGGTATACAACTTTACTCATACTAAATTTGGTTTCGATTGCTGCAGCCGTTTAGGAGTTGATAGGGTGGGGGGGGGGGACACACACAGCCAGACAGACAGGACAGACACATTTTCCCGGATCGATCTCATAAGTCTACTTTTTCCTCATTTTTGAAAAGTGTGAAAAGTAGGCTAAAAATGAATGTGATCTCGTCAATGGCGTTGTCTTGGCAACCTCTGATAGATCATCCCTTATCAATTTAAAAGCGTTGTTATGGTAACCTCTGATGGCACTTGGCATTTTTTAAAATTCCGAAATCAATTTTCTCATTCCTTAGCGTAATGGTGGGTCATATCAAAAATTCTTTCAGACAAAAGTTTTAGGTAATTATTAGGGGAATATTTTACATTTTGTACGGTTTTGATATTGTGCCTATTGAGAGAGATATGATTAATGTTTCCCAAAAAACCCACTTTTTTCCACCCCTTTGGTCAATGGTTGGTGCTATCAAAAAACTTTTTTGACATAAATTTTTGGCACTTATCCGACACATATTATGAACTTTGAATGGATTCGATATTTCACGTATTAAGAGAGTTATAGCGAAATTTCACTTTTTCGAAAAAAGCCCCCCATTTTCACCCCCTTCGACCGATTTTGCCCATTAACGAACTCGACTGAGATTTTATAGGGATACATATTATGTAAAAAATTCAAAGTGATTGGTACAAAATTACGGCAGTTATCGTGTCCACAAGAAACTGATATATATATAGATAGATAGATACATATATACATAAATTATATATAAACTTTTGAACTGACGGTGGTTTTGGGGTCTGGGGGATGTGAAACGCGAAGATATGTCGAAATTTTCCGGAAGTCGAAACATGGTACCCATTGCAATAGTTAGCTTTCTAATGAAATCTACCCAATACAGGCACATGGGGCTGCTGACCTCAAGTTCCACGAGACCACGCATCATGAACCAAATAAAACCCTTACTCATGTGGAAGTGGTGTTCGCCCATTTGCTCTCACTGAGAGAGAGTGTAACGTTTAAGATCACCTCGTGGTGTAGCAGCTGTCACCCTGGAGGTCCGGGTTCGATTCCAGGTTCTATCAAGATATTTAATACTGCACTGAGGGCTGGAATGAGGAACACTCTGCCTCATGCGGCAAAACTGAGGAGAGGACGGTTTGATTCCCAAGTCAGCTGTCCTGGTATTGGTTTTCCTTGGTTTCACACTTCTACTCCAGGCAAAAGCTGGGATGGTTTCTATCTCATGGCTCCGTATATGCGTAAATATGTGTCATTACATAGTCTTTATTTCTTGCTCATTCAACGACGGAAATTGCCATTGCTAGTCGTTGCGCATGAGGGTTCTTCAACTGTTACCGAGGCGCACACAGGTGCATACACTGGCGTTACATTACTGTTGCCGACATGTGAGATACAGACGATTAGTCTGGATAAATATTATTGATGCGTGACAAAACCCAGGGTTGCATGTATGGCTTAATAATTATTTATTGGTCTAGGCTAACCCCACGTTCTCTTGTTGCAAGATGAGGTCTACAGTACCGTACGCGTGATATTGGCAATACTCTATTTGTCCATTATTTACCGTGAAGATGGCAGTCACAGCTGGAATTGTACTGTATGTAGCCTAAGTCGTGATCTAAAAAGGGGTAGGGGTTTATAGACAGCGGAGGAGAAAACAAATATTACTAAATCATTTTCAGAATTATTATTTATTATTACGAAATATATTTCGGCTAATTTCAGTAGTGTTGAACCTTTTACAGTGTGTTTGGGTCTTCTATAGCGTTACGATGATAATATACGGAGATACGAACAGCATCTGGCCGTAGTTTCTAAAGTAATAACTTTCCAGTCAGTTCGTAAGTAAATAAGGTTACATTAAAACAGCTGTTTTGACAGTATAAAAGCATTTCAGGAGAAACCAACAATGAGGAGGCCCAAACGGATCATTTCCGATAAGGAGCGAAAGAAAAGAAGCGAACGCATGAAGAGGTTCTGGGAGGAGAAAAGAAGAAGAGCCAAAAAGTCTAAGTTCTTTGCGGTTCATAGTTGGCCAAATTCGAAAAATAAATCCAGCTGTTTTATGCAAACATCTCCGGAAATGACCCGTCAAGATCCAATAATAATAATAATAATAATAATAATAATAATAATAATAATAATAATAATAATAATCATTGCAGCAGCGTCTGTCCCGCAACGGGCGGCTGCTAACGACGTCTGTTCCCCATGTTAGGGGCGGTCGAAATCATATCCTGGCCGTAGGTATAAAAGGCACACCATCATCATGATGAGAAGAAATAAGAAAAGTGGAACTAAAAGGCCGCTACCCGAGGAGCGTCGGGGCACCCTTGGAGCCATCGCTGGGGGTGACAGCATACAAGCCGGTGGTGATCAGAAGCTGAACAGGCGGGCTCTGATCGGGGAACACCCCGAACATGTTACAGCCGATGTTGATAGTAGCATCCTAACAGCATCCAACGCTAGTGTTTCTACTGATACTACAAGAGCGGGCAAACCTAGAAAGCGCATGAAATGGACAAATGAAATGAATATGTACATCATACGTTCATATTATCAGATAACGAATATGGAAACTGACACTACTGCATATAGACAGAAGTTGCACACTGAATTCTGCCAGAAATTCCCTGATATTAATGTTACAGAACAGAGAATAGCAGATCAGCGCCGTGCTATAGTTTTGAAGAAACTTATCCCAGAACATCAGCTCAAGCTGCTAATGGTTGACGTAGCTGCCGACAATACTCATAACTCTGTAGACGAATCCATAGATCAGGAGAGTACACGTCTGGTCAATGAACAAAGGCACACCGATCTTCCTTCAGATGACAAAGATGTAAATATATCGCCAGAAGCACTCGTAGAACCAGTGCGGAAACAACTTGAAGATGAATTTGGGAAGGCTCTCATAGAATTTGAAGGGACTGATCCAATAGAGCGGCCCATGATCACGAACCAACATTGATCTAAGAAACTTGCTACCGCTGTTGTAACAATGAACGACATTCTCTCTCAGCATCTGTCCCAGAAATCATATTGTTTCAACCATGTTCAAACTGCAATTTACGCTGGAGCGATAGCTGTGATACGTGTGACAGAAGGTAGATTATGACGACCTAAATATGCCTCAGGTCGACAGAAGAAGATGCCAGCTTGGGAGATACGTTTACGAAAGTCTGTTGATGAACTGAGAGTAAATATCGGAAGAATGCATCAGTACGTAGCAGGCACTAGAAGTAAGAAAGTTGTTCAATGTGTTCAAATGTTGAGCCATACGAAGAGTAAACTTGCAAAGTACAATCCTTCGAACCGTAGCCCCCTTGTGATCCTAGACACATTAAAGCAACAACTTGAGGCAAAGGCACAGATATTACGTCGATATAAAGAATCGAACGAACGAAAGCAACAGAACAGGCTATTTGTTACCAATGAGAAACGGTTTTATAGGAATCTTGACGATCCTGGAACACAAATGGGCAGTTCACCGCAAAAAGAAGAGGTAGAGAACTTCTGGTCTTCCCTATGGTCGAATGCTGGAGATTATAACAGCAACGCTAATTGAATTACGGAGGAGGAGGAAAGAAATTCAGAAATTGACACGATGAATGACTCTTCTGTATCAACTGAAGAAGTGACCTGTGTGGTTAAGGAGACCCAAAATTGGAAAGCGGTTGGACCAGACAACATCCACAACTTTTGGATCAAACGTTTTACTTGCACTCATGAGCATCTTGCCCGCTGCTACACAGATTTCATCCAAAATCCACAACTTATCCCCTCTTACTTGATGCGAAGTAAAACATACCTTCTGCAAAAAGGTGATAGAACCAATGACCCTTCCAAATATCGACCTATCACCTGTCTATGCACCCTGTATAAGATATTTACATCTTGCATTGCACGTAAGATTTATGAACACACAAAATTTCATAACATCCTGGCTGAGGAGCAGAAGGGGTGCATGAAGAAGTCTCAAGGTTGCAAAGAGCAACTTGTAATCGATGCAGTTACTATGGAACAAGCAGGAAAGATGATGCGTAACCTCTACATGACCTTTATTGATTACAAGAAAGATTTTGATTCAGTGCCACATTCCTGGTTAATCCAAACCCTGAAGATATATAAAGTTGATCCTGCCATCATTATAAGTCTGCAACATATGATGTCTCATTGGGGGACCAACTTATTAATGTCAAATGGAGACACATGTATGGAATTGGGATTTATTCAAATCAAAAGGGGTATCTTTCAGGGTGACAGCTTGAGCCCTCTGTGGTTCTGTTTGGCGCTCAATCCGCTATCATCATTGCTGAACAATGCAAAGTGTGGTTTTCCAATTAAGCACCATGGTATAGTGAAATACAAAATTTCTCATTTGATGTACATGGATGACATTAAACTGTATGCATCCTCTGAGAAACACATCGACAATCTAATTGCAATAACTGCTTCATTTTCTTCTGATATTGGAATGTCCTTCGGATTAGATAAGTGTCGCACCCTCACCATTCGGCGTGGACAATTAGAGGCCCGAGCATTTCAACTTGATGACGGTTGTTTCATGAAGGCTATGGAAGGTAATGAGACCTACAAATATCTTGGTCTCCAGCAATCTAATCGAATTGATCATAAAGGTATTAAAGATAGAACCGTAGCTATCTACAATCATCACCTTAACAAGATTTTAAAATCAAAGTTGAATGGAAATAACACCTTTAAGGCTATTAATACCTATGCTATTCCTGCTCTGACATACACTTTCGGTATTATCAAATGGACGCAGACTGACTTGGAGAACATCCTAATTAGGACACGTACCATCTTAACAAAACACAGATGTCTCCACCCTAAGTCAGCTGTTGAGCGATTGACAATCCCGCGCCAAAGAGGTGGACGAGGGCTTACGGACATTATCCAATTGCATGCAAGGCAAGTGAGGAACCTTCAGAGATATTTTCTGGACAGACATGACTCTCCCATACATCAAGCCGCTGTGAAGGCAGATGACAAGTGCACACCGCTGGATCTTCTTCACGTAAGGGATATACAGTTAGCCACTGATGAGGAATGTTCAGCCATCAAGCTTCAGCAGTGGACGCAGAAAGCTCTGCACGGTCGTCATCCGTATGATCTCAACCAGAAACATGTCGACATTGATGCGTCGAACAGCTGGTTGACTCATGCGGACCTATTCACTGAGACTGAAGGATTCATGGTTGCAATCCAGGATCAAGTTGTGGCTACCAAAAACTATCTTAAATATATAGTTAAGGCAAATATTCAGGATGATAAATGCCGAAGATGCCAACTAGAACCGGAAACAATTCAGCATATCACAGGAGGCTGCCAAGCAATCTCCTGTACTGATTACTTGAAAAGGCACAACCAACTGGCCAATATAATGCACCTACACCTTGCACAAAAGCACTTATTATCTGAAAATACTTTGCCTTACTATCAGTATGTTCCTGACGCCGTTTTGGAAAATAGTAGTCACAAGTTGTTATGGGACCGATCAGTTATTACTGATAAAACGATACCAGCAAACCGGCCAGATATCGTTCTTGTGGACAAGGTGCAGAAGAGAACCTTCCTCATTGATATTGCAGTGCCCAATTCCCATAATCTGCAACAAACCTGCTGTGATAAGATCACCAAATATCTGCCCTTGGCTGAGGAAATACGGCAAATGTGGAGACAGGAAAGTGTAGTGGTTCTGCCCATAGTAATTTCTTCTACCGGCATCGTCCCTCAATCGTTGGCTCGCAATCTGGAAATATTGGGAATACATCCTGGTCTACATATCACCATGCAGAAGGCCGTCATCTTGGAGACCTGTTCCATTGTTCGATCGTTTCTCAACGTGCCACCTTAAGAGAATTAGCCATACAGTCTTGCAAACAAGCCGACGATATGTTGATATGTCCCACTTATGTGGTGAAATGAATGTGATAATAATAATAATAATAATGTCGCCTCCGTAGCTTAGCGGTCAGCATGGTTAGCTGCCACCGCGGAGGTCCTGGGTTCGATTCCCGGCTCTGCCACGAAATTTGAAAAGTGGTATGAGGACTGGAACGGGGTCTACTCAGCCTCGTGTGTTCCAAATGAGTAGAGGGGGTTCGATTCCCACCTCAGCCATCCTCGAAGTGGTTTTCCGTGGTTTCCCACTTCGTCTTCGGGCAAATGCCGGGATGGTACTGTCCCCGTTTACCCGGATAGTAGGCTGTCAGATATCCGCCCCCTCAATCGGATTGCCAACAATCAATCGCACCAGCTCAGCTACATCAATGAAAATGGCACTGACAGATACTACCGAGGTTTGAACACAGAAGTTACCAAGAAAAATTATTGTGGAACACACCAAAATAGACGGGGTTACATACTTACTTTTACTTACCTCTTATAAATATCTCGGGGATTGGGTTGACAACAGGATCTTTAAAGTATGCCCTCACAATAACCTTCACCATGACATTTAAAAATGAACCAGACCGAAGACGAGAACTTTGAACTGTACAAGAGCTTTATTTTCAAAATAAAGAGTATGATTTTCACAACTCAACAAAGTAAACGTGGCTATCAGTAGCCTATGTCAATCTGACTACGTCCTCCTAAAGGACTTGCAAATTTATCAAACAATATGTTAGCTCCCATGAGCTCAAAATAACGTAACATTTTAAAACACATTTGGATTGGATGAGGAAGTCAGGGTACGACATATATAGAGCATTTGGTTTCCTTTTAATAAACATAACACCTTTATTAATAGGCACAAGGCCGGAGTATCGACCTCACCCGCTTGTAACCAGATGTCGAGCCAGCTGGTCTACTCCTCAACCTGACGCATGCCCGTCAAATGGGGCGCACTCCTCTCCCCACACTTGCGTAAGAATACAGCTCCTTTTAAAGCTTTAAATGTCTACAAGACAACTCATACATATTGACGCAAATCTTTCCAATGTTTAACTTCCATCCCACTGGATTATTTTGACTATCCTTAAACTTGTTAAGTTATCATCCAAATGTTTAATCAGCATAGTTTAGAGTATCAAACACACTCTTAAATGTTTATAACAAAATCACATAAATTATTTATAACAATTAGAAATTGTTTATAATATTGTCGAAAATAATTACAAAAATTTTTAAACACGCCTTTAACATTTCTTTCGTTCCACATTATTGTCAAAGATATTTACATTTATTATTTACAATATCAACATTTAAATTATTTAAATTAATAATTTAAGAAATACATTGAACCACATGTTTTATCCGGTTGGTAAATTCATAATCGTGATTAATATAATCGACCAATGAAGGTTAGTTATACATGTAAATGTCACAATCTGGTTTAATAAAGGTTGTAATAATTTTAATTATTTGTGACGGTAATCTTTATTCAAAATCTTATCTCAAATTCTTTCAAACTCTTGTTAATTATAACAGTAAATTCACTTGATTAATTTTCAACGAACTATGACAATACACTCTAGCGGAAAATCCTTCGCTTACAAAATAATGCACAAACTGCATTCAAATAGCCCAAAATTCATCATATATTAATCTATATGGCATTAAAACTTCCACCGAACTTACAAAACTTCCACAAATAATTCTTTAACATTATTAATTACAGTGGGAATCTCCTTCATTTATTTAATGGCATTATACATCAGCGACTTTCAACATGTCCGCTGCACTATCGATTATACATTCATAGTTCCACTTAAAAATTCTTATATCAATAATTGTTTCAAAACTGTTGTCATTTAAACTTCGTGGATTTCATTCATGAATCGAAATGAAATAAAAATTTGCCAATCACAAACAAATTTAATAGTGAATACGCTTATATACGCCTGTCTGGTCTATCAAAATTTAAGATTAACATCTTCAAAGAATTGTAGTATAAAAATACTATCATCAAACAAAGTGCGACTAACAGCAAAATAGTCGAATAGAATCCAATTAGACTGGGGAATGCAAACATCATTATATAAATCTCTCTATATGAGAAAAAACCTAACACAAGTTTCACGAATTTAATGCATTCAATATTTCATAATTAATGTTCATCTTTCACAAAATTGCCTATGATGCAATGATCATTCATGACTGACGATAAATGTCTGTGTTGCAATTAATTCAAATAACGACTAGTATTTCCAAGATCGTCGACAACGTACTGGATTTTAACGCTCTAAAATCATTTAAATGTTCTTCCTTCTTGATGATGACAGAAAATTGGTCAAAGTAATTAAACTGGGGTAGAATTACTTTAATAAAGTGACACGCTGTCTGAATTTAAATCTGCCATAAAAATCATTAACTTACAGTCAAATCGTGACTACAAAAATAAGCAAATTACTGAAAAATCTAGATATCAGTCTCAACTGATTCAAAATCATTTAACTATGCCCATGACATAACAATGTCTTAATAAAACGTCGAAAAAGGTATAACTCATCAAGGTGTACTGAGAATAGGAATCTCAAACAAGAATATCGGGCAAAAAATACATGAGGACAAAAATATGGGAAAAATAGTTGCTCAAACATTGCTAAGAAACTCAAATACAATAAACGTTCACGACTACCTTATCTGCCGATTGACGTTCCAGAGGAAAATTCCCCAAAGAAGACTGTTGATGGATCCATTTCACCAAGTTAAAGCTGAGCTCCATCCTCGAAACCAGAAACAGCACCATCGGAGAATCGAACTGCTTCACGAAGACGAACGACATCCTTCCGGCAATAATCTTCTTTGTGAGTCGGGACAACCCTGACCTCTCTTGAAAAATCCCTGAAGTTCCAGTTGAAAGTCGCCATGAAGTTTTTGTATAAATTTCCGAAGAAATATTCATATTCAGAAAGTATGAAATCATTTCTATTGCTGTTTGATAGTATTCAGCCTTTAATCACGAAACATGGGTGTAGATGGTTATTTACCACATGTTCGCTTGTATGGAATAGCAATTAGCGAAGTTCCATGTTGCTATTTTACTCCGTTGAAATATGTCCCAATTGCATTAAGTCCTTTAGCCTTCCATTTTCTCCTCGGTAATAGTATTAGAAGAACAAACTGCTTTATTAAATTGCTCCATTATACTGCAGTGTTGTGTCACAAAAGCAATCTGAAGTTTCCCTATTTCACTAGCCCTGTCAGCCGTAGCGTTGAGTCTGGCTATACAAAGTGTTTCTCCTGTGGCGAGAAAATCACTTTTGTCAGTCGTCTAATATTGTCAATAACTTCCAAAATACTTCCTCGAAATTGTTCAGCTTTTCTACAGTCCTTACTGTAGCAATGCACAAGAGAATTAGCTTATAGGCGACCGCTAACTGTTCACAGCTAATCTTGTAGAAGCGTTATAAGTGTCGTTTCAACTTCACCTAGATTTACTTCACGGTAAACCTGCACTGCTTGTAAGTTCGACTAGTGGCTTCGCCACGCGTTACAAAGACGACTTTTTCACTACTGATTCACTCGACGTTTCACTGAAAAACTTATTTGAAATCTGACGATTGATTTATAATCTGAGAATGAGGAATGAGCGAATGAGGCTCCTCTCTTCTGCGCAAGGCCTTTTATGAACTTCATGAGGGGCGTATCTATCCCTTCCATCGCGCGTTACTACGTCATCGCTAGAAGTTCCAACTTCGTCAATACATGACGAATTTTCATAATTCAAAAACTGAAAATAAATTTCACCAAAATTCCAGATCAATGCCTCTACTGCAAATGGATTTCCACAATTCTGCATTCCAAAAAGTAATAAAAATACCATAGTTTCAGCAATCTCCGTCTTCCTTCAGACTATCGTTCATTGGTTTGAGTCTCCCCTCCAATAGCATAATTTCTTCCTCAGCAGAATTCCACGTTTCCTGCGACTGCGTCGTACATCTCGGATCCTTCTCGAATAAATGCTGACGTCACTGAGAATCTCAGCTCAAGTAGCCTGCTGGCATATCGTCTGCGTCATCCGTGCTTACGTCACGACTACCCACGTCATAACTATGACAGCCATAACTTTCGCTATAATTTCCAAAATAGCCACCGTGGTCTCTATATAATTCAATTACGGGGGCATTCTCCTCTCACCACGTTTTAAAAACAGTTGCAAATTGTTTTTAAACTCAGTGTTACAAGTACCTCAACTCTCTTGAACACGAAATTGAATTATTACTGGCTTACTCTAGGATAGTATCTTTTTAAATTTCCAGCATTGAACTTGCCGTAAATGACGTTATTCTCATCATCGTAGAGTTCATAGCAGTTGTTCCCATAGGCGTTCGTAATCCTAAACGGCCCCATGAATACATTTCCAAATTTGGGGTATATTTTCTTGCTCATATCAGCCTTGACAGGTCTGCGTAATAATACAAGATTTCCAACTTGTAAGGGTGCACCAAAGCGTTTTCCAGCTACTCTTTTCAATCGTTTCTCTGCTGCTTTCTGGAGTTGTTCCTTCGCCTTGTCAATTCTCTGCTGCCTTCCTAAGTCGGGATCTCTAGGAATGTGGTTGAAAAGATTATCCCACGGCCTTTCTGGGTTTCTTCCAAGATGAAGTCGCATTGTCACTTCTCCTGTGCTCTCCTGCACTGTAGAGTTCAGACATTCCTCTATAAGGGGTACAAATCTCACCCAACCAGAATGATCATTTGGACAGAAAATTCGACAGAATTTCGAAAATTCAGCCATATATCTTTCTGAGGAATTCGATTCTGGGTAACGCACGCTTGAAAATAAGTGCTTAATGCCAAGCCTTTCCATATCCGCTGCAAATTCCACGGACGTAAATTGCGTTCCATGATCTGACAGTAGATATTCTGGTATACCAGCTTTAGGAAATACAGCATTTTCCAGTCTGCTTACTACGTTCCTTGTGTTAGCTTTCTGCATGGGACTCATTGTAACAAATTTTGAGAAAACATCCACGGTAACCAACAGGTACTGGTTACCCTGGTATCCCTTCGGACAGGGGCCAAATATGTCCGTCGCCATAAGTTCGTTTGGCTTAGAAGGAATCATAGCCTTCGGTTTTCCTTTTAATAAAGCAGAAGCATACTTTGCTCTTTGGCATTTGTCACATGATCTAATGACCTTGGCAATGCTGGAACGCATGTTAGTCCAGATAAATCTCTCTTGAAGAGTATTAAGAGTCTTATCTAAACCGGCATGTCCAGTTGCGTGATGAGCTACCCACACTAAATTGACAACAAGTTTAGGTGGCACGACTATTCGGAGTTTTGTATGCGCAGAGTCAGCATACTTGCATATGATGTCTCCACTCAAGACAAAGTGTCGTGAATTTCTCCGTGTAACTGCATAGTCAACATCAGTATTGTCCATGTAACCCTTGAGGAACCTGTACATTTTCCTTATTGGAGCGTGTCTCTTCTGTGACACACCGATTCGGGCTAATCTCCTAACGGTTTCTTGATCTTCTTGCTCCAATTGTACATGGTGTATCTGCACATTTTTAATAGGGTTACGTGATAGAGCATCAGCCAGTAAGTTATCTTTCCCAGGCTGGTGGACGATAGTGGCGTTAAACTGTTGGGTGAACAAAGCCCAACGTGTCAATCTATCACTCGACATGTCAGTTTGCAGCATAAACTGAAGTGCTTTATGGTCAGTAATAATGATGACCTTATGTCCCAGCAGTATTTTCTTCCAGGCTTGCAATGCTGTTACAAAAGCTAACGCTTCAAGCTCCGTCGTGAAGTAATTTTCCTCGTGTTTCTTCAACTTCCGACTAGTGAACGCAATGTAGTGCTTGTTGCCTGCCTCGTCTTTCTGGTATAAGACTGCACTAATGCCTACTCTTGATGCATCAGACTCAATATAGAACACCTTCTCAAAGTCTGGGTACTCTAGTTTCACATTATTTCTGAGCATTTCTTTTGCTTTCTCAAAAGCCTCGTCTGCAGCGGTACTCCATTTCCATCTGTTATTCTTCTTGAGTAAGTCATACAGAGGAGCCATAATTTCCGAGTATCTTGGACAGTGGCTGCTAATAAATTGGCATGCTCCTACAAATTCTCTGACTTGTTTCACCTTAGTTGGCTTTGGAAATCTCGTGATCGCATCTACTTTTTTCATGTTTGGATGATATCCATCTTTATCAATAGTATGCCCCAAGTAATTTATTTCCTGCTTCAAGAATTGACATTTTCCAAAATTCACCTTGATATTGGCCTCCCGTAAATTCTCGAACAACTTTCTCAAGTGCACTAAATGTTCTGCGGCGCTGGGTGAAGATACGATTAAATCGTCGATGTAGCAGATTACATTTTCTTTCACTTCGTCAGTGAGCTTACTATCAAGTGCTCGAATAAGTGCTGGTCCACTGTTAACCATGCCAAAAGGCATTCGGACAAAGACCCATGACGTCTGGTCAAATAGGAATCCAGTGTACTGCATACTATCTTCTTCTAGCTGAACTTGATAAAATGAAGACGTCAAGTCAAGAACGCTGAAACATGCTCTCCCTTTGAATTTTCGAAGCAGATCTCTAATCTTGGGTGGTCGGTCATTTTCTGGAAGAATCTTCAAGTTAATGGTTCTGGCATCGAGACAAAGACGTATCTGACCATTACTTTTCTTCACTACTGTGATGGGGTTTATATAAGACGACGCCTGTTTTTTAATAATCCCGTCTACCTCCATTTTTCTGATTAACCCTCGTACTTCTTGATAGTATTTCTCAGGAATGGGGTATATTCTCTTCTGGTAAGGGGTTTCATCTGTCAGCCTTATCTTGTATTTATAATCCTTAATCAATCCAGGCTTTTCATCGAAAATATCTTGGAATTCCTTTATCAGATCCTCAAATTCCCCCTGAATTTCTTCAAATCCTTCAGTTTTTCTACTGGGTATTTCTGCTAAATTTTCCACTTCATTAACTATAGTATTCAAAATTTCTTCCCTAAGGTCTATTTCCAGACTGTTTTTCACGTCCTGTTCTTCTATCTCTTCTGTGATTATGTACCCATCATTAAAGCTAATACTTCTGTTCTTCATGTCAATAATAGCTCCGACCTTCGATATAAAATCGATTCCAAGCACCATATCAAAATTGATCTTGCTCACCACAATGAAGATCTGTTCATAATTCCTTCCATTGATCTCAAAGTTCAATAACACTTGAATCTTGCACTTCACTGCCTTATCTTGGAATATCCCTCTCACTTTGACGGTAGAAACAGGTAGAACTGTCATGTTCTCTCCTCTTAGCAGACTTTGATAACATTCCTCTGAAATGATGGAGATAATTGCACCAGTATCCATCAGGGCTTTATACTGTTGGCTATCTATCCGTACAGAAATAATAGGTAAGGCACATGGTCTTTCCTCTTTAACTATAACCCTCTCTTCTAGCAAATCTTCATCAGTCACTTCATATATCTCATTAATCGTAATCAGGTGTGGTGTGGCAATGTATTTACAGGTTCTCACTGACGTTGAGAAATCGGCGTTTTTTTTTTGTGTTACCGACCTCAAAATTCTGTTGGCTCGTGGAAGGCCCAGGATCGATTACAACATCCTGCCTTTTCTTTTGGTTGTCTGCTTCTTTTTCCCGTAATTCTTTCAGGTATTGCTGGCTTTCCTTCTCTCTTTCCTGATACTGATCGGGTGTCATAACCTGACCTTGAGGATTCTGATTTCTGTTTTGGCCCTGGTTATTCCTGTTATAATTTCGGTTATAACCATTATTGTTATAATATCTGCCTCTTCCATTGTAATTTCCTCGGTTATAGTTCCAGCCTCTTCTCTGTTGATACGGTCGGTAACCTTGCGATCTGTTATTTCGAAACTGATTATTCCTGTGAGGACCTACATTGTCAGTTTTCTCCTCATCTGGCTTGTCAGTTTGTTGGACTTGGTCCATATATACAGTATTTATTTCTTTATACTCCTGCCTTTGACCTTTCTGCACCACATTAGGCATTGGACTTGTGTAGTCTAACCTCCTCAGTAATTCATCCATGCTGGTTAAATCCCTGATGTTGGACGAAATTATTAGTCTTCTCACCTCAACTGGCAGCATACGAGAAATCGCATCAATAAGTTGCTCCGTGGACAATGGGGGTTGTAAGAATCTCAAGCGGGATAATTGACTCGTAAAGAAATCAGCGTACCGCGTTGGAAGAGTACCGGAGTATTTTCTTGAATACACCTCCGCTCTTAACGAATTCTGCGCTTCTATGGACCAAAATCGTTTGATTAATGCCTCTGCAAACTCGTCAAAGTTACTGAATGTGTATCTAAATGCGCAAAACCATTCGAGGGGTCCTCCAATCAAATATCTCTCCACTATCTTCATCTCTCTCTCTCTTGGAATGTGAGCTTCGATGAAATAATCTTTGAGGTTCCTTACATATTCGATAGGTGTCAAACTATCCGTGTTACTGAACTTTGCGGTTTATCTTCAAAATTTCTGATGACCGTTACGTTCCTCGGATATGAATCCGGGTAGTTTTTCCCACTATCACGATAGTTCCACTCAGGTTCCATATTCCTCTCGTCATCTTCCTCCCTGAATCTGGATATACGTTCTTCAGGAGTCACGTCTCTCTTTTCTGGATCTAGGTTATATCTTCTGGCATAATTCCTACTAGTTTCGCAAGTCAAGCCTACTGTATCCTTGTCAGTGATTTCCGTTAAGACTTTCTTGATTAACTCTTCTTTGTAGGTCTCCATTAAATTAGCCTCTCCTAACTTCAAATTCTGCAGTTTACTCGTCGCTTCATTCACATCAGAGACAACTTTATGAATCTGTTCCTCTAATGCAGATTTTAATGTTTGCACATCCTGACCTAATTGTGTCCTATCTTCAACTTGTCTTTCGGATAGCGAATCCATCCTGACGCTTAAATCTTTCCTAATCTGTACTACTTCATTGTTAATATCAATTTGAGTACTGGCAAGTTTCCTTTCAATACGATCCTGAATTTGGGTTACATGTTCCCCACTTGACCTATTCCACTCTTCTTTCCATATTGCTACATTTTCCGTTAACATTTCTGCTATGTCTAATTCAATATCCTCTTTCAATACTTTATTATGGTCTAATACTTGGGTTCTCATGACCTCTACATCAAACTTTAAACCTTCTAAAGACGCTGTCGTTCTAACTGACTCATCAACTAGCCTAGTCGTTAATGCACTTATATTACGTGTACAAAGAGTTTTCGAATTTTCTATCTCTTCCCTGACTTTATTTACATCAGTTTGGACTTTAGCAACGTCTACGAAAACTGTGTTGACCTCTACTTGAATTTTATTTATGTCGCTTTGCATCTCGTTTACATCCGAATGAATGTTATTAATATCAATCTGAACATTGGACACATCAGTTCTAACATTTTGGATTCCTCTTTGGACTTCCTCAACCTTGTCTTGGACAGTCGCAACATCATTTTTGACAACAACTACCTCAGCCCTAGCACAAGAAATATCACTACGGACATTAGCAACATCTAAATTCAACATTGTAAGATCTTTATGCACATTAGCAACATCTATTTTAACATCAGCAACATTTTTATGCATATTAGACACATCTATTTTAACATTGGACACGTCTGAGCGCATGTCAGTTACAGTATTCTCAATTCCTTGGGTATTAATCTGTAAACGCGACATATTATCCTCTAAGTTAGTAGAACTGGTCTGGAGAGTTTTCATATTCTCCTCCATTCGACTAGCATTCTCCTCCATTCGACTAGTATTCCTAGCTTCCATCTCCTTCATACTCTCACTCATGCTTGCTTTCAAGTTAGCAGACAAATTACTAGCATTCTCCTCCATCATCTGCTTCATACTACTATCCATGCTTGTTTTCAAGTTAGCAGACATCTCCGCTAACATCATCTTCAAACTTTCATCTGCCATTACAATATTATTCAAAAATTAGACTGCTGTAGGGACATACATCAAAAGAGCAAAATAACAACATTTGAGCAACACTTTTCACCATATACGAATTTGATCAATTTTCTGTCTTAAATCTAACTTATAACTACCTTATAATTAACTTTCGAAGACACTTCATGTTGAAACAAACTCAAGCACATGTTCAAATTTCCCTGGCTCATTTCAAAATATCCTAACACAAATAATTTACATTTACAATCCAAATGATTTAAATTTATTTTTAATATGACTAAAATGTCATAAGCCGGTCAAATAAAATAAGATTCCAGATCATAGGCGATTTTTCTAAGTTTCCAGCCTATTTAACCTTTCTCAAGTCGTATAAGATCTGATCTTTTCTGAGTGTAATTTTCCTAATACAATGCAACATTTAATTCCTATATAATCACACTCTTCAATTCTACAATTGGACAAGACATCTAACAAAGAATCAACCTCTTTATTTGAGTCTAATCGAACCACACGTTTTAGGTTTGCCAATCCTACTGGCGTTCAACCTGGTGATCCAGTTATGTTGAATCGAGCCCCAACGTTTTAGGTGCGCCAATCCTTCTGTCCCCGTTTACCCGGATAGTAGGCTGTCAGATATCCGCCCCCTCAATCGGATTGCCAACAATCAATCGCACCAGCTCAGCTACATCAATGAAAATGGCACTGACAGATACTACCGAGGTTTGAACACAGAAGTTACCAAGAAAAATTATTGTGGAACACACCAAAATAGACGGGGTTACATACTTACTTTTACTTACCTCTTATAAATATCTCGGGGATTGGGTTGACAACAGGATCTTTAAAGTATGCCCCCACAATAACCTTCACCATGACATTTAAAAATGAACCAGACCGAAGACGAGAACTTTGAACTGTACAAGAGCTTTATTTTCAAAATAAAGAGTATGATTTTCACAACTCAACAAAGTAAACGTGGCTATCAGTAGCCTGTGTCAATCTGACTACGTCCTCCTAAAGGACTTGCAAATTTATCAAACAATATGTTAGCTCCCATGAGCTCAAAATAACGTAACATTTTAAAACACATTTGGATTGGATGAGGAAGTCAGGGTACGACATATATAGAGCATTTGGTTTCCTTTTAATAAACATAACACCTTTATTAATAGGCACAAGGCCGGAGTATCGACCTCACCCGCTTGTAACCAGATGTCGAGCCAGCTGGTCTACTCCTCAACCTGACGCATGCCCGTCAAATGGGGCGCACTCCTCTCCCCACACTTGCGTAAGAATACAGCTCCTTTTAAAGCTTTAAATGTCTACAAGACAACTCATACATATTGACGCAAATCTTTCCAATGTTTAACTTCCATCCCACTGGATTATTTTGACTATCCTTAAACTTGTTAAGTTATCATCCAAATGTTTAATCAGCATAGTTTAGAGTATCAAACACACTCTTAAATGTTTATAACAAAATCACATAAATTATTTATAACAATTAGAAATTGTTTATAATATTGTCGAAAATAATTACAAAAATTTTTAAACACGCCTTTAACATTTCTTTCGTTCCACATTATTGTCAAAGATATTTACATTTATTATTTACAATATCAACATTTAAATTATTTAAATTAATAATTTAAGAAATACATTGAACCACATGTTTTATCCGGTTGGTAAATTCATAATCGTGATTAATATAATCGACCAATGAAGGTTAGTTATACATGTAAATGTCACAATCTGGTTTAATAAAGGTTGTAATAATTTTAATTATTTGTGACGGTAATCTTTATTCAAAATCTTATCTCAAATTCTTTCAAACTCTTGTTAATTATAACAGTAAATTCACTTGATTAATTTTCAACGAACTATGACAATACACTCTAGCGGAAAATCCTTCGCTTACAAAATAATGCACAAACTGCATTCAAATAGCCCAAAATTCATCATATATTAATCTATATGGCATTAAAACTTCCACCGAACTTACAAAACTTCCACAAATAATTCTTTAACATTATTAATTACAGTGGGAATCTCCTTCATTTATTTAATGGCATTATACATCAGCGACTTTCAACATGTCCGCTGCACTATCGATTATACATTCATAGTTCCACTTAAAAATTCTTATATCAATAATTGTTTCAAAACTGTTGTCATTTAAACTTCGTGGATTTCATTCATGAATCGAAATGAAATAAAAATTTGCCAATCACAAACAAATTTAATAGTGAATACGCTTATATACGCCTGTCTGGTCTATCAAAATTTAAGATTAACATCTTCAAAGAATTGTAGTATAAAAATACTACCATCAAACAAAGTGCGACTAACAGCAAAATAGTCGAATAGAATCCAATTAGACTGGGGAATGCAAACATCATTATATAAATCTCTCTATATGAGAAAAAACCTAACACAAGTTTCACGAATTTAATGCATTCAATATTTCATAATTAATGTTCATCTTTCACAAAATTGCCTATGATGCAATGATCATTCATGACTGACGATAAATGTCTGTGTTGCAATTAATTCAAATAACGACTAGTATTTCCAAGATCGTCGACAACGTACTGGATTTTAACGCTCTAAAATCATTTAAATGTTCTTCCTTCTTGATGATGACAGAAAATTGGTCAAAGTAATTAAACTGGGGTAGAATTACTTTAATAAAGTGACACGCTGTCTGAATTTAAATCTGCCATAAAAATCATTAACTTACAGTCAAATCGTGACTACAAAAATAAGCAAATTACTGAAAAATCTAGATATCAGTCTCAACTGATTCAAAATCATTTAACTATGCCCATGACATAACAATGTCTTAATAAAACGTCGAAAAAGGTATAACTCATCAAGGTGTACTGAGAATAGGAATCTCAAACAAGAATATCGGGCAAAAAATACATGAGGACAAAAATATGGGAAAAATAGTTGCTCAAACATTGCTAAGAAACTCAAATACAATAAACGTTCACGACTACCTTATCTGCCGATTGACGTTCCAGAGGAAAATTCCCCAAAGAAGACTGTTGATGGATCCATTTCACCAAGTTAAAGCTGAGCTCCATCCTCGAAACCAGAAACAGCACCATCGGAGAATCGAACTGCTTCACGAAGACGAACGACATCCTTCCGGCAATAATCTTCTTTGTGAGTCGGGACAACCCTGACCTCTCTTGAAAAATCCCTGAAGTTCCAGTTGAAAGTCGCCATGAAGTTTTTGTATAAATTTCCGAAGAAATATTCATATTCAGAAAGTATGAAATCATTTCTATTGCTGTTTGATAGTATTCAGCCTTTAATCACGAAACATGGGTGTAGATGGTTATTTACCACATGTTCGCTTGTATGGAATAGCAATTAGCGAAGTTCCATGTTGCTATTTTACTCCGTTGAAATATGTCCCAATTGCATTAAGTCCTTTAGCCTTCCATTTTCTCCTCGGTAATAGTATTAGAAGAACAAACTGCTTTATTAAATTGCTCCATTATACTGCAGTGTTGTGTCACAAAAGCAATCTGAAGTTTCCCTATTTCACTAGCCCTGTCAGCCGTAGCGTTGAGTCTGGCTATACAAAGTGTTTCTCCTGTGGCGAGAAAATCACTTTTGTCAGTCGTCTAATATTGTCAATAACTTCCAAAATACTTCCTCGAAATTGTTCAGCTTTTCTACAGTCCTTACTGTAGCAATGCACAAGAGAATTAGCTTATAGGCGACCGCTAACTGTTCACAGCTAATCTTGTAGAAGCGTTATAAGTGTCGTTTCAACTTCACCTAGATTTACTTCACGGTAAACCTGCACTGCTTGTAAGTTCGACTAGTGGCTTCGCCACGCGTTACAAAGACGACTTTTTCACTACTGATTCACTCGACGTTTCACTGAAAAACTTATTTGAAATCTGACGATTGATTTATAATCTGAGAATGAGGAATGCGCGAATGAGGCTCCTCTCTTCTGCGCAGGGCCTTTTATGAACTTCATGAGGGGCGTATCTATCCCTTCCATCGCGCGTTACTACGTCATCGCTAGAAGTTCCAACTTCGTCAATACATGACGGATTTTCATAATTCAAAAACTGAAAATAAATTTCACCAAAATTCCAGATCAATGCCTCTACTGCAAATGGATTTCCACAATTCTGCATTCCAAAAAGTAATAAAAATACCATAGTTTCAGCAATCTCCGTCTTCCTTCAGACTATCGTTCATTGGTTTGAGTCTCCCCTCCAATAGCATAATTTCTTCCTCAGCAGAATTCCACGTTTCCTGCGACTGCGTCGTACATCTCGGATCCTTCTCGAATAAATGCTGACGTCACTGAGAATCTCAGCTCAAGTAGCCTGCTGGCATATCGTCTGCGTCATCCGTGCTTACGTCACGACTACCCACGTCATAACTATGACAGCCATAACTTTCGCTATAATTTCCAAAATAGCCACCGTGGTCTCTATATAATTCAATTACGGGGGCAGTACCTTCTTCAAGGCTACGGCCTCCTCCTTCCCTCTTCCTTGCCTATCCATCCTGACCATCCATTACCTTCCCTCATGAGACCCCTGTTCGCTTTGCAGGTGAGGCCGCCTGGGCGAGGTGCCAATCACACCTCACCTGTTGTATCCACTCCGATTAGATGTTCCCAGCTCTAGGACACTGCCCGTAGAGGCGGTAGTGGTGAGTTCCCTAGCTGAGTCCGTGGGTTCCACCAACCTGGAGGGTAAACGACTAAGAAAAGAAAAGAAAAGAAAAAAGAAAAAAAAGAAAAGAAATAATAATAATAATAATAATAATAATAATAATAATAATAATAATAATAATAATACCGTAATAATAATAATAATAATAATAATAATAATGATACCATCCTTCATCCTGATAGCTTGCCCGAATTCATCACACGTGGCATCACATATTTGCTTCCAAATGATCTTCAGAATACATGGGATCCTACAAAATATCGTCCCATCACATGTCTGCCCACGTTGTATAAGATCATTACATCATGCTTGGCTAACAGGATATATGCACACTGTGAAAGAAACAATATAATTGCCGTGCAACAGAAAGGTTGTAAAAAGGGTTCAAAAGGGTGCAAAGAACAACTAATAATTGACTCAGTTGTGTGTGGCCAGGCACACTTAAATCACCGAAACCTCCACATGGCGTACATCGATTATAAGAAGGCCTTTGATTCTGTGCCCCATGACTGGCTAGTAGCAGTGCTGCGATTGTATAGGATCAATGAGGTATTTATCAGTTTCTTGGAAATGGTTATGTCAGCATGGCAAACTAGACTGTGTCTCATTACGCCACGCGGAGATATACGAACAGGTGAGATATCGATTAGGAGAGGCATCTTTCAAGGAGACCCCCTTAGCCCCTTATGGTTTGTCCTGGCAATGAATCCTTTATCTACCCAGCTTAAATCTACTTACTACGGCTTTTCTATCAAGATTGGAAAGAGAGTTGGTACTCGGCTAAATCATCTGCTATACATGGACGACCTTAAACTCTATGCCGAAACAGAGTCGCATCTGGAAAACTTGTTGAGAATAGTTGAAGCATTCTCACGAGACATACAAATGGGATTTGGTTTGGACAAGTGTCGGACACTAAAGGCGGTGAGAGGAAAAGTACAGAAGTCCGGGTATGAGCTGGAAGATGGACAGCATATTAGGGCTATGTTGGCAGAAGACACCTACAAATACTTAGGAGTAAAACAAGCAAAGCATATTGACCATGTATCAATAAAGTAAGATCTGTCCTGTGAATTTGTCAAAAGATTAAAACAAATCATAAAAACGCACTTGAACAGCAAAAACCTAGTGAAAGCTGTAAACTCGTATGCTGTACCTGTGCTGAGCTACTCCTTTGGCATAATCAAATGGTGTAAAACGGACTTCGAAGGACTTGAGCGAAAAATGAGAACGATGCTCACAAAAGGAAGGAAACACCACCCACGATCTTCAATAGAGCGATTGACTCTACCCAGAAGCCTAGGTGGACGTGGGTTCGTTGACATTGATAATCAGATGAAACGACAGATAGTCAACCTTAGGGAGTCCTTCTACGCAGAAGCGAGGTCATCTGTACTTCACAGAGCCATCAGTGAGGCGGACAAATCAACGCCACTGGTCTTGTGTCAGCAAGAGATTCAACACCTCCCACATACTGACCTTCATAAGATGGAAGCATGGAAAGCAAAACCTTTCCACGGAAGACATCCAAATGAGGTGAGTCAAGCAAATGTTGATATAACTGCGTCAAACTACTGGCTCACTTCAGGACAGATCTTTCCAGAAACTGAAGGTTTTATGCTAGCAATTCAAGACCAAGTCATCCCTACAAGGAACTACCTCAAGTTCATTGTAAAAGATCCCGTTGTACCAGATGATAAGTGCCGCTACGGATGTCAACAGTCAGAAACAATACAGCATATTACATCTGCATGTAGATATTTCCTGGCAACAGAGCACAAACAAAGGCATGATGCAGTTGCTAAAATCTTGCATCAGGAGTTGGCTGATAAGTTTCAGCTTTTGAAAGGAAAGAACGTTCTGTTCCACCAATATCAGCCAGAGTGTGTTCTTGAAAACAATGAATACAAGCTGTATTGGGACCGAACTATTTTGACTGATCAATCGGTATCACACAACAGGCCGGATCTGGTGGTTGTAAACAAGAAAACCAAGCAAACTACATTGATTGATGTTGCGATTCCTAACAACAAGAATCTCCAGTCAAAACACATTGAAAAGATCAGCAAATACAGCGAGTTGGTCGACCCTATCAAAAGACAATGGCATGCAGAGCGAGTGAAGACCATACCTATCATTGTCTCGAGTACGGGCGTGATCCCAAGTACCTTGCTCCAAGGCCTTAAAGAACTGGATCTGGATACTCGGCTGTACAAACTAATGCAAAAGGCAGTAGTTCTATCAACAACCAGAATCGTTCGGAAGTTCATGGGTAGCGAAATTCTAGCTTAGAAGTTGCTGTTTCCGTAGCTATACTTTGGTTCACTGAAGCCCGTATAGTTACGTTGTAATATACCAGAAATGTGTTATATATACTGTATAAACCAAAATATTATTATTATTAATAATAATAATAATAATAATAATAAGCTGTTGCAGAAAACAGTCATACTTTCGACGTGTCACATAGTAAGGCTGTTCTTGGGTAATGAAGCCTGAAGGAGCGGGCCAAAGGTGTAACTCTAGTACGGAATGCAGTCAACCGAGATTTTGCTCCTTATGATGTATATCTGGGATTGTAAATATTTTCTTTCCAGCAAATATGCTGAGAATGTGTAAGCGCATGCGCAAAATAAAAAATATTAGTAACAATTATGACACCATCACAGAGAAATTTAGGAAAAGACGCCTACAGTTTTATGGACACCTGCGGAGGATAGATGAAAACAGACTCACTAAGAAACATTTTAACATCATTTATACAAGTAACTTAAAGACCAGTTGGATGAGAGAAACACAGGAGGACCTGGAACAATTCAAAATCTCTGAAGACTATATTAAGGACAGAAATCAATTCAGAAATAAAATCAGAAACAAGAAATTTGAACAAGTCTCAAGAAAAGAGGAGAGGAAGATAAACCACAGTGAATTAATGAAGAGGCTTTGGGAGGAAAAGAGAAGAGGGAAAGGTAGAGAAGCTGTGATTGGCTCAAGTTCACACGCTCTCCGTAAGGGAAAAAATCGATAATAATAATAATAATAATAATAATAATTTGCCTTTCAGGTGCCAGTAATCTACTGACTACTCGAAATTAAGAATTCTTAAATGCCAACTGACTAGTCCGGGATATTTTATCCCGCGACGGACGAAACATCAAAAACAGATGAAGCTTTCCATAGTAACAGAATACCATCTGGCACAGTTCCAAACTCCTAAAATAAATTAACAACAGCAACAGCATGGATTAGCTGTCTGTATACTAGACTTCGTCCAGAACACGCACTATGTTTGAAGTGGATTATGATATTAATTGAAAATAAATACAGGGATATTTGCTCTATAATATGGTTTTCATGAAGCAAACAATATTAAAATATACTCTTGCATTAATTGGAATTTCAGCATTAAATTCCTCCCATTATTTAGCTGTCATGAGCTATTTAGTGCGGTGTAATTTCTATTCAATTGCGTGGTTTGTTTATCAATTTGTTTGCATTCATTTCCGGTGCAATTCTAGTAGGTTTTATTGCAAACACAAGCAATACATAGCTCCATCATTAACTAGCATAATTATTCTACTTGTCATGGATTTGCGCAGATTACTCTTATGCACTGGTTATAACAGATACATCTGTCTGTTAGGTAGTCAGCCCGAAGGCTGGTTGGATCCTCACACCTCAGTAAATTGGGCTGCCTACGTAACAGGAGTTTTAGACAAGCAGGAGTGCAATTATTATTTGAACTCCTGATGTGCCGGTAATTACACTGCTTAGGTGTGCACCAGGACGATCGAGTCCAAAGACCACAAACTTAAAATAATGACTGTCTCTGCAACTTTCGCCTGTCGAGTATACCAACTTGTTACACACGTGATGCAGTGAAATCGCCGACACATTAGGCTGCACTTTTTGCTTTACCGAAGATTTTAGGCAACAGATGGGTTGATGGCCAGGCACGATTGAGATCCAATGAAGAACTATACACAAAGATAGAACCAATAATGTCATTCATCAGAAAGAAAAGAGTGCTGTTCTACGGACACATCTTTCGTATGACTGATGCCGGAGTGGTTAAGACAATGTGGAATTTCACAAAGCCAAGGGTAACGAAATGGAGATGGTTCCAAGAATGTGAGAAAGACTTAGGCCTAATGCAAATTGGTATTGCAGAAACGGAAATCTACGACAAATTTGAATTTCGACAAACTATCAACATTTCAAAGTGGAATCTAAGCCCAGAGACGGAGAGGGCCTCTACCAGAAGCACGAAAGAAGGCACTGATCGATGGACCCAAGAAATACTAGGACGATGACAAGGCTGATGGCAGAACAAGATCTAAGCAAAACTGAAATTGATTGTTAATATGCAGTCCATAGAGGCTCAATTCAAATGTAATAATAATAATAATAATAATAATAACTAGTTGAAACCCGTCAATACATGACGGCCAATAAGAAAATAATTACTGAAGAATGTTATTATATACGTTCTTTGTTCAATTATTTTTGGCACTATTGAAACTTTAAGGGCGTCAAAAGATTGCACTCTATAGAAATTGCAACATAATGCTGGCCATGATTGAAAACTTGATGAGGCAAATTGAGACCTATACGTTCCAGAGTTCCCCCTTGAGCTTTATTGATTGTGATAAAGTATGCCAAGCGAATCGGAAAATGTTGCCTCTTAAAAGAAAATGATTGTTTTATCCGGTGGTGTTAAATCAAGTCGAAGGATTAGACCTTTCTGCCTAATTTTAACTGCACTTATTTCCAAATCCAAGCTTTTTCATGCATATTTCATATAATTAATATGGAATCAAGTCGAAAGGTTAGATCTCTCCGCCTAATTTTAACTGCACTTATTATTTCCAAATTCAAGCAATTTTCGTACATATTTCTTTTACGGTAATTAATATGGTAGCATTTAGATGCCCTTAGGAAACTTCAGATTTCTCAGGAGCATATCTATGGGTCAATCGTTTGGAGTATGTGGAAGCAAATCACTTAATTCCAAGGAATTCAAGAATTCTGAGGAGTCTAATATATACAACTGGCCGCAGAAACCGTCGCTTATAATTTTGGAATATACATTAACGAAGTTCTCTCTTAAATTCCTTGAGATATCATTTCCAGTGAAAAATTGTTGCAGTCTGTCAAATATGTTATATTTAGGAAGATTAATTTTGCCATTACAACACCAAAGGTCCAAGTAACCTGGCGTAGATTTCTCGCTATAGAAATACAGTGCAGAACAATGTTTACATTTGTTCGTCAAGGACCATACACTGTACGGCATAATATCTGGAATTGTTTCTGAAATGGCATTTTTATATTAGATTTTAAAAGTGGCTTCGTATTTTCTACGATTTCCCACTTTTTTGTGGCTAATGTTCCTTTTCGTCAAATGGATATATTTATTGCAGCATTTCTCTCCAAATTAACGTCATATTCAATAACACTATAGTGGCCTGCATCAACGCAGCCGCCAAATATTAAATGGCAAATAATACTTCCATTGCCAAAATCAACAGCGTGGTTAGACTCATTGTTATGTGCTCTAAACAAATCATCAATAAACAATAATAATCAAGTATACAATGAAGTTCAGATACTTTCATTCTCAAGTTTGTTGCTGATTAGAATGCGATGATACTGATCGCCAATAATAAAATCCTTATAATTATTCATGCCAGCAACAATTTTTGCAATTTGCTTGCAAACGCAGCTCAGGATAACGTCCTGCATTTTGGAATAAACAGTACGAAACTGCTCTAAATAAGCAATTTCCATCACCTGATGTAGGTACAATCCTTTGCATTTCCATGACAGTAAATTAAGCAAGGGAGCATACTTCGCCAACTACTGGAATGAGCATAGACTCACTTCGACAGCCACCGTAATGGAGGGAGTTTAAGAGTTAGACTATATGCTCAGTGCTTGTCAAAAATCGTATTAACACAGGGAAGCCCAATCTGAAGGCTACATTCTGAGCTATCACCCCGAATTCCAGGTTCGATCCCTGGTTTGCCAAGAAATTTACTTCTGGTCTGAGGACTGGAACGGGGCGCACTCTTCAGGCAAAATTCAGGAGAGCAAGGTTAGATTCCTATCTCAACAATCTGGGATGTGGTTTTCCGTGGTTTGCCACGTCCACTGCAAGTAAATACCGGGATAGTTCGTAACTTAAAGCCTCGGTCGTCAATTCCCCATTCCCCACTTGAATTACAAATGCACACATCAGTACAGCCATCACAATAACACAGGTTATCAGAGAAATTTTACACACACACACACACCAAAGTAGACGGGGCTGAGTAACCACGATGTCTGAGTCCATCAAATGAATTATATTCGTCAATTGTCTCTCATGGCGAAAGCGATTGTGGCCATCTTTTATTTAATAATTTAAAAGTATATGGCAATGAAAATCGTACCGGGTGAGTTAGCCGTGGTGGTTACGGCATGACTGATGGCAGTCGCTCACATCCGGGAGGCGAGGAGGTTCGAATCCCCCCGCCGGCAACCTTGAAGATGGTCTTCTGTGGTTTCCCATCTTCCTTCCAGGCAAATGCCGGGGTTGGTCCTTAACTATAGGCCACAGCCGCTACCTCCCAACTCCTCATCCTTACATTCCAACTTCCCTCCTTCCCTCCCCAACGGTACTTGTAGCTCACCCATTGGGTGTCCGTCTCGAAGCAGCTACAAAAACTGGCGAGCCGAACATGTCCTCGGACACTCCCGGCACTAAAAGCCATACGCTAAAAAAAAATGTAAATCGTGGAGAATTCCTTACTGTACGGGATCAATAAAAGTAAAATATGTTAAGACAATGAATTACCAATAGCCAGAAAGAATAATTAGGAAATAAAAATACATGTCTGAGGTGAGACTCCTTCGACTATGCAAAATTCATTCCTGGATCCGCAATGTTACCCCTGAGCCACCCAGTCAACAGACTTTTAAACCAATATTAAGTTACTTAAACAACAAACGAACTCAAACGCCTGCTGAAGTTCTTCAATCCCCTCTTTTTAATTCTCAAAAACAAAGATCACACTACGATACGGTGAATCCTTTATTCGTCATTTCTCTAGAACTGTAATTCTGGTCTGAGGGCTGGAACGGGGCGCACTCTTGAGGCAAAACTAAGAAGGGCAAGGTTCGATTCCCATCTCAACAATCTGGGATTTGGTTTTCCGTGGTTTGCCACTTCCACTGCAGGTGTAATTCTGGTCTGAGGGCTGGAACGGGGCGCACTCTTGAGGCAAAACTAAGTAGGGCAAGGTTCGATTCCCATCTCAACAATCTGGGATGTGGTTTTCCGTGGTTAGCCACTTCCACTGCAGGTAAATACCGGGATAGTTCCTAACTTAAAGCCTCGGTCGCCAATTTCCCATTCCCCACTTTAATTACAAATGCACACATCAGTACTGCCATCACAATAACACAGGTTATCAGAGAAAATTTGACACACACACCAAAGTAGACGGGGCTGAGTGACCACGATGTCTGAGTCCAACAAATGAATCATGTTCGTCAATTGTCTCTCATGGCGAAAGCGATTGTGGCCATCTTTTATTTAATAATTTAAAAGTATATGGGAACGTAAATCGTGAAGAATTCCTTACTTTATGGGAATAATAAAAGTAAAATATGTTAAGACAATGTATTACCAATAGGCAGAAAGAATAATTGAGAAATAAAAATATATGTCGGAGGTGGGATTCGAACTGCTTCCATTGCGCGATGCATAAATTAAGAGTTTTGAACGCTACCGTCTGAGCTACGGAATCACTGGTAGTAGAATGCAATATTAAGTTACTTAAACAACATTCACTCTCAACAGTCCGTATAAGTTCTTCTACATTTCCCGTTTTTTATAATATTCTATTTCCGTTTATATCCTGGAAACTTCATAATCAATATTCCCCTCCTTTATTATAATTCTTATAAATAACTATTGCATTAAAACGCGGTGGACATCCGCCATGACTGTCATTAATCAAGATGATTCTGCGCATGCGCTTGAGCCAATAATTTTGCAGCTTTGTTTATAAATTTAAAAATATGTGGTAACATATTTGTTTATTTTAAAGACACTCTGCAAATCTACAGGCCTACAGCTTTCGACAGATTGCTCTACGAAGTGAATCGGTTCTACCGTTCCCTCAATCTCGCGGTAACAAAAATCAGCTTAGTGTTTTAAATATATAGATATGGCAACAGAGAATTCGTTACTTTACAGGAATGATAAAAGTGAAATATGTTTCTACACTGTAATACCAATCGTAGGAAGGAAGAAAACAAAAAAAAAAAAACATATCCGAGGTGGGAATCGAACCCTCTCGACCATGCAAAGGATGGCAACAGAGAATTCGTTACTTTACGGGAATGAAAAAGTGAAATATATCTCTACAATGTAATACCAATCGTAGGAAGGAAGAAAATGAAAATTAAAAAAACGTATCCGAGGTGGGAATCGAACCCTCTCGACCATGCAAAGGATGGCAACAGAGAATTCGTTACTTTACGGGAATGATAAAAGTGAAATATGTTTCTACAATGTAATACCAATCGTAGGAAGTAAGAAAACGAAAATAAAAAAAACATAACCGAGGTGGGAATCGAACCCTCTCGATGGGAACAGAGAATTCGTTACTTGACGGGAATGATAAAAGTGAAATATGTCTCTACAATGCAATACCAATCGTAGGAAGGAAGAAAACGAAAATAAAAAAACATATCCGAAGTGGGATCGAACCCTCTCGATCATGCACAAGACAAATTTCTGGCCAGTAACCTTATCCCCTTGGCCAACCAGACAACTATGTGACAGTGCAGTATTAAGCTATCTAACCAGTATACACACTCAACCTGCACTTTATGTCCTTCAATTCGTGGTTTATTTAATACAATTCTATTTCAATGCATATTGTAAAAACATAACTAACATTATTGCAGACCCTTTTTGATTCTCATAAACAAAGATCTCAGTTAGACGCGACCGGAATCGCCATTTTCCTTGTTGAGAAAGGCCATTGTGCGCATGCGCGGGAGTGTCAAATATTACATATTTCTTTAATCATTTAAAAATATACCGTAACATATATTTTTCTTTTAAAGAAACTCTGCAAATCTGCATGCCAAGAGCTTTCTACAATGCAATACCAATCGTAGGAAGGAAGAAAATGAAAATAAAAAAACATATCCGAGGTGGGAATCGAACCCTCTCGATCATGCATAATACAAATTTCAGGCCAGTAACCTTATCCCCTTGGCCAACCAGACAACTATGTGACACTGCAGTATTAAGCTATCTAACCAGTATACACACTCAACCTGCAGTTTATGTCTTTCAATTCGTGGTTTATTTAATATAATTCTATTTCAATGCACATTGTAAAAACATAACTAACATTATTGGAGATCCTTTTTAATTCTCATGAACAAAGATCTCAGTTAGACGCGACCGGAATCGCCATTTTCCTTGTTGAGAAAGGCCATTGTGCGCATGCGCGGGAGTGACAAATATTACATATTTCTTTAATCATTTAAAAATATACCGTAACATATATTTTCCTTTTAAAGAAACTCTGCAAATCTGCATGCCAAGAGCTTTCGTTAGAATGTCTTACGAAGCCAATCGGTTAAGTGGTTTTCACAATCTCGTGTGTACAAAAAACAGCTTAGTGTTTTAAATATATAGATAGATAATAATAATAATAATAATAATAATAATAATAATAATAATAATAATAATAATAATAATAATAATAATACTAATAATAATAATTATTATTATTATTATAAAACAACAATTATGCACCTCTCTTTTATTTTCTCCTTTCCCTCACAAGTACTGACATAGCTAGGAATTTACCGCTCACCAGGCATGCTGGAAGTGCTTGCATGTCTCATGCCAATAAGATACATTTACGTGTAGGGTCGAAACAACATATATCGAGTTACTCATAAATAGGGATATCCAATTATTCTCATTAAACATTAAAAATTACAAAATTATAAAATTTCTGATTGTCTAAACTTGTAATGGAATCTCTATTATTCCGGTTTGTGCTCGCGAGTACTTCTTTTTGGCTCTGATGAGGAGAGCATCAAATTTCATTTTAACAGCCTGCTTTAAATAAAAATATCGTCTATTTGTTCTACTGAACTATCGCATGCGGTGTAAGGAAGATGAACGTAGAACTAGCACTCAGTCTCCGTTGTTTTTCTTCATAGAACTCCGTCAAGGTACTTTCAAACATTTTTTTTTAGTTTGATTAAAATGGCAGTTGACATTTGGAGACTCTTGAGTCAGGCACAGTGTGCTGGGTGCGGTAATGCGGGCCACACAATTTCTGTTAATGATGCTCAAAGCCTCACAGCTGCTCGTTAGTTTTTGTGCTGACATCGGCTAGCTCGTCTCGTGTGACATGATGTACATGTGCTGAGCATATTTTGTGGCATAGTCAGCATTACACACAATTTATCTTACTGTGCTGGTTTATAGATCTACAACACTAGCATTCATTCATCGTGATCATGCAGCCAAGAATGCCAGTCACTACGCCACAAGGTGGGCCAAGAACGGAAAACGAGATGCTAAAATAAAAATAATATATATATTTTTTTGGGAAGAAATGCATTTACGCACAGAGTGTCGGGCTCCTGCTCCTGAGTAGCAGACTACCGACCAAAACTCCCCCGTTACTTCTGAACACTAGACTGGAACCGTTTATCACATTACTTCAGGCTAGAGTCATTTTATATTTGCCCGTGGGGCACTCTTCCGTAATTAATCATCTTCAGTGGCGATCCAGATCCGTCTTCTTTGTTCGGAGGATATCTTCAACAAAACTTGCTACCAGTTTCCAATTTTCCTCATTTTGTAGCATCACTGCAACAATTTTGTCCGGGGATATCTCTACATCGATGTGATCTTGAAGAGACTGCCTATTTTGGACCCACCGTCCACAAGAGAAGAAGGTGTGATTAGCATTATCTAATTCGTTGATACAGTAGATGCAATCTGATGAATCCACCTTCCCCATCTTCTTAAGATAGGAACAGAAGTACCATGGCCAGTCAAGAACTGAGTGAGATAGTAACCAACCTCACCATGTTTCCTCTCTGTCCAAACCTGCACCTGAGGGATCATTCTCTTAGTCCATTGGCTTTGATCTCGTTGCTCCCATTTGATAATAATAATAATAATAATAATAATAATAATAATAATAATAATAATAATAATACTACTAATAATAATAACAGTAAGAAGAAAACCAAAGGGGCATGGTTCACGGAAGTAGAGAAAGATCTTCCCCTAAAGATATCCAGGAGCATGTTCCATTTCAGGAAAAACTACGTACGCACAAAGGTTTCCAGGAAAAGCCGAAGAGGGAAGGCGTGGTCCCAAGAGAGAAAAGAACAACACCGGAGACGAATGCGAGAACACTGGGCGGTAGATAGAGCTCAGAAGAAGAGACAGTTGAACTGACGTAGTCGCTAGTTGGCCGAATCGAAGAAAGAATAATAATACTACTACTACTAATAATAATCGTGTTTTATGGACAGATCTGTCAGTCGTGCACAACAGATCTGATCTGGTTCTTGTTGACAAATGCATGAGGCACACCACCTTCATCCCAAACAGTGGCAACATGCTAACAAAACATGTTGTAAAGCTGTCAAAATAAAGAGAGCTTTTGGAACTGATCAGGAAGCAATGGCACATGGCACAACTCAGGACAGTTCCTATGTTCATCTCCAGTACTGGCATGATTCCGAACAACATGAAGGAATCCCTCACTGATTTGAAGTTGGACCCATACCATTTAAAGCTTATGCAGAAGACAGTCATACTTTGGACGTGTCGCATAGTGAGTTTTTTTTGGGTAATCAAGCCTGAAGGAGGGAGGTAAAAGATTAATGCTACTAGAGAATGCAGTCGCCGATAGATTGAAGAATTTGGTCCTTATGATGTAGGCAACTTAATATCTGGGATTGTAAATGCTTTCTTTCCAGCAAATATGCTGGGAATGTGTAAGCGCATTTGAAAAATAAATAAATAAATAAATAAATAAATAAATAAATAAATAAATAAATAAATAAATAAATAAATAAATAAATAAATAAATAAATAAATAAATAAATAAATAAATAAATAAATAAATAAATAAATAAATAAATAAATAAATAAATAAATAAATAAATAAATAAATAAATAAATAAATAAATAAATAAATAAATAAATAAATAAATAATAATAATAATAATAATAATAATAATAATAATAATAATAATAATAATAATTGGCTGATAAGTGGCAGCTTTTTAGAGGAAAGAAAGTTCAGTAGCCTATTACTAATATCAGCTAGAGAAGTGTTCTTGAAAACAAAGAATACCGTACAAGTTGTATTGGGACCGAACTATTCTGACTGATCAATCGGTATCACACGACAGACCGGATCTGGTAGTTGTCAGCAAGAAAATGAAGCATACCACCTTGATTGATGTGGGTTTCCCTAACAACAAGAATCTCCAATCAAAGCAGATTGAAAAGACCAGCAAATATAGTGAGTTGGTCGGCCTTATCAAACGGCCAATGGCATGTAGAACGGGTAAAGACCATACCTATCTTAGTCTCGAGTACGGGCGTGATCCCAAGTACCTTGCTCAAAGGTCTTAAAAAACTGGATATGGATACTCATCTATACACACTAATGTAAAATGCAGTAGCTCTCTCAACAACCCGAATCGTCCGGAAGTTCTTGGGTAGCGATTTCGACTTTCCAGCTTAGAACTGGCTGTTTGAGTTCCCTGAAGCCCGTGTAGCTATGTTGTGATGTACCAGCAATGTGGTATATGTATATGATGATGATAATCATGATGATAATAATAATAATGATAATAATAATCTTTGTGCGTGCATCATGAAATATTGTTTTATTTCTCCACTTCAGTGCCAATTTGATTGCATTGTTATTAATTGTTATCTCAGGTACGAAGAAAAACAGCTCTGAAAACGTATAGTTGAGATGTCGCAGAAATCCCCAACTGCCCATACACCAGGACTGTAATGATAAGAAAAAGGCGAGATTGAAGTACAGAAATCCTCCATGGAAGATGGAGGAGGAGCTAATTTCATCGCATTTCACCACTGACAAGAACTGGAATAAAAAATTGACTGCATCAAAACCTGACCATCTGGGTTTAATAACTGATCCCTGCAGAGACCCACCTGGCTTCAATTTACCGAGAAAGGTATGGACATCATTGAACAGGGTCCGCACAGATCACGGACGATGCAATTTCTGGCTGCACAAGTGGGGAAATCGTCAAAGCCCATTCTGCGACTGTACCAATGTGTCTCAGACCATTCAGCATGTTGCCCTCGAGTGTCCAAGGAGGAGATTTTAAGGAACTATCCATGACCTACACAGTGTCACGGATGATGCTGTCAACTGACTGAATACCCTGGACATTGTGCTGTAAATGTCTAAACTGTTACGGTACCTACAATCTACTCGGTACATATTGTATATATTTTAACCTTTTTGTTATCTGTTTGTTTTTAATTCTTTGCCGCAATGTGTCCTCAGTTTGCCATACGAAATAAATAAATAAATGAAAATGAAAATCCACAGCCTGCTTCCTGTCTCCGACCGGGTCAGGAATGGAATGAATGAAGCCCCCATCTAGCGGCGAGGATATGAACCGTGCCGGCTGCCGAGGCCTGACGCACTCCTCTGGGCCAATGATTAAATGAATGACAGATGAAATGAAATGATAGTGGAGAGTGTTGCTGGAATGAAATATTGACTGGGAAAACCGGAGTACCCGGAGAAAAACCTGTCTGCCTCCATTTTGTCCAGCACAGATCTCACATGAAGTGACCGGGATTTGAACCATGGACCCAGCGGTGAGAGGCCGGCGTGCTGCCGCCTAAGCCACGGAGGCTCAATTAAATAAATACATTATTATTAGTTTTTATATAATAATAATTATTATAGGTTTTAAGTACGCTCGGGAGTCAGATTTTTGCACTGGGATGGAATCTTCATCGTGCCCGTAAGTCTACTGAGAGGAGGTTGTTGTATTTACATACTCCATGTGCCATCTGACTGAGCCAGAAATGAGTCTGCTATATTGCGTTTTGAACAAGGGAGTGGACAAATTGGTAGAAACCTGGCAGTGTCGGAGAACCTTGAAAAGAGGATAAAATCGACCAAAAGAGAAGATTACCAACTAAATAAATGACGTTTTGAAAACTTTACACAGAGCAAAGGTGCCGTAATGCCGAGCGTTGAGTCTGTTTGTCCTCAAAAACCCGTTGAATGGTCTGTGTGCGTCTAGTCTTTGTAATACCCAAAAGATAAACAAAGTAGTGGTAATCTTAAAGTTGAAAGAGCGGTCATGAATGATTGAGTGAACCTTCGCTAGTTTACCTGCACGAAGTTAACAGTTTCTGCCGTGAGATAAGCTTGCATGCGACCTCGTTGTGTGGCCCCCAACTTTTCCATCTTTGTGCGTGCATCATGAAACAAGAGGGTAATTTTTATTTTATATCTCCACTTCAGTTGACAGTGGCAATTTGCTTACATTATTATAGTTATGTAATTCTTCTTGACAGGAAGCAAAGTATGCGTTATTTCCAATTCATCCACCTTTCCAACTCAACTACCCGCTGGTTGGTTGGAGCCTCTTAGCTGTGAAACTGCCGAGTGCGAGGGAAAGCAAAGCAAGCGTGTAATTTTTAGTGGCTTTTAAGCACTCTACACATGATCCAACTTGGCAGTAGAAATGCATTGACTGCTTTAAAAATCAATACTCTGCCACGCGAAAGAAAATGTTCGATGAATACGTGGTTATTTGTAAGAAGAAAGTTTAGTCACACAAATGTGATCAAAGAACCGAACCCAGTTTTTTTAAACCTTTCTTCGAATGGTTGATGCCATTTTCACTGAACTATTCGATGTGGATGTACCTTCAATGAAGTCACATTTAGCTATGTTTGAGGGTCATATTCACCTATGCTTAAAATAGCTAACAGTGACTATAAAATAGTTGAATATAACCTCAAAATAGGTAAATATGATCTCAAAAAGACAAAATATAACCTTAAAATAGCTCAATACGACCTCAAAAATGACAAATAATTAGCAAACGTATACATGAAAATTTGACAAAAAATGGCTACACAATTTTGATCACTGATTCTTTTTATTTTAAAATTAGGCTAAGCTAAAAGTTAAGATTTTCTGTATAAAAGCTTTCATATGGAAGGCAAATACTATTCTATTCTTCAATCCGTTGATTCTGATTGATTTAGGCCTTTTAGGGGCTTTGCGACATCGTTGTCATGCAGCCCCGTGAACTTGGATGTGTGTAGATGTGTGAAATTTGTATGATAGCCTGTGTTATTGTAATGGTTGTATTATTGTGTGTATTTGTAATTCAGATGAGGATTGGGAAAGAGACAACCGTGGTCTAGTTCGGAACCATCCCGGTATTTACCTGGAGTGGAAGTGGGAAACCATGGAAAATACTTACAAGACAGCAGAGATGGGAATCGAAGCCTCCGCTTCTCAGTTTTGTCTCATGAGGCTGAGTATCCCGTTCCAGTCCTCAGACCAGAACCATAATTTCTTGACAGAGCCAGGAATCGATCCCGAGACTTCGGGGCGACAGCATAGAATGCTAGCCACTACACCACGAGGTGGTCAATATTATTCTCTCAATTCACATATCTTGTTCTGTGGATAAACAATTACTGCGTTAATTACGTCCCACAGCGTAGCCATGCTCGTTAAATGATGCACCATGGTCGCGAGGGCAGCTTCAGCAAGTCCAGAGATCACAGGTTCGAATCCCGGCACTGACAGCGGCTATCCTTAGTGTGGTTTGCTCCCGCTTTTATCCACACTCTCTCCAGGCAAATGCCGGGTTAGTAGCCTACCTTACTTCAAATACCGGGGTGCCTACCCCATCCCTAATACAGTTACAGACACTGCTACAGTAATCATATAAATTCAGGTTAGATACGTTCAACACACACTTAACTACACGGAGCTGATGACCAAGATGTCTCAAGCCTCTAAAATGAATTGACAACAATAACAGTCTGCGTGGCTTAGGCGGCAGCACGCCGGCCTCTCACCGCTGGGTCCGTGGTTCAAATCCCGGTCACTCCATATGAGATCTGTGCTGGACAAAGTGGAGGCAGACAGATTTTTCTCCGAGTACTCCGGTTTTCCCTGTAATAATTTCATTCCAGAACACTCTCCACTATCATTTCATTTTCATCTGTCATTAATTTAATCATTGTCCCAGGGGAGTGTGACAGGCTTCGGCAGCCGGCACAGTTCATATCCTCGCCGCTAGATGGGGGGGCTTCATTAATTCCATTCCCTGACCCGGTCAGTAGACTGGAAGCAGGCAGTGGATTTTCATTTTTCATTCAACATGTATTAATTACAGTGGAAAACATTTCTACGTTGTACATCTTATATGTCCAACAAGGCCACATTCCACTGACCGTCAGTTACTCTTGTAATTCTCAGAATTACAGTATCAACTTCAAGTTGCCATTTTCAGATAATGTTTCTGTGGTATTAATCTTTTGAGACCACCTAATTGCGTAGTGGCTAGCATTCTTGGCTGTCAATGCGAAGGCCCATGTTTAATTCTTGGTTCTACCAAGAAATTTAATTCTGGTGTACTCAGCCCGGTGAGGCAAAACTGAGAAGAGGTGGGTTCGATTTCTACACAGCCATCCTGGAAGTGGTTTTCCGCGGCTTCCCACTTGAACTCAAAGCAAACGCCGGGATGCTACTGTACCCGAATTCAGTAACAAAGTTCGACTACGATGACGCAAAATCATGAGATTGAAGGCAGTGAAGTCAACGAGTCATGACGTGGCTTAGTGTGGTTTTTACCCAAGATTTTTCCATAATCTCCCGGGAAAATGTCGGGGTAGTACCATATGTCAAGTCCCTGACACCAGTACAGTAATTACAGCTTCAAATACTACAAGTCATCACAGAAGCACAGGTTATCACACAAATTGAGTACTCACCCAATAATACGGGGTTGATCACCAAAGATGTCTTAAGCCTCAAATACGAATTAATAACAACATTTGTGAGTAGCAGCCACACTGCTTGTTGCCTTTCAGAAAAATACCTCTGTATTTCTGCTGAGCAGAAAATAAATGTGAGCTCAATGAAGCAAATAGGCCATCATTATTCCAGAAAAACGACAAACATGCAAGGATAAAAATACGCAACACAAACATGACGGCCTAATTTACTAGTGAAGAACTAGTACAAAATTGTTTTCCAATTCTTTATGGTAATCATCCTCTTGTTCACATAGGAGTTCCACGAGTCCCAATCAGTCACAATAGATGTTGGTTATTGAATTTTAGAAATACTGCACAAAGGAAAAAGTTCTAATGAACTGATTTGAAAGGAAATGGGGGAAGGTATTTGAAATATATATTGCCTCTGATGAGATGATACGATCGCTAACAAGAAGATCCGTGAAGAAATAAACAGACCATTTTTTTTGGCCTAGTTTTCACATTTTGCAAAAATGAGGAAACATTAGACTTATGAGATCGATCCGAAAAAATGTGTGACTGTCTGTCTGTCCTTCTGTCTTGTCTGTCTGTCTGTGCCCTCCCGCTATCAACTCCTAAACGGCTGCAACAATCGAAACAAAATTTGGTATGGGTAAAGATCTATAGCTGAATATCTCAATGCCATATTTGAAAATATTGTCAGTGCTACCAACTGCTGAAATATCCCAATTGAAATTTGAGCTCCATGTTGGATATCTTGGAAGGTATGCATTGGAGATATTTCAAAATTGGAACACGTATAGGTAATAATATTTCAGTTTAATTTCCAGGAGGCCATACATGTCAGAGTTGCCAAAATCATTCTAAGCCTGCTGATAGGTCCAATTTTTATATGCATATAACTTCTACACTATCAATTGAAAATCGACCAAATTTTGTATGTACTATGTGTACATAAACAGATATGACTTGAGCGGATTGTTAAGAGCCACCAGGGCTGCCAACGGTTAATGGATGTTCTCAATTTATTTTATCCAAATACCAATATAGCAGAAAGTAAGCAAGCCGACAGCTTTAAACTATGCACACGTTTAGTACCTGACATTCTATATTAATTTGGAGTAACTAATATACGTCAGTGCTGCCAACATTATTCTAAGCCTGCTGATAGGTCCAACTTTAAAATGCATGTAACTTCTATATTAAATAATAGATTTCATTCACAATTGGCACAACAATAGATCGTATTATTTCAGATTATTTCTGACCAACACATGCATAACATTGTGCCAACATGATTTTACACGCACGCTGTTAGATCCAATGTCTAACTGCATGTAACGTCCATGCTATCCATTGGACTTCAACCAAATTTTTGTATTCTGTACCTTAAGAGACGGAGCTAAGAATATATTGAGTTACCAGGGCTGCCAACTGTAGTGCTCTATTAGGCTATATTATGCCAGGTATACTGTATTTCGAACTATTTAGAAATTTCGATAATACCAACTTAATTTCGTCATTCTTCTAGATCATACAGATTAATCATTGGCATGAACCTTACATTTGAAGAAAAGTAGGCTCTTTAGTTCGTCACGGAACTTGTTCATATATCCTAAGGGTCTTTTCCATTAAAAACTCTCCCTCCTATTAGGATTTTCCATGTGATGTACACTAAGTAGCGTTTGGTACACGACTTAGTCTTCACCAACACAATTACATTGAGAAATTATGTGCTAGAATATACGAGGCACGTCCAGAAAGTAAGTTCCGTTTGGTAATAAAATTAAATTGTGTACAGACACAGAAAAATTATTTATTGCACAACATTCTACACCCCTTAAACTACTTTTCCACATAACTGCCGAACTTTTGCAGGCATTTGTCATAGCGTGGCGCAAGTTTTGGGATACCTTCTTCATAGAAGTTTGCCGCCGACCGTAAAGGAGAGTGAAGACTCCCCTGTAAGATATCCTGCTGTTTGGCCACCACTGTTACGCAAATTGCGTGCTTACCAGGAGAACTGCGTATGTTTAGGAGTTATCCTGACCACATACGCAATTTGCCTAACAGTGGTGGCCAAACAGTACGATATCTTACAGGGGAGTCTTCACTCTCGTTTACGGTCGGCGGCAAACTTCTATGAAGAAGGTATCCAAAAACTTGTGCCACGCTATGACAAATGCCTGCAAAAGTTCGGCAGTTATGTGGAAAAGTAGTTTATGAGGTGTAGAATATTGTGCAATAAATAATTTTTCTGTATCTGTACACAATTTAATTTTATTACCAAACGGAACGTACTTTCTGGACGTGCCTCGTATAACTTTCAGTATCGGTGATTAAGACTCCTCCCGCGAGATGGTATCTTTCTGTACCGAGTAACGGGAGTTTATTTTAAGGAAAATTAAATGCATGGCTTCTATGATTTACGAAAAGTAAGCTACAACATTTATTCTATCTATGTATCCCCCTTATAAATCCCGTTTCCAACGGGGTCGGGGATGAGACGAAATTCCACGTGGCTGATGGTTTCTACGACCTGATGCTCTTCCTGACGCCAACCTCACACGAGGAGTTAATGAGAGATGTAATGAATGAAGATGAATGAAAGTTCAATTTCAAGTAGTTCCAACTTTGGCTACCAGACATCACTGTCACCCAGCGGCGAACGTTGGAACTTGATAACGCGTTTCTAAACCAAATTACCTACACATTTAGTACATACTGTAGACTATTACCAATATTGTAATGGTAGGTTATTTTTCATGCCATAAATCTATAACATGGGCCCGCCGGCTTCACTTCCCCCCTGCGAAGGAAGGTATATTGAAGGATTTTAACGCTCTTAAAAATCTGACTACTTCGGCCGGGTTTGAGCCCGCGATCTTGGGCATAGCAGTTCAGCATGCTACCGACTACGCCCCCGAAGCTAACAAGCTACAAAATGTATTGTCAACAGAAAATTATTATTATTATTATGACAGCCAGTCATACGAATCTTCTCTTACTGGTTGCGTGGCTCAGTGGTAACGTTCTTGCCTACTGTTCCCAAGGTTGTAGGTTCAACTCTTGGCGCAATTAGCTGACATTTGAGTGTGCGCAAATGCCAGGGAGCCGTGCCAGTAAATTTACTGGCACGTTAAGGATCGCCTTCGGGACAAAATTCCGGCAGCCTGGCGGCGTCTCTAAAAGCCTCAGTAGTTAAAAGGGACCTAAAACCAATAGCATTATTCATTATTATGGATCTTCTCTTCTCTCGATTGAATACGATAAGAAAAAGAAATGTTTTAAATCTGACCTGATGAATGACATCGTGAATTTTTGAAATGAAATGAACAAGAGATGTCTCCATACTAAGCTCTCAATAAAGATTCGCTATGCTTAGTTGCATTGCTCTCGGGTGATTAGATCGCCACAAAATTATTTGACCGACATGTTGTTTTTGAATTTCACAGGATTTTGAAAGACACATAACTTATGTGTACTTACTTAATAGTCCTCTATGACCATACAATATTTCAGTTTGATTGCTTAAATAGTTTCGCTGCCTGGGCGGCCGTGGTGCACGATTTAACGAGTACGGCTACGCTGCGGGAATACTGCTTTACTTTGTACAGTATGTGTGTGGACTCCACCAAGGTGGTAACTCTGCGGCCTCACACTATACCAACATGCATTACATAACTAAACAGTACACGTGCAAGAATGGTTATTATGTTAGGCAGCCATAATTTACAGTAATGGTTAAAGATAAGAAACATGTTTAACTTAGCCTTTTATTTCACCCAGCTAAAATAACTGTGAAGCTATCAGCTACCTTTCCTTACCTTTTCTCTAACACCTTGGTAACAAAACACCACGACCATAAAAAGGGCTGGAAGTTCTAATCCCGGCGCTAACAGTGGCTCCTGAGAGTAGTATGTCTCCTTTACTCTCCATGCTACCTCAAGAAAAATACTGGGATGGTGCATTAGGCCTATATCAAGTTCCGGAACACATACCCCAACTCTATACTCTATTAAAATTACAAAATTACACACACACTATTCACGGTCACTACAGAAACACGGGTTATCAGACAAATTCGTTATTGTTAATCCATTTTAGGGGTTTGGGACATCTTTGCTCATCATCCCTGTGTACCGTGGTTAGGTGTGTGTGTTGAAGTTGACTGACAACCTGGGTTTCTGTGTGACTTTAGTACCGTGTGTAAGTGGTGGTGAGTGGTTATAGTGTCGGACTACCAACCCCAAGATTACAGGTTCGCCCCTGGCCATGGTAAGTGATTTTTGAAGGCGACAAAAATCACGATACTCATGTCATACGTTGTTGGCATGTTAAAGAACCCATTTGAATTCAGTAGGCCGTGTTCAATGGCAAAATTAATCTCGGGATTTTCCGCCAACACAAAGTTCCTCCATTCTCTACTTGATAGCGCTGTAGTGTCAAGGAGTTTAGATATCTACCCTCCTTGACTTTCATAGCGTTCAAAGGAACGACGAAATTCGACATGCAAGCTACCCTCTGGGTGTCAATTAACAAAGCTTGCACCAGGCACCCGAGGCCATACGATATTATTATTATTACCGTGTGTAGCTAAGACAAATTCAACACACACTCAAGTACGAGGGCTATTCCAAAACTAAGGTCCGGTCGAAAACAAAACCACATCCAAAATAAAACTTGTTTCCAAAACAATTGTTTTATTGACATTCCTTACGTCTTTCTCTATTTTTCTACATAATTTCCATACTTATTTACACATTTGTCACATCGTTCCACAAGCTTTTGAATGCCTAAGTCGTACAACTCGGCCGCCTGCAAAGCTAACCAGTCTTGAACAGCTTCTTTCACTTCATCACCTGTGTCGAAGCGCTTGACGCCAAGAAACTCCTTTATGTAGCGGAACAGGTGGAAATCACTTGGCGCCAAGTCCGGACTGTACGGTGGGTGGTCCATCTGTTTCCATCCAAATTTCTTGATTAGAGTTTGCGTGTCATCCGCAGTATGGGGTCTGGCATTGTCATGCAACAACACCACTCCAGACGACAATTTTCGAAAATGCAAATGTTCAGACACAATTCTGTACACTGCCCTTACTTCACAATCGGCGGGATGATTAATTGTCTTAAACATTGTAAACTGACACTATCAACAGCAAACAGCAACAGTCACAACGCTACTGGCGGCTTTTGCCGCACAAGGCATGCCAGGAGTCGGCGCGCATGCGTGTTTTGCCCTTGGCGCCGCTTTCAAATATTTACGGCGAATCGGACCTTACTTCTGGAATAGCCCTCGTACATGGGACTGATGACCTAAAATAAACTTACAACAAGATCAAAGAAGTCTATCGCGTGATGTAATGACTAGCATTCTTGCTTGTCACCACGAAGGACAAGGTTCGAATCCCGGCTCTGCCAAGAAATGTAATTCTGGTTTGTGAACTTGAACGGAGTTACACTCATACTCATGAGGGAAAACTGAGAAGAGGTGGGTTCGATTCCCAACTCTGCAATTCTAGAAGTAGTTCTCCTTTGTTTTCCCACTACTACTCCAGGCAAATCCAGGGATGCTACCTAAGTTTAGGCCACGGCCGCCCCTACACACATCCTAGCCTCAGCTACAAATACACACCACACTAGTTTGAGAACGTGTTGTGTTTTCACGGGTGACCCATGAGCTTCTCTAATAACGTACGTTGATAATCTCTGGGAGGGTGTGCATTTGATATGTCTTCAACTAACATTCTCCACTGTTTATGCACACCCGTTTGTTCAGAGACAATTGGTAGTACTGTTTAGTCCACGACGGATTGTAGAAAGGGCATTGTGTAACAGAAGAATCAATTCCCCGGGGCTTTTTACGATTCCCTCTTGAATGTTGAGAACAGCATGGAGCAGTCGATCACTGCGTAATTACCAGCCCTCGAGATTACCAGCACATTGTTCGGATCTCCACTCTTAAAAAAAAACACAACAAAAAGAAAATCGATTCTTTGGTGCTTTGTTTTAAGGGATCCATGAATCAAGATCAGCCATGTAAGAGTAAATCAAAGATTTCTGATGTCAAGAGTAATGAAGTTGTCAGCCGAGGAAGAACTAGAACAGGGTTAGGAAAAAGCTCTCTTTTAGCACTAGTTAGCTGGTGTTCTTCTACCTCAGTGGCTCTCCACCTTCTATCGACTCACAGTACCCTTATAATTTACTAGCAGTAGTGCCCGGCTTCGCCCGGTGGATTCATTTGTTTTATGGATGATAATGAATACTACTACTGAACTGGCAAATTATATTTAAACTAACAGAAAGAAAAATATAACTTTTTGTGCTGGTCGTGGTCGTGGTAGTACAGTATAATGGACGTAACATTCAGGACATTTTTCCGTAATGATAATGATAATAATGAATAGGGAAGCTGCTATTTACTAACTACAGTACTGACACATGTAATTTACAAACGAATTGAAAAATATGAATAGAAAGAGGAGTAAGTGAAATGAGACACGGTCTAGGGCCTATATCTCATTGGCTGTTAGGAGAATAGAGACCAATAGTGTCGTCTTTTGTCGCATAGCGCCGTAGGAAAATAATCAGAGCACTTGGCTGTCCCAAGCTCCTGAGGCAGCAATAGTGTCATTTATCGGCACATAGCGCTCCAGGATAAGGATCGGAATAAACGAAAGTAAATTTGAAAGCACCATCTCTTATTGCAGCTGATAACCTCAATGCACTGTACCAACACCATCGCACTTATACAGAGGCATAATATTCATACTGACAACTGTTTTAAGGGGCTTAAGAAATCTTTTTGCACTAATTATTCCTCGTGACTGCAATTTATAAGCAGCACAAGATGTAACTATTTTCGCAATTCTGCACCAGAACAGTGGTAGGGGTGACGTGATGCAGCCCGAATTACCAGCCAACAATAGACTTATTAAAATATTCTTAGAGGTACACTACTACGGACATGTTCTAGGGCCTAAAAACGTGGTTTTCAAGTTCATTTTGTCTGATTTCTAAATGTAGGGAATGGAGAGGGGTTTCCAAACTATCAAGTGGACAGTGGTACCAGTAGGATTTCAAAGGGTAAGTATATACAATTTGGTGCAATTAAGTGAAACGGTGTAGATCTGTGCAGGGAATGGAGTGGTCTGTCCGAAAATTCAAGTGGACATTGTTGTCCACAGGGTTCCAAAGGGTAAGTATACAACATTTCGTTCAAATCGGTGAAACATTGTAGATTTGTGCCAAAGGGCCAAAACGCAGGGAATGGAGTGGCCTGTCCGAAATTTCATGCAGCCAGTGTTACTCGTCGGTTTCCAATGGGGGAAGAATTTAAATTTTGGTTCAGATCGGTGAAACGGTGTAGATTTGTGCCCAAGGGCCTAAATGCAGGGAATGGAGTGGTCTGTCCGAAATTTCATGTAGACAGGGTAAGTAGGCCTATACACATTTTGGTTCAGAGCGGTGAAACGGTGTAGATTTGCACCAAAGGGCCTAAATGCAGGGAATGAATTGGTATGTCCGAAATTTCATGTAGATAGTGTTACCCGCAGGGTTCCAAAGGGTAAGTATACACACTTCGGTTCAGATCGGTGAAACGGTGTAGATTTGCACCAAAGGGCCTAAATGCAGGGAAAGGAGTGGTGTGTCCGAAATTTCATGTAGATTGTGTTACTCGCCGGGCTCCAAAGGGTAATTATACAACTTCAGGTACAGATCGGTGAAACGGTGCAGATTTGATCCAAAGAGCCTAAATGCAGAGAATGAAGTGGTCTGTCCGAAATTTCATGTGGACAGTGTTAGTCTACTCTCAGTGTCCCAAAGGGTAGATATACAAATGTTGCTTGATATCGGTGAAACGGTGTATATTTGTGCCAAAGGGCCTAAATGCAAGGAATGGAGTGGTCTGTCTGAAATTTCATGTAGACAGTGATACTCGCATGGTTCCAAAGGGTAATTATACAAATTTTGGTTCAGATCGGTGAAACGGTGTATATTTGTGCCAAAGGGTCTAAATGCAAGGAATGGAGTGGTCTGTCTGAAATTTGAAGTAGGCAGTGTTGCCTGCTGGATTCCAAAGGGTAAGTAGGCCTATACACATTTTGGTTCATAGCGGTGAAACGGTGTAGATTTGTGCCAAAGGGCCTAAATGCAAGGAATGGAGGGGTCCGTCCGAAATTTCATGTAGACAGTGACTCGCATTTGTATAAATTTGTATTTGTATAAATAACAGACAAACAAACAAACAAACAAACAAACCAACATTGATTTTTTATGTATAGATTGAAGACCACCTCCTGAAGTAGCATTCATGTATGTCGTCCCGGAGATCTGGATTCGATTTTCGACTCTACCAGGAAATTTAATTCTGGTTTGAGGGCTGGAACAGGGTGCACTCAGCCTCGTGAGGTACAACTAAGGAAAAAGACCCTATAGAAGTGGGGGCTGCGTGGCGCAGTCGGTAGAGGCGCTGAGCTTCTAACTGAAAGGGAGTGGGTTCGATCCCCACCCAGGTAGTGGATCTTAGAAACAAAACTACCACTTTCGGAAACGCAAACGGCCCTGGGGTTCACTCAGCCTACACCAGAAATGAGTACCAGGGTAATTCCTGGGAGCAAAGGCGGCCGGGCGTGGAGCTGACAACTCCATCCCATCTAGTGCCGATGTCACAAAAAGTGGAAGCCTCTACCTTCCACTACTCCCAGGGCCTCCATGGCCTGTACGGAGTTGGCTTTGCTTTGCTTTTGCTTTTACCATATAGAAGTAAAGTGGATAAATACACATTGTGCAATAACCCTGGATACGTATTTTTCTGTAACATATTAAGGCGCCATCCGGGAAACGGGTATAAATAAAAAAATGAATGAATGAATGAATAAATAAATAAATAAATAAACTTAGGGCAACGGAAACGAAAAAGGAAACACAGATGGTGGAACAAAAGATGCGATGATGCTCTTGATATGAGACTCAAGGCGTGGAAGAGATGGCACTCCAACCACACAGAACAACATTGGAATGTCTTAAAGCAAAAAGGAAAGAAACTGCCAAGATCATCAGAGGAGAAAAGAGACTGTATGACAGAAGCCGGATGGAAAATATAGAAGAAGATTTTAAGAAAAATAATACCCGGGAATTTGATAAGATATTTAGGGATGAATTACAACAATACCAACCTCCAAGTCTTTGCTTTAAAAGAAAGGACGGTACATTGGCCGTGAGTAACAAGGAGAATTGTTACATTTTGGCTAATTATTTTGAAACACTTCTAAACTGTGAGGAGCCAAGAGGAAGGCTGGATTTCGAGCAGCTAATGAGTATAAATCCACAGTCCAACCCACCGAGCCTCTTAGAAATCAAAAACATCATCAAGGATCTCAAAAACAATAAAGCACCAGGGGAAGATGGCATAGTAGCTGAAATGTGGAAAATTGGAGGAGATACGGCTGTGGAGAACTTACATCGCCTCATTTGTGATATCTGGGAAAATGAAATTATCCCAGATGACTGGAAAAGCGCCCTAATACATCCACTCCATAAAAAAAGGTGACCGAACTGATCCAAACAACTACAGAGGAATTTCCTTGCTAGCGATATCGTACAAAGTACTATCTAAGGCGCTATTACACATAGTTGAAGTTCAAGTAGACCATCAAATAGGTGAATATCAAGGAGGCTTTAGAAAGGGCAGATCTTGTGTGGAGCAGATCTTTAGTTTGAAAAGCATCTTGAGAGTAAGAGCTTTACGAAGTAGAAATATGGTAGTTGCGTTTGTTGACTTCAAAAAAGCCTACGACTCCATAGACCGGAAAACCCTATTCAATGTTTTGGAAGAATTTGGAATTGATAGCAAAACAAGGGCGATTATAATTCAAACATTAACAGAAACTGATTCCAAAATTAAATTTCAGGGGGAAATCTCGGAGCCCTTTAAAATTCGGAGAGGAGTCAGACAAGGAGATGGGCTTTCACCGATTCTGTTTAACGTTGTCCTGGAAAAAATAATGAGAACATGGAGGAATGCCATGAGAGAAGAAGGGATAGAAGGAATATATTTAGGTACAAAGAAGCTAGGTATGAAGGTTGATTGTTTAGCGTTTGCGGATGATATGGCATTGCTAGCTGAAGATAAAGAAGAAATTAAAATAATGCTTGAAAAATTACACGAAATTGCAGGTAAAACGGGACTCAGGATTTCGTATGAAAAACCAGAATACATGGAATACAAACATGATAACGAAAAGCACTTAGAAACAAAATATGGGAAGATCAAGAGGTCGGATAAGTTTAAATATCTTGGTGAATGGATCCAGCCTAATGGACTGGATAATGCAGCAAACAAAGGGAGGATCAGAAAGATGGAATTAGCTTCTAAATTAGTACAGAATAGGTACAACAAAAGAACAATATCTTACGGAGCGAAGATAAGACACTATACCACGGTTGTCAAGCCTGAGGCATTGTATAGTTCAGAAGGTTTGATACTGAACAAGAAAGGTGAATTAGAGGAACTGGAGAAGAAAGAAAGAAAAATCTTGAGGAAGATCTTAGGACCCGAAAATAGAAATGATGGTACATGGTGGAAGAGGCGAAACAAAGATCTTTACGGACAAGCAGAAAAAATCACAGATACCATACGGAAGAGAAGATTGAAGTTCTATGGACACCTTACGAGAATGAGCGATAGTCGACTAACGAAGAAGATCTTTAATTACATCACCAAGATAAAAGCGACTACAAAATGGGTAGATGAAATAAGAAAGGATATGGAGGAAGTTGGGGTCAGTCCAAATGAGATCTGGAATAGAGAGGTGTTTCGAGGTAGGATTGATGCATTTAAGGGGTTCCAGGAAAAGCAAAGGAGAAGAGCCAAGAACATCTGGTCGGAAGAAAGGAAGAGAATCCACACTGAAAGGATGAAGAGTTTCTGGGAGCAGAAAAAAGGACTAATCAGCAAGTCAATTGTTTCCCGTGGTCCAAAGTAGGCCAAAATCGAACAGAGAAGAGAAGAAATAAATAAATATCTGTGTTCATTAATCTCTCTTGCATATGGGCAAGTAAGCTGTTTGCCATTCACCTAGGCATAACAAGTTTGACTACCAGTTCGTGCGTGTGAAATACTCGAGGTTCAATATCACGTCCGGAGGCTCAAATGTCACGTTTAATGTTTGATGATAATTGTTGGTTTAAGGGGCCTAACATGTAGGTTATCGGCCCCACCACGTTTAATGTCCTGTGGCTCATGAATATAAAACTAAGAAATCTTTCCTTACTTCCACTATAGACTTTCGGCGGACAATACAATAGCTTCTGTTGAGTGCATTTTAACTTGAGGATATTACGCGGGAGCATTAGATTAGACGTAATTACACATAACTGCATTGTTCTTGTGATAAACAGTGCAGTCGTAATACCTTCTAGCATTCATCTTATTACGCCCTAGTTGCAATAGTATGTGTGCCAGATAAAAGTATTGTCGGTCGTTGATAAGACATCGCTAAAAGTAATGTTATCGCAACTACACTTATTTCACGCTCGCAGCAAAGAGTATGATTTCGGCCGTACAGTAGCTTGTGTTCCATGGCTTATAATTAACTCCCTGCGCGGATGCAATATAGTTTGCATGGCTGTGCGGATAGCTGATAAGCTGTGGATAATGTTTGGAGTAAATTTTCGGATAGTTTTTAGAATAAGTTACAATCCGAATTTGTTTAATATCAGTACTAGAGCCCGGACGTTCATGGCATTTATTTTTCCGTTGTGTGTGTTTTTTTTTCATGACAAATGTAAGGTGATGATTTAAGCTAATCTCATTCAAATTATGTCATTAAGCATAATTAACACTCCAAACTGAAAAGGGTTGCAATTCTGGCTGTATGACGTTCATTTTAAACATAGCACATGACACACATTGCCTAAGGGAACGACTTTCTCCTCAAATGTCTAAATGTGTTGCTTTAATACTACCCAGCCAGTGAATTGTTACCGGTGGCGGATATCGGAACTAATGCGATCCGCCCAGGCTCACGTCTGTGATAGACGTGCAGTCGTCGCCAGTGAAACCTCATCGCATAACATGTGTGTGCATGGTTCATGCTGGGTCGTGCGCTGTGCGGTGAGTTCTCATTGTATGACTACATGCGTTCCGCCTCTTGCCCCAAAACCGCCCGCAGCAGCCATAACGTGACGAGCTGACGCAATGTATACACAACAGTTCCGCTCCAGGTCTAGCGATAACAATTCCCTGGCAAGGTAGTACTTTATGCTTTATCTATATAATAATATTATTGTAATGCCAGTAGATAGTTTTAACTACTTAGGTTCAACAGTGTCCAGTGATGGCAATAGACCGCAGAGTTCAGGTAGGATGGACGAACTGAAAACGGATGTCAGGTGCATAGAAGGATAAACATGAGGACTATAGGAATGGTGTATAAGTCAGTAGTGAGATCTGCAATGATTTATGGAGCCGAGACATGGGCACCAACTAAAGCACATTGTAAGGCAATGGATGTGGCTGAAATGCAAATGTTAAGAAGAATTTGTGGTGTCACCAGAGCCAATAGGATTAGAAATGAGAGACTAAGAGGCAGTGTTAAAGTGACGGGGATATCAAATAAGGTTCAAGAGAGAAGACTACAGTGATATGGACATGACATGAGAAGGGACGGCACTTACGTTGGCAAGAGAATGACAGTAATGGTGGTGGAAGGTGACAGAGGAAGGGGAAGACCAAGAAGAAGATAGCCTATGCTGTACACGAGATGACTTGAGGGAGAAACATCTAAGGGAAGAGGACGTATGGGACCGAGGGAAATGGAGAAGACTTACTAGGAACGTCGACCCCACTTGTGTGGGAAAAGAAAAAGAAGTAATGCCATTAGATTCGGATAACAAACGCGCGGATGCGGGACGGATGTGGGGCGGATGCGGATAACGTTTTGTTTATCCGCGCAGGGCTCTACCTATAATCACTCCTAAGGAGACCACGCCTACTTGTTATCACCGATTTCGTCCAAATGTATGGTATACAAGCTGTACCCGGCATGCGTTGCAATGCCAATCAAAAAGAGTGTTGGCATTGTAATTTTGATTCTTGAAGTGCTTTTGGATACACAATATTTTCTTCAATTTCCGATAACTGCCTCTAACTATCGTAAATGGATTTACTAATTTAAAAACATGCGTGGGAGCGTACAAAACAACTCACCAATGTTTCATCGTAATCGGATGAATGGTATATGAACGCAGATGGAACTTTGTTGAAACGATTTGCGCGTCGTCACTCATTTGTTGAATCAACTCGAGCGCTACCTATTGTACAATGGATTTACTAAGTCAGAAACCTTCCTTGCATTATGCACAACAATTCATCCTAGTTTCATCACAATCGGATGAATGATATATGAACGCAGATGGAACTTTGTTGAAACGATTCGCGCACCGTCACTCATTAGTTGAAACTATTCGTGCGCTACCTATTATACAATGGACTTACCAAATTAGAAACGTTTCCTGCAGTGTGCACAATAACTCACTCAAGTTTCATCGAAATCGGATGAATGGTATATGAACGCATACGGGATTTTATTTATACGATTCGCGCGCCGTCACTCATTTGTTGAACCTACCCGTGCGCTGTCTATTGTAATATGGATTTACTCAGTCAAAAACCTTTGCCCTGCAGTGTGCACAACAACTCACCCAAGTTCCATCGCTATTGGACGATTGGTATATGAACGCGCACGGGACTTTGTTGAAACGATTCGCGTGTCGTCGACCACTTGTTGAATCTACTCGTGCGCTGCCTATTGCAAAATGGATTTACTAAGCCAGAAATCTTCGTTGGAGTGTAATCAACATCTCACCCAATTTTCATCGCTATCGGACGAATGGCATATGAACGCATACGGGACTTTGTTGAAACGCTTCGCGCGTTGTCGCCCATTTATTGAATCTACTCATGCACTACCTATTGTAAAGTGGATTTACTAAGCCAGAATCCTTCTTTAGAGTGTACTCAATATCTCACCCAAGTGTCATCGCTATAGGACGAATGGTATATGAACGTATACGTGACTTTGAGGAAACGCTTCGCGTCGTCGCTCATTTGTTGAATCTACTCGTGCGCTACGTATTGTAAAGTGGATTTACTAAGCCAGAATCCTTCCTTAGAGTGTACCCAATATTTCACCCAAGTTTCATCGCTATTGGACGAACGGTATATGACCGCATACGGGACGTTGTTGAAACGCTTCGCTCGTCGTCGCTCATTTGTTGAATCTATTCTTGCGCTACCTATTGTAAAATGGATTTACTAAGCCACAAACCTTCCCCGGAATGTACTCAACATCTCACCCAAGTTTCATCGCCATCGGATTAATGGTATATGATCGCACACGGAACTGTTTGAAACGCTTCGCTTGTCGTTGCTCATTTGTAGAATCTACTCGTGTACTACCTATTGTAAAATGGATTTACTAAGCCAAAACCTTTCCCTGGAGCACACACACCATTTCACTCAAGTTTCATCGCTATTGGACGAACGGTATATGAACGCATACGGGAGTACTTTGAAACGCTTCGCGTGTCGCCGCTCATTTGTTGAATCTACTCGTGCGCTACCTATTGTAAAAAGGATCTACTAAGCCTTCCCTGGAGTGTACTCAACATCTCACCTAAGTTTCATCGCAATCGGATGAATAACGGACTTCGTTGAAACGCTTCGCGCGTCGTCGCTCATTTGTTGAATCTACTCGTGCGCTGCCTATTGTAAAATGGATTTACTTTGCCAGAAACCTTCCTTGGAGTGTACTCAACATCTCACCCAAGTTTCAGCGCAATCGGATGGGGGGTATGTAAACGCATAGGAGACATACACACCCACAGACAGACAAACTATCTCGTAACAATGATTTATATATACAGGGTCTTTCATATAAAGTAAGAACGGCGAGCGGCGGTTTTGTCATTCGCTGCTGAAGCTGGCTTGGTCGAGCTTGTGACGCGCCACGGCTCCCTGCTGTAGTATTGAAAGCGCGCGCATAGTACAAACTTGACCTTGCAATAAGCGTGCAGGTGTTGTCAGTCGCCAGTCTGAACCTCAGTTGCTAACATGTTGAGACAGTTATCATTGCAAAATCGTATTTTTGTACCGGTATGTATAATTTATTTTAATTACGATTCGGCTCGGCGGGTACGTGATGCATTTGTTCAGCAATTTCCTGATGAAGTGCCACCTTCACTAGCACAGATTCACATAATTGTAAATAACTTTGACACTACTGGTTCAGTGCTCAATAAAAAACACAAAATAAAAAATCAGAAAAATACAGTGGCATGACTCACTCGCGTCAGCCAAAATGTGGTTACCAGATACAATGCCTGTATAACCCAGGAAGGACGACACTTCCAGCAACTTTTATAAGGTAATATTTCAAAGACGATTGTACACACGCTTAGAGCAGGGGGCCACGGTTCGCCACAAGCTCGGTCAAGGCCACCACACTAGCGGATAACAAACCCGCCACTTGGCGTTCTTACTTTATATGCAAGACCCTGTATATAGATGTAGGGTTTGACCAGAAATGAAAGTGACAGAATTGGGAGCTCCACGGTCTTCATGCCAGTATGCATGGAGTCAGGGGCGTATATAAGAGGGAGCTGTGGGGGCTCCAGCCACCCCCCCCCCCCCTCCGAAATAAGCCAATAAAAATTAAGAAAGTGTTGCTCTGCTAAAAGCATAAAATAATTTTAAATTTGGTTGTACCCTACTCTTAACTTATTGGCTAAGTTATAAACAATATTAAGATCGAAATTGCACTACCTCGTGGTGTAGTGGCTAGCATTCATGGCTTCCGCCCCAGAGGTCCGAATTCGATTCCCGGCTCTGGCAAGAAATTTTAATTCTGGTCGGAGGGCTGGAACGGGGTACACTCAGCCCTGTGAGTCAAAACTGAGAATTCCACAGTACGGTACTTTTGAGAAATAAATTATCAATTGGTACGAAGAAAAAAGACTGTTTACCTTTCTGCTTAATAAATTGACAAATATTTAGATATTTGCCTTTCATACTCCATAGACCATAATTGAAAATTCATTAAGTATTGTGTGTTGTGTTGTATTTTACAACTTTTTTGTATTGTCCCTAATTGTAGGCTATACAAACTTAGAATTCTACAATTGTCTCGTATCTAAAATAATTACACAAAGTTATATGCTCTAAGATATTGATCGATATTCCTGGGTATTTTGCGGTGACAATCCCCTGAGAATACTCACAAATTTCTAGGATAGTCAGCCCCCCCCCCCCCCCCCCACCGAAAAATTGTATATACGCCCCTGCATGGAGTACAGGTAACTACGTCAGGACCCGGCATGCAACTCATTAGAGTGTATCTTTTTAAAACTTATTTCCTATAACTCCTAAGAAGAGCATAGGGCATCAACGAATTTCCATCGAACTCGGTTCTGCACCATGGTTTTGATCTCCACCCAGATCTTCCCACCATTCTTAATCAATACTTTTGAGTGCTTAAATTCATGCTGAAGGTGGAACCCAATGTTTAGCCTATTGTCATTTTTTGAAGAAAACAAAAAAAAAAAGAAAAAAAAAATATGAGATCACCTTTTGTCCCCGTGTGTGCGTGTGTGTGTGTATGTGTCTATCTGTCTGTCTGTGTGTCTGTGTGTCACCCCCTCCCTAATAACTTCTAAACAGCTGAAACGATTTCAATGAAACTCGGTAGGGTCATAGTACTAGTTTGGCCCACCCCGACCGTGCTCTTCAAATTTTATTACGTCTCGCCAATCCAACATGGCAGCTGTGCGAAATATTTCACCGGCATACCCTATCTCCGAAACTATTACCGATATCACCTTGGAATTTTGTAGCGTGATAAAGAGCACTACTACACGTTTACTTGTAGGACTGTCAAAAACCTGTTAACTAAAAATCCAACATGGCGGCCAAGCGAAGTTGAAACTTTTAAATAGACTTTTCTTGCGATTTAACCACCCAAACGCAATGAAGCTTGGTTCAGCAAATGTTTGAACACATTGTAATGCGCTGGCATCTAATTTAGTTCAATTGTCTAGATAACCTCAAAATGGCGCGTGTGCGAAATATTACTGATATCACCCTGACATTTTGTACGGTGATAAAGGGTACTACTAGAAGCAAAAACCTGTAAAGTATAAAACGAACATGGCGGCCAAGTGAAGGCGAGACATTTTAATTGACTTTTCTCGCGATTTAACCACCTGAGCGCAGTGATATATGGTACAGTAAATGTTTATACAAATTATACTGTACTGGCATTTAATTTAGTTCAATTGTTCACATAACCTCAAGATGTATTAATCATGCGATCAAAGTGAACGTTTGAATAATGAACCTACGCAAAAATCGTCTTCTAATAGTATATAACTCTATGGCCTGCATATATAAAATCCAAAATGGCGACCAACCGAAATATTTAGATGGTTCTCAATATCTACGAACGTATTGCAGCAATCAAACTGAAATTTTGTATGTTGATAGAGGCAATTAACTTAAGTAGGATATATGAAAATAGGCTATATAATTCTTCACGGAACTACTTGGCCATCTGGTTTCTATTCGATGATGTTTCTATAATAAGGTAATCTCGAGTGTGCAGGTAATTAGCTTACATCATTCAAATCCTGGTGAAGAGGCTGCCTTCTAAGTATCCAGTGCTACTGACTGTCTGGCAGGGTGCCTTTCCGTAGCATTTGATGTTTCCACTTCTATCCACAATGCAGTGGGGGGATCTGACCTCTTAATCCTGGTCAGCTGGACTGCTTCTTCCGGCAGCTCCGCCGTACCAAAGATCATCTTTTCCGCCTTCACTGCCGTTGAGGAATTGAGGGTTCTGGGTTGTTTCATAGTCTGTATCTTCACCTTTGGCCTGTCCGGCCGATTCTAAATATATATACGTATGAATTAAAAATTCAATCCTAGTGATCAGGATCTAATGAGGACCACGTGACGGTTGAAACGCGTAATCCTAAAATCCTCCTTTATGAGTCAATAATATGAATAAGAAGTAGAAGTGGGAGATTGCGGTAAACCACTTTCAGGATGGCTGAGGTAGGAATCAAATCCGCCTCTTCCCAGTTTTGCCCCACGAGGCTGAGTGTACCCCGTTCCAGCCTTCAGACCAGAATTAAATTTCTTGGCAAAGCCGGGGATCGAACCCGGGCCTTCGTGGTGACAGCCAAGAATGCTAGCCACTACGCAACGAGGCAAACGATAAAGTACAGGTTGTTTCGTAGAGAAACTTTGGATTGTGGCTTCAGCACGTAAGCTGTTAACAATGTAAAATGCTATGAATATTGAGTGATCATTCATGTAAATTATCTAGTAGCTTTATCATTCCATGGAATATGTCTCCCTGGCTGGTTGGCACGCTAGACTTTGGCTGGAACGGTCCCGGGTTACGTTCCCAGCCACGTAGGGGTGGTCTTTTATATTTACCTTTGATGGTTAATTACCCTAGCTAGTGACGTCCTCATCATAATTTTATCATTACGATAAGTAGGTCGCCTACTGTGCTCAAAATGTTGTTGTTGATTCTTTTGAGGGCTTTGCGATATCGTGGTCATGTAGCCCAATGTTGTACTTGGATCTGTGTACAATTTTTCTGATAACCTGTGTCACTGTGACATCTGAACTAGTGTGTGTATTTGGGTAGGAAGCGGCCATGGCCTTAAGTTAGGTACCATCCTGGCATTTGCCTGGAATAGAATTTGGAAACCACGGAAAACCACTTCCAGGATGGTTGAGGTAGGAAACGATCCCGCCTCTTCTCAGTTTTGCTTCACGAGGCTGAGTGTACCCCGTTCCAACCCTCAGACCACAATTACATTTCTTGGTCGAACCGGGAATCGAACCCGGGCCTCCACGGTGACTACACAACGTGGCGGACTCTTGTCAAAATGAAGGAAGTGTATGAGGCATCTACGGGGGCCACACATTATCAGTATTAAGGGGACCTAAATTATGACAAATATTTTCAACGTAGGCCTATATATTTTCAAAGATACCAGTACCAAATTATGTCAGCTCATTTGGGAAGTAATATTATAGGTTATCAAGTTTCAAAACAATTGAATGATTGATTCAGTCTTCCGTAAGTCCACCTCATTACGTAGTGGCTGTCACCGCTGAGGCCCGGGTTTGATTCCCGTTTGTGTCAAAGAATTTAATTCTGGTCTGAGGGCTAGAACGGGGCACGCTCAGCAATGTGAGACATAACTGAGAAGAGGCGGGTTTGATTCCTACCTCAGCCATCCTGGAAGTGGTTCTCCGTGGTTTCCCACTTCTACTCCAGGCAAATGACGAGATTGTACCTAATTTAATGCCACGGCCGCTTCCTACCCAAATCCTACCTCAATTACAAATATATAAACTGGTACAGACATCACAGTGACACACGTTATCAGACAACTCTACACACACCCAAGTTCACGGGGATACATGACCACGATGCCACAAAGCCCCTGAAAAAAATCAACAACAATAAGTCTCCCGTAATTTATTTTTGTGATTAATAATCTTTTCTTGGTCGTTTACCCTCCAGTTTGGTGGAACCCACGGACTCAGCGAGGGAACTTACCACTACCGCCTCTACGGGCAGTGTCCTAGTGTGACTAATAATAATAATGTTATGTGACACGATTCGAAAAAGAAGGATTGCCTTTTATAGCCACGTGACACGAATGAGCCCAGGCAAGATATCAAAACGGATATTGACGTACTTTCAGGATAAGAAAACCAAAGGGGCATGGTTCACGGAAGTTGAGAAAGATCTACGTGAAATGGAAATTTCCCTTAACGATATCCAGGAGCGTGTTCCACTTCAGGAAAAACTACGTACGCACAAAGGTTTCCAGGAAAAGCCGAAGCTGAAGACAGGGAAGGTGTGGTCCCAAGAGAGAAAAGAACAACACCGGAGACGAATGCGGGAACACTGGGCGGTAGTTAAAGCTCGGAAGAAGAGACAGTTGAACTGACGTGGTCCCTAGTTGGCCGAATCGAAGAAAGAAGAATGTTATTGGTTTTACGTCCCTTTTAACTACTGTGGCTTTTAGAGACACCGGGGTGCCAGAATTTTGCCCCGAAGGGGATCTTTATCGTGCCAGTAAATCTACTGACACGGCTCCCTCGCATTTGTGCACCCTCAAATGCTAGCTAACTGCGCCTGGATATTTTTGTGATTAACCTCTGAGGTACACCACATTACAAATGTCGCTCTGTCACAATATATGTTTTATTGTAAAATATGTTTTACGTATATAAACAGAACTTACTTCAATAACTTATTTTTAATTAAATACTTAAGACATTAATTTATTTTGAATTTCCAAATGGCTAATTTTTGAAGAGAAAAATTGTCACTACAATAACTCAGGTTATCAGACCGATTCCACCTCACGCATTCAAAAACCGGTGTTGATGACCATGAGGTCACAAGCCCTAAATGTTTACGCAAACTTTAAGACCACATGGTCGCATCCAAGTGTATTATAAAAACTGTGAATTGATAAACTGTGAAAATCCAGAAGAATATTTTATGTTTTGCCGGATGGGCAAATATTTTTGTGTAAATATTAGTGAAAGGTTGATGATGATAATTGTTGTTTTACCGGGACCTAACATCTGGGTTATCGGCTCCTATTATTAAAGGTGAGGTTGTAGTGGTCAAGCGGGCTGGGCTAGATTCCCGGTCAATATATGTGAGATTTTCAAAGTGAAATATCACGTCCTCTGGTTCGGATTCCACGTAAAACTGGTGGTCTCGTGGCTCATCATCCCGAGATTAACGTCCACGTAAAACTAGAAGCCTCCTTCCTTCCCTGAACGAGCTTTACTCCCCAAGCAACAGTTCGTGGCTGATGTCTGCAATTAGAGTAGTACAATAATGCTGGTCAATTGGTCGTTAATGACGTTGCGGTTGGCCCCTGAGTCATCTTCCTCTGAAGTTGTCAGCTCGACCCACGAGTCCATTCTCACTCGGTAACACCAGTGGATTACCAGCTCTTCCTACCCATCGTTCGCGGGTTTGTGCGGTCTGGTTGGTGTACCAAAAGAGCTATGTAGAGATGAAACGATTAGCTCAGGACAGGGAGGTATGGAGAGATGCATCAAACCATTCAAAATATTGGAGACACAAACACACTATTCTCATCTCCCGCCAACTAGGTGTAGTTCAGGGTCAGTAAGGGAGGCTCTACAACTAAGCGATACGGCTGTTACAGTTTCAGGTCCATGCTGTGTATAGAATTGTCTGATAACCTACGTTACTGTGATGTCTTTAATAGTGTATGTCATTGTAATTCAGGTGAGGAATGGAAGGAGGCGGCCGCGGCCGTAAGTAAGGAACCATCCCGGCATTCGCCTGGAGTAGAAGTGGAAAACCTCGGAAAACCACTTTCAGAATGGCTGAGGTGTGAATCGAACCCATCTCCTTTGATTTTTGCCTCACGAGGCTGAATGAATCCTGTTACAGCCTTCAGACCAGAATTGAATTTATTGCCAGAACCACGATTCAAACGCGGACTTATATTTTCTATCTTAATTTAGTGCATTTATTTTAGTATAAGTTAAGACAGAAGTTAAATTCTTCTACACACATCAAAAAAAGTTTTGCATCACCTCGGTTCCAAGAGTTCCGGAACCTTTAAATACAAAGGGAATAGAGATCAACACAAACAACATTTCAGCTCGTTTTATTGCTCATGAGACCCACACATTGCATGTTGTACCATCATACAGCTAGACTTTCAGCATTTGTGGTCCAGGTTGCAGTACACACCACTACCTCTAATACCCAGTAGCACGTCCTCTTGCATTGATGCATGCCTGTATTCGTCGTGGCATACTATCCACAAGTTCATCAAGACACTGTTGGTCCAAATTGTCCCACTCCTCAACGACAATTCGGCGTAAATCTCTCAGAGTGGTTGGTGGGTCAAGACGTCCATAAACAGCCCTTTTCAACATATCCCAGGCATGTTCGATAGGGTTCATGTCTGGCGAACATGCTGGCCACTGTAGTCGAGCGATGTCGTTATCTTGAAGGAACGCATTCACAAGATGTGCACGATGAGGTCGAGAATTGTCGTCCATGAAGACAAATGCCTCTCCAATATTCTGCCGATATGGTTGCACTATGGGTCGGAGGATGTCATTCAGGTATCGTAAAGCCGTTTCGGAGCCTTCCATGACCACCAGTGGCGTACGTCGGCCCCACATAATGCCACCCCAAAACATCAGGGAACCACCACCTTGCTGCACTCGCTGGACAGTGTGTCTAAGACGTTCAGCCTGACCAGGGTGCCTCCAAACACGTCTCCGACGATTGTCTGGTTGAAGGCATATGCGACACTCATCGGTGAAGAGAACGTGATGCCAATTCCGTGGGGTCCATTCAGCATGTTGTTGGGCCCATCTGTACCGCGCTGCATGGTGTCGGGGTTGCAAAGCTGGACCTCGCCATGGACGTCGGGAGTGAAGTTGCGCATCATGCAGCCTATTGCGCACAGTTTGAGTTGAAACACGACGTCCTGTGGCTGAACGAAACGCATTATTCAACATGGTGGCATTGCTGTCAGGGTTCCTCCGAGCGGCAATCCGTAAGTAGTGGTCATCCACTACAGTAGTAGCCCTTGGGCGGCCTGAGCGAGGCCTGTCATCGACAGTTCCTGTATCTCTGTACCTCCTCCATGTCCGAACAACATCGCTTTGGTTCACTCTGAGACGCCTGGAAACTTCCCTTGTTGAGAGCCCTTCTTGACACAAAGTAACAATGCGGACGCGATCGAACTGCGGTATTGACCTTCTAGGCATGGTAGAACTACAGACAACATGAGCAGCGTACCTTCGTCCTGGTGGAATGACTGGAACTGATCGGCTGTCGTACCCCCTCCGTCTAATAGGCCCTGCTCATGCATGGTTGTTTACATCTTTGAGCAGTTTTAGTGACATCTATGAACAGTCAAAGGGACTGTATCTTGGATACATTATACACAGTCAACGTCTATATGCCGGAGATCTGGGAACCGAGGTGATGCAAAACTTTTTTTGATGTGTGTATTATGTTTTCAAAACATATGCAGTACTAGCCACTACACCACGAGGAGGTCGTAATTGGTTTCTGCTTAAGCTGTAGCATCTCAGGAGAGGGAAGTGCCGAATCTGTTTTTGTGGGTCAAGTACCTACTTAACTTTCCATTTAGGGCTGAATACATTTTCCTTATTTCTTAAGCAAGCTATGGTTCAAGCCCAACGCGGATATGGTTTGCATGGCTGTATGGATAGCGGATAAACAGCGGATAATGTTTGGAGTAAATTTGTGGATAGTTTTTTGAATACAATCCAAACTTGTTGAATATCATTACTAGGATCCGGATGTTCATGGCATGTTTTTTTCCCATGACAAATGTAAGATGTTGATTTAAGCTAATCTCATCCAAATTATGTAATTAAGCACAATTAACACTCCGAACTCAATGGTTTGCAATTCTGGCTGTATAACATTCATTTTAAACATAGGACATGACATACATAGCCCAAGGGAACGACATTCTCCTCAAATGTCTAAATGTGTTACTTTAGTAATTTCTGCTTTATCTAATTAAAATATTATTGTAATGCCAGTAGATTCGAATAACAGTCATGCGGATGCGGGCGGATGATAAAAGTCGTGCGGATGCGGGCGGATGCGGATAACGTTTTGTTTACCCGCGCAGGGCTCTAGCTATGGTTTATGATTATTATGTACAGTAAGTAGGAAGACAGTGATTTATGAAAGGGTTCATTGAACTCACACAACCGTTTTAGATAGAGGAATGTTGCTAGATACGTGGAGTGAACATTCTCACCACTGATAAAAAAATTCCCGAATAAGACTCCACTCTGATAAAAAATCCTGAATAAGACGAAGTTTTTCACCACAGCATCGTATAGAATATACAGAGGTGGCCAAAGTATTATGGCAAAGCCCAATAGAACCAAATTCTTTATGACTAAAACACAATGAAGCATTTCATTTGAGGCAGTGTCTCCGTTGTAAGACTTTCCTTTGTTGCATTTTATCATGTATTCGCGAAATGTGCTACGGGATATTTCTTACTGACCAATATCGTATTCATTTACGCACATTTTAAGCATTTTAAGTATTTAACCTTAAAGCCACTGTTATCTTATTTTCTACTAGCAACCCGCCCCGGCTTCACTCGGTATCTTTAACGGTTTATCCAGCGTAAGCTTAAAAGGCGCACGGACGGCAGGTGCCAGACGCAATTCAAAACGGTGTGATGTCGGAACTTACCCTGTCCTAAAACCAAAATCTGGTTGGTTGGTTCGTCAGTTTAGGGGCTGTGGCAACGCGGTCATGTAGCCCCGTGTACTTTGGCTGTGTGTAGAGTCTGTCTGGTAACCGGTGTTAATTGTGATGGCTGTATTAGTGTGTGTTATCTGTAATTCAGGTAAGGACTGCAGACGATCAATTTCAAGTAGTTCCTACTTTTGCTACCAAATGATACCATCAACGACACCTAGCTGCTAACTTAGCTACTATATGCCACCAGCACCTTGTGACGAACGTCGAAAATTAATAAAGAACGTTAATCAAATCTAACCAACAAATTTAGCTTAACACAATTGTAGTTAGTGGAAGGTTCTTTTACATGCCATAAACCTATGACACGGGCCCGCCGGCTTTACTTCCCTCCGAAGGAAGGCATACTGGGGGATTTCTAACGCTCTTAAAAATCCGATGACTTCGGCTGGGTTTGAACCCGCCATCTTGGGCATAGAAGCTCAGCATGCTACCAACTACGCCATCGAAGCCGCCTAAATAAATATCTGTCGCCGTTTCTTCCTTTCTTAGTAGAAGTGTATGGCATACGAATACCATAAATACAAGGAATTATTTCAGACCAAATCATCGCCTGGGAATCATTAATTTAATTAATATCCAGCCACGTTTCCTCAATTTGCGGTCAAGAATAATCTGGTTACGATGCTATAAAAACACCATCTCTTCATCAGGATACAGGAAACATTGCTGAAATTTCTGTGAACAAATTAACAAAAAAGAATTTGGTTCTGTTCAGCTTTACAATAGTTATTTGTACTTCTGTTCCTAGGACTTCAGATTCAATTCCTCGCCTTTCCGAGAATTTTAATTCTGTTCGGATCCTGAGAACTTTGCTTGCTGAGGATAACTAAGAATGTGTGGACTGGAATTTCACCTGTCCAAGAATTTTTATTTCTACATCAAATGCTTCAATTAAAAACGAATATACCTGCTTACTTGTTGCATTTTTGTTTTTGTTGTTGTTACTTCATTTTAAAGCTTAAGAAATCTTGGCCATCAGCCTTGGTTACTTGCAGATGTATGAATGTGTGTGATAGCCTGTGTTATTGTGGTGACTGTAGTAGTGTGTGCAAGTATAGTTTGGACTAGGTGCAACGAAACTTGAGATAAAGTACCCTCTTGGCATTTCTCTGAAGGGAGTGTGACGAAACCCGGGGAGAATCTACACTCAGGATGGCCGCTTTCAGTGTCAGGATTCGAATTTCCAATCTCCGGACTCGCAACTCCCCATTGCAGTCGTGGAAGGAAGGAAGGAAGGAAGGAAGGAAGGAAGGAAGGGAAGAAATAACAAGTTGATCATGATACTCAGCTGATAGACAAAATTACCCACGCTTTCGTTCAATGTATTTTCCTATTCTCCCCCATACTTCCGGCGTTATGTCAATTTGTTTTGGATCGTGGGATACTTCGTTCAATCTGGCAAATTTGCGATAGAGATGTTTTACCTTATCAAGTCGTTATAAAATCGTATTTTCTTTCGTTCCGCACAATGAATAGGATATCCAAATTAAACCTGTTCGATGTTATCCTAGGAAAAGAAAGAAAGAAAGAAAGAAAGAAAGAAAGAAAGAAAGAAAGAAAGAAAGAAAGAAAGAAAGAAAGAAAGAAAGAAAGAAAGTAAGTAAGAAAGTAAGTAAGTAAGTAAGTAAGTAAGTAAGTAAGTAAGTAAGTAAGTAAGTAAGTAAGTAAGTAAGTAAGTAAGTAAGTAAGTAAGTAAGTAAGTAAGTAAGTAAGGGAAAAGGGAAAAGGGAAAAGGAAGGAAGAAAGTTGTAGTATTACATGGCCTTTAGCTTCGCGATCATAAGCCACGGTACTTCCATTTGTATTTATGTTATAGGTTTGCGTGTACTCATTAATATTATGCACTTATCGAATAGGCTAACCTTTTATTCTTTTAAAATCACGAGATTGACTGCGAATCACGAATACTAACATAACACGACAAGTTATACACAGTATAACACAATCACAATAATTCTAAATTTTGTATAGAAATCTAAACTTCAACAGGATATGATGATGATCACCTGATATCCAAAACGCGTGATCCTAAATTACCCGTTATTTATGTTGTGAATAATAAGGAAAACATGTAGATTTTCAGGACTTGTGTTATATACAGTACCAGGTGAATCCGCTGCCCCTAATAATATTGTTTTATGCAGCCCAACTAGCGTTGATATCAGGAAGGTCGATATTTTCTCTGTTTGCATTTTCTGAGCAGAGAAATATCGACCTTCCTGAAAACACGCGTTAGTTGGGCTGCGTATAACTATATCATTAGGGGCCGCTGATTTACCTGATATATTGTACCGCCCAGTCATATTGGGCAAATATGCGTGTAAACCGACTGAAATGTATAAATGGATAGTTTGTACAGGCAACACTGAAGAATGCTTCAGAACTTCTCAATTATGCTCGGGAAAATGTCTTGTCACGCCATCTTGGCGCAACCTATTTATTACGAGCTAACATGCCACGTCGTCAACAGGAAATCATTGGAATAAAAAGTAGACAAGCTTTAAGTGGATTTTTAAATCAGGGATTCAGTACTCACAGTCGTTGATTGCAGCGTTCATTCACTCATCGTACCTGAAAAGACAGATATAACATTGTATCAATAATATTCCTAAATTCATAGGCATTAAAGGAACACAAGGCATGTAATATAGCACTGTTTCAAACACGTTGGGATGAGTAGTGCAGTTTGTTTGCTAAGCATTAGTCTTCCAAGTCCAAGATTGCCCGTTCGATCATGGCTCAATACGATGTCATGACCCTAATTATACCATGGACTGATAATGACACAGACGAGAATGTTCTCAGAAGAGCAGATGAGTTACGCACCTTGGCTGAATTCCAGATTCGTTGTCACTTGATTCGCTATTCTGACTGGTCCACCACCGTATTCGAAGGGAAATTGTAAGGAAGAAGGCGCAGAGGAAGAGCAAGAGCACAATTTTTCAACAGCGTTAGCGACAAACACACCTATTGCCACCTGAAGCTATTGCCCAAAGGATAGAGATAATAGGCCGCCATGCATGTTCCCCACCTACCTAACAGTTGACTAGAGGAGGAAGAAGAAGAAGATGAAGATAATAATGAAGTAGGAGGAGAAGGAGATGAAGAAAAAGATGCGGAAAAAGAATGAGGAGAAGATGAAGATGAAGAAGGCGATGAATAAGAGAAGGAAGAAGAAGTACAACAAGAGGGATAAGAAGAAGGAAGATCCAAAAGAAGAAGAAGAAGAAGAATGTTGTTGTAGTTGTTGTTTCGTTGGAAGGGCTTGGACATCGTGATCATTCAGCCCCGTGTGCTTGGGTGTGTATGTGGAATATTTGTCTGATAATATATGTTATTGTGATGCGTGTATTAGTGTGTGTATTTGTAATTCAGGTGAGGATTGGGAAAGAGGCGGCTGTGGCCTTACGTTAGAAACCATCCCGGCATTTGCCTGGAGTAGAAGTGGGAATCTACGTAAAACCATTTCAGGGATGGCTGAGGTGAGTATCGAACTCACCTCTTCTCAGTTTTGCCTCACGAGAAACCATAAACCAAACACCAGAATTAAATTTCTTGGCAAAGGAGGAGGAGATGATGATGATGATGAAGAAGAAGGAGAAGAGGAAAATGATGAAGGAGAAGAAGAATATGAAGGAAAAAATGAATAAGAAGCAGAAGGAGAAGAAGAAAATGATGAAGGCGAAGAAGAATATGAAGGAAAAAATGAATAAGAATAAGAAGATGAAGAAGAAAATGAAGAAGAATAAGAAGGCGAAGATGAAGAATAAGAAGGTGATGAATAAGGAGTTGAAGAAGACGAAGAAGAAGAATAAAAAGATACAATTTTGACGTGGAGAAAGACTATCAATGTATGTTCGTTTCTAACTGCGCTGTTAAATCCTCCCTTCCCTTCTTACTACTTCACGTTCGTGTTTCACTTTATTTCTAGACTAGACTCACTGTCTCCTAGAAGCTTGCTATGCAACGAAGTCAATAAAACTTTTGTTATTTCTGAGGCAAATCTTGCGGGTGTAATTTCCTCGTTTATTGCTCGCTGTTCCGTCGATGATTACAAAATATAAACTAACTAGCTGACCCGTGCGAGGACTCTCGCATAATGGATTGTGTGAGCCCCATGTGTACAGACTACCCGCCGAGCCCTAGTGCTATGTACGCTGTACGCGCAACAGTTCTGCCAGGGGCTATCGTCTTGTTTATTTATTTAAAGGCACTTTGTAAACAAAAAATTAAATTTCCGTTGACTTTTCAAGAAATGCAAGATTTTTCCTGTACTATTGAGACGATTTTGAAGATTTTGGTAGAAACCACACCATCTAACTCCCTCTGGTTTAGGAGCTTGAGTTTTGTGAAACATACACCTTAGCGTATTATATAATAAGATATTGTGTAATGTAGGATCAAGAAGAGCAAAACATTGCCTCTTATTAAAACATAGAGGGCTTAAAAGCCATTTTCAGTGTCGTCTTACTAACATTTATTATATTATCATAGAATACTTTTCAGTCGGTCAACACGATTCTACCCAATTATACTGTATTAGGCGAGGAGTACAAATATTTAACCCTTTAGATGCCAAGCTTTTGATGAATGGTTATAGTATGTTAAAAATGTCGCGTTCCTAGTTGTATATTCATTTAAATCTCAACTCAGTGACCAAAATCTGATGATGACCGCTTGAAAGTCGAAACGTGTAATCCTAAAAATTGTCCCATTGTAATAGTGATATATGATACATGTAACTTATTTCTAGGAGTGTTACGAAGGCTGTTTTTTTTTCAACCTCCGGAGGGTCATAAATGAAAGACAAGTGTACATATCCAAATGAATTTATTACCAAAAGTTAGGTACAAATGTGGTTACTTTTCGACATAATCACCATGAAGGTTGAGGCATTTGTCATACCTGTGGACAAGCTTCTCGATCCCCTCTGCACAGTATGTGGCCGCCAGAGAGTTCAGATAGGCCCGAACCTTGGTTTGAAGATCTTCATCCGCCTCGAACCTCTGCCCTCCCAGCCACTTGTTCAGTCCCGGGAAGAGGTGGAAGTCACTCGGCGCTAAATCGGGACTGTACGGTGGGTGGTCAAAAACGTCCCACCGAAATTCCTGCAGAAGTTGTTGGGTGACATGAGCACTGTGAAAGCGAGTGACTTCCATCCCTTCCCGGGCCTGAAAAAGTGCCTGGGAGGGCAGAGGTTCGAGGCGGATGAATATCTTCAAACCAACGTTTGGGCCATCTGAACTCACTGGCGGCAACATACTGTGCAGAGGGGATCGTAAAGCTTGTCCACAGGTAAAACAAATGCCTCACACTTCATGGTGATTATGCTCAAAAGTAACTACATTTGTACCTAACTTTTGGTAATAAATTCATTTGGATATGTACACTTGTCTTTCATTTATGACCTTCCGGAGGTTGAAAAAAAAAACAGCCTTCGTATTTACTAACTATTCATATATTGTATAGCCTACGTTGTACCCCGCCCAGTCATTTGTTAATTCGTGTTGACGGACTGAAGAGCTACAACTAACAGTTTGTATTGGCAACACTGCAAAAATGGTTTCCTAACTTTACATGACAAATGGGAATAATAATAATAATAATAATAATAATAATAATAATAATAATAATAATAATAATAATAATAATAATAATATCGTATGACCTCTGGTGCCGGGTGCGAGCTTCGTTATTTCTCACCTAGAGGGCAACTTGCATGTCGAATTTTGTTGTTCCTTGAAGCACTATGAAAGCCAAGAAGGTTAGATATCTAAGCTCCTTGACACTATAGCGCTTTCTAGTAGAGAAATGAGGAACTTTGTGTTGGCGGAAAATCCCGAGATTAATTTTACCCATTATGAACACGGCCTACTGAATTCAAATAGGTTCTTTGACATGCCAACATCGTATGACATGCGTGTCGTAATTATTGCTGGCTTTAAAAAATCACTTACCATGGCCAGGAACAAACCTGCAAGCTTGGGGTTAGTAATCCGACATGATAACCACTCACCCACCGTGGCAAGCTAAATGAGAAGATTAAGGGGAGGATGATAACAATCTCGAATAATTACAATTTGTTCTTTTCACAGGTAAGTATTTAAAGTTCTATAATTTGTTGTGCATTCCGACAATCTGTAACCGAAGCAAAATACAACGCGAAGAAGAATTCTTACTCTTTATAGTTTGGGATTAAAACTTGAGAGGGGTTGGTGGTAGGTTCACCTTGTACTAATTGTTGTTGAACATGCACGCCCCCTTAAGATTAGCGGGTAGCACGCGTGCTGCTGTACATGCCATGTGGCCATGACATTAATGAATCAATAGCACTGCACGGTTCACTTCGTGACCTATATACAGTAAATACTCGACAGTGCATGCTACTGGACCTGAAGTCTTTAACTGGTGGGACCTTTTCCTGTGATAGGGTAATTCCTCTGAAGCTCTGCCTCAGGGATGATGACACTGCATAAAGCCTTGCGCGGGCGTAGATTACCGCACGTGAACCGTGGACGAGGTAGATAGCGACCCATTTGGAGTTATCCAATCCCTCGTGGCACAGACCGGTTATGCGCCCTGGGCCAAGATGTTTTTACTAGGGACCAGACATTTATCGTGTCCTCCCATGAGTTCCGATTCCCGCCAGTTCCAAATCCTTTCGTGGAATAGCTATCTCCCAATTTCATTACCTGAGCGAGTCCCGTCATTTCCGAACACTACCTGAGCGAGTTTCAGCTTAGTTTTCTACAGCAAATTTGTATTAATTTGTTTATTACTGAGACAAATAAGGCCCATTGTTAGCGCCAGACAGGAGTGCGTGCCCTCTTTAATGAATTGGCTCCTCTAACAGAGAGAGGAGGGGGGGGGGGGGGGGGGGACGCCATGGACCTGTAGTTCCCATAAGCAGCTTTCGTCTTGTCAGTATCTGTATCAGCACGTGCCTTCGTCAAAATAATCAGTTTTGAGTTATATTTACAAAGTTCTTAAAATAGTATCAGCATGTCGCTTCGTCTTTGAACTGTTTTTTTAATCTTATTTACAAGTCACTTAATAATCAGCACGTAGCTTCGTCAAATTGATTTTTAACTGAATTATTCTTCTCTTGATACTCTACTAAATATGCACAGCAAAAGAAACATTTCTTAAAAATACTGTTAAGTCACCGGTCTCTTCAAACTGTTGAGTTGCTCTTTGGATTCTGTCATCCATTGCAACATATTTCCTTTTCCTTTTTGTGGCTTGCACATTCAACTCTGCCGGCATAATTTTTTCGTCTGAATTTTGAGACTCCTTTAAAGACAACACCAAGTCTCTTCCGCGGGGATGTGGTTTTTCGCATTTCGAATTCAGCTTATGGTTCCAACCCTCTACAGAGTTATTCGTTCTATGTCTCTTCCCATGGCAATTCCACATTTCAATCGGAATATGCAAGTTCAAGCCATTTCTCGACGAAGTAATCAAAAAACTCAATTAACTTTTCATTATCCGGGGCCGTGCTATGAATGTGTAGCCAGCCGTCTTCTACTTTTTCTGGTTCGAGGAATGCAAGTCCAGCACACTGCTTGATGGTGTTTCTGATTTCCTGGCTAGTTTTATACATATTCGAAAGCCCAATTTCTTGCACTTTTCTCCAAATACTTTGGCTTAAGTGAAAATAAAAACCAGCCTTGCACTTGGACTCTTGGAAATACTTCTTCTATCGTTTTGATAGCTCCAACCTCAAACCTCAGAACTAACAGTTAGGTTTTCCAGAGACATTCGGAACTAGTGGGACTCATTAGATTATTTACTCAGGCGTGAATACGTGGTCGGAACTCATGGGACGTTTTTCCTAAGAAATTTGTTTTCGGAACTCGCGGGAATGGAACTCGTGGGACGGAACCGATATTTACGCACTAAAAACGATAAAATATGCATGCAATTATGCTCTAAAAATGTAGAAAATATGCACTTAACAATAAGCCAATGTTATTCCCTCTTATTTCCCTCCTTTGCCGTAATATGTACAGTCCTGTTTGCAAGTTGTTCAAGTTGAAATTTCTTTTCACATTTTAATTCCTTCGATCATATTTGACACTAGAGAACAACACCATCAGTTGAATAATCACTATTACCTGACCCCCACTGATTTAATACGTAATTTCTGCTGCTCTTCTCTTTAAGCATTTAGAGCAAAGCATATGCAGACTAAGAATAAAGTAACACTGAAGAATCTCATCACAAAACTAACCTCGGGCTACTGATTGCCGGGATGGTGAAAGGAATATCCCACCCAATTCCCTTCTTGAAATAGCCACGCTTAAAATACTGTTATCTCGTTATTTGTTGTCCAACACGCAGGCAAAACCAATTTTGTTCAAGATGTTTCAAAATATACTTAAATTCAAATGTATATGCTAAAATATGCTGTTATCCTCAGGATATGTAATAAATCCACAAAATATGCATTTGCATATACGCATATGCATTTCCAAAAAAATCCGGTACCTAGTTATAACGTCTGTGAGAAACCAGTGCCCGTGACTTTGACTGCGCTAGTGTTTGTTGATCGTGGCGTCTGGAGCCTTGCGGGACAAGGAGGAGGACGCAGAGGTGACAGAATAGTGTGTCCATATAAACCCAGCACTGCTAAAGCGTAACAGGAGCCCACTTCACCACAGAGAGGGCCACGGCGACTCAGACTACAAGAGCTGAGCCATATCTTTCCCGCACAACTGTATCCGTCAACAGTGCAAGCTGCCATGTAAACAAACAATAGTTCCCAACTTGGTCGCCGACACTCGTATCTCAAACGGGTAATATACACACATAGCAGTGTCGCCAAATTTGCGAAACGAGATAGACTCAATTCGCCCTGTCCGATCCCACGCGGTACGGCCTGACTGTGCGGCTTTGATCGTGCTGTTAACTGGCTATTTGTTGTACACATCAAGCAATGCCGCCAAATTGACTAAGAATTTTATGGGAAAGGGACTAGCGACCATAATGTGGGCAGAGACCGCGGAAAACTACTAGTTAGGCCTATACGGTATGAGGGGGCGTGGTGGCGCAGCGGTCAAGCTGTTTGTCTATCACCAGGGTAGACCAGGTTTGATTTCCGGTCAGAACATGTGAGATTTTCGAAATGAAATGCCATGTTCTGTGGTTCGGATTCCACGTAAAAATGATCGCAAGATTAACGGTCACGTAATTCTACATGCTTCCTTCTAGTATGGCTGAGGTTAGAATCGACCGCAACTCTCTTTAGTTTTGCCTCACAAGCCTGTGTAGCCTATTCCAACTCACAAAACAGAATTAAAATTTCTTTGCAGGAGCCGGACTTCAGGGCCAGAGGTGATCTAAATGTTAAGATAAATTAACTCGTAAGATAATATTGTACTCGCGTTGCAAAACTATGCATGAGCAGTTATTTAACATTACAAACATATTGGTGGTTTTCTTTCCTGCTCCAATCAGAATGTTCGCTTGTCGGTGATACCAAGGTGCACTGATGGGTTCTGTGCACGGAGTCAATTACGAAAATCTAAATAAGGGAAGTTACCTGAGGCGTGTTTCACTGCCCCCACTCCAAACTAGACGTGAAGGTAAATATTGTTGGAATGTGTCAACCTGCACTGATCTTCAAGGTGTTCTTCATTATCTAATCTTGTTATCTCAAAGACTTATTCGATACTATTCATTAGCAAGTTCTGACATTATTCCAGATTCCTGGAGTTCTTTAGCCTTGCACTTAAAGCTCAAGTTCGGTCAATGTCTTTGTTTTTCTCAGTTATTATTCAGATCTGCACATTTGAAGTTTTATGTTTTAGCTTCGTAAAAATGTCCTCATATGGAAGTTTAAAGCTGAACTTTGATCTTTAAAACGATATCGTTGTTACCAAAATGCTTATACTTATTCGGCTACAAAACAAGTTGCATTCGTAAATAAAAGGGCAGAACATTCCTTGTTCGAGCACCTCCGCTTCTGGCCTCGTTGCGACAACTCATGCTTACAAAATGTATAGTTTCCCACATTACAACATGCAAAAAAACTATCCAAGTCAATAATCGAGACCTGCTTAGAACCATAAGACGAAAAACAAAGTGACGTATAATGAATGTAGTGTAAATATATTTGTATACTTAAATGCACAACTTGTGCGTGTTTCTTTAATAATAACTCTCAATTCTCCGGCCCTTTGTACTTGGATAACATGTTGGCAGCGCTGATTATATTACGGAAACTCTAGTGGGTCCAGGTGTAGGTAGCTGTCAGTCAACATACAAAACCTACCTAACCTGGGGCTTACGCCCCACACCCCCTGGTGTAGTACAATCAGTAATTTTTGTCCAGACAGTCAACTAACCAAGTAGCGACCAATGGTTTCGTCCGTTTTAACCACAAATACTCCAGGTAGAGACCGTGCTGGGCGTGATTTACACTGGGCGCGAATTACAGGACACCAATCCAATTAGCGCAGTTCGACCAACCTGGTCTGTCCACAACAAACAAGGTTCCTCAGGAAGCAGCAGTAGAGTGGGCATAAATGTTATCGGCACTCTCGGTTAATTTATCTGAAAGTATGACGGGATTATATCAGCGCACAGTGACCGTTAATTAGGTGTAGCTGTCCATGCCAAGAGGCATTTAGTTCAAGGCCCAGGTCAAGTCCTCTATGCTGTAGTGCGCACGCACCTAGCCTGACATTCACCTAGTTTTACTACTTTTATCAACTCATGTGATCTTATTTGAAAAAACGAATTACAGTGTTCAGTAAAATGACCTCTGTATCCAACACTTTTCTATTTTCCGTTGTTTAATGTCGTGGATATCAGATTCATGCTTCAGCCATAAAACGTTTCTCCGCGTCTACTGTAGAACACCGATAGCCAGCCTTAGCGATCTCAGTTTTGCAACTTTCATTTCTTCAGTTCCACTTGATGCCTCTGGTTCATTCTTTAGAAGAAGAAGAAGAAAGGAATGAAGTTTGTAGTTTTACGTGACCGTTAATCTCGCGACCATGAGCCACGGGACATCCTTTTTACGTGGAATCCGAACCACAGGACACGGCATTTCACTTCGAAAATCTCATATGCATTGACCGGGAATCGAACCTGGTCCACCTTGGTGAGAGGCCAACAGCTTGATCGCTGCACCACCATACCTCCCAGGAAGGAGGAGAAGAATAGATACACTTCTACAAAGGTTCAACAGTTTTTCCTAGAAGCTAGTACCAATAATAATAATAATAATAATAATAATAATAATAATAATAATAATAATAATAATAATAATAATAATAATAATAAGTGGACCCATGCGGGAACTCTCGCATGTGTATAAACCACTCGTCTGGATTTATTGGTATGCGGGCTCGACGCGACACATTTCTGGCAGGGTCTATTGTCTTGTTTATTTGTTTAAAGGCACTTTTTAAATCAGAGTGCAATTCGTCACTACTGCGGGTAATTTTCCTTCTTTTCATTGCTCATTTGTTGCGATCGGTTACTTGTGACATTCTATGTGTATATAGGCTACCACCCGCCTGGCAGTACTGTCATGCGGGCTCACCGCGATACAGTTCTGGCAGGGGCTATCACCTTGTTTATTTGTTTTAACTTACTTCATAATCAAATAAATATATTTTCGTTGACTTTTCAAGAAATGCAAGATATTTCCTGTACCGTACTATTGAGGCGATTTGACAAATGTTGGTACATGCCGCACCTTCTAAGTCCCAATGATTTAAGAGTTTGAGTTTTATGAAACATACACCTTAGCGTTTTATATGGAATAATAATAATAATAATAATAATAATAATAATAATAATAATAATAATAATAATAATAATAATTGGGGGCAGGTCACAAATGAAAAAATTAAATGGGAGGTGTTGCACAGTTCGCTACTCCTTTGGGGGTCCGGGCACAGACACCAAGAGCCCGCTGATGAGCCAGCTTGGAGATCCTAGGTGAAACCCTACACAGGACACGGCACTGGCCGTTAAAGCCAATATACTAAGACGATTATTATTATTATTATTATTATTATTATTATTATTTATTATAGGTAGTTATTGTTGTTTTAAGGGGAGGAACAGCGATGTCATCTGTCCCGACACGGCAAAGATCTAGATGAGTTGCTGGATTTTCTTTTACTTGTCATATTGTTAGGCCACTTTTATTATCACAGTAATTTTGAGATCATACTTGATTGTGAAATACGTATCTTGTAGAATGAACATGTCATATTTATGAGAAATTAAAGATAATAATAGTGAATGTGGAGTACAGTATGAGTGATATCTAATAGGAGAATATGGAACAGTCGCTGTCTCGGGTAGTGCTGAAGGATACATATGTGTGAGAAGTCTAACACCTGGCGACGTGGGTAGAGAGGCAGAGTGACGTAAAGAATTTCAATATCCACTTTGTAGCGAGGAAGCAATAAATGCGAGGTATATTAGATCGTAATATCCCACACGCAGGAAGCAGATAACGCTGTCTTGAATTGCACTCTTCATAGTCCGTCATACACGATTAGATTTCCTGCAAGCTTCTCACTGGTTCATACGTTGCTGTTGTTGACTCATTTAGGGGCTTTGTGACATCGTGGTAATGTACTTGGGTGTGTGTAAACTGTCTGGTAACCTGTGTTATTGTGATTGCTCTACTATTGTGTGTTTTTGTAATTCAGATGAGGATTGGGAAGGAGACGGCCGTGGTCTTAACCCTGTATGGGATAGTGGTCTCTATATTAGCTTATTATAAGGACAGTTTATGCTTTCAAAGCTGCTGATAGTTGAATCTTTAAGCCAAATTTCGGTGAATATTCATGCCGAAGTGCTAGTATTTCTAAAAATCAAATTTTATATACGTATATACTTGACTTAATGTGGTGGATAAAATTAAAAAGAATAAAACTAAAAACATTAACAATTAAAGTGTAAAAATAAAATATAAATATACAAATAAAAATCAAAAAAAGTAAATTACAACGTAATGAAAGAAATACAAAAATTAAAATAGTTAACATAACTATAAACAATTATAAAATAATTGTAAAATCAATTCGAAATTAATCAATTAATTAAATAAAAGGAAAATATCAAAATTAAATCTATAAGAACATAAATTAAAAATAATTATATAAAATGAGAGAAACAGAAAATAAAATTAATAATAATAGTATTGTATGTCTACCCCTTATTATTCCCGTTTTTCCTACGGGGTCGGGGATGAGATGCGATGGAAGTCTTTGTGGCGGATGATTTTTACGGCCGGATGCCCTTCCTGACACCAACCTCATGAGAGGAGTTAATGAGAGATGAAATGAATGATGGAGAATGAAACTGGGCAAGGATGTGGAAGGAAGCGGCCGTGGCCTGTCAGAAGTTACCGCCACTGAATTTGCCTGGAGTTGAAAATGGGAAACCACGGAAAACCATTTCAAGGACGGCCGACGGTGGGGCTCGAACCCACGCGTCTACCGAGTCAGCAGAGAGCTTGGCCCCGTGACCTAACGCAGCGCTTTAGCGAGCGCAGCCACTGCTGTCGGTAAAATTAATAATAATAGTAATAATTAAAATAAAATAAAATGTAAAACACGTTAAAAATAGTTTTGTCCTTTAAAGGGTTGTTAGGAACCATGTCGGCATTCGTATGGAGTAGAGGTGGGAAACCACGGAAATCCACCTCCAAGATGGCTGAGGTGGTAATCGAACCCACCTCATCTCACTTTTTTTTCTCACGAAGTAGAGTATACCCCGTTCCAGCCCTCAGACCAGAATTACATTTCTTGGCAGAGACGTGAATCGAACCCAGGCCTCCGTGGTGACAGTCAAGGATACTAGCCATTACGCCACGAGGTTAGACGAGTTGATTTCCTGTTGCTAATTCATTTTAGAGGATTTGGATATCTGAGTTATCTTCCCCATATGCATACTTATGAGTTGAATTTGTTTGATAACCTGTGTTTCTACAGTGACTGTATATTGCCACGGTGGGTGAGTGGTTATCGTGTCGGATTACCAACCCCAAGCTTTCAGGTTCGCTCCTGCCCATGGTAAGTGATTTTTGAAAGGCGACAAAAATCATGGCACGCATGTCATACGTTCATGGCATGTTAATGAACCCATTTGAATCCAGTAGGCAATGTTCATAATGGCAAAATTATCTCGGGATTTTCCGCTAACACAAAAGTTCCTCCTTTCTCTACTAGAAAGCACTATAATGTCAAGGAGCTTAGATATCTATACCTCCTTGACTTTCATAGCGTTCCAAGGAACAACTAAATTCCACATGCAACCTGCCCTTTGGTCGTCAAATAACAAAGCTGGCACACGAAGCCATACGATATTATTATTATTATTATATAGTGACTGTAGTGAAAATTAAAATCCACAACCTGCTTCCAGTCGACCGACCGGGTCAAGAATGGAATGAAGGAAGCCCCCATCTAGCAGCGAGGATATGAACTGTGCCGGCTGCCGAAACCTGTCGCACTCCTCTGAGGCAATGATTTAAAGAATGACAGATGAATTGAAATGATAATGGAGAGTGTTCCTGGAATGAAATTTTGACAGGGAAAACCGGAGTACCCGGAGAAAAACCTGTCTGCCTCCGTTTTGTCCAGCATAGATCTCACATGGAGTGACTGGGATTTGAACCACGGACCCAGCGGTGAGAGGCCAGCGCGCTGCCGCTTAAGCCACGGAGGCTCCAGTGACTGTAGTAGTGTGTGTAATTATCAGCATATAGGATTGGGGTAGATATCCGGGGACTTGAACTAAGACACCATTCAGACATTTGCCTAGAGGCAGTGTAGAAAAATCCGTGGAAAAACGTCAGTCAGGATGGCCACCACCAGCACCGGGATAAGAACCACCGATCTGCACATTAGATGCAGCGCCCCATTGCAGTTGTGTAATGCGTGACAGTGCGCATCGTTACGCGCACCGCGGGCTGTACTTGGAATAATACCCTTATTGTTATGATGGTCTTACTGTATTGACGAGTTCCTCAGAAATCTCTCTTAGCATTACGACCTTTATCTTCTATCAATACTGTTCTTAGAATACACAATTACTGGATTGCTAATTACAGAGCTATGTAATTAAGGATGAACAGAATGGTTTGCGGAAATTAAGTTTCGCTGTATACTATGTTGATTGCATCAGAACTAAATGCACTTGTTGATCTAACCAGGTATAGCCAGTGCCAGGCACAATCAACTGGGCTGGTAACGTGATGTCTGCGAGAGGTTATCGGTAGAGCTGTGCGGATAAACAAAACGTTATCCGCATCAGCCCCCCATCCGCACGACATTTCTCCGCATCCGCACGTTTGTTATCCGAATCTACTAGCATACAATGAAATGAAAATCCACAGCCTGCTTCCAGTCTCCGACCGGGTCAGGAATGGAATGAATGAAGCCCCATCTAGCGGCGAGGATATGAACTGTGCCGGCTGCCGAGGCCTGACGCACTCCTCTGGGGCAATGATTAAATGAATGACAGATGAAATGAAATGATAGTGGAGAGTGTTGCTGGAATGAAATTTTGACAGGGAAAACCGGAGTACCCGGAGAAAAACCTGTCTGCCTCCGTTTTGTCCAGCACAGATCTCACATGGAGTGACCGGGATTTGAACCACGGACCCAGTGGTGAGAGGCCGGCGTGCTGCCGCCTAAGCCACGGAGGCTTACTAGCATACAATATTTGTAATTAGATAAAGCATAAATTACTAAAGCGACATATTTAGACACTTGAGGAGAATATCGTTCCCCTTGCCTTTGTATGTCATGTGCTATGTTTAAAATGAATGTTATACAGCCAGAATTGCAACCCTTTCCTGTTCGGAGTGTTAAATATGCTTAATGACATCATTTGAATGAGATTAGCTTAAATCCTCATCTTACATTATTTTGTCATGAATGAAACATTACGGTACGGAAAAATATGATATGTCATAAACATCCGCGATCTAATAACGATATTAAACAAGTTCGGATTGTATTCTAAAAACTATCAGCAAATTTTCTCCAAACATTATCCGCAGCTTATCCACTATCCGCACAGCCATGCATACTACATGTATATCTGCATGGCGTGCAGGAGCTCTACGAAGTCGAGAGACAACATTTAAAATGTAAGTGTTAACATCGCAGACTTGGAGGAACCGGACTGGCGAGGACATACTGTCAACGCGGCAGGAGATGGCAGTTGAACACGCTGTGACGGGGTGCGGGGGGTCGTATAGTACGCATGCGCGGTCCACCTATTCCGGCTACCCGCATGCCAATGGTTATTATTGCAGCAGACGACACGCAGCTAGTGAAAGAAGGAATGTGCTGAGTGAGTGAAGCAAGTAGTGACAAACTGAATGTTTTTGGAATGCGCGATACGCAGTGAGCGGGAAGACATCTGCAGTTCAAACCCAACTGCCAACTCCTGGCGCGATATCAGTAGGTGTGCGAGGTCAGATCCGGAGTATAATGATGTCAGTGGTTCTTGAGGCAGATATTCTACTTATTACTATGCAAACAGGCCGAAACTAAGGTCCACGCAAATATCATTTCATTTCATTTCATTTCCTTCTCATAGTTCTTTCTTACTTTCTCTTACTCCACACTTCCTTCATTCTTTCAGAGTGTTGCGCCTTTCTCTCTGCTGTCTGTCTTCCTCCCCTACGTTCTCTCTTTCTCCCAGAAGAACCTTTATGAATAGAAAGTATTTCCTTGAATTGTGTTCTGTCTCGACAGTCATCTGTAATTCCTAGCCTCCGGAGTTCTTCCTTCATCTGCTTCCCCCTTGGCTCTTCAGATTGTATATTTTATCAAAAATTTGTTTATTTATTCTTGTTATATTATTATTATTATTAGACCATTATTGTGATTATTATAATTATTACCGCTAAAGCACAGCGTTAGACCATGGGACCAAGCTATCTGCGGACTCGGTAAACGTGGGTTTGAGCCCCACCGTCGGCCATCCTTGAAATGATTTTCCATGGTTTCCCCATTTTCAACTCCAGGCAAATGCTGAGACGGTACCTTCTGACACGCCACGGCCGCTTCCTTCCACATCCTTGCCAAGTTGCATTCACCATCATTCATTTCACCTCTCGTGAGGTTGGCGTCAGGAAGGGCATCCGGCCTTAAAAACCATCCGCCACAAAGACTTTCATCGCATCTCATTCCTGACCCCGTTGGAAAACGGGAATAATAAGGGGTAGATATACGTTGTTATTATTATATCGGCAATACTACTAGACTACTATTACAGTGAGGGCTCTCCCTATAGAACGGAGCTTTCCAAAGGCCATGCCGTGGACAGGTCGCAATGACTGACCGTCACATTTATAGCATGTGCCGATTACAACAGCGGGTCGTGTAGCCCTGGATGCTGTCATAGCATTTATTACATACACAGCTGGCAAGATACCTTAGTTGTGATTTCTTTTATTAGCGTATGGCTTTTAGTGCCGGGAGTGTCCGAGGACATGTTCGGATACCGTCGCGTGAGGAGTGTTGCCTGGGGGGAGTGTGAATCTAAGGACGATGAATTGGAAGGTAGCGGCTGTGGCCAATAGTTAGGAACCAACCCCGGCATTTGTCTAGAAGGAATAAGGGAAACCACAGAATATCATCTTCAAAGTTGCTGGCGGTAGGATTCGAACCTCCTCGCCTCCCGGATGTGAGCGACTGCCTGCAGCCAAGCCGTAACGACCACGGCCATCTCACCCGGTTTAGTTGTGATAATTAAGCCTTACTGTGAAGTGATGTTCTATTTAGGGTCTTGAACATCGTGGTCATCAGAGAGGTGTACTTAGGTTTTGTTGTATGTGTTTTGTCGACTATGCACGATAGCCAGCTTGATTGTATGGCTTTTTGAGGCTAGTACTGAGGAGACGGCCGGGTAGTATCACCGCAATTACCAGCAGTAGAGGTGGAAAACATTACAGAGCTGTCGATCGATCAAAATTTTTGATCAGTTAGCCTTTAACGGTTAATCGGCTGATTACTCGAATTTTAGTCGGTTTCACACAGTACCGGTTCGAGACAAAGAAACCTTTGAATAATATACACTATTTTAAATGTTTACAATTCCATTTGCTATGAGGCTGATATAATTTTAAATTTCTATTGGATTGGTGGCGTGCAAGTATAAATAAATTCAAAAGCATTTAAGTTATGTTATTGTTGTTTTAAGGGGCGGAACTACAAGGTGATCTGCCCCTAAAAAGGCATTTAAGTTAATAATTATCCAGCAAACCCTGACCAACACCACCTCCAAAGTGAAATTCAGAGGAGAGATGTCTGATGCCTTTGAAATCAGAACAGGAGTGAGGCAAGGATACGGTCTATCACCTTTTCTATTCAACTGTGTTTTAGAAAAGGTCATCCGAGATTGGCGGAAGGAAATGAAAAATTCAAGGGTAGAAAATGGGGTAAGGCTCGGGTACAAGTATATGAATCTTACAATCGACTATCTAGCCTTTGCAGATGATCTAGTGATCTTTTCAGATTCCATTGATACGGCAGAAGAGCAACTTAACCAACTGAAAAATCAAGCACTGAAGGCTGGGCTTCAAATCTCCTTTGAGAAGACACAATTCATGACAAACATAAAATCAGCGCCCAGGGAACTGGAGGTTGGACTAGGAAAAGTTCATAAGGCAGAAAAGTTCAAATACCTCGGTGAATGGATAGAGCCTAACCTATCAGAGAAAGAAGCCTTCGTATCACGCATTAATAAAATGGAAATGGCATACAACCTGACTAAAGAATCTACAATAAGAGATCGATATCCTTAAACGTCAAAATTGACATTACTGCACTGTTATTCGACCAGAGGCTCTGTATGCGGCAGAGACTCTAATAATGAACAAGAAAGGTCTAATGGAAAAGCTAGAGGCTATAGAAAGGACGATTTTGAGGAAAATCCTGGGGCCCATCAAAGAAAACAGCGAGTACAGAAGGCGTCACAACCACGAATTGTACAAGCACGTGGAGAAGATCAGTGACACGATACGAAAAAGGATTGCCTTTTATAGCCACGTGACACGAATGAGCCCAGGCAGGATATCAAAACGGATGTTGACGTACTTTCAAGATATTAAAACCAAAGGGGCATGGTTCTCGGAAGTTGAGAAAGATCTACGTGAAATGGAAATTTCCCCTAAAGAAATCCAGGAGCGTGTTCTACTTCAGGAGAAACTACGTACGAACAAAGGTTTCCAGGGAAAGACGAAGTTGAAGACAGGGAAGGCGAAGTCCCAAGAGAGAAAAGAACAACACCGGAGACGAATGCGGGAACACTGGGCGGTAGTTATAGCTCGGATGAAGAGACAGTTGAACTGACGTGGTCCCTAGTTGGCCGAATCGAAGAAAGAAGAAGATTATTTAAAATATATTTCAATATTGATTAATGAACAAGCGTTTGAAGTTGAAGTTTACAGTTACTTAGAGTCACACTTCTTTGCTCCAGGACTTCAGACATGTCAGTAAGTTGAAATGCTCAGAATTAAGGGCTGCCATTCTCTTAGTAACAATATTTCCAGCGTCACTAAACACCCTGTCACACGGAACTGATGTAGCCGGATTGCAAACAATTGTTTCGCTATGCGTGCAAGATGTGTAAGTTGGACTGAATGTATTTTCCACCCTTGTAGAGGGTCTGCGAAGTCATCTTCTAGTTCCAAACGACTTGTAAACGTCAGTAATAAGACAATAATAGCCTGTCCGATATTTCCTTTCCTATTGTTTGTAAAAGCGGTGGACAAATCCCTCAGTTTAGAAGATGCAATTAAGGAGATATTATCGCTTATACCTTTCTGAAACAAAGGTATGAGCATCACTTAACTTTAATGACCTGCTAATCTTACAATAGCCGATGCTAGCACGCCAAATGGCAAATAATAATACACTACACAGGTTTTATGCTACAAAAAACAATTACTTTCCCTACACCTCACTACTATTTTAATGGGTTCGATTAATCGACTTAAGCACATTGATCGGATAATCGTATTTTTAGATTAATCGGTTAGTCGTTCCGATTAATCGATTAAATCGACATCTCTAAAAACAACTGAAAATCAATTCTATGATGACATAGGTAGGTCTCGGACTCTCCCCTTCTCCGTTAGGGAACGTACTCGTACTAAGTGACCAAATTTTTAAGATATTTCGGCCCCTCCCTCCCCTCGGTGACCACTCGTAGTAGGCCTATATGCCAAGACCCTCCCCCCCCCCCTTAAAGTTTTTAGGTAGTATTGACAAGTATAATTTTTAATAATTTCGCAGGCAGAAAGTGAAACAAATGAAAATAATTTGATTCATATTCGTCTTTATTAATACGAATATAATTATGTTCATGTCAGATTAACGCCAAATATCACATAGGTTATAATCTCCGACCAACTTTAAAAACATGCAAATATCATAAATTGTTTAAACATTCATGAAATGCGCTCAGAATAGTCACCTTCAAGAAATAATTAAGAAGACTAGCATTTTTCTTAGTCGCAATCTGGCAAAGTTCTTCAATTTTTAACAATGTTAGACGCTCTAGCTCTTCCTGTTTTTTTTTTGGTGCTATCTTTTAAAGGCACCCATCATTTTTTTGTATTGCTTGCATTGACAAGGAATCCTTGTAACATTTTATAAAAGCTTTGTACAGCCGATCGTTCAACGACATTATTGTACAGCATGAACTCTCGTCAACTTGCTTGACAACTTCACTGAACTACAAACAGTGTCTGTTTTCGATCAGCTGACGTCTCGACAACGTCAGCGCCACCAACTGTGAGGGCCACCTTCTTCCTCGATGCAAGTCTCAAATATAAATACACGCACTAATCCAGTCATCACAATAACCCCCAGGGGTTCAAGACTAGTGGGACGTTGGTAGGCGACCATGGGACACCAGCTGAGTCTGGTATTGCTTCCACTTACTTATACCAGGCTTCTTTCTGTTATATTTCTTTTCGACCTTCCTTGGTCAACTCTTGTTCTACCGACAGTAGTGGCTATGCGGGCTAAAGCGCTGCGTTAGGTCAAGGGGCCAAGCTCTCTGCTGACTCGGTAGACGCGTGGGTTCGAGCCCCACCGTCGGCTGTCCTTGAAATGGTTTTCCGTGGTTTCCCATTTTCAACACCAGGCAAATGCTGGGACAGTACCTTCTGACAGGCCACGGCCGCTTCCTTCCACATCCTTGCCCAGTTTCATTCATCTTCATCCATTCCATCTCTCATCCCGACGCGCAGGTCACCCACGGGCGTCGAATAGAAAGACCTGCACTAGGTCTCTGAGGAGACCACACGAAAAAAAAAAACTCTTGTTCTCTTCCAACACCGACGGTATTAGGGTATCCAATTCCCGCCTTAATTGGTCCTTGTCTCATCTTTCCCGATACCCTCATTCTTCGAGGGGTCAGTCCTCTTGTTTATCTTAACATGATATCTCTTGCCTTCTGCACATGGCCCTAAAGGAGGCTGGGTGTATGTAGCTCTACCACTTAAGGAGCACCCTGGATAGAGCTACTCCCTCAAGGGTTCATGGCTGGTGAGTTCCGGATTTGATAACCCCGAGGGATTCCTTAGCTGGTTCGGGTTTCTCACTATTCCAGTGTCTCTGTGCTGGACCCTCTTTCCCTTTCCTATCTGGCCTTCATGGCTCTCCTTCCTTCCAAGTCTTTCAGTTCTCATTCTTCGAGTGTTGAGAGTAGTCAATTATTTTCCTTCTGTTCTTTATTTTCCGTATTTTTTTTGGTATTCCATTCGTTCTTCTAGTGTAGTTAGTTTTAGTTCTAAGTGTGCAGTTTGTCTTAGTTCAAAGTGTATTGTTAGTTTTCAGTTCTAAGTCTGCAGTTATTTTTAGTTCTAAGTGTGTAGTTAATTTTAGTTCCAAGGATGTAGTTAGTTCTGGTTCTAAGGATGTAGTTAGTTTTAGTTCTAAGGGTGTAGTTAGTTTTAGTTCCAAGGGTGTAGTTAGTTTTATTTATAGTTTCCATTTCAGTTTTCATTTTCACTATCACCCAATCCATTAGGGGCCGATAACCTAGATGTTAAGTCTCTTAAAACAATAATAATCATCATCACAATAACACGAATTTCAGACGAATGCTACACAAATACACGGATCCATATGACCACGATGTCATGAAGCCCCTAAATGAATCAACACCACCGTCAATCGAACTACCGATCTCTGGGTTGTGTGAAGATCCCCATGACGCGAACGACACAAACGGAGACGAATTCCGGATGTTTGTTTGCTAATTTGTCACCAGGCAGCGATAAGAATCGTGCTATGACGAGGCTTATGGAGAGTTCTTCATACCATAAATTGCTAATGACTACGGCAGCTATTAAAAACATCCGATGTTAAGTACGTAGCTTTAAGTTGATATTCATTAAACTTCCAGAGCAGCACCGTAACGTTTGAAGTTAATGAGACATGTACTTAACGACAAGAAATGGTTTCAGGTCTCTCTGATCGGCGTGCGTGAATGCCAAGTATGTTACACTACAGGGTGGCCACAAAGTCCCGTTACCCCCCATCCCCCTCTTATAACCAATAGAAACCCATAACCCTAGTAAAATAAGTTGTACACCATTTCTAAGAGAGGTTTTCTTGGGAATATACGGCATTACGAGTCCAAAACATCAGTCTGTGCACCATCTTTTTCATGGAAAAGGATAATACGGCGCCAAGTTCTGTGCGACATTCTTCGGAGCATTGCTGGTGTGACCTTAGTGAAAGCTTGTCTCACAGGATCTTTCAGTTCATCCGTGGTATTGTATCCGTTTTGTGAAACGATACCCTTTATGAACCCCCAAAGCGCATTATCACACGTGGTAAGGTCTGGGGTTCGAGGTGGCCAGGCAAGTGGAGCCGGCAGCACAGGAGAACCAACCACTTTGCCTCGTTTTGGTAAATGATCAGCGGAATTGCAAATACCCCGGTCGACAATTCAGAAAACCGTACAACTTATTTAACTAGGTTTAGGGGTTTCTATTGGTTATAAGAGGTGGGGGGCGGGTAATGGAACTTTGTGGTCACCCTGTAGAGTACAGCTAATTCACACTAATGGGATCCAGTACTGTTCGGGTCAACCGGAGTATTACAGTGTTTCTAGACTACAGCCTTCAGGTGAAGTGTCTTAAGCTGGCTTCAGACGTTAACACTCAGGTTCGTATCCAGAAATTTTATGTCGGAGAGGCATCGATCTCGTACCTCGGGGATGACAGCCAAGATTGCTAGTCACTGCGCAACGGAAGATATGCTGGAATCTCATGATATTGTATAAACAGATAAACTTAAGTATAAAATTTAAAAATATAAATTACAAAGGATAAAAATTAAAATTAAAGAGAAAACGTAATATTAATAATAACTAAAACTAAATTTAAATAAATACAAATACAATAATTGATAAAAAGTTTTGTCCAATAAAGTGTTACCACCACCACCACCACCACTACTACTTCTAATAGACTAAACACCATACACCAAAATATCACAGGTTATCAGACAAATGAAACAACATCAACAACAAACAGAAAACCTTCCAGTATTATGCCGTTTATGTTGACCGGTTTCGCACACAGTGTGTAGCAAGTGTCTGCTGGGTGAAACACACTCGGCAAAAATCCGTAGTTTAATTACTTGGCTGTGAAAGTTAATCTTCATCAGCATACATTTGCAGAATTGTGAGCTAAAACGAATTTTATATCTCAGAATAATACGGAAGTAAATTCATATTTCAAAATAATCAATACTTTTTAAAGTAAATTATAGTAAATACATAAATAAATAAATTAATTAATTAATCAATCGGTAGTGCAACCTAAAGGATTGTACGCTTCGGAGTGTATTATTTTAAATAAAAAGGGGGAGTTCCAAGAACTGTAGAAAAGAAAGAAAGGAGGATTCTGCGAAAAATACTCGACCACTGAAAACTACTGATGGGACTTGGAGGAGGAGGTAAAACGAAGAACTATACAAGTGCACTGAGAAGATCACGGACACAATGAGGAAGCGGAGGTTGAAGTTCTACGGACGCCTACTCAGGATGGATGAATTCAGACTGACCAAAAGGATCTTCAACTAAATCATGGGGTTAAAGGCCACATCTAAATGGGTAGATGAGGTGGAAAAGGATGCAGCGGAAGTTGGAAGCACACTAAAGATGGTCCACAACAGAAGAGAGTTTAGAAGGAGATTAGACAGTATAAAAGCATTTCAGGAGAAACCAACAATGAGGAGGCCCAAGAGGATCATTTCCGATGAGGAGAGAAAGAAAGGAAACGAACGCATGAAGAGGTTCTGGGAGGAGAAAAGAAGAAAAGCCAAACAGTCTGAAGTTCTTTGCGGTCCATAGTTGGCCAAATTCAAAAAGAAAAAATAAGACAAAAATAAAGAAAATAAAAATGAACAATCAATAAATAAATAAACAAACAAACGGGCCTACATAAATAAATAATAAGTATTTAAATACGTAAATAAATTACTATCGTCATACCCAGCATGCACATTTCTCCTCCCTCTTGTCAATTCCTCATTTATTTAATTTTATTCTTGCTTAATTACTCATTTACCATGACGAGTCAGTTCTGAGAGTGACAAGCAAACTATTGTTGATGGAAAGTCAGTCGATTCGTCTTTACCAAAATAACTGAAGAATTAAGGATGAGATATGACTTGATTCTCTTGCAGGCTGATATGACAGATATCATTAACAGTTTTATGGATTTTCTAGAGATAGTAAGTCTTTATATGGATTTCCTGTGTGTTGTTTTATCATAAATTCCTGTGTTATCTCGCATTGCTTCCTGAATGGCTTTTGATGACTCACTCAGCAATCTTCATAATAGTACATTTTATGTATGAACCTTTTGATTTCCTGACTTAAGCTTTATACAGTGTTTATCCCCGACCGACGTGGTGTATAAGGACCATTTTCACAGTTTAATGTTTGGCTCTTGGTCATTTGCTATGGTCTGGCGTCAAATCTACTGGAGTAAATCACAAGAAAATTCGTATTTCAGTAGATGGCACACCTGCAATAAAACTAGATTACAAATTATTTATGTAAAGCACAGGGTTCAAGGCGTTAACGGGAAGCCCAAATCCTCGGAGTAAGGCAATTGCGTAATCAAAGATCTTCTCGTGACACGACAATATCTTGGTGACTTACTTCCAGGTGCGGTGCGTCATTAAGGGCTGAAAGAGCCCCGCCCACCCAAGGCCGCTGGGCCGAAATGCACACAATTTGTTTTATTAATGTCTTTAAAAATTACTTAAAATTGCAGAGAAGTGTATTTCCCTTCTCGAATCTCTTAAAAGAATCCACTGTACATAACTTAACTCATCCCTAGCTTAAGTTCCTGACAGTCATGTGCGGTGTATTGTAATAGAAAGGGCAGATCTACAGAACCTTCCATGCAACGCATGTGGAGTGATTGGCTGGGTGGCGAAACAGTGGATACAGCACTGTCTTGCATGATAATTCTTCTGTGCTATGAAATGATTTCCTTTTCTCTTCAAAGGCCTGGAGAATTGGTCCTTAACGTTTAGTTAGAGAGAAATAGAATATATCTCTCTTTTACTTCCAGTTTCTGTCTCAGTTTGAAAGTCAAACTGGACTATGAGAGATGGGTCTACCCACCCCACGCCCTTAAACAGGTACTTAGCCATTGTTCACAACTTGTTGAAGTTAAAGTTTTACACAAATATATCTATACATTTTCAATTGTCTGGTGTTCCAAGCACTGGGATGTCTTAGTAAGTTCTGTGAATGAAGTTAATTTCTATTAATTGATGTTCTTTTATCTTTTGTGATATGTAGTTTATTATGCTGATTGTGTGACATAGGTAAATGATTGCAGTGGAATAATTATTAACACATCCATTTTCTTCTATACCCCTGAACACAAAGTTGGAAATAAAAACATTAAGACCTCATCAACCAAGGTGATAGATAAAGTTGCTTCATCCATGCACAGGAAAGGAGAATATATTTACAAATAAGGAGGGCCATGTGAGTAAAGTTTATAATGCTTGATCTATTTATTACAATTTGTTTCAAATGTTGTGTTGTGTGGACTGGAGATAACGGCAATATTGGCAGCAATAAATGTCAAGTATAAAATAATGTTTATTATGAAACAAAAATACCATAATCTGACCCACCCTTTAATTTTAGTCAGGAGCCGCCCCTGCTCACTTCCTTCCGATATTCTGAGAATATCGCCACGAGGTGAAAGGGATACCTTTCTGACGTGAATATGTCAGTTCTAATACATGTGTCTCATTCAAGCATATAAGGAGTCACGAGATATCTATCATTTACTTTTCACGGACTGTGGAGCGAGTTCATACCGGTGCTACTAAAACACTGTCTCCAGACAGGAGCAGGAATGATTGATTCTCTTCAGAGCTGTTTTATGTTTACTGCTGTTTTACCTAACCTCTTCTAGTTTGTTCGCGATAAAGAACGTGCTATGGTCCGCATCACTTTAAATAAGTTCATAACAATGCAACCTAATAATTTGACCCCCACGTCTACATTGTGATTTATAGTACATTTCTTGTTGTTGAAATCCCTGTTTCCTCTTATGTTTAAAAGTCACTAAGTTTGCAGAACTCTTGGAAATACTGAAACTATCTCGAGTAATGGAAGTTGAAAGTAGGCTGCATTGGCTGATCGTCGTTTGTCTTTTGTGACGCTATTCAGGGTCTCCAATATTCACATCGCTAGCTACATAACAGCACAATAACACAACTTGTAATGCTTTGTTGATTCTTTTTTAGGGGCTTTGCGACATCGTAGTCATGTAACCCAGGAAAGTTGGGTGTGTGTAGAATTTATCTGACAACCTGTGTCACTGTGGTGTGTGTAGAATTTATCTGATAACCTGTGTCACTGTGATGTCTGTACTAATTTCTGTATTTGTAATTGAGGTAGTATTTGGGTAGGAAGCAGCCAATTCCAGGATGGCTGAGATATGAATCGAACTCGCCTCTTCTCAGTTACCTCAAGAGACTGTGCGCACCCCGTCCCAGCCCTCAGACCAGAATCAAATATTTTGGCAGAGCCGGGAATCAAACCCGGGCCTCCGCGGTGACAGCGAAGAATTAGTACCACCTGATGGTGTAGTGGCTAGCATTTTGGCTGTGATCCTTGAGTTAGGGGTTTTATTCCAATAAATTCAATTTAATTTAATTTAATTCCGGTCTGAGGATTCGAACGTGGTGCACTGAGCCTCGTGAGGCAAAACTGAGAAGAGATGGGTTCATTTCCCACTTCAATCATCGTGGAAGTGGTTTTCCGTGGGTTCCCACTTCACTTCAGGTGAATGGCGGGATGGTTCCTAACCTAAGGCCACGGTTGTCTCCTCAATCCTAGCCTCAATTACAAATACACACTACTACAGATACATCAATAACACAGGTTATTAGATAAATACACCGCACACCCAAGTACATAGGGCTGAATGACGAAGGTGCCCGAGCCCCTAAATGAATCAACTACAACAACAATGAAAATTATAGAAAGAACAAGGAAGGAAGCTTGCAGTTTAACGTGACAGTCTCGCGATCATGAGCCACGGGACCCCCTTTTTACGTGTAATCCGAACCACAGGACATGGCATATCACTTCGAAAATCTCACATGCATTTACCGGGAATCAAACGCGGTCCACCTTGGTGAGAGGAAAACAGCGATAGAAGAAACAATTCTGACTTCATTTCTAATGAGGCAATACTGAGAAATAGAATGACGTCGAGGTTTTCTGTTTTGCCAGTACACCGTAAGTATCTCAATGGTATCAAGGACTGATTACTCTGTTCGTTTTCATGGAAGACTAGTTCTCTGTCGCTAACGGGGAAATGTGTTGCTCCATCGCGCCACTGACGCTTGTACTATACTAAGGGAAACGTGTAGCCCGTGACTCGTTTGTTCATCAAGCCGTTCATAAATCACGTTACTTTCGATTACAGACAGAACTGTAGTTTCATCAGACCAGGTTTCTTAAGTCGAGTGATCGGCTTTCACACACACACACACACACACACACACACACACACACACACACACACACACACACACACACACACACACACACACACACACACACACACACACACACACACACACACACACACACACACACACACACACACACACACACACACACACACACACACACACACACACACACACACACACACACACACACACACACACACACACACACACACACACACACACACACACACACACACACACACACACACACACACACACACACACACACACACACACACACACACACACACACACACACACACACACACACACACACACACACACACACACACACACACACACACACACACACACACACACACACACACACACACACACACACACACACACACACACACACACACACACACACACACACACACACACACACACACACACACACACACACACACACACACACACACACACACACACACACACACACACACACACACACACACACACACACACACACACACACACACACACACACACACACACACACACACACACACACACACACACACACACACACACACACACACACACACACACACACACACACACACACACACACACACACACACACACACACACACACACACACACACACACACACACACACACACACACACACACACACACACACACACACACACACACACACACACACACACACACACACACACACACACACACACACACACACACACACACACACACACACACACACACACACACACACACACACACACACACACACACACACACACACACACACACACACACACACACACACACACACACACACACACACACACACACACACACACACACACACACACACACACACACACACACACACACACACACACACACACACACACACAAGGTGATCTCATAAGCCTATTAGCCTACTTTCGATTTTTGCAAAAAATGAAAGTAGACTTATGAGATCAACACAGGGCGAAAAAAGTGTGTCTGTCTGTGTGTGTGTATGTGTGTGTGTGAGTCTGTGTGTGTGTGTGTGTGTGTGTGTCTGTGTGTGTGTGAGTGTGTGTACTCTGAATGTCTGTCCCCCCCTATCAATTCGAACAAAGGACACCTCAGTGTCATGTTTTATATCGCCGCCATCTTGACGGAAACGTAATGGCGGCCACACAAATGTTCAAAGCTTAAATCAAATTACGACTAACCTAATCATCCGATCTCTACCAAATTTTGCAACAACATACCTTTATGGGGGGAGCATCCTTTGACCAAACCAATAGGCCATCAGCGTAATAGTTTGCGGGTGGTGGCCATCTTTGTGTGAAAATCGATTCCCCCTATTAATTCGAACACGGTGCAACCGAATGGAACGAAATTTGGTACATAGGCAGTACTAACAAAAGGCACCTCAGTGTCATGTTTTATATCGCCGCCATCTTGACGGGAACGTAATGGCGGCCACACAAATGTTCAAAGCTTAAATCAAATTACGATTAACCTAATCATCCGATCTCTACCAAATTTTGCAACAACATACCTTTATGGGGGGAGCATCCTTTGACCAAACTAATAGGTCATCAGCGTAATAGTTTGCGGATGGTGGCCATCTTTGTGTGAAAATCGATTCCCCCTATTAATTCAAACACGGTGAAACCGAATGGAACGAAATTTGGTACAGAGGTAGCACTATCAGAGGGCATCTCAGTGTCATGTTCTATATCGCCGCCATATTGACAGAAACGTAATGGCGGCCACACAAATGTTCAAAGCTTAAGTTAAATTACGACTAACATAACCATCCGATCTCTACCAAATTTTGCAACAACATTCCTTTATGGAGGGAGCATCCTTTGACCAATCTAATAGGCCATTAGCCTAATAGTTTGCTGATGGCGGCCATCTTTATGTCAAAATTGATTCCCCCTATTAATTCGAACACGGTGGATCCGAATGGAACGAAATTTCGTACAGAGGTAGCACTAGCAAAGGGCACCTCAGTGTCATGTTTTATATCGCCGCCATCTTGACTGAAACGTAATGGCGGCCACACAAATGTTCAAAGCTTAAGTTAAATTACGACTAACATAACCATCCGATCTCTACCAAATTTTGCAACAACATTCCTTTATGGAGGGAGCATCCTTTGACCAATCTAATAGGCCATTAGCCTAATAGTTTGCTGATGGCGGCCATCTTTATGTCAAAATTGATTCCCCCTATTAATTCGAACACGGTGGATCCGAATGGAACGAAATTTCGTACAGAGGTAGCACTAGCAAAGGGCACCTCAGTGTCATGTTTTATATCGCCGCCATCTTGACTGAAACGTAATGGCGGCCACACGAATGTTCAAAGCTTAAATCAAATTACGATTAACCTAATCATCCGATCTCTACCAAATTTTGCAACTACATACCTTTATGGAGGGAGCATCCTTTGACCAATCTAATAGGTCATTCGCCTAATAGTGTGCGGATGGCGGCCATCTTTGTGTCAAAATCGATTCCCCCTATTAATTCAAACACGGTGAAACCGAATGGAACGAAATTTGGTACAGAGATAGCAATAGCAAAGGGCATCTCAGTGTCTTGATTTATATCGCCGCCATATTGACAGAAACGTAATGGCGGCCACACAAATGTTTAAAGCTTAAATCAAATTACGACTAACATAAACATCCGATCTCTACCAAACTTTGCAACAACATACCTTTATGGAGGGAGCATCCTTTGACCAATCTAATAGGCCATTAGCCTAATAGTTTGCGGATGGCGGCCATCTTTATGTCAAAATTGATTCCCCCTATTAATTCGAACACGGTGGAACCGAATGAACGAAATTTGGTACAGAAGTAGCACTAGCAAAGGGCACCTCAGTGTCATGTTTTATATCGCCGCCATCTTGACGGAAACGTAATGGCGGCCACACAAATGTTCAATGCTTAAATCAAATTACGATTAGCCTAATCATCCGATCTCTAGCAAATTTAGCAACAACATACCTTTATGGAGGGAGCATCCTTTGACCAAACTAATAGGTCATCAGCCTAATATTTTGCGAATGGCGGCCATCATTGTGTGAATATCGATTCCCCTTATCAATTCGAACACGGTGAAACCGAATGGAACGAAATTTGGTACAGAGGTAGCACTAGCAAAGGGCACCTCAGTGTCATGTTTTATATCACCGCCATCTTGACGGAAACTTAATCGCGGCCACCCAAATGTTAAAAGCTAAAATGTAATTACGACCAACCTAATAATTTAGTCTCTACCAAATTTTGCAACACCATATCTTTATGTGGGAAACATATTCAGACCAAACTGCAAGAACATCAGCCCAATAGTTTGCATATGGTGACCAAGTATGTGTGCAAATCGATTCCCCCTATCAATTCAAACACGGTGAAACCGAATTGAACGAAATTTGGTACAGAGGTAGCACTAGCAAAGGGCACCTCATATTCATGTTTAATATCCCTATAGCACGTTGTATTTCAACAAGCTACTACAACCAACATTCAATCATACTCCTTGAAAAGGACAAAGAATAATAACAATACCCATGCATTTAGGAGAAAGTAGGCTGTATGTTCTTTACTGAACATCTTGTTTTTAGTCTATTTTCATTTTATGAGTCGCCTCCGTAGCGTAGCGGTCCGCATGGTTAGCTGCCGCCCCGGAGGTCCTGGGTTCGATTCCCGGCTCTGCCACGAAATTTGAAAAGTGGTATGAGGACTGGAACGGGGTCTACTCAGCCTCGGGTGGTCCAAATGAGTAGAGGGGGTTCGATTCCCACCTAAGCCATCCTCGAAGTGGTTTTCCGTGGTTTCCCACTTAGTCTTCGGGCAAATGTTGGGATGGTGTCTACTGTAAGGTCACGGCCGCCTCCTTCCCTCTTCCTAGCCTATCCATGCCAATCTTCCATCCCTTCCCATCCCTCATGAGGCCCCTGTTCGCTTTGCAGGCGAGGCCACCTGGGCGAAGTGCTGATAACACCTCCCCAGTTGTATCCATCACGACCAGATGTTCCCAGCTCCAGGACACTGCCCATAGAGGCGGTAGTGGTGAGTTCCCTCGCTGAGTCCGTGGAAACCACCAACCTAGAGGGTAAATTGACTAAATAAAAAAAAACATTCATTTTTGTTAAAAACAAGGCTTATGAGATCACCTTTTGTCCGTGTGTGTTTATGTGCGTATGTGTGTGTGTCCCCCTCTAATAACTTTTAAACGGCTGTATTAATAAGATTAATCTTGGAGTATTAGAAGCCATTTTTCAGGGTGCATAGTTCTATTATAGATAGATTTTCAGTCGGTCAACATAAATTGTGCCCTATTACATTAGGCGGGAAAACAAGTATTTAAACACAAACAGCGAAATATAGACAACATATACATTAAGTTCGTCGCAACTTTTTTTAGCGTATGGCTTTTAGTGCCGGGAGTGTCCGAGGACATGTTCGGTTCGCCAGTGTTGTAGCTGCTTCGAGACGGACACCCAATGGGTGAGCTACGAGTACCGTTGGGGAGGAAAGTTGGAAGGACGAGGAGTTGGAAGGTATCGGCTGTGGCCTATAGTTAGGGACCAACCCCGCCATTTGCCTGGAAGGAAGATGGGAAACCACAGAAGACCATCTTCAAGGTTGCCGGCGGGGGGATTCGAACCTCCTCGCCTCCCGGATATGAGCGACTGCCAACAGTCATGCCGTAACGCCCACGGCTAACTCACCCGGTTTCGTCGCAATAATAAGTCATTAGATCACTTAAACTACATTAATAATAATGCAACAACTATAGAAGTGAGCAATAATATCTGTAAATAAAAATGACCTAGGCCTAGTACACAAGTTTTCAGAAATGTTTGTAATCTAAATATTGTATACTGTATATTGTATATTCGTAATACATAATCATCGTACCTTATCTAAGCCTAAGTAGCGGCTTCAGTGGCGTAGTTGATGAACTGATGTGTCCAAGATAGCGGGCTCAAACCCAGCCGAAGTCGTCAGATTTTTTAAGAGCGTTAAAATCCTTCAAGGGGCAGATGACCTCGTAGTTCCGCCTCTTAAAACAACAATAACTAACTAACTAAAATCTTTCAGTATGCCTTTCCTCGGAGGAGAAATAAAGCCGGCAGTCCCATGTCATAGATTTATGGCATGTAAACGATCCTTCCACAGACTAAACTTGTGTGAAGCTAAATTTCTAGGTTATATTTCGTTGGAACGCTCTATCAAAGTTCCAACGTTCACCACTAGGTATCATTGGCATCTGGTAGCGAAAGTTGGAACTACTTGAAATTGAACGGAACTTGTAGCTCATCCTATGGGTGTCTGCTTGAAGCAGCTACAGCCTCTGGCCAGCCGAACATGTCCTCGGACACTCCCGGCACTAAAAGCCATGTGATAGATAAATAAATAAATAAATAAGCCTAAGTGAACAGGATCTGATGATGATGATCGCTTGACGCATCCAATTAAGTACCCCCTCTTTTTGTACATAAAATCGTATTATTTCGTGATAAATATCTCATGTAATATTTATTTCTGGTTAGGGTGTATAAATACTTGTTTTCCCACCTAATGTATTTGGGTACAATTTGTGTTGACCGACTGGAAAGCTTTCTATAATAAGATTAATCTGCCAAAATATAGGTCATAGCTTATTGCAGGTCTATTCGTTATTAGTGCGTATTCTGACATACACGTTTGCCATTTTTATCTGAAGGAAAACGCGCTGTCTCTCTCTTTCCCTCAATCAATCAATCAATCAATCAATCAATCAATCAATCAATCGTGTGCCAGTAGCGCACGTCTTACTGTTAATTGTCGTCCACCTCGTTGTGTAGTGACTAGCATACATGGCTGACACCACGTAGACCCGGGTTCTATTCCAGGCTCTGCTAAGAAATTTAATTCTGGTCTGAGGTCTGGAACGGGGTACTCTCAGCCTCGTGTGGCAAAACTGAGAAGAGGCGGGTTCAATTCCTACCTCAGCCATCCAGGAAGTGTTTTCCCGAGGTTTTCCCCATTTCTACTCCAGGTGAATGCCGGGATGGTACTTACATTAAGGCCACGGCCGCTTTCTACCCAATTCCTACCTTAATTACAAACACACACACTAGTACAGACATCACAGTGCTAGAAGTTATCAGACAAATTATACACACAGCGAAGTACACAGGGCTGCATGACCACTATGCCGCAAAGCCCCTAAAAGAATCAACATCAATATCAACAACAACTGATTTTTGTAATGCACATGCCGTAGAAAGCAATTTGAGTGGAACGTTGAGTTCGTGCAATTCACTCCACTAACGGCGGTACTTTTTGCGGATCCAACCAGCCTTCGGGCTGACTATCTAACAGACAGATATTAAAGATTTAGAAGGCTGTCCTCCATATTTCAGTGGTTAATGATCGGGTGGCCTCCGGAGAGGCCAAGTGCAGGCCTTTCTAGACGACGCCCGTCGGCGACCTGCGCATCGTAATGAGGATGAAGTGATGATGAAGACGTCTCATACATCCAGCCCCCGAGCCACGGGAATTAACCCCTGGAGATTAAAATCCCTGTTGGCTCGGCTGGGAATCGAACCCGGGGCACTTCGGGCCAAAGCCTAGTACGCTAACCATTTAGCCACGGGGCCGGACCATATTTCAGTGAACTTCGGTGACGGTGATATGACCTAGAAGTTGGTTCTCATAAACTGCCTTCATTTTTTCTATGAACCCGTGAACGCTGCGTGCCCAAACTAGTTTTACAATGCGAATATTTAGCTGGTTGAGTGGCGCAGTTAAATAGAATAGGCTCTCGACTTCAGTAGCCAAGGATGGGGAATGGAATTCCAACAGCCAGTTGATATAATGGGTGTTTAAATATGATGGACCAGTATCAGAAGATTTGATGGCCCTTTTAGGGCCAAATATCGGCAGCGCGGCGCCCAAGTAATCACATCAATTAAATGGGATGTTGAACTCAGAAGCATTTTAGTATTAACAAGGTGTATTTATTATGGTGTTCTGAAGCCATTTTTCAGTGTTGCCTTAGTAGGCTAATCGAAATTTAATGTTTTTCAGTCGGTCAACACGATTGTACCCAATTGTATTGGGTATCTTTCTAATCCCGAAAAAAAAAATACATGAGATTAATAAATACACTTGGATGACCAGTTTCGATCGTCAAGCGATCATCATCAGATCCATTACACTTGTGCTATTAAATCTACAGTATATCTACAAGTATGGGTGATAATATTTACATTATGTACACTTATTTAGTTGCAGTAGTAGTTAAAATAACACAATTAGTCAATAACCATGTATGTATAATCGTTGTATGTGATTGTTTTTGTTAAGGTACTTTTTTTTCGTGTGGCTTCCTGAGAGGCCGAGTGCAGGTCTTTCTAGTTGACGCCCGTGGGCGACCTGCGCGTCGTAATGAGGATGAAGTGATTATGAAGACTTCACATACACCCAGTCCCAGGGCCACGGGAATCAACCCCAGGAGATTAAATTCCCTGATGGCTCAGCCGGGAATCGAACCCGGGACCCTTCGGGCCAAGGCCTAGCACGCTAACCAATTAGCCATGGAGCCGAACGTTAAGGTACTGAAAGTGGTGATTGTCCTTCAAATTTGCTTGCTTAGTTTGGCAGAGCAGGCAGTGACGAGAGTAGCTGCTCGCATCCAGACCGCAAACCATTCAAGCAGCTAAGTTCACAATTCGCTCTAACCTGACCATTTAACAGCAATCACACCTCAGTCATCCTAGAAGTGGTTTTCTGTGGTTTCCCACTTCTACTACAGGCAAATGACGGGATGGTTCCTAACTTAGGGCCACGTCCACTTCCTCCCCAAATTTAGCCTTAATTAAAGATATACACATACTTCGAGTACAGCTGAGAGCCTCCGTGGCTTAGGCAGCAGCACGCCGGCCGCTCTCCGTGGTTCAAATCCCGGTCACTCCATGTGAGATTTGTGCTGAACAAAGCGGAGGCAGACAAGTTTTTCTCCGGGTACTCCGGTTTTCCCCGTCACAAATTTCATTCCAGCAACACTCTCCACTATCATTTCATTTCATCTGTCAATCATTTAATCATTGCCCCAGGGGAGTGCGACAGGCTTGGACAGCCGGCACAGTTCATGTCCTCGCCGCTAGATGGGGGCTTCATTAATTCCATTCCCTGACCCGGTCGGTCGACTGGAAGCAGGCTGTGGATTTTCCTTCACTACGAGTACAGCTATCACAGGTTATTAGTTTCCACACACATGGGGCTATGTGACCATGATGCCGCATAACTCTTAAATGAATCAACAACAACATCATGTCCCGGGGTATCTACCACAATTCTAGACCCTAAAAACTACAGTCGAGCTTCGTTATCTCGAAGTACTTTCGGACATAGATACTACTTCGAGTTATCGACAATTCGAGATGACACCCATGGGGCGTGGATGAGATGAAATAAATGAAGATGAATGAACAAGTTCAATTTCAAGTAGTTCCGAATTCGGCTACCAGATGCCACTGGCACCTTGCGGCGAACGTTGGAACTTGAAAGAGCGTTTCTAACGAAACATAACCTACAAATTTAGCCACACACTGCCATTTGTAGTAGTAGGTTCTTTAACATGCCATAAATCTATGACATGGGCCCGCCGGCTTAACTATCGCTCCGAAGGAAGGCATACTGAAGGATTTTTACGCTATTAATAAATCCGACGCCATCGGCCGGGTTTGAACCCGCTATCTTGGGCATAGCAGTTCAGCATGCTATCGACTACGCCACCGAAAGCACGCTGTATTCAGTAATAGGCGGTGAAGGTTCTTGAGTCCACATAATATGCTTTTAATAACCGTTGTTGTCCTTTCTTCTGTATGGTATCTATAATTCGACTTATAGAAGTTAAACTGTATTAAGAGTCCCGAATACACACCCGAAATAAGTTACTTGGTTGATGACCAAAATATCCCAAGCTGCTAAAAATGAATACGGTTGTCATAACATGATAAGAGAAGAAGAAGATGAGGTAGGAGTAGTGACCACAGCACACGCTAAATGACGTCACCAGCCACTTGTCTCCCCATCAATGAACGTGATCATGGTCACATAGTGCACCCTAAGGCCTGGCCAGCTCGTAATGGCTTCCTCTTTACAGAACTACTGCTTGCTTCTAATTGACTATTATAGATATTGGCGTTTGGTCATCGAGAAGGCTTGCTCGTCCAACTTACAGCCGTCTCACTGACAGTTCAGAGAGAAGGCAAGATTAAGTTTGTACTTCAAGCCAGCAAACATGCCATTGCATCTTCACTCCTAATTCATTTATAGCCAGGGCCGTACCAAGTCCTACTAAGTCGAGGGCTTCCAGGCCCTTCCACGATTTTCAAATTGTGACATTATTTGGGAAGTATTTAGCATGAAATTGCTGATACCCTTATTGTTCGAGGGGTTAAACCTGTGTTTTTCTGTTCATGATAACTAACGGCTGTCTTCTGCTCAAGGCCCTAAACGAGGCAGGGTGTGCGTAGACCCACCACTTACGGTGCACCCTGGATAGTAATACACCCGCAAGGTCTTACAGCTGGTGAGTTCGGGAGTTAGTGACCCCGAGTGAACCCTGAGCTGGGTCAGTTTATTGACCTTTGTGCATTGCTTCTAGGGCGGACCATCACTTATTTCTCTTTCATATCTGGCTTTCCTTCCTTCCTTCCTTCCTTCCTTCCTTCCAAGTCCTCCAATCCTCATTCTTCGAGGGTGGAGAGCATTTCATTTCCTCCTGTCCTTTATGTTGGCTACCTAATTCTTCTTCTGTTTCCCATTTCTTCTTCTAGTATGTAAACCCGTAATTAGTTTAATTTTAAGTGTGTAGTTATTTTTAATAAGAGTTTCCATTTCATCATCATTTTCACGATCACCCAAACCATTAGCAGCCGATAACCCAGATGTTAGTCCCATTAAAGCAACAATCATCATCATCATCATAATCATCATCTAATGTAGTAAATACAGACTTATTTTTAGCCTACTTTCGATTTTTGCAAAAAATGAAAGTAGACTTATGAGATCAACACAGGGCGAAAAAAGTGTGTCTGTCTGTGTGTGTGTATGTGTGTGTGTGAGTCTGTGTGTGTGTGTGTGTGTGTGCATGTGTGTGTGTGAGTCTGTGTGTGTGTCTGTGTGTGTGTGAGTGTGTGTACTCTGAATGTCTGTCCCCCCCTATCAATTCGAACACGGTGAATGCAAATTGAACGAAATTTGGTACAAAGGTAGCACTAGCAAAGGACACCTCAGTGTCATGTTTTATATCGCCGCCATCTTTACTAAAACTGAATGGCGGCCACTCAAACGTTCAAAACGTAAAATCAAATAACGACTAACCAAATCATCCGATCTCTACCAAATTTGGTAACAACATACCTTCGTATAGGATGCGTCTTGTGACCAAATTACAAGGTCGTCCGCCATACCATTTCAGGATGGCGGCCGTGCGAATTATGCAAACTTTATAATCCATATCATGGGACCCACCAGTTCCGATTATCGAGCCAAGAATCGTTTTAACTGTTCTAAAGGAAGAGGCACGTTCGAAATTAAAAGTTTATTTTGTAATACTATAGTGCAGACGTGATTTTAAAAAGCTGAACTGATTCAGTAATAAGACAAGATGGCAGCGGATATCTTGTGCCGGACTTATATTTCACTAATTTGAGTATTGCATGCAATATAGCGTACTGATAAAAAATAAATAAACTTTGTATGAAATGCTTTATATATAAATAATATACTCCAGTGATGAAATCGTTTAGTATAAATCATTATTTGCTAACAAGTTCTATGTAAGTCATTTTAAATAGAACGATATTCGTTGACACAATTAGCTCAGTGGTAGAGCGTTAGCCTATCGCTCAAATGCCTATGGTTCAAACCCGATCAGAGCTAGGTTTTTTGCTTGAAATGTTATATGTTTATTGTTTTGTAATGACTCAGATGTTTTAAAATTAAGCGTTATATTGTGCACATTATGGTGTAAAATATTATTTAATTAAAACATAATTCGCCAGCAGATTTACTCGGGACATCTAGCTGCCAAAAAGGTAACTTCCAGATTTTATTGAAAAGTTTCTTCTTCTGGCCGCTAGAATGCACTCGCTCTGTTAGGATTATATTGTTCGATATTTCACCAATAGATGTCACGACTAGTCTACGTGGGGATCCATTGATTACTATACCATTATCATTCTATGCGCATCGAATTTGAAGAATGACAAGATGATACTACGATACATTTTAACTTTTTATTTTAAAGGGTTTGTAACAGCCTATTTTGCGTTACTTGAAAATGTTATTAAGCGTTATATTGTGCACATTATGGTGTAAAATATATATTTAATTAAAACATAATTCGCCAGCAGATTTACTCGAGACATCTAGCTGCCAAAAAGGTAACTTCCAGATTTTATTGAAAAGTTTCTTCTTCTGGCCGCTAGAATGCACTCGCTCTGTTAGGATTATATTATCGAAAATATCCACATAGTTTGTTTACACACGTCTCTGTAGGGTCATGGAATGATTTGTTAATTCAATTAGGGTTGTGAAAGCCATGCACAACCAGACGTGTAAAGACATGCCTCAACTCAAAGTTGGATGTTGCCCACGGCAGGTCGTAATAATAATAATAATAATAATGTTATTGGTTTTACATCCCTTTTAACTACTGCTGATTTTAGAGACACCGGGGTGCCGGAATTTTGGCCCGAAGGGGATCTTTAACGTGCCAGTAAATGTACTGACACGGCTCCCTCGCATTTGTGCACCCTCAAATGCCAGCTGACTGCGCCAGGATACGAACCTGCAACCTAGGGCCCAGCAAGCGAGAACGTTACCGCTGAGCCACGCCGCCAGTCCGGTCGATTATGTCTCCAGATCCATAACATTCTTGATATACTTCTTATCTTTCTTTCTTCAATGATGGTAGCAGTTTTTATCTACGTTGTGGCGTTTGGTAGAGGTAAATCGTTTCTAAGGTCTTCAACAAAGAATAGTTCTATTATACTCTTTGATAATAACAACGAGTTATAACTATACTCATACATTTAGGAGAAAGTAGGCTATATGTTCTTTACTGAACATCTTGTTTAAATGATTTATTTAGTTAATATATGTCCTGCTCAACGTACTTGATCTATATTACACCCTGTAGGCCTATCTAGCAAGAATTTCCGAAAATATCGATAATGGCATTGGGAGTCTATAAATTATCAGATTTGGGGAATTCCAACAACGGCTCAATGTAATATCTATATATCGGTTTGAAGAATGACGACCGAAAGATATACACGTATGATCTGCAAACACTCATCACTACAACGCACAAAGAAAGTTTTCGGGCGTGGGCAGCGGAAACATGGCCTTAACTATTAGCACGTGTTATTCTGTCAGATTTTGAGGAACCTCATTCATAACTCCCCCCCCCCACACACACACGTAATGAATAATGAATAATTCCAGGTAATACTAACCCACTTCCTATTGTTTCCTGGCCATTCCAAACACTTAATATGTTCGTAGAATTGCTTTGATGGAGCAGTATCATCTCCGATGCCACAAAAAGGCAGCGTTGCCAACTTCGTTAACTACTTCAAAAAGTTCGTAGATTCAAAGTGGGAACGTAGCCTACATAAAATGAAGTTTATAAATAATGCCTATTTTTAACAACTGCCGGGAGGGCTCACAACTAGTGGAATACGGGCTGAGTAGTGGAGTAGTGGGCGTTCTGCTTCACTTGACGTCGCTGTGCCCAACAAACCAACATGGCTGCCGCGCGAAGTTGAAATATTTAAATAGACTTTTCCCTCGAACCCATGGTTGGAGTTTCACGAATGAGGTGTCGTAGGACTTGAGGTGACGCCCCCTTTCCTATGGACCACTCGTTATATTTTTGATTTTTTTCGAAAATTTTTGTTTTTGAAAATAGGTGATAGTTTGAAAACCAAACATGATAGAACGTTGTGCAATGGCTCAAACGAACGGTCTCTATGTCCTATATTTCTATAATAAAACTTTTTTATTTTTTATGTTTTTTTGAAAACACTCGAATATTGAAAATCCTATATTTTGGAAACTAGAAAGTTTACAAAACAGTTTGTTTGACATAAAGGAAAGGTCCCTATGCCCCCTACCGCTCAAATAAATTTCAAGTCTCTAGGATAAAAACCTGTAGTAGTGTGATGGGGAGAGAGCTGCGCCTCTTAGAAAGTTGTGAGCCCTTGCGACCTTGGAATGGAAGGAGTGATGCTTGGATTCGGTTTTTTTTTCGTCTCGTTGCGCTCTCTACGGGAATGTCGGTGTCGAAAAGGTGAAATGCTGGAAACACGGTGTTTTTGGGGGTAAAAACGTGATTTTAGGCTTTTTGTTATATCTCGCGAACCAATCATGCTAGAGGCATGTACGAGGGGTCCAAGGTCTTGCAGTGACGTCCTCTTTGCTATGGACCACTCGTTATATAAAAAAAATTGGAAGCGCGATTTTGGCGTAAACGAGTGTTTTTTGTGATTTTTGCTGATATCTCACGAACCAATAAGCCTAGAGACTTGTACTAGGTGTCCCAGGACTCGGGCTAACGCCCCCTTTTTGAAACTATGTTTGAAATTTTGACAAAGGGCCTAACGCCATACATGTTGAAAAAAAATCTTTACCTGTTTAAAATGTTCATGAAGAGTGGTGGTTGAGAGAGACGATACGGCTGTGTGTGTGTGTGTGTTTGAACGAACCTGTCGCTGACCACGGTGGCTGTGCTCAATAGATCAATTGCTATTTCGGCGGGTCGGTTTCTGACAGAGCGAGGGTTCGTTTTTCTGATATTTTACCCCCGAAGAGAGCCTTTAACGTGTAAACGATGATGAGAACTTGGTTCTATGTTGGTCGAAGCGAGTACAGGAAACAAACTTGCAGAGGAGCAGACGAGCAGGAGGTGAATGTCATTTGATCTTATTGGAATGCGCTGATCTGACTTGACAGCAGGTGAAATGGAAAATGACAAAGACGCAGAGGACACTTGAAGGTGAAATAATCTGACAATCGTGGTGGCAGGGAAGAGCGAAATGCATGGGAACACGTGTGAGATGACATGTACGCTAAACAAGTTACATCCTGTTTGCTTCGTACGTGACAAAATGCAAGTTCATGTGAAATTTGACCTGCCACAGGTGTTCACCTTGGACGTTATCTGTCCACGTGCACGATAACTGAATGTTCAGAGCGTGGGAAAAAATGATTATACATGCAACGTAGCATATATAAAGACATGTCGTTATCATTTCCACTCTCACTTAGGTGACTACCTTTGAACACACTGCGTTGCGTAAAACACCTGGTCTTGTTTAACAGTTTTGGTGTTGGTGGAAAATACTTAACCTTGTTGTGAGGTAGGTATTTATTTATTCATTTATATATTTATTGATTTATATATATATATTTACATGCAATTATTTATTGATTAGGTAATTAATGATTTTATTTATTTATTTGTTTGCAGATAACCGGTATACCTTACTTGTCTGAGAGAGAAGAAACAATTGCACTTTTGAGCCCACTAGAAGGAAACAGCAACAAGCCACTGCAAGTTAAGGTGAGATTATTTTTTTAAACTAACTTGTTTCATTTTTTGTTTTATATTTTATTTTATGAAATGCATGTATTAACCTAAATTTAGGTATTTATATTGTTTTATTTTATTTACTTTTAGAAACTTTGAAAGAAAAGCCTTACCGCTGTAGCAGATGCTGAAAACCCGAGACGCAGTAGAGTGAAACCATTGTTTCCAGGCAGTGAACTATTGAAAACTCAGGTAAGCCTAACTTAAAATGCTATTGCATTTTACCACTACTGAAAAATACTATTACACAAAAAAAAAATCATTACCTGTACATGACTGGTGGGTAGATTATAGGCTAGGGAATAACCCACCCACCAAGGGAAGATGATTAAGAAAAGGAAATGGGTTTCGGACTGGAGAAAAAGGATAGAAAAATAGGAGGAGAGCCCCACAAAATTAATAAGCTTCACTTTAAACACACTTAAAGGCGATTGCCACAGAAACTTAACCTCCTGATATCTAAAATAGGTACGAGCTTGGTCGAGGTCAACGGGAACCGCAGCTGGGACTTGGGCGATTTGCAAGAGAGAGGCTTTAGTATGTTTCCTCCCAAGCATGAATAAAAGTACTATAGGGAAGGGTGATGGTCTGGCCAGACAGATAGTAAAAGCTTTATTAAGCATGAACGAGGGCATAAACCTAGGAAGGGCTAGGAAAGCCAGGATCCTGCCTAACTGTAGTATCAGAGAAATGATGAATCCACAAACAAATATTTAATTTATTTAACAATTCAAAGAAGCGTAACTTTAACAAATAAATATGTTCTATGTAGTTAACAATTTGGGGTCGCAGACCTCCAACAACGTTCAGAAATTGCTCCAGGCAAATGACAATTTTTAAGGTTTTTAAACCTTGTATTAAAATCTTGGTAAGATTTAATAAATAGGCAAAATGGAATAATTAAAGTTTTAACATTTACAGGAGTACAAGCAATGTACTATAAGAAACCTCTGAAAGAACATTCTAACGAGAATAACAACTTCGAAGGTAACAAAATGGAAAACATAAAGAATAAAAAGGAAGTTCCTACAACTTCTTATATTTAAACAGAATTACTTTATGAAAATTATACAAAGAGAGCAGGTCACTTACTGTGAACCTGAAAAGTTAATCAAAAGGAAGGTTCTAGACCTCCTATACTTTAAATAAGACTCGCAAGTTAAATGAGGCAGTTTTCATTTAGCGAGACCAAAAAATAACTCACTCAAGAGTTGAGAGAATTGTTTTCCCTGCTTTTGAAGGGAGGAACAACGTAAGTTTGAAACGTGTGCTAGACACGTAATTATACAGAGATACTTAATGATAAACCAACAAAAATGGAAGGGCACTTCTTGGAATGACACCTTATTGGAACAGACCTAGATTAAAAGTTTATTGCAGATTGTTAGTAAGAGGTTTAGGAAAGAGAAATGGGAATTAAGGAAAATGTTCATGGCCTTATTTGAATATAAGCGGACGATCGCGACGCGGTAGAAAAGTTGAGCAAGCACTGGTTTTCACTATAGTTCATTGAAATATATGAAAAGTTCACTGTGTAGACACAAAGTTAATGGAAAAGAAAGTTATTGCAATGATGAAAATAACTGGTTTCACTAGATAAGTGAGAGTCTATTTCTTGAGAAAGTTGTAAATTACAATTAAATGCGCTATAGAAAATTCCCGCGGTGGACGAAACTTCACTATGTAGTAATTTAGAAGTAAGATAATTCAATTTTAAATAGAATTCTCACAAGTACGTGAGAAATACATGACGGCAGGACTTGTAGATTGAGTACAGAATCTGGAAGGTTCCAGAACAATCTTAGCAGTAAAATGGGGCTAATGTAAATCCAGCGGAGGAACTAGCTTGTTGAATTATAGACAGCGGGAAATTAGATAATATCCCACGTAGTGAGAGGATTTCTCATTTGAATAGCTTAATAAAAGCTCTTTATGGTAAGGTCGGCTTATACAAGCGAAAGCTCAACATGGCAAATCCCACGAAGAATGATTTTTGCCCCAAAATAAATACTTTCACACTGTCTATAAAAGTATCATTAAAAACACGTGGAAGTTAAAACCATGAAGATGAGGTTAAAACTTGAAGAAGGTACTTATCTTTGTTGCATTTCTAAGTGAAGTTCCTCACTGATGCCTCGAGTTCCAACATGGCGTGGAATTTAAAAAATGCCTCGTTAGGTCAGGAGGCTAGCTCTGGTTGAGCCTTAACTGATTGCTTCAACTGCCGACTGAGAAGTGAGACTTGCTCAACGAAGCACGGAAGGTCCTAGGAAGGGACGAGAGTGGGGGTAGGAAACAAAAGGTATACATATCAGCATAACCAACTTATCAAAAATAAATGTTCTTCTTGATGGATGGTCTTCTAAGAGTTGATAGTAGGCGATATTAGCGCAGCATGGTGAGTGAAACAGTAGACGTAGTCCTCTTGCTCAAGGAGAAAATAGCTGGCGATAGTAACAAGATCTGGTGGCCAGATGGATATGTAAGTCCTCTTGCACGATGAGGAATTGAGTAGCTTCAGAGGTTCGCTACTAGATGACGCTAGGTGGGTCACAGAAGTTATATATCTGAAACATACTTATGAAGACATAGGAGATTTGCCCATCAAGGAGAAAACAGAAGATCACTGTTGGTGTTTGGCAAAGAGGAAGGAAGAAATGAACATGCAAAAGCATTGAAAATTATAATCTCAGGTACCGTGTATTCCAAGAATGCACCATACTGGGAGGGGAAAACACCAACAGGGAACAAGAAAAACAAGTAAACATTTGAAGGTAATGGAGAGATCAAAGAGAGAGGTCTTGTGATCGGACCATTAATAGTTAAGACTCTGAATACCCTGACTCTCCTATCTCTTCCAGGGTAACACTCGGTCACTTTTCCAAAAGGCCAGACTAGGGGGGGAGAAACATCCCTAACTAAGACCAAGTCCCCCACCTTAATGTCGGGACTGGAAAGAAACCACTTCTGTCTCCGTTGTAAGGAAGTTAAATCCAAGTTCCACCTTTTCCAAAAAGAATTACGGAGGGCTTCAAGTTTACGCCAAACAATAGGTAAATCAGAATCCCTGAAAGAATTAGGAAGGGGAGGAGGGGCAGAGAGAGAATTGCATGTAAGACAGTGACCAGGTGTGAGTGGAAGGAGGTCATCAGGGTCATTAGAGAGCGGAGTAAAAAGGCGAGAATTATCAACATCTTCCATCACAAAATAGCTGGAAGCTGAGAGAAATAGAGCACTAGTAAAGATTACGATACGATGCGAAAGAAGAATTGACAAGTTTAAACAAAGCGTATAGAAACAAGTACATCTATTCAGGACAAGAATATACCATTAAACAAAGAAACTATACGAGTAGAAAGCAAGAACGCCATAGGTAACGACCTAGTAGCAATAAGCAATGACCTTAAGTCACAATAAGCATCAAAGGGGTTACTCAGAAAAATACTTAAGTCAGCGAGAAACGTGACATAACAAGTATAAATGCAAAAACACATCGAATGTGACGACGAGAAAAAGCAAGTTTGTTCATCAATGAACATTAAGATCGCAAAAGATGTAAGCAAAGTGAAATACATGAGCGCGTGAGAAATACGCAACGAAGTTTTGAAACAAGGAACGAAGCAGTTATAGAATACGAGCATGAGTAAACGAAAGACACAAGCAAGTGCGGCCTTGACCCACATAGTACAACGAGATAAGACATATAAATAGCTGAAAGAGTCCTTAACTGGAACAAGTTTATTTTGGGAAGTAGGTGAACGGCTTCTGTACTTGCAGTAGCGGCTCGCCAGACAATGGTTGGCAATCAGCCAGAGTTGAGATAAGAGAAACTTGTTTTGACCTTTGTCAAGCGTACAGGAAATAAACAACAACTTGACCTTCCTCAGGCTTGTATACAAACAAGTCTGACAAACAAGCAGTTCGGAATAAACAAACGACACTTGTTGAATCAGCTGTGACTTAAAGCAGATATTCAGGTTGAACGGAATGCAATCAATCGTAACTTGGACGTGAAAAAGCAATTTAAAGATATATGAAATAGAGTAGGAAATCAATTTCGCATAATTGTGAGGATCACGAAATCGGACAATTTTCAACAAAAAGAAGCTTAATTCTTCCGAGCAAGGAAGACAAGCTGGGACATTGAGAAGAAGGTTATGCATAAGAATAGTTATTCTAGATGCTATAGAATTCAGATATTCAAGCGGTTTCATAAGCGACTTCCAATTGTGAGGAAGGGGGGAGGAGCCGGCCGTGGCCATCCTTCTACATAGCGAAAGAAGTGAAACATAGCGTACAGCAAAGTGATGGAGACTGATAGCCATGGTTTTACACAAGGGGAAGATAGTTTTCGAGAAAGAGTTTAAGCAATTACCTGCTATAAAAAATGACATGAGAAGGTAAACGAAATAACACAAAGCAAGGCGAACTTGAATTGCCATTTTGTGCGGGAAGAAGGAAAAACCATTTAAACAACTTACAGAGGTAGCGTAGTTGTTCACGATAAGACATCGTTTCGACAAGTGTTTTTCAAAAATATTGAGATCTGAAACATGAGCGTTCTCTTTTTCAGAAATGGGATTTCTGTCAGCTGTAACGAAATGACATTGCGCTTTAGTTTGAAGACTGGGTTGTTTGATTTCACCAGTAATAACCCAACCAAAATCGGTGTCTCTGGCGACCACGGTTGAAGATAACTTGCGTGTTTGTTTGCGAATGCAATTCCAAAAAACATTGGCACTGAAAAGTACATCAATGGGACCTTGAGCATTAAACTGAGGATCAGCTAACCTTAAGTGCGAAGGAATCTTTAATCCGGAGGTATTAATAGAGTGACTTGGAGTGTCCTTGCCAATACTGGTAAGAACGAGACAGTTTACATTAAGATTGGTGTTTCTTTGGCAAACGTCTCTGATTTTCAATTTTGAAGACTGCAAAACTTGAGTTTTCAAATTGTCAATGCCGGTCACACTGATAGAAGTAGGCGATGACGAAAGACCTAGTTTTTTAATCAACGATTGCGAAACAAAGTTATGAGTTGAAGCGGAATCGAGAAGACCACGGGTTCTAAACCAATTTCCAAATTTATCTTGGATTTCGAATTGTACAGTGGTCAAAAGGGTTTGCGCACTATGAAAAGTTTCAGCGTTGGAAATGCAGGAAGAAGCATTAGTTTGTTCGGAGCTGCTCTGCATGGAGCTTGAAGAGGCAGGTACTGATGACCTCGATTTATCGTGAACGTGCAATAAAGAATGATGCGGTTTTTTGCAATGAAAACAGAGATTTGATGACATACAGTTCGAAGAAGAATGCTTAGGTGACAAGCAATTGAAACAATGTTTGCTATTCAAGACAAACTTCCTTCGATCTTCGACAGACAATTCTTTAAAGGATTTGCACGAATACAATGTGTGAAGCTTTTTACAGAGCGTGCATTTTAACGATTTGTTGAGCGGCCTGATATCTTCTCTTACATGATTGAAAGAAGAACGGGTTTGCTTGTTCTCGACAGATGGGGGCTGATGTCCCTTTGAAGAAGCAAGTTTTTTTTTCAAAAATTTGACACTGAGGATTCGTTTCAACCTTTTCGCACTGAAATGCGAGTGCTGTAAGGACTTGGCATCGGCTGTTAAGAAACGAGATTAAGTGTTCGACGGAAAATTCTTCCTTGCGAGCGAGTTCAATTTCCCAAGCCTTTAAAGTTGAAAAATCGAATCTTGATGTAGCCAGATGAATGAGTATGGTGTCCCATGTTTGGACAGGCTGCTTGAGTTGGTATAATGCTCTGACATTCAACTGTATAGAATCTAAGAGGTCTCTTAAAGTGGTGACGTCATTAGGTTTGACGGCTGGTAGGTTGAAGAGACAACGTATGTGGCAAGCTACACTCAAACGTAAATTGCCATATCTCTCTTTAAGGAGATTAAAGGCGATGTGGTAGTTGTCTGCGCTTAAAGGCAGTGACTCCACCAAGGCTAAGGCCTCAGATTCCAAAGACGTACGGAGGAAATAAAATTTATGTATGTCTGGGATCTCGATATTTTCATGAATTAGGGAGCAATAAAGTTCGTAAAAAAATACCATTCACCTTCCTTGCCTGAGAAGTGCGGTAGGCTTATCTTGGGAAGTAACGGTTTCGGTTTGTTCTCGTGAACTGAAGCGGGTGCGAACTGGGCCGGATTGATGACCCTAGTGTCCGGTTCTGAGATATTGCGAATCAATTGGTGGGCCTTTGCAATCCCTTCAAAGTACAAGGGTTCGACCTCGTCCCGATCCGATTGAAGTTCTGGGCAAGCGGATTCAATCTCGGTTTGAATTTGGTCATAATAATCATAAGACCGTTCGTACAACTTAAGGCGATGTGTCAAGATGTCTAAATCACACTCTGCGGGATTTAATTTGCTGATGAAATTTCTGAATCTAGTGAGTTGCCCTTTATAGGAAGAACGTCTGGCAATGAGAGTTTCATCTTTTTCAGTAGGGGCCATGACAAAAAGAATAAATTGAAATACAACTCACGAAACTGTAGAACCTTGGAAATGCTGTCAAGTTTGCAGCAGCGAATGGGTAGCAAGAACAGGACACACCAAAGGAGACGGGAGCGGCCTCGTTCCCTTTCACAGGCTTTGCACGATGTAATTATAGCTGAAAAATTCAAAGTAAATATTAATAATTTGCAGAATATTGCCAAATAGAAAAACTGAAAAAAGGACTCTCCCGGGTTTCTGGTACCAATCTTTGGGTAGATTATAGGCTAGGGAATAACCCACCCACCAAGGGAAGATGATTAAGAAAAGGAAATGGGTTTCGGACTGGAGAAAAAGGATAGAAAAATAGGAGGAGAGCCCCACAAAATTAATAAGCTTCACTTTAAACACACTTAAAGGCGATTGCCACAGAAACTTAACCTCCTGATATCTAAAATAGGTACGAGCTTGGTCGAGGCCAACGGGAACCGCAGCTGGGACTTGGGCGATTTGCAAGAGAGAGGCTTTAGTATGTTTCCTCCCAAGCATGAATAAAAGTACTATAGGGAAGGGTGATGGTCTGGCCAGACAGATAGTAAAAGCTTTATTAAGCATGAACGAGGGCATAAACCTAGGAAGGGCTAGGAAAGCCAGGATCCTGCCTAACTGTAGTATCAGAGAAATGATGAATCCACAAACAAATATTTAATTTATTTAACAATTCAAAGAAGCGTAACTTTAACAAATAAATATGTTCTATGTAGTTAACAATTTGGGGTCGCAGACCTCCAACAACGTTCAGAAATTGCTCCAGGCAAATGACAATTTTTAAGGTTTTTAAACCTTGTATTAAAATCTTGGTAAGATTTAATAAATAGGCAAAATGGAATAATTAAAGTTTTAACATTTACAGGAGTACAAGCAATGTACTATAAGAAACCTCTGAAAGAACATTCTAACGAGAATAACAACTTCGAAGATAACAAAAGGGAAAACATAAAGAATAAAAAGGAAGTTCCTACAACTTCTTATATTTAAACAGAATTACTTTATGAAAATTATACAAAGAGAGCAGGTCACTTACTGTGAACCTGAAAAGTTAATCAAAAGGAAGGTTCTAGACCTCCTATCCTTTAAATAAGACTCGCAAGTTAAATGAGGCAGTTTTCATTTAGCGAGACCAAAAAATAACTCACTCAAGAGTTGAGAGAATTGTTTTCCCTGCTTTTGAAGGGAGGAACAATGTAAGTTTGAAACGTGTGCTAGACACGTAATTATACAGAGATACTTAATGATAAACCAACAAAAATGGAAGGGCACTTCTTGGAATGACACCTTATTGGAACAGACCTAGATTAAAAGTTTATTGCAGATTGTTAGTAAGAGGTTTAGGAAAGAGAAATGGGAATTAAGGAAAATGTTCATGGCCTTATTTGAATATAAGCGGACGATCACGACGCGGTAGAAAAGTTGAGCAAGCACTGGTTTTCACTATAGTTCATTGAAATATATGAAAAGTTCACTGTGTAGACACAAAGTTAATGGAAAAGAAAGTTATTGCAATGATGAAAATAACTGGTTTCACTAGATAAGTGAGAGTCTATTTCTTGAGAAAGTTGTAAATTACAATTAAATGCGCTATAGAAAATTCCCGCGGTGGACGAAACTTCACTATGTAGTAATTTAGAAGTAAGATAATTCAATTTTAAATAGAATTCTCACAAGTACGTGAGAAATACATGACGGCAGGACTTGTAGATTGAGTACAGAATCTGGAAGGTTCCAGAACAATCTTAGCAGTAAAATGGGGCTAATGTAAATCCAGCGGAGGAACTAGCTTGTTGAATTATAGACAGCGGGTAATTAGATAATATCCCACGTAGTGAGAGGATTTCTCATTTGAATAGCTTAATAAAAGCTCTTTATGGTAAGGTCGGCTTATACAAGCGAAAGCTCAACATGGCAAATCCCACGAAGAATGATTTTTGCCCCAAAATAAATACTTTCACACTGTCTATAAAAGTATCATTAAAAACACGTGGAAGTTAAAACCATGAAGATGAGGTTAAAACTTGAAGAAGGTACTTATCTTTGTTGCATTTCTAAGTGAAGTTCCTCACTGATGCCTCGAGTTCCAACATGGCGTGGAATTTAAAAAATGCCTCGTTAGGTCAGGAGGCTAGCTCTGGTTGAGCCTTAACTGATTGCTTCAACTGCCGACTGAGAAGTGAGACTTGCTCAACGAAGCACGGAAGGTCCTAGGAAGGGACGAGAGTGGGGGTAGGAAACAAAAGGTATACATATCAGCATAACCAACTTATCAAAAATAAATGTTCTTCTTGATGGATGGTCTTCTAAGAGTTGATAGTAGGCGATATTAGCGCAGCATGGTGAGTGAAACAGTAGACGTAGTCCTCTTGCTCAAGGAGAAAATAGCTGGCGATAGTAACAAGATCTGGTGGCCAGATGGATATGTAAGTCCTCTTGCACGATGAGGAATTGAGTAGCTTCAGAGGTTCGCTACTAGATGACGCTAGGTGGGTCACAGAAGTTATATATCTGAAACATACTTATGAAGACATAAGAGATTTGCCCATCAAGGAGAAAACAGAAGATCACTGTTGGTGTTTGGCAAAGAGGAAGGAAGAAATGAACATGCAAAAGCATTGAAAATTATAATCTCAGGTACCGTGTATTCCAAGAATGCACCAACTGGGACTATGATTGCTTTCTTGATTAATGGCTATGTTGTTGTTGACTGGGAAAAGTACAAGGCCATGTTGGATTTTCTAAAAACAAAAATTTAAATTTAATTTATGGGTGGTTCCCTATGGACTCTACGAATATCCACAGGTTTGAACATGATAATGTGAACAAAATGACATGACATTCATTTTTGTTTATGAATGAAAATCCACAGCCTGCTTCCAGTCTCCGACCGGGTCAGGAATGGAATGAATGAAGCCCCCATCTAGCGGCGAGGATATGAACTGTGCCGGCTGCCGAGGCCTGACGCACTCCTCTGGGGCAATGATTAAATGAATGACAGATGAAATGAAATGATAGTGGAGAGTGTTGCAGGAATGAAATTTTGACAGGGAAAACCGGAGTACCCGGAGAAAAACCTGTCTGCCTCCGTTTTGTCCAGCACAGATCTCAGATGGAGTGACCGGGATTTGAACTACGGACCCAGTGGTGAGAGCCCGGCGTGCTGCCGCCTACGCCACGGAGGCATTTTTGTTTATATATTGGTTAAAGGGGGGGGGGGGATGTAAATTACTGTAGCTTTATAAAAAGAAAATAAGTACATGGGTTACTGTTAGTGCCAACATACAGTTTATGTTTTAATGGTGTTTTGATATATTTTTTTTTTTTTTTTAGCGTATGGCTTTTAGTGCCGGGAGTGTCCGAGGACATGTTCGGCTCGCCAGTTTTGTAGCTGCTTCGAGACGGACACCCAATGGGTGAGCTACAAGTACCGTTGGGGAGGGAAGGAGGGAAGTTGGAACGTAAGGACGAGGAGTTGGAAGGTAGCGGCTGTGGCCTATAGTTAGGGACCAACCCCGGCATTTGCCTGGAAGGAAGATGGGAAACCACAGAAGACCATCTTCAAGGTTGCCGGCGGGGGGATTCGAACCTCCTCGCCTCCCGGATGTGAGCGACTGCCATCAGTCATGCCGTAACCACCACGGCTAACTCACCCGGTTTTGATATATTAATGCCAATTAACGTTAACGTTTTATTTACAAGTATTGATTGATTGATTGATTGATTGAGTGATGGGTTATTTTGTTTGCTTTTAGGTGTCGTCATGTACCATTAACCTAATGAACAGACAGTGAACAAGCATGCATTATGCTTTAAAGTACTCTGTGCTCTTGTGCAACGTTAATAACTTACAAGAAGAAAAAGTTTTATTATAACACATGGCGTTAGTACCAAATACGACAAGTGAGCAAGTTGGTTAACCACGTGGGTTAAATTTAAAATAAGAAAATGATCATTGGTTAACATTTGAATCCTGGCCTGTAGGATTTTTGTCAACACATAAACTTGCAAAAACCGCTTTTTTTTACTTGAACAGAGAAGATGTGGTGCGCTGTGTGTTTTGTCGTATTGAACTTTCACACTGGGAAGAAGGGGATGATCCCTTTAGAGACCATTTGCGATGGTCTCCTTGTTGTCCTTACATGCTTGGAAAACAAGTGGGTAACCTACCCGTGTACCCATTTTACCGAACCACACGGCCATTGGCCGCTACTTACGTTGCTGAATCACAAATAACTAATAATAATAATAATGTATTATTTATTTATCGCATGGCTTTTAGTGCCGGGAGTGTCCGAGGACATGTTCGGCTCGCCTGAGTCTGTAGCTGCTTCCAACGGACACCCTAAAGGGTGAGCTACAAGTTCCCTTCAATTTCAAGCAGTTCCAACTTTCGCCACCAGATATCAATGATACCTAGTGGTGAACGTTGGAACTTTGATAGAGCGTTCTGACGAAATCTAACCTAACAAATTTTGCTTTACACAAGTTTAGTCTGTGAAAGGATCTTTTACATGCCATAAATCTATGACATGGGACCGCCGGCTTTACTTCCCCTCCGAAGGAAGGCATACTGAATGATTTTTAACGCTCTTAAAAAATCCGACGACTTCGGCCGGGTTTGAACCCGCTATCTTGGGCATAGCAGTTCAGCATGCTACCGACTACGCCACCGAAGCCGCTAATAATAATAATGATATATTACCAGCCAACGGTAGTGTCGATATATGTGGTCCATATGCCATAGACAGTGTTGAATTGGCGTGTGCTTTTGAAAAATTGGGGGTTTGCAAGACTAAAGCACTAGCACACCCAGAGTACAGCTCTGTTGAAAAACGTTTAGAATCTTATAAAAATGTTTGGCCATTAATATTAAAACACCTTACCAAACAGCTATGTGAAGCTGGATTTTTTTTATACTGGTGAAGGGGATAAAACAATATGTTTTTATTGTGGATTTGCTTTAAAGGATTGGCAAATGACTGATGACCCTTTTGTGCAACACGCTCGTTGGTTACCAAACTGTAAATACATGGTGTTGCTTAAAGGTCAGGAATTTGTGAACACTAATCGTAAAGAAAACGTGATTGCAGCGCAAGACATAAAAGTGTCTTTAGAGTTAGAACACGCGGAGCAAATACATGAGGCTGAAAGAAAAGACTTGTCTTACGAACAGATACAAAAGTGTGACCAACAGTTATGTAAAATTTGTTATCAAGATGAACTAGGTGTTGCATTTTTGCCTTGTGGACACATGATAGCATGTGTCAAGTGTGCATTAGAACTTAACACTTGTGCTATATGCAGAAAAGTAGTATCTGCTACAGTTAGGACATTTCTTGCATAACTAGTACAATTTATTCGCCATGCATAGTGAAAAATCCCTAATTGCACAATATTATTAAAGCTGTTTTAGAGTGTAATAGATATGCTTTTGTTTTGTTTATAGACTACTACAATGAATGTTTTGAATGCTGTGGGACAATCATGTGGCTTAGAGACAAAGAAGCTCAGCGAATTGTCAACGCATATTCCATTCCGCATTATCAAGATTCGGAAATTGAAAATAGCATATGGTGATCGTGTACTTTGTGTATGTGAAAACTTTGAGACATTTCTGCCTATAAGGTCTAATGATATGTCGGAGAGTGTTTTTGATGAAGTCAATAATGCTGTGCAACCTGTACACTTAATTTATGATGATTTTAAAAACAATAGGTGCATGGTTCGTTTTAATTTAAAAAAAAGTGAAATAATAATGGAAAATATAAGTAATGACAATGGACTGAAAAAAAAAGAAAATATGTGTATAGAATAGTAATGTTTTAGTGTTTAGTGTTGTCTTTAAAAATATTATGATGAAACCAAAAAAACAAGAAATGTATATAAAGTTTGTTAATAAATGAAAAATGATGTTACAATGCTGTTTTATTTTATACAAAGTTAGTATATTTAACATTGCAGAGTATACATGATTATGACAATAAATGCACACTGAATACAAGCCTTTCTCTCTTGACAATAGTCTGTTATAGTTTTAAACACAAGGCTTGTTGTAGATCATTTTATAGCAATGTCCATTCACTGTTGTTTTCGAAACCTGGGGAAGCCGCAATGGTTGTATAGGCATAAAAACCTTATTGTTATTACTATTTAGTCACTTTGATCCTCTTGCATATCAAGAGCAGATGACCTAGTTGTTCCACTATTTAAAACGACAACAACAACACTACCTCTTGCATAGTTTGTGATGTTGATGGCTCTTGCGACGTGGAAGATGGATTAAACATAACTTTTAGAACAGGGGTTAAACGTTGCTCATTAAACAATCCACTATTTTGAGTAGCAATATGGTTTTCTTGATTTTTTGTCGACGGCAACTGTGTTTCATGCAGTACACTACATTGATGACCACTGACACTTAAAACCTCACTATTTTTACTTTTTAGGTCACCACGACAATATTTGGAACGTTGCTTTGAACAACGCCAAATAACAGTTCCATTTTTATTGGTTCATTTCACAATATATGAATATCCTTTATAGTATGCGTAAGGCTTACCACACCTAGTCACTGATACTTCCATGTCAACTGTCAAGCATAGACTAAGCTCTAGTAATGTCAACTTGGTAATAAGAATAATAGTTTAATGTGAGAGCAAATATGGATCCAAAGAGTTCAGGTAAAAGTGGAAGCAAATAAGCAAATATAAGAACCAAGAGTGGGAGTAAAAGTGGTTGCAAAGTGGTAGACCCATTACACAATAATTTCAGCACGTCGAAGCTCTTGTTCAATTTCTTTGATTTCCCAATCGTGACCGGTATGCCCAGCTTGTTGTAAAGCATGCAAGTGTCGAAGCCGTTGAATTAGCTTACTGGGTTTGTTCCAGTATACAAATTTAACAAATGAATTTTTAGGTGCAAACAAAGCATTACCATTATCATCATCATTATCATCATTATCATCATCATGATCATTATTATCATTATCATCATGACCTTCATTACTATTACTATATAGTCCTTTTTGATCCTCTTGCAATATGCCCAGAAACATATCAAGTAACGGTTCTTTTCAGGACCATCAAACTATAGATGAGAAACACCTAGTCCGTACTATGCAACTTAATATTGAAGGCATAAGTTCTGCCAAATGTGAGTATCTACAGAAACAACTGAATGACCTTAACATTGATGTTGTTAACATTCAAGAAATCCATACCAAAGACGAACAGGATCTCCAGCGCAGAGGACGAATACCCGGTTACACACTGGTCAAAGCTATCCACCATCCACAATATGGAATAGCCACTTATGTGAAGTCAAGTTTAAACGGAGTGCAAGTAATTGATTCAACAGAAGTTGACTACATCTATACAATAGCAATTCAGATAAATGATTTAAAAATTGTCAATCTGTACAAGCCTCCGTGTGTGAATTGGGCTCCTACAGTACTGCCAGCTTTTGACCACCCTTGTATATACACTGGAGACTTCAACAGCCATCACACAAACTGGCGGTATGACACCGTGGATGTGAATGGGGAGAAACTAGTTCAGTGGGCAGAAACTACAAATATGCACCTGGTCTTTGATGTAAAAGACAAGGGAACCTTCCACTCTGCACGCTGGGATAAGGATTACAACCCAGACTTGACATTCGTGTCTAAAGATCAGTTAGACCAACCACTCAACACCACTCGTACTGTTCTGTCCAACTTCCCAAACAGTCAACATCGACCTGTTATGGTGGAAATTGGTTTGAAAATTCCCCTTGTAAACTCAATGCCCTTACCCAGATGGAACTTTCGACGAGCTAATTGGGATGGATTCTCAAAAGACCTTGACTCCAGCTTAGTTGCGGAGAATCTACAGCCGACAGCAAACAACTACGATGAATTTGTGAAACTAGTTATCAAAGCTGCTAAGTCAAACATTCCTAGGGGTTACAGAAAGCAATATGTGCCTGGCTGGAATGAAGAAAGTGAGGCTTTATACCAAGAATACCAAAGTTCTGGAAATCAAACAGTGGGTTCACAGCTACTCCACTCTTTAAACAAGAATAGACGAGAGAAATGGGAAGCAACACTCGAAGAAATGAACTTCGCAAAGTCAAGTAGGAAAGCCTGGCGAGTCTTGAATGGGCTAACTGGCAAGCAACACCCCAAAAAGCCGCATACTAAACTGAGTCCTGACATTATTGCCAACAGGATCGTAGACCTCTCAAGGGCAAAGAGAGACAAGAATCATACCAGAGTGGTAAAATGTAACCTCTCTAACCTCAAGCACAGTGCCCCAAGAAACGAACCGCTTTCCAATCCCTTCTCCACAGCGGAAGTAGAAAGTGCAATCAAACAACTGAAAATCGGCAAGGCTGCTGGTCCCGACAACATCTATAATGAGTTCATTAAGAACATGGGTCCGTATTGTATATGCTGGCTCACTTCTCTCTTCACTTACATTCTCAAAGAGAACAGACTGCCCAGACAATTCAAACTGTCAAATGTTATAGCCATTCTCAAACCTGGCAAACCTGAAGACAGCCCCGAAAGCTATCGTCCAATAGCACTGCTCAGTTGCATATTAAAACTTTTTGAACGAATCCTTCTAACCAGAATAGCACCGCTCATTGAGGCTGTTATCCCTCCTGAACAAGCTGGCTTCAGACACGGACGCAGCTGCACTGATCAAGTTCTTGCCCTAACTACACACATTGAAGCAGGTTTTCAAGGTAAACGGAAATCAACAGCTGTTTTCATCGACTTGACAGCTGCGTATGATACTGTTTGGCGACAAGGACTGATCTACAAACTATTGCAAGTTGTACCAAGCCGAGAAATTGTGGATCTAATATCTAGCATGCTTAGTGAAAGGCAATTTGAAGTGTTCCTAGGAAACACTAAAAGCCGCAAACGAAAACTTAATAACGGCCTACCACAGGGATCTGTTTTAGCCCCACTGCTATTCAATTTGTACATCCATGATTTACCAACTACAACATCAAGTAAGTTCATCTATGCTGATGATATCGCGCTGGTAGCTCAGAGCAATAACTTTGAAGATGGCGAACAAATCATTACGGAGGACCTGGAGAAGATGTCAACTTTCTTTAAAACCTGGAGATTGATCCCAAGCACAACAAAAACTGAAGTCTCTTGTTTCCATCTAGCGAATCGTGTCGCAAACTACAAACCTAGAGTCCTGTTCAATGGACAAGAGCTGAGGTACAATCCTTTCCCAAAATATCTCGGAGTCACTTTAGATAGAACCCTGAGCTACAAAGAGCACATCACCAAGCTCTCTCACAAAGTCGCCGCAAGAAACAACATACTGCATAAGCTCAGTGGTACCTCCTGGGGAGCCTCTGCTGACTGTCTACGTTTAACTGGCATCAGTCTTGTTTACTCAGCTGCTGAGTACTGTGCGCCTGTCTGGTTGGGAAGCGTACATGTGAAGAAGATAGACACGAAACTGAACGATACAATGCGTTGCATTACTGGTACCATCAAATCAACTCCATGTCACTGGTTACCCGTGCTGAGCCACATCCCTCCACCTCACTTAAGGCGGAAGCAAGCTCTACTGAGGGAGGCTAAGAAAATCTTTGCATCACCCTCTTTGCCACTGCATCAGGAATTCTGCCATCCGTCACAACAACGATTGCAATCCAGAAGACCGGCAAGTGTCACTGCAAGGCAACTCATCGCGGATGGATTTGACATAAAGGAAAGCTGGAAGCATGAGTGGTCAACAAAAACATTGGGAACAAGTGTCCACCATCTTGATCCCACAAAGAAGCCAAATGGTTTTGACCTACCAAGGAACCTCTGGTGCCGTATCAACAGGTTGAGGACTGGACATGGGTGTTGTAATTATTTCAGGTACAAGTGGGGCTGGATCAGTTCACCAATGTGTGAATGTAACTTAGAAGAACAGACGATTGAACACCTGGTCCTACGCTGTCCTCTTCATTCATACCCTGGAATTCCTGACGACTTGTTTGATCTCACACCTAGTCTAACCGAATGGTTGAAAAGGAAGGACTTTAAAGTTTAATTTTGTCTTATTTGTATTCTGTATTGTATCACCATACGATTAAATAAATAAATAAACCACTTTATTTATAGTCTGTGTCGACTTTGATAGTGTTGAAGGTTTCTTGTACGTTGACAACTGTCCTAACATGGCTTTTTGAGGACATGATAAGTCCTTTTGAACAAACACTGCATTATCTTTAGCCGCAATATCGTTTTCTTGAACTTGCTTTATAGCATTTTTAAAATTGTTTGTAAACAGCAACCGTGGTTCGTTTAGAGCACTACATTGATGAACCCTCACACTTAAAACCTTTCCATTTTTAGCCTATTTTCAATTTTGAAAAAAATAGGCCTATGAGATCACCTTTTGTCCGTGTGTGTGTGTGTGTGTGTGTGTGTGTGAGGTGTGTGTGTGTCCCCACCTAATAAAATCTAAAAGGCTGGAGCGATTTCAATGAAACTCGGTAAGTTCATGGCGCTATTCCCGGCGACGTCGACCGTGCCCTTCAAATTTTGTTACGTCTCACCAATCCAACATGGCGGCTGTGCGAAATATTTCACGAGCATTCGATATCTCCGGAACTATTACCGATTTCGCCCTAACATTGTGTACGGTGATAGAGGGCACTACTAGAAGTTCACCTATGAGACTTTCAAAAATCTGGTGACTATAAAACCAACATGGCGGCCAAGCGAAGTTGAGATTTTTAAATAGACTTTTCTCGCGATTTAACTACCCAAACGTAATGAAACTGGGTACAGTAATTGTTTATACACATTGTAAAGCACTGGAGTCTAATTTAGTTCAATTGTTTACATAACCTCAAAATGGCGGCTGTGCGAAATATTTCACTGACATTCTATATCTCCGAAACTATTACAGATATCACCCTGCAATTTTGTACGGTGATAAAGGGTACTGATACAAGTTTACCTATGTATATTTCATAAACCTGTAAAGTACAAAACGAACATGGCGACCAAGCGAATTTGAAATATTTTAATAGACTTTTCTCGTGATTTAACTCTCTGAGCGCAGTGAAATGTGGTACAGTAAATGATTTTGCAGATTGTAATGCACTTCCATCTAATTTAATTCAATTGTTTACATAACCTCAAGATGGCGGCTGTGCGAAATTTTAAAATTAAGTTTTTATTTCTTGTGTCGTAATCATGCGATCGAAGTGAAAGTTTGAATAATGAACTAGGCAATAATTGTCCTTGAATGGTACATATCTCTATGGACTATACATATAACAATCCTGAATGGCGAGCTTCCGAAATATTTAGACGGTTCTCAATATCTATGAATCTTTTACAGCAACCAAACAGATTTTTTTATGTTCATAGAGACTATGAACATATGTTCACCTATAGGACTTTGAGTAACCTGGTGAGCACAAATCCAACATGGCGGCGACGCGAAGTATAAATATTTAAATGGACGTTTCTCGCGAATTAACTATCCGAGTGCCGTGAAACGTTGCACGTTAAATGCTTATACAAATGTTGATCCACTGGCATCTAATTTATTTCAATTGTTTGCATAATCACAAGATGGCTGCTGTGCGTAATTTTAAAATCTCGTTTTTACTTCTTGTGTTCTAATCATGCGATTGAAGTTTGAATACCACACGTACACAATAATCTTAATGTAATAGTACAAAAATAAAAATCCAACCTGGCGACCATCTGAAATATTTAGACGGTTCTCAATATCTACGAATCTGTTACAGCAATTAAACTGAAATTTTGTATGTTGATAGAGGCAATTAACATGAGCAGGATATATGAAAATAGGCTGTATAGTTCTTCACGGAACTACTTGTTACTTTTCAGATTGCCTCGACATTTTGTTGACCTCTCTTTTGAGCATCGCCAGAATATAATTCCATTCACATTCTGGCGATTATAGTTATAAGAGTAGCCTTGATAGAGTGCACGTTGCCTACCATTGTTGGTTGTAATAAGTTCCATAGTAGTAACTGACCTGTCATTACGATGTTCACACTACAAAGGTTACAACTGCTTTGCTGATGGAGTGACCTACCATAAGCTTATATATTGGCTTTTGTGTTGGCTTTTTGTGTTGGCTTTCCGTGTTGGCTTTTGTGTTGGCTTTTTGTGTTGGCTTTTCGTGTTGGCTTTTCGTGTTGGCTTTTTGTGTTGGCTTTCCATGTTGGCTTTTTTGTTGGCTTTTTTGTTGGCTTTAGTATTGGCTTTTGTATTGGCTTATTTGACAAGTTATTTGTGTCAATGTATTTAGTGGATTTTTTTCTTGGTGTTGGAAAGTAGTTGAAGGAGAGGGACTATTTAAAGACTTAACCTCAGCTCACTAACCTAACCTAACTTCACCTAACCTAACCTAACCAAACCTTTCAACTCTCAGATGTTAATTAAATTCTGTGCATAGTCGAGTTGGAACCCAGGACCTCAGGGGTAAAAAACCAATTATTTTGGATGGCTTATTTTGGTAACTTATTTTGATGGCTAACCTAACTCTCAACCACCACGCTTCATGAACATTTTAAACAGGTAATTTTTTTAATGTATGGCGTTAGGCCCTTTGTCAAAATTTTAAACATAGTTTCAAAAAGGGGGCGTTAGCCCGAGTCCTAGGACACCTCGTACAAGTCTCTAGGCTTATTGGTTCGTGAGATATCAGCAAAAATCACAAAAAACACTCGATTACCCAAAAATCGCGTTTCCATTTTTTTAAATATAACGAGTGGTCCATAGCAAAGAGGACGTCACTGCAAGTCCTTGGACCCCTCGTACAAGCCTCTAGAATGATTGGTTCGCGAGATATAACAAAAAGTCTAAAATAACGTTTTTACCCCCAAAAAACCGTGTTTCCGGCATTTCACCTTTTCGACACCGACATTCCCGTAAAGAGCGCAACGAGACGAAAAAAAAAACTAATCCAAGCACGCCCTCCTAGCATCACTCCTTCCATTCCAAGGTCGCAGGGGCTCACAACTTCCTAAGTGGCGCAGCTCTCTCCCCATCACACTACTACAGGTTTTTATCCGAGAGTCTTGACATTTATATTGGGGGTAGGGGGCACAGGGACCTTTCATTTATGTCAAACAAACCTTTTTGTAAACTTTCTAGTTTCCAAAATATAGGATTTTCAAAATTCGAGTGTTAAAAAAAACAACATAAAATAAAAAAGTTTTATTATAGACATAAAGGACATAGAGACCGTTCGTTTGAGCCATTGCACAACGTCCTATCATGTTTGGTTTTCAAACTATCACCTATTTTCAAAAACAAAAATTTTCAAAAAAAATAATTCAAAAATATAACGAGTGGTGCATAGCAAAGGGGGCGTCACCTCAAGTCCTACGACACCTCATTCGTGAAACTCCAACCATGGGTTCGAGGGGAAAGTCTATTTAAATATTTAAACTTCGCGCGGTGGCCATGTTGGTTTGTTGGGCACATCGGCGTCAAGTGAAGCAGAACGCCCACTACTCCACTACCGGTCTGGCAACCATGGGATCCCAGCTGAGTCCGGCATTGCTTCCAGTTACTTGTGCCGCGCTCCTCGCCTTCATCTTTCCATTTGACCACCCTTGGCCAATTCTTGTTCTCTACCAACCCCAACGGTATTAGGGTATCCGAGGCCTAGAGTCCTCTCTGTCATCTTTCCTGTTAATCTCCCTTGGTCAACTCTTGTTCTATTCCGAACTCTACGGAATTTCGGTACCCGAGGCTAGGGTGTCTTTCAATTTCCCGCCTTAATTGGCCCTTGTCTCATCTTTCCTGATACCCTCATTCTTCGAGGGGTCAGACCTCTACTTTTCATATCTTCTGCCTTCTGCTTAAGGCCCTAAAGGAGGCAGGGTGTGTGTAGCCCTACCACTTATGATTCATCCTGGATAGTGCTATACCCTCAAAGGTTCACGGCTGGTGAATTCGGGAGTTGGCATCCTTGAGGGATTCCAGAGCTGGGTCCGGTTTTCCCCTTTTCTCCAGTGCCTCTGGGATGGACTATGTCCTCTCCCCCCCCCCCCCCTTTCGTATATGCCTTTCATGGCTCTCCTTCCTTCCAAGTCCTTCAATTCGCATTCTTCGAGAGTTGAGGGAATATCATTTCCGCCTGTCCTCTATTTACCTTATTCCTTCTTTATGTTGTCCCTTAATAATAGTTACGTTTAGTTCTAGTGTTCATATCTAGGGACCGATAACCTCGATGTTAGGCACCATAAACAACAATTATGATTATCATTATTTAACATCTGCTATTTCAGTTGACTACAAATTTTAGGCAGCTCTTCATTTCAACAAGATAATTTCCTACAAATTACTGTAACCATCAGAATGAATTAATTCGGTATATTATTGGTTTACCTTGTGTGTAAATTTTAACGTGGAAGTTATCATCAATCATCAGCGTCTTTACGAGAAGTAGCTGATGTTGAAGGCCACCTCCGAAACCACCTAAGGGTTTAGCGGCTAGAATTGTCGGCTCTCACCCCGGAGGTTTGAGGTTGATTCCCGGCTCTGCCAAGGAATTTGATTCTGGTTGGAGGGCTGGAACGGAGTACACTCAGCCTCGTTAGGCAAAACTATACTAACAATTGGATTTCAACCAAATTTCGTACCGGTATGTGCTTTGTGTACTTTAACTGATATAACTATGCGTATTCTTTAGAGCCAGCAAGACTGCCAACTGTTAATAAATGCTCTCGCTATTTTTAAAAATCCAAATATCAATATATCAGAAAGTATATGAGCCAACGGCTCTAAACTTTGCACACGTACAGTACCTGCCATTCTAGATGGATTTGGAGTAACTAATATACGCCAGTGCTGCCAACATGATTCCAAGCCTGCTGATAGGTCCAATTTTTAAATGCATGTAACTTCTGTACTAATATATGGATTTCATACATAATTGGCACAATAATAGATCATAATATTTAAGATTAATTCTGAACAACACATACATGCCAGTGTTGCCATTATGATTTTACGTGCTGATAGATCCAGTGTCTAACTGCATGTAACGTCCATGCTATACATTGGACTTCAACCAAATTATGTGTGTGCATTCTGTATCTTAAGGGATGGAACTGACAATATATTCAGTCACAAGGGGTGACAACTGTAGTGCTTTATTAGGCTACACTATTTCAGGTATATTTCGAACTAATTAAAAATTTCAGTATTACCAACTTAATTTTGTCATAGGTCTATATAGATTTATCATTGGCATGAATCATACATTTTAAGAAAAGTAGGCTCTTTAGTTCGTCACGGAACTACTTGTTATATTAAGAAATCTATTTCAAAAATAAACTGGAATCAAAGATTTTTCCGCTAGCTGAGGAAAAGGGCGCAGTTTTTGTTTTAGAACGAGATATGCTCCAACACCACAACACCCGTTTTGCTTTCTTGTTGCTTTTTTTAATGTTATTGTCTATTAGAGAGAAAACAAAGAATCTGGAGAGAAATCCAGTGAAAAATAGAGAGAAATATATAAATCTTCATTGTGGGTTCACTAACAGGATGCATGGTTGAGGAAAGTAGTCTGTAAAATGAGCCACAGAGGAACTGAATGTATCGTTAGAAAGCCAAGGATCTGTAGCTTAATATGACGTGAAAAATGAAATTTTGTAAAAGTAGAAAATTATTTTTGAGCAGCTTTCCAAATTTTGAGGAAATATTTCATATTCAACTAAATATGAATATTTGAAGCCATTCTTTCAACGTTACCAATACAAACTGTTTTGTAGCTCTTTAGTCAGTCAACAAGAATTTACCCAATGATTGGGCGGGGTACAATGTATGTAATGTATGAATAATATGTAAATAACACTCCTGGAAACAAATACATTTATTAGTTAATTATCACCATTATAACGGGGCAATAATTATAATACCGGTAGTGATAATTAACTAAGGGCCGTTTCACCAACTCTTTACTAACGATTTGTTAATTAATTCCTCTTTAACTTAAATACGAGAGTTAATGCGTGATTATTGTCGATGCATTTCACGAGGCCATTCGGGTTCCTAATTACAGTACTTAAATGCGCTTTACGGCTCTCGCGCATGCGTAGACTCGGTTCCACCAGGGATAAACATGGCGGACAGATCAAGAAGCGTATAGCACTCGCCTTTGTTTGCGATGCTTCCTTGATTTTTTTCTGGAACATAATTTCGTATGTTCTATGCCCTGTTGTCTTCGTAGCGTAAGTGGTTGCGTTGTGAACTTTGACTATTATGCAGAGCTGGAAGGAGTTCGAATCCCACTTCCGATATGTTTTTGATGTGTAACATCTTTCCGCTCGGTTGCTGGATAGTTTTGTGGAAGTGATTTTGAAAATTGGGGACGGTAGTGAATCGGGGGGAAGTGGATCGAACGGAAGGGGATCGGACGGAAGTGAAGACGCACTGCCAGAAAAATGGGACGGAAGTGAATCGGGCGGAAGTGGATCGAACGGAAGTGGATCGAACGGAAGTGAAGACGCACTGCCAGCTGGATGTACAATTGAAAATGTGTGTATTGGAAACAAGGCAGTGTGTGCTCTGTAGCGCGAGAATGTTATGGCAATACAGTAGGCAGTGCATTTAGCAGGCACTGGTTTGACGAGCACAGTGGCAAATGTTTCACCGACTTTCATTTGTCATTGAGCAGTTTATGAAGCGTCACGTTCAAGGTTGAATATCACATGGGGTAGGACAAAGACGACAAATGACATTTAAGTAAGCGGCATTATTGTCAAGCTGTCGGTGAGCAGTCAAATATTAAATGCATAACAGAATGTTGTTATATGGGTGGAATCGAAGCTGTATTTTCATCATATGTGAGACTAGGTCATTTCATGATTGTAGGAAGCCATGTTTTGATTGTTTACGACGAACTGTATGAGAGCCTTGAGAATAATGAATGTTATAGTTACTGAGGAATGTGCTCACAGTATTTGAGAGTACTGTCGACGTTGTGTGCCACTTTGTTATTATGAATTATTAATGTAAAAGGAAGGAATGAAGCTTGTAGTTTTGCTTGTCCGTTAATCTCACGATCATGATCCACGGTACCTCCCTTTTACGTGGAATGCGAACCACAGGACATGGCATTTCAATTCGAAAATCTCACATGTATTGACCGGGAATCAAACCCGGTCTACCTTGGTGAGAGACTAACAGCTTGACCGCTGCGCCACAAATGTGACAGTAGCATATCTCCAATTCAATCTATACATTCATCATAGTACCAGTATGAAAATGGAGTGTAAATTAACATTTTAAGAATGTCCAAGCTGTGTAGTATACGAGTAGGATAACATGTCAGATGTTACACATCATATGCGACTACTGTAAGGCTCGTATCTTTTTTATTTATTTTAAATTATTTCTGTATTCGTCTTTCTTGGTATTAAACATGCATGATCTTTTATAATTTCAAGGCGATAAACATATTTACATTCATATGGAAGAAAGTTCGTGTGAAACTCGGAAACAAACCGCCATTGAGGGAGGCGCGAGGTAGAGTTCGGCTGTTTTCCTCCACTTTAACGTTACTTGAGAGAGTTGAGTGGTCCGTTTTGCCATTTAACCTAATTCCTTGTTAGTGGTAAGTTAACGAACGTTTCTGTTTGGTGAAATGCTCGTGCAAAGTTAAATCACCTTTAATGACGAATTAAGAGATAATTGACGTTTGTCAAAACGGCCCTAATACATGTAAATATTTTCCAGGAGTGTTATTTACATATTATATACATTGTATCCCGCCCGGTCATTGGACAAATTCGTGTTGACCGACTGAAAAGCTACAAATATTAATATTCAAGTAATGTATCTCTTCGATAATGACACTGCTCCTGCAATTCCCTACTGGGCTTTCTGTTTAAAATTATTTTATTTGTTTAGAAGCAAAACGTAAAATGAAAGTTTTGTTTTGTTTTTCAGAGTGAGTTTGAATACCCTGGTCTTCAATGGAGGATAGTAATGACGCAGGCAGCAGTTCAATGGCTAGACTTGCTAGCATTGTATTACGCAAGCCGAATGGAGATACAGTATCTACAGTAGACTTTACTTCCTCCGCAAACAGACTAGAGCTGCCGGAGACAGCGCGGAGGGTTGCTCTCAGATAAACTGTGATTGTGCTACCTGCCTTCAGATAGCACCACGTCCTTTTTTACTTCAAACATACACCTGTGAATTTATATAAAACAGCGGTTACATTTTTGATCACACGTAGTCAGTTCCTTATTCCATTCACACGATATGGATATATTTTGTAATGTTTCTACTGAATTGTTTGGTGGAAGGAAATTAGGCTTTAGAAACCAAATTCAGCCTTTAAAAAGTGAAAGAAAAAAAAAGATGTAAACAAAAATAGAAAAAAATAATGTAAAATAAAATATATTATATACATTGTATCCCGTTTGAAGTCAAACGAAGAGTTATATAGAAATATATAACCAGTCAGGTCAACAATAAAAAGGAAAAGGTGGTTGTTCTATGGACACATTTTCAGATTGTCCAACGATCGTCGAACAAAGAACATTTGGAATTTCTTGAAACCAAAGAGGAAAAAATTGGCATGGTTCGAAGAATGTAACAAAGACCTTATAGAAATTAGTATTCCGGAATGCAAAATTATGAACAGGTGTGAATTCAGACACGTAATAAAAAATTACCAGGGATTTAAGGTAGGGAGCAGAACCAAAAAGAGGGGACCTCTTTCAGAAGATCGGAAGAAGGCGCTGAGTGATGGGCTCAAGAGATACTGGCAGGACATCAAAGCAGGCAGACGATCTAGAACGAAATATTGATCTTGGTTGTTACTCCGTAGTCCATAGTGGCTCAGTTCAAATGTAAAAAAACAAAACAAAAAACAAACAAATAGAATAAAATCAAAGAGTCAAAAATAAAATCAAACCAAATTGAATCGAATCATATCGAATCGAATCAAATGAAATGAAATAAATTAAATAAAATGAATAATATAAATTAAAATTAAAATAAATTAAAATGAAATAAAATAAAATAAAATAAAATAAAATAAAATAAAATAAAATAAAATAAAATAAAATAAAATAAAATAGAATGGTTATCCACCCAGCTCGGCTTCACCCAAGGACTCTGAGTTATCAATCCTCTAACTGTTGCAAGGACGGTGTCTGGGAGCTGGACACACTTTGAATCCAGATACAACTTGGGATGGTTACAAGCCGATCGTCCAGGTGACCGCTAACTTGGGTGTAATTAAGGAAGAGTCAGGGAAGGGATTTTGGAAGGAATTTGGCCGTGGACCTGTTGAAAGGAAATTTCCCGACATATGCCTGGGAGAAACCACGAAGTTAGTTATTGTTGTTTTAAGGGGCGGAACTACAAGGCCATCTGCCCCTGAAAGAAACCACGAAGACCATTTTCAGGACGGCCGAGGTGGGATTCGAACCCACGCTCTCCTGATGCCAGCGAGGCACGGCCACCGTGGCCGATAAGTACCTAGGTATTTAAGTACTTTTTAAAATTTCATTTATCCAAGTCTGTCTTTTTTTTTACCTCTGACTTCAGAAAGATTAACTCATTTTATCCCTTTACACCCACTCTGGATCTTGAGTCTCAATACGTACCCCGAGGCCACATTAGGTGGCCCAAAGAAGAAGACTGATTCTGTACCACCATTAGCAAGTAAAATAAACAGACTAGGCTTAAAAGACGCGCGCACGAGCACGTACGCAGTGACGAACAACAGTATTATCTCTTACGGTTACGCCTTCAATTTGATGAAAGGAGGCCATGGACCGTAAATGTATGAATTCAAGATGGTGGGAGTGAGAAATTCTGAACACTAAAACAGGAAACCTGAATCACAATTGAAGTGATGTCAAGTAACAGCTTAATGAGATAATTTATGTACGGTACTTTCTAATATGACGTCCATTCTAAACTTTGAGTCTTGAGTCCTTAGACTGGTTGGTGCTGCTCTCCATGTCTCCCCTGTACTGAATTAATAGTTTCATCCCTATATAGCTACCACATCCGAGGCAATCTGGGTAACATACTGTATTCTATTTTAGGCCTACCCCTACAATTTTGTCCTCCATCTTTCGTATTAAAACTAGTTTTACTGTTTCGGAGTGCTTTAATACACGCTCTACCAACCTATTTCCTCTACCAACCTATCTCTTCCTTTCATTAGCAATCACGAAAATCATCTCTCCTCCCCTACTCGTCTTAATATCTCTTCATCTACCAAAGAATCGTCATCATTCTTCTACAACACCACACCTCAAACGCGTATATTCTTCTCTTTTCTGCTAGACCGACAGACCAAGTTTCACTTATGTAGCCTACAGCACTACACCCAGACCAAGGCTTTATATCTTTTCTAGTAGAAAGGCTCTCCTTGACTTTGTTAACCTACTTTATTTATACTCTTTGAATAACTCAACACTACTTGCTTCACATCGCAAGAAGCAACATTTCCCTACTTCCTTTAATCCTTCGCCTATCAATTCATGGTCAATAAGTTTATACCGTGTGATTTATTCCACATGCGTTCTATTATTTATGCTTTAGTTTACATTTATTGATCTTCATCATGAATTCTTACAGTACGTCAATACTATACTGCATATAGAAACTCATAGAAATTCCCTGATGACTCGACCAAGATAATGTCGGCAACAAATATCAAGAGTTGTAATGATTTCATGTTGAACCAATACTCCTAACGTACAGTAAGTTTTTCTCTAATTTACTTCATTGCCTGTTCAATGTGGAGATTGCAAATTATTGCCTCATACCTTTCTGAATATCAGAATATCCTTCTACTCTGATAACTCCAGCCAGATTCCTTCCTCTTTCCATTGTAAATAGCTAAGTTACAAAACATATAATAAAATTAGTCCATGTGCACTAAACCGTTAAAGTATCCTATTCAGGCACAGTCGTCGCACAGATGCTCACACTTGACTGCTGTATAGCTTAACTATTTACACATGCATAATATTCATACGCAGATCTCAAACAAATAATACACCATCATACACTAATAATGAGATTCACTGCAATCATAAATACTAACATTAACAAGACAAGCTATACAAAGTAGGCCTATATCAATTCCTAGATATTTGTATAATTTTAAACTTCAACTCAAGTGATCAGATCTGATGATGACCGCGTGACGGTCGAACGAGTAATCCTATCCCCCCCTTTCTTCTTCATCATTCGAATTTGGCCAACTATGGACCGCATAGAACTTAAGGCTTCTTGGCCTTCCTTCTCTTTTCTTCCCAGAACATCTTCATTCTTTCGCTCCTTATCTTTCTCTCCTCCTCGGAAATGGTCCGCACGGGTCTCTTTGTAATTGATTTATCTTCAAATGATTTTAAACTGTCTGACTTTCTTCTAAACTCACTTCTATTGTGGATCAACTCTGGAGTAATTCCAACTTCATGACCTCTTCTACCCACTTAGAGGTGGCCTTTAATCCCATTATGTATTTGAAGATCTTTTTGGTCAGTCGGGTTTCGTCCAATCTTACCAGGTGTCCATAGAATTTCTGCCTTCTTTTCCGCATTTGTAGAGCTCCTCATTTTCCTCCTCTTCTAAGTTCCATCAGAAGTCTTCTGCGGTCCAAGAACTTTCCTCAGAATCTTCCTTTCCTTTTTCTCGAGTTCATTCAGCTCCCCTTTTTTATTTAAAATTAGACACTCTGAAGCGTACAATCCTTCTGGTTTTAGTGTCGGATTTCGCCCTTGTATGATATTGTCTGTTTGTTATACCTTGTAGGCCAGATCTTAATTTTCTGCCTCCTCCCTTGTGTGCCTCTTTATCCTGTCCGTTGGGTTGGATCCATCCTACCAGGTATTTGAATTTCTCTGTTCTTGTAATTTTCCCATATTTTACTTCCATATACCTCTCGTGTTGGTGCCTGTACTCTATATATTCCGTCTTTTCATAAGAAACTTTAAGACACGCATTTTCGGCGATTTCATGCAGGATCTCTAGCAACTTTTGAGCGTCTTCCCGGTTTTTGGCTAAGAGGGCAGGGTCATCGGCCAAAGCTAAACACTTGATTTCTAGGTTCTGTCCTTTCCTTCCAAGGTGTATTCCGCATATTCCTTCCACTTTCAGAGCTTCTTCCCCCTTTATTAGAGAATAGTATTGTATGACTACCCCTTATTATTCCCGTTTTCCAACGGGGTCGGGGATGAGGTGCGATGGAAATATTTGTGGCGATAATTTTTACGGCCGGATGCCCTTCCTGACGCCAACCTCAGGAGAGGAGTTAATGAGAGATGAAATGAATGATGGTGAATGAAACTGGGCAAGGATGTGGAAGGAAGCGGCCGTGGCCTGTCAGAAGGTTCCGTCCCAGCATTTGCCTGGTGTTGAAAATGGGAAACCACGGAAAACCATTTCAAGGACGGCCGACGGTGGGGCTCGAACCCACGCGTCTACCGAGTCAGCAGAGAGCTTGGCCCCATGACCTAATGCTGCGCGTTAGCCAGCGTAGCCACTACTGTCGGTATTAGAGAATAGTAATAATACTTATTATTTTCGAGGAAAGTGAGATAGCCTATAGGCCTGATGATGGATTGGATTTAATAAAGTGATAGTTTGTACAGACAACGCCGAAATAATGGCATCAAATCTCACATAAATGTTCATTTCACAATTCAAAAGAAAAAATAAACAACTAGTTCCATGAAGAACTATATAGCCTATTTTCATATAGCCTATCCTACTTATGTTAATTGCCTCTATCAACATACAAAATTTCAGTTTGATTGCTGCAATAGATTCGAAGACATTGAAAACCGTCTAAATATTTCGGATGGTCGACATGTTGGACTTAATATATGTAGGTCTTAGAGTTTTGTACGTGGCTTCGGTGGCGTAGTTGGTAGCATGCTGAGTTTCTATGCCCAAGATCACGGGCTCAAACCCGGCCGAAGTCGTCGGATTTTTTAGAGCGTTAAAACTCCCTCAGTGTGGCTTACTTCGGAGGGGAAGTAAAAGCCGGCGATCCCATGTCATAGAAATATGGCATGACCAAGAGCCTTCCACTAATTACACTTGTGAGAAGCTAAATTATAGGTTAAATTTGACTTACGCTCCTAGGTTCCAACGATCGTCGCAGGAGCCTACTGCGGTGGTATCCAGTAACCAAGTTCAGAACTAGTTGGTCGTTGACGGTGGCGTTTGGTTGAAAAAGTAGGAACTACTTGAAAATTAAGCGTCTGCATTCCTTACTTGAATTGAAAACAGATAACACACACTTATACAGCCATCAGAATCAACACCGGTGTTCAGACAGATTCTACACACACCCAAAGCACACGGGGCTACATGACCGCGTTGTCGCAGAACCTAAACTGAGAAACCAACCAGAGTTAGCCTATGTAATATTACATGAAGATTATTGTGTAGGTGTATTATTCAAACTTCAATCGCATGGTTAGGACACAAAAAATGATAAAAACGAGATTTTAAAATTTCGCACAGCCGCCATCTTATGGTTATAAAAACAATTGAAATAAATTAGATACCAGAGGATTAACATTTGAATAAGCATATACCGTAAAACGTTTCACAGCGCTCGGATAGTCATATCGCGAGAAAAGTCCATTTAAATGTTTAAATTTCGCGTCGCCGCCATTTGTGATTTGTGCTCACCAGGTTATTGAAAGTCCCATAGGTTAACCTATGTATATAGCCTCTATCAACACACAAAATTTCAGTTCGATTGCTGGCATAGATAGATATATATTGAGAACCGTCTAAATATGTCTGGTGGTCACCATGGTGGATTTTAATGTAGGCCATAGAATTATGTACTGTTAGATGAGGATTATTGCGTAGGTTCATTATTCGAACGTTGACTTTGAGCGCATGGTTAGTACACAAGAAATAAAATCTTAATTTCGCACAGCTGCCATCTTAGGGTTATGTAAACAATTGAACCAAATTAGCTGTCATTGCTTTACACTGTAGGCCTATATAAACATTTGCTGTACCAAGTTCCACTGTGTACGGATTTTTAAATCACGAGAAAAGTCTATGTACATGTTTCAACTTCGCTTGACCGCCATGTTCGTTTTGTAGTTAACGCCTTTTTGAAAGTCACATAGGTGAACCTCTAGTAGTGCCCTTCATGACAGTAAAAATTTTAAGGGTGATATAAGTAATAGTTTCGAAGATATAGAATGCCTGTGAAATATTTCGCACAGCCGCCATGTTGGATTGGTGAGACGTAATAAAATTTGAAGGGCACGGTAGGGTCGGCCAAAACAGTACTATGACCTTACCGAGTTTCTTTGAAATCGCTCAGCCGTTTAGATTTTATTAGGTGGGGGGGGGGACACACACGTGGACGCACACACACACGGACAAAAGATGATCTCATGAGTCTATTTTTTCATAAATGAAAATAGGCTAATAATCGGATTTTAAATGCTAAAAGAAACACTAATTATTAAAGAGGTTCGCTGAGAACAGCATTGTGAAGAGTTAATCTCTCAATGTCCCTGGTGTTGTAACAGGCCCGCCATCCGCCCATACTGCGGCCTGACTTCCTCTGAATTCCGCGATGTGAGTCTAAAATAATGTGTTCTGTCCGTTCCACATGTGATCGTGTGGGTGCTGCCACTTGCAGAGGAAATGGAAGATGCTACGTCACTATTGTAGGCCGTAGTGTAGGGTCGAGTCGATAGTTTCCATCATTACCACTGACATCATTCTTAAAATAGCGCAGTGGATAGCATTTTTAGCTATCGCCCTTGAGGCCCGAGTTCAAATCACGGCTTTGTAAAACAAAATAATTCTGGTCTGAGGGATGGAACGGGGTACACTCAGCCTCGTGAAGCAAAACTGAGAAGAGGTGGATTCGATTCGCACCTCAGCCATCCCGGAAGTAATTTCCCCCCAGGCAAATGCCGGGATGGTTCCTAACTTAGGTGACGGCTGCCTCACCTGAATCACAAATAGCCTACACACACTAATACAGTCAACACAATAACACTGGCTATCAGACGAATTCCACACACACCCAAGTACACGGGGCTAAATGACCACGATTTCCAAGCCCCTCAAATTAAAAAGCAACAACTAATAACCTTTCAATGAAAGATAAACATTTAGCAAACAAAATAACAACTGGTTGAAACATAGGCTATCAGGTTTCTTAATTCGTATTATGCCAACTTGTAGTGCAGTGGCTGTCATTCTTGGTTGTCATCACTGAGGTCTGGGTTCAATTTCCGGATTTGCCAAGAAATGTAATTCTGATCTGGAACAGAGAACACTCAGCCTTGTCAGAGAAAAAAGGAAGCTTGTAGTTTAACGTGACCGTTAATCTGTAGATCATAAGCCACGGGGCCTCCTTTTTACGTGGAATCCGAACCACAGGACATGGCATTTCACTTCGAAAATCTCACATGCATTGACCGGGAATCGAACCCGGACCGCCTTGGTGAGAGGCATACAGCTAGACCGCTGAGCCACCACGCCCCTCCTTGTCAGAGAGATGTGATAAGAGGTGGGTTATATTCCTTCCTCAGTCATCTTTGAAGTTAACTTCTATGCATTTTAACTTCTAATCCAGCCACAATTATAAATCACATCCAGTACAGCCATCACAATGACAGAGGTTATCAGACAAATACCACACTCACCCTCGTACACGGTGATTCATGTCCATTATATACCAAATACCCTAAATGAATCAGCTACATCTCTGTATAATGAGATGTAATGAAATCGAGAATTAAGGCTTTCAAGCAGAAAGTTACAGTAATGAAAAGGCAACACGTGCCGCGGTGATCGCGAGTGCTAACGCGCAATCTTGTGCCTCGCTGGCAGTGGGAGAGCGTGGGTTCGAATCCCATCTTGGCTGCCCTGAAAATGGTTCTTATGGTTTCCTATTTCACCTCTAGGCAAATGCCGGGACGGTTCCTTTCATCAGGTCCACGGCCGACGTCCTTCCAAAATCCCTTCCCTGACCTTTCCTTAATTTGGGCCAAGTTAGCTGTCGGCCTGTCATCATCCCCAATTGCATTTACGTATTTATTTATCGTATGGCTTTTAGTTCCGGGAGTGTCCGAGGACATGTTCGGCTCGCCAGAGGCTGTAGCTGCTTCAAGCGGACACCACTAGGGTGAGCTACAAGTTCCGTTCAATTTCAAGTAGTTCCAACTTCCGCTACCAGATATCAATGATACCTAGTGGTGAACGTTGGAACTTGGATAGAGCGTCACAACAAAATCTAACCTAGAAATTTAGCTCCACACAAGTTTAGTCTGTGGAAGGATCTTTTACATGTCATAAATCTATGACATGGGACCGCCGGCTTTACTTCCCCTCCGAAGGAAGGCATACTGAAGGATTTTAACGCTCTTAAAAATCCGATGACTTCGGCCGGGTTTAAACCCGATATCTTGGGCACAGCAGTTCAGCATGCTACCAACTACGCCACCGAAGCATTGCATTTGCTAACAAGATGTGTTCAGTTCCCAGACACTGGCCTTGCGAAAGTAGATGAATGATCTCTCGCAGAGTTCGTGGGTGACGCCGAGCTGGAAGGATAAGCGATAAAAGAAAAAGAGAACGTGACTCCCTGCTTAGTTTCTGTCTGAAATGTTACATTCTTCTTCGATATACCAGCCATATAAGTTTCCGAGGAAAGAGATGACTGTCTGTTCCCGTCAAGTCATGTAAAATATTACGACGATAATGGATTTGTGAAGAGTTGTCTCTGCTATTGATTCAGATTTGAATATCAGGCTCGGTGCTTCAAGACCTAGATTTAGTGTTGTCATGTTTGTGATTTATCTTCCTTTGTTCCTATCCGGGAGATATATTTCATGATCACTCTGTCATCTATATCTCCTGTTGAACCAAGGAAAGCAAGATATCATTTCAACATGCGATCGCTAAAGTAAGTTTTTTGTCACTGATATGATTCACTGCGGTGTGGTTAGGAAATGGATCTCCTTGCAGTGATATGGAGGTGGCATGGAACAATGTTGCAAACTTTAGTGACACTTCAATAGATCTATAGGGTGGTGGGAAACAACGTGAACCCGGTCATACTGATAAATAATTTGAGAAAAAGTCAATATCTTACGACGGTGTCAATTTATCAAGCTGATGAACTTAGACAAATCGATTCGCAAGAGAATTCAAAAGCGCTTTGCGAGGCGTTGTTGCCAGCTCTGCACGTAAGTCAAGACCGGCTTGAGAGCGCCGATCGAGGATGACAACTTCACCAAGAGATTGATTTGAACTTGGTCCTCCGGGCTAGCCAAATTGCACCATAGTAACTACGCTACGATAACATCGGCTGTTACCCACGCTGTGTATTTGATTTGATGCTGATTTCTCGGTAGACGCAGCTGCTAGGCGATCGATCATTTTCGGAAGTATTCGTAAGTAGCCATCTGGCCTGTGTCATCGTAGCTTAGTTGCTATGACGTGATTCCATCATACCGGACGTCCGTGTTTAAATCCATCACTTGGCAAAGTTTTTTTTTTTTTTCGATTAGCGCTCTGTAGCTGGTCTTGAGCGTGTGTGTCAGTCTGACGGTGCGGTGACGTTAGCGACGGTGCAATTTGCGACGAATTCCCATTAGCAACGAATGGCCTTCTGGGGGAAGGAAGAACTAGTTTTGACAGTGCCATTAACGTACAAGGTTAATGATAATCAGTCACTCTTACTAATTCATTTTTAGTATGAAGTTTACCACTGCTGAACAATTGATTCCCCTTTATTCGTTAATTGGCGTGGTGGCGCAGTGGTTAAACTGTTAGCCTTTCGCCAAGGTAGAGCGGGTTGGATTCCCGGTCAATGCATGTGAGATTTTCGAAGTTAAATGCCATGTCGTGTGGTTAGGATTCCACGTACAAAGGAGGACCCGTGGCTCATGATCGCGAGATTTACGGTCACGTTAAAGTTTTCGTTGACACACACAACCACAGACTACCCCGTCTTTGTTTTGCCTTAGTCGCCTACCTCCCTTATTAGTAGTTCTGTTAGGTTTGTTAGGTTTCTGTTAGTTGAAATAAACCGCTTAATTAACTGGACTGAATCTTAGTTAGACACAGAATGTGAACCGCACAGAACCTAAGTTAGACTCATACAGAATGACGAGTTATCATATCAAACGTGTCCCATCATACTGGAAGCTGTCAAATTAGTCAGAATTCCGTCGCTAACGAGAAACTCAGATCTGTGAGAATTCGTCGCAAATGGGAATCGTCGCTTACGGGAAGATACCAGTCTGATAGACCTCCCAACGCGTGCAAGGGCTCTGCAAGGCAACACATTTACTGTTAATTAGGTTCCTTAAACCGGAGTTTACACGAAGTAGTGGGGTTAGACTCCTGGTTTTCCTCGTACACTGAGAAGCTGAAGAAGCTTTTGGAGTTCCTCCCACAGATAGGGATGAAACCCACGATCCCTAGCACTGAAACCAAGTAGCTATAGAACATTCGGTGTTAAGAAAAGACTCTGAACTTATGGTGACAGCGTTGCCAGCTTTAGGTAGCGGTAGACATGACGTCATGCCTAATCTTTGTCCGCTTAGAGTACCATGTTGTATCGCTTCAGACGATGTGGCTCCGCTGTGCATGGCTGTTAGTTCCAGCGTGCTAACTCCTCAAACTTTTATTATTACTAATAATAAATAAACAATCAGCAGCTAATTGTAGAACACTACTAAGACGAAAAATATACATGTTTAGTATTGTTCATTACAACAGGATAGGTAACAATCTATCTATCTATCTATATAAAGCTCAATGTTTGTCTGTCTGTCTGTTATGTATACAAATCCACACTGTTTCACCGATCTGAACCAAAATTTGTATACTTATCCTTCGAAACCCTGCGGGTAACCCTGTCCACTTGAAATTTCCGACAGACCACCCCATTCCCTGCATTTAGGCCCTTTGGCCCAAATCTACACCGTTTCACCGATCTCAACCAAAATTTGTATACTTACCCTATGTAACCCTGTGAATAACACTGCCCACTTAAAATTTCGGACAGACCACCCTATTTCCTGCATTTAGGCCCTTTGGCAAACATCTACACCGTTTGACCGATCCGAACCAAAATTTGTATACTTACCCTTTGCAACCCTGCGGGTAACCCTGTCCACTTGAAATTTCGGACAGACCACCCCATTCTCTGCATTTAGGCCCTTTGACCCAAATCTACACCGTTTCACCGATCAGAACCAAAATGTGTATACTTACCCTTTGTAACACTGTGAATATCACTGTCCACCTAAAATTTCGGACAGACCACCCCATTTCCTGCATTTAGGCCCTTTGGCAAAAATCTATATCGTTTCACCGATCCGGACCAAAATTTGTATACTTACCCTTTCGAACCCTGCGGGTAACCCTGTCCACTTGAAATTGCGGACAGATCACCCCATTCCCTGCATTTAGGCCCTTTGGCACAAATCTACACCGTTTCACCGTTCAGAACCAAAATTTGTATACTTACCCTTTGGTACCCTGCGAGTAACACTGCTTGCTTGAAATTGCGGGCAGACCACTCCATTCCCTGCATTTAGGCCCCTTGGCTAAAATCTACACCGTTTCACCGATCTGAACCAAAATGTGTATACTTACCCTTTGTAACACTGTGAATATCACTGTCCACCTAAAATTTCGGACAGACCACCCCATTTCCTGCATTTAGGCCCTTTGGCAAAAATCTATATCGTTTCACCGATCCGGACCAAAATTTGTATACTTACCCTTTCGAACCCTGCGGGTAACCCTGTCCACTTGAAATTGCGGACAGATCACCCCATTCCCTGCATTTAGGCCCTTTGGCACAAATCTACACCGTTTCACCGTTCAGAACCAAAATTTGTATACTTACCCTTTGGTACCCTGCGAGTAACACTGTCTGCTTGAAATTGCGGACAGACCACTCCATTCCCGGAAAGAGGACAGGGTCCGTCCCAAAGGCAATGGAAAAAAGGGTTAAAACCGGACCCGCTCGGGAAACCCTCAGTGTTGCCATCTCCCGAACTCACCAGCCATGAGCCCTTGGGGATGTAGCACTATCCAGGGTGCACCAGGAGTGGTGGGGCTACACACACCCTGCCTCCTTGAGGGTCTTGAGCAGAAGACATGAGATATTAAGAAAAGAAAAAGAAGGCTGACACCTCGAAGAATGAGGCTATCAGGAATGATTAGACAAGGGCCAATTAAGGCGGGAAAGTGAAAGAGTCGCTATGCCTCGGATACCCTGATACCATCGGGGTCGGAAGAGAACAAGAGTTTGACCAAGGAAGGCTGACAGGAAAGAGAACTGAAAGGAGCCCGTCACCAGTAAGTAGAAGCAATGCCAGACTCAGTTGGGGTCCCGTGGTCGCAAACTCACGTCCCACAAGTTGAGAAACCCTGGTGGGTGGAGTGGGGAGGAGGGGGCCAGGTGTGAGAATAGCTTGCTGATTCATCGCGATTTGACATGAGAGAAATTTCCAGACCCCGCCGTGTTACCTGGTATTGCTGACTATGCTGATGTTCATACAGGGTCTTGGCTCAAACCACTGTAGTGTTGCGAAAGAAAGAGTGATTCACCGGTCAATGTGAATAGGACCGGGAACTCCCCCGAACGTCTGTCATCATATATCGTCATCATCTGCGATTCGTGCAGCTTGGACCCGGGCAGTACTCGATAAGCTCTTTCACTACACGCATCGAGTATAGGCCTAAGCCAGAAAATAACGTTCAGACTTTGGAAGACATCGAAGATATAAATCTAAATTGCCTATATCAGATTTAAAAATACACCATGTTCGTTCAGTAGTCATTTTTCATTACCTTAGTATTATCATAAGGGCAAGTGACCTAGATGTTACGCCCATTATACCACAAATCACCACACACAATAAGTCTTAATCGCCTGTGAATTTTGAAATATTTCTATCACGGTAGTTTGTAAGTTTGTCGTGTCAATTCAACAGTAGTTTTCTTTATCATCCTCATCAAAAGGGCAAATGGCCTAAATGTTACGTCCATTATACTACTAAGTAGCACCACAGTCTTCATGGCCTGTGATTTTAAAATGTGTATTTCCATTAGTTTGTAAGTTTGATATACCCGTTCAGTAGTAGTCGTCTTCATTATCATCCTCATCAAAAGGGCAAATGTCCTAGATGTTACGTCCATTATACTACTAAATAACACCATAGTCTACCTAGCCTGTGATTTTAAAAATATGTATTTGCATTAATTTGTAAGGTTGATATACCCGTTCAGTAGTAGTCGTCTTCATTATCATCCTCATCAAAAGGGCAAATGACCTAGATGTTACGTCCATTATACAGTACTACTAAGCAACACCACAGTCTTCATTGCCTGTGATTTATAAATACCTGTTCAGTAGTAGTAGTCTTCATTGTCATCCTCATCAAAAGGGAAAATGACCTACATGTTACGCCCATTATACTACTACGCAACACCACAGTCTTACTCGCCAGTAATTTAAAAATATGTATTTCTATTAGAGCGTAAGTTTATTATACCCGTTCAATAGCAGTCGTCGTCAGTATCATCTTCATCAATGACGTTGAGTGTTAAGGAGACTGAAATATTATCATCATTCCACCGGGCGAAGCCGGGTACTACTGCTAGTAGCCTATATAGTGTAGGGAGGTTTCCATAACAAGTTAGAGCCCCTAAGTAATTAACAGTCTATTTTTTCTAAAACTCTGGATGCTATAAGAGACCACACATCTGCCAGTCGCTAAGTTAAGTAAACACTGTTGATCTTATCAGTCGCTAGGCTGTTGGTCAGTAGAACATGACCTTCCCCTTAATTCACACACTATTAAGTCATTGCTTAGCGCACACTGCGCTTTGTATAGCCTGCGTAAACAGTAACGTAACCGGGGGTGTTAATGGCGCAAACCCTTCAACCACATCTACACCTTATCTGAACCTAAGTGAGCAGGATCTGATGATGATAGTGTGACAATCAAAACATGTCATCCAAATAATTACCCCCCCCCCCCCCCCCCCGCACTCTGTTATGAACATGAAAATGATCGTGTGGCCTCCGGAGAGGCCGAGTGCAGGTCTTTCTAGTTGACGCCCGTGAGCGACCTGTGCGTCGTAATGAGGATGAAGTGATGATGAAGACGTCACATACACCCAGTCCCCGAGCCACGGGAATTAACCCCAGGATATTAAAATCCCTGATGGCTCAACCGGGAATCGAACCCGGGGCACTTCGGGCCAAAGCCTATCGCGCTAACCATTTAGCCACGGAGGCGAACGTAATGAACATAAAAGCGTGTTATTTTGTAATAAATGTCTCATGTAATATTTTTAGCCTACTTTTGATTTTTGCAAAAAATGAAAGTAGACTTATGAGATCACTACAGGACGAAAAATGTGTGTCTGTCTGTGTGTGTGTATGTGTGTGTGTGAGTCTGTCTGTGTGTGTGTGTGTGTACTCTGAATGTCTGTCCCCCCTATCAATTCGAACACGGTGAAACCGAATTGAACGAAATTTGGTACAGAGGTAGCATTAGCAAAGGGCACCTCAGTGTCATACTTTATATCGCCGCCATCTTTACCAAAACAGAATGGCGGCCACTCAAACGTTCAAAACGTAAAATCAAATTACGGCTAAACTAATCATCCGATCTCTACCAAATTTGGTGACAACATACCTTTATATAGGACGCGTCTTTCATCCAACATTCAAGGTCATCGGCCGTACCATTTCAGGATGGCGGCCGTGTGAATTATTCAACCATTTTAATCAATGGCTTAAGACCCACCAATTCCGATTATCGAGCCTAGGGTGGTTTAAGCTATCCTGAAGGTCGTGATCCGTTATTTATTATAATTTGATATTATAATATTATACTGTATGAGTGGCTTAAAAGAGCTGAGCTGTCTGTGTCACACGACAAGATGGCAGCTGTCCTCATGTGCCTGTCTTATATTTCAATAGTTTTAGTATGTTGTATGTGATATACCCTACTGATACAATAATATAAACTTTGTATGAAATTATCTTTAATGAAGATGTACTGCTGTGAAGAAATCGTTTATTTAAAGTCATTATTTGCCAACAGGTTGTATCTAATGTCAGTTAAGAACACCATGTTGTTAAGGATAGGATTAGCTCTGGGCTAGCGTGTTAGTCTATCACGCAGTCGACTGGGGATCGAGTACTGCTGCAGTTAACTTTTTTTTCTTGAATTCTTTTACAAATGATGTGCACGAGCTCTTTCCACAGATACTGAATAAGATGTCATTTAGCTCAAAGGAGAGGCTAATGTATACACTCGTTTATTAGTAAAATCACAGCCCCAGCATCGCAAATAAACAGAAGACATTAGGAAAAGGAGAATAGAAGAACTAGATACACGTTGTCATTAACCACAGCCTTCTTAATGCCTCTGTACGGTGCTGTCCTCTTGTGGGTTATGTGGGTAATATTGTTCCAAACTTACCGCTGTGTAAATACCTGGCCTCCTGAAGTATGGCAATTTTGTAATACTGGTAGTTCAACTATTAGCCACGATCGCGCTCCGATTACCTTTAAGGGAACCAAGTACCCTTAAATGGGATGAATTTTTATTTTTTTATTTTTTTTTCACTTTTATGCTGAGAGATGTCTAATAAATGTAATTATGGAGTTTCATATCCTAAATCCATCTGGAAATGTCTCATTTTTAACAATTAGTGCATGCTTGTAACCTTGGTGGCGCCCCTTTTTCATATGAAGTTCACTTTATCAACTTCTATTCCGTTACTTTTTGTGTCAGATTGATGTGCGTACCCTCGTTTTAAAGAGGAATTAACGTAGCTGAAGTTGGTCTTACTGTCTTTATGTCACCTTCATTTGTTTTTACACAGGGAGTTGGTATATTTTGATCCATAACACAGGGAGTTATTTGTTTTGATACAAACCATATTATCTTGTTTGCCGGAGAAAAATGGGTAATGTTAAGAAATTTGGCCGAAGAAAAACTCATGGAAATCAGTATAAGAACAAGAATACATCTTTAAGGAGTAATAAATGTAGTGGTGCAGGTAGTGGAAGTGTAAGAAACAGTGAAGGAAATAATATTGAAAGTGAGGTTAGGCCTACAAGCAACAGTGGGTCCACTCAAACTGACTGCACAGATAGTCCTTCAAGTGCATCAAGGAGGAAAATTTCTTCTTCAAGTTCTATGTTTAATAAATTTGGCAACAGTAATACAGATGTAAATAAAGTGACCACAGGTTTTCAGTTTGTAGATATTGAATTGCTGTCTGAAGCTTTGAGACAATTTGTAGAGTGTAAGTATTGTAATCATGTGGATTGCATATCTGTGCATGAAAACACTGACAAACGAATGGGCCTTGCTAGTGTCATATGTATAAAATGTGATAATTGTGAAAGGGAGTATCAATTCAGCACATCCAAGCAGACAGATAGAGGTCATGAAATTAACCTGAGGTTTGTGTATGGTATGAGGTGTATTGGGAAGGGCAGTGCAGCCAGTAGGACACTGTGTTCATTATTAAATACCCCAGCCCCTCCAACTAAGTTTCATTCTGTAAACAAAGTTATTTTGCAGTCACTTGAGAAAGTTGCAGAAGTCTGTATGAAGTCCGCAGCAGAAGAAGCTATACTAGAGAACAGTGGTTCAAATGAAATAGCAGTTGCTATAGATGGAAGCTGGCAGAAGCGAGGTCACACTTCATTGAATGGAGTTGTAACTGCAACTAGTGTAGACACTGGGAAAGTGCTAGATATTGAATGCCTTACAAAATATTGTATGGTATGTAAAAAGAGTGGAAACAGTCATGAAAAATGTGGTGCAAATTTTCAAGGAACAAGTGGTGCTATGGAGGCTGAAGGGGCAGTTCGCATGTTTCAGAGATCAGAGCAAAGTAGAGGTTTGAAATATGTAAAATACTTGGGGGATGGTGACAGTAAGGGGTTTAGTAAGGTTGTTTCATGTCATCCCTATGGTGAAAACATTAACATACAAAAGTTAGAGTGCATTGGGCATGTTCACAAAAGAATGGGGTCCAGGCTAAGACGATTGGTTCAAGACAGGAAGGGGAAGAAATTAGCCGATGGCAAAGGTATTGGGGGAGTAAACAGATTATCTGGTAGTGCAATTGACAGGCTGCAGGAGTATTATGGTAAAGCCATAAGAGAAAATGTGCATGACTTGGAAAAGATGAGAAAAGCAGTGTGGTGCACATATTTTCATAAGCTCTCGACAGACAATCAACCTCAACATGGACTCTGCCCAACAGATTCATGGTGTAAGTATAATTCTTCTGAAAGGGCAAACTACAAGCACCATGGCCTTCCTGAGCCTATTTTACATGCCATAAAACCCATATATCGGGATTTGGCTCACCCAGACCTGCTAAGAAAATGCTTACATGGCAAAACCCAGAACCCGAATGAGTCGTTTAACAACATTATATGGACTATAATACCCAAGAATGTGTTTGTTGGGTATGATACCCTTAAAATTGGGGTGCTGGAAAGTGTTCTGTGCTTCAACATGGGAAACATTGGAAAAGCACAAGTGCTTGCGCACCTAGGGATTGAACCTGGCCTTAACACCATACATCAGCTTCAGAAAATGGATGACGTGCGTGTGAAAAATGCTGATCGACAGGCACAACAGATGACCAAAGAAGCAAGAAAGAAAAGGAGAGGAGCCAAACGGAGGAAGGAAGACATGGATGATCCAGAGTATGGAGCTGGAAAGTTTTAAACCACAAAAAGTACATGTTCTTTTCTACCTTAACTTTGAAGTTAAATATCTGGAAACATTATTATTTTTTGGTGTGGGGTGCTCATCTTGGAAACTACGAAAGATACAAGGCTAAAACTAATACCACTTTTGAAACTAACACTGATCTCCATGTTAAACACAAATTCATTATAAACTAATTCATACTTTGTTCATAAAAAATTCATGTGCAAGAAAAAAATTAGTTTTTTTTACTTACGTGAAAAAAGTAAAATATAAAATAAAATGGATGAACTAATTTTGTTTAAAATGCATTTAACACAGAGATAAAGGCAACTGTTACAACAATATCAAATTTCACTGCTCTATCTGCAATACTTTGGAAGATGAGCACCCCCAAGTTTTACTAAATTAACATTGTTCGTATAGGGAGTACTTGGTCCCCTTAAACACTGCCAGCTGGATCGCCTCCCTCTTGGCTACTTTAAACTGTCTACTCATTCAACACTCTTAGGCCACTGCCATCGTAGTACATTACGATGGCAGTGCATAGGCGTACAACATAAAGATTAATTCACTGATAGGTCGCAGCACCAACCTACTGTGATCGGCGTGGATTTTTAAAGGGGAAGATACCCAAAACGGAAGATTCTTAACTTAGCAGGCGGGCTTAATATAGAGATTAACGGACGTGAATGCATTACCGTACAATAAGTTAGTAGTTTTGTTATTCAATCATCATAAAGTATATAATATTGATTTTGACACTTACTGGCTAATTATCAATATAAAAGAAAACAAACAATACATTGTGGTAGAGGTGATTGTGTTAGGGATGAGGACAAAGAGTCATAAATATACCCATACATTTAGGAGAAAGTAGGCTATATGTTCTTTGCTGAACATCTTGTTTATCATGTTAAGGGCGTTTAAATACTTGTGTTCCCACCTTATATACTTGGGCACAATTTGTGTTAACTGACTGAAAAGCTTTCTATATTAAAATAAACTAAGCACAACCCCAGTATTAAACAGTAACTTTTCTCTTCCCTCTTCATAACCCAGCAATGTATCTGAGTATGTTACGAACACGTTTTAAAATATATGTTTCGGTAGATTTCATGAGGTCGCCTTCGTAGCGTAGTGATCAGCATGGTTAGCTGCCGGCCCGGAGGTCCTGGGTTCGATTCCCAGCTCTGCCCACGAACTTTGAAAAGTGGTATGAGGACTGGAATGGGGTCTACTCAACCTCGGGTGGTCCAAATGAGTAGAGGGGGTTCAATTCCCAACTCAGCCATCCTCGAAGTGGTTTCCCACTTCGTCTTCGGGCAAATGCCGGGATAGTACCTACTGTATTGCCACGGCCGCCTCCTTTCCTCTTCCTTGCCTATCTATCCTAATCTTCCCCTCCCTTCCCTCATGAGGCCCCTGTTCGCTTTGCAGGTGAGGCCGCCTGGGCGAGTTACTGATCACACCTCCTCAGTTGTATCCACTCCGACCAGATGTTACCAACTCTAGGGCACTGCCCGTAGAGGCGGTAGTGGTGAGTTCCCTCGCTGAGTCCGTGGGAGCCACCAACCTGGAGGGTAAAATCGAGTAAAAAAAAAAGATTTCGTGAGAAAGTTAACTATTGCAATAGGTACCATGTTGCGACTTCCGGAATATTTTGACATATCTTTTAGTTTCACATCCCTCAGATTCCAAAACCATCGTCAGTTTAAATGTTATATATGATTTATGTACCTACTGTATACTACCCTACCAGCGAATTGTTACCGGTGGCGGAAATTTGAACTAATGCGCTCCGCCCAGCCACACGCTGCGATGGACGTGCAGTAGTCGCCAGCGAAATCTCATCGCATGTCATTATTTGTGTACATGAATCGTGCTGAGTCGTTCGCTGTGCGGTTTGTTCTAATTGTATGACTGTACATGCGTCCCTTCTTGCCCAGCAGCCACTCGCTGCAGCCATAACGAGGCGAGATGACGTAATGTATACAGAACAGCCGCGCTCCACGTCTAGCAGTAACAATTCCCTGGTAGGGTAGTATATATACGTATATAGGTCTACAGTAGGCTTTATATCACTTTCTAACATATGAATTAGCTGGAGAAACTTTTCTTATTGATGATTTAAGAATTAGACTACAATTGCCTTCTACAAGTCAAGAACAGGAGTTTCTAAGGTTGAGACGAAGAATGCGAAGGCAAATAGACCTGGAATTCTATGGAACCGATGCTATGTCTAATAGAAATTGGACCGTCCCTAACAATGAAATGAGGAGTGCTTTGAATAGACTTGCTGTGCACGGCTTCCATCATTAGCTGTGAGTGCGGCGTGGCTTTCATGAACCTTCTGTACAGTGTGTGTGCGTATTATGTGCTAAACGGTGTGGTCGATACCATTTTAGTGAATGTTCTAAGAGAACGTTTTCCTTATTGGATTACTCCAAAATGTAATACTCATTTGTGCGCAGTTCCTTTATTGATATGTATATAACTCTCCATTTGGCAGCATTATTAAATTATTATATATCACTTCCTTGTGGACACGATAACTACCGTCATTTTGCATCAATCACTATCAAATTTGTACATAAAATATAACCATTCAATAACTCGGTCGAGTTCGTTAATGGGAAATATTGATGATGGAAATAAGGGCTCTTTTTCGAAAACGTGAATTATCGCTATAACTTTCGTAGTATGTGAAAAATCGAATCCATTCCAAGTTCGTACTACTGTATTCTTGGTATAAGGGACAAAAACTTATTTCCATAAAGTTTTTGCTAGCACCAACCATTGACCAAAGGGTGGAACAAATAGAGATTTGAGAGAAAACAATAAGTTCCGTGACGAACTAAAGAGCCTACTGTTCTTAAAATGTAAGATTCATGCCAATGATTAATCTATATGGATCTATCTAGAATAATGACGAAATTAAGTTGGTAATATCGAAATTTATAATTAATTCGAAATACTGTATACCTGGCATATTGTAGCCTAATAGAGCACTACAGTTGGCAGCCCTGGTGACTGAATATATTCTTAGTTCCATCTCTTAAGTTACAGAATACAAAATTTGGTTGAAGTCCAATGGATAGCATGGACGTTACATGCAGTTAAACATTGGATCTAACAGTGCACGTAAAATTATGTTGGCAACAATGCCATGCATTTATAGGTCAGAAATGATCTGAAATAATATGATCTATTGTTGTGCCAATTTTGAATGCAATCCATTAGTTAGTATAGAAGATGAATGCATTTTAAAATTGGTCCTATCAGCAGGCTTAGAATCAAGTTAGCAGCACTGACGTATATTACTTACTCCAAATTAATCTAGAATTCCAGGTACCATACGTGTGCATAGTTTAAAACTGTCTGCTTGCATACTTTCTGATACATTGGTATTTGGATAAATGAAATTGAGAGCATTTATTAACAGTTGGCAGCCCTAGTGGCTCTTAAGAATATGCTCAGTTATATCTGTTTATGTACACATATCACATACTAAATATGGTTGAATTCCAATTGATAGTGTAGAAGTTATATGCATTTAAAATTGGACCTATCAGCAGGCTTATAATGATTTTGGCAACACTGCCATGTATGGCCTCCTGGAAATTAAACTGAAATATTATTATCTATATGTGTGCCAATTTTGAAATAGTTCCCATTCATACCTTCCAAGATATCCAACATGGAGCTCAAATTTCAAATGGGATTTTTCATCAGTTGGTAGCACTGACATCATTTTCAAATACGGGATTGAGATATTCAGGTATATATCTTTACTCCTACCAAATTTGGTTTTGATTGCTGCAGCCGTTTAGGAGTTGATGGGAGGGGGACACACACTCAGCCAGACAGACAGAAGGACAGACAGACAGACACACACACAATAGACCGGATCGATCTCATAAGTCTACTTTTTCCTCATTTTTGCAAAATGTGAAAAGTAGGCTAAAAAATCATACCTCCGTTAATATGCACAGTATCAAAACCGTTTAAAATGAGCAATAATCTTCTAAAAATTACGCAAAACTATTGTCTGAAAGAATTTCTGACATGATCCACCCTTATGCCAAGGGATGAGCAAAATATTTTTGAAATTTTAAAAAGATGGGGCATCTCGTTTGTTAAACATGTGGCACTTTTGTAGGCATACACCAATGGGCAAATTTAATGAATTCGAAATATTTTGCTTTGCCCAGTGAAATAGCCAATTGACTGTATTGGGCTTCGATCCAACACCAGGCGAGAACACCACTTACTAGAAGTGGTTTTCCATAGTTTCCCACTTCTAATCAAGAAATTGTCGACATTGTTCCTAATTTAAGACCACGACCACGACTACGAGTACGATCGGCTACATCCTTAACTCCAGCAGCTCTCCCGAGAGCCTGCAACTCCGCCTTACATTGTTGTCAGTTTTACCCGTGCCTTCTAATGATATTGGTGGCTCCGGTGGCGTAGTTGGTACCATGATGATTTTCCATGCCCAAGATCGCGGGTTCAAACCCAGCCGAAGTCGTTGGAATTCTTAAGAGCGATAAGAATCCCTCAGTATGCTTTCCTTCGGAGGGGAAGTAAAGTCAGCGGGCCCATGTCATACATTTATAGCATGTAAAAGAACCTTCCACTAACTACAATTGTGTGAAGCTAAATTTGTAGGTTAGATTTGATTAGCGCTCTATTAAGTTCCTACGTTCACCGCCAGGTGCCATTTGCGGTGGCATCTAGTAGCCAAGTTCACAGCTAGGTGTCGTTGACGGTAGCATTTGGTAGCAAAAGTAGAAACTACTTGAAATTGATCGTCTGCAGTCCTTACCTGAATTACAGATAACACACACTATTACAGCCATCACAATTAACACCAGTTATCAGACAGAATCTACACACACCCAAAGTACACGGGGCTACATGACCGCGTTGTCGCAGCCCGTAAACTAAGGAACTACCAACCAACCAACTTCGAATTAAGTTGCCATTGTTATTCTGTACAAGAAGAGTTATCTTTTCTCCATTCTCTTCCTGCACTCGCCGTAAACTCAGCAGCATTCTCATACATGTGAGGCACGTGCCAGTGGAAATAGTAGCCTCGTAAAGGAAGCCGTTAGATGTGCGAATATGATGTAATTTTAAGGAATTATTTCTCTCGCGATAATTAAATTGTTCATTAATTTTTAATGTGTATTACTTGGAATGGATAATAATCACCCACCGTTAAGTGAGTTTCACAAGATGAAATTCCATGCTCAGTGAGAACATTTGCCATGGTATGAATTAACAAGTAGTTCCGTGAAGAACTAAACAACCTATTTTCATATAGCAGACTTACAGTATGTTAATTGCCTGTATCAACACACAACATTTCAGTTTGATTGCTGTAATAGATTCGAAGATATTGAGAACCGTCTAAATATTTCGGTTGGTCGTCATGTTGGATTTGTACAGTATATATGTAGGCCATAGAGTTATGTACTATTACATGAAGGTTATTGCGTAGGTGTATTATTCAAGCTTCAATCGCATGATTAGGACACAAGAAATAAAAACGGGATTTAAAAATTACGCACAGTCGCCATATTGTGGTTATGAAACCAATTGAAATAAATTAGATGTCAGTGGATTAAAATTTGTATAAGCCTTTATCATGTTTAGTTGGTACCATGCTGAGCGTCTATGCCCAAGATTGCGGGTTCAAACCCGGCCGAATACCAGCTTCTCTCATGTCCTTCGGCTCAAATAACTGATGTCTGGTTTCTGTATGGATTGGAGACTACTCTCCTATCCCTGCACTTTATTTCGATTCGTTTACCTCGTTGCGTACTGGCTGGCATTCTTGGCTGTCATCGCGGAAGCTTGGGTTCCATTCCGGGCTCTGCCATGAAATTTAATTCTGGTCTGAGGGCTGGGACGGAGTCCGCTCAGCATCACGAGGCAAAACAGAGAAAGGGTGAGTTTGATTCTTACCTAGGTCATCCTGGAAGTGGATTTCCGTGGTTTCTCACTTCTACTCAAGGCAAATGCCGGGATGGTTCCTAACTTAAGACTACGTCCACTTCTTACCCAAATCCTGCCTCGATTACAAATACATAAGCTACACTAGCACATACATCACAGTGTCACAGGTTATCAGATAACTTCTACACACACCTAAGTACACGGGACTAGATGACCACGATGTGGCAAAGACCCTAAACGAATTAAAAGAATTAGGGCTGCAATATTATTCTCAATCCTGCCCCCAACTGCAGGCACACACATTAATACAGACAACCATAATAACGGAAGTTATTAAGAAGATTTTCTTCCTAAATTACAAGATAAAGATCCTTTTCACCATATTCAACAGCTAATGAATGAATGACGCGCTTCATAGCGGTTCTTGTTTCGTCTATTACAGTAATCATAACCTCCATGAGCCATGTTACAGTTGTAGTACGGTACATCAAAAGTTAAAAGACACTTCGTCAACATTTATTTAAAAAGCCCAGGGAAAATGTTTCTGACTGCAGTACTTCACATTTCACACTATTACACTGTTCCGATCTTCATCCACTTCTTGCTGTTGATGAGAGGAAAATTTAAAACAGATCCGGTTAAAACTCGCACAATATCCTGTTCAGTGAACATTAGACATGTATTGTCATCAATCATCATGCTTTATGACGTACTAGCTCGTTATCCGTCCCTCGTACTTGTGTGTGTATCTCTGAACACTTTAAAATTGTTCTTACCTGAGTAAATAAACTGTGAATGGAAAGCAAAAATATAGCTGCGAGAAGTTTGGGCAGAGGTGAATATATGCACCCTGACATGGATGTCTGTTCGCCGGGCGGGACGGGGTAGCGCCTACTACTGAAATGAAAACTAACTTATGTCACCATATTTAAATGTTGAAACATTTCGAAACAATAACAGTCCTATGTTTTCCCTGGTATATAAACTATGAAGATGCAAAATTTCAGCAAAATCAGTTGAGTATTTTTGGTATGAAAGAGTAACAGACAGACATACTCCACTAGAACCTTCATATAGGCCTACTATATTTAATTCTGGTCTGAGGGCAGGAACAGGGTACACTCAGCCTCGTGAGGCAAAGCTGAGAAGAGGTAGGTTCGATTTCTACCTCAGCCATCTTGGAAGTGGTTTTCCGTGGTTTCCCCACTTATACTTAAGGTAAATGCCGGGATGGTTCCTAACTTAAGGCCACGGCCGCTTCTTTTTCAATTCTTAGATGTTTGTCTACAAGAACCAGATCAGGTCTCTTGTGCATAACAGTCTGATATGTCAGTACAGTTTAACCCCGGTACTACGTACAGTTACCATTTTCAAGTACAGGGAGTCCGAGAATGTTCTCCGCAGTGCCTACGTGCAGCTGCGAGTGGTCGAGTCATCAGTTTAGTTGGCAGCATAGTGTCTTTGATATGGTGAAGGCCACATGTGTGGGCTGTGGGCTGTCGAATTCGTCAGTGCGTATAGTTAGATTATTGGAAGAGTGCAACAGTATGTTATGAATGGCTCTGGTGAGTATAAAGTTTACTGTTTGTTTGTTATGATACAAGCGACAGCCGTGCTGCCAACGTAACTGGTGACGTAATCTCACGCAGCGGCTTGTAGGCACTGCGGAGAATATTCCCCGGTGCCCTGTACATTCTCAGGAGAATATTTGTAGTACGGGACCATGTCTTTATTCAATAGTTGGTATCTTGTAGCGAGTTACAGATGCATTATTTTAGCAACAAAATAACGCCCATTCTTATATTCCGTGCCTGCGAGATTATTATTTTACTATTATAATTATAATAATTATTATAACTATAAACTCATTGCTGGTACATCACAACATAACTATACGGACTTCAGGAAACCGAAGTATAGCCACTGAAACAGCCACATCTAAGTTGGAAATTCCTACCCATGAACTTTCGGACGACTCGGGTTGTTGAAAGGACTACTTTTAATTAATATATTTATTGCAGCCAAACTGGCAATTTAGTGTTTAAGTACAGGGATAACAAGTCTTATTCACTACAGAATTTCACCAGTGATTCTGGTCTCATCCTACAGTTAAATACATGGTATCCCTCACACTGGTCACACCTCGCGCATATACAGTTCGTGCAGGGCTCGCGAAAGCGCAGGGTGATACACAGTTAGTGGTGAAATCCGTGCATGGATAGTCTTGTTACTGCGAGGTAGAGTTCGTGTCATCCCTGCGTCCATTCACGGTTGGTCATGGTGTCAGTAAGTTAGAATTCATCCCAAATTTGGCATTTCTTCTCATGCAGCTCCCTCAGTAAGCTGTCCTCACTGGTAGTAGGAGTTTCTGTCGCAACTCTTCTATAAAGAAGGGATCTCTGGTCAATTCATACACGAGCCGTGAAGGTGCATATTTGGAAAGACAGAACACCCTTTTCAAGTAGGTAGCCTTCAGCTTCTCTATCCCTTTGAGGTTTGTCATTTTCAGATATGTCCAAATGTTTTCCGATCCATAAGTTGCAACAGGTTGAAAGGACTACTGCCTTCTGCATTAGTTTGTACAGCTGTGTATCCAGATCTAGTTCTTTAAGACTTTGGAGCAAGGTACTTGGGATCACGCCCGTACTCCAGACAATGATAGGTTCTACATGCCATTGCCTTTTGATAGGGCCGACCAACTCACTATATTTGATGATCTTTTCAATGTGCATTGATTGGAGATTCTTGTTATAAGCATCAATCAAGGTGACTTGCTTCATTTTCTTGCTGACATCCACCTGATCCGGCCTGTAGTGTGGTACCGATTGATCAGTCGGAATAGTTTGGTCCCAATACAACTTGTATTCATTGTTTTCAAGAACACTCTCTGGCTGATATTCGTGATACGGAACTTTTTTTATTTCACTAATCCCTCCATTTAGCGGACTATTTGGCACGGAGGTTCGTCCGTTAAATCGGAACTTCGTTAAGAATAACTTTGAAAATAAAATGACACTTAAAATTGTAATGTTGAGTAGACTGTGTACATTAGTTGCAAAAATAAGTTTGGTTGGTTGGCTCCTCAGTTTAGGGGCTGCAACAACGCGGTTATTTAGCCCCGTGTACTTTGGGTGTGTGTAGAATCTGACTGATAACTTGTGTTAATTGTGATGGCTGTATTAGTGTGAGTTATCTGTAATTCAGGTAATTACTGCAGACGATAAATTTCAAGTAGTTCCTACTTTTGCTACCAAATGCTGTGAACTTGGCTACTATATGCCACCGCAATCAGCACCTGGCGGCGAACGTTGGAACTTAAAGGGCGCTAATCAAATCTAATCTACAAATTTTAGCTTCACACAATTGAAGTTAGTTACATGCCACATATCTATGACATGGGCTCACCGGCTTTACTTCCCCTCCGAAGAAAGGCATACTGTGGGATTTTTAACGCTCTTAAAAAGTCCGACTTCTTCGGCCAGGTTTGACCCCGCGATCTTGGGCATAGAAGCTCAGCAAGCTACCAACTACGCCACCGAAGCCGCCCTGAGAATAATTTATATTCGTAAATTAGAAGGCTGAAAAAAAATGCATCAAGTTTTAGTTGCCGTCCCCTTGAATGTTCTTTCTTAATAACTGGCTAAGAGATTCAAACGTACAGGGTCAGTAAACGATAAAAATAGACAAAGGTCGTTATTTCGTTACTGAAGCTAAATTAACCGGAGTAACCGGAAACTTCATAAGTAGATGCCGATTATGTTTGGCAGCGGATGGGGAACATTTTCAGCATATACTGTAAGCATGGTGAGTAAAAATGCATGATACTGATTTTAAGCACCAGCGCAGCAGCAGCCGGCAACTGAGGCGTCACTTGTGGAGCGCGTGAGCGAGAATGTCATAGCAAAGCAAATATAAAGGACCCTGAATTTTGAAGCATAATCAATTGATTCAGACACATTGAATATAATAAAATGTCAAATTTGTTGCAAATACGTAAAATTGGGTAAATTTGTCTACTCTGGGGTTTTCTATTTTCGTGGGGCCCTCAGCAAGACCGAGCCCCAAGGCTACAGCCCCGTTTGCCCCTCCCTCTCGTTGGGCCTGGGCAGAGCTACAAATTTGACACTATACCATGGAGGACAGAAGTTTCAATTCATATACTTAACTAGGACGATAATCATTTGCCAAACTATTTTATATGTTTGTTTAGGATATGGTTTTTATTAATTTTACTAATGATTGAATCGAGGTCGGAAAGCACGAAGCAGCGGTGCAATACATAACCACAAACTAAAATCCGTTGCCCTGTTGCGTCATTGCTGCTTGACCAGCTTATAACTGGCGAAAAATCACCGGGCCTATGTAACCACACAATCAGTTCAGTCGGAAATAACAGTATGAACAATTAGTCTGGTGCAGTGATTTTTATTTACAGAGCGAATCAATAATCTGTTTCCAAATATCTGTTTAAACAACTCAGAACCACCTCGTGGTGTAGTGGCTAGAATTCACGGCTATCGTCCTGGAGATCCGGGTTCGATTCTCGTCTCTGCTAAGAAATTTAATTCTGGCCTGAGGGTTGGAACAGGATACACTCAGTCTCGTGAGGCAAAACTGAGAAGAGGTGGATTCGATTCTCAATTCAGCCATCCTGGAAGTGGTTATCCTGAATTACAAAAACACACAGTAATAGCAGCCATAAAAGTAACACAGGTTATCAGAAAAAAGTTCACACACACTTATGTACATGGGGATAAATGACCTCGATGTTCAAGCCCCTCAAATGAAACAACAACAACAACAACAACAATTTTATAACGTAAGATAGTCATGTCTGTGCTTAGTAGCAGTTTTTCATTTCCTACCATATTCCCCCATAACATTAGGGGCAGATGACCTAGATGTTTAGGCCCTTAACACAACAATCACCACTAACACGAGGGAAGGATCTACTGTGGCACTGTTGTCTAATCTGGGAATGAGGCTGCTGTTCAAACATGGCCAGTATACACACGTTCTCCACAAACCCATATGTGGAACACATTACAGAAAGATAGAGGACAAGACTATATAATGCAAAGCTTGAGGCCAACAATCGATCGACTTTCTCTCCTATCGATATAGAGAATCTCAAACCCATCGCAATACATTTCAACTGCTGCAATGTCCAAATAAGGGAACGATACAAACTTTGTCCATTATATTAAATGTTCTGAGCAATAACAGAGGGTATGTCCATAGGGAATATTAAAATATTGCAGTACAGCCATACTCCTCTCAAAGGTTGTACATTGGCAATATAAGGTATTCTTTATACACACAAACATTTGCGATATTCTCTAATAAAACTACTAGGCCTAACAGGAAAAAATAATTTTAAATAAAAAAGTAAAATCAATTCATTACATTTAAAGAAATACTCTGTATGACCAGTTTTACAATTGAGACGGTTGGTGAAGAAAGGAACTAAGTCACATTTTCGCATTTTTCAAGAGAAGGAAAAAACTATATTCTCACCAAATTGCAACAGTTGTGTTCTCCTAATTTTGTTTATGGCAACTATCTTCGTTTTGTAATATTATAAACAGTTTCGAATTAAAATATAGTGTAACACATTTGAAAAATAATGCTTTGAAAAAACAAAAGGACTTAAATCCTTTCTACACTCGCTGGCAGTACTACAAAAATATGTAAGTGACTATTAGTTTCAACATGAGTCCTAGTAACTAATTCCGATATACTATATATGACACAAAATATACAGCATAAGAACGCTAATAAGAGTTTCATTACAACAGGTCACTATTTTAAGGCTTATCACCGAAAATGTCTTAGTAACTATTTCGGGCAAGATAAAAAACACACCTTTTAGCGTATTAATAACCCTACACTAATAAAACTGAGATACTATCAGAGGAATGAAAATCCAACACAACATTCAAGGTTCATTTCAGCCATGGTAACACAAAGTTCCTCTCACCACAGTAGGGTATATCTTGCCCACCACAATACTTATGCGTGAAAAAATAAAAAAAGCTATACCATGGACTTAGTTCCTTTCTACACCTACCGATTCAATTGAAAATATTGATGAGTCACTGGGCATTATCAAAAATAAAACTATATGAAGGAATATTTCAATGATCATAAAATAATGTTGGTACTAGTACAGTATTTTCCTATTGAGTAGCCTGCTTGTACCGCACAGTACCTGGCCAGATTGTCATAATCGATAATACGTTTGTCATGATTTCTTCCTACATGTACCGTGTTTCTCTACCTTCAGATATCCTAAAACCTTCCCATTTCCTGTTATTGTCTTCCTATATTTCACTACCACAATATATAATGTGTATGTCCATTCAGCGGCAAGTTTGCAAGTTGTACAAAACAGATGCCCTTTTCCAAGGTTAATAGTTTGTTAATCAATAGATTATACCGAATGCAGAAGTAGGCTAACTTGGAAGAGTATAAACTAGGAACAACCACAAATTAACTAATATCTGAAATACAGGTCTAACAAAAAACTACAAATCAACCAAGAAAACCTTTGTGAATCTCTCAGGTGCTTGTATAATCACTAACCGAAACCAGCTGAGTTAGTCTAAGCTAAAATGCCAACAAACGTAGAACAGAAATAACAAACTTTCATCAGCAAAATTTCGTACATACAGCGAAACATAGTTAGTAGCAGATAAATACAAGAAAATCGAAGAATCGATCATAATGATCTGGCCAAGTAACAGCCCTATTTCCACTATCTCTTGACAATTGCTCTGTGGTGGTTGAACTGGTATATGTTGTTGTAATTCGGTCTAGAATTGAAAAGGATGTGTCATGGCATTAAAGTAGTAACACCTTGAAATTTGGCTGAAGTAGATGTAGGAAACTACGCAAACCACTTAAACGTCACCTCTTCTTAGTTACTCCCACGAGGATGAGCGCACATCACTCCAGTCCTTAAGCCAGAGTTAAATTACTTCGCCGAGACTGGAATCAATCCCCAAATATCTGAGAGCGACGTCTCCAGAAGGAGTCTCTTTGTACGTTTCAAGTGTTGGAATACCAACTGACCCACGAGACTTGTACCGCAAATTACAGTATATTCAGGGAAATTCAATTCTCGATGTAGAAGCCAGTAATGAGTGCCCAAGCCAAACCAGCCAAGCTGTAGGAGCGTGCAGTTGAGACAATAAAGAGTCTGCCAGAGCCAAATGTCAGAGGGCAGAGTACAACACGCATCTCACCTTTTATTTTCGTAGCTGCCTGCCTATTCCATGAGCAGAACATATGGTAGCGATTATAAGCGCAAACCGACAACAACTGTTGTATAATAATAATAATAATAATAATAATAATAATAATCCACAGCCTGCTTCCAGTCTCCGACCGGGTCAGGAATGGAATGGATGAAGCCCCCATCTAGCGGCGAGGATATGAAGTGTGCCGGCTGCCAAAGCCTGTCGCACCTCCCTGGGGCAATGATTAAATGACAGATGAAATGAAATGGTAGGGGAGAGTGTTGCTGGAGTGAAATTTGTGACAGGGAAAACTGGAGTACCCGGAGAAGAACCTGTGTGCCTCCGCTTTGTCCAGCACAAATCTCACATGGAGTGACCGGGATTTGAACCACGGACCAAGCGGTGAGGGGCCGGCGTGCTGCCGCCTAAGCCATGGAGGCTTTATGGGTATATTGTTAGAATGAGTGGTCCCAGGATGACTAAAAGAATTCTAAATCTTACTCTCTCAATGAAAGCTAAGAACACGTGGCTGCTTGAAGTTGAAGAAGACCTTCAAGGAATAGACATCTCAAGTGACACGGTAGTCGACAGGACTAAATTCAGAGAACTAGTTGACAGTCATCAATTGTCAGACCACCCAAACATTACATGCAACAGAACCGAGATGATAAGAGATTTTGGGAAGACAAGATAGCAAGATCAGTTAGTTTCAACCGCGTCACTTAGACGAACATAACGATGTAAATACATGAATGAAAATCCACACCCTGCTTCCAGTCTCCGACTGGGTCAGGAATGGAATGAATGAAGCCCCCATCTAGCGGCGAGGATATGAACTGTGCTGGCTGCCGAGGCCTGACGCACTCCTCTGGGGCAATGATGAAATGAATGACAGATGAAATGAAATGATAGTGGAGAGTGTTGATGGAATGAAATTTTGACAGGGAAAACCGGAGTACCCGGAGAAAAACCTGTCTGCCTCCGTTTTTTTTTGTCCAGCACAGATCTCACATGGAGTGACCGGGATTTGAACCACGGACCCAGCGGTGAGAGGCCGGCGTGCTGCCGCCTAAGCCACGGAGGATTCGATGTAAATACATATTATATAATACTACTCACTATTAGTTGTACCGACAGTAGTGGTTACGCGGGCTAAAGCGCTGCGTTAGGTCAAGGGGCCAAGCTCTCTGCTGACTCGGTAGACGCGTGGGTTCGAGCCCCACCGTCGGCTGTCCTTGAAAAGGTTTTCCGTGGTTTCCCATTTTCAACACCAGGCAAATGCTGGGACAGTACCCTCTGACAGGCCACGGCCGCTTCCTTCCACATCCTTGCCCAGATTCATTCATCTTCATCCATTCCATCTCTCATCCCGACGCGCAGGTCGCCCACGGGCGTCGACTAGAAAGACCTGCACTCGGCCTCTCAGGAGGCTACACGACAAAAAAAAACTATTAGTTGTGGAGCTCAAAAGACTATGGGAGCTGGGAAAGGTCGTTATAGCCCCGGTGATAATTGGAGCACAAGGGGAGATTTCACAGAAGATCCACAACTTCCTCGCTAACCTCCGCTTGCTAAATAGGCTATAACTATAACTACGGTAGAGCCCTGCGCGGATAAACAAATCGTTATCCGGATCAGCCCGCATCCGCTCAACTGTTATCCGCATCCGCCCCGCATCCGCCCCGCATCCGCCCCGCATCCACAAGACTTTTTTCCGCATTCGCAGTACAATAATATTTTTAGCCTACTTTCGATTTTTGCAAAGAATGAAAGTAGACTTATGAGATCAACACAGGGCGAAAAAAGTGTGTCTGTCGGTGTGTGTGTATGTGTGTGTGTGAGTCTGTGTGTGTGTCTGTGTGTGTGTGTGTGTGTGTGTGTGTACTCTGAATGTCTGTCCCCCCCTATCAATTCAAACACGGTGAACGCGAATTGAACGAAATTTGGTACAAAGGTAGCACTAGCAAAGGACACCTCAGTGTCATGTTTTATATCGCCGCCATCTTGACGGAAACGTAATGGCGGCCACACAAATGTTCAAAGCTTAAATCAAATTACGACTAACCTAATCATCCGATCTCTACCAAATTTTGCAACGACATACCTTTACGGGGGGAGCATCCTTTGACCAAACCAATAGGTCATCAGCGTAATAGTTTGCGGATGGCGGCCATCTTTGTGTGAAAATCGATTCCCCCTATTAATTCGAACACGGTGCAACCGAATGGAACGAAATTTGGTACAGAGGTAGAACTAACAAAAGGCACCTCAGTGTCATGTTTTATATCGCCGCCATCTTGACGGAAACGTAATGGCGGCCACACAAATGTTCAAAGCTTAAATCAAATTACGATTAACCTAATCATCCGATCTCTACCAAATTTTGCAACAACATACCTTTATGGAGGGAGCATCCTTTGACCAATCTAATAGGTCATTCACCTGATAGTTTGCGGATGGCGGCCATCTTTATGTCAAAATTGATTCCCCCTATTAATTCGAACACGGTGGAACCGAATGGAACGAAATTTGGTACAGAGGTAGCACTAGCAAAGGGCACCTCAGTGACATGTTTTATATCGCCGCCATCTTGACTGAAACGTAATGGCGGCCACACGAATGTTCAAAGCTTAAATCAAATTACGATTAACCTAATCATCCGATCTCTACCAAATTTTGCAACTACATACCTTTATGGAGGGAGCATCCTTTGACCAATCTAATAGGTCATTCACCTGATAGTTTGCGGATGGCGGCCATCTTTATGTCAAAATTGATTCCCCCTATTAATTCGAACACGGTGGAACCGAATGGAACGAAATTTGGTACAGAGGTAGCACTAGCAAAGGGCACCTCAGTGACATGTTTTATATCGCCGCCATCTTGACTGAAACGTAATGGCGGCCACACGAATGTTCAAAGCTTAAATCAAATTACGATTAACCTAATCATCCGATCTCTACCAAATTTTGCAACTACATACCTTTATGGAGGGAGCATCCTTTGACCAATCTAATAGGTCATTCACCTGATAGTTTGCGGATGGCGGCCATCTTTATGTCAAAATTGATTCCCCCTATTAATTCGAACACGGTGGAACCGAATGGAACGAAATTTGGTACAGAGGTAGCACTAGCAAAGGGCACCTCAGTGTCATGTTTTATATCGCCGCCATCTTGACTGAAACGTAATGGTGGCCACACGAATGTTCAAAGCTTAAATCAAATTACGATTAACCTAATCATCCGATCTCTACCAAATTTTGCAACTACATACCTTTATGGAGGGAGCATCCTTTGACCAATCTAATAGGTCATTCACCTAATAGTTTGCGGATGGAGGCCATCTTTATGTCAAAATTGATTCCCCCTATTAATTCGAACACGGTGGAACCGAATGGAACGAAATTTGGTACAGAGGTAGTACTAGCAAAGGGCACCTCAGTGTCATGTTTTATATCGCCGCCATCTTGACTGAAACGTAATGGCGGCCACACGCATGTTCAAAGCTTAAATCAAATTACGATTAACCTAATCATCCGATCTCTACCAAATTTTGCAACTACATACCTTTATGGAGGGAGCATCCTTTGACCAATCTAATAGGTCATTCGCCTAATAGTTTGCGGATGGCGGCCATCTTTGTGTCAGAATCGATTCCCCCTATTAATTCAAACACGCTGAAACCAAATGGAACGAAATTTGGTACAGAGGTAGCACTAGCAAAGGGCACCTCAGTGTCATGTTTTATATCACCGCTATCTTGATGGAAACGTAATCGCGGCCACCCAAATGTTAAAAGCTAAAATGTAATTACGACCAACCTAATAATCTAGTCTCTACCTAATTTTGCAACACCATATCTTTATGTGGGAAACATATTCTGACCAAACTGCAAGAACATCAGCCCAATAGTTTGCAGATGGTGGCCAAGTTTGTGTGCAAATCGATTCCCCCTATCAATTCAAACACGGTGAAACCGAATTGAACGAAATTTGGTACAGAGGTAGCACTAGCAAAGGGCACCTCATATTCATGTTTAATATCCCTATAGCACGTTGTATTTCAACAAGCTCCTACAACCAACATTCAATCATACTCCTTGAAAAGGACAAAGAGTTATAACAATACCCATGCATTTTTGTAGAAAGTAGGCTATATGTTCTTTACTGAACATCTTGTTAATTGTATAAAGCATAAATTACTAAGGCAGCATATTTATACATTTGAAGAAAAAATCGTTTCCTTGGGCTTTGTATGCCATGTGCTATGTTTAAAATTAATGTTATACAGCCAGAATTGCAACCCATTCCTGTTCGGAGTGTTAATTATGCTTAATGAAAGAATTTCAATCAGATTAGTTTAAATCATCATCTTAAATTTATCATGAAAAAGAAAACATAACGAAAAAATATGATATGACAAACATCCGGGTCCAAATAATGATATTAAATAAGTTCGGATTGTATTCTAAAAACTAACCGCAATTTTTCTCCAAACATTATCCGCAGCTTATCCGCTATCCGGAAAGCCATGCAAACTATATCCGCATCCGCGCAGGGATGTAACCTATAACTACAGAAGGCTACAATTTTGGGAACTTGCTGAACAGTGCGGAATGAACTGGTTTAGCGAAGTGACCACGGCAAATCCAACAAAATATAACTATCCACGCTCATCCAGCTCATAAACATATGTTAATAACAATACACGTCATCTTTGTGATGGTAATAATTGTTGCTTTAAGGGACCTAACATTTAGGTTATCGGCCTCTAATAGTTTGGATGATAGTGTCTTTGTGAGAGGATTCTTCTTTGAATCCGAACCTCTGGACTGAATTTTCTTGCGGAAAATCTCACCGAATGTTGGTGAGAGACAAGCAGTTAGACCGCTATACCATCACACTCGGATCACCTCGTGGTAAAGCAGCTAGCATTTTTGGCTGTCATCCCGGAGGTCCGGGTTTGATTCCTGGCTCTGGCAAGAAAAATATTTCTGATCTGAGGGCTGGAACTAGGAATACTCAGATTTGAAGGCATAGCTACAGTAAGAAGAGCTTCGATTACTATTTCAGCCATCTTTGACTTTATCTCACCTTAAATAATGAGAGCGACGGGCGATGTTTTAGAGCTATAATCACATGATCATAATATAACAACACGTGGTTTCCGGCTTATGCTCCAGGTAATCCTAACTTAAGGCCACGGCCGCCTGCTTCCCAAACCTTATCTGAATTACAAATACACACACTAATACAGTCATCACAGTTACACAGGTTATCAGACAAATTACACACACATTCAGTACGCGAGGCTACATGACCATGATATCACAAAGTCCCTATGTCAATCAACAACAAAACAACCATCACACACACCAATTGCTGTGAACATCGATACTAGGTTGTTACTCGTCAGATTATCTTGTGACTATGTATGCTTTCACTTGTTTACACAATATTTTGATATACCACGTGTTGTTCGCAGTAGGCAGGAATGATTGACTAGAAGAGTGAAAACATGCAGGTATTTTTCATAGGAAGGGTTTGAAATATGTCGAATTTAATGGATATTTATCTAACCTCCACTCTACACACGCACACAACCTCAGAAGACTTTTTCATACCAAGGTCCTGAGTTCGATTCCCGGCTCTGAGTAGAAATTAAAATCTGGTCTGAGAGTTGGAATGGGGTTCACTCAGCCTCGTAAAGCGGAACTGAGAAGAGGCGCGTTTGATTCCTGCCTCAACCATTCTACACACATCAAAAAAAGTTTTGCATCACCTCGGTTCCAAGAGTTCCGGAACCTTTAAATACAAAGGGAATAGAGATCAACACAAACAACATTTCAGCTCGTTTTATTGCTCATGAGACCCACACATTGCATGTTGTACCATCATACAGCTAGACTTTCAGCATTTGTGGTCCAGATTGCAGTACACACCACTACCTCTAATACCCAGTAGCACGTCCTCTTGCATTGATGCATGCCTGTATTCGCCGTGGCATACTATCCACAAGTTCATCAAGACACTGTTGGTCCAAATTGTCCCACTCCTCAACGACAATTCGGCGTAAATCTCTCAGAGTGGTTGGTGGGTCAAGACGTCCATAAACAGCCCTTTTCAACATATCCCAGGCATGTTCGATAGGGTTCATGTCTGGCGAACATGCTGGCCACTGTAGTCGAGCGATGTCGTTATCTTGAAGGAACGCATTCACAAGATGTGCACGATGAGGTCGAGAATTGTCGTCCATGAAGACAAATGCCTCTCCAATATTCTGCCGATATGGGTGCACTATGGGTCGGAGGATGTCATTCAGGTATCGTAAAGCCGTTTCGGAGCCTTCCATGACCACCAGTGGCGTACGTCGGCCCCACATAATGCCACCCCAAAACATCAGGGAACCACCACCTTGCTGCACTCGCTGGACAGTGTGTCTAAGACGTTCAGCCTGACCAGGGTGCCTCCAAACACGTCTCCGACGATTGTCTGGTTGAAGGCATATGCGACACTCATCGGTGAAGAGAACGTGATGCCAATTCTGTGGGGTCCATTCAGCATGTTGTTGGGCCCATCTGTACCGCGCTGCATGGTGTCGGGGTTGCAAAGCTGGACCTCGCCATGGACGTCGGGAGTGAAGTTACGCATCATGCAGCCTATTGCGCACAGTTTGAGTTGAAACACGACGTCCTGTGGCTGAACGAAACGCATTATTCAACATGGTGGCATTGCTGTCAGGGTTCCTCCGAGCGGCAATCCGTAAGTAGCGGTCATCCACTACAGTAGTAGCCCTTGGGCGGCCTGAGCGAGGCCTGTCATCGACAGTTCCTGTATCTCTGTACCTCCTCCATGTCCGAACAACATCGCTTTGGTTCACTCTGAGACGCCTGGAAACTTCCCTTGTTGAGAGCCCTTCTTGACACAAAGTAACAATGCGGACGCGATCGAACTGCGGTATTGACCTTCTAGGCATGGTAGAACTACAGACAACATGAGCAGCGTACCTTCGTCCTGGTGGAATGACTGGAACTGATCGGCTGTCGTACCCCCTCCGTCTAATAGGCCCTGCTCATGCATGGTTGTTTACATCTTTGAGCAGTTTTAGTGACATCTATGAACAGTCAAAGGGACTGTATCTTTGATACAATATACACAGTCAACGTCTATATGCCGGAGATCTGGGAACCGAGGTGATGCAAAACTTTTTTTGATGTGTGTAGAAGTAGTCTTCCATGGTTTCACAACTCTACTCCAGGCAAATGCCGGGATGGTCTCTAACTTAGGGCCTTGGCCGCCTCCTTCCAGATCCTAGCCGTTATTACATAAACAAACACCTAGAAGATTTGACGTGAAAGCCAATATGCCATCAGCTTCATAATGTTTAACAGGTTGATTCCACACACAAAAAGTAAGCGACGCTCCTCAACAACAACAACAACAACAACAACAACAACAACAACGACGACGACGTCCGCACATCGGCAGGCTGGCTTCTGCCTCCCTTGGCTTGGGTGCCTGCCCTGACTGCTGGCGCTGCGACAGCTCTTCGCCGCGTCTGACTGTCAGTTGAGAATGCTAGCTGACAGGACAATAACAAAAAACAAGAAACAAAAGACCTAAGAAACTAAAAACTAAAATCTAAAAGCTAAAAAACTAAAAAACAAAAAAAGCAAAAAACTAAAAGCTTGAAAAATAAACAAATAAAAACCTAGGAAACTAAAAACCAAAATCTAAAACCTCAAAACTAAAAAATAAATAGACTACTAAAAACTAAGAACTAAAAAACTAAAATACAAAAACTAAGAACCTAAAAAACTGAAAAACTAAAAAGTTTAAAACTAAAAATCTAAAAACCTTAAAATCTAAAAAACTAAAAACCTTAAAACTTAAAATAATATTTAAAAATAAAAAAGCTAAAAAGATAAAATCAAAAAGTTAATAAAATAAAAAACTGCAAATAAAAGAATCAAGAACTTAAGAGAAACGAAACAAAACAAACTTTTCGTTCAATGCGTTGGTTGTCCGACACATCTACCTATAGCCTACGTTGTGTTTCTCAAGTTTCTCGGCGCACCGGTACTTGCAGATTACGAGCTTAGCATTAAAACAGTCATAAATACTGATAAGGTACAGTTTCATGGAACTCATATTAGGCATTGCGATTTCGGTATCATTATTGTTTCGTTTTGTTTCAATTTTTTTTTTTTTTGCATATTTACAATATGCTGAATACGGTTTGACGATCGACAGATCAACCACAACACAGCGAAGGTAGTACTGGAGGGAGTGAGACGGGAAAACGAGCGAGAGAGATAGACAAATAGTCTTCCCCCACCATCCCTGCAAGGCAGTCCGCGCTAGAAGCACGCCGGCGTGCTGTATGGACACTTCTGACATATCTGCTTGGATGCTCGTTCCACCGTGTTGATGTTCGTGCCAGTGTACATGTCCTAGCCTCTCGGATTTAAGTGTACGTGTAATTAGGTAATTTAGCTGGCCGGGATAACTCAGCCATGAATCACTATCGAATAAGGAGGCTCATCAGGATGTCACTAAGTGCCCTGTTTAATGCTACTGTTTATTGACTCGTATAACATCTCTCCATTCGTCCTACTTCTATCTGCTAGACTAGTCTGTAGTAGGTCTGCCAACTCTCTCACATTTCATGGGATCTCCCGTAGTTGACCCTTGTAAACTTGAAAACATTGCTTAGCAGAAAACTCAATATTTCATGTAATATACTGTAGTACAGCAATGCCGCACTAGTTTTATAACATACCGTACCATTATTTATTAAAGAAATAATCTGAAAACTTTTCAAGTGATACATGCTTTTATGAAAGGTACCGTACTTAAATTCTAAGAACTCAGATAAAACAATTAAATCCTATACCAAAACAGGTTACATTCAACTATAGCTTCTCTGGTTTTGAGGATGGATCAAACATTCATCTATAGCTTCTCTAGTTTTTTGGACTAACTACTGCATTGTCACTATAACATAATTATCACAAAACCTTTTATTCCCTTCTTAAGCATAAGATCAAAATTCATACCAACCTCAAAACATTTTTCAATGAACCACTACATCAGTTCTATATCAAAGACATCTCCATTACGGGCTGTCTTTTGAAGAATTTGTCATTTCATCATTAACTTAAAGAATGTTGTAACAGATCTGATTTTTAATGTTTTGGAGTAGTTTAAATCATTTTAGATAGCAAAATTAAGCAAATTCCTTCAATTGTGCCAAACGTTGAACTGCCAAAGGGCCCGGTAAGGTTTCAAATTGTGAGTCTTGGAGAGATCTATCAAACTAAAAAAACGAATTTTGAAAATCACTTCCTGCTTAAAGGCAGTTCTGGATAAACAGTCTAAAATCACTCGTTTCTTTTCTCGTTTCTATTTTCATTCAATCCTAGTCTAATTAACTTATTTATTTATTTCTTTAATGTGTTCCTTGGTTCAATACCGTCAGACATTTTATGATTTAAAAAAATCTTCATACCGGAAGTAGATAAGTTAGAAAAGTGGAGAAAACAAATTAATTACAAATGCAACAACAATAAGATTCAGTGATGAACTGGTATCGCGTCGGCAATCGGACGAAAATATAATAATGATCGACAGACAACGAGAAGATACTGTCATGAACGAAGGGAAATCTCAAGAAACGTCAACGTAAATTCCCAAGTCCATATCCCCTAAAGGAATTGTGTTCATGGATAAAGCCCTGCGAGGATAAACCCGCGGATATCCGCAAAAAGTTTCGCCATGCGGATATAGTTTGTATGACTGTGCGGATAGCGGGTAAGCTGCGGATAATGTTTGGAGAAAATTTGCGGATTTTTTTAGAATACAATCCGAACTTGTTTAATATCATTATTAAAATCTGGATGTTTATGACATATCATATTTTTCCGTCGAGTTTTCTTCATGACAAAATAATGTAAGACAATGATTTAAGCTAATCTCATTCAAATTATGTCATTAAGCATAATTAACACTCCGAACAGGAATGGGTTGCAATTCTAGCTGTGTAACATTCATTTTAAACATAGCACTTGACATAGCCCACATAGCCTAAGGGAACGACTTTCTCCTCAAATGTCTAAATGTGTTGCTTTAGTAATTTATGCTTTATCTAGTTAAAAATATTGTTCTAATGCCAGTAGATTCGGAAAACAAACGTGCGGATGCGGGAAAAAGTCGTGCGGTTGCGGAGCGGATGCGGATAACGTTTTGTTTATCCGCGCAGGGCTTTACGGACGGTCTAGTCTATGACATTAAAGGATGTTTTCAATATTAAGTTGCTTGCTAGAACTGTGGTTTTTTTTTAACAGCACCTTAGCTCCTGTATTTCACTGCTCCTAGAACGATTTTCTCCTTTATTGCATACAAAAGCCTTGTTTAAAATATTTAACTTATTTTGAATTTTACCGCGGTACCGTAATCATTTTAAATATGACAATTGCCGAAATATGAACTAAGGAGTGCCTTTGATTTCAGATGTAGTTGCGTAGTGGCTAGCATTCTGAGGGCTGGAACGGGGTACGCTCAGTATCGAGTAGCAAAACTGAGAAGAGGCGGGGTCGATTCCTACAGTACCTCAGCCATCCTGGAAGTGGTTTTCCGCTGTTTGCCCACTTCTAGTCTACCGAACTTAAGGCCACGGCCACTTCTTACCTTAAATCCTACCTCAATTACAAATACAGTACACACACTAGTACAAACGACACGTGGGCTAACACAGGTTATAAGACAAATTCTACACACAATCAAGTACACGGGGCTAAACGAACACGAAGTAACAAAGTCCCTTAGAAAGAGTCAACAACAGCAACGGTTTCAGAATGGTGGTGATGGAGATTATGTTGTTTAAGGGGTCAAACATCTAGGTCATCTGTCCCTAATTATGACAGGCAGGAATATATGTCTAGTTGATACCGAGCTCATGCAGTCTCGTGTACTAGGGTGTGTGTGTAATTTGTCTGATAACCTGTATTATAGTGATGATTGTATGTGTGTGTATTTGTGATTGAGGCCGGCCCCGTGGTGGGTGGGTTAGCAAACCTGCCTTTCACAAGGAAGCCCTGGGTTCGATTCCCGGCTCCATCATGGATTTTACAGACTGACGCGAGGGTGGGAACGTTGTGCTCTCAGCCTTGTGAGGATAATTCAGTAGCTGTCTGACAGTAAGACAGCTCCCTGGTCAGGAAACCAAACGTTAACGGCTGAGGGGACCCGACGTGCTCACTACGCGTCACCCAACAATCTGTTTACAGAATACAAAGGAATAGTAGTCTCTATTAGCTATAAATAGCAAGAACAGTAAATGCTTAGAAATACATTCACCATGCTCTTACTACAATTAAGGTCCTACATGTAATTGTTCGATTTTTTTTACAGTGGTTTTAAACTTTTGACCGGTACGGATATCATGCGTCCGTTAAGATAGCAGATCATATTGACTTAACAGGATATTCACTCTCATGAGTTGCTTTTATAGTTCACAAATGGTACATCAAACCATCAATATAAAAACAAGAAGTTCCGTGACGAACTAAAGAACCTGCTTTTCTTAGAATGTAAGATTCATGCCAATGTTTAATCTATATGGATCTATCTAGAATAATGACGAAATTAAGTTCGTAATATCAACATTTCTAATTAGTTCGAAATACTGTATACGTGGCATAATGTAGCCTAAGAGAGCACTACAGCTGGCAGCCCTGGTGACTGAATATATTCATAGTTCCATCTTTTCATCGTCATCTTCTTTGCATTTTCCCACTTATGTGGGGCCTGCCTTCCTGCAATGTTTCCTCCGCTTCAATCGATCCATAGCGTCCATAGGTACAGAATACAACATTTGATTGAAGTCCAATGGATGGCATGGACGTTACATGCAGTTAAACATTGGATCTAACAGCGCGCGTAAAATCATGTTGGCAACAATGTCATGCATGTATTGGTCAGATATAATCAGAAGTAATATGATCTATTGTTGTGCCAATTTTGAATGAAATCCATTAGTTAGTATAGAAATTTCATGCATTTTAAAATTGGACCTATCAGCAGGCTTAGAGTCATGTTGGCAGCACTGTCGTATATTAGTTACTCCAATTTAATCTAGAATTCCAGGTAATATACGTGTGTCAAGTTTAGAGCTATTGGCTTGCATGCTTTCTGATATATTGATATTAGGGTAACAAAAATAGAGACCGCATTTATTAACAGTTGGAAGCCGTGGTTGCTCTGAATACGCATAGTCATATCTGTTATGGTACACATATCACATACGAAATTTGGTTGACATCCAAAGATAGTATAGAAGTTACACGTATTTAATGTTGGACCTCTCAGCAGGCTTAGAATCATTTTGGTAGAACTGACGTATATAAGTTACTCCAAATTAATATAGAATGTCAGGTACTATACGTGTGCATAGTTTAAAGCTGTCGGCTTGCATACTTTCTGATATATTGGTATTTTGATAAAAGAAATTGAGAGCATTTATTAACAGTTGGCAGCCTTGGTGGCTCTTAAGAATACGCTCAGTCATATCTGTTTATGTACGCATAGCATATACGAAATTTGGTTGAATTCTAATTGATAGTGTAGAAGTTATATGCATTTAAAAATTGGACTTATCAGCAGGCTTGTAATAATTTTGGCAACACTGCCATGTATGGCCTCCTAGAAATTAAACTGAAATATTATTATCTATATGTGTGCCAATTTTGAAATAGCTCCCATTCATACCTTCCAAGATATCCAACATGGCGCTCAAATTTCAATTGCGATTTTTCAGCAGTTGGTAGCACTGACATAATTTTCAAATACGGCATTGAGATATTCAGGTATAGATCTTTAATCCTACCAAATTCTATTTCGATTGCTGCAGCCGTTTACGAGTTGATAGGGAGGGGGGCACTCACACAGACAGAAGGGCAGACAGGCAGACAGGCAGGCAGGCAGGCAGGCAGACAGACACATTTGCCCGGATCGATCTCATAAGTCTACTTTTTCCTCATTTTTGCAAAATGTGAAAAATAGGCTAATAACATGATTGACAATTGATCCAGATTTGATGATGTTGGTTCGATGAAAGAAACCTGTTATACTTGTTACCCCCTTTCGCAATCTGTGCAAATAATAAATTAATCAAAGGCAGATTTTAACATGGATATGTTTTTGGGGCGGGGTCAATAAAAAATTGCGTAATAAGGCTTAAAAGGGTACAGGCCATCTAGGGCTCCAATATGGTTACCAAGGCAACGAGTATTCATCATCTAAATTTGATGTGTATAGGCCATCTAAGGCTCCAATATGGTTACCAAGGCAACAAGTATTCATCATCTAAATCTGAAATGTAAAGGCCAACTAGAGCTCCAATATGGTTACCAAGGCAACGAGTATTCATCATCTAAATTTAATGTGTAAGAGCCATCCAGGGCTCCAATATGGTTACCAAGGCAACAAGTATTCATCATCTTAATCTGATGTGTAAAGGCCATATAGGCCTCCTATATAGTTACCAAGGCACAAGTATTCATCTAAATCTGAAATGTAAAGGCCATCTGGGCCTCCTATATAGTTATGAAGGCAACAAGTATTCATCATCTAAATCTGAAGTGTAAAGGCCATCTAGGGCTCCAATATTGTTACCAAGGCAACAAGTATTCATCATCTAGATCTGAAGAGTAAATTCCATCTAGGCCTCCTGTAAGGTTACCAATGCAGCAAGTATTCATCATCTGGATCTGAAGTGTAAAGGCCATCTAGGCATCCTGTATGGTTACCAAGGCAACAAGAATTTATCATCTACATCTGAAACATGTATTTAAGTTTCTCGGTGTAGCGGAAGAAAATAAATTAAATACTTTTCAGATCTAATCTCATATTTCCAGCTTAATATAATAGGGAATACATTTGTTTCGACCAGACGAAAGTTATCAATCAACAATTATTTATGCCAAAAATTCTTGTACATTTCATTTGAATTAAAGTTAATTCCGATCCTATCTCTTGGCATGGTAGATTGCATCTCAGGGGGCCGGTAGGGTTTCATGACCCAGTGGTTGAGGAATAGACAATAAGAAGTAGAGGGGAGGTATTTAGTCCTCCATTCCAAGCAGAACGAGTCAGATTAATTCAATTGAAAGCTCTGGATTTTCTAAATAGGTTAACACGAAAATGCTCTTTACTTATTTTTTTCTCGTATGGTGAAGAGGCAAGTCGCCGCTCGGGTGCTTGTTCCAATCTCCCTGAGGTCGTGTTAGGAGTCAGGCACTCCAGCCCTTCCAAACTTCCAGAGCATTGCCGAGAATTAAGACAGTAAATTAGTGGGTTCAATAATAATTATACTAACTAGCGGACCCGTGTGAGAACTCTCGCATATGTATAAACCACCCGCCTGGCTTTACTGTTATGCGGGCTTCTATAAATATTTTGAGCCTACTTTTCACATTTTGCAAAAATGAGGAAAAAGTAGACTTATGAGATCGGGCACATGTGTGTCTGTCTGTCTGTCTGTCTGTCTGTCCTTCTGTCTGTCTGTCTGTCTGTCTGTGTGTGTGTCCCCCCTATCAACTCCTAAACGGCTGCAGCAATCGAAACATAATTTGGTAGGAGTAAAGATCTATACCTGAATATCTCTCGGCCATATTTGAAAATGATGTCAGTGCTACCAACTGCTGAAAAATCGGAATTGAAATTTGAGCTCCATGTTGGATATCTTGGAAGGTATGAATGGGACCTATTTCAAAATTGGCACACGTATAGATAATAATAATGCAGTTTAATTTCCAGGAGGCCATACATGGCAGTGTTGCCAAAATGATTCTAAGTCTGCTGATAAGTCCAAATTTTAAATGCATATAACTTCTACACTATCAATTGGTTTTCAACCAAATTTCGTATGTGCTATGTGTACATAAACGGATATGACTGAGTGTATTCTTAAGAGCCACCAGGGCTACCAACTGTTAATAAATGCTCTCAATTTATTTTATCCAAATACCAATGTATCAGAAAGTATGCAAGCCGGCAGCGTTAAACTATGCACACGTATAGTACCTGACATTCAATATTAATTTGGAGTATCTTATATACGTCAGTGCTACCAACATGATTCTAAGCCTGCTGAGAGGTCCAACTTAAAATACATGTAACTTCTATACTATCATTTGGATTTCAACCAAATTTCGTGTGTGCTATGTGTACCATAACAGATATGACTATGCCGATTCTTAAGAGTAACCAGGGCTGCCAACTGTTAATAAATAGTGTCTCTATTTTTGTTACCCTAATATCAATATATCAGAAAGTATTCAAGCCAATAGCTCTAAACTTTTCACACGTATATTACCTGGCATTCTAGATTAATTTGGTGTAACTAATATAGGCCTACGTCAGTGCTGCCAACATGATTCTAAGCCTGCTGATATGTCCAATTTTAAAATACATGTTACTTCTAAACTAACAAATGTATTTCATCCAAAATTGGCACAACACGAGATCATAATATTTCATATTATTTCTGAGCAACACATGCATGACATTGTTGCCAATGTGATTTTACGCGCGCTGATAAATCCAAGGTCTAACTGCATGTAACGTGCATGCTATCCATTGGACTTCAACCAAATTTTGTATTCTGTACCTTAAGAGATGCAACTAACAATAGCCTATATTCAGTCACCAGAGCTGCCAACTGTACTGCTCTATTAGGCTACATTATACCAGGTATATTTCGACCTAATTAGAAATTTCGATATTACCAACTTAATTTCGTCATTATTCTAGATAGGTCTATATAGATTGGCAAGAATCTTAAATTTCAAGAAAAGTAGGCTCTTTAGTTCGTCACGGAACTTCTTGTTAATTGTTTAAACGCACTTTTTAAACAAAATGTTGGTTGTGCGAGCCCCATGTGTACAGACTATCCGCCCGGCTCTAGTGCTATGCGGGCTGTACGCCGAACAGTTCTGCCAGGGGCTATCGTCTTGTTTATTTGTTTAAAAGCACTTTATAACCAAATAACTATATTTCCGTTGACCTTTGAAGAAATACAAGATTTTCCTGTACTATTGAGACAATTTGGAAGAATTTGGTACAAACCACACCTTCTAACTCCGTCTGGTTTAGGAGCTTGAGTTTTGTGAAACATACACCTTAGCGTATTATAATAGATAATTATGATGATGATAATAATAATTATAATAAAAAAGATACGAGCCTTACAGTAGTCGCATATGATGTGTAACATCTGGCATGTTATCCTACCCTGAAGTTGTTACCGTTTTTTATTATCCTTGACATTCATCAACACTCAAAAAATCTTTTTATTTTTTACACTCTCATAATACATTACAATTCCAAAACTCTCTTTTTTTCTTCATTGCCTACTTGATATTTCTACTCTCGCACTGCCTTCTTGATATACTCTGCTGATACAAAGTAATCCGTATGTGATAAACATTCCACATGGTACCACTGCCAGCTGGATCACATCCCTTCTTGCTGCTAAAGCAGCCAGGAGGGATGCGATCTAAGTGGCAGTGCGTCTTACACACTTCCGTTCGATCCACTTCCGTCCCATTTTTCAAAATCACTCCCACAAAAATATCCAGCAACCGAGTGGAAAGATGTTACACATCAATAAAAGCTGGAGCTGGTGGAGCCTATCAGGAAGCAATGGCAGGGTACGAGAGTTCGAATTGTACCAATAGTCATCTCAAGCACTGATGTAGTTTCCAAACATCTTCTGCAAAGGCACAGAGAGCTCAATCTGGACTCTAAATTAAATAAATTGATTCATAAGGCAGTGATATTGGCTACAACTTAGATAGTTCAGAAATTCATTGGCGGTCATTTAAATTAAGGTGATGATTATGCTTTGATTCGCTGGCTTTGGTGGCGTAGTCGGTAGCATTCTGAACTGCTATGTCCAAGATCGCGGGTTCAAACCCGGCCGAGTCGTCGGATTTGTAAGAGCGTTAAAATCCTTCAGTATGCCTTCCTTCAGAGGTGAAGTAAACCCGGTGGGCCCTTGTCATAGATTTATGGCATGAAAAAGAACATATCACTAGAATTGGTAGTGTGTATCTAAATTTGTAGGTAATTTGGATTTGAAACGCTCTATCAAGTTCCAACGTTCACCGCTGGGTGACAGTGGCGTCTGGTAGCCAAAGTTGGAACAACTTGAAATTGAACTTTCATTCATCTTCATTCAATTTATCTTCTCATGAGGTTGGTGCCAGGGAGGGCATCCGGCCGTAGAAACCATCAGCCAGGTGGAATTTCATCGCATCTCATCCCCCGACCCAGTTGGAAACGGGATTAATAAGGGATAGATATACATATTAAGCTTCGATTCGATGTAATCTGCATAATTGCTTTGCATTTTACCAGACAATGATATCGCAGCTACACAGCGTAGATCTTTTGAGTTTGAGCCATTTTGAGCAACTGCAGACATCACAATAACACTGGTTCTCAGACGAAATCCCACTCACTCCCAATGCATGGGGCTGAATGACCACATTGTCGAATGCCTCTCAATGAATGGACATTATTATTATTGTTATTATTCTCATATCACCGGACCAAAAACGTGGAAATCACTAGGGGCGAGGTCCGGGCTGATGGTGGGAGGTCCAGACTCTCCCAGTGAAATGACTGGAGCTTGTTGGCGGTTCTGGTTGCGACATTGTAATGGGAATTAGTGCCCCATGTTGGTAGCGACAAATGTAACAGTTTGGCTAGCCCACACTGTTGGGAGATAAATGTAACTGTTTACCTTTGCCTAAGCTATGTTGTTTTAATGGGCGCCAAGACCTCAATGCAATGTTGAAATCTAAATTTGTATTTAACAACGTCTAGCTCTGGCAGAACACCTTCAAGACAATATTCACTCAGATCGTGGTATGATTTGATCATTAACCCAACAAACAATTGTATCAGGAGAAGGAATTGGTCTATATCTAATGCTACCTACTGAAAGCAAAGATTGCATTGTCAAAGAAATGAATTTATTATATAAAACAAGAATAGCAAAATTAATAATAATAATAAGTATAAAATTTAAATTGGAGCGTTGTGATTTGAATATTACCGATAGAAAATTACGTGAAAACGGAGTCTGATAAATTGATTTTACTCTTATTTCCAAGCTATGAAGTTACTGAAATATGAAATGTAAAACAAAGAAAATGAGAGATTGCGTATTTCTGCGTCATTGGCGCTTACCACTGGAAATTGCCAAAGCATTTCCCTCGTTCTTGATGATGTTGTGAGCTTCCCACAGTCTCCTGGACGTCGTCATCTCCGTCGGAATTTGATGATATTCTGGTAGATTAGATAATTCTATGGTCCTTACCTCGGACCCAAACACTCGTACAACCAAGTTTTACAAAAGTTCGTCGCTAACTCCACTGAACATCGGAGCGACACGCACTTGCGACCGTACTCTGCAAGTTCTACACAGATTGTCCCTAACTCCCCTGAACATCGGAGCGTCCCCCGCGTATAACCATACTCCGCAAGTATTTCACAGATAGTCCTCGTCCCACGGAACATCGGAGCGACTCCCGCGTATATCCACACTCGGCAAGAACTATACAGATTGTTCTCGTTTCACGGCGCGTCGAACGATATATGCACCTGTTGGCTCCCCCACCACGGTACCGTCTTCCAGCTTACGTCGTCCTCACTGATTGGCTGAGCACGCCGCCAGTTCCCCTCCTCTGCCTCATTACACTCGGCGCGCGAGAGGGAGAAGTCGATTTCCGTTCCAACAATTCGTCTTTTCTAGACCTTGCGACCCAGCCTTGCGTAATACTTCTCGACAGGAATCAGCTTGTATTCGAATTCCCAGTGAGTCATGTCTCTCAAATACCCTAACTGACAAAACTCCGTAAAATTCCGTAATCACATAATTTTCTATAATATTGTCGTTCGTAATAATTTGCTTGATAGCGTTTTCTAAGACATAGAAAACCTATCTGAATGCTAATAATTTTTATAAAATGCTCCGAAAATACCTTAATAATAATTATAATAAATTAATAATAATAATAAATTACCATGAAAAATTCTCTTGGCTGAACAATTTGCCGCGTAAATAAATATAGAATGGCTTCCTACTGACTTATGCCAGTTGCATAAAACCCCTCGAAAAACACGTTACATATTCGCCTCGGATCATCGGATGATTTACCGTGACGACGGTCCATTATCCGATTATCCCAGACACGTTAATAAACCCCATCCAAAATACATATTACATAAATGAAATCACGCTAAATTACAGATATATACACTCATATTTTTTTTTCACGCACTTTGCGTCAAAGTTTGTTGTCACAATGGATTGCACTTTGCAACCAGTCCAATGTTTTACATATGGAATAGTGTTCCACGGATATTTCCGCCTCTCAAATTTCTCTATGTTGGAGAAATAGACATAATTAATGTGTGAGCACTATGTATTTATGATGTCATATCACACGCATTGAAGGTGTTCTGATATATTTATATCACCATAGAACTTCCTAATTTCACTGGAGGTCCCCTCCTTATGGTGACATTTAATTCCACTTATCACTCAGCACACGATCACACTATTGTGGCAGCGCCTCGTGACCATAATACTTAATCTCTCTTTAACGTAGATTAAATTAATATTGACTTCTAAAAAAAAACAGTAAATGCGCATTACATATAACACCAAATATTTCTGTGCCGTAAGCGCCCTGTCTTGTTAAGTTCCCGTTAACCATATTCTACTTAATACTAGTTCTCAACACAGACCATTTATCCTCACACAAATAATACCATTGTACAGATTATCTTAAATTACACACTTACAAATCTTACATGGCGAGGCCGTAAACAGAAATCACGTGTGCTGATATGTATGAGTTTCATGAAGGACTGTCTCGCATTCTGATGGCCCATCTTTTATCTCGTGGACGCCTTAAGCTAACAAGCCCTATACAAGCGCTCCCCCATCTCTTGGAGATAAATGGGAACCCATCAGCGCTGCCAAAATGGCCTTGGTGCATCGAGACAATTTATTGCTCAACAGCATCCGACAATCCCGTCATATTTCCCTGTACCTTAAAACTCTCATTTACTTACATACTACCCCCCTGTGTGACTTCTGATACGCCTGCCTTGAAGACCAGATCTTCCCACGCACCAAATACCACACTTACTCATTTGATAGGCTGGCTCGCCAGCTAAACACACTCACTTTATGACACATATTTTCGTAGACTATGTATATTATACGTCCCGTATAATCTGTTTCCCTCACTATTCTCCAGCACATATGCTGTTTTCCCAATACGTTTGGAAACTATAAATGGGCCCTCGTAGAGATAAAAGAACTTGGACATGACTTTCTCTAGCTTATTTGACTGTTTCGGCACTCTAAGTAAGACTCTGTCTCCCGGCTCGAATAGGTCAAATTTAGTTTCTTTTTGTTGGCGAATTCTCTTTTGTGCTGACTTAGATAAATTCTGTTTCGCCAACTGGACAGTGTAATCCATCCCCGGTTGCTTACCCTCATTTAATCCCAACACCCTCGCTAGTTCATTTTGTGGTCTTTTTCCGAAGTGAACTTCGTATGGCGTCAATTTCGTGCTCTCATGCTGGACAGAATTCAGCCAAGTCTCGACCTTGGGAAGATGTCCAACCCAGGCCGCATGCTTGTCATGCACTAGAGTCCGAAAAAGACGAGCCACTTCCCTTAATGGACGCTCTGCAGAATTACCCTGAGGGTACCTTACAGAGGAATGAACGTGTGTTATACCAGCTTCCTGCATACTGGTTCTCCATTTCTTTGCAGTAAACTGTGGTCCACTGTCAGATAGTATCCTGAGAGGAATGCCAAACTCAGGTACATACTTATTAATGATCAGACGGCTACACGCTAGTCCCGTGGCTTTCCTTAGCGGATATAGCTTGACATACTTACTAAAAGCGTCAATAACTATAAAAATGTACTCGTAGCCGTACTGTCCTTTAACGATCGGGCCAAATAAATCCACACACAGTAGTTCGCCGGGACTACTGGTGAGAACTGCAGATCTCTCCCCCACTAAATATTTAACTGGATATTTACTCCTTTGACAGGTGTCACACTTAGCTAAAATCCTCCTAACGTCCCTTCCCATTTTACTCCAAATGAAGTCACGACCAATTTCATAGAAGACCTTGGCAGCACCAAAGTGTCCTAATTCCCTATGAATGAACCAAATTAGCTCCTCCCGCAAAGTGGCAGGAACACATATTGCCCACCGATTATTCCTACATTTCCTTGCAAGAAGCCCATCCTGCATCTTGTACGTGAACCGTCCTACTTTCACATACTCTTCTTCACCTATTTCCAACCTAGCCAGTGGCTCCTTTAACTTAACGTCATCACGTTGCTCCACTAGCATATTTCTCAGTGTCTGTAACGATGCCCTGTTGCTACTGTCCACACATGCACATATTAAAATACCATCCTCTGCTTTAACCACAGGATAATCCCTACATAAATTAGTGTCCCTCGATAGCATGTCTGCAAGAATGTTATCTTTACCTTTAATATATTTTACTGTGAATTCGTATTCCTGCAGAGCAAGAATCCACCTACTAACTCTGTTAGAACTGAGTTTACAAGTCCTCATATACAGTAATGCATGGTGATCTGTGTGGATCTCAAATTTCCCCCCTACTAAATACATTCTAAATTTCCCTAAACTGAAAACAATACCTAAAAGCTCTAACTCAGTAATCGTGTATCTTTTCTCCGCTGCTGTCAGTCCTCGCGAGGCTAAAGATACAATGCACAGATTACCCTCATCATCTTTCTGACATAATACTCCAGCAATGCCTATATGTGAAGCATCTGTCATAACCACATATTCCTTATCTTTTAACGGATATTTCAGCACTACAGCTTTCTCAAAACCTTCCTTCAGCGCTCTAAAAGCCTGATCATGCTTAGACTCCCATCTCCACCGAGTCCCACTTTTAAGCAATTCCCTGAATGGTTCTACCAACCCTGAGTATTTAAGAACGAACCTCCTGAAAAAGTTGCAAATTCCCAGGTAAGTTTTTAACTGTTTAACATTCTGTGGCACCTCTGCGTTAAGTATCTTATTAACCCTACTTTCCTCTGGTGTCACACCTCTACTCGACACTCTATGACCTAAAAATGTCACTTCTGACTCACAGAATGACGACTTAGACAGCTTCAAAGTGAACCCTGCCTGATCTAACTTCTGAAAAACTATATTTAAATGACGTAGATGCTCCTCAAAACTGCGTGAACTAATTACCATATCATCTATGTAAATGGTTACAAACTCTCCTGTGTCATCCCCTAATGCGATGTTTAAAGCCCTAATTAAAGCTGCTGAACTACTCTTTAACCCATAAGGTGTTCTACAAAATTGATAAAGGTTATATTTATGACTAAAAGCTGTAAATGGTCTATCTTCGTACATAAGTGGCACTTGCCAAAAACTGGAACTCAAATCTACACAAGTGAAATACTCCTTCCCCTCAAATGTTTGCATTAATTCCTCTATTGACATAGATTTCAGCTGATCTGAACTAATTCTACTGTTAACCAAACGAGCGTCTAAACAAATACGAACCGTGCCGTCGGTCTTGGGTACTGTGATCAAATAATTAACATATGGACTGTTAGAGTGCTCAATAATCCCATCTTCAAGCATCTGGTTAATTTGTGCCTCAACTGCACTCTGATAAGCGAAAGGTACAGGATATCTATGTCCTGTGAATACTGACCTATCAATAACGTTCAATGAATGTGTATAGCAATTGGCCATACCAATGCGATCCTCAAAAACTCTCCTATTACACCATAACACATCATAGAGCCGAACACACTGTTCATCCTCTATATTTCCCTGAAATGCAGCCTCACGTAACGAGTCCTCTAGACTTCCGTTCGTAATCACACTGCCCACAAAACATGGAGAACCCCGCTCTACGGCTGGCGATATCTCATTTAAAGTACAAATCACACCTACAATACTACTCCTCTGAATATGGTCATTGAACGCTACTTCTACTTCAGAATCTCCCCATTTAAATTTCAAACTCCCTACATCATAACATAAGTTACCAGACACTCTACTTAGCCACTCTGAACCCAAGATAACACTGAATACTAAATTTGGAATTACAAGGCAAATCTGCTTCTCTATATGATTATTAATTTTAATGTCTACTAAAACTTGCTTAGAAATTACTTTAGACCTCTTCCCAACAGCTGTGATAACAAAAGTGCTTTTAATTGGCATCTCCTCAAAATTTACTCCAGTTCCTTTCATTTTATCATAAAATGCACTACTTATGCAACTCTTCATACAACCACTATCAATTAAAACATCTGTGTACGCCTCGGACACGTTAAATTTAACTATGGGGCTCTTACTAACCACTTCCTGAATAATACCTTCATCATTTAGTTCATGTAATAATTCATTTCTTACATTTAGGTCATAGGGTCCCTGTATAATTGTATGGACAGGGCATGCTACAGACTGAGATTCTGACCTTACTTCGCAGCCTGGTTCGCGTTTAAAGAACCGCTACAGCTGGCCGTAGTACTACTAACTACTAAACTGGTCTGGTTGTTCTGGGCTGTGTTGTCATTGTTTGGCTGTATATTACTACCACTAGGCTGTTCTCTTCCTTGACCCCTATTCTGGTTGTAATTATTGTCATTATAATTTCTCCCTTGATTTCCCCTGTAATCATTGTTCCTCCCTTGATTTCCCCTGAAATCATTGTTCCTCCCTTGATACTGATTACCATAGCCATTTCCTCTGTTCTGATTTAGCTGATTATTATTATTTCTATTTTGAGCGTTGGCTCCTTCGCCACCGTTCCCTTGAACTTCTTGATGCCTGGCTTCATTAGGCCTATTATTATTATTACCCTGGTTCCGATTGAAATTGTCCTCATAACCCCCTCTCCCTAGTGCATCAAATGTGCTTAACAAATTTTCTACTTGTGATATTGTCTTTACATTCTGGATACAAGCAGCCTCCTTGATCCTATAGGGAAAGTGCCTAAGTAGCAACCTTACCACATCACTTTCCTCCTTCAAGCCATCCAGATATTTACACACTAATACCTGCCCTAAAAAGTATTCGGTCATGGTGGAGCTTCCTTTAGGGTTATATTTACCACACACTACTCCCTCACGATGCTGCGACTGAATAACCTCATTCCAGAACTTTTCACAGAATTTCATTTTAAAATCATTGATATCAGTAAACTTGTCTCTGTAGACAGCAAACCAATTCCTCGTTTCCCCCACAAACACTTGTTCTAAAATTTCAACTACCTGGCACCACTCAATACTACCATTTTCCAACCTTTCCCCGAATTTATTTTCTATAGTGTTCATGAACTCCATTGGGCACCCCTGTCGATTGCTGAACTTACCCAGTTCTACCTCCCTGTGTGTGCTATTCACAAAAACTGGCCTATTCTGACTATTTTCTTGCCTGATCCTAGCTTTTAATTTTAACTCTAATTCTGCGATTTTCTCCTCAGCCTTCCTCTCAATACTGTTTACTGTTAATTTAATGTTTCCTTCTGATTCTTCTACTTTATCATATAGCTTTGCTTGTTTCTCCTCAATCTTGCTAATGCTTTCCCTATTACTCTCTCTTAAATCATTTACTTCTGCAACTATTTGTGAGTGGACTTTCTCCATTCTACCCCCCAGCTGTTCCTTAACCTCTTTAGTAGCTACCTGAATTTTGTCAATTTCTCCCCCCAATTGCTTTTTGACCTGCTGTGTTTCCAGTTGCACTAGTTCTTTTAAATTTTCAGCCTGTGTACTGATTCTAATTTCCAACTCCTCCTGTACTTTTCCTAATTTTCTGTCTACATCTGCAATAATCTCTTTAGCCTTTTCTTCCATCACCCCCCTGATCTCACCTCTAATCAGTTCGAATTTGTCACTCATTTCCCTACTGTTTTGTTCTAATTTAGCATTTAAAGTTTCAGTACTCTCTCTATTTTCCTTACTGTTTTGTTCTAATCTTGCATTATTCTGTTCTAATTTTGCATTTAACGCTTCTGTACTTTCTTTATTTTCCCTACTGTTTTGTTCTAATTTTGCATTATTCTGTTCTAATTTTGCATTTAAAGCTTCTGTACTTTCTTTATTTTCCCTACTGTTTTGTTCTAATTTTGCATTATTCTGTTCTAATTTTGCATATAAAGCATCACTACTAACTTTGTTCTGATACATGAACTCGAGAAGTAAAGTTTTTAATTCTGGTTGGCCGCCTACACTCCCTGTTTCAGTATCGGGATTTACCTCCGCTACCCCGGTACTACCATCACTCGACATACTGCTCGTATCATCACTCTCCCGTTGATGACCACTACGTAACCTTATCTGTCTTTCTTTCTCATCCCCCATAATGATATACACTGATACAGACAAATAACCCCCAAAATACAGGCACAGAAATATATACCCTTCTCCTTCCACAAATGTTATTAGGTTTTCAGCCCCAAGTTGTCGGCGACAAGTGAAACGTTTTCGCTAACCCACACGTTGAGCGACAAATGTAATGGGAATTAGTGCCCCATGTTGGTAGCGACAAATGTAACAGTTTGGCTAGCCCACACTGTTGGGAGATAAATGTAACTGTTTACCTTTGCCTAAGCTATGTTGTTTTAATGGGCGCCAAGACCTCAATGCAATGTTGAAATCTAAATTTGTATTTAACAACGTCTAGCTCTGGCAGAACACCTTCAAGACACTATTCACTCAGATCGTGGTATGATTTGATCATTAACCCAACAAACAATTGTATCAGGAGAAGGAATTGGTCTATATCTAATGCTACCTACTGAAAGCAAAGATTGCATTGTCAAAGAAATGAATTTATTATATAAAACAAGAATAGCAAAATTAATAATAATAAGTATAAAATTTAAATTGGAGCGTTGTGATTTGAATATTACCGATAGAAAATTACGTGAAAACGGAGTCTGATAAATTGATTTTACTCTTATTTCCAAGCTATGAAGTTACTGAAATATGAAATGTAAAACAAAGAAAATGAGAGATTGCGTATTTCTGCGTCATTGGCGCTTACCACTGGAAATTGCCAAAGCATTTCCCTCGTTCTTGATGATGTTGTGAGCTTCCCACAGTCTCCTGGACGTCGTCATCTCCGTCGGAATTTGATGATATTCTGGTAGATTAGATAATTCTATGGTCCTTACCTCGGACCCAAACACTCGTACAACCAAGTTTTACAAAAGTTCGTCGCTAACTCCACTGAACATCGGAGCGACACGCACTTGCGACCGTACTCTGCAAGTTCTACACAGATTGTCCCTAACTCCCCTGAACATCGGAGCGTCCCCCGCGTATAACCATACTCCGCAAGTATTTCACAGATAGTCCTCGTCCCACGGAACATCGGAGCGACTCCCGCGTATATCCACACTCGGCAAGAACTATACAGATTGTTCTCGTTTCACGGCGCGTCGAACGATATATGCACCTGTTGGCTCCCCCACCACGGTACCGTCTTCCAGCTTACGTCGTCCTCACTGATTGGCTGAGCACGCCGCCAGTTCCCCTCCTCTGCCTCATTACACTCGGCGCGCGAGAGGGAGAAGTCGATTTCCGTTCCAACAATTCGTCTTTTCTAGACCTTGCGACCCAGCCTTGCGTAATACTTCTCGACAGGAATCAGCTTGTATTCGAATTCCCAGTGAGTCATGTCTCTCAAATACCCTAACTGACAAAACTCCGTAAAATTCCGTAATCACATAATTTTCTATAATATTGTCGTTCGTAATAATTTGCTTGATAGCGTTTTCTAAGACATAGAAAACCTATCTGAATGCTAATAATTTTTATAAAATGCTCCGAAAATACCTTAATAATAATTATAATAAATTAATAATAATAATAAATTACCATGAAAAATTCTCTTGGCTGAACAATTTGCCGCGTAAATAAATATAGAATGGCTTCCTACTGACTTATGCCAGTTGCATAAAACCCCTCGAAAAACACGTTACAACATGTGGTCTCGCATTGTCATGGTCCACTGAGGACGTTCCTGGTAGGACAGCGATTCACGTGCAACGATGACGCCAAGACAGCAGTCCGACGATGGTTCCACAGTCAGCCGGCTAAATTCTACATTCTACCACTAGGGCATCTCAAATTTAGTGCTGCGATGAAACAAATGTCTGAGCAAATGCGGAGACTTTGTGGAAAAATAGTGTAAGGTATGTAGAGCAGTACGTGTATTTGTAATTACCTCTATGTATTTTTTTTGGCAAAAACAATGGGGGGAGGGGAATTTTCAATTCGCCCTCGTATGATGGGTTGCTGACCAACTTCAAGTTTTATCGCTATTTATTTCTACAGGAAAAATTGTAGCCTATCTATAAGGCAACTTAAAATGTTAAATTCTATCCACTTTGTCTGATATTTTACTATATTTTTTCCTTCATCTTTAGCTCGTCCCTGGAATATATTGCTTTGTCGGGCGCCGATAATAATGAACCACATTAGTGTTCTGGAACCGAGTTACTGGTACAAATTAAGCAATGCTACCCATATTTAGGCTCATGACTGGTGTGGAAAATACATGTCTCAGCGATCGATTAATGTCCTTTCAGTTAATTCCTTTTCTTAGCCAGTTTTGGTGTGTGATTTACTTCATGGTGGAACAGAAAGAATAGTCGCTCACGGGCTCGATTTAGCCCGAGGGGCACTTATTGAGAGGGCTTGATATAAGCTGTAGTTTTGATTCCAAATGTGGAATTGAAGGGGATATTATATATTATATAACCTGTCCGATCGACAACACAATATTTTCTTGGGACGGTCACCGAAGGGTGTTAACATGGATGGAGGTAATTACAATCCCATCGGGGAGATTGACGCTATCAGTGTTCCCTTCTGAGGTAGTGGTGGGTTCAAATGGCCGGCCGCATGCTGCCTTGTAGAAGCGACCAGGCAATCGCCAGCATAATGAGTATAACGATTATAGAAAATGACGGTATGATATATTTTGTCTACTCCCAGCTACAGCAAACTACAGATTGATCATGATGGAACTCTCATCAAAGTGAGAGAAAATCTGGGAAAAGTTCTTTGCTACCGATGCTATGATCATACAGGATTGGAAAAGCTCAAACTATGACATCAAACATGTAGTGACTAGGTCTGCGGTACCGGTACATAGTTTTCATCACCTGATATGTCAGAGAGAAAAAAATTACGAGCCTTACGGTAGTCGCATATGACCGACAGTAGTGGCTACGCGCGCTAAAGCGCTGCGTTAGGTCAAGGGGCCAAGCTCCCTGCTGACTCGGTAGACGGGTGGGTTCGAGCCCCACCGTCGGCTGTCCTTGAAATGGTTTTCCGTGGTTTTCCATTTTCAACACCAGGCAAATGCTGGGACAGTACCTTCTGACAGGCCACGGCCGCTTCCTTTCCACATCCTTGCCCAGTTTCATTCACCATCATTCATTTCATCCCTCATTAACTCCTCTCATGAGGTTGGCGTCAGGAAGGGCATCCGGCCGTAAAAACCATCGCCACAAAGACTTCCATCGCATCTCATCCCCGACCCCGTTGGAAAAACGGGAATAATAAGAGGTAGACATACATACACAGTAGTCGCATATAATGTGTAACATCTGACATAGAAGAAATCTCACGTGAAATTGTTGATACATCGGTATTTTATACTATTATTGGCACAAATATTAATCTATTGTAAAAGGGAGTGTTTTACAGATATTGTAGTCTATAATACGGAACTCATTTTATTAGATGATTTGTAGCTTCCACCAGCACTAGCCTAAATAAAGAATACGATGTGGATCAACTAGATTAATAGACGCGACACCGCTCATAACCTTAAATTCGTTATAAACAGGTCTTCTTCATTCACAGACCCACACGTAATTTCATATGGATTCTGTTAATATGAGTTATATTGATATGATAAATATCGTTTAAAATGATAATCTGGTAGCAAAAATATCTACCCCGTCCAGGATTCAAATCCAAGATCTCTAGATTCACAGTAATAAGCACTAACCCCACGGCTATTTCAACTACGCAAATTTTGTGCACAAGATGGTGGCTTATTTCCACGTTCCAATAATACTGCATTACGGAATTAAGTTTCATTTATATTTTGCTTGTTTCGATAATGTTCCTGCGTGAAATTGAGTTTAAAATGCCTTATGAATAGGCCCTCTTGTGAGTAAAGAGAATGTATTCAGCAATAGTTCACGAAGGCTTGCTCAATTCTCGTATAACCACAACGATTATATTATATTGATGACTGCAGTGCCGTAATGTGGGTTAATATTTGAATAGCCATTGTGCAGAAACATAATACCGGCAATGCCGACTACTTACAATGTTTGATATTAAGGCATTTTACCATTTAAATACTGATACGAAGACTTCGAACATGTACTATGTCATTTGTTTCAATCACTCGACACCAGAGTTCGCATGAGCATTTTCCGTTCAGTATGTCATATACATTCCACTTGGCCGAGAATACGTCATGGTATCGATTTCCGACACCGCGCGCTCATTGTTTCTCGTACCACTGCCAGCTGGGTCTTACCACTGCCCGCTGGATCGATCGATCGAGTTGGCAGTGCATCTTACACTTCCGCTCGTTCCACCACTGCCAGCTAGTACACTTCCGTTCGATCGATCGAGCGGGCAGTGCATACTTCCGTTTTCCACCACTGCCAGCTAGTACACTTCCGTTCGATCGATCGAGCGGGTAGTGCATACTTCCATTCGATCCACCACTGCCAGCTCGATCGTTCCGATCCACTTCCGTCCCCAGTTTTCAAAATCACTCCCACAGAACTATCCAGCAACCGAGCGGAAAGATGATACACATCAAAAATTCCACTCGCCGGGACTGGAATGTGTGAGTAAGCGCTATGTGACAGATACCATGCGATGCTTTACAAAAAAAGGACCGAAACACTAACAATAGTCGCCTCCGTAGCGTAGCGGTCAGCATGGTTAGCTGCCGCCCCGGAGGTCCTGGGTTCGATTCCCGGCTCTGCCACGAAATTTGAAAAAGTGGTATGAGGACTGGAACGGGGTCTACTCAGCCTCGGGTGTTCCAAATGAGCAGAGGGGGTTTGATTCCCACCTCAGCCATCCTCGAAGTGATTTTCCGTGGTTTCCCACTTCGTCTTCGGGCAAATGCCGGGATGGTACCTTCTTCAAGGCCACGGCCGCCTCCTTCCCTCTTCCTTGCCTATCCATCCTGACCTTCCATTACCTTCCCTCATGAGGCCCCTGTTCGCTTTGCAGGCGAGGCCGCCTGGGCGAGGTGCCAATCACACCTCACCAGTTGTATCCCTTCCGATTAGATGTTCCCAGCTCTAGGACACTGCCCGTAGAGGCGGTAGTGGTGAGTTCCCTCGCTGAGTCCGTGGGTTCCACCAACCTGGAGGGTAAACGACTAAGAAAAAAACCACTAACAATGCTCTGCGTCAACTAAATCATGAAATTATTCATATAATACTAGCGGACCTGTGCGAGAACTCTCGCATGTATATAGACCACCCGCCCGGCTCAAGTGTTATGCGAGCTATACGAGGCACAGTTCTGCCAGGGTCTATCATCTTGCGTAAGCACTTTATAAACAAATAAATATATTTACGTTGACTTTTCAAGAAATGCAAGATTGTTCCTGTACTATTGAGACGATTGGAAGATTTTGGTACAAACCACACCTTCTAACTCCTTCTGGTTTAGGAGCTTGAGTTTTGTGAAACATACACCTTACCGTGGGTATATAGATAGATGCTCACTGTGCGAATGCCTGTATTTATTTATTAATAAATGCAGATTTTTCATTTTCATATTTTGTCTACGGACCCCATGATACATTTACGCGCAGGGGTGTATGGATCCCAGTTTGAGAACTACTGAGCTACAGTATTGCAGCAGTGTCTGTACCAAACAATGCTAGTAGATACTGATAAAGTCATCATGTCAAACACACATGTTCCAACTCTTATCTACGCACGGTTAAGTAAACAGTTCGATGACATCCATTGTGTTTACTTAATGGCAAGGTATTGCTTCCCGAACATCGCTTCTCATTTGACGTCCTGCTTGATTGCTTACTTTAGTGACCGATTGATTCCAGGTCAAACTTTGTTTACATAGCGGCTTCGGTGGTGTAGTCGGTAGCATGCTGAACTGCGGTGCCCAAGATAGCGGGTTCCCGAAGTCAACGTTGGAATTTTTTAAGAGCGTTAAAATCCTTCAGTATGCCTTCCTTCGGAGGAGAAGTAGAGCCGGTGGTCCCATAGATTTGTGGCATGTAAAAGATCCTTCCACATACTTAACTTTTGTGAAGCTAAATTTCTAGGTTAGATTTCGTTGGAACGCTCCATCAAATTTCCAACATTCACCACTAGGTATCATTGATATCTGGTAGCGAAAGTTAGAACTACTTGAAATTGAACCTAACTTTTAGCTCACCCAATGGGTGTCCGCTAGAAGCAGATACAGCCTCTGGCGAGCCGAACATGTCCTCGGACACTCCCGGCACTAAAAGCCATACGATAAATAAATAAATTTGTTTACATGAGTTTTGAAACATTGGTCCGAGGGGCAACTAACTGAAATGTTCTGGTTTACCAAATTAAAGAGCCGTTATTAATTCAATTAGGGGCTTTGCGACATTGTGGTCATTTAGCCCCGTGTGTGTGTGTAGAATTTGCCTGATAACCATTGTTATTGTGGTGTCAGTAGTAGTGTGTATTGGTAATGCAGGTGAGGATTGGGAAGAAGGTAGCCGTGATATGAACCATCCCGGCATTTGCTGGAGTAGAAGTGGAAAACCACGGTACACCACTTTCAGGTGAGAATCAAAACCACTTCTTCTTCTCAGTTTTGCCTCACGTGGCTGAGTGTACCCCGTTCCAGTCCCCAGACCAGAATTAAATTTCTTGGCAGAACCAGAAGTCGAACCCGTATCTCTGGGGCGACAGCCAAGAACGCTATCCACTACACCACGAGGTGGTCATGGGTAGCTATTTCAAGGACGGCTGACAGTGGGTTTCGAATATACTCTTCTACAGAGTCTGGAGCAGCATTGCCTCATTGCCTTGCACTCGGACGTGCGTAGCTACCACAGTCAGTTAATGTTAAACTACCGTAATTTGATTGTACAGTATATAAAATGCTCTTTAGTAGGTCAACATATATAGGGAAAGAGAATTTTATTGGCGGTTAAAATTAATATTTTATTATCTGAAGTAAAATAAATAATTAACAAATTGTACATTTTACTCCTTAAAGTAAATCGCGTGATGAAATGTTTCGTTCGTCAAGCCAACATTATCAGGTTGTGTATAGCCTATCAGTTAACTAGATCTGATGATGTTCGCTTCATGAACGAAACATGCCATCACATTAATTATTTTAAGTAAAGTACTTTACTTCAGGTATTTGTATGGAATATATCACTCAAGATAATTGAGCTTCCCTATTACCGACTGAAGGGAATTTCTACGTAGATTATAAAAGTAAGGTTGGCTGACGTCCATCTTCCGGGCAAGCATCCGGCATAATTCTCTCCCCAGATCATTCCCAAATTTTCCACAATTTCCAGAAGTTTGCAAGCTAATAGTAAATCTGCCTTTCACAGTTAAACATAATGAGCTATGTTTAGTCTTCGGAGATGGAATGTGTTCTTTTGAATTCCGATGTTATTAATGCTTAGGCCTTTGAGGCACTATATTTCCGTTTGCTCCTGCTTTCTTCATATCCTTATAGCCCATTATATTTTCTTCGAAATTTGATGTTTTTCAGTCGGTCAACACAATTGTGATGGGTTATTCCCTAATAATGAAAAAATTACATGAGATTAATACATATATATATATGTATTTATTAATATCATGTAGATTGCTTCCAGGATTAGAGAATAACCCATTACTTTTGGGTACAATCGTGTTGGGTGAGTGGATAGCGTGTCGGTATACTAACCCCCAAGATTGCAGGTTCGCTCCTGGCCGTGGTAAGTGATTTTTGAAAGGCGGCAAAAATGCAATACGCATGTCATACGATGTTGGCATGTCAAAAACCCATTTGAATTCAGTAGGCCGTGTTCATAATGGCAAAATTAATCTCGGGAGTTTCCGCCAACACGAAGTTCCTCATTTCTCTACTAGAAAGCGCTATAGTGTTCAAGGAGCTTAGATATCTAACCTACTTGACTTTCATAGTGATTCAAAGAACAACGAAATTCGACATGCAAGCTACCCTCTGGGTGTCAAATTACAAAGCTTGCACCCGGCACCCGATGCCACACGATATTATTATTATTATTGTTATCGGGTTGACCGACTGAAAAACATCAAATTTGTAGTTATTTGTCCCACCCGACCTGAATAAATCAAGGGTGATTATCTAAAAAATTTCTACGATGTTAGAAGAGACGCGAAGATTCTATTATACAGTACTGTTTGTAGAAAGTGAAACACCCAGAAGAAATGGTCGGAGACACTCCCAGAACAGGGGTCGTGTAGGCCTGCGGTACCATACTAAGTGATTGAAATCGCAGAGAGATGTCATGACATTGGCCCACCAATGGCCCCTGTCGTGGGACCGGACAGGTCAGTGTTCCGCACAGCTCTTTCGGCGTGGGGCCGTCATACCAAGTGGAAACGTGTAAGCAAGTGCAGCGATGCCTCGCCGACATCACAGGGTGGACTATCAGCATGTGAGTGCGGTTGAACGGGGCAGGATGTTTGGGCTCTGGGAGGTGGGTCTTTCGTTCCGGGACAGGGCACGCTGCGTCAACAGTGAGGCGTATGTGGATCCAGTGGAGAGAGGAGGGCCGTTCACAGCGACGACAGGATACAGGACGACGCAATGTGACCACGTTGGAGCACTCCACCGGGGATGGACATGGCTGCGTCGACGGTGCGGGGCCGTCTTTTGAGGGCTGGACTGGTACCACTGACGCCTCCGACTACAATGGGCACGTGCACGCTGACACTGGCTGGCTGAGTGGCGAAATGTAGTGTTTTCGGACGAGTCCCGCTTCAACCTGTCCTACAGTGATGGCCGCATACGCGTTCGACGCCGCCGTGGAGAACGCAATCAGGCAGACTGTATTGTTGAGTGGCATAGCGGACAAACACCAGGTGTAATGGTTTGGGGCGCAATTGACTTTAAGAGACGATAGCGCCTCGTACGTCTTGCGGGCAATCTGAACAGTGACGGCTACATCAGGGAAGTTTTACAGCCCGTGCCACTGCCCCTCTTGCAGGCCGTTCCACAGGCCATATTTCAGCAGGACAATGCCCGCCCGCATGAGGCGAGGAATGTGCAAACTTTCTTCGCAGAACGACGGATACCTCTGCTTCCCTGGCCTGCCCGTTCTCCTGTCATGTCGCCCATCGAACATGTCTGGGATATGGTCGGTCGGCAACTTGTTCGATCAGGTCCACCTGCCGCCACTGTTGATGCTTTGTGGACGCGCCTACAAACCGCGTGGGACGGTATTCCCCAGCAGCGTATTCAAGCGCTGTATGATTCCATGCCACGACGTCTAGCGGCTCGGAGTGCAGCACGTGGTGGCGCGACGCCGTACTGAAGATTGACCGTCAACCTGCATGTACCGGACTGTCCTTCTGATCAGTAATGTATTGTCAAGTTCCTAATCTATGGTATAAAGTGCAATGTGGTCACATCTCTTGTTCTTGGTGTTTCAACAGTAATCTAGTGTATATTTGAAATACTAAAGTAATGTTCAATATTAGGAATTAGATTCTTTACGTAAGCTGCTACATATCGTGAGAAACGGAATGTGATTAACTGTCAGTTTTTATTAAAAATATGCATTTAAAATTCGAAAAGTGTCCCTAGAATCTGATAACGTTAGTTTAAGCCAGGGCTGAAGGTTGTTCGTGGTCACAATCTTGGTAGGCTATCAACAAGGCACTTGCTCGCTTGTGTAGCAAACAAGGAAACTTTTCTTCCTCTCTTCCGGTCTGCCGTTAGCGATGGAGGTTGGGAGGGTAGAGGTAGTCAGATTCTCATGGTTCACTGTCATAATTGTTCATGCTTTGATTTGATTTGACCTAGGGTATTCGCATTCTCTGTGCAGCGTGATTATTTCGGTAAGTGATGCTGACTTATTTAAAATTTCGTCAGTCTACCATTTATATAGGAAACATACAGGCTTGGACATACACAACATGAAATCTCGTTTACAAAATAAAAACAATACATTGATTTGATTTATTTAACTAAAGAAATTACACTCGGTTATCCTTGAATAACAAGTGACAAATCAGGTAAGCAAATAGCAAACTCTTATAAAAATACTACGCCTAACCATACAAATTATGAAACATCTATTGAATTGTACATCTTTCTATCCTTCAATGGAGTCTTCTTTAGCTTAAATCTAATTTATAATCTATTCTAATTAAAATTTAGAGTAAAAATAACTGAACTGCAAATAAATAAATAAATATATATATATAAATATATAAATAAATATAATTACGTGCAAACAGATATCAACATGAGAATGTCTTGAATTTATTATTAACCAAACAAGGTGTATCTGATATCCGTTTGCAGGTAATGTTTTGACAATACTCATCAGTTTTTTGACTTCTTTAACTCAATTCAAAATTATATTGTTTCAATTCATTTTTTAAATTTAATATTTTTGTGTATGGATATCCATTTATTTATTTATTTATTTATTTATTTACAGTTCAGTAAATTTTACTCTTAGCTTTTAGAATAGATAATACATTAGATTTACGCTGAATAACACTCCATTGAAGGATCGAAACATGTACTATTGAATAGATGTTTCAAAATTTGTATTGATAGGCTTATTATTTTTAAGAGTTATCTATAAATCAATAGCGGAAATATATTACAATACCTAGCACGGTGAATGTTATTGCTTTTCAAACACATAGCAACCACAAACGGATGGATCAGAGCGTTAGGAAGGTTTGAGTACGAAGCGTCAGAGAAGATAGGGAGCACCAGAGGGGAATACAGACAGCTTGCTCTCCAGCCTGCGAGCGAATGCAAGTGCTTGATCTCGTAGCCGCCCGCACTGGCGGGCAATGTGCTGGAATCCCGAGAATATTTCGATTGTTCATTGTCATACCAGTTTATTTCATAAATTGAAGTTACTGATAGTTAACTGATTTAGATGTAAGGATAATTCCACAGTTTTATTTAATTTAGTAATTTGGGATTATTTGAATACATCTCCAGTTATTTAGAAAATCGGCGAACTGGATTAACATTACCATTTTAAAGAACTGCTTGATTTTTATTTTTGTCGATACATATTGATACAACTACTTTTTTTACCTGTTTTTAAGAAATGAACATTAGGACGATGATTCAGATAGAAAAGCGATGGACAAACTAGGAACTAAAAAATCTATTCCTCGCATTCATGCCATAAAGATAATGTCCCCAACGGTTTCAGAGCAGCCAAATAATGAATATCACGACGCAAGGAAGAAATGAAACGAAAATTGCGGGGGAGGGGTACGCTTCATCATCACTTAGTGACAGGTAGGTAATGAATGAAAAATATTACCTGGTCCCCCTTAAAAAATTACTATTTTAGTTTCTTCAAAGGCCTGGTTTAAACAACATAATACAATTGGCTTGGATTTAGACTTTAATACCTGAATATCTACGACTGTTAGTTGTAGCGGGATGTGGTTCACTCCTCGCTTACCTGAAACAGAACACATAACCTCAAATTAGGACAATGGTTGGCGTAAATGGTAGTACTAGAAAAATACACATTTCAAAGTGCAGCACAACAGAATTATATTTATACCAAAACTGTCAAGCACTTTTAAATATGTCTGCCTCTTTGCGTGGTACGTATTGAGGCTCCGGTCCCAAAGGTCCCGTCTCCGCCAAGACATTTCGTTTCGATCTATGGGTTGGAACGGAGTACACCCAACAAAACAAAACTGAGAAGAAGTGGGTTCGATTACCACCTGAGCCATCCTGGAAGTGGTATCCATGGTTTCCTAATTCTACTCCAAGAAGTTCCTATCACACATACACGGGTCTGAAATGACCACGATGTCCAAGTCCCTAAATGAAACAACAACAACAACAATAATAATAATAACAACAACAACAACAACAACAATCCCTCCAACAAAATACTTCTCTCGAGTATAAATACTCACTCTCCATGATAATGCATACTTAAGATAAGTTGATATCTTCAGAAAGAAATAAGTTTTGTCACAGAAAATGGAGAGAGAAGTAAATGTTAAAATATTAAAAAAAAAAATCGAACAGTACTGCACTGGGAGTAGCCTACTTTGAGAGTGGTGATTTCAATTAGTAGATCAACAACAGCTAGTAACCTCCAGGCACTCCTAGAAAAGCAGGTTGTAAGAAAGTTTACATCTATAACCTATTCCTCTTAAAGAAGTGGGAATAATTTCAATAAGATAAGTTGATATGCAAATTTCAATTGTTTCCTAATAATTTAATTGAACGAATAGCATTAATGGTTAACATATGTGTTACTTTTACCTTATAACTTTCAATCGTTAACATGTTACTGTCACTGTAACTGCGATGTTAATCCTTTTTATGTTTTATAAATTTTCTTTCAGTGTTAAATAAAATATTGTGAAAAATAATTCCTGATAGTTTTTACTAGATATGTTTTATCTGTTTTCTTTCCATGGCTAACGCTAGCCTTCGATCGAAGGAATCCAAAAACGATCGTAGGAATTTTCACCCAGGATGGTCAATTCCATTGCCTCGAGGATTGGATACTTCTGACTTCATCATTCTATTTATCCTCATCACAACGTGCAGGTCGTTTATGTCCGTCAACTTGTAAGACCTGCGCTAGGCCTCCCCAGTGGCTCCACGCCATTACTTTTTTTAAAATTATTATTAGTATTATTATTGTTAATTTAACTTTAATCAGTTAGTTTTGTTTAAAATTTAACTGTAATGAATTATCACATCTTAAAGTTTAAATTTAACTTTAAACGGTTAGTATTCTTTAACGTTAAATAACGTTTCTTTTAAGTTACCCAAAGCCTTAACTGTTTCTTTTATCATTTAATTATGTAAAAATTTAGCTTTAAACTTTCGTTAGTTAATTATGTAAATGTTTAACTTTTGACTTGAACAGTTTGTTTTGTTTGGCTTCAAATCATTAACTGATTAATGTTTAAGTTAAGGAAAACTAATTGATTAAAATCAAAGGTTTAACTTTCATAAAAGTTTACCTGTTAACTTTAATCATTTAATTTTGTAAACGTTTAGCTTAAATTAGTTTCACTTTTAACTTTCCTAAAGTGTAATTAACTTAATAAAGTTAAAGTTTAATTAAAGAAAACTAATTGACTACAGTTAAAGTTTTAAATTTTAACTTTCCTAAAAGTTTAACTGTTAACTTTAATAATTTAATTATGTAAAAGTTTAGCTTTGAACATTCGTCTGTTAACTATCTCATAGTTTAAAGGGTTAACTTTAATAGTTTAATTATCTAACAGTTAACTTTCACCAGTTAATTATATAAATGGTAAGGGTTAAACTTTTTCAGTTATTTTTATTTAGGTTTAATTATGAGAGATTGAGTATTTAAAAGTTTATCTTTTAACTAAAAGCAGTTAATATTTTCAGCAAATACATTCAACTTTAATCATTCGATATAGTCTATTTGGTGAACCTTCCCAAGTGTAGGGCCAATGAATCTTCTCGCTCATGGGGCGTAGTGAGATGTTGGCCACTGCTTGAATGAACTGTACTCTCCTCCTCATTGACGAAGACAGTGGAGATGTTTAATAGGGTAACAGCTGGGAGCTAGCCTAAGTGCCTCATCACTGTTTGTGATCAACACATCCGAGCAGTGGGGAGCTAACAATTCATTCTTCTCACTAATTAGAAAATAGGCTAGTTGCTCTCAAAGCAACTGGGACAGTGGCTAAAGTCACAGGTACAGTGGATTGTAAAATGCTCGGCCTGAATGCTATATGACAGTGGCTAAAGTCACAGGTACAGTGCATAGTAAAATGCTCGGCCTGAATGCTATATGACAGTGGCTAAAGTCACAGGTACAGTGGATTGTAAAATGCTCGGCCTGAATGCTATATGACAGTGGCTAAAGTCACAGGCACAGTGGATTGTAAAATGCTCGGACTGAATGCTATAGGACAGTGGCTAAAGTCACAGGCACAGTGGATTGTAAAATGCTCGGCCTGAAGGCTATAGGACAGTGGCTAAAGTCACAGGCACAGTGGATAGTAAAATGCTTGGACTGAATGCTATAGGACAGTGGCTAAAGTCACAGGCACAGTGGATTGTAAAATGCTCGGCCTGAATGCTATAGGACAGTGGCTTAAGTCACAGGCACAGTGGATAGTAAAATGCTCGGCCTGAATGATATAGGACAGTGGTTTAAGTTACAGGCACAGTGGATAGTAAAATGCTCGGCCTGAATGCTATAGGACAGTGGTTTAAGTTACAGGCACAGTGGATAGTAAAATGCTTGACCTGAATGCTATATGACAGTGGCTTAAGTCACAGGTACAGTGGATTGTAAAATGCTCGGCCTGAATGCTATAGGACAGTGGTTTAAGTTACAGGCACAGTGGATAGTAAAATGCTTGACCTGAATGCTATAGGACAGTGGCTAAAGTCACAGGCACAGTGGATTGTAAAATGCTCGGCCTGAATGCTATATGACAGTGGCTTAAGTCACAGGTACAGTGGATTGTAAAATGCTCGGCCTGAATGCTATAGGACAGTGGCTAAAGTCACAGGTACAGTGGATTGTAAAATGCTCGGACTGAATGCTATAGGACAGTGGCTAAAGTCACAGGCAGAGTGGATAGTAAAATGCTCGGCCTGAATGCTATATGACACTGGCTAAAGTCACAGGTACAGTGGATTGTAAAATGCTCAGCCTGAATGCTATATGACAGTGGCTAAAGTCACAGGTACAGTGGATTGTAAAATGGTCGGACTGAATGCTATTGACGTTTTGAAAAGTTGGATGGCGCAGCCACGCGGTAGAATGTTGAAGCTGTAACATTGTGACTGGTGAGGTTTATTTTCATGGTGAAGCATTGATGTCGTGATGGAAACAGAAAGGAATTTGTCAAATTCAAGGAGGTACTGCTCTGTGTACGGTTGCAAATCGTATAAAATGGGTACGAAATCTCTTCACTACTTTCCTGTACAAAAAGTTCAGAGAGAAAAATGGGCTTCGGGGCTGTCAATTGGAAAACGTGTTACATGTTACATGACAGTGTGCAGTCTGCATTTTTGTGAAGACGACTTTTTTCCACAGCGTAAGCACCGGTACTGTTGATTATTGATAGTTATTGTCTCTAATTTGTATTCACAAGGATTTAGCTACATCAAAAATACTGATAAACTTGTAGCCTAATACTTCTGTGCCGTACGTAGAACCGAATGTAATCCGCTCTTCGAAAACTAATTTTAGGGGTTCTTCCGATTGACAATAGTCGAATGGTTAGAAAACTTAAGAAAAATGCTGTTCCTAGCCTAAATTTGCCAGAGAATTTATATTCTTGCCTTTGAACAGCAAGTATATAGCTCAATATTTGCAATATTGAAGTATGATTTGGCTTAAATTGTGTTTTTGTCTATGATCTCCTTCCTGTTGAATTTAGTTAATTAATGTGCAAAATCTTAGTTTTAAATACTGGTTTGGTGACCCATCATCCCAGGCAGGCCGGTAACACCTATACTACTCAGGCAGATAGGTCACTTAGCCGTAATTTAGAAGTTGTAGTGATGTTAAGTGTACATATGCGGTAATGTAGCAAGAGACCTGATCGGCCAAGGCTTTTCTAACTTTAATTAGTTCCCATTTCAGGGTTTTTCAGTTTTGAGTGCAAATAGTTGTTTTGAAAGTTGTACAACAGTAAGGAGAGTATGTTTTGTATAGGTTTTAATTGGTATTATGGATTATGTCGAGCTGAGGAGTGAATTTGATTTGGCTCAAAGTGTAGTTTTTGATCTGTTCCGTTTGTTTATGACAAGTTCAAATGGAGACTCCAGCTTTGTTAAATATCTGTATTTTAAGTATTTAATTAAATATATTGATAAAGAGGATGCCTCAATTTAACTTGCCTGTGGCAGGAGATTAATAAATTTATATTCTTGCCTTTGAACAGCAAGTATGTAGGTCAATATTAGCAATATTGAAGTATGATTTGAGCATCCCAAGTAACACTTCTTTGAACCCAAAATATTCATGCAAATTCAGGGTTGCTGGATTCAGTTTATTATCAGGGAGTCGTCCTTTGTGTTATGTGAGATATATATATTGTGAAATTAATAAAAACATCGATACCGCTACGCTCCCAAGTACAGGCTTCATATTTGTAACAGCAGACAGTAAATTAACTATCTACAGGTGGGTAATATTTTTAACTGGTAGTAATTAAGCACTGCATTTAAATTGATTATAAAAATATTTCTATCAATGAAAGAAAATATGTAGTATTTCGCCATCATAAATTAGAAGCCATAACAAACGCACACCCTATCACTGTCTTGCTTACTTCTCGTCACTATCTCGCCGCCATATTGCAAACAGCTGACCGTAAGCTCCTCCCCCGTTTCGGACGTCAATAGAACAGTGGGTAGTAAAATGCTCAGCCTGAATGCTATAGGACAGTGGCAGTTTTGTGAATATGGTCGAGCAGAGAAATGTCTAACGATAACATGTAGTGAGTGCTCAGCACTTCTAGGTGCTGGCCAACACTAGGTACCATATAATGCACCTGGTCTCACCATTGCGTGGTAACCTATATCTCTGATTTCAGAAGATAGGCATCTTCGTATCACAAAGAACACCAGTGACATCTATGAATCGCATCCAAGTCACTTTGATTCTTGCTCGCACATCTTCATCACATAGCCGTCACTAAGTAATTGAGAACCTAGGTATCGTAATGTATCCACCTTGGGAAGAAGAGCTCCATTAATTTCTATAGTTCCAAGAGATAGACCCCACTTATTGTCTTCCATTTCCTACTTCAGTTAGTCCTTGTCTCATCTTTCCTTGTACACTCGTTAAATCGTACACCACGGCCGCAAGAACACTAGCAGCAAGTTCGGAGATCGCAGTTTCGAATCACAGCGTTGACAGTGGCTATCTTGAGTGTGGTTTATCCCCCGTCTTTTTTCCACACTCCCTCCAGGCAAATGCCGGGATAGTACCTTACTTCAAGTCCCAGAGCCCCTACCTCATACCCTGTCCTTAATACAGTTACACACTCTACTAGAGTCATCAGAGCAATACAGATTATCAGTCAAATTCAACACACACCCAACTACACGGGGCTGATAACCAAGATGTCCCAAAGCCCTTAAAATAAATTAACAACAATTATTAACGATTGATTTTATGCTGTTGTTTCATAGGCGACAACATAATGTCGGAGCATATCGATGTTTTCAGTTTTTTTTTTAGCGTATGGCTTTTAATGCCGGGAGTGTCCGAGGACATGTTCGGCTCGCCAGTGTTGTAGCTGCTTCGAGACGGACACCCAATGGGTGAGCTACAAGTACCGTTGGGGAGGGAAGTTGGAAGGTAAGGACAAGGAGTTGGAAGGTATCGGCTGTGGCCTATAGTTAGGGACCAACCCCGGCATTTGCCTGGAAGGAAGATGGGAAACCACAGAAGACCATCTTCAAGGTTGCCGGCGAGGGGATTCGAACCTCCTCGCCTCCCGGATGTGAGCGACTGCCAACAGTCATGCCGTAACGCCCACGGCTAACTCACCCGGTGATGTTTTCAGTGATTGAGGGGGACAAGTACAAGTGGGAGAGATCTCTAGCTGACACAAAATAATTAACTGATAATTTAATTGCTAAACTGAATTTAACAAATTATGTTTTTTTTAATCAAAGAAGACCAAATTGAAGTAACATAGCAATTGTTAATATAAGGCGTGATCAAAATGTTTCCGTTTGAGTTAGGCTACCTGTAGATCTGCAGCCAGTCGATACCCCGGGCGTTGAATGCCAAACAAAAAGCACACCGGGTATATGTTTGCCTGCAGCATCTGATGCGTTTCAATGTTGAAGGCAACGCGTTCCTTGGTGTGCATTGTTGCAGGCGACGAAAGCTGATGCCACCACTGGGAACCGGAATCGAAACAGTCGACGATGCAATAGTTTCATCCATCGTCCACTCGTCCCAACAAGTTCAAGAGTCAACCATCCACTGGAAAGGTGATGCTCACCCCATTGCTTATTGATTTATAGGAATCTGGTGTCTCCATCAATGGGGAACGGTACTGTGCAACACTGGAGAAATGCATTTGAGCATTCAGGTAAATGTGTTTGCGTTTGAGCATCATCTTTCCAGCGGATGGTAGGCTCTTGAAATTCTTGGGAGGAGGGGACGATGGCTGTAACCACTGCATCGTCGACGGTTTCGAATTCCGGTTTCCAGTGGTGGCATCAGCTTTTGTCGCCTGCAACAATGCGCTCCAGGAACTTGGTGCCATCAACATTGAAACGCAACACCGGGAAAACTGCAATAAGGGGAGCTGCAGTTCCATGATAACGTACGTCCCCATACCGCAACGGTCGTAACGCAGAAGGAACGCCGACTCAAGTGGGAGACACTTGAGTATCCGCCCTATAGACCTGATCTCTCCCCATGCGATTATCACACCTTCGGTCCCTTAGAAAAGACCCTGAATGGTAGAATTTCCTGTCGGACGAGGATGTGCAGAAGGCGGTTACGGACTTCTTCAGGTAGCAGGACATGTTGTTTTACCACACGGAGATCTTTAACCTAATGCTCGGTGGGAGGAGTGCCTGAATACTCACGCCTATTATGCCTGATTGGCACGGTGGGTGAGTGGTTAACGTGTCGGTCTACTAACCCCAAGCTTTCAGGTTCGCTCCTGGCCGTGGTAAGTGATTTTTGAAAGGCGGCAAAAATACGACACGCATGTCATACGATGTTGGCATGTCAAAGAACCCATTTGAATTCAGTAGGCCGTGTTCATAATGGCAAAATTGATCTCGGGAGTTTCTGCCAACACAGAGTTCCTCATTTTTCTACTAGAAAGCGCTATAGTGTTCAAGGAGCTTAGATATCCAACCTCCTTGACTTTCATAGTGCTTCAAGGAACAACGAAATTCGACATGCAAGCTACCCTCTGTGTGTCAAATAACAAAGCTTGCACCCGGCACTCAAGGCCATACGATATTATTATTATTATTATTATTATTATTATTATTATTATTATTATACCGATCCTGGACTGTACGGCCATCAAACGGAAACTTTTTGATCACGCCTTATACAGTACATTGATAGGAAGGTTTTGCTGGCCATCATGTGCTGTTTCTATAACACTGTCTGGCCTTGTTGATTGTGTGGTAATTGCGTGCGGCGTAGGACTGCTCCATATTCAGTACACGCTAGCGGCTAGCCGATTAAAACCTTCAGGTTTCCTTCGACTTCTCTTACCACCCAACTCCTCTTCGAATAATTTAAGATTGTTTTTGGCGTAGTACAAAGAGTAGTGGTGTAGTGGCTAGCTTTATTGGTTGTGTGTAGGTTTCTATTCCAGCTCTGCCAAAAAACTTAATTCTGGTGCAAGGGCTGGAACAGGATACATTCAGTCTCGTGATGCAAAACTGAGAAAAGATAACATGGGTTGGATCCCTCACCTCAGCCATCCCACTTCCACTCCAGGCATATGCAGATATGATTCCTAAATGACGGCCACGACCACCTCCTTCGTAATCCGAGCACCAATTACAAATGCATAAACTACTACAGACACCGCAATCACACAGGTTATCATGCACATTCTACACATACACACGCCAAAATGCATCAGTCTGAAATGACCACGATGTCCAAACTCCTGTGTGAAACAACAACAACAACAACAACAACAACAACAACAACAACAACAACAACAACAACAACATATTATAAACGGTGACTTCGGTGGCGTAGTTGGTAGTATACTGAGCTTCTATGCCCAACATCGCGGGGTCAAACCTGGCCGAAATCGTCGGATTTTTTAAGAGCGTTAAAAATCCCTCAGTATGCCTTTCTTCGGAGGGGAAGTAAAGCCGGCGGGCCCATGTCATAGATTTATGGCGTGTAAAAGAACCTTCCACAAACTACAAGTGTGTGAAGCTAAAATTTGTAGATTAGATTTGATTAACGCTCGATTAGTTCCAAAGTTCATCACCACGTGACGGTTTTGGAGGCATCTAGTAGCCACGTTCGTGGCTAGGTGTCGTTGACGGTATCATTTGGTAGCAAAAGTAGGAACTACTTGAAATTGATCGTCTGCAGTCCTTACCTGAAATACAGATTACACACACTAATACAGCCATCACAATTAACACCGGTTATCAGACAGATCCAAAGTACACGGGGCTACATAACCGCGCTGTCGCATCCCCTAAACTGAGGATCTAAATACCAACTAACCTATTATAAGGGGGGAAAAAAGTTTCGTTAAGAACTAAACTGCCAAATATCCACACCTGTAAGGAGTCAATCGAAAGTTGGTAGCCTACAAGTATTCTTAAGGATGTTAGTTTATAAACAGACATTCCACCTCCTGGTGTAGTGAGTCGTGTTCTTGGAACATTATTGTACGGGGAACGCAGAATGCCCCCACTCGTAAATGTTTTATCTTCGTCAGGGGAACAAGGTCATTTCTTCCTACATCCTGGACGATACATTAGTGTGAGATCATAAGAATATTTACCATGATTCCAGCGTGAGTTGCAGAAACGAATCTTCTGTGCTCATCATATCAGGAGCTGGGAGGAGAAAGGGCGAATCTGCAATTCATGGTTTTGGGAAATCACATCTAAACGTGGACAAAGCAAGGATATCAAAGGCGAATATGCAATGAGATTACATACAATACAACCTCTATAATTTCTGTAATCCATTCCTACGGATTCTAAACATTTAAGGCTACAATCACTAAGTTAACCTATTGTACGCTCAGAAACATCCTTTTTAGTTCTTCTCGACACATACGCCTTGCCAGAATTTCTTTTCTTCTTACACACTTTCACAATCCACTTCTCAGGATGTTTCTGTCTTTTTTCTGGAACTATTATTATTTTCCATCATCGATTTTCTTCTCATAAGTAAAACACCAAATTAGGACGAAATGCAACACTCACACAGTGAAATCATTCTCGAATTAAACCAGTATGGACGTGTACGAGTAACGAAAGACATGTTCAAGCTTCATTAACATTGCAGAAACAGAGGCCAATAACCAGTCGGCCAGACGCAGTGTCACTGTGTATTCGCCCTTTCTTTTCCAACGAACACAGCGCTAAGCGCATTGCAAATAATGTGCGGCCTAGTCACTGAGACAAAATGTGTAAAATACTTGGAACGAATATCAACCAAAATTGGTTACCATTGTAACACCCATACTGTAATGAATAATAGAGCGCCAAAACAATATTGAAATGGATTTCATACATTCGCCCTTGCTTCTCACAGCTCCTGATATGAATAATTGTGTGTTGGAAGTGCGTATTCAGCTCACACAAACTTTGTGCAAAATTTACTTGCCTTATGCGACATTTTTAAATCGTTTTTACAAGGATAGTACCTCCTATTGATAACGAGTTTCACCACAAAAATGATCCTCTAATGAGTGGTTTAGTGGTGTGCATTATGTTCGTAAAACTTTGGTTGAGCCAGACGTTTGCAAGCAAGGGTAACTGTAAGGTTTGTACTTGCAAAGGCCAAACATTTGAGATGAATTTCATCTCTAATTATCTTCTATCTTTATTATTAGACTATTATTATTATTGTTGTTGTTGCTAATGAACTTCGTCTAGACATATTTCATTAATCTTACCTGCCCCCCTACGGGAATGTCAGGGGATCAAGGTCATTTCCTCCTACATCCTACACATCCTGCACAAGACATTAGTGTGAGATCATAAGAATATTTATCATGATTCTAGCGTGAGTTGCATTCATGGATCTCGCTGATCATAATGTTTACAACAAGGCACGTTCTTACTGTAACTAATGGCTGAGTCGTACAGCAGTTGCAAGAAACTGGAGCTTTATTGGGGAGAAAAAACAAGTGGCATATCTACTGGGTGTGTCAACAGCAAGTTATGGTACAGTTCATGCAAATACTGTAGCCGAAAACACTAACATGCGCATAATTTTGTATGCTAGCCTGTGTTGTTGAGACGGCTGTATTGGTGTGTGTGTTTGTAATATACTGTAGGTGAGGATTAGGAAGGAGGTGGCTGTTGTCTTACATTAGGGACCATCCTGGCATTTGCCTGGCTGGAGTAGAAGTGTGAAACCACAGGAAACCACTTCCATGATGGCTGAGTAAGGAGCAGAACTCACCCCTTCTCAGGTTTGCCTCACGAGGCTGAGTGTACCCTGTTCCAGCCCTCAGACCTAACTTGAGGCAAAGCCGCTGCCTACACAAATCCTACCTCAATGACAAATACACATACTAATACAGATATCACAGTTACACAGGTTATCTGGCAAATTCTACACACACCCAGGTGCACGGGGCTACATTTCCACGATGTCGCGAAGATCCTATGGAATAATCAACAACAACAACAACAACCCTAATTTGAGAATTTCGTGAAGTAAGAAGGATATAATCTTGGTGTGAATATGCCACAACACAGTTCTAATGAATGCGTCGCAATCAAGCTTATAGGAAGTCACTAGGTATCCATCATTCTCGTGTGGCGGAGCTCTTTCCGATCACGGAGGGAGTCCGTTATTTTGTGTAGGCTAAGGATAGGTCGTACAAGATCCAGTCCACTCGTACCTAATGAGAAGGGAATCCCCCCACTTTGTACCTGTGGAGCAGTTTTCACCGTGGCCCACATTTTAACCGAGTGTGTGGATCTTGCTGACTTACGAAGTAACCTTGGTTTGCAGATAACACTCAAACTTATATTAGCCGATGACGCGGTGGCTGCTGATCTCGTCATTCACTTTATAAGTGAAAGTGGGTTAAGGCGAGCAAACTACATTTTCCAGTGAACATTGACTCAACGACTTGTTCGTTTTTGAATGATGAATTTTTGTTTTTCCGTAATTTTTGTTTATATTATAATTATTCGTTTTATTTAAATTTTAGTTTTATTAAATTTCGGTCTTTTCAAATGTAGGTCTCCATATCCAAATTTTAAATTCCATTCCAAATTTGTATACTTTAATCTGTGTTAAGGGGAGCAGATGACCTCGTAGTTCCGCCCCTTAAAACAACAATAACTAACTCCATCATTCACTTCGCTCAGACCGAGGAATGAGTCTATATGCATGTCTACCAATTATTATTCCCGTTTTCAACGGGGTCAGGGTTGAGATGTGATGAAAGTCTACGTAGTAGGTGTCTTTTACGGCCGGATGCCCTTCCTGACGCCACCCTCATGAGAGGAGTTAATGAGAGATGAAATGAATTAAAATGAATGGAATTGGGCAAGGAGATGTAAGAAAGTGGCAGTGGGAATGAAAATGGGAAATCACAAAACAAATATTTCAAGGACGATGAGGTTCAACCTCATGTCTACAGAGTCCGCAGATAGGTTTGCTCTATGGAACAACGTTGCACATTAGCGAGCGTAGCTACCGCTGTTGGTGGAATGAGCCCATATGCATACTACTGAAACTCTGTGCATAACCTCCTGTGCTTCAGAGCTCCAAAACTTGCAAATTTCGAAATTATCCCCTGACTCTACGTGACGTGGGCTAAACAGGGGCGTATATAAGGGGGGCGGGGTAATATTCTTTTATGAATTAAAACTTTAAAAACCATGCACCATTGTTACTAAGCGATGTATGGCAACGCTGCAAAGCAAGACGACGGTAGAGCGATGTAAACAGTGTGAAAATGAGTTTGCTCTGATCTTATGTGTAACAACATAACCCCTTATTACTCTCCAGTACCTTCGCTCTTATGAACTTATGAACGTACCAAGAACAGCAACAAGTGCCCTTGAAGCGTGTGACCTTTTTAGCCTACTTTCGATTTTTGCAAAAAATGAAAGTAGACTTATGAGATCAACACAGGGCGAAAAAAGTGTGTCTGTCTGTGTGTGTGTATGTGTGTGTGTGTGAGAGTCTGTGTGTGTGTGTGTATGTGTGTGTGTGAGTCTGTGTGTGTGTGTGTCTGTGTGTGTGTGAGTGTGTGTACTCTGAATGTCTGTCCCCCCCTATCAATTCGAACACGGTGAATGCGAATTGAACGAAATTTGGTACAAAGGTAGCACTAGCAAAGGACACCTCAGTGTCATGTTTTATATCGCCGCCATCTTTACTAAAACTGAATGGCGGCCACTCAAACGTTCAAAACGTAAAATCAAATAACGACTAACCAAATCATCCGATCTCTACCAAATTTGGTAACAACATACCTTCGTATAGGATGCGTCTTGTGACCAAACTACAAGGTCGTCCGCCATACCATTTCAGGTTGGCGGCCGTGCGAATTATGCAAACTTTATAATCCATATCATGGGACCCACCAGTTCCGATTATCGAGCCGAGAATCGTTTTAACTGTTCTAAAGGAAGAGGCACGTTCGAAATTAAAAGTTTATTTTGTAATACTATAGTGCAGACGTGATTTTAAAAAGCTGAGCTGATTCAGTATTAAGACAAGATGGCAGCGGATATCTTGTGCCTGACTTATATTTCACTAATTTGAGTATTGCATGCAATATAGCGTACTGATACAAAATAAATAAACTTTGTATGAAATGCTTTATATATAAATAATATACTCCAGTGATGAAATCGTTTAGTATAAATCATTATTTGCTAACAAGTTCTATGTAAGTCATTTTATAAAGAACGATATTCGTTGACACAATTAGCTCAGTGGTAGAGCGTTAGCCTATCGCTCTAATGCCTATGGTTCAAACCCGATCGGAGCTTTTTTTTTGCTTGAAATGTTATATGTTTATTGTTTTGTAATGACTCAGATGTTTTAAAATTAAGCGTTATATTGTGCATATTATGGTGTAAAATATATATTTAATTAAAACATAATTCGCCAGCAGATTTACTCGAGACATCTAGCTGCAAAAAGGTACTTATTAACTTCCAGATTTTATTGAAAAGTTTCTTCTTCTGGCCGCTAGAATGCACTCGCTCTGTTAGGATTATATTGTTCGATATTTCAGCACTAGATGTCACGACTAGTCTACGTGGGGCTCCATTGATTAATATACCATTGGCATTCTATGCGCATCGAATTTGAAGAATGACAAGATGATACTACGATACATTTTTACTTTTTATTTTAAAGGCTTTGTAACAGCCTATTTTGCGTTACTTGAAAATGTTATTTGAAGTAAAGAACAAAACGATTTCACATAGTAACTGAATTGAAGCCGTTGATGTTAGTTCAGGTTATTAATTACTACTTTTATTTCAACAAATAGCAATCGAAAATATCCACATAGTTTGTATACACACGTCTCTGTAGGGTCATGGAAAGATTTGTTAATTCAATTAGGGTTGTGAAAGCCATGCACAACCAGACGTGTAAAGACATGCCTCAACTCAAAGTTGGATGTTGCCCACGGCAGGTCATATATGTAATAATAATAATAATAATAATAATAATAATAATAATAATAATAATAATAATAATAATAATAATAATGTTATTGGTTTTACATCCCTTTTAACTACTGCTGCTTTTAGAGACACCGGGGTGCCGGAATTTTGGCCCGAAGGGGATCTTTAACGTGCCAGTAAATGTACTGACACGGCTCCCTCGCATTTGTGCACCCTCAAATGCCAGCTGACTGCGCCGGAATTTTGGCCCGAAGGGGATCTTTAACGTGCCAGTAAATGTACTGACACGGCTCACTCGCATTTGTGCACCCTCAAATGCCAGCTGACTGCGCCAGGATACGAACCTGCAACCTAGGGCCCAGCAAGCGAGAACGTTACCGCTGAGCCACGCAGCCAGTCCGGTCGATTATGTCTCCAGATCCATAACATTCTTGATATACTTCTTATCTTTCTTTCTTCAATGATGGTAGCAGTTTTTATCTAGGTTGTGGCGTTTGGTAGAGGTAAATCGTTTCTAAGGTCTTCAACAAAGAATAGTTCTATTATACTCTTTGATAATAACAACGAGTTATAACTATACTCATACATTTAGGAGAAAGTAGGCTATATGTTCTTTACTGAACATCTTGTTTCTCTTTAACTTTTATACCCTTATCAAACTTTTGGCAAATTTGCCGCTCTCTGCTGCTACCGGTACCGCCGAACGGAGTTTGAGTTGGTTGAAAACACACTTAAAATATTCTACTTCTGAAAACAGACTCAACGGTCTAGTATTGTTATCTATTCATAGAGACATACATAACTGACGATGAAGCTACAAAACGATTTGGTAATGCTCCAAGAAACCTGACTTTATATTATAGTCTTAAGTTGTAAATCAAAACAGTAACATTAATTCTTTCCTTTTAAACACTATCAAGTGAGCGAGATGATTGTATTAATAAAAAGTATTATAAAATGGTCTTAGTTGTGTTGGCATTAACCAAACATAACATATCACAACAAATCGGTTGAAAAAGTGATGCCAGATAGCCTTAGAAATCAGCATTTTGCACCAAATTAGACAATAGTTTCCCGGGAAGGAGCCTCGGACCCACTTTTCTTTGGGGCCCATTCTATGCCCCCTAACCCCGGGTTGCCCCCCCCCCAATAAAACTCTATATACGCCCCTGTGGGCTATTATAGGCTGAGTCTCTCTTTTCATAAAACTAAAATTCGTAGATCGTTTGAGTGAAAAGCAGCTTGACAAGTTTAGAAAGCAACATGGCTGCTTTAATCACGGAGCAAGTTAGCAGCGAGTCGGTCCATTCCCTTTAAGCGAATTACCTATCTGTCTCCACTAAATTGGATGACTCACTATCGTGAATCTTCAGATCTAAGATACAGCTGAGAGCGTTAGTCAAGCTCCACGACGGCAATGGGGAGAGATCTGACGTTCAAATCCTGCCCTTGATATTATCTATTCATATTTAAAATTTTTGTTTTGATTTTATAATCGCTCAACTCCCAGTTCGGCTTGACCAAGGGACTCTACGAGAGATCATTCCTCTACCGCCATAAGAACGGTGTATGGGAGCTGAACTCGCTTTATCAGCAGATACAACTGGGGATGGTGACAGGTCGATCGCCCAGGTGACCGCTAACTTGGGTCTAATTAAGGAAGGTTCAGGGACGGGATTTGTGAAGAAAGTCAGCTGTGGACCTGTTGAAAGGAACCGTCCCGGCATTTGCTTGGTGGTGAAAATGGGAAACTATGAAAGCCATTTTTAGGACGACTGAGGTGGGATTCGAACCCTCATTCTCCCGATACCAGTGAGGCACGAGTTAGCGCGGTAGCTCTCTCGGCCATTGTGGCTGGTTTCCGTTCATTTACTGCTGCTTATCAACACTAATTACAGGAATATTTTGATTTGGTATCTTATTCCAGTAGCCTCTGTGGCTTAGGCGGCAGCACGCCGGCCTCTCACCACTGGATCCATGGTTCAAATCCCGGTCACTCCATATGAGATTTGTGCTGGACAAAGCGGAGGCAGACAGGTTTTTCTCCGGGTACTCCGGTTTTCCCGTTCACAATTTCATTCAAGCAACACTCTCCACTATCACTTCATCTGTCATTCATTTAATCATTGCCCCAGGGGAATGCGACCGGCTTCAGCAGCCGGCACAGTTCATATCCTCGCCACTAGATGGGGGCTTCATTCATTCCATTCCATGACCCGGTCGGTCGACTGGAAGCAGGCTGTGGATTTTCATTTTCACCTTATTCCAGGTCTTGGGACACTTCCTCCAACCTTAGATACTTAATTAGAGTTAACTCCGTGTTCGTTTCGCTTGTGAGATATTTATATGTTGGTCAGGTATACAGGAGATACTCCTCACAATGTGTATGTTAGAGCAGAGTTCCTCAAAGTGGGGTGAGGGGGTGCAGGGGGGGGGGGGAGGAAGGGGGCACGCCCCCTAGGGAGGGGTGCACAGAGAGTGATAAAAGGGGGCGCCGGCTCTGGTTGAAATATTTTTATTTCATATTCTGTAACAAATATTGCTATCCTCTTATCCATGAACTTATCATAGACAGGAAGCTCCCACGACCATTCAAGACTAATAAACTCGTATTTTAGCTGTCTCATTTCACAAGAACTGACCAGTAGATCCTGCCAGCAGGAATTCTGAGAAAAGGTGTAGACAGAGTAACATTTTCCACACAGCATCCTTTCACCCGCCACCCGCCACCCGCCTCCCGCCACCCGCCACCCGCCACCCGCAGCGATATCTCCTTACCAAACACTTATAACCGCCAATGACAATAAGCTGCTTGACAATGTGAGCGCCACCTCCTTAAAAGAATAGATTCTTCTATTTCTGTCATTGTCGACTCGAGTTCAGCCAGGCCTTTGCAGTCAGTTCAAAGGCAGTGAGTGAACAGGTGCGTGTTCAGTGGAAGTGATTAGCCTGATTTACAATAAACTGATTCAAGACTTAGTAGCGCCATTTCCCATGGATAGGTGGCTTATTAACAGTATATGGAGTTATATTACTTGCCCTCCTTCGGAAAGAAGAATATGGGGGTGCGCTAGATATTTCTTGTTTCAGAAGGGGGGGGGGGGCGGCGATAGAAAAAGTTTGAGAACCCCTGTGTTAGAGTATTGCGTACATCTTCAACTATTAAAGACCAATCATGTTCACACCACGTGTAAACTGAACAGTCCTCTTTAAGCGCAAACGTTCTTTTTTGGGAACGACTTGAACTCTTTAATACTTCCGTGTATCAGTCTTAATTTTTGGAAGATATGGTACGTAGTACATCCCATTCCAATAACATGATTTCCTTAATGTCGCCCCCTTTATTATTGCTAATTCATTTTAGAAACTTGGAACATATCATTCATTAGTCTCGAGTACTTATGAGTTGAAATTGTCTGATTATCTATCATTGTATTAGTGGGTGTATTGGTAATTGGATTGAGTATAAAGCTGCCGTGGTTATGTGAGGTACTATCTCGGCATTTTCCTGGAGTAGAAAACCACGGAAAACCATTTATAAGTAGGCTGAGAGGCGCACATAACCTCCTCTTCTCAGTTTTGGTAGTAGTCGCTTATGTTATGGGCTGCGATATTGCGGTCATGTGTGAGTGTATGTCTCGGAAAATTTTATGATAACCTGTGTTGATGTGATGTGTGTACTAGTGTGTGTATTTGTAAATTGGAAGTAGGAATGGGAAGGAGATGGCCGTGGTTAGGAATCATCCCAGCATGGCTGGATTAGAAGTGGGAAACCTCGGAAAACCACTTGTAAGATGAATGAGGTGGGAATCGAACCCTCCTTTTTGTTTTGCCTCATGAGGCTACCAGACAGTAATTTATTTGCAGAGCTTGGATTGGACAGAGGCTTGGATTGGACTCACGATTTATGGGACAGGTGCCTCATCACGTATTCGTAGACTTCGGAAGGCTGCTATAAAACTTAGAACTAATAAACATGGCTTAATGTCTGAAAGTCACATCTAGGACGCGCTGTGTGTATGAAGACCAAATATAACGTGGATATCAGAAGCTAAACCGGCATACTGCGCACTACTTTGGGAACGAGGCGACCGACCTCCACGTCCAAACACCGGAACAGCGTTTGTTTTGTTCTTCTTCCTTTAAGCACCACTAATTCACTATGACCGCTGTCAAACAATTACGTGAAGTTAAAATGAACGATGGTACCGGCACACAAACAAGTTCATTCCCCTCATATCACCGAGATTGTCTTTAGGGAAGAAAGAAAGAAAGAAAGGAAGGAAGGAAGGAAGGAAGGAAGGAAGGAAGTAAGTAAGTAAGTAAGTAAGTAAGTAAGTAAGTAAGTAAGTAAGTAAGTAAGTAAGCAACGAAAATGTCATGCAATTACAGTGTGAGGCACAGGACCTCGTTGTGTAGCTGTGCGCGTTAAATCAGTCACCATGACTTCCTTGGGGGAGCTGCAGCAAAGCTGGAGATATGAGGTTTGAATCCCGGCGTAGACATTCGACATTCTGAATATGGTATTCCCCGGATGTTTCTACACTGTCTCCAAGCAATGACAGGAGAGCAACTTGTTTCAAGTCCTGGGGCTCCTAGCGCATCCTATCCCTAATACAGTTACACACACACTGCTACAGTCAACACAAAAACACAGGTTATCAGACAAATTGAACAACCACCCAAATATATGGGGTAGATTAACAAGATATCCCAAGCCCCTAAAACGAATAAACAACAACAACAACAACAACAACATCAACAACTGTATTACTGTAAGTAACCAAAGGGGATATAGAAAGTAGATTAGCACTGGCAAAGGAAGCTTTTCTATTGAAAAGACATATGTTTCCATTAATAATTGCAGATTTATCTATTCATTTATTTATTGATTGATTGGTTGATTTATTCATTTATTGATTTATTGATTAATTGCTTTTTATCTTTATTTATTGATTGATATATGTATTTGTTTATAGTATTATTTATTTATAGATTTATTTACTTATTGATTGCTTGCGTTGTTTATTTATTTATTGATTGATTGATTTATGTATTGATTTATTTATACATTTATTTACTTATTGATTGATTTATTATTTGATTGAATGATTGATTAAATGATTTTTTGTGTGGCATAGTTAGGACTCTTTGCACTCTCTTACATTTAATCACACACAATGGAACTTACTTACAAATAAATACACGCATATGCCATTCTTAACCTAGAGATTAGAAAGTAAATTTGAAGGCCTTTGTCTGGTGTTTGGCGTATGGAAGTGAAACCTACAATGTTGGTACGTAAAAATAGAGCAAATCTACGCCGTGGGTTTACAGTAATACAATATTAATAAACACACAAAATCTTCAATACATATTTAAAAATTAATTTTTCGAGAAAACAACAAAATCAACTTACTTTAATTCTATTTTGTTTAATATCAATATTGAACATTCAGCTCAATCACAAGTGTACACTTGTTACTACAAATTACTTGTTTTTTATCTGTATTTTTTTGGAATAGGACTAAACTTGTTATTATAAAATTACTTGTTAGACTTTCTATTTTGGCAAAAACTGAAAGTTGACTTATGAGATCTACATGGGCCAAAAGTTGGTCAGTTTGTCTTTATGAGTGTGTGAGCGTGAGTGTGTATGTCTGTTTCTTTACTCCCCTATCAATTCAAACATGACGAAACCGAATTGAACCGAATTTAGTATAGAGATAGCACTAGCAAAGGACACCTCAGTGTCATGTTTTTAATCGCTGCCATCTTGACGGAAACGGAATGGTGGCCACTCAAATGTTCTAAGCTTAAATCAAATTGCGACTAAACTAATCATCTTATCTCTACCAAAGTTTGCAACATTATACCTTCATGTAGGAAGCATCTTTTGCCAAAACTATAAGGTCGTCATCCAAATAGTTTGAAGATGGTGGATGTATATGCGTGCAAACCGATCCCCCCCCCCCCCCCCCACTATCAATTCAGACACGACAAAACCAAATCGAAACAATTTTGGTACAGAGGTAGCACTAGCAAAGTACAACTCATTGTCATGTTGTATTGGCAACTCCAGCTATCTGATATGACATCTAGCGATAAAAATGAGAAACTTACCAAGTAGGGTACATTTGTCACGTGGTGACTGTTTGTATATGGTTTCTTGTATTGGTAAGCAGATCGTGGTAAATTCTTCGTGTTTATACATAAGTAATAAGTTTTACTCGTTGATAAGAGTGCAAAATGAGTAAAAGGAAAGTTTTTTGCTCAGTTTACGGCTGTAAGTCGATGTATAAGAGGGCTGCTGATATACGTTTTCATCAATTTCCAAAAGATGCAAATAGCAATAGCCGAAAGGTGACGATACCAAATAAATACGGGAAACGAGAGCGGGTTGGACCACTCTCTGACGACAGGACGGGTTGTTCAGTTACGCCGAGCCAAGCCGCACCTGGACAGCCAAGCACATTCTCGCCGAGCCAAGCCGTACCAAGACAGCCAAGCCTACACCAGCCGAGGACTGCCAAGCTTCATCAGCCAGGTATCCTTCCCCGCTCTCTAGTTCATTTCCAATAACCCTACCAAAGGCCATCACCTCGCTCTGCGATATCCGAGCCATTCCACTACGAGTCATATAGGCCTAATTTGACCTCGCAGGATTAATACCCACCATCCAAATCAAGCAATTCCTGTCTACCCCGAGTTTTAATACAAGTTAAACTCATCCCTTCGCCCTACCAAGCAGCAAATAATTTCTAGAGTCTATGGTACAGTGAGCAAACTCAAATATAGCTTTTAAACGTAACAGCGCCATGACTCAAACTGCACAAAAACAAATACCAGCAGACAACCGATGCTTGAATATGCAATTGACACATAAAATCCAGTGAACACACAAATTAGATCACGTGTATCGCACAGTTATACATATATACAATTGAAAATAACACTCTTATTATTTTAGGGACCACATTTACTGATTATAACCGAAATATAAAAAGAGTCCCATATCAAACGCGTGTTATTGAGTATTTTTACCCTACTTATCCAGACCGACCGCAGCGCCCCAAGTGTTAGTTTGAGTTGCCAATATCACCGCCATCATAACGAAAAAGAAATGGCGCCCAACCAAATGTTTTAAGCTTAAATCAAATTACGACTAACCTAATCATCCGATCTCTACCAAATTTTGCAACAATATACCATAATGTGGGAAGCGTCTTCTTCCCAAACTACAACGTCATCAGCCAAATAGTTTCAAGATGGCGGATGTATGAATCATGCAATTATTATAAACTAAGCGTAACTTATTATTCAACAAGTCCCTGCCTCACTAAATCCGCTTATCGTACAGAGGGTGGTTTAAACTGTCCTCAAGGAGGTGATCACTGTAGGATATTAAAATTTTAAAAATAGAATATTATTCCGTAGTAGTGAATAATAGTTCAGGCTGACATGCCGTATCATGCTGGACCATGCCGCCTCATTGGGTCATAATGGACGCTATTGCTTGCTTAGTCCATATTTCAGTATATTGATATCCTTTTAGGAATGTAATGAACAAAATAATGCAAATTTAGTATCAAATGGTTTATAAAAACGGCAGAAAACACTAATGAAATCTTTCTTTTCAAGACAAAATATGGTATACAGTTATACTAAACCAGTTAACGCAATACTAGCATTGGCCATGTTTAGTGGCGGGCTAGCGTCTCTAACTCTCAACCTGGAGGTTCGTGGATCGAATCCAAGCGGGTTCAAATTTATTTAGCTGATTCTTTTGTATTTATTGATTTATAATGTTAAGCATATATAGTGCATATTTGCAATCGAAAGTATTATATATACTTATAACACCACATATTTCAACACTCGACTACAGTGATTAAAATTTGTTGCCCTTGATCCGCGGTACAGACTGTTGTTGTTGTTGATTCTTTAGGGGCCTTGCGGCATCATGGTAATGTAGTCCTGTGTACTTGGGCGTGTGTAGAAGTCGTCTGATAACCTGTGTCACTGTGATGTCTGCACTAGTGTGTGTACTTGTAAATGAGTTAGGATTTGTGTAGGAAGCTGTCCTTCATCCACGGTAGAGTCTGTTGTAGTTGATTCTTACAGGGGCTTTGCGGCATCGTGGCCTTGTAGCCCCGTGTACTTGGGTATGTGTAGAAGTTGTCTGATAAACTATGTCACTGCGATGTCTGTACTAGTGTGTTTACTTGTAAATGAGGTAGGATTTGTGTAGGAAGCTGTCCTTCATCCACGGTAGAGTCTGTTGTAATTGATTCTTCAGGGGCTTTGCGGCATCGTGGCCTTGTAGCCCCGTGTACTTGGGTATATGTAGAAATTGTCTAATAAACTGTGTCACTGAGATATCTGTAATAGTGTGTGTACTTTAATACAAGGACGAATTTGGGTAGAAAGCTGTTGTTGTAGTTGTTGTTTCATTTGAGAGGCTTGGACATCATGGGCATTAGCCCCGTGTACGTAGATGAGTGTTTAATTTTGTCTGATAACCTGCGTTATTGTGATGGCTGTACTAGTGTGTGTATATATAATTCAGGTGAGGATTCAATCAATCAACATATGATATAGCACGTTATATTTCAACAAGCTACTACAAGCAACATTTAATTATACTCCTTGAAAAGACAAAAAGATCGAACTATAGGTCTACCCATGCATTTAGGAGAAAGTAGGCTATATGTTCTATACTGAACATCTTGTTTCTCTATCTGTATTTTGGAATTGATTGGCGTACACTATATTTTAAACTTTAGAATTCATCTATCAATACGGACACAAACAAACATTTTGCTATCAATGACAAATAATGTATTTGCATTTAATAATGAAAATAATAATAATAATAATAATAATAATAATAATAATAATAATAATAATAATAATAATAATAATAATAATATGACCTCTGCTACCTGAGTCACTTAGATAATCTATTCTCTAATTTTGACGTTCCTCTTGCACTTCTACTTAGCAGAGACATAAGAACTCTATACAGAGCCACCTGTGGCGGAGATTTAATGAAATTTGTCTTGTAATATGATACGAAAGATCCTTAACGAGACAATATCGTACGTATTGCAGTGTTGTGAAATTAAATGGAACAAGTACGGCTATTTACAAACTATTGCTACAGAAGTAACGACTTCTTAATAACTATTCAAATTAATTATCAGGGGCAGATGACCTCGTAGTTTCGCCCCTTAAAACAACAATAACTAACTAACTAAATTAATTATCTAAAAAAATAAATAAAAAAAATCACCAGATACTCAGAAAACGTTGCTGAATTTCTGTGTAAGTATGGGAATATTTTGATGTAGGTAATAGGACTCGACAATAGTATTAACCCGTTGAGTGCTTCGCCCATCTATAAACGGTGCACAAGAACTTCTTTATTTCATATTCCCCATTCGCTTTCGAGTGCCGAGTCGATCTCTGGCATGTTCTGCCATCTGTTGGGCATTCTTTAGTACTGCTTGAGTTTGGATGTTTGCTTCCGGAAGTAACTAACAGAGCATTTTGTAGACTCTGTCCTCTAATGCTGGGGTACATCTGAGATGTAAACAATCATGGCGGAAATAACAAGCAAATTCATCAGACTGCGTTGTGATTTCGGATCAAAGCATATTCATTATGTACCAATATGGAGCAACATACAGGGTGATTCAGCTAAGATGACCACCTCAAATATCTACGGAACCGTTTAAGATATCGTCATTCTGTTTTCAAATTCTTAACTCGTACTACGGGGCTCATACAACACGGTCCATTTCACTCTCAGCACATACGTATTTACCGAGAAACCGGTAGCAACTTTCGTTTTTTAAATGGGACTATACTAATTTCACCCACTGGAACAACTTTGAATCAAGTGAAAAGTTCAGTGATGTGCTTATTTTGCAAATCGGACGAGTATCTTTTGAGATATTAAAGGTTTCCATTTGTGTCGTCATTAGGCAGCGATGCGCCAGCCGCTGGAATGTGGGGTGCATGATTCTCTTGCGTGACCCATTCCTTGTTGACAAACACACATAACGCATTTATTCCATTCTTTGAAAATAGAATGACGATATTATCTTATACGGTTCCGTAGATATTTGAGGTGGTCAACTTAGCTGAATCACCCTGTATATATTACTTGCCTACTGACTTTAGAAAATAGTTTTATTTTGCACCCTTTATCTGGTGTGGAAATGACGTAAGCGTAAGCACAAACATTTTAATTTCGATTCGTCTCAAAATGAAAATTAGACGTAGGAGTTTGAATTTGCATTTAGATTATTAAACCTATAGACATTTTAAGCCCCGCTGATATGTTAAGAATTACTTTTGCAATTATCTTTAAATGCAATTGAAAAAACTCGCCACAGACGTAGCAAATAGCTAACAAGGGGAGGATGCGATGAATGGGTCACCGATTCGAACCATCTTTAGTACACGTGTAGGGCATGACCACGCGTATACCAGGTGCAAGTAGTAAGGTGCCCTTCTCAGCCGTTTCTAAGAAATTAATTAATTGCAATTACAGTGCGGTGTCTATGTGCGTTGTACGCTAGTAAAATCCAACGAGTGCGTGGTGCAGCGGTAAGAGCCCAGCTTCGTAAGCGCGGGATCGCTGGATCTAATCCCACGGGTGAGCTTTTGCAGTGTGTTGTGCTTTTTTATTTTTTATTATTTATTTTTTAAAACATTGGCAATTTCTACAACTGTAGGTGTCGTGAATAATGTTTATTTTGCAGTCAATTGTAATAACGTGTTATATCAGCGGGAAAAGAAAATCTGAAATCACCGTATGGGGGTCAACGTTTGTGACATTTCATAATGTACAGTATCGGCATTGCAAATACATTGGTATTATTCTAAACACGGTTTGGTGTATTATATTACATGCATACATTTATACATTGAAGGCCCAGTCTGTTCCGTTCATTGCACGTCTGTGAACCATCAGACAACCCCCTACCCCGCAAGCAGTGACTCATGCGTATTGGTTGGAAATTGCCAATGGTTACAAAAAACGGAAACGGCTGAGAAGCGCACCTTACTACTTGCACCTGGTATACGCCCGGTCATGACCTACACGTGTACTAAAGATGGTTTGAATCGGTGACCCATGCATCGTATCCTCCCCTTGTAAGTGGGTAACTCAGCACTTAAAAGATTCAAACAACAGAGAATCATTGGGAATGAAGTAGCAAGATCTAGCAATAAAATCGCAGAATCGCAAACGCTGAGACATAGCAACGTTTGGTCGCTCATAAAACTGGCAAATCATCAGTAAAGCTCACGATTGTCAAAGTGTCCAAGCAATTCATGACATAATGACACAAACATTACTGACATCAGCACTCGATGTACAGACGTGTGCAAATTATAAGGCTTGACAGCAGTTTTCCAAAATTCAATTTATACTTTTCACGGCTTAATGCACTAAATATGTTTGCAAGGCGGTGAAAATACTTCAAATGTTTAACCAAGAGTCTTAATTATATTTTATTTTAAGAAACTCCAAGCGATATACTTTTTTAGAATTCCCACTGCTAATGCAGAACGCCACACGGTTTGTTTTGATTACTTCGCTCTACTTTTCGTGTGAATTTATAGCGGTGATATTTGAGGGCTTTTTATACCGATGATCTGCTCTTGAATTATTCAAAGATTCATGAACTATTTATTGAAAACAGCGGACTTAGAGGGTACATTCCAAAGTCAATGATAAATTGAAAACGGACCCAGCTCAAGTATACCTCGGAAACCCCTTCTTTAAAAGTTTACAGACGCAATTCCTTATGGGAAAGGGTGTAAATCCACGGGGGAGTAAACATTACTAAGAAGGCAAGTATCAGGTAAGACAGGTCGAATCCTATCTTGAAACTTTGTGGACACAATTGTTGTACTATAAGAGGACAATGTGCGGAAAATCAGCTGCCAGATTGAACTGCATGGCTCCGAAATCGTACCTGACATCCTGGTATAGTTGCCTCACTTTCCTCGTTAACGTGCGGCTCGCCTTTGAAATCTAGCTGGGCGGATATGTTTACATTCCATGGGACCTGGGGCCAAGGCTGTCCCAGCGTGAGGCAAAGCGTTGTCAAATTTCCACCGTAGCCACTGAGGACAAGCAGCGAGACTGGACAGAACTATGTGCAGATGTGCAACATTGGGCACTGATACCTGTCGGAGACTCAAGCCAGCCACCAGGGCGGGACTTAAGAGTCCACGTGGAGTGATAGAGGAAGCATTCTATTGGTCAACAACGGTCAGCTATGGGTCAGTAGCGAACAATGGTTATTGTTGCCGTGTGCTACTGCCTTAAGTTTGAGTCGTCGCTCGTTAACCAGGAAAGTGAGGGAACTACACTGGTCAAAACAATTAGGGGATCAGTTGAGATACCTAGGTTCTGACGTATTGTCATCGGCAGAATGACCTAAAATGGTTCGTCGTCTTTCTTGTCGGTTCTACGGAGTGGAGACAACAACAATACGGCAACCCAGATAGCGGTAATATCAGAAAGTTGTTGCAGACGCGGTGGGTGTGGACATGTGTTTACTCTACCGAACGAATGACACAAGCTATGTAAACCTCCAGTAAAAAGTTGCAAAGCAAGCAAGCAAGCTTGTAGTTTAACGTGACCGTTAATCACGAGATCATGAGCCACGGGACCTCCTTTTTACGTGGAATCCGAACCACAGGACATGGCATTTCACTTCGAAAATCTCACATGCATTGACCGGGAATCGAACCCGGACTGCCTTGGTGAGAGGCATACAGCTAGACCGCTGAGCCACCACGCCCCGAGTAAAAAGTTGGGACAGCACAATATCGTACTGAAGCACACACAAATTACAATTGTAACCGAACTCTGAATAAAAGATGTTACCATATGTATCTTGTGTATGATATCTCACCTGATCCCCTAATTGTTTTGACCAGTGTATATGCAGGCATGACGGCTGACTGAATTGGACATCCCTGAAGCACTCGGAGTTGTCGCGTGGCGGGGCGTATATTCAGGCGGTCGTGTGACCGGCCTTGGGTGCCTGGGCAGTCAGGGCTGTCCCTGCCAACATGTACGGTTCTTGCTACTTCGCATTGATTTATAAGAGAGATTCGCCACATTATTTCGGAGCCTTGCAGTTCAATCTGTCCTCTTATAGTACAACGATTGCCTCCACAAAGTTTCAAGATAGGTTTCGACCTGTTTTACCTGATACTTGCGTTCTTAGTAATGTTTACTCCTCCGTGGATTTACACCCTTTCCCATAAGGAATTGCGTCTGTAAACTTTTAGAGAAGGGGTTTCCGAGGTAACAAGAGATGCCAGCAGTTGGTCAATAAAACGATTTTGAATACAAAATTGTGACTGGTTTAAATTGTTTATTTGATTCCAATAATTTGCACACCTCTATAATTTTGTTATGATTGGCAAAGTTTGAGAATAAGCATCAGAGCTGAGCGGTGGTAGGAACATTCCTATAAAGAGTGTTTATTAAATTGAGCCCTTGAGTGAAATAAATACTGTATATTCTCTACAGAAATACACATTCCTCTCGTGGAATTGGCTATGGTACATGTTTAAAAACTAAATCAGAATGCATGATTGCATGTCCTGTTTAACACGAATCATGGGTTTCATTGCTGATTCGAACAGTTTATTTATATCTCAATGAAATGCAAATATAATGGAACAAAGAAGCCTCCTATTCAACAAGTCGGATCGATATTATTCGCGTGACCAGGTAGTTGCTAGTGGCGCCCGGAGTATGAGTGCGTAGGATCGAAGTCCATCACAGTACGGCGAGATACAGTAGAAGTTTACTTCATCTGTCCACTTCACTGCGTAGAGACTAGCGTTCTTGGCTGCCTCAGGAGAGGCCCAGCTTCCATTCCTGGCTCTGCTAAGAAATTCAATTTGATCCAAGAGCTGGAAGGAGGTAGCCTACACTCAGCTTCGAGGGGAAGAATTTATTTATATTTGAATTGCAGCAAATGGCCATAGCGGGGTGTTTTAATTGAACGCCCAACGGCTCCCATCAAGTTCAATTTCAAGTAGATCCAACCTTGGCTACCAGATATGCTACTGTCACTGACACCTAGCGGCGAACGTTGACACTTGATAGAGCGTTTCTAACCAAATGACCTAAAAATTTAGCTACACACTACCAGTTGTAGTGGTAGGTTCTTTTACATGTCATAAATCTATGAAATGGGCCCAACGGCTTTACTTCCCGTCCGAAGGAAGGCTAACTGAAGGATTTTAACTGTCTTAATAATTCGATGACTTCGGTCGGATTTGAACCCGTGATCTTGGTCATAGCAGTTCAGCATGCTACCGATTACGCCACCGAAGCCCGAGGGGAAGAATTGAGATGAGATAATATTCCGTGGTCCCCCCCTACACTTCTACTACAGAAAAATGCTGGGATGGTACCTAAATTAAACTATGGACGCCTCTTACCCAGCTTTGTGAGACGCCCAGGAGACGGAATTTTGCTCCGAAGGGGATCTTTAACATGCCAGTAAGTCTACTGACACGACTCCCTCGCATTTGCGCACCCTCAAATGCCAACTGACTGCCCCAGGATTCGATCCTGCAACCTTGGAAACAGCAGTCGAGAACGTTACCGCTGCACCACGCAGCCAGTTTTAATGGAGGGATTATAACACTTCACCCCTACGTTCAACGAACCGTCAGATGTTTCCGTTTAAGACAAGTTTCCGTTTAATACAGGGTCCTTTGAAGACAGGTCTTACTGTATTAGAAAATAGAAGAAACCATGTAAAGAAATGAAGAGGTCTAACCCCTCAAAAAATGAGGTTATGATGAGACAAGGGCAAATTAAGCCGGGAAAATGAAAGACACCCTAGGCATCGGATACCCTAATACCGTCGGGGTCGGTAGAGAACAAGAGTTGACCAAGAGAGGTTGACAGAAAGTATGAAAGGGAGGGGCCCGGTGCAAGTAAGTGGAAGCAATGCCAGACTCAGCTGGGGTCCCGTGGTCACCAACCCTCGCCCAGTGAATTCCTGGGGGGATTTAGTTAGACAGAACTACTCCATGACAGTTGACTGGCACACCGTTTCCTCCCAGCTGTGAAGCGATGGGTTTAGACAGGATAGTACAAATGAATTTTCGCTCCCACAGACGATGAATCGCCCACTGACGAGCTGGCACGCAAGACAAAGGTTGCGCAATCAGCTGAGCGATTCTGCTCAAAGGGGAGACGGTGGAAACTGAAAGATAAAGTTGTTTACAAGAAACAAGATAAATGGGCCACAATCACTGATATAACATCACCAAATGCTCACCAAGCACTCACCGAATTACTTTTTTTTTCATTTAAGTTATGTCAAAAGGATTGATGATACGATTTATTACACAAGGACAGTGTTACAGTAAAATCAAAAATGTAACACTTCTAGGACCACAGGAGTGAGGGTGAAACTTCCATCGAGAGGACACATCGCCTACCAAGCGACCGTTGTCCAGCCAATTGGCCGGCAGATATTGGGGTGACACTTGATCAGCGCATCGGGTCCCCTCGGCCGTTAATCTTGGTTTTCGTGATCGGGGCACTGCCTCACCGTCAGACAGCTACTCAATTGTCCTCACGAGGCTGAGTGCACCCCGTTCCAGCCCTCACGTCAGTTTCTAAATTTTCTGACGGAGCCGGGAATCGGACCCTAAGCCTCCGGGTGAGAGGAAGGCGCACTACCCCAACACCACGGTGCCGACACATCTCTATCTCTTTTTCATTATTCCACTTTTGAATATTTTGTGTATTAACTAAAGGCCTCTTACGTGTTGGGGCCATGGTGACACACACTAAATGACAAGTTAAACATGCTTTATAGTTAGTTCTTTAATTAGTTCTTTAATTGTGAGTGTATTGGCATTTAATTAGGTTTACGTTTAGAGTCTAGAGTGAATCTAATCGAAGAAAAATCTGCCGTCCGTGCGCCTTTCAAGTTTACGCTGGATAAACCGTTAAACATATCTATAATATAATATAGTTTATTATACTATGAGCGTAAGAATTGTTCAGCATGAAGAGTTCTACAAAGAAGCCTGTGACAGCATATATTTATCTTTAATACATCGCCCACTACAGTATTTTTACGATTTCATGGATCCATACCAGATAGATTAATAGTGGCTCTTATGAGCTAGGTGAACAGGTTAACTTGTACAAGCTGTTTCGAAAACGTGTTCCTCAAAACTATTTACACAGCAATACTCAAAAGGTTAAGAGTTGTCTAACAATCAAATCACTTCAGAGAAGTGTAAAATCAAAGAAGCAGATGCTTAATTAAGATCGGCAATGAGAATTCGACGAAGTCTGACGCTGACCCTTGCATCAAAGTTCATTACCACACGTAGTGCAGCTTACAAAGTAATGCAGAAGGACGATGTTGTATGCATGAGACCTTCAGATCGTTATCAGTTTCAGCGATGATCGCGGAGAGACCCTACGACGATACTTTCGAAATATTTTATTCTATGCATTTATCCAAGTAGTAAATATTAATAGTTCTAGCCCTTCAGATTGGGAATTAAGATTTTAGTGTAACAAGAAAGAAAGGAAATAATAAACTTTACATCATTTTAGTGAACTACACACGACAAAGGATGTGGTCTAACGCTTGGTGTCCATATATTGTCTGAACGAGTATCGTCTGTCTTCGTCTTCTGTTGGCAAGGTTTGCGTTTCTTCGAAGTAATTTCATTTGTAGTTGTTGATCGTTCAATGATTACATTGCCTTCATCTTGTCACCGACTTGTTCAAGGTTCGTCACTGATTCTTACTACATTCTGCTTTTTCATTATTCCACGTTTGAATATTTTGTGTATTAACCAAAGGCCTCTTACGTGTTGGGGCCATGGTGACACGCACTAAATTGACAAGTTAAACATGCTTTATAGTTGGTTCTTTAATTGTGAGTGTATTGGCATTTAATTAGGTTTACGTTTAGGATGAATGAAACAGTGAATTGGTCTGTATCTTAAACAATACTTCTACCATAACTATGTACAAGTGTTTGGGGCTTGTAGGTTGGCCGTGGTCCAGGCAGGATGTGAAAGGTGATGATGATGTTAATTGCTATTTTAAGGGGCCTAACATCTAGGTTATCGGCCCCCTAATGGTTCGGATGAAAATCCTAACTACAAACATACAACTAACGTACGTACTAGATGAAGAAATGAATAAATAAAAAGAAAAGAGAGAAATAAAAGACAAGAGGAAAAGAAATGCCCTCAAACCACGAGGAATGAGGATTAAGGGACTTGGATGGAAGGAGAGCCATGAAAGGCAGATAGGAAAGGGAAAGAGGAGAGCGTCCGCCCCAAAGTCATTGGAAAAAGGGGAAAAACGGACCCAGATCAGGAATCCCTTTGGATTGCCACCTCCCAAACTCACCAGGCATGAGCCCTTGAGGATGCAACACTATCCAGGGTGCACCATAAGTGGTGGGGCTGCACACGCCCTGTTTCCTTTAGGGTCTTGAGCAGAAGGCATGAGATATCATGAAAAAAAAAAAGAAGGCTGACCCTTGAGACAAGCGCCACTGAAGGCGGAAAATTGAAAGACTCCCTAGGCCTCAGATTCCCTAGTACCGTCGTGGTCGGAAGAGAACAAGTGTTGACCAAGGGAGTCCGACACGAAAGATAACTGAAAGGAGCCCGGCTCAAGTGAGTGGAAGCAATGCTGGACTCAGCTGGGGTCCCGTGGTCGCCAACCCACGTCCGACAAGTTGTGAGCCCCTGGGGGAAGGACTTGGAAGCCTAAGAAATAATTCTCATCTTTTGTGTTTTGATGCTAAAGAAAATAATCAGCTTTCCTCTGACGCACGGTGTACACCACAAACAAGGTAATTGGTTGTTGACCACGAATGAACCCTACATACTAGGTGTCTCCCCTCCTCAGTACCTCTTGTCCGCAGTTTATAGCGGTCATTGTTAGAATTATGAGTTTCCCTTTTAACGTCTGGCCCATTAATTTACTCCACAGACGCGATGTCACAACGTGATAATAGGAGCTCCATTGCCAGAACCTAAAAAATATTGGAAAATCGTCAATGATGCTAATAATACATTTTTTTTTGGACCACGGTGTTTGTGTTTTAGCTGTTGTCTGCCACATCTGGTGTTTTTGGTGGATTGTATGGCGGCTGCTTTTGTGCTGAAATTTTGAGCCTTTCTATTGGACCAGTAATCTTTCATTTTCTTGCTGAACTCTATCTTACGCTCCTCGGACCAATTCCTGGACGCGTTGTGGTGAACTTCTCTAATGTATGTGAGGAAAGGCCTGGTTACAACTGTCAGGCGGTGATGACTCCTGTCATTTATTGTGTCTAGCTGAATATTAAATTCAGCAAGATCCTTCTCAATTTGTTTGATCACAAGGACCTAGTGGCTTTACCCTTCTTGGCTACCTTGAAGATCTTATAAGGCAGTCTGTGGTGGTTCATTCTATACAGATGGCTGTAGAAAGCCAGGCGTCTCCTTCTGATGGCACTGGTGAGGTTTTCTGGTGTTTGTAGAGTTAACAATTTGGTTTGTACCATCGTCTTCCATCTAAGATGCCTGGTCCCACTATTGCCGCAAGAATTTCATTTCCTGTACCTCGAGCGCACTTAGGCGGGGGGGGGTCTTCTTATTTAGAAACAGGTACTTAGCTTCGTAGAGGATTGATGATCTGACTACTGCATTATAGTTTCTTAGTTTGAAATTGTTCGACAGATGTTTCGAGGCGTACATTTTTATTTAACGTGACTACCTTAAATTATTTATCATAATCGCAACGCGTTTTACATGCCATATGAAATGCATACAGTCGTCTAAAATTTGTAATGACTTCCGGATACGCCAACTGGGACAACCTTAAAGTCTTTGTTCTTGTTCCTTAAAATGTTTTCCATGTTGAAAACTACATTCATTGGTGGTAAGAACTTTTTCCTATGCTATAAAATAATTAGAACAAATTCTAATAGTCTGAGACATCAGAAACTAAACCTATAAATTGTTTGGACACACCTTAGAAACTCACAGCTACATTACTTACGAAAACTCCTGTACAATATAAGTATTGTTATTCAGTCTTACGTGGACCAATATCTAAGTTAGGTCATTATATCCACGGATTCATGATAATAATAATGATAATAATAATAATAATAATAATAAACGTACTATAAATATGCCCCAGAAAGTGTACTGGAAAATGACAGCTTTACCTTGTACTGGGGTCGTACTGTATTGACAGACCAGTCAACCGTGCACAACAGACCTGATCTGGTTCTTGTTGACAAATTCATAGATGTGGCAATCCCAAACAGTGGCAACATGCTAATAACACATGTTGAAAAGCTGTCGAAATACAGAGAGCTTTTGGAACTGATAAGGAAGCAATGGCACATGGCACAAGTTAGGACAGTTCCTATGATCATCTCCAACACTGGCGCTATTCTGACCAACTTAAAGGAATCTCTTACAGAGTTGAAGCTAGACCCAGGCCTTTTTAAACGTATACAGAAAATAGTCATACTTTCGGGGTGTCACATCGTAAGGTTGTTCTTGAGTAATCAAGCCTCAAGGAGTGAGGGAGAGGAGTAATGTTACTACAGAATGCAGTCGCCGAGAGATTGAAGAATTCGCTCCTTATGATGTATATCTGGGATTGTAAATGTTTACTACAACAGTTTCTCCATACATGTATGCAGACGATATGGTTCTGGATTCACATAACAGAAATAAACTACAGGAGGCCCTCAATTCCTTACACTCCTGGGCTACGGATAATGAGTTTAAGTTCAAACAGAGGATGAAGTGACTATAGGAGAAGTAGAATTTGAATTAGTAAATTCGTTTAAGTACCTCGGAATTATAATACAGACGACCTGCAATTCCTTCATAACTCATATAAAAGAACTAACTACAGCTGCCATCAGAGAAATGTATGCTATCAAAAACATGCCATATTATCATTGGCAACAGCCATGATCTTATTTCACGCCAAAATAACCCCTACAATGACGTAAGGCACAGAACTAATCTGGGAACGATTCTCTTTAACGCTACTTAATGCGAGCACTGGGGGTAGCCAGAACGGCCCCTTCACAACGAATTGGTGAGAGAGCCCTTCTGCATTGAGGACCTGTGGCTCAGTCCTCACTGCCATATACCGTTTAGGTGAAGAAGTTACTTCGAATAAGACAGGAAAAAAGAGATGAAATTCAACAAGATGTGCATGCAACGGATCCATTGATAGACTGAAGATGGTCTACTGAAAATCAATCTCTACGCTCTGTATTAACACGATTTACAAATGTTGGTTACCATCATAAGATATGTCGGAATGACATATTCCATGTTCCAAACTCTGAGTGTGTGTGTTCATTGTGTGATAAATTCTGTGATGGACCTACATATCATTTAACTCTGTGTAGTAATAGGCAAAAATGTTTAGTGGACTACAGCAAAAGTTAATATATTGTATAATTTATTTTTGCACATTTGTGGGCACTTCTAAATATTGCGCCCGTTGACGCATGTTTGCTCAGATAACAGAGACTAAAACTTATGCTGGAATGTAACTGAACAGACCCTGCGAGCGGCGGGAAGAAGCTGAAGTAATATCGCTTATGATCATATTTTTATATATTTTGGACATTCCAAAAATCAATTATAATTATAACCAAGTAATTCTGCATATTTGAAGTACAGCATATTTCGTAAATCAATGAAACTATCAATTTACGCGGCTAGCTCATATCCTAAGAGCACGCCATATTTGGTAACACCAGTTCCTATTTGTCTTTGGATGAGGCAACATCGATGTGCATGTTGGAGCACAAGTGAAAGTACGTCCGTGAAGGGAAACCATGGGGCACGAAAAATCAATGGATATTTTTCTCATGGATAGCCATCATGGCATTATTTAACAATTTAAAGATTGGAGACATTCATCATTACATAAACTGTGAAATATTTTCATTCTCCGAGGTGAAATGATGGACTTGTGTAAAGCAAACTTTATGACCACATGGACACACACACACACACACACACACACACTTCAGTGTTACATGAAATGAAAATCCACAGCCTGCTTCCAGTCTCCGACCGGGTCAGGAATGGAATGAATGAAGCCCCCATCTAGCGGCGAGGATATGAACTGTGCCGGCTGCCGAGGCCTGACGCACTCCTCTGGGGCAATGATTAAATGAATGACAGATGAAATGAAATGACAGTGGAGAGTGTTGCTGGAATGAAATTTTGACAGGGAAAACCGGAGTACCCGGAGAAAAACCTGTCTGCCTCCGTTTTGTCCAGCACAGATCTCACATGGAGTGACCGGGATTTGAACCACGGACCCAGCGGTGAGAGGCCGGCGTGCTGCCGCCTAAGCCACGGAGGCTTCAAGTGTTACATAAACTGTGTAATTAATTAACTGTACAAAATCTACGAGTACAATCTTTATTTGCCGGATGGGCAGTATTTTTGGTTTAATATTTTATGTTAATATTTTCTGTAAATATAAGTGCAAAAGTCATGAGTGAGTGTCGCACAAGCGACAAGTCTAGAGCCAGTGGCGGAGTGAAAATGGACAATTTTTTACCGCATATTAGCTTCAGTGCGCGCAAGTTTTCGTTAATTATGTGCTACGTTATTACCAACGCTAACATTACAATCATGCTAAACCATCAGATCTTCAAATACAACCCCAAATATGATAAGGCATGTGATTTCTAAATCATGCGTTGGGAATTAGCAGCGGAAGATGTCCAAATACAAAGAGAAGATAATCTAAGGCCATACACGAGACCGCATATAACATCTCATGGCGGGTCTCGAACCAAGTGTCGCTGCATCTGTAAGTCAGATCAAGTATTTGTAGCGAATTGTATGAGTTGGAAACAGTAGATTAGTTTAATTTGGTTTCATTTATTTAAGTGCACAATGCAGGTAGTTAATTATAAGACGCGTGTGGAAAGTAATAGTTTTATTAAACATTTATAGACGCCAGGAAGGCTGTATTTTCAATGCTCATTTCGTATAATTTCAAAACAGTCATTATCAACTTTTATTTTGTGAAGCTGATGACAAATAAACTAGTTTGGCAGATGTTAAATGTAGGCCAAGGTTACGAGCCAAACCCACTACACAGCACACTCGATTCTAGGCAATGCATCAGTATTTTGATTAGAAGGCTGTGATATTCTTAACATTATTACAAGTGGAATGCAGAGTTCCGTTATTCACATTTGTTGGCCAGATCAATACTTGAAAACAGGTTTATTTCTTTACGAGAAGCCAGACAGGCGATGAATGCAACTGTATTTTGTAACCAAATGAACGCAGGTTCGACTTTATTCAGGGAAGAGGCAATTTTATAAATGCTCACACACACTTTTAGCTTGTATCAGAAGCCTTCAATGTTTATTTAAAGCGTTGTCAGGATGTGTTTTCTGTACACATAATCTTTATTACCAGCATTTCAAACGTGTATCAATTAGGAATCCACACTTTTGTAAATTAACGTTATGAGAGTATCATATGAGTCGTGATGGTGGATTAATACCTCCGACATTGTTATTGTGGTAATACCGGTGGTAATGAACTATTTGAAGTCGTACCAAACCGAGGGCGCCTGGATCAATTAATCCGAAATAAGAGTAAAGTAATTGGTGAGGACACATGATGTCTAATAATTATGAAGTAATTGGTGAAGACACAGGGTGTCAAGTAAACTATTAAACTATTGAGTTATTTTGCTTAAGTTGGATACATACGTTACCTAAATACACTGAACGCTTTTAAAGGTCCATAAATTGAACAATAATACTGTCAGGGATAAATAATTGTGTGAAGCTTTAATAATCAAAAATAAGGTTTTGAAAACTAACGAATCTCATAATTCCCCCTGAGTCTAAATAAAATTTCTAAACATGAAAAATAAACTATTTTCTGGACCAAATGTTAACACTTAGATATTGTTAAGCTATTTTAGATGCATTTTGATACATTTTCACATGAATAGTCGACAACTAATTGGTGATGTGATAACAGAAGCACACACATCAGATTAGTAGCAATATGAGTCGATGTAATTGTTTAATTACTATCGCATTTGCAGGTTTTCCTATATTTTTCTACTTTCTTAACACTTTGCCACTATGACCGTTTGTTACAAACAGTAACAAATCGAGTACGCAGGTAGTGCCAATTGCACAACAATAGGAGTGCTGAATTATTGTATGCATTTGTGTTGTATTAGCATAGGTTTTTTTAAATTCAGCAATATTGTGCACATAGCTTGATTTTCTTTGTAATAAACGCATCTCGTTTATTAATTAATGATATTTAGGACTAGCTAAACACTTAACTCTAAAGATAAATGTTAGAGATGGCACCATCATAGCATAGGACAAATTTTCCCCTTGCTACTAAATGTAAATGTTCTAGTATTTGTAAACAAGTAAATGTCTTGCTTTGCTGTAGATTCTTTTGATGTTTGATCCTCCCGTAGTCATTTCGATGTAATTGCTTAGGGCCGATCTTACGTGCCATTCTCTTAGCTTGTTCATTTTAGTCGAATTTTGTATTAGGACCATGAGAGTAATTTAGATCTTGTTTAGGACTTTTTTATATATTCTTTCAGGGCAGAATAGTATCGGACTAGCCGTTTTGCAACTCTCATGCTAGGCTAGGGATCTATTCTGAATAAAAAATATTTGTGATTTTAACATAAGACTGACCTCTCTTTTCTTGTTTAGTTTTGTTATCGATGCATTCCTCTGAGCTGGTTAAATATCGAACCTCACTAATTCCCGACACCCCCGAGTGCAGACATTGTGCTACACCAGTCTATGCATGTATCGTCCCCTATACTTGTGTGTTAACTGGAAGAGGGTCTCGGAAGGGTCATTTGAAACCGGTGGCTCCCCGAAACCTTCGGCCAGCGGGCTCAATATATAATTGTTTTCTTTCGAGATAATATGCTGAGAATGTGTAAGCGCATGCCCAAAATAATGGCAAAGTTTGACTGCCCCTTTTACCAGTTTGGGAACCGGAATTTGTCTAATAATGATTATTCTACGTACCAGTAAATCCCATCTGAGAATATGGAAAGATCATCATATTACCAAGGCAACTAAGAAGCGACTGGTTCAAGCTTTGGTATTTCCTATCGCCATTTATGGTTCTGAGTTCTGGACCATTAATGCTGCTAGTACAGGACAGCTGCACAGAAAAAAAACCTTTTGTTCCAAAAACATTGCTATGGTTGCCTTTTTGTAAATCGTTAGAAAAGCACAAAAAAAGCTTAACTCTGAATGTTAGAATAATTTTCACGATCATTATGTCGGAAAACGCAAAAAAAAACATTGAAAAGCGTTTTTCTCTGAATCGACGTATTTTAAAGAAAAGTTTATTAAACAAACAAGATGTTCAGTAAAGAACATATAGCCTACTTTCTCCTAAATGCATGGGTATTGTTATAACTCTTTGTCCTTTTGAAGGAGTATAATTGAATTTTGGTTCTAGTAGCAAGTTGACATACGTGTTATACGGATATTAAACATGAATATGAGGTGCCCTTTGCTAGTGCCACCTCTGTATAAAAGTTCTTTCGATTCGGTTTCACCGTGTTTGAATTGATACGATGAAACGATTTGCACACATATATGGCCGCTATCTGCAAACTATTGGGCTGATGACCTTGTAGCACAGTCAAAAGGTGCATCCCCCAAAAAGGTATGTTGTTGCAAAATTTGGTAGAGATCAAATGATTAGGATGGTCGTAATTCGATTTAAGCTTTTAACATTTGGGTGGCCGCCATTCCGTCTCAGTCAAGATGGCGGCGATATAAACATGACACTGAGGTTCCCATTGCTAGTGCAACCTCTGTAGCAAATTTCGTTCAATTCGGTTTCACCGTGTTTGAATAGATAGGGGAATCGATTGGCACACATACATGGCCGCCATCCGCAAATTATTGGGCAGATGACCTCGTTGTTTGGTCAAAAGATTCTTCATACATAAAGGTATAATGTTACAAAATTTGGTAGAGATCAGATGATTAGGTTGGTCGTAATTTGATTTAAGCTTTTAACATTTGGGTGGCCGCCATTAAGTTTTCGTCAAGATGGCGGCGATATAAAATATGACACTGAGGTCTCCTTTGCTAGTGCTACCTCTGTGCCAAATTTCGGTAAATTCCGTTTCACCGTGTTTGAATAGATAGGGGGAATCGATTTGCACACAGACATGGCCGCCATCCGCAAATTATTGGGCAGATGACCTCGTGGTTTGGTCAAAAGATTCTTCATACATAAAGGTATAATGTTACAAAATTTGATAGAGATCAGTTGATTAGGTTGGTCGTAATTTGGTTTAAGCTTTTAACATTTGGGTGGCCGCCATTAAGTTTTCGTCAAGATGGCTGCGATATAAAATATGACACTGAGGTCTCCTTTGCTAGTGCTACCTCTGTCCCAAATTTCGTTCAATTCTGTTTCACCGTGTTTGAATAGATAGGGGGAATCGATTTGCACACAAGCATGGCCGCCATCCGCAAATTATTAGGCAGATGACCTGGCAGGTTGGTCAAAAGATTATCCATGCATAAAAGTATAACGTTACAAAATTTGGTAGAGAACAGATGAACAGGATGGTAGTAATTTGATTTAAGAATTGAACATTTGGGTGGCGGCCATTACGTTTACGTCAAGATGGCGGTGATATAAAACATGACACTGAGATGCCCGTTTCTAGTGCTACCTTTGTACCAAATTTCGTTCAATTCCGTTTCACCATGTTTGAATAGATAGGGGGAATCTATTAGCACACAAACATGGCCGCCATCCGCAAATTATTGGGCAGATGACCTCGTAGTTTGGTTAAACGATTCTTCATACTTTAAGGTATATTGTTACAAAATTTGGTAGAGATCAGATGAATAGGTTGGTCGTAATTTGATTTAAGCTTTTAACATTTGGGTGGCCGCCATTAAGTTTTCGTCAAGATGGCGGTGATATAAAACATGACACTGAGATGCCCGTTTCTAGTGCTACCTTTGTACCAAATTTCGTTCAATTCCATTTCACCGTGTTTGAATAGATAGGGGAATCGATTTGCACACAAACATGGCCACCATCCGCAAATTATTGGGCAGATGACCTCGTAGTTTGGTTAAACGATTCTTCATACTTTAAGGTATATTGTTACAAAATTTCGTAGAGATCAGATGAATAGGTTGGTCGTAATTTGATTTAAGCTTTTAACATTTGGGTGGCCGCCATTAAGTTTTCGTCAAGATGGCGGTGATATAAAACATGACACTGAGATGCCCGTTTCTAGTGCTACCTTTGTACCAAATTTCGTTCAATTCCATTTCACCGTGTTTGAATAGATAGGGGAATCGATTTGCACACAAACATGGCCACCATCCGCAAATTATTGGGCAGATGACCTCGTAGTTTGGTCAAACGATTCTTCATACTTTAAGGTATATTGTTACAAAATTTGGTAGAGATCAGATGAATAGGTTGGTCGTAATTTGATTTAAGCTTTGAACATTTGGGTGGCCGCCATTACCTTTACGTCAAGATGGCGGCGATATAAAACATGACACTGAGGTGCTCTTTGCTTGTGCTACCTCTGTACCAAATTTCGTTCAATTCGGATTCACCGAGTTCGAATTGATAGGGGGGGGGGGACAGACATTCAGAGTACACACACTAACACACACACACTCACACACTCACACACTCACAGACACATACACAGACACACAATTTTTGGCCCTGTGTTGATCTCATAAGTCTACTTTCATTTTTTGCAAAAATCGAAAGTAGGCTAAAAATGTAGAGGACATTGTCACCTACAATTCGTCTCATTGAGGTCATGTCATACGTTTTGAAGAGCAGAAGCTAGGTGGCGCCAAAGTTTCCAAAAAAGTGTTTTTTTTTTTCACTTTTTGTCCTAGAAAAACTGTTTTGTTCACAAAAGAGCGAATCAGAAATATTTTCCTCTCAAAATTGTCTACAACATTTCTTGAAACATTTTTTCCTCCGCCTTACCGTTCCAAAGTTATACTCTGCCGAAGTGTGAAAATTGTACTATTTAGATGGCACAAAGGTTAATATGTATACAGTTATGATTGATACGTTGCGATTGAAATAGATATGATTGTTTGAGCTAATTAACAAACACAGCCCGCGTCCTGTTTGACCGAGCCTTAGGCAGCTGTCCGACACCGGTCCCTGCCTAAATTATGGCCACCGCTCTCTCCGCAGTAATAATAGTAACCTTGACTACGCAGCGTTGCATTTGCTGCGCTATAACATTGGAACGGTGAGTCAGAGGAAACAAACGTTTAAATAAATGTTGCAGACAATTTTGAGAGGAACAAATTTCTGATTCACTCTTTTGTGAAAAAACTATTTTTCTAGGACAAAAAGTGAAAAAACACTTTTTTGGAAACTTTGGCGCCACCTAGCTTTTGCATTTCAAAACGTATGACATGACCTCAATGAGACGAATTGTAGGTGGCAATGTCCTCTACATTTTTTGTTTAAAAAACTTTTCTTTAAAATACGTCGATTCAGAGAAAAACGCTTTTCAATGTTTTTTTTTAGTTTTCCGACAAAATGATCGTGCAAATTTTTCTAAAATTCAGAGTTATGCTTTTTTTGTGCTTTCCTAACGATTTACAAAAAGCCAACCATAGCACAGTTTTTTGAACAAAACCATTCCAGCTGTACTGTACTATGAATGCCGTAGGAAAATCGAAGCCTTCGAGATGACGTGTTATCGAAGAATGCTCCGAATATCGTGGGTAGGAAGAAAAACAAATGAATCTATTCTGAAGGAGCTAAGGATTGCTCCTAATGCATGCTTACTCATGAACATCTAATGGCACTTGTTGAAATTGTTTCGGCCATATCATCTGGCGAGATGGCATTGAGAAGTGTATCATCCAGGGTAAAGTTGACGGAAAATGGCTGAGGGGCCGTGCCCCAAACCGGTACTTTGACCAGATAAAGAGTCTGATTAATCTGCCACTTCAGAAATTAATGCACTCAGCAGAAAACCACGGTATATGGCGGGGTATTGTTAACAGAATTGCGTGAAGGGTCACGACGTTCGAAATCAAACTTCGACCAAGAAGAAGAAGAGAAAGAGTGCCAGTGGACTGTAGATATATCTTGCAACCTTGCCCACAGGAGGCAAGTGCCTTAGTTTACTGTGCCACACGCCGAGCTTAGGACTTGCGAAAGAAACGTTCCAACCCTTCGAAGAAAGTTGGTATCCGATAAAGAGCGACAAGGAACACGATGTTTCTCGATGGCTAATCAACAAAACGTAGGTGGAGAAAAATTGGTTACTTGTCCGCTACCTCAATGTTGACGCGATATGATGCTACGAGCTGGGACAGGAAGTAATAGGATCAATGGTTACACAGCTAACCTTTCCACCTCCTAGTTACTGTTCTAATCGAGAACTTTGATGAGAGATTACTCTTTTGTTTTAGGGACGATGTGTCATGGTCATCAGCCTCGAGTACTAGGGTGTGTGGATTCATTGTGTCATTAATATGTAAGATTTGGGCAATTACCACTGTACTTATAATACGGTATCATCCCCCTATTTTGCCTGGATTTAATATGAAAAAAAGGGGAATAACCACACTCATATGGCTGCTGTGGGACCGGGATTTGAACCTCAGATCTTCAATCATCAGTTACTCAATCCAACCATGGAGGTACCTCAGCCTGCTCAGTTAAGTGGGTGAGTTGTTAGGCATAAGTATTTTCTGATAATCCCTGTTATTGTGCAGCCTGTTGCAGGCTGTGCATATGGAATTATTTAGGCCTCACTGTCTTCGTAGAACAGTGCTAGTTTCGAACTCATTATAGCAATGAAATGGTTTGGTTACCAGCAAAGGAAATCCCATTTTTAGGATTGGTCCACGGCATTATATATAGTGCAACACGGCACGATTAATTGGCTCCGATTGAATATGAAACAAGAAGTTCCGTGACGAACTAAAGAGCCTACTTTTCTTAAAATTTAAAATTCATGCCATTGATTAATCTATATGGATCTATAGAATAATGACAAAATTAAATTGGTAATATAGAAATTTCTAATTAGTTCGAAATACTGTATACCTGGCATAATGTAGCCTAATAGAGAACTACAGTTGGCAGCCCTGGTGACTGAATATATTCTTGTTTCCATCTCTTAAGGTACAGAATACAAAATTTGGTTGAAGTCCAATGAATAGCATGGACGTTACATGCAGTTAAACATTGGATCTAACAGCGCGCTTAAAATCATGTTGGCAACAATGACATACATGTATTGGTCAGATATAATCTGAAGTAATATGATCCCTTGTTGTGTTAATTTTTAATGAAATCCATTTGTTAGTATAGAAGTTACAGGCATTTTAAAATTGGACCTATCAGCAGGCTTAGGATCATGTTGGCAGCACTGACATATATTAATTACTCCAAATTAATCTAGAATGTCAGGTACTATACGTGTGCAAATTTTAGAGCTATTGGCTTGCATATTTTATGATATATTGATATTAGGGAAACAAAAATAGACACCATTTTTTAACAGTTGGCAACACTGGTTGCTCTTAAGAATACGCATAGTCGTATCTGTTATGGTGCACATAGCACATACAAATTTTGGTTGAAATCCAAATGATAGTATAGAAGCTACATGTATTTAAAGTTGGACCTCTCAGCAGGCTTAGAATCATGTTGGTAGCACTGACGTATATAAGTTACTCCAAATTAATACAGAATGTCAGGTACTATACGTGTGCATAGTTTAAAGTTGTCGGCTTGCATACTTTCTGATATATTGGTATTTGGAAAAAATAAATTGAGAGCATTTATTAACAGTTGGCAGCCCTGGTGGATCTTAGGAATACGCTCAGTTATATCTGTTTATGAACACATAGCACATACGAAATTTGGTTGAATTCCAATTGATAGTGTTGAAGTTATATGCATTTAAATATTGGACCTATCAGCAGGCTTATAATCATTTTGGCAACACTGCCATGTATGGCCTCCTGGAAATTAAACTGCAATATTATTATCTATATGTGTGTCAATTTTCAAATAGCTCCCATTCATACCTTCCGAGATATCCAACATAGAGCTCAAATTTCAATTGCGATTTTTCAGCAGTTGCTAGCACTGACATCATTTTCAAATATGGCCGTGAGATATTCAGGTATAGATCGTTACTCCTACCAAATTTTGTTTCGATTGCTGCAGCCGTTTAGGAGTTGATAGGGGGGGGGGGGACACACACACACAGCCAGACAGACAGAAGGACAGACAGACAGACAGACATACAGACAGACAGAAGGACAGACAGACAGACAGACAGACACACATTTGCCCGATCTCATAAGTCTACTTTTCCCTCATTTTTGCAAAATGTGAAAAGTAGGCTAAAAAACCTGGGGAAGAACCACAGTCATATGGCTGCTGGTGGGACTGGGATTTGAACCTCATATCTTCAATCACCAGCTACTCAATCCAACCGTGGAGCGTGCCTCAAATTGCTTGTTTAAGTGGGCGAGTTGTTAAGTATTTTCTGATAACCTCTGTTATTGTGCAGCCTGTTGCAGGCTGTGCATATGAAATTATTTAGGACTCACGTCTTCGTAGAACAGTGCTAGTTTCCAACTCATTATAGCAATGAAATGGTTTGGTTGCCAGCAAAGGAACTCTCATTTTTAGGATTGGTCCACGGCATTTTAAGTAGTGCAACAAGGCATGCTTTAACAGATCGGTGCCAGTATTGTATAAATTAAATTTTAACCTTTGGTTACTTAGTTGCAAATTTGGTAGCTCTACCAGACGGCGATGAAAAGGACTATCAAAATTTATACGTAAATCCCATAGATCGCATCCAATCCAATAATCTATACAAGGAAGCTGAGTTCATACGACTATTATTATTATTATTTTCATTTTCACACCGTTATTCCCATCTGTGGAGCGCGATATAACATATTTAACCAATGATGTTTTCTTCTTCTTCCACCCTGGACACTGTAAATCTTCCTTCGTTCTTCAGTCCATGATTTCTTGGTCCTGGTAGTAATTGTTTCAGAGTAATTATGGTTGTTGATTAATGTTCTGAACTAGAGTCGGGCTTGAATTTCCTCCATAATGCCAATTCCCTGAAGATCTTTTCTAATTCAGTTAGCCAGTTGTTCTTGACTTTCATTGAGAGAGCAAGTTTGAGATTGATTTAATTGAGCCTGTCATTGTTCATTCTGAGAAAGTGGCGGTAGTACTTCAATCGTCTTTTCCTGAAGGTGTCAGTGATCTTTTTAGCATGCTAATAAAGCTCCTTAGACTTCCGTTTCATCCAGATTCTTTCTGAGCAGACTGGACCAATATCGCTATTATTATTATTATTACAAATATCATATACAGTATGAAATGCTAAGGTGTATGTTTCACAAAACTAAAGCTCTTAAACGAGAGGGAGTTAGAAGGTGCATTTGTTGCCAAAATCTTCCAAATCGTCTCAATAGAACAGGAAAGATTTTGTATTTTTAGCCTACTTTTCATATTTTGCAAAAATGAGGAAAAAGTAGACTTATGAGATCGGGCAAATGTGTGTCTGTCTGTCTCTCTGTCCTTCTGTCTGTCTGGCTGTCTCTGGCTGTCTGTCTGTGTGTCCCCCCACCCCCACCCCTATCAACACCTAAACGGCTGCAGCAATCGAAACAAAATTTGGTAGGAGTAAAGATCTATACCCGAATATCTCACGGCCATATTTGAAAATGATGTCAGTGCTACCAACTGCTGAAAAATCGCAATTTAAATTTGAGCTCCATGTTGGATATCATGGAAGGTATGAATGGGAGCTAATTCAAATTTGGCACACGTATAGATAATAATATTTCAGTTTAATTTCCAGGAGGCCATACATGGCAGTGTTGCCTAAATGATTATAAGACTGCTGAAGTTCTAAATTTTAAATGCATGTAACTTCTACACTATCAATTGGATTTCAACCAAATTTCGTATGTGCTATGTGTATATAAACAGATATGACTGAGCGTATTCTTAAGAGCCACCAGGGCTGCGAACTGTTAATAAATTCTCTCATTTAAAATAATCCAAAATACCCATATATCAGAAAGTATGCAAGCCGACAGCTTTAAACTATGCACACGTATAGTACCTGACATTCTATATTAATTTGGAGTAACTTATATACGTCAGTGCTACCAACATGATTCTAAGCCTGCTGAGAGGTCCAACTTTAAATACATGTAACTTCTATACCTGGATTTGAACCAAATTTCGTGTGTGCTATATGTACCATAACATATATGACTATGCCAATTCTTAAGAGTAACCAGGGCTGCCAACTGTTAATAAATACTGTCTCTATTTTTGTTACCCTAATATCAATATATCAGAAAGTATGCAAGCCAATAGCTTTAAACTTTGCACACGTATAGTACCTGGCATTCTAGATTAATTTGGAGTAACTAATATAGGCCTACGCCAGTGCTACCAACTTGATTCTAAGCCTGCTGATAGGTCCAATTTTAAAATGCATGTAACTTCTATACTAACTAATGGATTTTCAAAATTGACACAACAATAGATCATATTATTTCAGATTATTTCTGACCAATACATGTATGTCATTGTTGCCAACATGATTTTACGCACGCTGTTAGATCCAATGTTTAACTGCATGTAACGTCCATGCTATCCAATGGATTTCAACCAAATTTTTGTATTCTGTACCTTAAGAGATGGAACTAAGAATATATTCAGTCCCCAGGGCTGCCAACTGTAATTCTCTATTAGGCTACATTATGCCAGGTATACACTATTTCTAACTAATTAGAAATTTCGACATTACCAACTTAATTTCGTCATTATTCTAGATAGATCCATATAGATTAATCATTGGCATGAATCTTAAATTTTAAGTAAAGTAGGCTCTTTAGTTCGTCACGGAACTTCTTGTGTTGAAACGTCACCGGAAATATACTTATTTATTTATTTATAAAGTGCGTTTAAACAAATACAGTAAACAAGACGATAGCTCCTGCGAGATCTGTGTCGCGTCGTGCCCGTGTAACAGTAAAGCCTGATGGGTGGTATAACACATGCAAGATTTAGAGATTTCTCGCACTTCTGGTTGTTATTAGGCCTATATTATTATTGAAGGAAGGAAGGAAGCTTGTAGTTTAACGTGACCGTTAATCTCGCGATCATAAGCCACGGGACCTCCGTTTTTCGTGGAATCCGAACCACAGGACATGGCATTTCACATCGAAAATCTCACGTGCATTGACCGGGAATCGAACCCGGTCCGCCTTGGTGAGAGGCATACAGCTTGACCGCTGCGCCACCACGCCCCCTATATATTATTATTATTATTATTGTTATTAGACCTACTATTATCATAAGTAAGTTCACCCATTCCCATCTTATTCCAAAAGAACAAAGATGTGCGTTAAAATCAACCTCGGTGGAGTTAGTTTCCACTACCCGCTACGTCGCATAGGTTATGGTAGCTATATTTTCTCCTTAGACAAAGACTTGCTGATCAAGTCATGTGATATGTCTTATTTCCACACCCCACCGAGTATCCTATTTAAATATGACAATTATGTCGTGACTGTCTTTAACGAGACGTCAACCCACAATCTGAAGCGTGAAGGAATAATGACTGTTCACTTCCCAAGATGTGATGTGATGTGACAGTCTCCAAGGACGAATTGCTTGCTTCACAGATATGTAGGAGCATCAAGTCATGCTATCTACAGGCTGAATGAAAAATAAGGTACGGGATTTAGAAGATGCATAATTATTTGAGCCGGTATTGTGCTTCGAGAGAGAGTTCACCATAAAATCGACTGAGAAATGTACTGTACGCTTAGAGCCTAACTCAAATTTAAAGACAACACAGGTATTCATGCCCTAGGTTGGACTCGAACCGGTAGCAGATACGTCGCTCATTTCCAGAGCCTCACATGCAGGCCCTGCCGATTAACCATTACTTACGGTGACAGCCCTCAGACCAAAATTTAAATTTTTGAAGGAAGGAAGGAAGGAAGGACAGTTAATCTCGCGATCATGAACCACGGGTAAATTTCTTGGCAGAGCCGGGAATCGAACTCGAACCTCTGAGGTGACAGCCAAGAATGTTAGCAGCTGCACCACGAGGTGGTTCGATATGAAAAGTGATGATGATGATGATAATTGTTGTTTCAAGGGGCCTAACATCTAGGTTATCGGCCCCTAATGGTCTAGGTGATAGCGAAAATGATAATGAAGTGGAAACCAGAACAGAAATTAAGTGAAAAGGAAAATACTTACAAAAAGGAACTCCGATTGAAACTGCTCACAAAATGGGGAGCGGTAATACTTACAAAAGGGAATTTAGAACGAAAATACTCACAAAATACGCACAAAATGTAGGTTAAGTTCAAAATACGTACAAAATGCAAGTAAAATTCAAAATACTTACAAAATGCAAGTGAAATTCAAAATACGTAAAAAATGCAATTGAGGTTCAAAAAACGTATAAAATGCAATTGAAATTGAAAATAAACAATGCAATTTAGATTGAAAAATGCGCATTTCAGATTCCAAGTAATCACAAAGTCCAATTGATATTCAAAATACTTACACAATTAAATTTTTATTGAAAATGCTTACAAAATGTATGGTAGATTCAAACTACTCAATTGGATGGACAATACTTACAAAATACAATTTACATTGAAAATACTTGCAAAAAGCGGTTTAGGTTGAAAATACAAAATGCAATTGAAATTCAAAATACTCACTAAAGTCCCAGCCTCTATATTGAAAGACTTACTATAAAGCAATTTAGATTATCAATCCTTACAAAATGCAATTGAGGTTGAAAACACTCACAAAATGCAATTTAGATTGAAATGACTTACAACATGCAACGGAGATTGTAAACACCTACAAAAGGGAGTGTAGATGCAAAAAAAATCGCTAAATGGATAGTAGATACACGGGGAGCAAATTAACAAAAATAGTGCGGGAATCTTAATGAGAAAAGGAAATATAATGAAAACAAAACAAGAGGTCTGACCCCTCGAAGAAGGAGGGATCAGGAAAGGTGAGACAAGGGACAATTAAGGCGGGAAAGTGAAATACTCCCTAGGCCTCGGCGCAGACCAGGCAGGAGGAGGATCTCCTGAATCAAGAACTTGTGGAAATGGTTTGAACTTGACTCAGCATCTCTGTTTCGAACGGCAACCTCGAGGCAAGGGATTGCAATGATCGCCAATCTTCGACGCGGAGATGGCATATAAAGAAGAAGAAGATTCATTTATTTTTTCATTTACTCATTTATTCGTGTTTTAATTAATTAATTAATTAATTTAGTTATTTATTCATTTACTTATATATTAATTTATGTATTCATTTATTATTCATTTATTCATTCATTCATTATTTTTCATTAATTAATTTATTAATTTATTTATTCATTTATTTTTTATTCATTCATTCATTCATTTATTTGTTTACTTATTCATTCATTAATTAATTTATTAATTTATTCATTCATTTATTTATTCATTCATTCATTTGTTTATTAATTAATTAATTAATTGATTAATTCATTCATTCATTCATTCATTTCTTCTTCTTCTTCTTCTTCTTCTTCTTCTTCTGTCGATTTTGGCCTATTGTGGACCGCGGTGACAATCAGCCGACTTGCCAAACTCTTCTTCTCCTCGCAGAATCTCTTCAGACCAGATGACCTTGGTTTTTGAGCTAGGTTATTCCTGATATCCTTTGAATTTTTCAACCTTCCTTCGAAACAATGATTTGTTGAGAATACATTCTTGAGTGATAATATAGATATTCATTTATTCATATATTTATTCATTCATTTATTTATTCATTCATTCATTTGTTATTTATTTACTCATTTATTTTATTCATATAAATAAATACACACACACATATATATATATATATATATATATATATATATATATATATATATAATCCCTTATTAGGTGAATATCAACTGGATCATGTGCTGATTTCCCGCCTGCATACATCTGAAATCATGAAACTCAAAGTTCTGAAAGGACTGGATTTAGACTCTGATCATTATCCAACAAAATTTTCCCTGGATATGATCCCTGAAAAGAGAAACTTTATGAAGCGAGCTCCACAACGAAAGTACGACACAGCAGGTATTAAAAGCAATGAAGACTTTAAGAAAGGTACAGAACAGTTAGATCCACAAAATTGGACACAAATTAAAACAGGACTCTTACACACAACCGAAACTACAGCACCACTCAGAAGAACAAGAAAACACCCTTGGTGGACAGATGAATGCGACGAGTTAATACAACTTCGACAAAAAACTTCGCATAATTGGTCATGCAATAAAACTCCAGCCACTTTTCAAGAACTTCAAAATGTTAGAAAGGTTGTTACTAAATCAATAAGGAAAATTCGTAAACTGAGTGAGTATATGAAATTACAGTCTATAGAAGATGACTTTAAACAACATAATTCAAGGAACTATTATAGAACTTTCAAACAAAAGTTAACCAAATATTCTCCTCCATCACTCCATTTTGTCAATCATAAAGGAGAAATGGCTTATACCACTGATGCTAACTGCAAAATCCTCGCAGCATACTTTTCTAAATTACTTAATAGTGAAAGCCCTCTGGAAAAGTTTCAGTTCACTTCTAACCGAATTAATCAAGATTCAGCCCCACCAACAGTTCAGGAAATTAGAGAAACAATTCAATCACTAAAAAATAACAAGGCCACAGGAGAAGATCAAATAACTGCAGAACTTTGGAAAAATGCAGGGGAAAATTTCATCAAAAAACTTCACGACATTATGCTGGACATCTAGCAAACTGAAAAAATACCAAAGGATTGGAAGATGGCAATAATACACCCCATACATAAAAAAGGAAGCAGGTCTGATCCAAACAATTATAGAGGTGTTTCCCTTCTTCAAGTCACATATAAAATTCTCTCAAAAATTCTACTCAACTGTGCAGAGAGTCAACTTGACCAAAGAATTGGTGAATACCAAGGTGGATTCAGAAAGGGGAGATCCTGTGCTGAGCAAATTCTGAACCTGAAGAATACTATATCATATTTTCGGAACACAACAAACAAAAATTATGTCATCACATTTGTCGATTTCAAAAAGGCCTATAATAGTATAGATCGCATGTCACTTGTTAATGTTTTAACAGAATTTGGACTTGATAACAAAACAAGAAATATTATTAAAGATACACTAACTGAAACGAAGGCTAAGTTAAATTTATGGGTGGTTGTAGTGATGAGTTTGAAATAAACACAGGTGTCCGTCAAGGGGATGGGCTCTCCCCTTTACTTTTCAATTGTGCTCTTGAGAAAGTTGGCAGAGAATGGAGGAAAGCAGGTGCACCATCTCACCGCCTGGGCCCAAAGATTAAGGGTATTGACTTAGATTGTCTAGCGTTTGCTCATGATTTAGCACTAATTGCCAAAAACGTCGCTGATGCACAGAAACAGCTTGTTATACTGGAGGAGCAAGCAGCCATAATAGGACTAAAAATCTCCTATGAAAAAACTAAATTTATGACAAATATTAAGAATGGTCCACCTGAAATTGTCATTGGTATCAATAAGATTGCAAGAGTGAAAGAATTTAAATACTTAGGTGAATGGATCACTGAAAATGGCAATGAAAATAAATCTGTAGCATCACGAATTCAGAAAATGGAAATTGCTTTTCAACACACAAAGAATGTTTATAACAAAACAAGAAGTTCCGTGACGAACTAAAGAGCCTACCTTTCTTAAAATTTAAGATTCATGCCAATTATTAATCTAAATGGATCTATCTAGAATAATGACGAAATTAAGTTGGTAATATCGAAATTTCTAATTAGTTCGAAATACGGTATACCTGGCATAATGTAGCCTAATAGAGAAATAGAGTTGGCAACCCTGGTGACTGAATATATTCTTAGTTCCATCTCTTAAGGTACAGAATACAAAATTTGGTTGAAATCCAATGGATAGCATGGACGTTCCATGCAGTTAAACATTGCATCTAACAGCGCGCGTAAAATCATGTTGGCATCAATGACATACATGTATTGGTCAGAAATAATCTGAAATAATATGATCTATTGTTGTGTCAATTTAGAATTAAATCCATTAGTAAGTAGAGAAGTTACATGCATTTTAAAATTGGACCTATGAACAGGCTTAGAATCATGTTGGCAGCACTGGCGTAGGACTATATTAGTTACTCCAAATTAATCTAGAATGCCAGGTACTATACGTGTGCAATGTATAGAGCTATTGGCTTGCATACTTTCTGATATATTGATATTAGGGTAACAAAAATAGAGACAGTATTTATTAACAGTTGGCAGCCCTGGTTGCTCCTAAATATACGCATAGTCATATCTGTTATGGTACACATAACACACACGAAATTTGGTTGAAATCCAAATGATAGTATAGAAGTTACGTGTATTTAAAGTTTGACCTCTCAGCAGGCTTAGAATCATGTTGGTAGCACTGACGTATATAAGTTACTCCAAATTAATATAGAATGTCAGGTAATATGCGTGTGCATAGTTTAAAGCTGTCTGCTTGCATACTTTCTGATATATTGGTATTTGGATGAAAACAATAGGGAGTGCATTTATTAACAGTTGGCAGCCTGGTGGTTCTTAAGAATATGCTCGTTCATATCTGTGTATGTACACATAGTACATACGAAATTTGGTTGAATTCCAATTGATAGTGTAGAAGTTATATGTATTTAAAAATTGGACCTATCAGCAACCTTATAATCATTTTGGCAACACTGCCATGTATGGCCTCCTGGAAATTAAACTGCAATATTATTATCTACACGTGTGCAAATTTTGAAATAGCTCCCATTCATACCTTCCAAGATATCCAACATGGAGCTCAAATTTCCTTTGCGATTTTTCAGCAGTTGGTAGCACTGACATCATTTTCAAATATGGCCGTGAGATATTCAGGTATAGATCTTTTTCTCTTACCAAATTTTGTTTCGATTGCTCCAGCCGTTTAGGAGTTGATAGGGGGAGACACACACACAGCCAGATAGACCGACAGACAGAAGGACAGACAGACAGACAGACACACACACACATTTGTCCGATCTCATAAGTCTACTTTTTCCTCATTTTTGCAAAATGTGAAAAGTAGGCTAAAAAGCTTGTCCTGAAACAACAAAATTCGTCATTACTGTACAGTGATTAAACCTGAAGCTCTATATGCTTCAGGAACGCTCAGTTTACATCGTAAGACCTTAAAGGAAAAATTAGAGATTAAAGAAAGGAAAATCATGAGGAAAATCTTAGGGCCCAGAATTGTAAATGGCATACACTACCCCAAACCCAACTCTGAAATTTATAAAAGAGTTTCTAAATTAACTGATACAATGAGATTGCGACGAATTCAGTTTCTAAGCCATTTGGAAAGAATGAATCCTACCAGACTCACTTATCGAATCCACAAATTTCTGCAAATCAAACGCATAAGACCAAAATGGTATAAACAAGTAGAGAAAGACCTTAATGAATTGGGTTCACCAAATTTACAAGATAGAAATATGATCCGGAAAATTTTTCACACAAGGGGATTTGAGGAAGATGAGAAGAAACCACAGTGACGTACCTGGTCGGAGGAACAGAAATTACAGCAATTAGTGAACATGAAGAACTATTGGGCAAGGAGGAAAGCTCAGAAAATGTTGATTCCGCGTGGTCCTAAGTGACCCATTCGCGAAGAAGAAGAAGATATATATATATATTTATTCAGTTATGTATTCAATTATTCATTCATTCATCTATTCAATTATTCTATTCATTCCTTCATTATCTCATCAAATCATTTATTCATTTATTTATTCAGTTCCTGATTTATTAATTTATTCATTTAATTATTCATCTATTTTTATTAATTTATTCATTTATCATTTATTATTAGCCTACTTTCCACATTTTGCAAAAATGAGGTAAAAGTACACTTATGAGATAGATCCGGGAAAATGTGTGTCTGTTTGTCCTTATGTCTGTCTGTCTGGCTGTGTGTGTGTCCCCCCGTATCAACTCCTAAACGGCTGCAGCAATCGAAACCAAATTTAGTATGAGTAAAGATGTATACCGGAATATCTCAAGCCCATATTTGAAAATGATGTCAGTGCTACCAACTGCTGAAAAAAACGCACTAGAAATTTGAGCACCATGTTGGATATCTTGGAAGGTATGCATGGGAGCTATTCCAAAATTGGCACACATGTGGATAATACTATTTCAGTTTAATTTTCAGGAGGCCATACATGACAGTGTTGCCAAAATAATTTTAAGCCTTCTGATAGGTCCAATTTTTAAATGCATATAACTTCTACACTATCAATTGGATTTCAACAAAAATTTTGTATGTAATATGTGTACATAAACAGATATGACTGAGCGTGTTCTTAAGAGCCACCAGGGCTGCCAACAGTTAATAATTGCTCTCTCTATTTTTTAATATCCAAATACCAATATATCAGAAAGTATGCAAGCCGACAGCTCTTTGCACACGTATAGTACCTGACATTTTAAATTAATTTGAAGTAATTAATATAAGTCAGTGCTGCCAATATGATTCTAAGTCTGCTGAAAGGACCAATTTTTAAATACACGTAACTTCTATACTAACAAATGGATTTCATCCAAAATTGGCACAACAAGATATCATAATATTTCAGATTATTTCTGACCAGCAGACGCATGGCATTGTTGCCAACTTGCTTTTACGCGTGCTTATTGATCCAATGTCTAACTGCATGTAACGTCCATTGGACTTCAACCAAATTTTGTATTCTGTACCTTAAGAGATGGAACTAAGAATATATTCAATCACCAGGGCTGCCAACTGTAGTGCTCTATTAGGCTACATTATACCAGGTATATTTCGAACTAATTAGACATTTCGATATTACCAACTTAATTTCGTCATTATTCTAGATAGGTTCATATACTGTAGATTAATCATTGGCATGAATCTTAATTTTAAGAAAAGTAGGCTCTTTAGTTCGTCACGGAACTTCTTGTATTTTTATTTATTTCTATTTATAGTGCTTCTATCATGCATATATAGCTAATAATAAGGAACACGAGCACATTTGATTATGATTAAACATAATTCTATAGAATTATGGTATAATCAAGAGGTATGAGTTTTTGGTTGTATTCCAAAATAATTCTAACTGAATACAGTACGAATATTTAAATACTTATGTGTAGGAAAGTGGATAGGTAGAATGCAAGATCATAAGTGATCTGATATCAGGCAGAAACAAAAGAACAATAAGTATTACTGAACAAGTCAAGGTTGGTTCCTGTTGAATGGTCATTGTATACTGCACTTATAATCGGGAAGTTTGTGACGTTCATTTCTAGTTATTGGGCAGTAAAGTGTGGTAAATTAGGTCGAGTTGAGGGAGGTGGGACACGTAAATTAAACTGTGATATTAAATGTGAACAATACAAAAGACCTGTACCATATAATGTTTCATCTTGCTCATGTAATGACCTTCAGTTCACTCTATCTAGTGTATCGGCCCAATATATGCGAGCTGATAAACTGTGGGGGAAGAGCATCTTCGTTTGCATACTCGTCTCCACTCAAGGTCAGGGGAGATGCCAGAAGAGTTGCCTACTCATCATATTCACACATTACGGGGCTTCAATGCGAGAGGTGGTAGTGGTGTTGAGGGACGAGTCTATCTGCCTCACAATGCGAGTGTGCTTATCTCAATCTCAGCTGACGAGGAAATGATACGAAGTAGGATATAAAACCCTTTTTAAACCTACATAGGCCTAATCGTGAAGGGACACTTACAGTATACAGTATTTCGCTAGTCCTTTGAAGAGAGGATCCAGGGGCTCCAATTTGGTGGCCCATGCTCTGAATAGAAGCCGCTGAATGTCAACGACTGATCTACATCTACTTCCCTTTCGAGGGGAGGGGCCCTACCTCATCCTCCATCTACGTCATTGCATGCATATTTGAACGAATGGAAACACGATAATGACATTGACAGACAGCTGATGGCGCTAACCAGTTTGGCAGACGGCTCGCTCATTTCCGGATTGTGCTCACCAGCAAATAAAATTGTCTTCGAGTGATAAATTCCTTGAATTGAACAGAATAACTTTGTAACAAAAATGAAAACAATTAAGACATAATGATTCGTCAAATAGGACCAAATCATCGATTACACTGGGGAACAAAAAGAAATCTTTTATGTGGTGTCCGGAATTTAAAAACAAATTCTGGGCATATTTGCGCTGCTGATTCCAAAACTGCTGTCTATTTTGTTCTATCAGCTCTAGTTTTCTTTTAAAGATATTTATAATATTGTAATAATTTATTACAGTAATTTAGAAATGAGAATTACAGAAGAACAGTATTGTGGATACGCATATGATGGTGGACTATTGTTGGAGCCTCCGTCGAGAATGTACAGAAATGTCACATTGCCGAAAATCACAGAAACGTGGATTCAGCGCTGTGTTAAATTGAAGGTGTCATACTTGTGATGTCTTTCTGCTAGGCATTACGTCCTAGTGAACAAGAAATGGATAGCGAATAATTACAAATTTAAAAACTTTATCCTAAAAATACGTGTTATCTTAATGAATAACTGGTGTTTATTTGTCACTGATTTAGGCTTAATTGAATAATATAATATGCCATATCGTGAGAAGGAGAGCTGATATGCAAATACTCAAACCATTTTCAGAATCTACGACCCAAGGACATCCCAAAATGAGACTAACATCTTAGACACCAAAGATCGTGTTCTCCGGTGTTATCATCTCCGGCCTATTCTCTTAAAAAGGACTGACGAAAAGTGAGACCCCCTAAACTTGTTTCAGATTTAAAAGACTATCTTTTGAGGTGGAAAAAATCTTCCCGTATCTGTAGAATCACAATTTTGAAGGTACTAGGGCTACAGGCTGCAAATTTCAACGTGAACACTTGACCTGCTACCAAGTCTTCATTTCGAATTACAATACCTATGACAGTAAGCATCCTTGACGAATGCCTTTGCAGATTCTTACCGGAACTTACTTGATTCCGCCAATTCTGACCACTACTTTATGTTTCCTGTACAGATCTGCTAATAGTGCGATTACATTCCTTGGGCAACCAATCTTCGCCAACCAAGGAAACAATTTGTCCCAAGCTACGCGTACAAACGCGTTCTCTTAATCATTACAACAGGCGTGTAATGTGCAGTGAGATTGATTGGCCGTTCTGCTGGATCTGAAGGCAACGGATTGCATCTCTTGCTGGGGTAGAAAAGCAGGAAGCTAGTACTTTTACGTGATCGTTAATCTTGTGAGCATGACCTCCATCTTACGTGGAATCCAAACCACAGGACGTGATATTTTACTTGAAAAATCTCACATAGGCTACATTAACCGGTAATCAAACTCAGGCCACCTTGGTAAGAGGTAAACACCGGGGTGGTTTCTAATTTAAGGTTACAGTCACGCAACCTTCTACACATTAATAATAATGATAATGATAATAATAATAATAATAATAATAATAATAATGTATGCCTATCCCATATTAATCCCGTTTCTAAAGGGGTCGGGGATGAGTTGCGATACAATTCTATGTGGCGGATGGTTTTTACGGCCGGGTGCCCTTCCTGACGCCAACCTCATGAGAGGAGTTAATGAGAGATGAAATGAATGAAGATGAATGAAACTGGGCAAGTTCAATTTCAAGTAGTTCCAACGTTGGCTACCAGACGTCACTGTCACTGACACCGTCACCCAGTGACAAATGTTGGAACTTGATAGAGCGTTTCTAACCAAATAATATACTAATTTAGCTATACACTACCAATTGTAGAGGTAGGTTCTTTTTCATGCTACAAATCTATGACATGGTCCCATGACTTCCCTTCCGAAGGAAGGCATACTGAAGGACTTTAACGCTCTTAAAAATCCGACGACTTTGGTCGGGTTTGAACCGGCGATTTGGGCATAGCAGTTGAGCATGCGACCGACTACGCCACCGAAGCCGTCTAATAATAATAATAATAATAATAATAATAATAATAATAATAATAATAATAATAATAATAATAATAATAATAATAATAATAATGATAATACTAAACAATAATATAACACCACCATGCGTGGTCTAGGGGTAACTACTGTAACTATAGAGGATCCCAAGACGTAGCCAAGCTCGTTAAATCGTGCACCACGGCGGAGATCGCAGGTTGGAATCCCGACTCTGACAGCGGCCATCCTGAGTGTAGTTTTTCTCCGGATTTTCCACACTCCCTCTAGGCAAATGCCGGGATAGCACCTTACTTCGAGGCCCCGGGCGCCTACTCCTTGTTCCTAATACAGTTACACACACTACTACAGTTATCACATGAATACAGGTTATCGGACAAGTTCAATACACATCCAACTACACGGGGCTGATAACCAAGATGTCCCAAGCCCCTAAAATTAATTAATAAAATCAAATAACTAGAGGCTTCCCGTTCAATGGCCCAGGTTTCATGGAGGAAGGTTGAAACAAATAAGTGACCCTTGTGACTGGGATAACTTAATCATAGTCCCTGTGTACTTGGGTTGCATGTTGAATATATCTGTGTTACTGAAGCAATTACTGTATTATTGCTTATAACTCTAAATATGGCGGTCTAAGACTGGGTAGGTTGTGCGGAACTAAATAATGGTACCATATCAGCATTTTCTTGGAGGGAGTACGGAAAATCTCGGAGACAAACCAAAGTCAGTATGGCTGCAATCAACGTTGGGATTTGAACCTTCGATCTCAGGACCTCCAGTTCCCTTTTGCAGTCGTGAAGCGTAACCTAACTCGCACGGCTACACTGCGGGGTAATTATCTGTGGGTCTTCACTTCAACTCCAGCTAATGCCAGGATGATTCCTAACTTAAGATCACGGCCACCTCCCTGTTGATTCAATGAGTGGCTTTGCGACATCCTGGCCATATAGCCCCGTTTACTTGGGTGTGTGTCTGTGTGTGGAAACTGTTTGATGGCATTGCGGTGGCTGTGCTAGAATGTGCATTGGTAATTGAAGGTAGGGTTTTAGAAAGAGGCGGTTGTGGCATCAATTTAGGAACCATACCGACATTCACCGTGGGTAGGAGATTGTTGTTTCAAGGGGCCTAACATCTAGGTTATCGGCCCCTAATGGTTCGGGTGATGGTGAAAGAAGAGATGAGAATGAAAACTATAACTAATACCAACTACAAACTTACATTCTAGAAGAAGAAATGGTAAACAAATAAAGGATAAGGCAAATAGAGGACAGGAAGAAAAGAAATGCCCTCAACCCTCGAAGAATGAAGATTGAGGGACTTGGAATGAAGGAGAGCCATACAAGTCAGATAGGAAAGGGAAATGGGAGAGGGCCCGCCCCAAGGTCAGAGGAAATTGGGGACAAAACGGATCCAGCTCAGGGATGCCTCGGGGTCGCCAATTCTCAAACTCACCAGCCGTGAGCCCTTGAAGGTGTAGCACTATCCAGGGTGCACCAAAAGTGGTGGGGCTACATACACACTGCCTCCTCGAGGGCCTTCAGCAGAAGGCAGGGGATAACATGAAAAGAAAAAGAAGGCTGACCCCTCGCAGAGGGAGGGTATCTGGAAAGATGAGATAAGGGCCAATTAAGGCGGGAAAGTGAAAGACTGCCTAGGCCTCAGATACCCTAATACCGTCGGGGTTGGAAGAGAACAAGAGTTAACCAAGAGAGGTTGACAGGAAAGAAGACGAAGAGGAGCCCGGTACATGTAAGTGGAATCAATGCCGGACTCAGCTGGGGTCCCGTGGTTGCCAACCCACGTCCCACTAGATGTGAGCCCCCTAGGGAAGGGGGGCAGAAGAGGGAAACCACGGAAAATCACTTCCAGAATGGCTGAAGTGAGAATCGAACCCACCTCCTCTCAGTTCTGCCTCACGGGGCTAAGTAAATCCAATTCCAACTCTTAGACCACAATTAAATTTCTTGGCAGAACCTGAACTTCTGTGGTTGCAGCCAAGAATACCAGTCACTACGCTACAAGGTGAACCAGAAAACAAGTAAAAGCGCAAAGTAAACTAACATAAGTAATACAATTTTACATTTTCCTAAATACACGGGGCTGATGACATGATGTCCGAGACCCAATTTACAACGTCAATAAAACAGGGACAGCAACAAGTGGAGGTAAAGCTGTGGACCCGCAACACAGAGGTGTGCTGCAGCAAGTTTGGAGATCAATGGTTCGAATCTTGGCCCTAACAGAGGCCATCCTGAGTTTTGGATTTTCCCTGGATCTTTACACTCCCCCTCCAGGGAAACTTCTGTTGCACCTGCCCCATTTCTTTACCCTAATAATTACATTACTACACACTATGACACTGAAGTATTCAACACACAGTGATGACCAATATGGCCCAGTATGAAGACAGTCAGGCAGGAAACATTAGAACATTATTTCCCTTTTAATTCAAGATAATTATAATTAACTCACAGGCAGCAGGTAATCTTCTTTAAACATCGGTACGCACGGTCATCACTCACCTGGAAATAGAAAAACACAATGTAAATATTTATGATTTATTTATTGTTGTTGTGTGGCCTCGAAAGTGCAGGTCTTTCTAGTCGTCGCCCGTGGGAAACCTGCGCAGAGCGCCGAGATGGGAGATGGAATGGAAAAAGATGAATGAAGCTGGATAAGAATGTTCAAGGAAGCGGCCGTGGCCTGCCAGGAAGTACCATCCCAGCATTTGCCTGGTGTTGAAAATGGGGAAACCACGCAAAACCATTTCAAGGATGGCCGACGGTGGGGCTCGAAACCACGCGTCTACCGAATCAGCAGAGAGCTTGGCCCCATGACCTAACGCTGCGCTTTAGCGAGCGTAGCCACTGCTGTCGGCAATACTATGATGAGGTGCATATAACCAAAGAGACCATCCTGAGTGGGGGTTGACCTCGTTTGTTTCCCTGACGTCAGACTAATGCCGAAATGGTACAATCCTTCAAGTCCCAATCCTTCGCCACCAATAAAGGCATTATCTATCTATCTATCTATCTATCTATCTATCTATCTATCTATCTATCTATCTATCTATCTATCTATCTATCCAAACCAAAACGCAATAATTACATTTAAACACACCAATACCGAAACACAAGATTGCCAGTCCAAACGGTCCGTTCTCCGAGGTGTGAACGTGAAGGAGTGTGTTGAGCATTTCAACAACCACTGGCCTCCACAGGATTGAGGAGATTAACCGGTAAGGGGATACACTTGAAGATTGAAACAATATTACTGGGGTAGCTTATCTTGTTTTATTCTTTAATATTTTATTCATATAATTTGTGTAATTGCAGGGTCCTTTCTACATACCAAAGTTCACAGATCTGATGAACATGCGATTTACAGTAGATGAGGAAGTGGCCGACTACCTGCAACATTGCTCCCACTTCTCGTGCCAGGGATTACCCACCTCCATAGTGGATAACTCCCAAACTACTGTGTGTTGAGGACGGGGAGAGCGGGTATAAGTTCACAGATATGAGGCTCGAATCCTCACGCTCACTTGAACAGAAATATTTTATAAACTATTAACTGTCAGCGTGGATATTGGTTCAGAAACACCCGGTCAATGCATGTGAGATTTTCTAAGTGAAATGCCATGTCCTGTGGTTCGGAATCCACGTAAAAAGGAGGTCCCGTGGCTCATGGTCTCGAGATTAACGGTCACGTTAAACTACAAGCTTTTTGGTTCTGAAACAGAGGACGGTGTGGTCAGATTAAGCAAAAAAGAAGCCGTTGCTTAAGACTATAACACCACTTAATTGTATGTATTTTGGGGCTTCGGAGGCATAGTCGTCAGCATGCTGAACTGCTATGCCCAAAATCGCGGGTTCAAATCCGGCCGAAGTCGTCGGATTTTTTAAGAGCGTTAAAATCCTTCAGCATACCTTTTTTCGGAGGGGAAGTAAAACATTTATGGCACGTAAAGGAACCTACCACTGCAATTGGCAGTGTGTAGCAAAATTTGAAGGTTATATTTGGCTATTTACAATCGCTCTATCAAGTTCCAACGTTCGCCGCTAGGTATTATAGACAGTAGCATCTGGTAGCCAAAGTTGGAACTACTTGAAATTGAACTTGTTGGGAGCTCTCGGGCGTTCAATCAAAAATACCCAGCTAATGGCCATTCGGCTGCGATTCATATATAATAAATTGTATTTATTTTCTCAGATTAGAAAGATTGAGAAGACACTCTTGCAAATTAATGCCGTGTACGTCTGGCCTGCCTGAACCCAAGCAAGTGAAGCCGGCGTAGCCGGCTTCACTGCGTGCATTTTTAGCCTGTCGGCACCCACTTTGGGGCCATAAGAGCTTTATCAAGGGGAGTTGGGACCTGGAGCTTAATAATTTAGGATGCGGGTTAGGTACATGTGTATCAGACTGGTCAGAATATGACCTGAGGTTAAGTGGAGGGCAGGAGTAGGAATTGTGGGAAAGGGAAGGGTTAGGAGAGATAAATGCAGCTAGCATAAAGCAGGAGAGCTTGAGCTCGTTTCCCAAGGCATAATAGAAGAAGAAAAAGATAGAAGGACAGCTGTAGTCGCATCTAGTGGCGTGCAGAGGGCCCGCGGACCATCAGGCACCATCCCGGAAGGGGGCGGCCGAGGCCGTCCCTCCGAGCAGGCGCGCAGCTAGGCCGCGGGGCAAGTGGGGGCTGTGAATTTGTTCCTGGAGTGTGAGGGTAGCTAATTAGCAAGTAATTAGCTGCTGGAGGATGTGAAGTATGCTTGTGAGGGCAGTGTTATTTAGTTTACCTGGGCCTGGAGGGGTGACGTGCATGGAGAGAAGGGAGGGAATGTTTCTTGATGGGTTTGTGCGTTGCCGATGCCAGTGTTGTTGTTTTAGCGCGTCCTTGATGAATTTGCAACCCAAGTAGGACGCGGCATGGGATCCCTTACAGTTTACACACGTAGGGGAGTCCCTGGGCACTATACATTCACTATGCCGGTGCGGCCCGCCGCAGCGGTTACACCTGACATCGTGTGTGCACTCGTGAGCTGAGTGATAGAGCCTTTGGCAACGGTAGCATTGAGTGATGAGAGTGGAGTGTTGTCTGGGAGGCGGGCGTCGCGACGCCGGTGTTCTTGACGGTGTAGGCGGTATGGATGCTGAAGGCTCGGAGGAGGAGTGGGGGGACGCTGAGGGCGAGGGAGTAGCAGAGCTATCTGAGGGATTGGCTTCTGCAGTTGTGTCAATGGCAACTGGGCTAGGGTCGCGTGAAGTCTGAATGCACTTATTCTTCCTCCTTGGCTTGGCAGGGGGTCGAATAAGGGCTTTTGAGGTTTGAGTCCAGTGATCGCTGGTTACTGGAGCTTCAGGCGTGGACTCTTCTTGATCATCTTCAAGAGTATCCTCTGTTTCAGAGCGGGAATCAAGTGTGTCTGTATCTGTGTCAGAGTCTGTGTTGTTATCAGGGTTTGGAGAGAGGAGAAACCTGCGGAGATTATCTGGGATATTCTCCAGAGCAGTATCTATAATTTCAAGATGCTCTTCAGAAGTAGGAACGACCATGATGTAATTCTGGCACGATTCCTCTATACAGGCTATAATGTCGTAGTGAGGGGCAAGTGCTTGGCAGATGGCCTGTCTGCGCTCAATGACTGAGGTGTTAACTGGAGCTGGATAGATCACGACCATCGTATGATCCAGAGGAACTGTCGTGAGCCGTGTGGCGCAAAGATGAAGGTCAGTGTTCATTCTCTCTATCCAGTTTTTGCTTGTGTGAGAGTCCATGATTAGGCGGAAAAAGAGAAGTGAGTGTGTGTGGGTGGGGGAGGGGGGGGGGGGGGGGGGGTAGATCAAATACACTTGGCAGATCGTGAAAGGAAAGAATAACTGTTCTGTCGCTCAGGGTTATCCAGTTTAAGTACAGTTGGAGCTGTGACACTGGGCGATCAGATTAGTTATTAGTTGATTAGTGAAGTTAATTAATTAAATGACTGCTTGAAGGGATGTGGCGGGAACCGGAAGGGGTTATGTGCAGAGGGAGGGGCCGACAGGCTCGATGTTGCCTCGACAGCGACGTTCGGAAGACTGTGTACGTCTGGAGATCAATCGTGTGTATTTGTAGTCTTGAGGCACTTACAAAAGCTAACCAATACAGGTCATGGAGGCCCATGGAGTAGCGGAAGGTAAACACTTCCACTTTTAGTGACATTGTTTTCCAGGAATTACCATAGCACTCATTTCTGTTATATGTTGACTCATCTGCGTTCCTAGAAATGGTAGGCCTAGTTTTGTTTCTAAAACCCACTATTTTGCTGGGAATTGCCTCTGAGTGCCACTGAGGCACGTATATCAAACGTCACTCCAAATAATTTCAACTGCACACAGAACACCGTATGTTTTATGATGTTTTTAAAATTGCTTATCCTCCAAGCTTGGCTTTACCCACAGACTCTGCGAGGTATAATTCCTCTACCGCCACAAGGATCAGGCGCGGATTCAAGGAGGGGGGGGCACGGGGGTCATGACCCCCCCCCCCCCCCAAACGGAGACCAATTTTTTTTCAAACGCAAAAAACGAAAACACAATTACCAGACAAATAAAACTTAACGAATTTTAACTGAAAAACAGTTTTTTTTAATTCAATACTGAAATATCGTTATTGGAATTATTATGTTCTGTACATATTTACAACTTCAAACCTCTTATATAAAAACGATTATTTATACAATAAAATCAACTCGTCTATTTTGTTTAGCAAACCTTGTGATTACGAATCGAAGTTTATAGTGATGTCACGATGAATGTGCAGCAATGCACGGATAGGAATTTGGGGCTTTTTTCGCACCAAAAATTTTTGCCGACGTCCAAACTGCAAGCTTGGTTGGCAATTTAAGCTGTAACTTTCTCCCTTTGTCGGTACCAACTCGACTTGACGAAATTGTAACGTATCTTGATACTTTTCTCGAAGCTCGATGTAAAAGTCGCAAAACACGCCGTTGCTATTTGTACGAATATTTTTGGTGTGCTAAACGCATCAAATTTCTATCCATGAAGCCTGCAAAAAAATTGGTCTAGTTTTGTACGTTTGGTTATTTTGTGATTGCATTTTTAGTGATACAATTTTTAGCCTACTTTTCACATTTTGCAAAAATGAGGAAAAAGTAGTCTTATGAGATCGGGCAAATGTCTGTCTGTCTGTCTGTCTGTCTGTCCTTCTGTCTGTCTGTCTGTCTGTCTGTCTGGCTGTGTGTGTCCCCCCCCCCTATCAACTCCTAAACGGCTGGAGCAATCAAAACAAAATTTGGTAGGAGTAAAGGTCTATACCCGAATATCTCACAGCCATATTTGAAAATGATGTCAGTGCTACCAACTGCTAAATATCGCAATTGAAATTTGAGCTCCATGTTGGATATCTTGGAAGGTATGAATGGGAGCTATTTCAAACTTGGCATACGTATAGATAATAATATTGCAGTTTAATTTCCAGGAGGCCATACATCGCTGTGTTGCCAAAATGATTATAAGCCTGCTGATTGGTCCAATTTTTAAATGCACATAACTTCTACACTATCAATTGGAATTCAACCAAATTTCGTATGTTGTATGCATACATAACCAGATATGACTGAGCGTATTCTTAAGGCCCACCAGTTCTGCCAACTGTTAATAAATGCTCCTAATTTATTTTATCCAAATACCAATATATCAGAAAGTATGCAAGCCAATAGCTCTAAACTTTGCACACGTATAGTACCTGGCATTCTAGACGAATTTGGACTAACTAATATACGTCAGTGCTGCCAACATGATTCTAAGCCTGCTGATAGGTCCAATTTTAAAATGCATGTAAATTCTATACTAACTAATGGATTTCATTCAAAATTGGCACAACAATAGATCATATTATTTCAGATTATTTCTGACCAATACATGCATGACATTGTTGCCAACATGATTTTACGCACGCTGTTAGATCCAATGTTTAACTGCATGTAACGTCCATGCTATTCATTGGACTTCAACCAAATTTTGTATTCTGTACCTTAAGACACGGAACTAAGAATATATTCAGTCATCAGGGCTGCCAACTGTAGTGCTCTATTATGCTACATTATGCAAGGTATACAGTATTTCGAAATAATTAGAAATTTCTATATTAGCAACTTAATTTCTTCATTATTCTAGATAGGTTCATATACTGTAGAATAATCATTGGCATGAAAAGTAGGCTCTTTAGTTCGTCACGGAACTTCTTGTTCTTAACAATTTCGATTCTCTTCCCCCACCCCCAACCAAACTCTAGATCGATTCTCTGACCCCCCCCCCCCCCCAACCAAACTCTAGATCCGCGCCTGACAAGGATATTGTCTTGGAGCTGGACAAACATTTTGTCAGCAGATACAACTGGGGATGATGACAGGCCGATCGCCCACGTGACCGCTAACTTGGGTATAATTAAGGAAGGCTCAGGGAAGTGAGAAGTGCAGTTCAATTCTACAATGAACATTCAACGGGAAACAACCTGGACTTATTCAAACATATAGTGTCTTTGTTTCTGCCTGCTGTGAGATCACATTAACTCGTGCATCCTACCTACTAATTTCCTGCACATAATTATTTTATTTTAGTATTTAGTTGTAGAATTAATCTTATATATAAAAGTGAAAGTCTGTATGTATGTATGTATGTGGGTGGGTGGGTTGGTTCCGTATACAAATCTACACCGTTCCACCAATCTCAACCAAATTTTGCATACACATAGTTTAGGACCCAGAAGGAACCGCTGGCTACATGAATTTTCGATAGTCTTTCTCATTCTTCTGATTTCGGCCCTTTTGCACTCAAGCACAGGCTAATCAAATCATAAAATATACTCATGAAGGAATGGCAAGGCAGATAGTTTCCATGGCAACATAGCTCAAGTCGAGACACGGCCGACTGGATACAAGTTGCGCTCTGCACTACCGGTATAGAAAATGAGGATCTTTACTTGAAATCCCGTTAGTTACTCAATTGCTCACACAGCACTTTCAACCGAGTTTAGCTTAAGAAAGACTTGACACTATCTATAATATATATGTCAAATACCACTCACTCACTCACTCATTCATTCATCGCGAAATCTCAGAAACCACCGAACGGATTGGAATGAAATTTGGCATGCAGCTTCCTCAAGGGCCGTAAATGCCCACTATGAGAGGATTTGTGGATATTCAAGTTCTTAAGGGGTGTTAAGGGGGCAGGCCTGCATTTCATTGAATAGCAATATCTCCCGATTGGTTTCATTGGGGGATGTGATACTCGGCATATAAACTCATCATTAAAAATAAGAAGACACGTGTCTGAGGGTTTTTCGATGTGGTGTATATTATGAGGTGAAAGGGGTGAAAAGTGGGGATTGAAAGATTCCTAACGGAGCGTGTATCTCTTAAACGACATAGGCGATGAGTTTGAAACTCAGCGAACAAAATCAACATAAAAAAGAAGTAAATATGTGTTTGACCATTTTTTTTTCATAAATCCAATTTAAGGGGCCCATGGGGAGGAGTGAAATTTCGGGGGAAAATAAAACAGGAAAGAAAGTGTCCTAACTGATTGACTGACTCACTCACTCGTCAAACTCAGGGAAAAAACTGCTTTAAAGTAAGTAAATAGCTGTTCGACAGTTTTTTTCATAAATCAAATTCAAGGGGTTCATCGGGAGGGGTGAAATTCTGAAGGAAAAAAAAATGAAAGAAAATGTCCTGACTCATTCACTCACTCATCATCGCCCAGCCAAAAATTTTGAAGTTGGAAACATGGCATTTCGGGGATATGTTCGTTGTATGTCAAAACCGTACACTAAGAGAGGATTTTTGGATATTTAGGTTCTAAAGGGGTCTTAAGGGGGTTATACCTGCATTTCATGGAATAACAATATCTCACGAGTGGTTTCATTTGTGGATGTGACACTCAACATATATACTAATCATTAAAAATAAGCAGACATGTGTCTAAGGGTTTTTCTATGTGTTTTATTATTATGAGGTGAAAGGGGTGAAAAGTGGGGGGGGGGGGGGGTTGAAGGATTTCAAACGGAGCGTGTAGGCCTATCTCTTAAACGACATAGGCGAGAAATTTGAAACTCAGCGGAAAAAATCAGCTTAAAAAGTAAGTAAATCGGTGTTCGACCGTTTTTTCATAAATTAATTTAAGGGGCCAATGGAGTGGGGTGAAATTATGGGGGGGGGGGGGGAGAGAAAGTGTCCTAACTGACTGACTAACTCACTCATCAAAGTCAGGGGAAAAAGACTGCTTAAAAATATGTTAATAGGTGTTCAAGCGTTTTCTCATCAATCCAATTTAAGGGGCCCATCGGGAGGGATGAAATTGTGGTAAAAATAATTGAAAGAAAATGTCCTGTCTGACTCACTCACTCATCACGCCCAGCGAAAACTATTAAAGTTGGAAACATGGAATTTTGGGAATATGTTCGCTGTATGTCGAAATCGTCAACTAAGGAATGATTTTTGTTTAGGGGGTTTTAAAGAGGTGTATTTCATTGAATAACGTTATCTCATGAGTTGTTTGTTTGGGGATGTGATATTCGGTATATAAACTAATCATTAAAAATAATCAGATATTTGTCTAAGGTTTTATCGATGTGGTGTATATTATGAAGTGAAAGGGGTGAAAATTGGGGGTTGAGGGATTCTTAACGGAGCGTGTATCTCTGAAACGACATCGGCGAGAAGTTTGAAATTCGGAGGAAAAAAACAGCTTAAAATACAAGTAAATAGGTGTTCGACCGTTTTTCCATAAATCCAATTTAAGGGACCCTTGGAGAGGGGTGAAATTCTGGGTGGAAAAACAGGAAAGAAAGTGTCCTAGCTGATTGACTCACTCACTCACTCATCAAACTCAGGGGGAAAGCAGCTTTAAATAAGTAAATAGGTGTTTGACCGTTTGTTTCTTAAATCCAATTTAAGGGGTTCATGGGGAGGGGTGAAATTATCAAAAATAAATGAAAGAAAATGTCCTGACTGACTCACTCACTCATCATCGCCCAGCCAAAATTATGAAATTTTGGGGATATGTTCGTTGTATGTCGGAAACAACCACTAAGGAAAGAGTTTTGGATATTCAGGTTCTAAAGAGGTGTTAAGGGGGGGTAAACGTGCATTTCATTGAATAACAATATTTCACGAGTGGTTTCATTTGGGGATGTGATACTTGGCATATATACTAATCATTAAAAATAAGCTGACACATGCCAAATGGTTTTTCGATGTAGTGTATATTATGAGGTGAAAGGGATGAAAAGTGGGGGTTGAAAGATTCCTAACGGAGCGTGTATCTCTTAAACGACATAGACGAGGAGTTTGAAACTCGGAGGAAATCAATCAGCTTATAAATAAATAAATAAATAAAATAAAATAAAATAAATAGGTGTTCGACAGTTTTTTCATAAATGCAATTTAAGGGGCCTATGGGGAGGGGTGAAATTCTGGAAGAAAAACGTCCACTAAGGAAGGAATTTTGGATGTTCACTCTCATCGACCAACCAAAACTATTAAAGTTAGAAGAATGATATTTTGGGGATATGTTTCTTCTGTGTCGAAAACGTCTACTAAGGAGGGATTTTTGGATATTCAGGTTATAAAGGGGTGTTAACGGGGTTAAACCTGCATTTCATTGAATAACAATATGACACGACTATGACGCGAGCGATGCGAGGCTAAAAATGAGATGGTGTGTGTCTGTGTATTACTCAATCACGCAAGTACCACTGGTCCGATTTACATGAATTTTACATGGAAGTAGCTGATTTACCTGGTTAACTTATAGGTTACTTTTGATTTCAATACTTTGCACTATTTAAAGATGGCGACCATTTTAGTCACGTCAATACACCCTTTGGTTTCAACTTTCATATTTCCATTTCAAATAAAAAGAGAACGCTAAGAAATAGCAAACTTTTGATGGCATATACGAGGTTTAAAATTACATTTTCTATCTGAAAGGTATCTCCAACGGTTAGCGAGTAAAACCTAAATTTGTGCTATAAAACACAGTCATCGCCGAGCGGTGTAGTTGGACAAAATGTTCCATCCTTAATCTCCCTCTGCGCAGCACCTCGCCTATCCCCTGTTTTAACTGTCACCTTCACATTTTAATTTATTTATGACGCGTAGTGAAGCACGGGTACTTCAGCTAGTTTAAAATAAAAGTTCAAAATTAAGCCTGTCTATTATTCTCAAATTGTATATAATTATGTGTAACCAAATGTTTCCTTTTATTAGGTACAACCTATACCTGGTAGATGCACAATACATACACATAAATAATAAATAAATAAATAAGTCGACCGTGGACCTGTTGAAAGGAACCGGCCCAGCATTTAACTGGGGATGAAAATGGGAAACCACGGTAAACCATCTTCAGGACAGCCAAGGTGGAATTTTAACCCAAGTTCTCCCCATACCAGCAAGGCACGACTGTTTTATGAATAAATAAATATTGGCTGGTTTCTCAGTTTAGGGGCTGCGACAACGCGGTCATGTAGCCCCATGTACTTTGGGTGTGTGTAGAATCTCTCTGATAACCGGTGTTAATTGTGATGGCTGTATTAGTGTGTGTTATCTGTGATTCAGGTAAGGACTGCAGACGATCAATTTCAAGTAGTTCCTACTTTTGTTACCAAATGCTACTATCAAAGACACCTAGCTGTATACTTGGCTACTAGATGCCACTTCAACTGGCACCTGGTGACGAACGTTGGAACCTAATAGAGCGTTAATCAAATCTAACCTACAAATTTTGCTTCACACAATTGTAGTTAGTGGAAGGTTCATTTGCATGCCATGGGCCCGCCGGCTTTACGTCCCCTCCAAAGGAAGGCATACTGTGGGATTATTAATGCTCTTAAAAATCCGACGACTTCGGACGGTTTTGAACCCGGGATCTTGGGCATAGAAGCTCAGCATGCAAGCAACTACGCCACCGAAGCCGCTGAATAAATATTAATTATTACAAATTTAGGCAATATCTGCAGTGGAATACGAACATTAATTTTATTACAGCGAAGGAATAACCCAGATTAATCAGTAATTAAAAGGGATATGACGGCATTGATTAACGCTAATATTGCCTCTAGGGCCCAAAATAGTCCGTTAGCATGTTCCGGTAATAGTCCTAATGATGATGCATGTGGGGGCGTGGTGGCTCAGCGGTCTAGCTGTATGCCTCTCACCAAGGCGGTCCGGGTTCGATTCCCGGTCAATGCATGTGAGATTTTCGAAGTGAAATGCCATGTCCTGTGGTTCGGATTCCACGTAAAAAGGAGGTCCCGTGGCTCATGATCTCAAGATTAACGGTCACGTTAAACTACAAGCTTCCTTTTTTGATTATGCATGTGTTCACATCTAGACTATACCATACTTCCCGTTCTAACAATCTGGTTCTTGTCTCCTCTTTGATGGCCCATTTAACAATATCAGGTTTTCGATACAGACACTTCTGCTTCCTCCATCGATCCAAGATTTATTATTCAACTCTTTAGTAATCCTAACGATCGTGGACGACTTTCATCAATAACGCGTGCCGCACTTACAATCATTCACGCCGCACTTACAAGCATTCACGCACGGATGAAAGACTTACAGCCCATTATTCTTCCAGCAGGTACAAAAGTCTTCCACATTATCGTTGCGTATCGAAGCCTCAATCTGCCTAGCATAATATGTACTTGTCTATGCACCAAATATATCCTAGCGAGAGAAACGTTTTTCCTTGAAGACATAAGGCTCAAGGAATCGCTACCAAATACAGGCTCTTACAAAGAAGTAATAGAAGGAAGGAAAGAGAAGGAGAAAGAGATAGATACTGACTTCTTCGGAACAGACCAACACTAATCAAATACAAAGGTACGTATTCATAGGACTCGCGATTCATGGATTCCACCATACATACAATGTGTGTAGATACAAAATGTCATCAAGTAAATGAACAATGTGCGCAAAATATGTGACAAAAAAGTTCGAATTTTACCACTTCAATCACTGCAAAGATAAAACAGGGTCATTAAATGAACTTATACGGCAAACAAATAGGCATACGGGACTGATGTCTTAGCTCCTAAATAAAGCACCAAAGTAGACATACGGGACTGATGTCTTAGCTCCTAAATAAAGCTCCCAAGTTGACATACAGGGCTAATGTCTTAGCTCCTAAATAATGCACTAAAGTTGACATACAGGGCTGATGTCTTAGCTCCTAAATAAAGCAATAATGTAGACATACGGGGCTGATGTCTTAGCTCCTAAATAAAGCACCAAGGTAGACATTCGAATTATTATGTACACAACATTGGTTTCAAAACACATTGCTCTTAACTTAGGGCATTGTTCGTCAAGTGTCTTCTTTTGATTTACTTTATTATTGGTCGCTACATCTCGGCTTGGTCGAACCTGTGTTTTCTCCTACACGCTCTTGCTCAGAGCGAACCTCAAATCATTTCTTGCACCAGCCAATATCTTTGTTATTTTTTAAATCATCAATTAAGTCGAGAATACCCTCTCCCTGTCCTGAAAGTTATTTTGCCACATGAAACATTAGTTTGACCTGTTGCCACCTCTTGATGAACGCAGTATTTTTACATTTGTCTGTTGGCACAGGCTAGAGCAAAATATGGCTTCTCACTGATGTCTCAGTCTCATTCACGGTTGTGATTAAATGGAAGCTACTGAGGTATGAGTGGTGCCTAGTAACTTCAATATAGTGCTGCCATGTGTTTTTGCGGGTTTGTAGAAGGATGTCTCATAATTAACGTCGTGTTTTAAGTTTGGTGTTTTATAAGATAGAATTGGATTCTTTGGTTTGCAAATGTTATTTACAAGAGGCCATGACTAGAATTGCGTATATTGCGAGAGTGGGTCAGTCATCAGTTGTTGATGCATAATCACAAATGAGTCGTCTACTAGCAAAAACTCGTTTAATCCACTTATGAATAAGGGTCATGTCGTAAAATTATTTATTTGATTTTTTATTTACTTTATTTCGCTTTATTTTGTTTTAAATTGTTTTGTTTTCTTTTGTTTTATTTTGTTCTTGTTAGGTAGATTTCATTAGAAAGCTAACTATTACAATGGGCACCATGTTTCGACTCCCGGAAAATTTCGACATATCTTCGCGTTTCACATCCCTTAGACCCCAAAACCACCGTCAGTTCAAAAGTTTATATATAATTTATGTATATATGTATATATGTATCTATCTCTATATATATATCACTTTCTTGTGGACACGATAACTACCGCAATTTTGCACCAATCACTTTGAAATTTTTACATAATATGTATCCCTATAAAATCTCGGTCGAGTTCGTCAATGGGTACAATCGGTCGACGGGGGTGAACATGGGGGGCATTTTTTTTAAAGTGAAATATAGCTATAACTCTCTTAATATTTGAAATATTGAATCCATTCAAAGTTCATACTATGTGTCGGATAAGGCCCTAACATTTATGTATGAAAAGTTTTTTGATAGCACCAACCATTGACCAAAGGAGTGAGAAAAAGTGGGTTTTTCGGGAAACATTAATCATATCTCTCATAATAGGCACAATATAAAAACCGTAAGAAATGGACAATATTCCCCTAATAATTACCTAAAACGTTTGTCTGAAAGAAAAGTCTGCGGCTGTGCGAAATATTTCACCAGCATTCAGTATCTCCGAAACTGTTACCGATATCACCCTGACATTTTGTACGGTGATAAAGAGGATTACTAGAAGTTCATTTATGAGACTTTCAGAAACCTGGTAACTACAAAACCAACATGGCGGCCAAGAGAATTTGAGACTTTCAAATAGACTATTCTCGCGATTTAACCATCCAAACGTAATGAAACATGGTTCAGCAAATGTTTATACACATTGTAATACACTGGCTTCTAATTTAGTTTAATTGTTTACATAACCTCAAAATGGCAGCTGCGCGAAATATTTCACTGGCATTCAATATCTCCGAAACTATTTATGATATCGCCCTGAAATATTGTACGGAGATAAAGGACACTGCTACAAGTTTATCTGTGTACCTTCAAAAACCTGTAAAATACAAAACGAACATGGCGGCCAAGCGAAGATGAAACATTTTACCAGACTCGTGACTAAACCATCTGAGCGCAGTGAAATGTGGTACAATAAATGATTATAGATATTGCATTGCACTGGCATCTAATTTAGTTCAATTGTTTATATAACTTCAAGATGGGGGCAGTGCGAAATTTAAAAATTAAGTTTTTATTTCTTGTGTCGTAATCATGCAATCGAAGTGAAAGTTTGAATAATGAAGCAACGCAATAATTTTCCTTTAATGGTTCATAACTCTATGGCCTATTCATATAGCAATCCAAAATGGCGAGCATCCGAAATATTTTGACGGTTCTCAATATCTACGAATCTTTTACAGCAATCAAACTGATTTTTTTAATGTTCATAGAGGCTATGGACATAAGTTCACCTATATGACTTTCAGTAACCTGGTGAGCACAAATCCAACATGGCGGCGACGCGAAATAGAAATGTTTAAATGGACGTTTCTCGCAATTTTACCATCCGAGTGCAGTAAAACTTTGCACGTTAAATGCGTATATAAATATTAATCCACTGGCATCTAGTTTATTTCAATTGTTTTCATAACCATAAGATGGCAGCTGTGCGAAATTTTCAAATCTCGTTTTTTACTTCGTGTGTCCTAATCATGCGATTGAAGTCTGAATACCACAAGTACAAAATAATCTTCATGTAATAGTACATAAATACAAATCCAACCTGGCATTCATCTGAAATATTTAGACGGTTCTCAATATCTACGAATCTATCTCAACAATCAAACTTAAATTTTGTATTTTGATAGAGGCAATTAACATAAGTAGGATATATGAAAATAGTCTGTATAGTTCTTCACAGAACTACTTTTTATACTTGTGGTCGCACTGTCCTGATGCAAGGTTTCGACACTGATGTGTAACTATCTAACGGCCTGTTACTTCTTCACGCAAAATTTTATCTCCCGTAGAGATTTTGGTTGGTTCCTCAGTTTCGGGGCTGCGACAACGCGGTCATGTAACCCCGTGTACTTTGGGTGAGTGTAGAAAGTGTCTGATAAACGGTGTGAATTGTGTTGGCTGTATTAGTTTGTAATTCAGATAAGGACTGCAGACGGTCAATTTCAAGCAGTAGTTCCTAATTTTTTTGATATGATCCACCATTACGCCAAGAGATGAGAACAAGATGTTCAGTAAAGAACATATAGCCTACTTTCTCCTAAATGCATGGGTATTGTTATAACTCTTTGTCCTTTTCAAGGCGTATAATTGAATGTTGGTTGTAGTAGCTTGTTGAAATACAACGTGCTATAGGGATATTAAACATGAATATGAGGTGCCCTTTGCTAGTGCTACCTCTGTAAAAAATTTCATTCAATTCGGTTTCACCGTGTTCGAATTAATAGGGGGAATCGATTTTCACACAAAGATGGCCGCCATCCGCAAACTATTAGACTAATGACCTATTAGATTGGTCAAAGGATGCTCCCTCGATAAAGGTATGTTTTTGCAAAATTTGGTAGAGATCGGATGATTATGTTAGTCGTAATTTGATTTAAGCTTTGAACATTTGTGTGGCCGCCATTACGTTTCTGTCAAGATGGCGGCGATATAAAACATGACACTGAGGTGCCCTTTGCCAGTGCTACCTCTGTACCAAATTTAAAAAATCCCGACGACTTCGGCTGGGTTTGAACGCGCGATCTTGGATATAGAAGCACAGCATGCTACCAACTACGCCACCGAAGCCGCCTATTTTTAATTCAACAGATATCGGCACAGATAAATTCAGACTATTCTCGTTGAACGCACATCACTTTCAAACTCCCCATTTATTGGCAATTTCTCTGTATGTGCTGCCGGACCCTCTTGTCCCACGGACCACCGTTTGGGAACTAATGCTCTAAACGAATAATTATTTAGTGAAGGCCATGAGGTGAGTGGTAAACAAGTACGCTTCACGGCTAGGTTGATGCGCTTCCACGGTCAAGGTTGCTACTGTGCTCTCTACATCAGTCGTCAAACAGCTGTTTAACTCCAGCAGGCCATGTAAAATATTCGTGGACTGGCTGCGTGGCTCAGCGGTAACGTTCTCGCTTGCTGGGCCCTAGGCTGCAGGTTCGTATCCTGGCGCAATCAGCTGGCATTTGAGGGTGCGCAAATGCGAGGGAGCCGTGTCAGTAGATTTACTGGTGCGTTAAAGATCTCATTCGGGGCAAAATTTGGCACCCCAGCGTTTCTAAAAGCAACAGTAGTTAAAAGGGATGTAAAACCAATAACATTATTATTATTATTATTATTATTATTATTATTATTATTAAAATATTCGTGTAACCATGCGCGTTGAATCGCTCAACACGATCGCGATGAGTAGCTGCAGAAAGTCCGGGGATTGGAGGTTCGAAACCAGGTGCTGACAGTGGCTACCCTGAGTGTGGTTTGCTAGATGAACTCCATTACAAGACAAAGAAGCGGGGCTGCAAATGAACCCAACAAAAACCAAAATAATTACACATTCGGAAGAGTTACCAATCATAGTGAATGCCACACCTATAGAATATTGCAGCGAGTATACCGTATATACTTGGGCCAAGCAATAAGTACAGCACAATCGAGCGACCGAGAAATCAAAAGAAGGATAGGATTGACGTGGGGGAAATTCTGGAGCCTAAGCTTCATTCTTATGGATAAATTGCGGCTTTGGTGACGGAGTTAGTAGCATACTGAACTGCTGTGCCCAAGATAGCGGGTTCAAACCCGGCCGAAATCGGATTGTTTAAGAGTGTTAAAATCCTTCAGTATGCCTTCCTTCGGAGGGGAAGTAAAGCCGGCGATCCCATGCCATAGATTTATGGCATGTAAAAGATCCTTCCACAGACTAAACTTGTATGAAGCTAAATTTCTAGGTTAGATTTCGTTGGTACGCTCTATCAAAGTTCCAACGTTTACTACTAGGTATCATTGACATCTGATAGCGAAAGTTGGAACTACTTGAAATTGAACGGATCTTGTAGCTCACCCTAGGGGTGTCCGCTTGAAGCAGCTACAGCCTCTGGCGAGCCGAACATGTCCTCGGACACTCCCGGCACTAAAAGCCATACAATAAATAAATACATAAATAAATAAATAAATAAATAAATCGATAAATCATTGAGCTGTCACCCCAGTGTTAATCTATGGATGCCAAACTTGGTCATTTAGTAAATGTCAGTCATGGCTGCTCCAAATCTGTCAACGGAAAATGGAAAGGAGGATCCTAGGGGTTTTACTAAGCTAAGTAAGACGGATCTGAGAAATAGAAGTGATGTGGAGGACACTGCTACAAGAGCTCGGCAACTGAAATGGTGCTGGGGTGGACACATATCCAGAATGCACCAGGAGATATGGGCCTACTCTACGACAATGTGGGACCCAAGAGCTGGCAAGAGAAGCAGAGGACGCCTCCGTCGCAAATGGTTGGACGAATTTTGGTTCGAGGCAGGTGTTACGTGGACCAGAAACGCCAGGGATAGAGAGAGAGAGCTATGGAAGGGAATTCAGATCAGTGTAATAGTGTCAAAATGTAAATACCGAAGTAAGGATGTTTGTTAATTTCATTTGTATTAATGTGTGTCAATATGTATTTCGGAAAGACATCTGTCAAGAACTGTCTTCTCACGGGAGACTACTTGAGCCACCCCTTACCACTCCGGTAGGAGGCCCTTGCCCATCAGGGATATACGGGCTGATCTTATCTTATTCGATATAGGATCTATCTGAAATTTAGCGTACACACTTACGCGTTGACAAGTATTCCGACTACTAGTTACCATGACAACAAGTGCAAGCACATATGCTACATAAACGTCAAGCACATATGCTACATAAACGTCATAGTTTGACAACCACGTGGCGGCTAGCTTTATTGGCTGTCGCTCCGGAGGTCCGGGTTCCCATCCCGACTCAGAAAAAAGCAATCTGATGTGAGGGCTGTATCGGGGTTCAATCAGGCTCGTGAGACAAAACTGAGGAGAAGGGGGTTCGATTCCCACCTCAGCCATCCTGGATGTCGTATTTCGTGGTTTCCCCACTTCTATTCCAGGCAAATACCGAGATCTATTAATAGACAAACACCGTTTTTGTATGTTGCAATTATAGCATTTAACCATCATCTCAGCAGAGTATTCATAGGTCATTTGTGCATATTAGTTTACAATTGTAGTTTAGGGTTTATTGCTTAAGTGTATCACAGTGATAGTATCTGCACCTTCATAGATTAGTTACGGGAGAGAGACTGTTTGTTGATGGGATCGTCATTTCTCAGTCTTGCAACGTTATAGTTTTTTTTTTTTTTGGGTGCTTAATGCTTTAGTATTTATGCCAACCTTTACAAGAATTTGCTCTGCCTGTTGTTTTTGGAGGGCAGAGACCGTTTGGTGGGGGGTCATTGTGGGTTTGGTAGTGTTTTGTAGAGCTATTTTGTCTTGTATATTTGGCTCTGATGATGTTCCCTTGACTAACGAAACATGTCATCCAACAATTTTCTCCTTCTTCCATAATTACGTGTTGTTGTTCATTAGGTTCCCGGTCAATGCATGTGAGATTTTCGAAGTGAAATGCCATGTCCTGTGGTTCGGATTCCACGTAAAACGGAGGTCCCGTGGCTCATGATCTCAAGATTAACGGTCACGTTTAACTACAAGCTTTCTTCCTTCCTTTTTTATTGTTGATTATTTTACGGATTTGCGACATTCTGGTAATAAAGCCCCGTGTACTCGGGAGAAAGTAAAATTTGTCTGATAATTTGTGTCACTGTGATGTCTGTAGTAGTGTGTTGGTTGGTTCCTCAGTTTAGGGGCTGCGACAACGCGGTCATGTAGCCCCGTGCACTTTGTGAGTGTAGAATCTGTCTGATAACCAGTGTTAATTGTGATGGCTGTATTAGTGTGCTATCTGTAATTCAGGTAAGGACTACGGACTATCAATTTCAAGCAGTTCCTATTTTTGCTATCAAATGCTACCGTGAACGACATTTAGCCGTTAACTTGGTTACTAGATGCCACTGTGACCGGGACCTGGTGGCGGACGTTGTAACTATAGAGAGTTAATCAAATCTGACCTACAAACTTAGCTTCATACAATGGTAGTTAGTGGAAGGTTCTTTTTCATGCCATAAATCTATGACATGGGCCCGCCGGCTTTACTTCCCCTCCGAAGGAAGGCATACTGAGGGAGCTAGTGTGTGTATTTGTAATTGAGGTAGAATATGGGTATGAAGCGGCCGTGGCCTTAGGTTAGGTACCGTCCCGGTACCACGGAAATCCACTAGTTAGTTACTGTTGTTTTAAGGGGTGGAACTACGATGTCATCTGCTCCGGAAAACCACTAGCAGAATGGCTGAGGTGGGAATCTAGCTCGCCTCTTCTCAGTTTTACCTCACGAGGCTGAGTGTATCCGGTTACAACTCTCAGACCATAATTAAATTTATTGGCAGAGCTGGGAATCGAACCCGGGTATCCGTAGTTCATTACACACGTTATTTTCTTCAGGTAATCTATTCGCATGTCCCAGTAATTGAGATTTTGTTGTGTTGACCGACTGAAAGTTATAATAACAACAAGCAACTTGATCATTGTTGGAGGAGTAGTAAAGAACTGCACGTTTACTCTGGCTCAGGATGTCCGTTTAGTGATCCCTTGTCTTGGTTGGTAGGGACCAATCAGATGACCTACATACAGGATCTAGGGATGGCTGTATTCTAAGCCATCAGTCACTATTACTATTCTATTCCCGTGGAAGTAAACCTTTGTTACGGTCTTAAAATACCTCTCGCCTTTCGCTATGCAGTGCATCCAACTGGCAGCAGTGTGTGTGTCGGGATGATAAGTTCGAAAGTGGCTCACGTCATGGTAGCTATTATTGTCTCAAATATCGTACTGGCCATAGCATTGGCTGCACCAAGTTCTATCCTTGCTTTCTGGCGATCTAACAGAGCGAATATTTAGAAATGTGATCTCATATTACTGTCATAAGTATAATTAGGGCTCATAATCAGAAACGTCTTTACGATGTACGGAATAGAAGTTTTCAATTAAACGCTTAAAACTCTCCCATAGAAATCGTTTTTGAAATAAAACATTTCTTTTTGTAATCGAAATTAAATGTTTTTCAGTCAGTCAGCACGATTGTATCCAATCGTAATGGGTGTTACCCTAATACCATAAATATACACATTAATTGATTATGTGTTAATTAATTCAGGAATTTATTAATCTCATGTAAACACACCATAATTAATTATTACTTAATTCATTAAGTTATTAATTATTAATTCATTCATTTATTAATTTCGTGTGAATATACATTAATTAATTAATTAATTATTTATTAATCTCGTGTAAATACACATTAATTAATTATTTACTTAATTCATTATGTTATTAATTATTAATTCATTCATTTATTAATTTCGTGTGAATATACATAATTTAATTAATTATTTATTAATCTCGGTCGCCTCCGTAGCGTAGCGGTCAGCATAGTTAGCTGCCGCTCTGGAGGTCCTGGGTTCGATTCCCGGCTCTGCCACGAAATTTGAAAAGTGGTACGAGGACTGGAACGGGGTCTACTCAGCCTCGAGTGGCCCAAATGAGTAGAGGGGGTTCGATTCCCCCTCAGCCATCCTCGAAGTGGTTTTCCGTGGTTTCCCACTTCGTCTTCGGGCAAATGCCGGGATGGTACCTTCTTCAAGGCCACGGCCGCCTCCTTCCCTCTTCCTTGCCTATCCATCCTGACCTTCCATTAACTTCCCTCATGAGGCCCCTGTTCGCTTTGCAGGTGAGGCCGCCTGGGCGAGGTGCCAATCCCACCTCACCAGTTGTATCCCCTCCGATTAGATGTTCCCAGCTCTAGGACACTGCCCGTAGAGGCGGTAGTGGTGAGTTCCCTCGCTGAGTCCGTGGGTTCCACCAACCTGGAGGGTAAACGACTAAGAAAAGAAGAAGAGAAAATATTTAAAACACTAAGGTGATTTTTGTTATCACGAGATTGAGAGAACGACAGAACCGATTTACTTCGTAGAGCACTCTAACGAAAGCTCTTGGCCTGTAGATTTGCAGAGTGTCTCTAAAAGAAACAAATATGTTACAGTTTATTTTTAAATGAATATAGAATATAGCAGAATTCTTTCCCCTCACGCATGCGCACCATCCACCTTGGCTCATGACAAAATGGCGGTGAGAAGTCTATTAAAATGTAATATTATTTAATAACTCTACGCGCCTATGTATAGCCTAAAGCTTCCATGTAATTGAAAACATACATTAACCAAATTCTGACAATAAAATATAGTAACAGTATGAACGTATACGAATGTGCAACATTAATTCTTTTGTTAATGAAATGGATTATTTTCTTCAGACAGCTGGTTTTGAAGATAGTGAATGGTTGCTTCTGCTTCTCAACGAGAGTGTGCGAATAGCTATTTGGTTAAGGTGACTGATTGCGGATCCAAGGAGCACAGGTTCGATCCCACCTCTCGTCAGTCTTTTTACCACTGAAATATTGTTTTATCAAGGAGTATTAGTAACCTTTTATGTCAGTTAAAGATACATATTTCTACATTCCCTCTCAATACGTTTTATATCCGTTTTACCATTGCATTACAGCATGTGATCAAAAGAGCTAACTGTTGTCCTCAATACGCCGTGTGAATATCTGCAATCAGTTCCAGTAACTGACCACAGATGGCAGTATCTCGCCCATATAGTTCCAGTAATTAACAACAGATGATAGCACCATTGCATCGATATATTTAAAACACAAGACATGGAGGGTTTTCACGCGATAGTTATTTATGAGAATTATAAAGGAGGGGAATATTTTCTATGATGTTTCCACGATATGTATACTGGAATCGAGTTATAATAATAACGTTTAATTGCGCACGAGTTGTGCAAAATTACAAATAATATGCAAGGTAAGATGCACTTCAGCCAATGCAGTAATCTATGATGGTCTACCCTCTATTCCTACAATGAAGAACGTGATAACGTTCACAGATTCCGTCACACAGCTCACAGACACAGGTCGGGTCCGGATCATGGAATGTCTGTCTTGCACATTCTATGGTGGAAGCCGTGCACAGCCAAAGGGGTCACAATGTGCCGCAAGTCCTGATTCGGTTCCATCCAAGCTCTGTTCATCATCGGCCGAGTAGAACTCTTCCCAGATTTCCCTTCTTTTCAACGTTCTTTCTGCTTGATCCCTCTTCCAGCAGGTCGTAGTATGCAAAGCGAACTTGAATCTGAAATCCTCCATCAAGAAGGGTTCCCGAGAGTTATAAAAGAAGGGAAATGTTGAAGAACATTAACTGACAATTGAATGTGTAGGCTATGTGGTTTATGTACCTTAATATTGCAATTTCTTCCCAATGCTTCGGTTGTCAAGTTGGTAGCGTCCTAGACTAAAAGTTATAATTATGCATCGTCGATATACTCTTAAATTATTAAAGAAAAAAGTAGTTTTCCAGGCACTCGCGTGTGTCCTCAATTGCTTTCCCCATGAGACACACTTAGCAAACATAATTCGTTTGAAGGGCTCCGACATCGTGGTCACTCAGCCCCGTGTTCTTTGTTGTGTATGTGTAAAATGTTCTCTGATAACCTGTGTTATTGTGATGGCTGCATTAATGTGTGTATTTGTAATAAGGTTGGGAATTGCAAGAAGACGGCAGAGGCCTTAAGTTAGGAACCATCCCGGTATTTGCCTTGAGTGGAAGTGGGAAACCTCGGAAAACCACATCCAAGTTTGTCGAGGTGGGAATCAAACCTTCCTCTTCTTAGTTATACCTCAAGAGACTGAATGTGCCCCGTTTTTGCCCTCAGACCAGAATTAAATTTCTTGGCAGAGCAGGAAATGTAACCCAGGTCTCCGGGGCAATAGCCAAGAATGGGTGGGCTTCCATGTGTTAATACGATTTTTGACATGCACGGGACATAGAATTCTAAAACTGTCTCCATTAGGGTGACTGCTGAAGTGAGTATTGAGTATAGGCCTATGTTCATTCCAGTAGTTGGCGAAGTGATTCTATGTTCCCCTGCAAAATGTACTGCCATAACCTATAACAGGTGATGGAAATTGCTTATTTAGAGCAGTTTTGTACTTTTTTTTTTGCGTATGGCTTTTAGTGCCGGGAGTGTCCGAGGACATGTTCGGCTCGCCAGTTTTGTAGCTGCTTCGAGACGGACACCCAATGGGTGAGCTACAAGTACCGTTGGGGAGGGAAGTTGGAATGTAAGGACGAGGAGTTGGAAGGTAGCGGCTGTAACCTATAGTTAGGGACCAACCCCGGCATTTGCCTGGAAGGAAGATGGGAAACCACAGAAGACCGTCTTCAAGGTTGCCGGAGGGAGGATTCGAACCTCCTCGCCTCCCGGATGTGAGCGATTGCCAGCAGTCATGCCGTAACGACCACGGCTAACTCACCCGGGGGGGGGGGGTGGCTCAGCGGTCTAGCTGTATGCCTCTCACCAAGGCGGTCCGGGTTCGATTCCCGGTCAATGCATGTGAGATTTTCGAAGTGAAATGCCATGTCCTGTGGTTCGGATTCCACGTACAAAGGAGGTCCCGTGGCTCATGATCTCGAGATTAACGGTCACGTTAAACTACAAGCTTCCTTCCTTCCTTTAACTCACCCGGTAGTTTTGTACTGTTTATAACAAAATGAAGAACGTCATTCTGAGCTGAGTTTTCAAGCTATTGCCAACAATTTCGCTGGCAGGAACAATTATGAGGAATTTATTTTAAGCGATCAGTCTCATCGCATTCTCCTCACCAACCAACTTGAGTATGAAAGTCTCAGGACGGTCATGTTGAACTTCATTGTACAAGGCAATTGTTTAATGATTATTTGTTTAGAGTACTGAGTCTAACTACGCATTTGATTTCGGCAATGGAAGAATTATTTGCCATTTAATATTTAGCGGTTCCGTTATTGCAGGACACTATAGTGTTATCGAATAATACGAAGCCACATTTAAAATCCAATATAAATATGCCATTTCAGAAGCAATTCCAGATAGTATGCAGTACAGTGTAAGGTCTTTGACGATCAAATGTAAACATTGTTCTACATTGTATTTCTCTTGCGTAAAATCTACGTGTGGTTACTTTGACCTTTACCGTTGGGATGGAAACATTGATCTGCTGTGGAATATAAAATATTTGCCAAGCTGCAACAATGTAATGATATTAATTTAAAAGTCATTGAACTTATATCCAGTAGTTCAAACACATACATCAGCGTTAACAGATTAGATACTGAAGATGAAAGCCAGCTATTTCCCTACTATAGAATTCTTCAATTCCTTGGAATTAAGTGATTCGCCTCCACATACTCTGAACGTTTGAGCCATAGTTATGCTCCTTAGAAATCTTAACGTTTCCCTAGGACTCCTATATGGAAACACATTAATTGTAAGAAATATGTAAGAAATTGCTTGGATTCGGATATAATAGGTGCAGTAATATTAGGCAGAGAGCTCAAATCCTACGACTTGATTTAACACCTTCCGATAAAACACTTGCAGGTACAGTACATTTTCTTTTAATAGGCAACAATTTCCTATTCGCTCGGCCTACTTGATCACATCTATCAAGCTCAAGGAGAAACTCTGGTACGTATTGGGCTATTTACTTCATCACGTTTTAAGTCATGCCCAGCATTATGTTGCAATGTTGATAGTGCTATCTTTTGACGCCCTTTAAGTTGCAATAGTGCTAAAAAGTAATCGTACAAAGAATGTAACTTATATAAGAAGCTTCTTCAGTAAATATTTTTTTCCATTGTCCGTCATGTTTTGACGGGTTTCAACTAGTTATTTATTAATTGATCTATTAATTTATTATTCTCATTGATTATATATATATATATTGATTAATTAATTAATTAATTTATGAATCTCATGCAAGTATACATTAATTAATCATTAATTAACTTATTAATGATAAATTTATTTATTTATTTATTAATCTCATGTAAATTCAGATTATTTAATTATTAATTCATTATTTTATTAATCCCATGTAAATACACATTATTATTTATTAATTGAATAATCCCACGTAATGTGTTTTCAGGATTACGTTAACACCCATTACAATTGGGTAAATCGTTTTGACCGACTGAAAAACATTAATTTTCGATTACACGTTTTGTAAAGAACCGTTTTCTTAACCGTTTAGAGTTTCTTTTTATAATGGCCCTCTTGAAAGCTTTTGCATTTGAATTTAATGCTGGCTCCGTCGTGTAGCGCTTGGCTCCTACCCGGACCCCCGGGTCCTATTCACGGCAGCACCAAGGATTTTCGAAACTGACGTGAGGGCTGGAACGGGGTGCACTCAGTCTCGTGAGGACAATTGAATAGCCGTCTCACAGTGAAACGGCGCCCCGGTCATGGAAACCAAAATAACGCCGAGGGGACCTAACGCGCTGACCACGCTCTTGCTTCGTTACTTTTTTGGTAAATAGCGGTAACTATAATTTAGGTTTCTCCCAGCTCGGCTTCAAGCATTGACTCTACGACGGATCATTCCCCTACCGTCGCAGGACAGTGGCTGGGAGCTGAACACATTTTGTCAGCAGATACAACTGGGGATGGTAACAGTCCAATCGCCCAGATCGCTAGAAAAAATGAAAAACCACAGCCTGCTTCCAGTCGACCGACCGGGTCAGGGAATGGATTGAATGAAGCCCCCATCTAACGGCGAGGATATGAACTGTGCCGGCTGCGGAAGCCTGATGAAATGAAATGATTGTGGAGAGTGTCGCTGGAATGAAATTTGTGACAGGGAAAACCGGAGTACCCGGAGAAAATACTGTCTGCCTCCGCTTTGTCCAGCACAAATCTCACATGGACTGACCGGGATTTGACCCACGGACCCAGCGGTGAGAGGCCGGCGTGCTTCTTCCCAAACCGCCAGCTTGGGTCTAATTAAGAAAGGCACTCGGCCATGGACCCGTTGAAAGGAACCGTCCCAGCTTTTGCCTGGGGGTTAAAATACCTCAAGTCACTTGTCGCTTGATTCTTTTGTCCATTTCTACATCATTGTTTCCTCTCAGCGAGCGGAACAGTTGGAAATACTTTAGCTTCTGGATGACTACATAAATGCTCGTGACTTGACAGAATAACTTGCCAATTTTATTGCGAGGAATCCTATCTACTGTATTGCTGTAGATACGAAGGCTCTTCGTTCCAATAAAAATGTAAATAGCCGTTCCCTCGCCTTGCTCACAAGTGGAGACAACACCAATCTGATTCTGTCTGATTGATAGCCGGGATCAATTGCATTACGTTATGCGTGCCAGAGGGCAGCACTGATGGCGAACGGTAGAGATGGAATTACATCGCAGCTGCCTGGTATGTTATTTGAAACAAATAGGTGGGTATAGTGCCAAACACACCATCTAGGGACAAATTGAGATGGGTAGAAATGTCTTGCAAAGAATACTTCCTGACCTCGTGGTGTTGAGGCTAGCAGACTTGACTGTCATGTCGGAGGTTATTGCAATAACACAGGCTGTCAGATAAATAGCAGGCACACACAATAACATTGCGTGTCAAACCCATACATTGAGGTAGCCTATATTGATGTATTGCAAAATATTTCAACGAATTACCAAAATCACAGATACAATGCGAATGCGATGAATACAATTTACAGAACATTTGAAAAGAATGAAGCCTAATAGGTTTACCCATGAAATTTTTCAAATTTCTGCAAGGCAAAGCTACTAGACTAAAGTGGAACAAATTCACCAATATGAATACTTTCTAGAATGAAGATCACCAAATGTACAAGATCAAGACGAAATTGACGTTGTAACTTTCAGTCGGTTAACGCAATATACACCCAATTAGTGGGACATGCGGAAAAATAGTCTGAAAAAGTAAAATGTGATTTTAAAAAGTATACATTATAGACTATATTTTTTATGGATTACGGAAGAGCAAATAAGGATGACAGGTTTCGCTAGTCAAGCGAGCATCATCAGATCCAAATATAGATGACAAAACACTACCACATCCACAGTCTCTACTTTCCAAAATCAAAAAGCATGGAAAAACCTTAAAAAGTGTGGGAACTGTATTACTTATAAATACTAAAGCATTAAGACATGAAAGAATATTGTCCAAACATGGAGGATTTGAGGTAGAAAAATAAATAAATACAAGATGAGCATGGGCGGCTGAATGGAACCTTGCACAATCTTTAAGACTGAAGAAATACTGGGCAAGAAAGAAGGCCAAGAAATGTTTAATTCCGCTCGACCCTAGGTGACCCATTCATGCAGAGGAAGAAAACTACTTTTGGTATTCTTGGTGGAGTGTTGAGCGACTGCTTTCGTGCTGAGACCTTGAGCCTTTCTGTTGTCCCGGTATTCTTTCATTTTCCAGCGGAACATTTTGTGTCTTGCTGAGTATTAAGTTCTGCGAGATCCTTCTCAACGTGGTTGATACACATGGATCCAGTGGCTTTACCCTTCTTGGCTACCTTGAAGATCTTATAAGACAGTCTGTGGTGATCCATTCTGTACAGGTGGCCATAGAAAGCCAGGCGTCTCCTTCTGATTTCATCTGTGAGGTTTTCTTGATGGTGGTGTAGTTCACAATTTGGTTTGTTCCATTGCCTTCCATCTGGTAATATCCTTGGTCTCACTTGTTCGCAAGCATCTCCTTTCTTGCACTTCGAGGAGCCTATTTCTTGGTTAGAAATAGGTACTCAGCCGCGTAGAGGATTGATGGTCTGACTACAACGTTATAATGTCTTAGTTTGACATTCATTGACAGATATTTAGAGGCGTACAGTTTTATGCAGGCATAGCCCTGTCTAGTTTGATTCTCCTTTATTCGAGAGCCATTATTTCACTGAGGTGTCCTGAGATACATTCACTGAAGTATATTAATACTTTCACTTCTCTTGATATGGTTAGTATCACTGACCCTCATGGTCATAATTTATTTATTTATTTATTTATTTATTTATTTATTTATTTATCGTATGGCTTTTATTGCCGGGAGTGTCCGAGGACATTTCGGCTCGCCGGAGGATGTAGCTGCTTCAAGCGGACACCTCTAGAATGAGCTAAAGTTCCGTTAAATTTCAAGTAGTTTCAACTTTCAATACCAGATGTCAATGATATCTAGTGGTGAACGTTGGAACTTTGATAGACCGTTATAACGAAATCTAACCTAAAAATTTAGCTCCACACAAGTTTAGTCTGGGGAAGGATCTTTTACACGCCATAAATCTATTACATGGGACCGCCGGCTTTACTTCCCCTCCGAAGGAAGGCATACTGAAGGATTTTAACGCTCTTAAAAAATCCGACGACTTCGGCCGGGTTTGAACCCGCTATCCTGGACACAGCAGTTCAGCATGCTACCAACTACGCCACCGATGCCGCTGTCATAATAATAATTTAGTTTATTTGTGTTTTTTGTTTTTATTATTATTTAACCTTTTAGGTGCTGATGTTTTCTCTCATATATAAACAATTATTGTAGATGCCATACTTTTTAAGTTTTCAGCGGGAGGTAATAGGCTTAAAATGTCCATTTGTTTTGGGTCTTTATTATACTCAATGTAAATTCAAAATTCGATGTTTATATTAATTTTTACTTTGGGACAAAACAAAAATGAAATGCTTGTGCCCACGCGTTCATCATCTATATACCACGTCAAGGACTCAAAATAAAATTATTTCTTAAAATCACATGCAACTAATACTTCTCTCCTAAAAAACTTCTTTGGTCCGTAATCACAACGCAGCGTGAAGAATTTGCTTCTTATTCCACCATGCTTGTTTATATCACATAGGAACTCCAGCTGTAAAGAACACACTTCTAAACAAGAAGTTCCGTGACGAACTAAAGAGCCTAGTTTTCTTAAAATTTAAGATTCATGTCAATGATTAATCTATATGGATCAATCTAGTTAATACCGGGTGAGTTAGTCGTGGTGGTTACGGCATGACTGATGGCAGTCGCTCACATCCGGGAGGCGAGGAGGTTCGAATCCCCCCGCCGGCAACCTTGAAGATGGTCTTCTGTGATTTCCCATCTTCCTTCCAGGCAAATGCCGGGGTTGGTCCCTAACTATAGGCCACAGCCGCTACCTTCCAACTCCTCGTCCTTACAATCCAACTTCCCTCCTTCCCTCCCCAACGGTACTTGTAGCTCACCCATTGGGTGTCCGTCTCGAAGTAGCTACAAAACTGGCGAGCCGAACATGTCCTGGGACACTCCCGGCACTAAAAGCCATACGCTAAAAAATAAAAAAAAACTAGTTAATGACTAAATTAAGTTGGTAATATCGAAATTTCTAATTAGTTCGAAATACTGTATACCTGGCATAATGTAGCCTAATAGAGCACTACAGTTGGCAGCCCTGGTGACTGAATATATTCTTAGTTCCATCTCTTAGGGTTCATAATACAAAATTTGGTTGAAGTCCAATAGATGGCATGGACGTTACATGCAGTTAAACATTGGATTTAACAGCACGCGTAAAATCATGTTGGGAACAATGTCATGCATGTATTGGTCAGAAATAATATGATCTATTGTTGTGCCAATCTTGAATGAAATCCATTAGTTAGTTTAAAAGTTACATGCGTTATAAAATTGGACCTATCAGCAGGGTTAGAATCAAGTTGGCAGCACTGAGGTATATTAGTTACTTCAAATTAACCTAGAATGCCAGGTATTCTACGTGTGTAAAGTTTAGAGCTATTGGCTTGCATACTTTCTGATATATTGATATTAGGGTAACAAAAATAGAGACAGTATTTATTAACAGTTGGTAGCCCTGGTTGCTCTTAAGAATACGCATAGTCATATCTGTTATGGTACACAAAGCACATACGAAATGTGGTTGAAATCCAAATGATAGTATAGAAGTTACATGTATTTAAAGTTTGACTTATCAGCAGGCTTAGAATCATGTTGGTAGCACTGACGTATATAAGTTACTCCAAATTAATATAGAATGCCAGGTACTATACGTGTGCACAGTTTAAAGCTGTCGGCTTACATACTTTCTGATATATTGGTATTTGACAAAATAAATTGAGAGCATTAATTAACAGTTGGCAGCCCTGGTGGCTCTTAAGAATAAGCTCAGGTATATCTGTTTATGTACACATAGCACATACGAAATTTGGTTGAATTCCAATTGATAGTGTAGAAGTTATACGAATTTAAATATTGGACCTATCAGCTGGCTTAGAATCATTTTGGCAACACTGCCATGTATGGCCTCCTGGAAATTAAACTGCAATATTATTATCTATACGAGTGCCAATTTTGAAATAGCTCCCATTTATACATTTCAAGATCCAACATGGAGCTCAAATTTCAATTGCGAATTTTCAACAGTTGGTAGCACTGATATAATTTTCAAATACGGCATTGAGATATTCAGGTATAGATCTTTACATCTACCAAATTTTGATTCAATTGCTGCAGCCGTTTAGGAGTTGATAGGGGGACTCACACACACAGCCAGCCAACCAGCCAGACAGACATACAGACAGGACAGACAGACAGACAGACACATATTTGCCCGGATCGATCTCATAAGTCAGTCTACTTTTTCCTCATTTTTTCAAAATGTGAAAAGTAGGCTAACAAGAAGTTCCGTGACGAACTAAAGAGCCTACTTTTCTTAAAATTAAGTTTCATGTCAATGATTAATCTACAGTAAGTTATATGAACCTATCTAGAATAATGACGAAATTAAGTTGGTAATATCGAAATGCCTAATTAGTTCGAAATATACCTGGTATAATGTAGCCTAATAGAGCATTACAGTTGGCAGCCCTGGTGACTGAAAATATTCTTAGTTCCATCTCTTAAGGTACAGAATAAAAAAATTGGTTGAAGTCCCATGGATGTTACATGCAGTAAGACATTGGATCTATCAGCACGCGTAAAAGCATGTTGGCAACAATGTCATGCGTGTGCTGGTCAGAAATAGCCTAATCTGAAATATTATGATATCTTTTTGTGCCAATTTTGGACGAAATCCATTTGTTAGTATAGAAGTTACATGTATTTTAAAATTGGACCTATCAGCAGGCATAGAATCATGTTGGCAGCACTGACTTATATTAATTATTCCAAATTAATCTAGAATGTCAGGTGCTATACGTGTGCAAAGTATAGGGCTGTTGGCTTGCATACTTCCTGATATATTGATATTAGGTTAAAACAATATAGACAGCATTTATTAACAGTTGGCAGCCCTAATTGCTCTTAAAAATTCTTTTAGTCGTATCTGTTATGTTACACATAGCACATACGAAATTTGGTTGAAATCCAACTGATAGTATAGAAGTTATATGTATTTAAAAATTGGCCCTAACAGCAGGCTTAAAATCATGTTGGTACAACTGAAGTATATAAGTTACTCCAAAATTAATCTAAAATGTCAGGTACTATACGTGTGCACAGTTTAAAGCTGTCGGCTTGCATACTTTCTGATATATTAATATTTAAGATAAAAGAATAGAGAGAGCAATTATTAACAGTTGGCAGCCCTGGTAGCTCTTAAGAATACGTTCAGTCATATCTGTTTATGTACACATATTACATACAAAATTTGGTTGAAATCCAATTGATAGTTTAGAAGTTATAGGCATTTAAAAATTGGTCCTATCAGAAGGCTTAAAATTATTTTGGCAACACTGTCATGTATGGCCTCCTGGAAATTAAAGTGAAATAGTGTTATCTACATGTGTGTCAATTTTGGAATAGATCCCATGCATACCTTCCAAGATATCCAACATGGAGCTCAAATTTCTAGTGCGTTTTTTCAGCAGTTGGTAGCACTGATATCATTTTCAAATAAGGACGTGAGATATTCCGGTAGCCTATACATCTTTACTCATACTAAATTTGGTTTCGATTTCTGCAGCCGTTTAGGAGTTGATAGGACACACACACACACACACACACACAGACAGAAGGACAGACAGACAGACACACATTTTCCCGGATTGATCTCATAAGTCTACTTTTTCCTCATTTTTGCAAAATGTGAAAAGTAGGCTAAAAATGCTCGGTTAGTTACTTTGGAAAGAAAGAAAAGAAATCCAAACTCAAGTAGTCCTACACAGTGCCCAATAGATGGCAGAACATGCCAGAGATTAACTCGGCTCTTGAGAGCAAACAGGGAATATGAAAAAATCGTTCTCGTGCAGCGTCTATAGACGGGCGTGGCAGTCATCAGGTTAATGGCAAAACTACTACATTAAAATTTATAACGATTTTATCTTCAAAATGTTTGCAGCTTAATATTCAACAAAGGAGTACAGTGACTTTTAGAATATAAATGTGAAAACTGATAGAAACAGAGTGTCGAGGATTTACAAACTGAAAATCCGAGGATACGATCCCGCGACCCAGCTAAGAATTGAATCCGAGCTCTTTGGGCCAATGTTAACAATTTAGTCTCTTGGTCACGAATCCAGACTAACCGCTGTTGAATAGGAGCGTCCATTAACAATGAAACTCCTCACCATTTGGTCCAAATGTATAATTATATTCTTGTGTGTGATATTAAGAGCTAATTTATAATTTTGCGACAACTGATACGGTATCGTATCTATCTACTCGCCGATCTCTATGGGCGCCAGATTCCAGGCTCTGGCCCAGATGCTAGTTAGGTTATGTAATGCTTTCTTCACTGATGTTGCGACGAAGGGCTAATATTTACTCCAAACATTGCGTAAAGCTGCCGCTATCAGACATGCTTACCCAAACAGCACAAGCCAAGAAGCCCACTGCCACTGATGAGTGTACTGGCACAAAGATACAGTAGCTTTGAAGCCATTTTTCAGTGTTGCCTTACTAACAATTAATATTGTAGCTTTCAGTCGGTTAACACTAAAATCATTCCAATTGCTGGAATATGTGAAAAACAAGTAGTTCCGTGTAGAACTAAAGCCTATTTTCATATATCCTACTTATGTTAATTGCCTCTATCAACATACAAAATTTCAGTTTGATTGCAGTAATAGATTCGTAGATATTGAGAACCTACTAAATATTGCGGATGGTCACCATGTTGGATTTTTATATATGTAGGTCTTAGAGTTATGTACTGTTACATGAAGATTATTGTGTACGTGAGTAGGCCTATTCAAACTTCAATCGCATGATTAAGACACAAGAAGTAAAAACGAGATTTTAAAATTTCGCACAGCTGCCATCTAGTGGTTATGGAAACAATTGAAATAAATTAGATGCCAGTGGATTAACAATTGTATAAGGATTTACTGTACAAAGTTTCACTACACTTGGAAGGTTAAATTGCGAGAAACGTCCATGTGAATATTTATACTTCGCGTCGCCGCCATGTTGGATTTGTGATCACCAGGTTATTGAAAGTTCTATAGGTGAACGTATGTTTATAGGCCCTATAAACATAAAAAAATCAGTTTGATTGCTGTAATAGATCCGTAGATATTGAGAACCATCTGAATATTTCGAATGGTCGACATGTTGGATTGCTATATGTATAGGCCATACAGTCATGTACTATTAAAGGAAAATTATAGCGTAGGCTCATTATTCAAACTTTCACTTCGATCGCATGATTACGACACAAGAAATAAAAACTTAATTTTAAAATTCGCACAGCCACCATCTTGAGGTTATGAAACAATTGAACTAAATTAGATGCCAGTGCATTACAATGTGTATAAATATTTGCTGTACCAAGTTTCATTGCGTTTAGTTGTTAAATCGCGAGAAACGTCTATTTAAAAGTCGCAAATTCGCTTGGCCTCCATGTTGGTTTTGTAGTTATCAGGTTTTCAAGAGTCACATAGGTGAACTTCTAGTAGTTCCCTTTATCACCGTACAAAATTGCAGGGTGATATCGGTAATAGTTTCGGAGATATTGAATGCTGAATGCCACCATGTTGGATTGGTGAGACGTAACAAAATTTCTTCATTTCGCCTGTGAACTTTTCGTTCCGCAAAATTCACAGTCAAGTTAAGATTGAACGGAAGGGGGATTTGTGTTTCATGCACCTCGCCATTCTTAAATTACGTCTGACAAGAATTCGTTGCACATGCATCTCTATGATAATATAATTAATAGTCCAGTCAGTGATTTTAACCCATCATGCCGAGACTTAAATCGGATATTGGTCGTTGTACATTGACATTGAAAATAAAAAGCGCTTATCACGAAATGCATTCATAGCTGTTCCCGGGCGAAGCCAGGTCGTGTTGCTAGTATAATATAATCCCCCTTCCGTCCAATCTTAAATTGACGGTGTTTCACAGGCGAAATGAAGAAACCCTGAGTTGCACTTCCAGGGAAACACCAAACACAACCACCCTTCTCAGAAGTCTTAACTCAACACGACTCAACGGTTTTGCTGCTGGCTGTATCTGAGACAATAGGTTCGCCCGCTAGCTAGGCTGTAACAGGGATGATAGACTCGCCCTTAGCTAGCTCGTAAACTGTCGCCTCAGTAGTTGATTGGACACGGGTGGAATAAATTAAAACGTAAAAACACTTCTAGTGGGCGATGTATTGAAGATAGACATATACTCTCGCGGACATTTTTGTAGAACCTTTCATGGTGAACAATTCTTACACTCATAGTATTTAGATATTTTTAACGGTTTGCCCAGCGTAAGCTTACAAAGCGCTCGGACGCCAGTTTTTTTTCGACTTTTCCACTGAAATCGTTACTTTTCGGCTTCCTTTGATCATAAATCAATTATCCTCTACAGAAATCATCCTCGAGATATCCTTTATAGAATGGTGAAAACCGCATCAAAATCCATCCAGTGGTTCTCCAGTTTACCCGTAACATCCAAGAATCGGGGACTTTGTTTTATACTAAGTAGAGATGAAATAGTGGAAAGCAAGCAAGGTTGTAGTCCTGCATTAATATACATCAAGATCATAAGTTTTGGGACATCCATTTTACGTAAATTTAGAAATTGTCACGAAACCAACCAGCAATGTGATACGGTCCACCTTGACGAGAAGCACGCGATTTGATCACTGCACCATCATGCTCCCGCGAAAAAATGATAAGAGTTGAACAGTTGCACGGGAGCTGCCGACACCTTGCACTCCTGCTAGGCTAGAATGGACACTTCCGGTTATCAGCTGTGCTTCTCGGCCGTGCTTCCGCTTTCCAGTACCGTATGTTTCCATCCTCATTATCTGTCCAGCCACTGTGCGTGGAGCAAGTCGCGAGGAAACAGTGGTAATCAGTATCAGTAAAGAGTTGGAACCACTTAAAAAAGAGATTATAGGGAAATTAAATTATAAGGGAAATAAACGGTACCCTAGGTATCCATAGAAGAGCTAAATTTAGACAATCCATTTTCCAAGCTGTTGAGTAGCCTACATAGGTCAATATGTGGGAGAGTCAGAAAACAAGTTTCCACATTTTATTTCTGAAAAGTGCTTAGATAATAATAAATGTTATTAGTCCACTTCTTGGTGTAGTGGCTAGCATTCTTGGCTCTCATCGTGATTCCTGGCTCTGCCAAGATATTTAATTCCGGTCTGAGGGCTGGAACGGGGTGCACTCAGTCTCATGAGGCATAACTGGAAAGAGGCGGGTTCGTTTCTTACCTCAGCCATCCTGGAAGTGGCTTACCGTGGTTTCCCACTTCTACTCCGGCAAATGTCGGGAAGCTTCCTAACTTAAGGTCACGGCCACCAATCCTAAACTGAAGTACAAATACACACACTACTACAGACAATTCTATAACACATGTATCAGATAAATTCTGCATTCACCCAAGTACACGGGGTAAATTATCCCGATGTTCAAGCCCTTCCAATGGAACAACAATAACAATCTTCATGCACAAGCGTGAAAATTTGGGTCGAGTCATCCTTCAGCTGTGCAAACAAGCCTCACAGAAATTTGTTTATCTAGCACTACTCCCTCTTGATGCTGTGGGCCGATAACCTAGATGTTAGGCCCCTTAAAACAACAATTATCATCATCTTGATGCTGGGATTTAATTTTACGCCAGTGTAGCCTGTATTTAGGTATCATGCAATTATTCTTAGACTACTTTTGGAGTGTGTTAAAGGTCTAGACCCTATGTATAAACGTTTAGGAAGAAAATCCACAATTTTTTATACGAGTCCTTTAAAACGGTTACCACATCACATATGAAACCCAACCATAAATATGTTGTATCGGAAACTTTGTTTTGTGTTTTCAGTTCTCTGAATTTTTGAAAATCAGAATAAAAATGACAATTTTTCAAAAAGCCCTTAAATTACTAAATATTATTCAACCGTCAAATTTCTTTTACAGAGTTCTTCAATTTCACGTATATAACGTTCTGAACAAGAATCTTGCAGTTATCTGCAACAGAGAGAGAGAGTAGAAGTTATTTTTATTTTTCAAAAAAGAAATGCAATTTTACTTTGCTTAAAATAGACAAGGTGGCTAAGGGTTTTAAAGTATCCAAAAATCCCTAATTCCCAGCATTCCTACATTCATTAGCCTTAATTTGATGTTTCAATAATATTTCCATGTCCATTTTTAGCCTACTTTCAATTTTTGCAAAAAATGAAAGTAGACTTATGAGATCAACACAGGGCGAAAAAAGTGTGTCTGTGTGTGTGTATGTGTGTATGTGTGTGTGTGTGAGTGTGTGTACTCTGAATGTCTGTCCCCCCCCCCCCCCTCTATCAATTCGAACACGGTGAACGCTAATTGAACGAAATTTGGTACAAAGGTAGCACAAGCAAAGGACACCTCAGTGTCATGTTTTATATCGCCGCCATCTTGATGGAAACGTAATGGCGGCCATACAAATGTTCAAAGCTTAAATCAAATTACGACTAACCTAATCATCCGATCTCTACCAAATTTTGCAACAACATACCTTTATGGGGGGAGCATTCTTTCACCAAACTAATAGGTTATCAGCCTAATAGTTTGCGGATGGCGGCCATCTTTGTGTGAAAATCGATTCCCCCTATTAATTCGACACGGTGAAACCGAATGGAAGTAAATTTCGTACAGAGCTAGTACTAGCAAAGGGCACCTCAGTGTCATATTTTATATTGCCGCCATCTTGACGGAAACGTAATGGCGGCCACACAAATGTTCAAACTTAAATCAAATTACGACTAACCAAATCATCCGCTCTCTACCAAATTTTGCAACAACATGCCTTTATGGAGGAAGCATCCTTTGACCAAATTAATAGGTCATTAGCCTAATAGTTTGCGGATGGCGGCCATCTTTGTGTCAAAATCGATTCCCCCTATTAATTCAAACACGGTGAAACCGAATGGAACGAAATTTGGTACAGAGGTAGCACTAGCAAAGGGCACCTCAGTGTCATGTTTTATATTACCGCCATCTTGACGGAATCGTAATGGCGGCCACACAAATATTCAAAGCTTAAATCAAATTACGACTAACCTAATCATCCGATCTCTACCAAATTTTGCAACAACATACCTTAATAGAGGGAGCATCCTTTGACCATTCTAATAGGTCATTAGCCTAATAGTTTGCGGATGGCGGCCATCTTTGTGTCAAAATCGATTCCCCCTATTAATTCGAACACGGTGAAACCGAATGGAACGAAATTAGGTACAGAGGTAGCACTAGCAAAGGGCACCTCAGTGTCATGTTTTATATTGCCGCCATCTTGACGGAATCGTAATGGCGGCTACACAAATGTTCAAAGCCTCAATCAAATTACGATTAACCTAATCATCCGATCTCTCCCAAATTTTGCAACAACATACCTTTATGGAGGGAGCATCCTTTCACCAAACTAATAGGTCATTAGCCTAATATTTGCGCCTGGCGGCCATCTTTGTGTGAAAATCGATTCCCCCTATCAATTCGAACACGGTGAAACCGAATGGAACGAAATTTGGTACAGAGGTAGCACTAGCAAAGGGCACCTCAGTGTCATGTTTTATATCACCGCCATCTTGACGGAAACGTAATCGCAGCACCCAAATGTTAAAAGCTAAAATGTAATTACGACCAACCCAATAATCTAGTCTCTACCAAATTTTGCAACAACAAATATTTATGTGGGAAGCATATTCTGACCAAACTGCAAGATCATCAGCCCAATAGTTTGCAGATGGTGGCCAAGTATATGTGCAAATCGATTCCCCCTATCAATTCAAACACAGTGAAACCGAATTGAACGAAATTTGGTACAGAGGTAGCACTAGCAAAGGGCACCTCAGTGTCATGTTTTATATCGCCACCATCTTGACGGAAACGGAATGACGGCCACTCAAATGTTAAAAGCTTAAATCAAATTACGACCATCCTAATAATTTGATCTCTACCAGATTTTGCAACAACATGCCTTTTTGTGGAAAGCATCTTATGACTGACTACAAGGTCATCAGCCCAATAGTTTGCAAATAGCGGCCATGTATGTGTGCAAATCAATTCCCCATATCAATTCAAACACGGTGAAACCGAATTGAATGAATTTCTTTACAGAGGTAGCACTAGCAAATGGCATCTCATATTCATGTTTAATATCCGTATAACACGTTGTATTTGAACAAGCTACTACAACCAACATTCAATTATACTCCTTGAAGAGTTATAACAATACCCATGCATTTAGGAGAAAGTAGGCTATATGTTCTTTACTGAACATCTTGTTTATATTGATGTTCATTTGAAAGGCACAACATGTTTAAGATTTTAATTCTGAGAATAACGCAAATGAAGTTACACATTTGTGATATGGCCAAATAAACTAACTTAGACATATTAAAAAAGGTAATTCTTTGGGAGAAATGAACCTGGATCCTACACTTGTAATTAGATAATATATGTCATTCTCATGATCTTTATACCTCATTTGATACTCCGGGATATTTAGATGCTAGTATGATGCTTAGGAGTCACGCTCCCCTAGACATATACACAGGATACGCCTCTAAATTAGCTTAGTTTTTTAAAATTCTTACAGGTGGAATATCGACATTAAATATCCATTAGTTTGAAAAAAAAAAAGCTTCCATATTGTAACTGCCCCGGTTACAAAGGAATCGAACCCTTACTCTGGGGAGTTACAATTTCATTAATGTGATGTGTATATTTTTATTTGAGGTCTTTTTATGTCTTATATAATTATCTATCAGAATGTATATTATGACGTGCTTGATTTACAAGTAATTTGTTTAGCGTAATTGTAATTTTAGCAGGATCCGAATCTAGGGAGTGAGGAATATTTTAACATTGGAGTAATCTAAAGTTTTGTAGCTGCAAGTGTGCACAAACGAGTAAACACGGGCTGTTGTTCAGACCAAGGGGTAAACCCGAGCGCATGGGGAGGATGAGTTAGGGGTGAGACTTGGCATCTATGTACGAGCGAGGACGATGGACTGTTTCCATATTTGGTAATGTTGAGAATCGGGCCTGGTAATTGGTGGGAGCCGTGGATGGACCCAGGAACACCCTTGATTGCGGAAGGGGATGTTGACGGTAACTTAGGATCGGTGACGGCCAGTGGGTGACACTCAACTTTAGGATCCCGTGGCGATTAGACTCAATTTTGGAACCGCGGGGCGGTGTAGTCTCAGTTATCAGACCGCGAGTAAGCGGAAATTATTCTTCAGTACTCCATGGGAGTAGGAGTTGTCTTTTTGGTTTTGTGTGTTGAGGAAGAAGTATTAAAGTATAGCAATATTCGTGTTCTTGATACAATAACCAAGTTGCTGGCTATAAGTTCTTAATTGAATGATGAACCTGGTCTTATGTATATCGCCAAGATTACTTATTTCGAACAGCACGAATTATTGTGATCTGATATTTGTACATCTGCATGTCAACTATAGCGGCACATTATTCATCCAGGAATGCTAGTTACATATGCTATGCATTATTAAATTCACGAACGGAGTTAATGCGACGATCCAAAACGGATTCCAAGCATTTGTATGGTACTAGATCCACGACGCAAATTAAATCGTTGGATGCTGGTTACAAAAGTAACACACATAATAGTAATCATAAAAGTAGAAATGGCGTGTGAAGCAAAATTAATTTTGCTGCGAGTAAATAGGGCTAATTCTTTGGGAGCACTGACCTAAGAATTAGTAGAGTTAGGTCACCACTGCTGAAGCCAACATCTGTAAGTATCGGTCAACTTTATTCCTGAGGGTCATTTATACCATGTCATATGTGTATCTGTGTAAATTCGATAGGGAGTGCAATTATTCTGTACGAGGAGGATCCTGCGAAATGTGTGTTTTATGTCTGGTATAACAATATACTATCAATATTACCAGAATTTGAAGGGTTTTATTCATTAGGTCACTTAGGAGTAGTTAGGTGTGAATGTCTATTGCTGTTGGTACTATCGTACAGGTGTTCAACCCCCTTACACCCCGGGGTAGATTACAATATACAATGAAATAACGAAGATTGAATTTTTGGTCAGAATGCCATTTCAAAGGTATATCTTAACCCTCTACTTGTGAGGTGGTATTACTGTGACGTACATTGTGAGGTGAGGTCTGAGTAGTGATGTGGGCCGGGCAAATGCCCAGTGGGCAGGACATCTATAAATGGGCTTTGCCCGGGCATTTGCCCAAAGCAGTTTTAAGCGCCCAAAATCTGGGCATTAAAAATATGATACGAGCCTCACAGTAGTCGCATATGATGTGCAACATCTGCCATGTTATCCTACTCGTATACTACACAGCTTGGACATTCTTAAAATGTTAATTTACACTCCATTTTCATACTGGTACTATGATGAATGTACAGATTGAATTGGAGATATGCTACTGTCACATTTGTGGCACAGCGGTCAAGCTGTTAGTCTCTCACCAAGGTAGACCGGGTTTGATTCCCGGTCAATACATGTGAGATTTTCAAATTGGAATGCCATGTCCTGTGGTTCGCATTCCACGTAAAAGGGAGGTACCGTGGATCATGATCGTGAGATTAACGGACACGCAAAACTACAAGCTTCCTTCCTTTTACATTAATAATTCATAATAGTAAAGTGACACACAACGTCAATAGTACTCTCAAATACTGTGAGCACATTCCTCAGTAACTATAACATTCATTATTCTCAAGGCTGTAAGCCTCCGTGGCTTAGGCGGCAGCACGCCGGCCTCTCACCGCTGGGTGCGTGGTTCAAATCCTGGTCACTCCATGTGAGATCTGTGCTGGACAAAACGGAGGCAGACAGGTTTTTCTCCGGGTACTCCGGTTTTCCCTGTCACAATTTCATTCCAGCAACACTCTCCACTATCATTTCATTTCATCTGTCATTCATTTAATCATTGCCCCAGAGGAGTGCGTCAGGCCTCGGCAGCCGGCACAGTTCAAATCCTCGCCGCTAGATGGGGGCTTCATTCATTCCATTCCTGACCCGGTCGGAGACTGGAAACAGGCTGTGGATTTTCATTCTCAAGGCTCTCATACAGTTCGTCGTAAACAATCAAAACATGGCTTCCTACAATCATGAAATGACCTAGTCTCACATATGATGAAAATACAGCTTTTATTCCACTCATATAACAACATTCTGTTATGCATTTAATATTTGACTACTCACCCACAGCCTGACAATAATGCCGCTTACTTAAATGTCATTTGTCGTCTTTGTCCTACCCCATGTGATATTCAACCTTGAACGTGAAGCTTCATAAACTGCTCAATGACAAATGAAAGTCGGTGAAACATTTGCCACTGTGCTCGTCAAACCAGTGCCTGCTAAATGCACTGCCAACTGTATTGCCATAACATTCTCGCGCTACAGAGCACACACTGCCTTGTTTTCAATACACAAATTTTCAATTGTACATCCAGCTGGCAGTGCGTCTTCACTTCCGTCCGATCCACTTCCACCCGATTCACTTCCGTCCCATTTTTATGGCAGTGCGTCTTCACTTCCGTCCGATCCACTTCCGCCCGATTCACTTCCGTTCCCAATTTTCAAAATCACTCCCACAAAACTATTCAGCAACTGAGCGGAAAGATGTTACACATCAAAAACCCGGTCTACCTTGGTGAGAGACTAACAGCTTGACCGCTGCGCCACAAATGTGACAGTAGCATATCTCCAATTCAATCTATACATTAATCATAGTACCAGTATGAAAATGGAGTGTAAATTAACATTTTAAGAATGTCCAAGCTGTGTAGTATACGAGTAGGAAAACATGTCAGATGTTACACATCATATGCGACTACTGTAAGGCTCGTATCTTTTTTTATTTTTTTTACTTTTTACTACTTGTGATTGTTACTAGAGCTTCTTAAACATAATAAAGACCATTCATCAAAGGTACATATAATGGATAAACTAGTAATGCCCGAATATTGTTAATAATAATTTAATTATCCTGTGCCAATGTTGTCAATAACATCTAAATGGGAATGATGTATATCTGGTTTTAATAAAACATTGTATTACTGAGTTTGGCCAGCAGGCCTACTCATTTATATTTAGGAAAATTAGGTAGGAGTTTGATTATGGTGTAAATAGAGGCTTTGGGAGTGGGGTGGATGGGCTAGGCCCTGGGCTGCCATTGTGCTATGATCTTGGAGTGGGGGTAGGGTGGTTGTGACCTTGAGATTGGCGAGGCATTCTACTGCCAGCAGCCCAGCCCAGAAGTTGTGAAGTAGAGCTGTCTGTTGAGTGGTGAGTCTGAGATAACTTCACTACTTTCTTAGGCTATTTATATTTTTAAAGTATTAGATTATGCTTAGGCAAAAAAGACCTATTTGGAACTATTTTTAATTTCAAAGAGAAAGGAGTATCTTGTAAATATTGTAATACGGAATATTAACAGTCATATTGTAACAAAATGGAAAAGCACATAAAAAGTGTTTTAAGTGCCCTCAGGATCTAAAAAAGTGCTTCAGTTAGGTACAGTTACAGTGGTTGAAAAACCTTTTCGAAAGAACACCCCTTGTCAGTGGCGTACCAAGGCTACTTGGCGCCCGGGGCCAACTACTGTAAATGGTAGTCGCCCCGTAACATTAGAAGGTTCAAGGATCAACAAGTTTAATTTAAACATAGTTTAATGTTCATAAATATGTATTTTTAATAAGTAGTACCGGTATGTTACTTTAACACATTATAATGAGAAAAATATGAATAAAATAAAACTGTAATTATTGAAAGGTTGGTTTGTTTGAAAAATAATAAAAATAGAGAGAAAAGAAGTTTCAGAGCCATAACAAGAATTTTAAAATGTGCCTTCCTACCCTTGATGGATAGATAATAGAGTTGAAGTCTATAGTAGCAGCCACATCACGTTCAATTGATGTATGTCTACCCCTTATTATTCCCGTTTTTCCAACGGGGTCGGGGATGAGATGCGATGGAAGTCGTTGTGGCGATGGTTTTTACGGCCGGATGCCCTTCCTGACGCCAACCTCATGTGAGGAGTTAATGAGAGATGAAATGAATGATGGTGAATGAAACTGGGCAAAGCTGTGGAAGGAAGCGGCCGCGGCCTATCAGAAGGTACCGTCCCAGCATTTGCCTGGTGTTGAAAATGGGAAACCACAGAAAACCATTTCAAGGACGGCCGACGGTGGGGCTCGAACCCACGCGTCTACCGAGTCAGCAGATAGCTTGGCCCCATGACCTAATGCTGCGCTTTAGCCAGCGTAGCCACTACTGTCGGTACATCACGTTCAATTGATAAAATTGCTAAATCATTTACGGTAGTCTTTCTTGCGTCATTGTGGATCTTAAGGAGTTTTTAAATAGCATCAGCTTACTAAAAGATTTTTCACAAGATGCCACAGGCACCGTAATCGTTAAAAGTAGTTTGAAAGCGATGGTCAAGTTACTGTATGCCTCTAACCCCAAACAAGACCAAAATATAACAAAATATCTTTGGGTTTCAAGTCGATCTTTTCATTATTTTTCTTTGATCTTCGTAATAAAACTGTGACATCTTGAATATTTTCAAAGAGGTCTTCTCCGTTCAAATCTTCAGGGTACTTCTCTGCAAGTTCGAAACATTTCCTCTTTAGAGTGTTCAGAACGTTTTCATTTGGGGTTTGGTTATGAATGTATCCATCTAAATAACAGGGGAAGCCAAAACTCTCATCCAGTTCCTTGATATTGGCGAACCGTTCACTTAACTCACGAATAAGTTTATCTAAGATATCTAGTGTGCTCCTCTTTACTTCAACATTTTCCGCTTCACACTGTCTTCGTTCCGTGGGTTCTCCCCATTCCTCAAACTTCTTAGTAGCTTTTGATATAACATCAATTGGAAGGGTTTCTCTCCACATATTAAGCTGATCTTGGGAAGCTTGTAGACAAGTTATTACATAAGTGAACGAAATGCCTTCGATTTGCAAAATTTTCTGTTTTCGGTCAAATTTTCGAAGTACCTCAGCCCAGAAAAATAGCATAGCAACAGAGTCAAATCGTTCTATTGCATTAATGAACAGCGCTGAACTCTGTCTGGTATCGACGGTTTCAGTTGTAGTGTCTCTCAATTTTTCTAGAGCATGAAGCACTCCACCTAACTGAGATGATACGGCGTTCACGGCTTCTGCTTTAGAACTCCATCTTGTATCTGAGTAGCCCTTGACCAATAAGCTGACATGCTCCTTCAGGACACTCCACCTGTGAGTCGAACTAGAGAAAAAAGCATACACATGTTGAACTGTTCCAAAAATTTGCACTTGATTCCAAGAGTTGGATTGAGAGATTTGAATCGTACTATCAAGATCATCGTGTTTAGCCAATTTATTAGCTACTGTAATACTTGATTCATTAATATCAAGGCTTAAGTTGATACTGTCAAATTCACATTCTTTCTGAGTTTCGTTGTTTTCAGACTTCAGTGATCCTTTTATGAAAGCTGGCATAAACGATTTCGAACTATCGAGTGCTTTGGTACGTTGCTGTTTCTGTTGTCTATTTTGAGCCCCACTTGCCTTGTGTCGTTTCATAATGGAAACTGAAATACAATGAAAGAAATTACCTTTTACTATTATCAATTATGATTCTTGGTATTGATCAATAATGATTCTAGGTAAAAATTGCTTCAGCCAATAGCAAACGAAATAGAGAGGAACCCAACCACTGTAATTTTTTTACAGTTTTAAATTGTTTTAGAGAATTTAACCTAATATGTTTGCTAGTGCTAATTGCACTTACCTGTTTCCTAGTTGTGCATGAACAGGAATTACTCGTACATTTCAACTAAACGTGTAAACACTCTATATTCACAATTCATTGATACACAACGACTGCGTAAAAATCGCAAGTCATCTCTTCAAATGAATAAAGTAAACTAAGGATTAAGGTTAAGGAATACACTTCATGACTAGCAAACTAGCAATCGACAATTCTGTTGTGACTTGATGCCCCCGCCCCGCGCCGGCCAGCACCGTCATCAACCACGCATCCCCTCTCCATCACCGCTCTGATTGCGGCTCAGATGCTCTTTCCACCCGTACATCGTAATCATTTCCTGTGTGCTCGGCGCCCACGAACTACAGTATTTCGTGTTGTCCATAAATTGTTCAAAACGAAACGTTTATTTAACTTCTAAATAATATCACTGCGTTATTTAACAAATTAATAAAGAAAATTTGACCATTGAAACCGTATATTTTTCCTTTGGTACGCCACTGCCCCTTATGAACCTTTACTAATTGAAGTAGATGATTTCAACAACAATTCTGCAGTACCAAGTACAGGTTCAGCCTCAGAACCAAAATCAAGTTCTTTCAGTGAATTCCTACAACAACTTCCGCAACCTATTTTGGTCTCAACTCCAGTTTTTATGGATAAATATATAGAATACATATATGTAGATACATATATGGCTAAAACTATATTTATATAAGCGTTGCATTATGAATATTTTTAAAAGAGAAAAATGCCCAAAATGCCTGGGCATTTGCCCCAACTTATAAATGCCTAGACATTTTAAATCACTAGGTCTGAGTGACCGGCGATTAATCTTGCTTGTTCATAGGCACACACAACAAAACTATTTACTTGAAATTTGCTGTGTTGGTACTTCAACTACTCTAACACACGGTGCAAATACAAACATTTCTTAAAATCAAAGTATTGGTCTTTCGTAAACATATTACGATAGTTTCCGCCAACACAAAGTTCCTCATTTCTCTACTAGAAAGAACTATAGTGTTCAAGGAGCTTAGATATCTAACCTCCTTGACTGTCATAGTGATTCAAGGAACAACGAAATTCGACATGCAAGCTACCCTTTGGGTGTCAAATTACAAAGCTTGCACCTGGCACCGAGGCCATACGATATTATTATGATTATTATTACGTTAGTAATGCGAAGAAATAAAAGATTTCTCTGATCATTAGATTTAATTAATTTTAAAAATGAAAACTTAACAGAATATCATTATACAATAAAATTATTACTTAGAAAGAAATATACTGAACATGGTTGACACAATGAAACAGCAAAACATTCTTCTTTAGCTGAAAGTGTATCTCCCGCCTGCATGGTCAGCGTAGAACGTTAACTGTGAGGTGCGGTCACTGGTACCGTACGAAAACTTGACAACGCAATCGCCCGCATGTAACATTAACTAGAGCTGCATTGAGCTATACAGTGTCTGAAGGTGGGAAGTAACGATATAAGGGATGAAAATAACACTTCAAATATTCTTGCGGTCACCTTAACCGCACCTCATAAGTAGAGGGTTAAGCCAATATCACAATTATTCTAACACTTTGAACATGTCGGTACCAGTATCACTGCCATGGCCTTTTTTTAAGTCTTCATGACTATTCTTTTAAGGGCACTTGGATTGATATCAACATCTGAACTCCAATAAAGCGAGCTCTCCTTTCCACTCGAGAGAACACTTTGAAGATTCGTAACAAAACTTAAGAGAGTCTCAGAAATGTCTAAGAAATTAATTATTTCTTCTGTTCTCAAGGAGCAGTGGTAAAGCTTACAAAAAAAAAAAAAAAATGTTGTTCACGGATCAATGAACTCTTAGTTTTGCACAAATTCGATTTTCAGCGTGAGAGGTATTGACACTTCAAACAGGATTGACAGAGACATTTTATTAGATGCGGGGTGCCATTTCATTTGTGGCACAAACACTAATGTGCTTAATTCTATTGGTATAAAACAGAAGTAAGATGGGGGATTTATGTTGACTGACCACAGTGAGGGGGAAAATGAGACTTAAATTTATGGAAAAGAATGAATATTAAGGAGGATGATACACCTTAAAGAGCCATAAAATGTAACTAATAAGTTTTACCTTTACTTTCAAAAATCTTGTAAAACAAATTATACACATCACCAATTGATATTGAAACTTTTCAGTCGGTCGAAACAATATAATGTGAAAAAACAACCTGAAACAAGAAGTTCCGTGACGAACTAAAGAGCCTACTTTTCTTGAAATGTAAGATTCATGCCAATGATTAATCTATATGGACCTATCTAGAATTATGACGAAATTAAGTTGGTGATATCAAAATTTCTAATTAGTTCGAAATATACCTGGCATAATGTAGCCTAATAGAGCACTACAGTTGGACTCCCTGGTGACAATATATTCTCAGTTTCATCTCTTAGGTACAGAATACAAAATTTGAAGTCCAATGGATAGCATGGACGTTACATGCAGCTAGACATTAGATCTATCAGCGCGCGTAAAAACATGTTGGCAACAATGCCATGCATGTCTTGGTCAGAAATAATCTGAAATATAATGATCTATTGTTAAACCAATTTTGGATGAAATCCATTTGTTAGTATAGAAGTTACGTGTATTTTAAAATTGGACCTATCAGCAGGCTTAGAATGGTGTTGGCAGCACTGACGTATATTAGTTACTCCTATTTAATCTAGAATGTCAGGTACTATACGTGTGGAAAGTCTGGACCGGTTGGCTTGCATGCTGTCTGATATATTGATAATAGGGTAAAAGAATAGAGACAGTATTTATTAACATTTGGCAGCACTGGTTGCTCTTAAGAATACGCAGTCATCAGTTAGGGTACACATAGCACATAAGAAATTTGGTTGAAATCCACTTGATAGTAGAGAATTTACATGTATTTAAAAATTGGTCCTATCAGCAGGCAACACTGACGTAAATTAGTTACTCCAAATTAATCTAGAATGTCAGGTACTATACGTGTGCATAGTTTAAAGCTGTCGGCTTGCATACTTTCTGATAAATTGGTATTTGGATTTAAAAAAAATAGAGAGAGCATTTATTAACAGTTGGCAGCCCTGGTGGCTATTAAGAAAATGGTCAGTCATATCTGTTTAAGTACACATCGTACATATGAAATTTGGTTGAAATCCAATTGATAGTGTAAAAGTTATATGCATTTAAAAATTGGACCTATCGGCAGACGTAGAATCATTTTGGCAACACTGTCATGTACGGAATCCTGGAAATTAAAACTGAAGTATTATTATCTATGTGTGTGCCAAATTTGGAATAGCTCCCAGGCATACCTTCTAAGATATCCAACATGGAGCAAAATTTTAATTGCGTTTATTCATCAGTTGGTAGTACTGAAATTATTTTCAAATATGACATTGAACTTTTCTGGTATAGATCTTTACTCATACCAAATTCGGATTCGATTGCTGCAGCCGTTTAGGAGTTGATAGGACACACGCACACGCGCGCACACGCACACGCACACGCACACGCACACGCGCGCACACACACACACACACATTTTCCCGGATCGATCTCATAAGTCTACTTTTTTCTCATTTTTGCCAAATGTGAAAAGTAGGCTAAACATTTCTTGTAATGAAGTATATATCTTTATATACTAGCAGAAGTACCCGTTCTTCGAACGGTGTTCGTTGTTAACACCAATTGAGCTACTGTTGCAATGGTTAGCGGTTTGTCATTCCTTCAAGTTTATCAGAACGAAGTTAGTTTACTGGGAATATCACACACACTGTTAATTTAAGGCCCTTAAAATGTAGTTTTCGGAGACCCTTTATAGATTCCCGAATTTTGTGTCTCACATTGAGAAGCGCAATATATGCTTTGGTCGTCCTTCTAGGATTATTTTTAAATTTCGCCTATTTTAGCATATATTGAGAAGTTTTTCTCTATATACACCCTTCGACTGTATGAAAAGTACGGTGAAGAGTTTTATAAATGATTGGTGTATTGACTCTCATGGTTACCATACCTAATTTTACGATGCACCAAGCATCCGAACACGAGGTATAGGCGTACATAAAGATACACGGAAAGACAGACAGACAATTATATTGTCTACAACATATTACCCAGATATCCAAATATGGGTATATCTACCACACAGTATCAAATAAAATCATGCTTACGATGAACCCGTATGTCGATAAAAAAAAAAGATTAGTTAAAATGTGCTCTCAAACTAAATTCATCTAACGTGTACTTCCTGACGTGAAATACAATTGAAAGCCTTGTAGACGAAACGCAATACACGTCACATAAAAACTGACCCTCTACGTTGTGCTAGGTGCCCATACACAGTAAGACCAATTTCATAAATTATAAAGGCTTGTGGTGCATGAAAATTCAGGTTCTTTAGCCTCAAATTGCCCAAATTCCTAAAAGCCGCAGAAAATGCTGGTTCAATTCAGGAATTTTTTAAAATAATGTTGCTGTTTGGAGATATAATAGACCTTCTGTACTATATGTCGAACGTGAAAATTGCATGAAAAAATTCTAGGTTACCCCTTCACCCCCTTAATTGCATTGCTGAATTATACGGTCTACATTAGTTCCGTGATAACCTTATAGCCATTTGCAAACTTTCACAGAAATGTAATAAATGGAGTCACATTGCTTCTTACAGAAATACTGTAGATGGAAAGTTGGATGCCACCCCTTGAGATAATGTTGTCATGGTTACCGATTTGCATTCCTTCATTAGTTTCTTAAATTAAATTAAATTAGTTTTCTGGGATTATTTCAAAAACTGTTTGATTTACAGCCTTATAATGTAGTTTTCGAGGACCCTTTAGGGCCCCCGAGTTTTGTTGCTGGCACTGAGGGGGTTTGTCTCGTCGTTGTACGCCATAATATAATACTAATCTATATATATAAAGCACAAAGTTTGTCTGTCTGTCTGTCTGTCTGTTATGTATACAAATCTACATCGTTTCACCGATCTGAACCAAAATTTGTATACTTACCCTTTGGAACCCTGCGGGTAACCCCGTCAACATTAAATTTCGGACAGACCACCCCATGCCCTGCATTTAGGCCCTTTTGCACAAATCTACACCGTTTCACCGATCTGAACCAAAAGTTGTATATTTAACATTTGGAACCCTGCGAGTAACACTGTCCACTTGAAATTTCGGACAGACCACCCCATTCCCTGCATTTAGGCCCTTTGGTCCAAATCCACACCGTTTCACCGATCTCAACCAAAATTTGTATATTTACCCTTTGGAACCCTGCGAGTACCACTGACCACTTAAAATTTCGGACAGACCACCCCATTCCCTGCATTTAGGCCCTTTGGTCCAAATCTACACCGTTTCACCGATCAAAACCAAAATTCGTATTCTTACCCTTTGGTGCCCTGCGAGTAACACTGTCTGCTTGAAATTGCGGACAGACCACTCCATTCCCTGCATTTAGGCCCTTTGGCCCAAATCTATACCGTTTCACCGATCTCAACCAAAATTTGTATATTTACCCTATGGAACACTGCGACTAACACTGTCTGCTTGAAATTTCGGACAGACCCCGCCATTCCCTGCATTTAGGCCCTTTTTGCACAAATCTACACCGTTTCACCGATCTGAACCAAAATGTGTATACTTACCCTTTGGAACCCTGCGAGTAACACTGTCTGCTTGAAATTGCGGACAGACCACTCCATTCCCTGCATTTAGGCCCTTTGGCCCAAATCTACACCGTTCCACCGATCTCAACCAAAATTTGTATATTTACCCTTTGGAACACTGCGACTAACACTGTCTGCTTGAAATTGCGGAGAGGCTACTCCATCCCATGCATTTAGGCTGTTTGGCACAAATCTACACCGTTTCACCGATCTGAACCAAACTTTGTATACTTACCCTTTGGAACCCTGCGAGTAACACTGTTCACTTTAAATTTCGGACAGACCACACTATTCCCTGCTTTTTGGCCCTTTGGCAGAAAACTACATCATTTCACCGATCTCAACCAGATTTTACATAATTACCCTTTGGAACTCGACGAGTAACACTGCCCACTCGAAATTTCGGACAGACCACTCCTTTCCACGCATTTAGGCCCTTTGGCACAAATCTACATCGTTCACCGATCGAAAACAAAATGTGTATACTTACCCTTTGGAACCCGATGAGTAACACTGTCCACTTTAAAATGTGGACAGGCCACTCCATTCCCTGCATTTTGGCCCTTGGCACAAAACTACACCGTTTCACCGATCTCGACCAGATTCTACATAATTACCGTTCGGAACTCGACGAGCAACACTGTCCACTCGAAATTTCGGACAGACCACTCCATTTCCCGCATTAAGGCCCTTTGGTACAAATCTACATCGTTCACCGATCGAAAAAAAAGTGTGTATACTTACCCTTTGGAACCCGATGCGTAACACTGTCCACTTGAAATTTCTGACATACCACTCCATTCCCTGCATGTAGCTCACGAATTCCTCGGGGTTGCCAGCTTCCTAACTCACCAGTCATGAGCCCTTGAGGGTGTACCAGAAGTGGTGGGTCTACACACACCCTGCCTCTTTAAGGGCCTTGAGCAGAAGACAGGAGATATTATGAAAATGAAAAGAAGGCAGACCCCTCGAAGAATGAGGGTATCAGGAAAGATGAGACAAAGCCAATTAAGGCGGGAAATTGAAAGACTCCCTAGCCCTCGGATACCCTAATACAGTCTGGGTCGGAAGAGAACAAGAGTTGACCAAGGGAGGCCGACAGGAAAGAGAACTGAAATGAGCCCGGCACCAGGAGGTAGAAGCGATGCCAGACTCAGCTGGGGTTCCGTGGTTGCCAACCCACGTCCCACAAGTTGTGAGACCCTGGGGGGGTCAGTTGTGAGAATAGCTTGCTGATTCATCGTGAGGTGACTTGAGAGTACTTTACAGAGCCCGCCGTGTTATCTCCTGCTGTCTATGCTGATGCCAGCACAGGGCCGTTGCGAAACAGTGAGTGATTCCCGGTCAATCTGTATAGGACGGGGAACCCCGAACGTGTGTCATCATATTTCGTCATCATCTGCGATCATCTCAGGTTCGTGCAGCTTGGACCTATATTCTTTATCTTTGCCGAGCAGTACGCTCTTTCACTAGACGCATCCAGTACAGGCCTAAGCCAGAAAATAAGGTTGAGACTTTGGAAGACATCGAAGCTAGACACCTGAATTACCAATATCAGTTTTAAAATAACACCATGTTCGTTTAGTAGTCATTTTTTCATTACCTTATTATTATCATCATAAGTGCAAATGACCTAGATGTTACGCACATCATACCAATAATCACCGCCGCATAAAGTCTTTCTCGACTGTGATTTTTAAAATATTTATTTTTGGTTGGTTGGTTCTTAAGTTTAGGGGCTGCGACAACGCGGTCATGTAGCCCCGTGTACTTGGGTGTGTGTAGAATCTGTCTGATAACCGGTGTTAATTGTGATGACTGTATTAGTGTGTGTTATCTGTTTTTTAATTTAAGTACAAACTGCAACTTAGAATTCTTCAAATAGTTCGTACTTTTGCCGCCAAGCGCCACCGTCAACGACTACTAGGCCAAGTTCGGAACTTAGCTACTAGAAGCCACTGCAGTCGGCTCTTGGCAACGGACGTAGACATCTATGAGCGTTGTTTACCTATCCAATTTAGCTTCACACAGGTGTAATTAGTGGAAGGTTCAATAGCATGCCATAAATCTGACATGGGACCGCCGGCTTTACTTCCCCTCCGAAGAAAGGCATACTGACGGATTTTTAACGCTCTTAAAATATCCGACGGCTTCGGCCGGGTTTGAACCCGCTATCTTGGGCATAGAAGCTCAGCATGCTACCAAATACGCCACCGAAGCCGCCATATAGTTATTTTTATTACAGTACATTGTGTACATTATACGTTGAAGTGTCAATTCAATACCGGTAGTAGTTTCCCTTATCATCCTCATCATAAGAGCAAATGACCTACAGTAGATGTTACGCCCATTACACCATTAATCACCACACACAATAAGTCTTCCTCGCCTGTGAATTTTGAAATATGTATTTCTATTACGGTAGTTTGTTAGTTTGACGTGTCAATTCAACAGTAGTTTTTATTAGCATCCTTATCAAAAGGGCAAATGACCTAGATATTACTCCCTCATTGTCTTTGGGGGCAAATGACTTAGATTTTAAGTCCATTATATTTCTAAGGAGACCCTAAAACATTATCATCATTCCACCGGGCGAAGCCGGGTACTACTGCTAGTAATAATATAATATAGGGAGAAATTATAACACCTAATTTATTTTTATTTTTTATTCAGCCGATGACCATGTAATTTTCTTTTCAGGACGGGTCAGGGAAGGGATATTATCAGAGAAAGAAACATTCACATCACGCATGAGCAAAATGGAAATGGCCTCCCATTTAACTAAGGACATCTATAAGAAAAGGTCAATATCCTTCAACACAAGACTAAAACATTACTGCAGTGTCATCCGTCCGGAGGTCTTGCATGCTTCTGAATGCCTCACGATGAACAAAAAAGGCTTGGTCGAGAAACTGGAGGCCAAAGAAAGGAAAATTTTGAGAAAGATATTGGGTTCCATCAAAGACAATGGGGAATACAGAAGACGGCATAACCATGACCTATATACTCATGTGGACAAGATAAGCAACGTCATCCGGAAGAGAAGGTTACCATTTTTGGGCATGTGAAACGAATGAGCCCAGCGAGACTGACCAACCGCAACATAACTTACTTTCAGGAGAGGAAAACAAAATGGGCCTGGTTCATTGAACTGGATAAAGATCTGAAAGAAGTGGGGATTACACCAACAGACATTCAAGAGGGCGCCCCACTCAAAAGGAAACTTCAAGCTTGTAAAGGTTTCCAAGAAAAACCGAAGCTGAAAAAGGGAAAGATTTGGATCCAGGAACGAAAGGAAGTCCACCGAGAACGAATGCGGGCGTACAGGGCAAACATCAAAGCCAGTAGGAGACGGTTGGAATGACGCGATCCATAGATGGCCTATACGAAATGAATGAATGAATGAATAATATGGGAATAGGAATATAATAGACCTGCCGTACCACACCCGCAGGTGTAAATCGCTTGGAAAAATTCTAGAGTACCCCATGATCCCCTTAAGCGCATTATACGTATGGATGAATTTTACGGCTTAATTTGGTTCCGTGATAACCTTCTAGCCGTTTGCAAACTTTCACACTAATGTAATTAATGAAATTGCATTGCGTCTTACAGCAATAGATGGACATCTGAGAATCCGTTGGCATGGTTACTGGCTTGCATTCGTTCATTAGTTTATTAAATTAAATTAGTTTTCTGTATCTCAAAAACGGTTGGTCTTCGGTCCTTAAAATGTGGGTTTCAGGGACCCGAGTTTTGTCTCTCACATTGAGGGGTTGAAAATGAGTTTTGTCTCGTCCTTCTACGCCTATTTGAGCATGTATTTTAAGGGGGTAGGCCCCCTTTTATGAGAGGTACGGAGAAGAGTTACATCAATGATTAGTGTCGTGCCTCTGATGGATATCTGTACTAAATTTTACGTTGATACACCCAGCCGTTCTCGAGTTATAAGGGAACAAATTTGCCCACATACAAACAAACAAACAAACAAACAAACAGGCAGACAGACAAAAAAATTATTTTCGCGCGCATCCATCATAAAACAGTCTGAAACGCGTAAACAACTCAAATTTCCGTAGAAATTCAGAGAAAAACACACAAATTTTCATTTTTATATATAGAGAGATATACTGCACCGCTCGGTGTTGACCGTGTTTTATTGCACAGATTTTGATTTTACTCGCTAACCGTTGGAGATATATGAAAAGTGATAAGGACCTTTCGGATAGAAAATTAAATGTTAAAGCTCATGTATACCATCAAAGGTTTGCTATTTCTTAGCGTTCTCTTTTTATTTGAAAAGGAAATATGAAATTTTGAAACCAAAGGGTGTAGTGACGTCACAAATGTCGGTTTTACTCGCTAACTGTTGGAGATACACGAAAAGTGATAAGGACCTTTCGGATAGAAAATTAAATTTCAAAGCTCGTATGTGCCATCAAAAGTTTGCTTTTGCCTACCGTTCTCTTTTTATTTTATATGGAAATATGAAATTTTGAAACCAAAGGGTCTAGTGACGTCACTAAAATGGTCGCCATTTTTTAATAGTGCAAAATTTCGAAATCAAAAGTATCCTATATGTAAACCTGGTAAATCAGCTACATCCATGCAAAATTTCATTTAAATCGGACCAGTGGTTCTTGCGTTATTGAGTAACAGACAGACAGAAAGTCAGACACACACCATCTCATTTTTAGCCTATTTTCAATTTTGAAAAAATAGGCTTATGAGATCACCTTTTGTCCGTGTGTGTGTGTGTGTGTGTGAGGTGTGTGTGTGTGTCTCCCTAATAAAATCTAAACGGCTGGAGCGATTTCAATGAAACTCGGTAAGTTTATAGCAGTATTCCTGACAACCTCGACCGTGCCCTTCAAATTTTGTTACGTCTCACCAATCCACCATGGCGGCTGTGCGAAATATTTCACTAGCATTCAATATCTCCGTAACTATTACCTATATCGCCCTGAAATTGTGTACGGTGATAAAGGGCACTACTAGAAGTTCACCTATGAGACTTTCAAAAACCTGGTGACTACAAAACCAACATGGCGGTCAAGCGAAATTGAGACTTTGAAATAGACATTTCTCACGATTTAACTATCCAAACGTAATGAAACTTGGTACAGCAAATGTTTGTACACATTGTAATGCACTGGAGTCTAATTTAGTTCAATTGTTAACATAGCCTCAAAATGGCGGCTGTGCGAAATATTTCACTGACATTCTATATCTCCGAAACTATTACAAATATCATCATGCAATTTTGTACGGTGATAAAGGGTACTGATACAAGTTTACCTATGTATATTTCATAAACCTGTAAAGTACAAAACGAACATGGCGACCAAGCGAATTTGAAATATTTTAATAGACTTTTCTTGTGATTTAACTCTCTGAGCGCAGTGAAATGTGGTACAGTAAATGATTTTGCAGATTGTAATGCACTGTCATCTAATTTAATTCAATTGATTACATAACCTCAAGATGGCGGCTGTGCGGAATTTTAAAATTAAGTTTTTATTCTTGTGTCGTAATAATGCGATCGAAGTGAAAGTTTGAATAATGAAGCTAGGCAATAATTGTGTTTGAATGGTACATAACTCTATGGCCTATACATATAACAATCCTAAATGGCGAGCTTCCGAAATATTTAGACGGTTCTCAATATCTATGAATCTTTTACAGCAACCAAACTGATTTTTTTTAATGTTATTAGAGACTATGAACATATGTTCACCTATAGGACTTTCAGTAACCTGGTGAGCGCAAATCCAACATGGCGGCGACGCGAAGTATAAATATTTAAATGGACTTTTCTCGCGAATTAACTATCCGAGTGCCGTGAAACGTTGCACGTTAAATGCTTTTATAAATGTTGATCCACTGGCATGTAATTTATTTCAATTGTTTGCATAATCACAAGATGGCTGGTGTGCGTACTTTTAAAATCTCGTTTTTACTTCTTGTGTTCTAATCATGCGATTGAAGTTTGAATACCACACGTACACAGTAATCTTAATGTAATAGTACAAAATAAAAATCCATCCTGGCGACCATATGAAATATTTAAACGGTTCTCAATATCTACGAATCTGTTACAGCAATTAAACTGAAATTTTGTATGTTGATAGAGACAATTAACATGAGCAGGATATCTGAAAATAGGCTGTATAGTTCTTCACGGAACTACTTGTTATATATTAGTATGATAATTCTTCGACACGTGTGTATGTCACTGAACTCCTCCTAAACGACTGGACCGATTTTGATGTAATATGGTATGTACATTAGGGTGGGTCCATGTATGGCTTAGATTCACAATCTGACCCGGTAGGTGGAATGAACACAATTTTAGAACCACAATTTACACACAATTTTAGAACCACAATATGCAGTCAAAAAACAGTCGTCATGGAAACCACTAGCCTTGGCCTTGGTGAAAGCTGATGCCTTTTGACGGTTTGTCTCTGCACGTTAGAGTCACCTGGTCGCAATCTGTACAACTACCGCCATAACATACACTCCGCCCGTGGCGGAAAGTTGTGTTTTATACCAAAGGTGGCAGTGATGTCGAATTCTACCGTTTGTCTCTGCACGTTGGAGCGTTTCAAAGTCACGTATGCGTTCATATACCGTTCATTCCATTGCGATGAAACTTGGGTGAGATATTGAGTGTACTCCAGGGAAGGTGTTTGGCTTAGTAAATTATTTTACAATAGATAGCGCACGACTAGATTCAACAAATGAGCGACGACGCACGAAGCGTTTCAAGAAGGTCCCGTATGCGTTCAAATACCATTCGTCCGATAGCGATGAAACTTGGGTGAGATGTTGTGTACACTCCAGGGAAGGCTTCTGGCTTAGTAAATTCATTTTACAATCGGTAGCGCACGAGTAGATTCAACAAATGAGTGACGACGCGCGAAGCGTTTCAACAAAATCCCGTATAAGTTTATATACCATTCATCGATTGAGATGAAACTTTGATGAGTTGTTGTGTACACTTACCTGAAGGTTTCTAAGTTAGTAAATCCATTTCACAGGAGGTTGCGCACGAGTAGATTCAACAAATGAGCGGTGACGTGAGAAGCGTTTCAACAAGGTCCGGTATGCGTTCAAATACCATTCGTCCGATCGCGATGAAACTTGGGTGAGATGTTGTGTACACTCTAGGGGGAGGCTTCAGTATTAGTGAATCCATTTTACCATAGGTAGCGCACGAGTAGATTCAAGAAATGAGCGACGACGCGCGAACATTTAAACTAAGTCCCGTAAGCGTTCATATACCATTCATCCGATTGCAATGAAACTATGGTGAGATATTGTGTACACTTACGTGAGGGTTTCACAGGAGGTTGCACACGAGTACATTCAACAAATGAGCGACGACGCGCAATGCGTTTTCAATAAGGTCCCGTATGCGTTCAAATACAATTCGTCCGATTACGATGAAACTTGGGTGAGATGTTGAGTACACCCTACGGAAGGTTTCTGGCTTAATAAATCCATTTTACAATAGGTAGCGCACGAGTAGATTCAACAAATGAGTGACGGCACGCGAATCATTTCAACAAAGTACCTTGTGCGTCCATATACCATTTATCCGATTGCGATGAAACTTTGGTGAATTGTTGTGTACACTTCAGTAAAGGTTTCTGGCTTAGTGAATTCATTTTACAATAGGTAGCGCACGAGTAGATTCAACAAATGTGCGATGGCGTGAGAATCATTTCAACAAAGTCCTGTAGGTGTTCATATACCATTTATCCGATTGCGATGAAACTTTGGTGAATTGTTTTGTACACTCCAGGAAAGGTTTCTGGCTTAGTAATTCCGGTTTTTAATAAGTAGCGCATGAGTAGATTCAACAAATTAGTGATGGCATGCGAATCGTTTAAAGGAAATCACGTATGCGTTCATATGTCATTCATCCTATTCCGATGAAACATTGATGAGTTGTTGTGTTCACGCCAGGGAAGGTGTTCAACTTGGTAAATCCATTTTACAATATTGGTAGCGCACGAGTAGACGTAACAAATGAGTGACGACGCGTGAAGCGTTCCAACAAAATCCCGTAAGCGTTCATATACTATTCATCGATTGCGATGAAACTTTGATGAGTTGTTGTGTACACTTACGTGAAGCTTTCGAACTTAGTAAATCCATTTCACAGTTGGTAGAGCACGAGTAGATTCAACAAATGAGTGACTGCGCACGAATCATTTAAACAAAATCCCGTATGCGTTATATGCCATTTATCCGATTGCGATGAAACTTTGGAGAGTTGTTGTGCACGCTCTCACGAATGTTTCTAGATTAGTTAATTCATTTCACGATAGTTTAGAGGCAGTTAACATAAATTGAAAAAAAAAGTGTATCCAAAAGCACTTCAAGAAACAAAGTTACAACACTTTCTTTGATTAGCAGGACAACGTCTGCCGGGTTAGCTAGTACGTATATTGTAACCGTGTGAAAGAGCGTCAGTTGCTGGTTATGGAGATGTTGTTTTTTGACGCGGCTATATTTTGAATTTGAAGCGAGCGCCTGACTGAGTTGAGTTTCACTGCCGTTGGTTGCAAGCTGGATGAGATGTGCGGACGACGATGCGCGTATGTATGTTATCACCTGACTGTCTGCAGGTTCGAGCAGGCAGCTGTTAGGACTGGGACAGTCGTTTTTGTGCAGTGAATCCGTGCATAAGCGGGCGGCTTAATCAATCTCAAGTTACTAGTACCTGACCTGGAAGCCAAAATTAGCCTACAAACGAGGCATTGTTCAAATGTGCTCAGGATAGTTTTACTAGATGGGACTAGCTTTTGTAAATGCAAGGTTGTGTGGGGTATGGCCAGAGCTCACAGCATATTAAGGCATATGGGCTGAAAATAACTCCTTACTTGGGTTATGTGAATATAATACCTCATACCAGGGTAGATTTCTGGCTAGCAATTGACTTGGAATTAAGGCTAAACAGGTGTAAGCGTACTGTGATAACTACAGAAGGATTACAATCAAGTAACCGGGAACATTACTGTGACTATTCGGAGTATTTCGGGACGCTAAAACACCGGGTGATTGTCGTGAAATCAGTGACAGACACGTGCTTTTTCATAGCAGAAGCTATGGTGTTAAGACAATCCGATCAGGACGTCATGGTAGCAAGACGCCGGTATGAACTTTTGAAATCTACCATGAATCGAGCCCGTATTATGGTGCGTTAAATATGAACGGGGCGTACGATGGATGCTGACGTTTGGATACTTGGGACTCGAACCCGTGGAGCCATGAAGTCGAGCCGTACACATTTCCGTGTGCGGAGGATCGCGTGGAATTTTATGCTCCGACTGAGGGCCTTCCGCAGGAACTTGGACCTTCTCCAAGAACATCTGAAATGGACGTGAGCCCCTTATTCTATTCTTAATATCTAGTACCGGTGAATATCAGACCTTAGACTATACCATTCAACCATGTAGGAATCGTTTTACACGCCATAGATCTTTATTTTCTGCATTATATTGGGACATAAGCATGGATCTTTTTGATGTTGTCCACTCTTCGAATTTTATTTTATTTCCTTTTGAGATAGCATATCCACGGTGGGCATATCGTAGAATGAGTATATTTTCGGAAGGCATCCGGCTGTTCTAATTAGACAGGAGTTTCATCCTGATTTTTGTTGTACAGTTCCGTGCATATTTTTACGGCACATTGTTATTGTAGCGATCGTTTTGAGATAGTTTTTTGGTAATTTGTTTATTTAAATGTAGTTCTTGATCATTTTGATGCAATTCTCCTTGGATGAGTTCTGATTGTCATTCATCGTATAATGATTCGATTTTTCTGGTGGTTAAGGATTGTCTTTAAAATGATAATGCGGAATGATCATGTATGAGAATTTACATGGGGAATTAAGGAGGCATATTCATAACAATTTAATGGATCTTATGAAAAATAGAACATGGTAATTATCCATGAGAATTTCATATTAATAATAATAATAAATGAATGAGTTTGGATTATTTAGGTGATGTTTCCTTAAAACAAATATGAGAATTTAACATGAATTAATGCACATTGGATTGATAAAGCAATCGTAACGTAGTTTTGTTATTAGAGCAAGGTGTATCAATTAGGAGGATTTTGTTATGGTGACAAGCGGATAATTGAACAGGTTAATTAAAGACAGTTACTTATAACATTCATATGATAGATCTGATAGGGTGATGAGTTGAATTGGGAATGCGCGTAGGCATTTGTCCCATTGATAATTATGATAATCCATTAAATACAGTAAATATGACTGGATGGAAATTAATATGTGAAAATAATATATAAAATAATTATAGTTGTTGAATATAATGAAATGTTGGAATTTGGAGGATGTTGCCTCATATTACTCAAAAGAAGGGCGGTGCCGCTATCAAGGTCTTGTCACCAATGGAATTATAGATTCTACTTTAATTTGCTCTAACCATAATTACATATTTTCTGGTTGAATTATATAAACCTGCAGATAGATTAAAATGCCTAATAATTTTGCCATATTGTGATATCAAGGAATAAACTAAATTGATAAAGTGCATAAAGAAATGGGGCATTTAAAATGCGACCTCATGTTCCGATGAAAATCTTGAAATAGCTACGAATCATCCATAAGTGTTTGAAATTGGTTGGAATAATAAGGTTGGGTTGCAATTAACATCACTTAATAATTAATCCCATAATTTATTTTATTATCAAGGATAAATCACAGATCCATAATTTATATTTCTAATATGAATATTCCTTGTTTGGGAATAATGAAATATAAATGGTATTACGTTTCTAATGGGTCCATCTTTGTTCGACTTGGTCTGACTTGCATCAAGTTGTATAATTCTGGTATGTTTTGGAATTTCTTCTCGTTTCATGGAAGAGAATATCCCATAGGATTATCCATGATTTTGGAAATATGGAAATGTGTAGAACTTCAGAAATAAAATTTTACTCAAGTTTGATAGGACGATCAGTGATCTACACAACTTGAATACTGTAAATATCGTTTATAATATAATAGAATACCATGATGGACTATTAATTTCATGGGTATTCTAACACAATGAAATGGTTAAAAGTTGACGTTTTCGTTGCATATATTTTTTTTGGGAACGTTATTCAACACCAGCGATTAAATAGTATAGGATCCCAGGGGGAGCGCAGGATGTTATTTTTTCCAGGTGGTGTTTTGTTTTCTCCCTGAGGATGCCCTTGTAAAGATTAGGATGGTTGAATGGATCAATTAAATTGATGCAAATTTTTATCTTAACTGATACTGTGGTCATTCATGATTCTTGAAATATGCCTTCTATCCTTGCTGTAGTGTGCATCTGGGGAACAGCAGAGCTTTTCTTTTTCTTTATTCTACATCTTTGTAGAATGCTCACTATTAACCCCAAGATGTTTTTGAGTCTTTGTGCTCGACTGTTGTTCGGATGCGCACTTGTGTGGTCGTAGGACGTTCGTCAAACGGTGACAATATATATATTGATAGGACATGGAAATGGCCATATTTGCCCTGTTCCTTATTATACTGTAATAACCCCTGGCACTACAGCCCGTGAGGGCCTAGGCCTACCAAGCGACCGCTGCCCAGCCATTTGGCCTGCATATATTGGGGTGACGCGTGATCAGCGCATCGGGTCCCCTCGACCGTTAATCTTGGTTTTCGTGATCGGGGCGCTGCCTCAATGTCAGACAGCTACTCAATTGTCCTCACGAGGCTGAGTGCACCCCATTCCAGCCCTCACGTCAGTTTCTAAAATCCCTGGAGGAGCCGGGAAGAGGCAGGCGCGCTACCTCAACACCACGCGGCCGGCACCCTGTTCCTTATTGCCAATGTATAATATAATAATGAGATTAAAACCTTAAGCCAATGTATGTTGTACTTTTAATGTTGTATCTGTTTCGGTAACATTGTGACCTTCCTCAACGCAACATATAATTAGAACTTGCATTTAACAAATTTATCACAACTGAAGTTGTTATCAAAAATAATTCTAAAAATATTAAACGTCTAAGTTAAAGACAACACATTAAAATTAAAAGAAAAACAGAAAGATACAAAACCAGCTTGAAATAAGAGAGATGTGGAATTTGTTAGGTTAGGATTGAGTTAATAGATGGGTACGAATATAAGTAATAATTAAGTTTTATTTTTTACCCTCCAGGTTGGTGGAACCCACGGACTCAGCGAGGGAACTCACCACTACCGCCTCTACGGGCAGTGTCCTAGAGCTGGGAACATCGAATCGGTAGGGATACAACTGGTGGGGTGGGATTGGCACCTCGCCCAGGTGGCCTCACCTGCAAAACGAACAGGGGCCTCATGAGGGAAGGTAAGGGATGGTCAGGATGGATAGACAAGGTAGAGGGAAGGAGGTGGCCGTGGCCTTGAAGAAGGTACCATCCCGGCATTTGCCCGAAGACGAAGTGGGAAACCACGGAAAACCACTTCGAGGATGGCTGAGGGGGAATCGAACCCCCTCTACTCATTTGGGCCACCCGAAGCTGAGTAGACCCCGTCCCAGTCCTCGTACCACTTTACAAATTTCGTGGCAGAGCCAGGAATCGAACCCAGGACCTCCGGGGCGGCAGCTAACCATGCTGACCGCTACGCTACGGAGGCGACTATAATAATTAAGTAACTATGGAATATAATAGTTGGAAATAAGTAATCCAAGGTAAGGTATAGATAGGGCAAGGAATGTTAGGGGTAACTGTGTTGCTTGTGGTCCGAAAATGAGAATTCTGCTATGAATTATGATTCCTCTATAAATTACGTAAATAAATGACGATTCAGTTTTCGGGCGAAGCCGGGGCGGGTTGCTTGTCAGGTGCTAAACCACAGGAGGGTGACCAGAATGTGATTTGAGGGCCATATTCAACTCTCAGGTGTTCATTGTGTAGTTCCGTGAAGAACTGAATTGAATGAAAATCCACAGCCTGCTTCCAGTCTCCGACCGGGTCAGGAATGGAATGAATGAAGCCCCCATCTAGCGGCGAGGATATGGACTGTGCCGGCTGCCGAGGCCTGACGCACTCCTCTGGGACAATGATTAAATGAATGACAGATGAAATGAAATGATAGTGGAGAGTGTTGCTGGAATGAAATTGTGACAGGAAAAACCGGAGCACCCGGAGAAAAACCTGTCTGCCTACGTTTTGTCCAGCACAGATCTCACATGGAGTGACCGGGATTTGAACCACGGACCCAGCGGTGAGAGGCCGGCGTGCTGCCGCCTAAGCCATGGAGGCTTTTAGTTCCGTGAAGAACTAAAAGGCCTATTTTCATATATCCTACTGGTCCTACTTAGGACACGAAAAATGAAAACGAGATTTAAAGAAATTGTACAGCCACCATTTTTAAATTCTCATAAACTTCCATTAAATTAGACGTCAGTATATTAAGGCTTGTATGAAGATATACCGTGCCAAGTTCCACAGCGCTCGGATGGAAAGTCGCGGGAAAAATCCATTTAAATACTGGGACTTGGTGGCTCAGCGGTCAAGCTGTTGGCCTCTCACCAAGGCGAATGCATGTGAGATTTTCTAAGTGAAATGCCATGTCCTGTGATTCGCATTCCACGTAAATAGGAGGTCACGTGGCTCATGATCTAGAGATTAACGGTCACGTTAAACTACAAGCTTCCTTCCTTTTTTTTCCATTTAAATGTTTAAATTTCACGTCACCGCCATGTTGGTTTTGTGCTCACCAGGTTATTGAATGATCCATAGGTTAATAGCTTCTATCAACATACAAAATTTCAGTTTGATTGCTGAAATAGATTCATAGATATTGAGAACCATCTAAATATTTCGGATGGTCGCCATGTTGGATTGATTACGTATAGGCCATAGAGTTATGTATCATTAGATGATGATTATTCCGTAGGTTCATTATTTAAACGTTCACTTCTATCGCATGATTAATGACACAAGACATTAAAACTTAATTTTAAAATTTCGCACAGCCACCATCTTGGGGTTATCAAAACAATTGAGTTTAATTTGATGCCAGTAGATTACATTATATATTAACATTTACCGTACCAAGTTGCACTGCGCTCAGATGATTAAATCGCGAGTAAATTCCATTTAAATGTTTCAACTTCGCTTGGCCGCCATGTTCCTGACATACATATATATGTATATCAGTTTCTTGTGGACACAATAACTGCCGTAATTTTGTACCAATCACTTTGAATTTTTTACCGAAAATGTATACCTATAAAATCTCGGTCGAGTTCGTTACTGGGCTTAATTGGTCGAAGGGGGGTGAAAATGGGGGTCTTTTTTTTTTTCGAAAAAGTGAAATATTGCTATAACTCTCTTAATATGTGAAATATCGAATCCGTTCAACGTTCATACTATGTGTCGGATAAAGCCCAAAAATGTATGTTTGAAGAGTTTTTTTTATAGAACCAACCATTGACCAAAGGGGTGAGAAAAAGTGTTTTTTTCGGGAAATATTAATCATATCTCTCTTAATAGGCACAATATCAAAACCGTACAAAATGGACAATATTCCTCTAATAATTACCTAAAACTTTTGTCTGAAAGAATTTTTGATATGACCCACCATTACGCCAAGGGATGAGAAAAATGATTTCGGAATTATAAGAAAATGCCAAGAGCTATCAGTGGTTGCCATGGCAACACTACTAAATTGATGAGGGATGGGCCATCAGACGTTGCCATGACAACGCACTTGAACGAGATCAGATTCAGATTTTCATCTGACTAAGTGTGAAGCGGCTTCAGTGACGTAACTGGTAGCATGCTGAACTTCTATGCCCAAGGTCGCGGGTTCAAAGCCGGCCAAAGTCGTCGGATTTTCTAAGAGCGCTAAAAATCCCTCAGTATGCTTTCCTTTGGAGGGGAAGTTCCAACATTCGTTGCGAGTTGCTGGTTGCGGTGGCATCTAGTAGCCAAGTTCACAGCTAGGTGTCGTTGACGGTAGTATCTGGTGGCAACATTAGGAACTACTGCTTGAAATTGACCGTCTGCAGTCCTTACCTGAATTACAGACTAATACAGCCATCACAATTCACACCGTTTATCAGACAGATTCTACACTCACCCAAAGTACACGGGGTTACATGACCGCGTTGTCGCAGCCCCTAAACTGAGGAACCAACCAAAATCTCTGCGTGATATATAATTTTGCATGAAGAAGTAACAGACCGTTACATAGTTACACATCAGTGTCGAAACCTTGCATAAGGACAGTGTGACCACAAGTATAACAAGAAGTTCCGTGACGAACTAAAGAGCCTACTTTTCTTAAAATTTAAGATTCATGCCAATGATTAATCTATATGGATCTATCTAGAATAATGACGAAATTAATTTGGTAATATCGACATTTTTAATTTGTTCGAAATACTGCATACCTGGTGTAATGTAGCCTAATAGAGTACTACAGTTGGCAGCCCTGGTGACTGAATATATTCTTAGATCCATTTCTTAAAGTACAGAATACAAAATTTGGTTGAAGTCCAATGGATAGCAAGGACGTTACATGCAGTTAAACATTGGATCTAACAGCAAGCGTAAAATCATGTTGGCAACAATGACATACATATATTGGTCAGAAATAATCTGTAATAATATGATCTATTGTTGTGTCAATTTTGAATGAAATCCATTAGTTAGTATAGAAGTTACATGCATTTTAAAATTGGCCCTATCAGCAAGCTTAGAATCATCTTAGCAGCACTGGCGTAGGCCTATATTAGTGGCTCCAAATTAATCCAGAATACCAGGTACTATACGTGTGCAAAGTTTAGAGCTATTGACTTGCATACTTTCTGATATATTGATATTTGGGTAACAAACATAGAGACAGAATTTATTAACAGTTGGCAGCCCTGGTTACTCTTAAGAATCGGCATAGTTATATCTGTTATGGTACACATAGCACACACGAAATTTGGTTGAAATCCAAATGATAGTATAGAAATTACATGTATTTAAAGTTGGACCTCTCAGCAGCTTAGAATCATGTTGGTAGCACTGACGTATATATGTTACTCCAAATTAATATAGAATGTCAGGTACTATACGTGTGCATAGTTTAAAGCTGTCGGCTTGCATACTTTCTGATATATGGGTATTTGGATTTTAAAAAATTGAGAGCATTTATTAACAGGTGGCAGCCCTGATGCCTCTGAAGAATACGTTCAGTCATATCTGTTTATGTACACATAGCACATATGAAATTTGGTTGAATTCCAAATGATAGTGTAGAAGTTATATTCATTTAAAAATTGGACCTATCAGCAGGCTTATAATCATTTTGGCAACACTGCCATGTATGGCCTCCTGGAAATTAAACTGCAATATTATTATCTATACGTGTGCCAATTTTGAAATAGCTCCCTTTCATACCTTCCAAGATATCCAACATTGAGCTCAAATTTCAATTGCGATTTTTCAGCAGTTGGTAGCACTGACATCATTTTCAAATATGGCCGTGAGATATTCAGGTATAGATCTTTACTCCTACCAAATTTGGATTCGATTGCTGCAGCCGTTTAAGAGTTGATGGGGGGGGGGGGGGGGGGGGCACAAACACACACACACACAGCCAGCCAGCCAGACAGACAGAAGGACAGACAGACACACATTTGCCCGATCTCATAGGTCTACTTTTTCCTCATTTTTGCAAAATGTTTAAAGTAGGCTAAAAATGGACTCCAAATGACAAGAAGGTTACCGTCATCATAAGACAATAAAATGATTAAAATATGCATAAAATGACGAAAAACAAAGTTAATTAATCTCCAATTATAAAATACTTTCTCGCAATAAATGAGGTCTGATCCTTTTACGAAAACCTGCATATTCTGCCTATTTTCGCCTATCCCCAAGTTTGTCCGGTGAAATCTACCTCCGCCTTTCGGCGTGCCGAGAGGACTTTTTTTTTTCAGTTATTGATGAGATAATTTTGTTGTTGTTCTAGATTCCAAGGTTAGTAACCTTATTCTGCGCGGAACATGGAGTTAGTGTAATTTACTCCATTATTAGCGATTTAAATGGAAGGGAAGGACAATTGTAGTTTTCCGTGACTGTTATTGTCGCGATTATGAGCCATGAGACCTCAAATTGTCGTGGAATCCGAACTACAGGACGTGATATTTCACTTCGAAACTCTCACATGCAAGATCGGGTTGTGATTTAGAGAGCAAGCCTGTGTTTCTAAAGGCATTCCTTATTGTTCTGTCATTGTACTTTATTATTAGATATTGTTGTTTTGAGGGGCGGAACAGCGAGGTCATCTGACCCTCATTGGACTTTGCTATATCATCTTCGGTGACGGGAGTATGACCTAGATGTTATCCTCTTAAACTGTCTTCACTTTCTCTATGAATGCGTTAACGACGGTTATTCAAGTAATCCATTATCAAACCAAACATCCTGGTTTGGTTCTCACTTGAATGCAGTTTGTAGCAAGCGTGTGTACAAGCACCAAGTAGTTCTCATGAAATTTACATTTCCAATTATACATCCATCTCTGTGTTGATACAATGATTTGTACGTGGCAATGCATATATTATTAAATTGGGCTATTTTAGCGCAATTCAGGTGTGAACACCGGAGAATTAAAATGAGTTATATGATTGAACTCTGATATCAATGTGGAATTATGTATGAGTCTTGCCAATGACAGTTGTGCACCGGATTGTTGTCACATTGTAAAGTACGATACGTGTGTGCTATATTACAGAGCACAGTATGAGGCTTCACTATTTTAACTGGGTTGTGAATAGTGAGCTGCAAAATGAGGCATTCAACTGGTTTCCTCTCGGCTTGCCCGAGAACGAGTGAGCGTTCAATTAAGAGTCAGTCACCCCGTATGCTCTGCGGGTCAGACATATCATCAGGCGTTAATTATCTTACGAGTTAGTCAATATGAGCTTAAAATACAAAAAGATGGTATATTGGCTTTCACGGCCAGTGAATTAAAACCTGCAATTTTTCTAGGTTTGTGCCGTGTTTGGGCGGAGACACCAAGAGCCCGCTGATGAGCCAGCTTGGTGTCCTAGGCAAAAGCCCACACAAGACACGGCACAAACCTAGAAAAATTACCGAGTTTTCGAATACAAAGTTGGAAAGTCCGGTGCCGACGTTGGCTATCCTGACTGTGGTCTTCCTCCAGGGTGATGTAAGTCATTTCCCTGGAAGGAGTATGAAAAAAACTAAGGAAAAACCACACACTCCAGATAGCCGCTGTCAGCGCCGAGGTTCAAACTTCCACTCTTCTGACTTATTTATAACTATTGCGGGTATGGTGAACGATTTAACGCACACTGCTCCCCCACGGAGTCAAAATTGTACTCAGCCACAGCCTCAGGTCACCATATTGAGTTGCGGACTTTTTAAATTGACCCCCAGGGGCTCACATCTAGTGGGACGTGGGTTTGTGACCACGGGACATCAGCTGAGCCCGGCATTGTTTCCACTTACTTGTGTCGGGCTCAGACTTCTTTCCTGTTAACCTCTTTTGGTCAACTCTTGTTCTCTTCCGACCCCGACGGTATTAGGGTATCCGAGATCTACGGAGTCTTTCACTTTCCCGCCTTAATTGGCCCTTGTCTCATCTTTCCTGATATCCTCATTCTTCGAGGGGTCAGCCTTCGTTTTCATTTCACGATATCTCCTGCCTTCTGCTCAAGGCCCTCAAGGAGGCAGTGTGTATGTAGCCCCACCACTTCTGGTGCACCCTGGATAGTGCTACACCCTCAAGGGCCCACTGCTGGTGAGTTTGGGAGTTGGCGACCTCGAGGGATTCCTGAGCTGGGTCCGTTTTGTCCCTTTTTTGCCCTGACCTTGGGGCGGACCCTATCCTATCTGCCTTTCATGGCTCTCCTTCCTTCCAAGTCCCTCAATCCTCATTCTTCGAGGGTTGAGGGCATTTCTTTTCTTCCTGTCCTTTATTTGCCTTATCCTTTATTCGTTTACTATTTCTTCTTCTAGTATGTAAGTTTGTAGTTAGTATTAGTTTAGTTTTCATTCTCATCTCTTCTTTTACCATCACCCAAACCATTAGGGGCCGATAACCTAGATGTTACGCCCCTTGAAACAACAATTATCATCATCATCATCATCATCAACATGTTTAAATTGATACGTATAATTCTCTCTCGCCCCTCGGCCCAGGGCATACAGGAGGCTTGGGCTGTAACTGTGTGCACCTGGGCAACTACTGGCTGAAGCGTCCACGTCGCGGGGGGTGGGCAACTCTGAACCACAGTAGCTGAGTGCAGTCAGGGACCGAGATGGGGTGGTATATCCCCTAGCTAGCAGGTCTCGAACACCAGAGACAAGTGGACGGGATTGTCCTCATGGGAGAAGGGAAATAACCCTGTAAAAATCTAGTAAAGTCCAGGGACTATGAGGAGGCAGCCCCTCCTCTGGACTAAGGCGCAGTGGGCCAACAACTCTCTAGCCCAACAATTTAAAGTTAAAAGAAATCGAAAGGAGAAAACCGGCCTGATTAAATCGTTGACGACTATGCGAGGGAAAAGGACATTGAGAATAGGAACATGGAATGTGAGGGGAATACAGGGGAGAGAAATAGAGCTGGCATCTGAACTCCAGAAATCACAAGTAGATGTTTTAACTATTAAGAAGACGTGGGAGGAAGATGTTAGGACAGTGGACGAAAGAGGAATAGAATGGAGGAAAGCAAAACAGCTGAGCTGAGACAGGGAGGCCTGGCGCTCCTTTTGTAAAACCTAGACACCGACGGGTAGAAGAGGATTCGACTAAGTAAGTAGGTAGGTATAATTCTCTCACTTTCCTCGTTAACGAGCGGCTCTCTTTTGAAACCTATCAGGGCGGATATGTTTACATGACATGCCTGCGGGGAGCCAAGGCTATCCCAGCTCGAGGCACAGTGTTGTTAGCTGTCCGCCGTAGCCACTGAGAGCAAGCAGCGAAACTGGACAGAACTATGCGCTGCTGTGCAACACGGGAGACCTGACAAGCGAGCAGGCCGCCAGGACCGGACTCTGGAGTCCACGCGGAGAGAGAGCAAGCATGTTATTGGTCAGCAGCGAACAATGGTTGAAGTCTAGCTATCTAGGTTTCATAACACTTCATTATTTTGGCTAGGAAGTAAAAACCCCATAAAACTAAACTGTGTATCGTTTGAGTCGTCGCACGTTAATGAGGAAAGTGAGATCTATACATGACCTAGATAAAATGCATTCTTCTTCACGTTATTATTATTATTATTATTATTTATTGTTACTATTAGTATTATTATTATGATTATGATTATTAATAAACACCAGCAAATCTTCTAGGTTTCACCGTGGGAGTTGCGGGGTTTCGTCCAGGTGTACCAAAGTCGGCTCATCAGTGGGTTCATTGAACATCCCAGCTGGACCCCGCTAGGTTAGCAAGAACTCTCTGGGCTTTTTCTCTGCCCTCACCAAAAATGGAATATCGGTTCCACGGTCCCCTGTATTTTTAAGAACACTTGGAGAACTTTTTACGGCAAATAACAATCAGGGTTGGGGAGTAATGATAATAATAATAATAATAATAATAATAATAATAATAATAATAATAACAGCATTTAGATAAGTAATTAATAAACCAATTAAAATTACTATTGTTTTCGAATCCAATCCAGTTCTTCCATAAATGGCTGCGTTTCCACAAATTGCATTTCTATTCCTATTTCTTGTGTCTTTAAATCCAGACTGCCTGCTTAATTCCCAGTTTCTTCCTTCGCATCAACCTATTTCTGTTGAAGTCTAGCTATTTAGGTCTCATAACACTTCATTATTTTGGCTAAAGACGTAAAAACCCCATAAAACTTAACTTAACCGGGTAGCGACAGAATAACCTAGCTTTATGTGTATTTTCATTGGTGTTCGTTTGAACTAGGTTTGCTTATATATTGACTTTTATTATTCCTCTTTCTGGTGCCTTTGACGTCATTTCGGCATCTGCTATGAGATGTGTTCGAGGGGGTGACCAACAACATTGTCGTAAACATATAGACCTATTCCAAGATGAACTACACAAAGCGAAACTCTTCGTAAGATTTAATGCTCTGTTCTATTCTAAAAGGTGAGCGTAGCGGATTTCCGATTACGTGGGTGGTACTTTAATAAATAAATAAATAAATAAATAAATAAATAAAGACATAAAAAGAAAGAAACAAACAAACTTACATATCAACAAATCAATAGGCTAAATAAAGAAAGAAAGAAACAAATACATTGCGAGAGAATGCACGAATATTGGGCAAACAACAAGTCCCTCGCCAAGCTGAAAAGTTGAACGTCGTGGTCCTTAGCTGGCCCATCCGAGAGAAGCTGGCCCATCCGTGAGAAGAGGAAATAAATAAATAAATAAATAAATAAATAAATTTACAAATCAATGGGCTAAATTAATCAACAAATAAATAATTAAATAAATAAACATAAATAAATAAAATGAATGAAGTTTGTGCCGTATGGCATCTTTTGGGAAGTTTTGTGCATATATTTGTGTGTTAACCCGTGTTATAAAGCTGAGTGTATAGTGTGTGTAACTGTAGTTATTGTGGTCTAGGAAAGGTAACATGCTGGTATTTTCCTGGTGGCACCTTGGAGGAACCCTGAGAGAAAGCATATTCAGGATACCCACTGCTAGTACTAGGATTCAAACTTGGGATCTACAAACCTCAGTTACCTATTGAAGTCATAGAGCATGACCTAATGCCCTGCTGGGTATACTATACTACTGTTTGTAGAAAGTGAAACACCAAGAACAAGAGATGTGACCACATTGCACTTTATACCACAGATTAGGGACATGACAATACATTACAAATTAGAAGGGCAGTCCTGTACATGCACGTTGACGGCCGATCTTCAGTACGGCGTCGCGCCACCACGTGCTGCACTCTGAGCCGCTAGACGTCGTGGCATGGAATCATACAGCGCTTGAATACGCTGCTGGGGAATATCGTCCCACGCGGTTTGTAGGCGAGTCCACAAAGCATCAACAGTGGCGGCACGTTGACCTGAACGAACAAGTTGACGACCGACCATATCCCAGACATGTTCGATGGACGACTTGTCAGGAGAACGGGCAGGCCAGGAAAGCAGAGGTATCCGTCGTTCTGCGAAGAAGGCTTGCACATTCCTCGCCACAAGCGGGAGGGCATTGTCCTGCTGAAATATGGCCTGTGCAAGAGGGGCAGTGCCGCGGGCTGTAAAACTTCCCTGATGTAGCCGTCACTGTTCAGATTGCCCGCAAGACGTACGAGGAGCGATCGTCTCTTAAAGGCAATTGCGCCCCAAACCATTACACCTGGTGTTTGTCCGCTATGCCGCTCAACAATACAGTCTGCCTGATTGCGTTCTCCACTGCGGCGTCGAACGCGTATGCGGCCTTCACTGTAGGACAGGTTGATGCGGGACTCGTCCGAAAACACTACATTTCGCCACTCAGCCTGTCAGTGTCGGCGAACACGTGCCCATTGTAGTCGGAGGCGTCGGTGGTTCCCAATCAATGGAAGCCGACACAGTGGCATGCGTGCTACCAGTCCAGCCCTCAAAAGACAGCGCCGCACCGTCGACGCAGACATGTCCACCCCCATTGCAGTGCTCCAACGTCGAGCCAACACCGAGGACGACGCTGTTCTGTCCGATATGGCCACGCGGAGAAGATGGTGGTCGTTTTGTGCTGTGGTCACATTGCGTCATCCTGTACCCTGTCGTCACTGTGTACGGCCCTCCTCTCTTCACTGGATCCACATACGCCTTACTGTTGAAGCACCGTGCCCTGTACGAGCCGCAATGTCCTGGAACGACAGACCCGCCTCCCGGAGCCCAAGCATTCTGCCCCATTCAACCGCACTTACATGCTGATAGTCTACCCTGTGGCGTCGGCGAGGCATCGTTGCACTTGCTTTCACGTTTCCACTTGGTATGAAGGCCCAACGCTGACAGAGCTGTGCGGAACACTGACCTGTCCGGTCCCACGACAAAGGGCACCGGTGTGCCAATGTGCACGCCATCTCTCTGCGATTTCAATCACTTAGTATGGTACCGGAGGCCTACACAGACCCTGTTCTGGGAGTGTCTCCGACCATTTCTCCTGGGTGTTTCACTTTCTACAAACCGCACTGTATATAAAAGACAACCCAACTGATATAGCCTATCTATTTTACACCTCGTGGCTCATTACGACCGTGGTAGGGAGCTGCAGTAATCAGTGATTTGATTTCCTACGCTGTGTTAACCCTGCGGTTTTCCACATTCCCTCCAGAAAATGCCGGAATGGCACCTTATTTTAATAACACATGAATTGCTTCAACTTCATAACTTAATCATTACAGTTACCGGTGCTCATAATACAACCGCCACCACAGAAACAGAGGAACTGAAACAAATCCAACACACACCCAAGTACACGGGGTTGATAACGAAGATGTCCCTAGCTACTAATTTGAATAAATAACAGCAATTTGTACTATTATTAAGACTCCATATGCAATATTTCAAAGTATATAACAAATAATTGTAATTATTTATTAATTCTTAGTTTATGTAAGGGGGTTTAACGTGTTGGTCATCGGCCACGTATACTCGATTGTGTGTGGAATTGGTTCGATAATCAGTGTTCATGTGTTGTCTGTATTGATGCGAGCTGAAGAGTTGACTAGCGGGACGGGTGGTGAGACGGGGAAGCAGCATTCTCTCTCTTGCCTGTCAGTAAGTTACTGCCCTTCCTAAAAGTATTCGACAGAATTCGTGACGTATCCAATTATTTTTATTATTATTATTATTATTATTATTATCATTATTATTATTATTATCATTATTATTATTGTTATTATTACTCGGCAATTATTACAACTTAATATTTCAACTGCATTGAATGTCTTGTTATTGTTATTATGGAAAGAGCTGCCGATATTAATATTATTACATAGATACAGTATTTCTTAGATTTCAAACGCAGTTAAATGTAGGATAAAGAAAGTGAGCTTCAGGCAGAACGATTTCGTACATCTATCAGGTGATGATCTCATCTGGACGAGTTACAAATACATTATTTTTTTTCTTTTTTCTCTCACATAGAGTATATCAGTGTGCGACTGCGATGGACGACGTTTTCAGAAACGCAGGTACATACGGAAGCTTGTTGATGGAAGCGAGGTGGTAGGGGTGAGAGGCACGTTTTGGCCACATTCCTCGCTTAACACATTACTCTGGCTCCCATGATATAGTAATTTGTGCATTTGTAATCGGGAAGGAAGCATCTGTGGTCTTCAGTTAGACACCATCTCGACATTTCCTTGAGTGGGATTGGGATACCTCAGGAAATGAAGTCTTGGATGGCTGAGGTGGGAGACGAATGCCTCTCATCTTAGATTAAGTCACAAAGATGTGTGTGTACCTAACAATCTATAGATTATAAAAATTTCATTCCAGTCCACTCTCATTTTACTGCCAGTATTGTCAAGGAAATAAAGATCAACAACAAACATGCAGGCATTTTGATTGCCCTCAGGGAATACAAATCCATACAAAATATTGACTCAATACTTGGAGGGTGACATTGTAAGATATGTTGTCGGCGCTTTATATGAGGCGCTTGGACATCGTGGTCTTAGCCCCGTGTACTTGTGTATGTGTGGACTTTTGATGACCAGTGTCATGGCGGTACTGCAGTGTGTGTATTTCAAATTCAGGAGATGAATGTGAAGAAGGAGGTTAAGTAAAACAAGTAGTTCCGTGAAGAACTATACAGCCTATTTTCATATATCCTGTTCATGTTAATTGTCTCTATCAACATACAAAATTTCAGTTTAATTGCTGTAACAGATTCGGAGATATTGAGAACCGTCTAAATATTTCATATGGTCGCCAGGATGGATTTTTATTTTTGTACTATTACATTAAGATTATTGTGTACGTGAGGTATTCAAACTTCAGTCGCATGATTAGAACACAAGAAGTAAAAACGAGATGTTAAAAGTACGCACACCAGCCATCTTGTGATTATGCAAACAATTGAAATAAATTACATGCCAGTGGATCAACATTTGTATAAGCATTTAACGTGCAACGTTTCACGGCACTCGGATAGATAATTCGCGAGAAACGTCCATTTAAATATTTATACTTCGCGTCACCGCCATGTTGGATTTGTGCTCACCAGGTTACTGAAAGTACTATAGGTGAACATATGTTCATAGTCTCTATGAACATTAAAAAATCAGTTTGGTTGCTGTAAAAGATTCATAGATATTGAGAACCGTCTAAATATTTCGGAAGCTCGCCATTTAGGATTGTTATATGTATAGGCCATAGAGTTATGTACCATTCAAGGACAATTATTGCCTAGCTTCATTATTCAAACTTTCACTTCGATCGCATGATTACGACACAAGAATAAAAACTAAATTTTAAAATTTCGCACAGCCGCCATCTTGAGGTTATGTAAACAATTGAATTAAATTAGATGGCAGTGCATTACAATCTGCAAAATCATTTACTGTGCCACATTTCACTGCGCTCAGAGAGTTAAATCACGAGAAAAGTCTATTAAAATATTTCAAATTCGCTTGGTCGCCATGTTCGTTTTGTACTTTACAGGTTTATGAAATATACATAGGTAAACTTGTATCAGTACCCTTTATCACCGTACAAAATTGCATGATGATATCTGTAATAGTTTCGGAGATATAGTATGTCAGTGAAATATTTCGCACAGCCGCCATTTTGAGGTTATGTAAACAATTGAACTAAATTAGACTCCAGTGCATTACAATGTGTATAAACATTTGCTGTACCAAGTTTAATTACGTTTGGATAGTTAAATCGCGAGAAATGTCTATTTAAAAGTCTCAATTTCGCTTGACCGCCATGTTGGTTTTGTAGTCACCAGGTTTTTGAAAGTCTCATAGGTGAACTTCTAGTAGTGCTCTTTATCACCGTGCACAATTTCAGGGCGATATCGGTAATAGTTTCGGAGATATTGAATGCTAGTGAAATATTTCGCACAGCCGCCACGTTGGATTGGTGAAATGTAACAAATTTGCAGGGCACGGTCGAGGTCGCCGGGAATTGTGCTATGAACTTACCGAGTTTCATTGAAATCGCTCCATCCGTTTAGATTTTATTAGGGGAGACACACCTCACACTCACCTCACACACACACACACACACACACATACACGCACACACACACACGGACGAAAGGTGATCTCATAAGCCTATTTTTTCAAAATTGAAAATAGGCTAAAAATGATACGAGCCTTACAGTAAGCGCATATGATGTGTAACATCTGACATGTTATGACTACACAGCTTGGACATTCTTAAAATGTTAATTTACACTCCATTTTCATACTGGTACTATGATGAATGTATAGATTGAATTGGAGATATGCTACTGTCACATTTGTGGCGCAGCGGTCAAGCTGTTAGTCTCTCACCAAGGTAGACCGGGTTTGATTCCCGGTCAATACATGTGAGATTTTCGAATTGAAATGCCATGTTCTGTGGTTCGCATTCCACGTAAAAGGGAGGTACCGTGGATCATGATCGTGAGATTAACGGACACGCAAAACTACAAGCTTCCTTCCTTCCTTTTACATTAATAATTCATAATAACAAAGTGACACACAACGTCGACAGTACTCTCAAATACTGTGAGCCCATTCCTCAGTAACTATAACATTCATCATTCTCAAGGCTCTCATACAGTTCATCGTAAACAACCAAAACATGGCTTCCTACAATCATGAAATGACCTAGTCTCACATATGATGAAAATACAGCTTTTATTCCACTCATATAACAACATTCTGTTATGGATTTAATATTTGACTACTCACCCACAGCTTGACAATAATGCCGCTTACTTAAATGCCATTTGTTGTCTTTGTCCTACCCCATGTGATATTCAACCTTGAACGTGAAGCTTCATAAACTGCTCAGTGACAAATGAAATTCGGTGAAACATTTGCCACTGGGCTCGTCAAACCAGTGCCTGCTAAATGCACTGCTTACTGTATTGCCATAACATTCTCGCGCTACAGAGCACACACTGCCTTGTTTCCAATACACACACTTTCAATTGTACATCCAGCTGGCAGTGCGTCTTCACTTAGGTCCGATCCACTTCCGCCCGATTCACTTCCGTCTCATTTTTCTGGCAGTGCGTCTTCACTTCCGTCCAATCCACTTCCGTTCGATCCACTTCCGCCCGATTCACTTCGGTCCCCAATTTTCAAAATCACTCCCACAAAACTATCCAGCAACCGAGCGGAAAGATGTTACACATCAAATATCCAGCAATTCGCTTGGTTTAGAAATGGGAACCAGGGGAAACCATTACTAGGATGGCTTAGGACTTAGGTGGAAATCGATCCTACGTTTCCTAAGCTTTGCCTCACGATGCCAAGTGTACACCGTTTATAGTCGGGAGCCATGTCGGTGTTTTGTCCACGCTAATTACAGATAGAGCCTCCGATCTCAAGGCATGATGCAGCTTCTCACCATGGTCGTGGGGAACGATTAAACGTACACGGCTACGGCGCGGATTTGACCTGGAATCACTCGGCCATTTAAAGCAACCAAGCAAGCAGGCTGTCAAATGACAAACATTGAGAGGAAGACTGTATCATTAAGCAAACACAATGGATGTCCTCATCACTCTGAAGGCGGTGTTCTGTTTACTTCACCTTACAGAGATAGGCGTAGGAACATGTGTGTTTGACATGACGACTTTATCAGTGACTACAAGCATTCGTCAGGTACAGATACCGTAGTCACCGTTCAAGTCGCTGTCTCCGGGATGACCGAAATCTCCAAAAATTTCAAAATTTTGCGCCATATTAATCTAAAGACTTAACCCGCGAGGACTGGCGCATGGGCGTACTTTACTCGAGGCTTGAATAATGCTTTACATTTTCGTTTTGGCTAGCCCTTATTTCCTATCGCTTACTGTACCTCCCTTCCTAGCCTTGAAGTTCACCCTTCAAAAGAAACATGCCTATAGCTTTTTAACACTCAAGTTATTTCTATATTATTTAGCCTACGTCGGGTCAGATTTACCCAAGACACCAGTCCTCGCGTGACAGTTTTTGGCTTACGTTAGTCGGGACAGTCTGTAAAGAATGAGGGAAATCCACCTATTATGGTGAAATACAATCACTTAGCTCACGTTCTTGTTTATCTATGTTTAGGGTCTAGGGACACCTTCGTCATCAGCTCCTTTGTTCAAAACAAGATGTTCAGTAAAGAACATATAGCCTACTTTCTCCTAAAAGCATGGGTATTGTTATAACTCTTTGTCCTTTTCAAGGAGTATAATTGAATGTTGGTTGTAGTAGCTTGTAAAAATACAACGTGCTATACGGATATTAAACATGAATATGAGGTGCTCTCTGCTAGTGCCACCTCTGTAAAAAAAAAAATCATTCAATTCGGTTTTACCGTGTTAGAATTGATATGGGGAATCGATTTGCACACATACATGGCCGCTATCAGCAAACTATTGAGCTGAAGACCTTGTAGTTCAGTCAAAAGATGATCCCCACAAAAAGGTATGTTGTTGCAAAATTTAGTAGAGATCCAATTATTAGGTTGGTCGTAATTTGATTTAAGCTTTTAATATTTGGGTGGCCACCATTACGTTTCCGTCAAAATTGCGGCGATATAAAACATGACACTGAGGTGCCCTTTGCTAGTGCTACCTCTGTACCAAATTTCGTTCAATTCGGTTTTACCGTGTTTGAATTGATAGGTGGAATCGATTTGTACACATACATGGCCGCCATATGCAAACTATTGGACTGACGACCTTGTAGCTTGGTCAACGAACGCTTCTCACTTAAAGGTATGATGTTGAAAAATGTCGTAGAGATTAGATGATTAGGTTGGTCGTAATTGGATTTTAGCTTTTTACATTTGGGTGGCCACCATTACGTTTCCGTCAAGATGGCGGCGATACAAAACATAACACTGTGGTGCCCTTTACAAGTGCCACCTATGTACCAAATTTCGTTCAATTCGGTTTCACCGTGTTTGAATTGATAAGGGTAATCGATTTGCACACATTCATGGTCGCTAACTGGAAACTATAGGGCTGATGACCTTGTAGTTTTGAAAAAAGACGCTCGCCATATGACTATAGGAAGTTACAAAATTTGGTAGATATCGGATGATTAGGTTAGTCGAAATTTGATTTAAGCTTTGAACATTTGGGTGGCCGCCATTAGGTTTCCGTCAAGATGGCGGCAATATAAAACAAGACACTGAGGTGCGCTTTGCTAGTGCTACCTCTGCACCAAATTTCGTTCAATTCGGTTTCACCGTATTTGAATTGATAAGGGTAATCGATTTGCACACATACATGGCCGCCATCTGAAAACTGTTGTACTGACAACCTTTTAGTTTGGTCAAAAGACGCTCGCCATACGACTATATGTAGTTGCAAAATTTGGTAGATATCGGATGATTAGGTTAGTCGTAATTTGATTCAAGCATTGAACATTTGAGTAGCCGCCATTACGTTTCCGTCAAGATGGCGGCGATATAAAACATGACACTGAGGTGCCCTTTGTTTGTTCTACCTCTGTACCAAATTTCGTTCAATTCGGTTTCACCGTGTTCAAATTGATAGGGGGGGACAGACATTCAGAGTACACACACACAGAGACTCACACACACACACACACACACACACACACACACACAGACAGACACACATTTTTAGCCTACTTTCGATTTTTGCAAAAAATGAAAGTAGACTTATGAGATCTACGGACCAAAAATTGTGTGTCTGTCTGTGTGTGTGTGTGTGTGAGTCTGTGTGTGTGTGTGAGTGTGTGTACTCAATGTCTGTCCCCCCCCTATCAATTCGAACACGGTGAAACCGAATTGAACCAAATTTAGTACAGATGTAGAACGAGCAAAGGGCACCTCAGTGTCATGTTTTATATCGCCGCCATCTTTACCAAAACTGAATGGCGGCCACTCAAACGTTCAAAACGTAAAATCAAATAACGACTAACCAAATTATCCGATCTCTACCAAATTTGGTAACAACATACCTTCATATAGGACGTGTCTTGTGACCAAACTACAAGGTCATCCGCCGTACCATTTCAGGATGGCGGCCGTGCGAATTATGCAAACCTTATAATAAATATCATGGGACCCACCAGTTCCAATTATCGAGCCGAGAATCGTTTTAACTGTGCTAAAGGAAGAGGCACGTTCGAAATTAAAAGTTTATTTTGTAATACTATAGTGCAGAAGTGATTTTAAAAAGCTGAGCCGTCTCAGTAAGCGGATATCTTGTGCCTGACTTATATTTCACTAATTTGAGTATTGCATGCAATATAGCGTACTGATACAAAATAAATAAACTTTGTATGAAATGCTTTATATATAAATAATATACTCCACTGATGAAATCGTTAGGTCTAAATCATTATTTGCTAACAAGTTCTATGTAAGTCATTTTATATAGATCATTGTTCGTTGGCACAAATGGCTCCGTGGTAAAGCGTTGGTTTATAATTCATATGCAAATGGTTCAAACCCCATCAGAGTTAGGTTTTTTGCTTGAAATTTTACATATTTATTGCTTTGTAATGACTCAGACGTTTTAAAATTAAGCGAATATTACGGTGGAAAATATATATTTAATTAAAACATAATTCGCCAGCAGATTTGCTCGAGACATCTAGCAGCCAAAAAGGTAACTGCACGCCGGCCTACTTATTAACTTCCAGATTTTATTGAAAAGTTTCTTCTTATGGCCGCTAGAATGCAGTCGCCCTGTTAGGATTATATTGTTCGATACTTCTCCACTAGATTTCACGACTGGTCTACATGGGACTCCATTGATAGTATACCATTGGCATTCTATGCGCATCGAATTTGAAGAATGACAAGATGGTACTATGATACATTTTTACTTATTATTCTGAAAGGTTTGTAACAGCCTATTGTGCGTTATTTGAAAATGTTATTTGAAGTGAAGAACAAAACGATTTCACATAGTAACTGAATTCTAGCCGTTGGTGCTAGTTCAGGTTATTAATACTTTTATTTCAGGCAAATAGCAATCGAAAATATCCACATAGTTTGTAAACACACGTCTCCGTAGGGTCATGGAAAGATTTGTTATTTCAATTAGGGTTGTGAAAGCCATGCACAACCAGACGTGTAAAGACATGCCTCAACTCAAAGTTGGATGTTGCCCACGGCAGGTCGATTATGTAATAATAATAATAATGTTATTGGTTTTATGTCCCTTTTAACCACTGCTGCTTTTAGAGACGCCAGGGTGCCGGAATTTTGGCCCGAAGGGGATCTTTAACGTGCCAGTAAATCTACTGACACGGCTCCCTCGCATTTGTGCACCCTCAAATGCCAGCTGACTGCGCCAGGATACGAACCTGCAACCTAGGGCCCAGCAAGCGAGAACGTTACCGCTGAGCCACGCAGCCAGTCCGGTCGATTATGTCTCCAGATCCATAACATTCTTGAGATACTTCTTATCTTTCTTTCTCCAATGATGGTAGCAGTTTTTTTTTCTAGGTTGTGGCGTTTGGTAGAGGTAAATAGTTTCTAAGGTCTTCAACCAAGAAATTATTCTATTATACTCTTTGATAATAACAACGAGTTATAACTATACTCATACATTTAGGAGAAAGTAGGCTTTATGTTCTTTACTGAACATCTTGTTTGGCCCTGTAGTGATCTCATAAGTCTACTTTCATTTTTTGGAAATATCGAAAGTTGGCTAAAAATTGAGATGACTGATTTGCCGCCACTATCAAGGACTTCTGAGATCGTGTTGCCATGGTTACCGGCCTGCATTCTTTCAATAGCTTAATAAATGAAATTAGTTTTCTGGGTATATCTCAAAAACTGTTGGTTTTAGGACCTTAGAATGTGGTTCTCGGGGCCCGTAGGGCACCTAAGTTTTGTTTCTCACTTTGAGACGCTGAAAATGGGCTTTGTCTCGTCTTTCTACGCCCATTTCAGCATGCATTTTGAGGGGTTGGCCCCCTTTTAAGAGATTTATGGAGAAATGTTAAATCAATGATTACTTTTGTGCCTCTGATGGACATCAGTACCAAATTTTACGTTGATCCACTCAGCCGTTCTCGAATGATGCGCGTGGAAAGTTGTACACAGACAGACAGACAAAAATTTTGTTTTTGCACGCAACAGTCATAAACCAGACTGAAAGGCGTTAATAACTTAATCTTCCGTGGAAATTCAGAAAACACAGACAAACTTTAATTTTTATATATAGAGAGATTATTTACGGTCGGGTCAGATTTACCCATGGCGCCAGTCCTCGCATGACAATTTTCGGCTTATGTTAGTCGGGACAATCTGTAAAGAAATAAGGGGGAAAATGCACGTATTTTGGTGCAGCACTATCACATAGTTCATGTTCTTGTTCATCCATGTTTTGGATCTAGCGACAGCTCGGTCATCAGCTCCTTTGTTAAAAAAAAAATGAAGATGACTGCTTTGCCGCCACTATAAAGGCCACTTACACTGTTACGAAAATTGGTGTCATTCTTCTGCGTGTTACATTTGAAAAATATAAATAAACCGTATTTTATATTGGGAATAGTTCACAGGAAGACACCAGGTTAAAATTACTTCATTAACATCCGTACGACTACGACCAGAAGGGAGTGACACACTATGGGTCAAAATGACTCGGCGTCAGTCCACGTGTTATAATTATCCACGCCAGTTCCTCAGGGGTTAAGGCTTTCTAACAGTGAGTGAGTGGTTATCAAGTCGGAATACCAACCCCCCAACCTTGCAGGTTCGCTCCTGGCCGTGGTAAGTGATTTTCGAAAGGCGACAAAAATCACGACATGCATGTCATACGTTGTATACATGTTAAAGAACCCATTTGAATTCAGTAGGCTGTGTTCATAGTGGCAAAATTAATCTCGGGATTTTCCGCCAACACAAAGTTCCTCCATTCTCAACTAGAGAGCGCTATAGGAGCTTAGGTATCTAACCTCCTTGACTTTCATAGCGTTCCAGGAACGACGAAATTAGACATGCAAGTTGCTCTCTGGGCGTCAAATAACAAAGCTTGCACCCGGCACCCGAGGCCATACGATTAAAAAAACGGTACATATTATATTATGTTCTTCATTCTTCATTCCTGAGGCAACTTTCTTTATACTTTCCCACAATCGTGCGTCCTATTAGTAAGCACACCAAAGTGCATTTTTATTTTAGTTCTATTAGACGACCGAATCAAGAAAGCACTATTGACAAAGAGGCTGCGTTAGAAGCAATAGCAAAGAGATATGAAACAACAGCAAAATGGATGCTAGTGCTTCAAATAGAAAAACAGCAATTCATGATCTAACAAGTAGTTCGGTGAAGAACTAAATAGCCTATTTTCAGATATATCCTATTAATATCAATTGCCTCTATCAACATACAAATTGTCAGTTTGATTGCTGTGATAGATTCGTAGATATTGAGAACCGTCTACATATTTTGGATGGTCGCCTTAGATTTATGTAGGCCTACTATTACATGAAGATTATTGTGTAGGTGTTTTATTCAAACTTCAATCGCTTGATTAGGACACAAGAAATAAAAGTGGGATTTTAAAATTTCGCTCAGCCACCATCTTAAGGTTATGAAAATAATTTAAATGAATTAGATGCTAGTCGATTAAAATTTGTATAAGCATTTACCGTATCAAGTTTCACTGCGCTCGGATGGTTAAAACGCAAGAAACGAACATTTGAATATTTAAATTTCGCGTCGCCGCCATGTTGGATTTGTGCTCGCCAGGTTATTGAACGTCCCATAAGTGAACGTAAGCTTATAGCCTCTATACACTTACAAAATTGCAGTTTGGTTGCTGTAGTAAATTAATAGATATTGAGAACCGTCTAAATATTTCGGATGGTCACCAGGCTGGATTTTAATATATGTAGGCCATAGAGTTATGTACTATTAGATGATTATTGTGTACGTTCATTATGCAAATTTTGATTTCGATCGCATAATTAAAAAACAAGAAATAAAAACTTAATTTTCGAAATTCGCACAGCCGCCATCTTGAGGTTATATAAAGAATTAACTAAATTAGATACCAGTGCATTACAATGTGTATAAACATTTGCTGTACCAAGTTTCATTGCGTTCGGATCATTAAATCGCGAGAAAAGTCTATTTAAAACTTTCAAATTCGCTTGGCCGCCATGTTCGTTTTGTAGGTAACCGGGTTTTTAATGTCTCATAGATGAACTTCCAGTAGTGCCCTTTATCTCCCTACAAAATTTCATGGTGATACCGGTAATAGTTTCAGAGAAATATTTTTCACAGCCACCATCTTCAGTTTATGTAAACAATTGAACGAAGTTAGATGTCAGTGCATTACAATGTGTATGAACATATACTGCACCAAGTTTCATTGCGTTCGGTTGGTTAAATCACGAGAAACGTCTATTTAAATGTCGCAACTTCGCTTGGCCGCCATGTTGGTTTTGTAGTTACCAGGTTTTCAAAAGTCACATGGGTGAACTTCTAGTAGTTTCCTTTATCTCCGTACACAATTCCAGGGTATTATCGGTGATAGTTTCGGAGATATAGAATGCTGGTGACATATTTCGCACAGCAGCCATGTTGGATTGGTGAGACGTAACAAAATTTGAAGGGCACGGTCGGGGTCGCCCGGAATGTTGCTATGAACTTACCGATTTTCATTGAAATTGCTCCAGCCGTTTAGCAATTATTAGGGGGGGGGGAAGGGCACACAAAAATCCATCACACACACCATCACGCACACGCACACACAGAGAGACACACGGACAAAAGGTGATCTCATAAGCCTATTTTTTCATAAATGAAAATAGGCTAAAAACCAACGAAATCTTTGATTCCAATTTCTCGATGAAGTGTTTTTCTAGATATCAAAATTCGCTTTTTTTATCTCGAAAAATGTTCAACATACAACGCTTGAATATTTCGATGTAATTCTTCCTTTATGTAAGCCTCCGTGGCTTAGGCGGCAGCACGCCGGCCTCTCACTGCTGGGTCCGTGGTTCAAATCCCGGTCACTCCATGTGAGATTTGTGCTGGACAAAGCAGAGGTAGACAGGTTTTTCTCCGGGTACTCGGATTTTCCCTGTCACAAATTTCATTCCAGCAACACACTCCACTGTCATTTCCATTTCATCTGTCATTCATTTATTCATTACCCCAGGGGAGTGCGACAGGCTTCGGCAGCCGGCACAGGTCATATCCTCGCCGTTAGATGGAGGCTTCATTTATTCCATTCCCTGACCCGGTCGGTCGACTGGAAGCAGGCTGTGGATTTTCATTTTTCATTTTCTTCCTTTGTGTATTACATTCGAACACATCAGGTTTTTTTCTTCAAAATTTACTGTAGTTTAATTTTTCCAGATGGAAATATTCATGAAAGTTCTGATAAAATTATGCAATTTGAAAAGATTCATGAAAATTCAAAAATAGATTTATTTTCAAACAAGAAGTTCCGTGAAGAACTATACAGCCTACTTTTCATGCCAATGATTATTCTACAGAATATGAACCTATCTAGAATAATGACGAAATTAAGTTGCTAATATAGAAATTTCCAATTAGTTCGAAATACTGTATACCTGGCATAATGTATCCTAATAGAGCACTACAGTTGGCAGCCCTGATGACTGAATATATTCTTAGTTCTGTCTCTTACGGTACTAAATACAAAATTTGGTTGAAGTCCACTGGATAGCATGGACGTTACATGCAGTTAAACATTGGATCTAACAGCGCGCGTAAAATCATGTTGGCAACAATGTCATGCATGTATTGGTCAGAAATAATCTGAAATAATATGATCTATTGTTGTGCCAATTTTGAATGAAATCCATCAGTTAGTATAGAAGTTATATGCATTTTAAAATTGGACCTATCAGCAGGCTTAGAATCATGTTGGCAGCACTGACGTATATTAGTTACTCCAAATTCGTCTAGAATGCCAGGTACTATACGAGTGCAAAGTTTAGAGCTATTGGCTTGCATACTTTCTGATATATTGATATTAGGGTAACAAAAATAGGGACAGCACATATTAACAGTTGGCAGCCCTGGTTCCTCCTTAGAATACGCATAGTCATATCTGTTATGGTACACATAGCACATACGAAATTTGGTTGAAATCCAAATGATAGTATGGAAGTTACATGTATTTAAAGTTGGACCTGTCAGCAGGCTTAGAATCATGTTGGTAGCACTGACGTATATACGTTACTCCAAATTAATATAGAATGTCAGGTACTATACGTGTGCATAGTTTAAAGCTGTCGGCTTGCATACTTTCTGATATATTGGTATTTGGATAAAATAAATTAGGAGCATTTATTTACAGTTGGCAGCCCTGGTAGGTCTTAAGAATACGCTCAGTCATATCTGGTTATGTACACATACAACATACGAAATTTGGTTGAATTCCGCTTGATAGTGTAGAAGTTATATGCATTTAAAAATTAGACCTATCAGGAGGCTTATAATCATTTTGGCAACACTGCCATGTTTGGCCTCCTGGAAATTAAACTGAAATATTATGATCTGTACGTGTGCCAATTTTGAAATAGCTCCCATTCATACTTTCCAAGATATCCAACATGGAGCTCAAATTTCAATTGCGATTTTTTAGCAGTTGGTAGCACTGACATCATGTTCAAAAATGGCCGTGAGATATTCAGGTATAGATATTTACTCCTACCAAATTTTGTTTCGATTGCTGCAGCCGTTTAGGAGTTGATAGGGGGGGACACACACACAGCCAGACAGACAGACAGACAGAAGGACAGACAGACAGACAGACAGACATTTGCCCGAACTCATAAGTCTACTTTTTCCTCATTTTTGCAAAATGTGAAAAGTAGGCTAAAAAATCCTGAGACAAAGCAAGGAGAGAGCCTTGAAGAACATTTCGGAAGAAAATTCCGATTAAATCCTGTAAATAGTATCTGAGGAAAAGTTAAATAAAAAGTTGGTAATTGGTAATATAGGATACTCTGGAGTTTCTTAAGGAAGCTTGTATCATGCGCCATGGGACCTCAATTTCAACGAGGAATCCGAACCACAGGACATGATATTCCACTTCGAAACTCACACATACTTTGACCGGGTCCACCTTAATGAGAGGCAAGCAGTTTGACTATTGCCCCATCATGCCTCCTTCAAGTTGCTATTGTTGTTGTTGGTTCATGTACCCCGTTTGCTTGTGTGTGGTTGCCATTGTGATGGCTGTACTAAAATTTGTAATTAGGCTGGAATTGGTGTATGTGTAGGAGGTGGCAGGCGCGATCCTCACATCAGTCTGTAGTAGAAGTGGTAAACCATGGAATGTCACTTCTAGGTTGGTTGAGGTGGGAATCGAACCCAGCTCTTCCCTGTTCTGCTCCACGAGCCAACCCCATTCCAGCCCTCAGTCTAGAATTATATATCTTGGCAGAGGCGGGAATCGAACACGGAATTTTGCGGCGACACTAGAACACTAGAACAGCCGCAGACCTTATTCACACCAACGATCATTTCTGGAAATTTAACTCAAGTTTGATGGATGGTACACTCAGTCTAAAGGGACAGATGACCTCGCAGTTCCGCCCCTTAAAACAACAATAACTAACTACTAACTAACACTCAGTCTAAAGGGAACAACTAAGATGCTGGTTAATTTGAGGGGCTTGGACATCGTGGTCATATAGCCTAGTGTACTTGGATGTAAGTGTAATTTTGTACAATAACCTGTGTCATTGTGTTGGCTGTATTTGTGGGTGTATTTGTAATTCAGGCGAGGAATGGAAAGGAGGCAGCCGTGGCCATTATGTTAAGAATCGTCCCGGCATTTGCCTTGAGTAGAAGTGGGAAACCAGGGAAAACCACTTCCAGGTTGACTGAGGTGGGGATCGAACTCACTCCTTCTCAGTTTTGTCTTAAGAGGCTGAGTGTACCCCGTTCTAGTCCTCAGATAAAATTACATTTCTTGGCAGAGCCGGGAATCAAACCCGGACCTCCAGGGTGACAGCCAAGAATGCTAACCGCTACACCACTAGGTAGTTGGACAATTATTAAGAAGAAGAGTTTGATTTTCCCCTCAGTCCTTATAGAAGTGGTTTTTCATATTTTCACAATCAGTGAAACGTCCGCCTCTTTGCGTGTTGGCTAGCACTCGTGGCAGTCACCGCGGAAGCCCGGGTTCGATTCACGGTTCTGCCTAGGAAATTAATTCTGTTCTGAGGTCTGGAGCGGGATCCACTCAGCCTCGTGAGGTAAAACTGAGAAGAAGTGGTTTCCATTCCTACCTCACGTCTGACATCCTAGAAGTGGTATTTCGTGGGTTCCCACTTCTACTCCAGGAAAATGCCGGGATGGTTCCTAACGTAAGGCCACGGTTGTCTCCTTCCCAATCCTCACCTGTATTACAAATACATGCACTACTACACAGGTTATCAGAAAACCATATACATACATCAAGTACACGGGGCTAAATGATCACGATGTCGCATAGCCCCTAAAATGAATCAACAACAATAACAATCAATTAATCACTGGATGTTGATTAACTTATGGTTACGGCCACCTCCTTCTCAATTACAATTATAAATACACTCAAGTAGACGTAGCTGATGTCCACCATGTCACCAAAAGTGCAGCAAAAATAACATGTGTCTGTCGTCTACACCTTCGACACGATATCAGTAATCTCTTGCCCCATATTAGGTGAGCCAATAGGATATGCATGTCAGGTATTCTTATGCTAATGGTCTCTACCCGGCGCTGACCTTGCCAACTGAAAATATCACCAGCTATACAGCAGGACGTGTTCTAGACTAGTTGGTTTATTGGAAGGACGTGGGGTCCGTTCCTCTTCATCCAATTGCGAGTATAAGCTTAACACTCCCTTAGAAATCTCCCTACCTTGTATTATTGTAAATACGTACAAGGTAATTTCAGTGAGTGAATATTAGTAATTGAACTTATAAGTCGCTTATTTTCAAAACCAGCCAAGTCAAACAATGAATAAGTTCACTTTGGTTCTTACGTCCCGTATCCTGAATCTACTCAGCTCTCTTTTCCTTACAGCAAGGTCGTCTAAATACTGAGCAATGTAGTGAGAGTTTCGTCGCTACATTAACTTCTTTCTTGTTGAATACTGTAGATAAAAGCTGAGAACTCACTGCATTGACTTTTCAACACTTCGATTCTACTTCCTCCCCCATACTACCATCCTGCCATCCTGGTTCATGGTGTATTCACGTCCTAGTTCGTGTTTCTGAGTGGCCTAGAATGTGGTCGTGACAGTCGGGATACCAGTTACTATGGTATCCTGGACATATTCTGAGTATGGCCCTCCTTGTACTAGGACTACCCAACTCACTTGTTTGTTCCTAAAGGTGAAACTTGTGGCGTTCTGTGCAAGTAAGGCTAGCAACCTGATTCATTGATATTTTCTAAATCTGCTAAATTTATCATGATAAATAAGTAAATAAATAAGTAAATAATGTCAGATACAAACAGGAAGAGGAGAGTTCGCTTCTTTAGTCACATAATGAGGATGGATAATACCAGACTAACTAAGCAAATTTTTAATCATGTTTACAAGAGTAAGAATGGTGGGTACAGAGTATAAGGAAGGAATGATATGCCAGAGATGGAAATAACAACAGACATATCACGGGACAGAATAACATTCAGAAATTTAACGCAAAATTTCAAGGGTTTCCAGAAGAAAGTAAGGAAAGAACGAAACTACATCTGGACAGAGGAGAGAAAGAAGAAGCAAAGTATTGTAATAATGAAGAAATATTGGCTAACAAGAAAGGAAGCAGGATACAAAAGGAAGTGACTGCAGAGGGTTATATTACGTTGTCCTAAGATGACCAAGATCAAGAAATGAAGAAGTATTAATTAAAAAATAAATAAATAAATAAATAAATAAATTAATATACACCCATGCACTACTATAGCCATGACAATGGCACAGGTTATCACACAGATTCCACACACACCAACATACACGGGGCTTCATGACCAGAATGTCGTAAGCCTTAAATGATTCAACAACTACAGGTTCTTGGGCTAGTTCAAATTTTCCAACTTGCTGCCTCTCCTAAATCCATTAGCGAGTGGGAGGGGCAACAAGTGAGTCGGGCTGACCTACATGTTAGATGAATCCGGAAGTCATTTCGAATCCACCAGTCATGGTCTCTTGCTACACACTCATCGGGTTTAGTGACCAATTAACCTGGCGTTCATTAACGTGTAACTGATGTGCTTATCAAAGACAGGTATTAGCCTGGTTACTGATAATTGGCACATCAGATATATCATCATGTTAAGCTACCAGTGGCTAATACTGCAGAGATTCAGACAGGGGTAATTACGACAGAATTCCTATCATTGTACCTTTACTAGATTGGAACAGAACGCACAATTCTTGGGAAGGAAATTTGGACCTAAAGCAGTATTTATTGTAGCTAGTTTAATTTTAAGCCAAATTAACCATTAAACTTCCGAAAATCCGCCACGGTGGCTCAGAGCGCTTACACGCTACCTCGTGCCTACCTGGCATCAGGAGAGCGTGAGTTCTTATCCCACCTTGGACGCCCTGAAAATGGTTTCCCTGGTTTCCCGTTTTCACCACCAGGTAAATATCGGGACGGTTCCTTTCAACAGGTTCACGGCGGACTTCCTTCCGAAATCCCTTCCTGACATTTCCCTAATTATATCCAACGTAGCGGTCGTCCTGTCACCATCCCCAGTTGTATCCAGTGACAAAGTGAGTTCAGCTCAAAGACACTGCCCTTGCGACGGTAGAGGAATGACCTCTCGCAGATTTCTTGGGTGAAACAAAGCTTGGAGGATAAGGGAATAAAATTACATCAGAAAGATTTGAATCCTTTTTTTAGTGTTGTCTTATTAACAATTGAATGTTAATTTTCAATCGGTCAGCACAAATTTATGCCCAATAAAAGTAGGTCATGAAAAATTTACACTTGATTTTATTATGATTATGCACATATTACAAGGATGAAATGTTTCGTTCTTCAAACAAGCATCATCAGTTCAAGGGTTCTCAAATCAAACAAACAATTGATCTACAAAGCACTACGAAACCCACAATGCTAATCACAATCAATAACAACCGTCTAACTCTAATCGGCAAATGGAAATATTAATGAAATGTTGCTGGTACTGATGTGAAATTGTATGTCTCGTTGCGTAGCGGCTACCATTTTTGGCTGTGACCGCGAAGCCCTGGTTTGATTCCCGGCGCTGGCAAGACATTTAATTCTGGTCTGAGGGCTGGAACGGGATTCACTCAGCCTCGTGAGGCAAAACTGAGAAGAAAGGGGTTCGATTCCCACCTCAGCCATCCTTGAAATAATGCTTGGTTAGGACCTAACTTAAGATTTGGATAAGAAGCGGCCGTGGCCTTATCTCAATTAAAAATACACACACTAGTACAGACATTACAGTGACGCAGACAAATTCTACTCACACACTACTAAAACCAACACAATGGCACAGGTATCACATACACCCAAGTACACGGGGTTACATAACAACACAAGACACAAAGCTCATAAAAGAATGAGCAACAACAAGTCTGGATTTATGAAATGTAAAATCCGGTCCATTGTTTAAAGTTCCTCGTAAAAAGGAGATTTCCTGGCTTATGATGCAAGCTTGAGGGCATAGACAAATCAGCAACTTTTCTTTGAACTGAATGAGTTAGCAATAATGGCTAATAGAGTCAATGAACTCGATGTTAAATATTATGACGGGGGCGTAGTGGCACAGCGGTGAAGCCGTTGGCCTCTCTCCATGGCAGACCGGCCAATACATGAGAGATTTTCAAAGAGAAATACTATGTCCTGTGGTTCGGACTACACGTAAAAAGGAGGTCCCGTGTCTCATGATCATGAGATTAACGATCACGTAAAACTACAAACTTACTTACTTTTAAATATTAAAAACTATGTTATAATATTCACCAAATCAATACTTAAAAAAATCTTCTCGGCACGCCGGAAGGCGGAGGTAGATTTCACCGGGCAAACTAGGTGACAGGCTAGAATAGGCAAAATATGCAGGTTTTCGTAGAAGGATCAGAAAGTATTTTACAATTGGAGCTTAATTAACCTTTTTTCGTCTTTCTATGCATATTTTTAACATTTTATTGTCTTATGGGGATGGTAACCTTCTTGTCATTTCGGGTTCATATTTATACTTGTGGTCACACTGTCCTTATGTAAGGTTTGATACTGATGTGTAACTATCTAACAGTCTATTACTTCTTCACGCAAAATTTTATCTCCCGCAGAGATGTTGGTTACTTCCTCAGTTTAGGGGCTGCGACAACGTGTTCATGTAACCCCGTGTACATTGGGTGTGTGTAGAATCTGTCTGATAAAAGGTGTTAATTGTGATGACTGTATTAGTCTGTAATTTAGGTAAGGTCTGCAGACGGTCAATTTCAAGTAGTAGTTCCTAATTTTGCTGCCAAATACTACCATCAACGACACCTAGCTGTGAACTTGGCAACTAGATGCCACCGCAACCAGCGAATTGCAACGAATGATGGAACTTCCCCTCCGAAGGAAAGCATGCTGAGGGATTTTTGGCACTCTTAGAAAATCCGACGACTTCGGCTGGCTTTGAACCCACGACCTTGGGCATAGAAGTTCAGCATGCTACCAGTTACGTCACCGAAGCCGCTTCCCTCAGGGTCAGATGGAAAACTGTATGTGACCTCGTGCTATGGCGTTGCCATGGCAATTTCTGATAGTCCATCCCTCATCAATTTAGAAGCATTGTCATGGTAACCTCTGATGGCATTTGGCATTTTCTTAAAATTCCGAAATCTTTTTTCTCATCCCTTGGCGTAATGGTGGGTCATATCAAAAAATATTTCAGATAAAAAGTTTTAGGTAAATATTAGGGGAATATTTTCCATTTTGTACGATTTGATATTGTGCCTATTAAGAGAGATATGATTAATGTTTCCCGAAAAACCCACTTTTTTCCACCCCTTTGGTCAATGGTTGGTGCTATCAAAAAACTTTTTAAACATACATTTTTGGCACTTATCCGACACATAGTATGAACTTTGAATGGATTCGATATTTCACGTATTAAGAGAGTTATAGCGATATTTCACTTTTTCGAAAAAAGCCCCCCATTTATACCCCCTTCGACCGATTATGCCCATTAACAAACTCGACCGTGATTTTAAAGAGATACATATTATGTAAAAAATTAAAGTGATTGGTGCAAAATTAAGGCAGTTATCGTGTCCACAAAAAACTGATATATATATATATATCTTTATATATATAATTCTTCGACACGTGTGTATGTGACTGAACTCCTCCTAAACGACTGAACCGATTTTGATGGAATTTGGTATGTATATTAGGGTGGGTCCATGTATGGTTTAGATTCACAATCTGACCCGGTAGGAGGAATGAACACAATTTTAGAACCACAATTTACACACAATTTTAGAACCACAATTTACAGTCAAAAACAGTCGTCATGGAAACCACTAGCCTTGGCCTTCGTGAAAGCTGATGTCTTTGGACGGTTTGTCTCTGCACGTTAGAGCCACCTGGTCGCAACCTGGGCAACTACAGCCATTACATACACTCAGCCAGGGCGAAAAGTTGGGTCTTATACCAAAGGTGGCAGTGATGTCGAATTCTACTGTTTGTCCCTGCACGTTAGAGCGTTTCCAAGTCCCGTATGCGTTCATATACCATTCATCCGATTGCCATGAAACTTGGGTGATATGTTGAGTGAGCTCCAGGGAAGGTGTTTGGCTTAGTAAATCCATTTTACAATAGATAGCGCACGAATAGATTCAACAAATGAGCGACGACGCGCGAAGCGTTTCAAAAAGGGCCCGTATGCGTTCAAATACAATTCGTCCGATGGCGATGAAACTTGGGTGAGATGTTGTGTACACTCCAGGGAAGGCTTCTGGCTTAGTAAATCAATTTCACATTAGGAGCGCACGACTAGATTCAACAAATGAGTGACGACGCGCGAAGCGTTTCAACAAAATCCCGTATAAGTTTATATTCCATTCATAGATTGAGATGAAGCTTTGATGAGTTGTTGTGTACACTTAAGTGAAGGCTTCTAACTTAGTAATAAATTTCACAGGAGGTTGCGCACGAGTAGATTCAACAAATGAGCGGCAACCTGCGAAGCGTTTCAACAAAGTCCCGTATGCGTTCAAATACCATTCGTCCGATAGCGATGAAACTTGGGTGAGATGTTGTGTACACTTACGTGAGGGTTTATAACTTAGTAAATCAATTTTACAATAGGTAGCTCACGAGTAGATTCAACAAATGAGCAACGACGCGCGAACTTTTAATCAAAGTTCCGTATGCGTTCATATACCATTCATCCGATTGCAATGAAACTTGGGTGAGATGTTGTGTACACTTACGTGAGGGTTTCTAACTTAGTAAATCCATTTCACAGGAGATTTCGCACGAGTAGATTCAACAAATGAGCTACGACGCGCGAAGCGTTTCAATAAGATCCCGTATGCGTTCAAATACCATTCGTCCGATTACGATGAAACTTGGGTGAGATGTTGTGTACACCCTACGGAAGGTTTCTGGCTTAATAAATCCATTTTACAATAGGTAGCGCACGAGTCGATTCAACAAATGTGTGATGGCACGCGAATCATTTCAACAAAGTACCGTATGCGTCCATATACCATTTATCCGATTGCGATGAAACTTTGGTGAATTGTTGTGTACACTCCAGGAAATGTTTCTGTCTTAGTAAATCCAGTTTTTAATAAGTAGCGCACGAGTAGATTCAACAAATGAGCGACGGCACGCGAATCGTTTCCACAATGTCCCGTATGCGTTCATATATCATTCATCCGATTGCGATCAAAGCTTGGTGAATCATTGAGTACTCGCCAGAGAAGGTTTCAGGCTTAGTAAATCTATTTTCAATAGGTAGCTCATGAGTAGATTCAACAAATGAGCGACGGCACGCGAATCGTTTAAAGAAAATCACTTATGCGTTCATGTCATTCATCCGATTCCGATGAAACTTTGATGAGTTGCTGTGTACAAGCCAGGGAAGGTGTTCAACTTGGTAAATCCATTTTACAATATTGGTAGCGCACGAGTAGATGTAACAAATGAGTGACGACGCGCGAAGCGTTCCAACAAAATCCTGTATGCGTTCATATACTATTCATCGATTGCGATGAAACTTTGATGAGTTGTTGTGTACACTTACGTGAAGCTTCCTAATTTAGTAGATCCATTTCACAGTTGGTAGAGCACGAGTAGATTCAACAAATGAGTGACAGCGCACGAATCATTTAAACCAAATCCCGTATGCGTTAAATGCCATTTATCCGTTTGCGATGAAACTTTGGAGAGTTGTTGTGCACGCTCCAACGAATGTTTCTAAATTAGTTAATTCAATTCACGATAGTTTAGAGGCAGTTAACATAAATTGAAGAAAAATATTGTGTATCCAAAAGCACGTCAAGAAACAAAGTTACAACACTTTCTTTGATTGGCAGGACAACGTCTGCCGGGTCAGCTAGTATATATATATATATATAATTCTTCGACACGTGTGTATGTCACTGAACTCCTCCTAAACGGCAGCTCCGATTTTGATGAAATTTGGTATGTATATGCGTCCCTGTATGGTTTAGATTCACAATCTGACCCGGTAGGTGGAATAAACACAATTTTAGAACCAAAATTTACACACAATTTTAGAACCACAATATACAGTCAAAAACAGTCGTCATGGAAACCACTAGCCTTGGCCTTGGTGAAAGCTGATGTCTTTCGACGGTTTGTCTCTGCACGTTAGAGCCACCTGGTCACAACCTGTACAACTACCGCCATAACTTACACTGCGCCCGGGGCGCAAAGTTATGTTTTGTATCATAGGTGGAGGTGATGTCAAATTCTTCTCTTTGTCTCTGCACGTTAGAGCGTTTCAACAAAGTCCCGTATGCGTTCATATACCATAGATCCGATTGCGACGAATCTTGGATGAGATGTTGAGTGTACTCCAGGGAAGATTTCTGGCATAGTAAATCCATTTTACAATAGATAGCGCAGAGTAGATTCAACAAATGAGCGACGACGAACGAAGCGTTTCAAGAAAACCCCGTATAAGTATATACACCATTCACCGACAGCGAAGAAACTTTGATGAGTAGTTGTGTACACTTACGTGAAGGATTCTAACTTAGTAAATCCATTTCACAGCGAGTTGCGCACGAGTAGATTCAACAAATGAGCGACGTCGCGCGAAGCGTTTCAACAAGGTCCCGTATGCGTTCAAATACCATTCGTCCGATAGCATTGAAACTTGGGTGAGATGTTGTGTACACTCCAGGGAAGGCTTCTGGCTTATTACATCCATTTTACAATAGGAGCGCAAGAGTAGATTCAACAAATGAGTGACGACGCGTGAAGCGTTTCCACAAAATCCCGTATAAGTTTATGTACCATTCATCGATTGCGATGAAACTTTGATGAGTTGTTGGGTACACTTATGTGCAGGTTTCTAACTTAGTAAATCCATTTCACAGGAGGTTGCGCACGAGTAGATTCAACAAATGAACGACGACGTGCGAAGCGTTCCAACAAGATCCCGTATGCGTTCAAATACCATTCGTCCGATTACGATGAGACTTGGGTGAGATCTTGCGTACACCCTAAGGAACGTTTCTGACTTAATAAATCCATTTTACAATACGTAGCGCACGAGTAGATTCAACAAATGAGTGACGGCACGTGAATCGTTTCAACAAAGTACAGTATGCGTCCATATACCATTCATCCGATTGCGATGAAACTTTGGTGAATTGTTGCGTACACTCCAGGAAAGGTGTCTGGCTTAGTAAATTCATTTTACAATAGGTAGCGCATGAGTAGATTCAACAAATGAGTTAAGGCACTCGGATCGTTTAAAGAAAATCCCGTATGCGCTCATATGCCATTCATCCGATTCCTATGTAACTTTGATGGGTTGTTGTGTACACGCCGGGGAAGTCTTCAACTTGGAAAATCCATTTTACAATATTGGTAGCGCACTGTAGATGTAACAAATGAGTGACGACGCGCGAAGAGTTTCAACAAAATCCCGTAAGCGTTCATATACTATTCATCAATTGCGATGAAACTTTGATGAGTCGTTGTGTACACTTACGTGAAGCTTTTTAACTTAGTAAATCCATTTCACAGTTGGTAGAGCACGAGTAGATTCAACAAATGAGTGACAGCACACGAATCATTTGAACAAAATCCCGTATGCGTCTTATACCATTCATCCGATTGCGATGAAACATGGATGAGATGTTGAGTGCACTACAGGGAAGGTTTCTGGGTTAGTAAATCCATTTTACAATAGCTAGCGCACGAGTAGATTCAACAAAAGAGCGACGACCCGCGAAGCGTTTCAACAAGGTCCCGTATGCGTTCAAATACCATTCGTCTGATAGCGATGAAACTTGGGTGAGATATTGTGAACATTCCAGGGAAGGCTTCTGGCTTAGTAAATCCATTTTACAATAGGTAGCGCACGAGAAGATTCAGCAAATGAGCGACGATGCGTGGAGCGTTTTAACCAAGTCCCGTATGCGTTCATATACCATTCGTCCGATAGCGATGAAGCTAGGGTGAAATGTTGTGTACACTCGAGGGAAGGTTTATGGCTTAGTACATGCATTTTTCAACAGGTAGCGCACGAGTATATTCAACAAATGAGTGACGGCACGCGAATAGTTTCAAAAAAGTCCCGTAGGCGTTCATATGCCATTAACCCGAATGCGATGAAACTTTGCGAATTGCTGTGTACAATCCAGGAAAGGTTTCTGGCTTAGTAAATCAATTTTACAATCGGTAGCGCACGAGTAGATTCAACCAATGAGTGATGGCGCGTGAATCGTTTCAACAAATTCCCGTATGCGTTCATATACCATTCATCTGATTGCGATGAAACGTTGGTGAATTATTGTGTACACTCCAGGAAAGATTTCGGGCTTAATAAATCCATTTTATAATAGGTAGCGTACGAGTAGATTCAACAAATGAGTGACGGCTCGCGAATCGTTTAAACAAAGTCCCGTATGCGTTCATATGCCTTTCATCCCATTGCGAAGAATGATTGATTAGTTGTTGTGTACACGCCAGGGAAGGCTTTCGACTTAGTAAATCCATTTTACAATAGGTAATGCACGAGTAGATGCAACATATGAGTGATTAAGCGTGAAGCGTTTCAACAAAATCCAGTATGCGTTCATATACCATTCATCCATTACGATGAAACTTTGATGAGTTGTTGTGTACACTTTCATGAAGGTTCCTCTCTTAGTAAATCCATTTCTCAGTAGTAGCGCACGGGTAGATTCAACAAGTGAATGCCAGCGCACGAATCATTTCAACAAAATTCCGTATGCGTTCATATGCCATTCATTTGATTGCGATGAAACTTTGGTGAGTTGTTGTGCACACTCCCACGAATGTTTTTGAATTAGTTAATCCATTTTACGATAGTTTAGAGGCAGTTAACAGAAATTGAAAAAAAATATTGTGTATCTGAAAGCACTTCAAGAAACAAAGTTACAACACTATATATATACATAAATTATATATAAACCTTTGATCTGACGGTGGTTTTGGGGTCTGGGGGATGTGAAACGCGATGATATGTCGAAATTTTCCGGAAGTCGAAACATGGTACCCATTGCAATAGTTAGCATTCTAATGAAATCTACCTAAAAACACTTAATTGGCTATATTTTACAGACTATGTGTACATGTTTCAAAACTCATTGGTTTCTCTTTCAGCACATAAAAATAATTTATCCTAAGTAGACTTAACTAAGAAATGGATATCCTTACAATAAGAATTAAGAATTAATTAAGAAAAATGATAAAACATTATCGTTGAAAAATCGTATTATAATCTTTTGAAAATATCCATGAAAAATTTTAATATAGATATTTTCAAAAGATTATAATACGATTTTTCAAAGTATGTTTTTTTTCTTATTTAATTCTTAATTGTTATTATAAGGATATCCATTTCTTAGTTAAGTCAACTTAGGATAAGTTATATTTATGTGCTGAAAGAGAAACCAATGAGTTTTGAAACATGTACACATAGTCTGTAAAATATAGCCAATTAAGTGTTTTTTGAGTACTTCGTAATTTGGCGAATATTATAACATAAGAGTTTAAATGATTCTATCAATACGGATTTACACAATTTGCTATTATGGCAAATATTTTCACTCATTATTTTAAATATTAACCCGTATAGTGCCCCGAGGCCATTATATTGGCGGGGGAGCTTCTGCAAAGAAAGCCACCGGCCGATCTGTTGTCCCTTACCTCTAATTCTCTTTAAAAGTGTTATTTCCAGCCTGGAGCTAATTAATATACTTGGTGAGAATGAAGGGAAAATAAATAAGTTTTTAACGCTGAGTGAAGTGTAATGGAGTGTATCGAGTGGTGACGACGACAATCGATTCTACTGAAAACAATCTACGTAATATCACAGTACTGTATACGCTATCTCTCTAGAAATTGATTGTACTCGAAACCCATTTACTCTAAACTTGGGATATTTATGCACGATTCAATAAGTATATCACAAAATATACTGTTTATATTGTGTAGGCTGCCAAATTATATTAAAAATATGGATTTTTTAACAGAAATATTTTCAAAGTAATTTTTAATTATACAAATGAAGCAAAAATATTACTTATTTAGCATCTACTGTAGTACGTTAACAATATGTTTACCTGGTATAGAAAAAAAATATCAACATTCTATTTTGAAACAAGATGTTCAGTAAAGAACATATAGCCTACTTTCTCCTAAATGCATGGGTATTGTTATAACTCTTTGTCCTTTTCAAGAAGTATAATTGAATGTTGGTTGTAGTAGCTTGTTGAAATACAATGTGCTATAGGGATATTAAATATGAATATGAGGTGCCCTTTGATTGTGCTACCTCTGTAAAAAAAATTCATTCAATTCGGTTTCACCGTGTTTGAATTGATATGGGGAATGGATTTGCACACATACATGGCCGCTATTTGCAAACTATTGGGCTAATGACCTTGTAGTCAGTCATAAGATGCTTTCCACAAAAAAGCATGTTGTTGCAAAATCTGGTAGAGATCAAATTATTAGGATGGTCGTAATTTGATTTAAGCTTTTAACATTTGGGTGGCCGTCATTCCGTTTCCGTCAAGATGGCGGCGATATAAAACATGACCCTGAGGTGCCCTTTGCTAGTGCTACCTCTGTACCAAATTTCGTTCAATTTGGTTTCACCGTGTTTGAATTGATAGGGGGAATCGATTTGCACACATACTTGGCCACCATCTGCAAACTATTGGGCTGATGATCTTGCAGTTTGGTCAGAATATGCTTCCCATATACAGATATGTTGCTGCAAAATTTGGTAGAGACTAGATTATTAGGTTGGTCATAATTACATTTTAGCTTTTAACATTTGGATGGCCGCGATTACGTTTCCGTCAAAATGGCGGTGATATAAAACATGACACCGAGGTGCCCTTTGCTAGTGCTACCTCTGTACCAAATTTCGTTCCATTCGGTTTCACCGTGTTCGAATTGGCAAAATATTAGGCTAATGACCTATTAGTTTGGTCAAAAGATGCTCCCTCCATAAAGGTATGTTGTTGCAAAATTTGGTAGAGATCGGATGATTAGGTTAATCGTAATTTGATTTAAGCTTTGAACATTTGTGTGGCCGCCATTACGTTTCCGTCAAGATGGCGGCGATATAAAACATGACACTGGTTTGCCCTTTGCTAGTGCTACCTCTGTACCAAATTTCGTTCCATTCGCATTCACCGTGTTCGAATTAATAGGGGGAATCGATTTTGACACAAAGATGGCCGCCATCCGCAAACTATTAGGTTAATGACCTATTAGATTGGTCAAAGGATGCTCCCTCCATAAAGGTATGTTGTTGCAAAATTTGGCAGAGATCGGATGATTATGTTAGTCTAATTTGATTTAAGCTTTGAACATTTGTGTGGCCCCCATTACGTTTCCGTCAAGATGTCGGTGATATAAAACACGACACCGAGGTGCCCTTTGCTAGTACTAACTCTGTACCAAATTTCGTTCCATTCGGTTTCACCGTGTTCGAATTAATAGGGGGAATCGATTTTCACACAAAGATGGCCGCCATCCGCAAACTATTAGGCTGATGACCTATTAGTTTGGTCAAAGCATGCTCCCCTCATAAAGGTATGTTGTTGAAAAATTTGGTAGAGATCGGATGATTAGGTTAGTCGTAATTTGATTTAAGCTTTGATCATTTGTGTGGCCGCCATTACGTTTCCGTCAAGATGGCGGCGATATAAAACATGACACTGAGGTGTCCTTTGCTATTGCTACCTTTGTACCAAATGTCGTTCAATTCGCGTTCACCGTGTTCGAATTGATGGGAAACTTGTAGTTTAACGTGACCGTTAATCTTGAGATCATGAGCCACGGGACCTCCTTTTTACGTGGAATCCGAACCACAGGACATGGCATTTCACTTCGAAAATCTCACATGCATTGACCGGGAATCGAACCCGGGCCGCCTTGGTGAGAGGCATACAGGTAGACCGCTGAGCCACCACGCCCCCATTCGAATTGATAGGGGGAGGGGGGGGGGGGGGGACAGACATTCAGAGTACACACACTCACACACACACATACACACAGGCAGACACACTTTTTTTCGCCCTGTGTTGATCTCATAAGTCTACTTTCATTTTTTTCAAAAATCGAAAGTAGGCTAAAAATGGAGGTAGGAAGTCGTCTTTATCAAAACACTTGCATTTTCACGAATTTTGGCTTGGCAATTTTAGCATAACCACTCATTAAATACCAGGGGGCATGGTGGCGCAGCGGTAAAGCTGTTGGCGTCTCACTGAGGTGGACCGGGTTCGATTCCCGGCCAATGTATGTGAGATTTTCGAAGTGAAATGCCATGTCCTGTGGTTCGGAATCCACGGTAAAAGGAGGTCCCGTGGGTCATGATCGCATGTTTAACGGTCACGTAAAACTAAAAGCTTCCTTCATTACTTACCTGGCTTCAAAAAGGTTAAGACAGAAACATCAATCGAATAAGCAATACATCAATCGAATAACCAACCAACCAGCTTTCATTCGACTCCATTCTTCGCCCTGCTAGGGTTAATACTTCATCCTACTGAGAGCACAAGAAACTCCAACTCTGGGTTGGGAGAAGAGGAAAACGGCCATAAGTATCTGCTGTCAGGTTCATGTGGAATTGGACGCTAGATCTTACGCGTGTGCGGGATGATAAAACCACTTCCCAACTCTTGGGAGGCCACCAGCAAGAAATGGACATCCAGCGTAATTACAAGTGCACCGCCATCCACTTTCTAAAATAATAAGTTAATTATAAGATACAGTTATGTTTGAGGTTAATATAAAACAGCTGCCAAAGACTGCAGTGTAAAATTGAAATAATAATAATAATAATAATAATAATAATAATAATAATAATAATAATAATGTATGTCTAGCCCTTATTATTCCCGTTTTTCCAACGGGGTCGGGGATGAGATGCAATGGAAGTCTTTGTGGCGATGGTTTTTACGGCCGGATGCCCTTCCTGACGCCAACCTCATGAGAGGAGTTAATGAGAGATGAAATGAATGATGGTGAATGAAACTGGGCAAGGATGTGGAAGGAAGCGGCCGTGGCCTGTCAGAAGGTACCGTCCCAGCATTTGCCTGGTGTTGAAAATGGGAAACCACGGAAAACCATTTCAAGGACGGCCGACGGTGGGGCTCGAACCCACGCGTCTACCGAGTCAGCAGAGAGCTTGGCCCATGACCTAATGCTGCGCTTTAGCCAGCGTAGCCACTACTGTCTGTTAATAATAATAATAATAATAATAATAATAATAATATTTTTTTACGAGGGAAGTGGAAAAATCTTGCATACGACCTTGAGAAGGGTCCGCACTCCTCAAGGGTGTGGGATTCTTACCCACTAAAAAACCACACCCTGTCCTCTTGACAAAACCCATCCCGGGATCACTTTCGTATTACTTCAGAATGGAGTCATTTTCTTTGCTTCACAAGCACCGTCTTACTTCTCCATTCATAGTCCGCGGATCGCAGACTCAATCGACTAAATCGAGCAAGTACTCATCCGACTTCTTCTGACGAAGGACCACCTCAACAAAGAAAGCGACCGTATCCCAGCTGAGCTCGTTCCTCAGCATAATGCCAACTATATTGTCCGGCGTTATTGGACCAACCTCAGCTTCAAGTTGTTGTTTTTCCGCTGCCCAACGATCGCAGGCGAAAAACGTATGATAAACGTCATCTCGTTCGTTCTCGCAGTAAATACAAACTGGACTCCTTACTTTGGCCATACGATGAAGGTAACACCGAAAGTAGCCATGACCTGTCAACATCTGTGTCAGAAAGTAATTAGTTTCTCCGTGTTTCCTACTCGTCCACTCGACCAGACTCGGTTTCAGCCGAGCTGTCCATAATAATAATAATTATAATAAAAATAATAAAAATTGACGAAATAGATAATAGATTATGTAACCACACTCAACAACTCAAAACCTTGGCTAGAAGAACTTCGTTGGTTCTTAAGTTTAGGGGCTGCGACAACGCGGTCATGTAGCCCCGTGTACTTTAGGTGTGTGTAGAATCTGTCTGATAACCGGTGTTAATTGTGATGACTGTATTAGTGTGTGTTATCTGTATTTTTTTAAATTTAAGTACCGACTGCAACTTAGAATTTTTCAAATAGTTCCTACTTTTGCCGCCAAGCGCCACCGTCAACGACTACTAGGCCAAGTTCAGAACTTAACTACTAGACGCCACCGCAGTCAGCTCTTGGCAACGAACGTAGAAACCTAAGAGCGTTGTTTACATTCTTAACCTATTAAATTTAGCTTCTCACAGGTGTAATTAGTGGAAGGTTCTTTGACATGCCATAAATCTATGACATGGGACCGCCGGCTTTACTTCCCCTCCGAAGGAAGGCAAACTGAGGGATTTTTAACGCTCTTAAAAATCCGACGGCTTCGGCCGGGTTTGAACCCGCTATTTTGGGAATAGAAGAACTTCAAAGGGACCTCAAAAACGCAAACATAAGTAGAAGAGACATTTCAGATCGGGACACCTTCAGACACAGAAGTGAACACATGGGAATTTACTACCCTACCATGGAATTGTTACCGCTGGACGTGGAGCGTTACTGTTATGTATACATTACGTCATCTCGCCTAGTTATGGCTGTAGCGAGCGGTTGCGGCGCAAGAGGGAGAACGCATATACAGTCATACAATGAGAACACACCGCACAGCGCACGACCCAGCACGAATCATGCACACAAATGACATGCGATGAGGTTTCGCTGGCGACGACTGCACGCCCATTGCAGACGTGAGGCTGGGCGGAGCGCATTAGTTCCGGTAACAATTCGCTGGTAGGGTAGTACAGAGCAACCAAAACCAAAACAATACAGACCAAAGTGGTTCGAAGAGTGCAAACAAACCTTCTCGGAAAGAATGAAGAGCCTCTTACAACAACAATGAGAACCAAAATAAAAGTTGATCGAGTTATTTTCTTAACGTCTTGGGAGAATTCGCTTAAAATAAATAAATAAATAAATAAATAAATAAATAAATAAATGAAAACTTTGTACAAGCCCGGGAAACTTGTACATAGTTAAGAGCGACCCAGTTAAGTTAGTGGATTATAGAAACAACACTACAACTTTCGGAAACGCAAATAGCCCTGGGGTTCACTCAGCCTCCAGGGAGAAAAGAAGGCCGGGCGTGGAGCTGACAACTCCATCCCATCTAGTGCTGTTGTCACAACGAGTGGAAGCCTCTACCTTCCACTACTCCCAGGGCCTCCATGGCCTGTACGGAGTTGGCTTTGCTTTTAGCCGTGAAAGCCTAAGCAGTTATAATAATAATAATAATAATAATAATAATAATAATAATAATAATAATTACAGGTGAGTATAACTAATTATTTTAACATCTACAAGATTAGAGAATCTTCAGGAAAATTTTTGGCCAAGTTAGTACTGAGGGAATTTGGGTGAAATGAAAATCCGTAGAGAAAATTCGGAGAAAATCTCGGATACATTAAGGAAAAGACGTTTGAAATTTTATGGGCATATTCACAGAATGTGTGATCATAGGTTGACTAAAAGAATTCTAAACCCACAAATATGTAGACAGATTTAATAGCCTAAGTGAAAAGGATCTGATGATGGTCATCCATGAATTTAATTTTTTCAGTGTTAGGGTATAACACCCAATACAATTGGATACAATCGTGATGGCCGACTGAAATGCATAACATTGTGTTCTGTAAACCTAATTATTTTAATATCTACAAGATTAGAAAATCTCGAGGAATGGCTTGGCCCAGTTTGTACTGAGAAAATTTGGATGTAAAGGAAATCCCAGGAGCTTTATCAGCATTCAAAGAAAACTTTCGATACATTTAGGAAAATACGTTTGAAATTCTATGGACATATTATCAAAATGAGTGGTCACAGGCTAATTAAAAAATATATAAATCTTACTTTATCAATGAAAGTTAAGAACAACTTGCTGCTTGAAGTTGAAAAATACCTTTAGGAGACTTCTCAAGTGATATGCTACTGGAGAGGTCTAAATTCAGAGAACTTGTTGATAATTATAATTTTTCAGACCACCCAAACATTGCATCCAACAGAACCTGGAAGGGGGAGCGCAGAAAGGGCGATAGCGAGAAGATGAAAAGATTTGGGAAGACAAGAAAGCAAGATCAAGTAAATAGGTCCAATCGCGCTTCTTAGACGAGTATAACGATGTAATAATAATAATAATAATAATAATAATAATAATAATAATAATCGCTCTCTATATTATGCCGGCCCCGTGGTGTTAGGGTAGCGCGTCTGCCTCTCACCCGGAGGCCTCGGGTTCGATCCCCGGCTCCGTCAGGGATTTTAAAACTGACGTGAGGGTTGGAACAGGGTGCACTCAGCCTCGTGAGGACAATTGAGTAGCTGTTTGACAGTGAGACAGCGCCCCGATCACGAAAACCAAGATTAACGGCCGAGGGGACCCGACGCGCTGATCACGCGTCACCCCAATATCTGCAGGCCGAATGGCTGGGCAGCGGTCGCTTGGTCGGCCTTAGCCCGTCATGGGCTGTATAGTGCCAGGGGTTGACTTTGTTGGCTCCCTATATTATTCTGCTAAGGTCCCATTCCAGTTTTGTACCGAAAATAAGGTCCTATTAACACCAACCTACACATATGGGGTACCTACAGGTTCCGCATAACCCAATGTGTGCGCGAAACACACTCACTTACTTCTTAAATGCGTCACAATTAAATAAATACCATTTTGCAGTCGAGAAAAGGCTTATAAAGTCATAAAATAAACTCATGAAGGAATGGCAAGTCATGTCGTTTCCAGGCAACAGTAGCTCTTGACGAGACACGGCCGACTGGATGAGAGTAGCGCTCTGCACTACCGGTATAGAAAATGAGGCTCTTTACATGAAATCCCGTTAGTTACTCTACTGCTCATACAGCACTGTCAACCCAGTATAGCTTAACAAATACTTGACACTGCTAGGCGAACCTGCCGCTAGAGCACAGGGCAGCGCGGTGGCATTGGCAAGATACGTAACCTATATGTCTTTCTGTATTTCCAGACTGTATTTATGCTTTACATTTCTTGCAATGCATTGGTATGTTTACTTTTGCCTGAACGTATGTGCACATTTCCAGACTGTATTTATGCTTTGCATTTCTTGCATAGCATTGACATGTTTACTTCTCATGTGCCTGAACAAGGTAAGACCTACAATAGACTACCATCTAATCTCAGATTTCTGTATAATACGTTTACTCATTCATTTCCCTTGCAGTGACCTACACGCTGCTTGAAATATGCCAAGGAAAAAGCCACTAAACTATCGTACTGCAAGAGATAAACGCAACCTGCAGAAACATGGTGAAACAACAGGTACTAAAAATGTGCCCTAATCACAACTAAGCCCGAAGCCAACTGCATTGGTTACTGGCAGTGTTACATCTTCTCCGACAACAACTGCACATCCATCTACTTCGGGACTTCAACATGCCAACAGCATCCCTTCTACGCTAACCCATCAAACAGCTCCAAACAATTCAATCCATTCACCACATCCTGTCGAGCTACTTCAGGTGTCACATCACCGACCAGGAGGCGTAGAAGGATTCAATCCATTCAACCTCAACCAACCAGGTCTTCGACAAGAATTAGTGTTCGTCCACCAATTTCTTACCACACACAAGTGCCAACTCAGGACGAACAACAAAATTTGCCTGTGACTGTGCCGCCACAAGATCTGATTGCCTTGGCAATTAACCACAGGAGGATTGAAGAACACCTACCAATAACTTATTGTGCTGCAACATTATGTGACATTGGCAGTATGAGCAAAGTTTGTATGTATTGCGGTGCGTTGCTATTCAGATCAGAGGTTATGGAAACATCGTCTAAGATTTGCTACCATAAGGGTAAGATACATTTGCCACCTTTAGATGTACCTCCCGTGTTAAAGAACCTCATAGAAAGAAATGACACGCAAACACAATAATATTTTACTAATGTTAGGCAATATAACAGTGCATTAGCTTTTGCATCTGTTCAGGCGCAAGCAATACATTTTCCACCAAGCGGTCCATATTGCTACCCCATAAACCTATATTCACGTTGCGAAATCTCGCACGGGCGCACTAGTAATAATAATAATAATAATACTAACAACATTATTATTATTATTATTATTAATAATGAAAAAGATGATACAGTACATTTTTACGGTCATCTTCTCAAAATGAACTCCTAATGGATTAATCAAACAAATCTTTGATTTCTTCCGTAACCACAAAACAAAACCCACATGGTTTAAGGAAACTGGAAAGACCAAGTATAGTAATAAAAAAAAGTCCTCTCGGCACGCCGGAAGGCGGAGGTAGATTTCACCGGGCAAACTTGGGGATAGGCAAAAATAGGCAGAATATCAAGTTTTCGTAGAAGGATCAGATCTCATTTATTGCGAGAAAGTATTTTATAATTGGAGCTTAATTAACTTTGTTTTTCGTCATTTTATGCATATTTTAAACATGTTATTGTCTTATGGGGACGGTAACCTTCTCGTCATTTGGGGTCCATTTTTAGCCTATTTTCAATTTTGAAAAAATAGGCTTATGAGATCACCTTCTGTCCGTGTGTGTGTGTGTGTGCGTGTGTGTGTGTGTGTGAGGTGTGTGTGTGAGGTGTGTGTGCGTGTCCCCCTAATAAAATCTAAACGGCTGGAGCGATTTCAATGAAACTCGATAAGTTCATAGCACTATTCCCGGCGACCTCGATCGTGCCCTTCAAATTTTGTTACGTATCACCAATCCAACACGGCGGCTGTGCGAAATATTTCACTAGCATTCAATATCTCCGAAACTATTACCGATATCGCCCTGAAATTGTGTACGGTGATAAAGGGCACTACTAGAAGTTCACCTATGAGACTTTCAAAAACCTGGTGACTACAAAACCAACATGGCGGCCACGCGAATTTGAGACTTTTAAATAGACTTTTCTCACGATTTAAATATCCAAACCTAATGAAACTTGGTACAGCAAATGTTTATACACATTGTAATGCACTGGAGTCTAATTTAGTTCAATTGTTTACATAACCTCAAAATGGCGGCTGTGCGAAATATTTCACTGACATTCTATATCTCCGAAACTATTACAGATATCACCCTGCAATTTTGTACGGTGATAAAGGGTACTGATACACGTTTACCTATGTATATTTCATAAACCTGTAAAGTACAAAACGAACATGGCGACCAAGCGAATTTGAAATATTTTAATAGACTTTTCTCGTGATTTAACTCTCTGAGCGCAGTGAAATGTGGTACAGTAAATGATTTTGTAGATTGTAATACACTGCCATCTAAATTAATTCAATTGTTTACATAACCTCAAGATGGCGGTTGTGCGAACTTTTAAAATTAAGTTTTTATTTCTCGTGTCGTAATTATGCGATCGAAGTGAAACTTTGAATAATGAACCTAGGCAATAATTGTCCTTGATTGGTACATAACTCTGTGTCCTATACATTTAACAATCCAACATGGCGACCATCCGAAATATTTAGACAGTTCTCAATATCTATGAATCTTTTACAGCAACCAAACTGATTTTTTTAATGTTCATAGAGACTATGAACATATGTTCACCTATAGGACTTCAGTAGCCTGGTGAGCACAAATCCAACATGGCGGCAACGCGAAGTATAAATATTTAAATGGACGTTTCTCGCGAATTAACTATCCGAGTGCCGTGAAACGTTGCACGTTAAATGCTTATACAAATGTTGATCCACTGGCATCTAATTTATTTCAATTGTTTGCATAATCACAAGATGGCTGCTGTGCGTAATTTTAAAATCTCGTTTTTACTTCTTGTGTTCTAATCATGCGATTGAAGTTTGAATACCACACGTACACAATAATATTAATGTAATAGTACAAACATAAAAATCCAACCTGGCGACAATCTGAAATATTTAGACGGTTCTCAATATCTACGAATCTGTTACAGCAATTAAAGTGAAATTTTGTATGTTGATAGGGGCAATTAACATGAGCAGGATATACTAAAATAGGCTTTATAGTTCTTCACGGAACTACTTGTTATACTTGTGGTCACACTGTCCTTATGCAAGGTCTCGACACTGATGTGTAACCAACTAACCGTCAGTTATTTCTTCACGCAAAATTTTATCTCCCGCAGAGATTTTGGTTGGTTCCTCAGTTTAGGGGCTGCAACAACGGGGTCATGTAACCCCGTGTACGTTGGTGTGTGTGTAGAATCTGTCCGATAAACTGTGTTAATTGTGATGGCTGTGTTAGTCTGTAATTCAGGTACGGACTGCAGACGGTCAGTTTCAAGTAGTAGTTCCTAATTTTACTACCAAATACTACCGTCAACGACACCTAGCTGTAAACTTGGCTACTAGATGCCACCGCAACTAGCAACTCACAACGAACGTTGGAACTTCCCCTCCAAAGGAAAGCATACTGAGGGATTTTTAGCGCTCTTAGAAAATCTGACGACTTTGGCCGGCTTTGAACCCGCGACATTGGGCATAGAAGTTCAGCATGCTACCAGTTACGTCACCGGAGCCGCTTCCGACAGAGTCAGATGGAAAACTCAATGTTATCTCGTGCAATGGTGCTGTTATGGCAACGTCTGATGGCTCATCCCTCATCAATTTAGTAGTGTTATCATGGCAACCTCTGATGGCTCTTGGCATTTACTTCCAATTCCGAAATAATTTGCTAATCCCTTGGCGTAATGGTGGGTCATACAAAAAATTAATTCAGACAAAAGTTTTACGTAATTATTAGGGGAATATTGTCTATTTTGTACGGTTTTGATATTGTGCCTATTGAGAGAGATATGATTAATGTTTCCCCGAAAAACCCACTTTTTCCCACCCCTTTGGTCAATGGTTGGTGCTATCAAAAAACCTTTCAAACATAAATTTTTGGCATTTATCCGACACATAGTATGAACTTTAAATGGATTCGATATTTCTAATATTAAGAGAGTTATAGCGATATTTCTTTTTTTCGAAATCAGACCCCCATTTTCACCCCCTTTGACCGATTGTGCCCATTAACGAACTCAACCGAGATTTTATAGGGATACATATTATGTAAAATAAAATCTAAGTGATTGGTGCATAATTGCGGTAGTTATCGTGTCCACAAGAAAGTGGTATATATATATACATAAATTATATATAAACCTTTGAACTGACGGTGGTTTTGGAGTCTAGGGGATGTGAAACGCGAAGATATGTCAAAATTTTCCGGAAGTCCAAACATGGTACCCATTGCAATAGTTAACTTTCTAATGAAATCTACCTAATTACAGAAAATTCACTGCTCAATCAAAAAGTTAAAATAATTATTAAATACGAAATAATAAGGCTCCAAGACAAATCTTCACTAAATATCAAACCCATCTTCTCAGAAGAAGAGAGGAAAAGAAGATAATAAAGAATGAAGATATACTGGGGACTAAGGAAAGAACAACACAAAGTCAAATGATTGATTCAACATACCCCAAAGAGGGTAAAACGAAAGAAGAAGAAGAAGAACTACACAAAACGTAGTTAATAAGGTGATACATAATAGAATGTTACACGTATGTTTCTTATAAAGTATAGTTCAACTAAATCTGCATTGTCGACAACCTACAATTTTAATGATTTTTATGTGCGAATTGGAATTTTTACCTGAAAGGTTTATGTACAACTGTGACCGCCCGTCGTTAACGTTTTGAAAGCAATCAAGGTTTGGCTGAACAGACTAAGAGAGTCAAGTATTACCTCATCTTATCTCAATGCCTCTGGCTTAGTAGAAAGCTTTGCTGCTCTCTATGCAAGCCTATGAAAAGAAATGCCCCGAACACAACGTGGTCTGGCTAGGCTAATTCTGTCTCGACACATATCCTCCAAATATGAGGGTTTATGCGTAGATTCCCTTGGTCATATACTGTTCAATTTCAATTTTATTCCCGCGACCGTAATTTTTCAAAGATTTATAGTAGTCTTTCTTCTTTCCCACGCCCCTTGATTAAAACCTCTACATTCGTCTTTCCTTGTAATGCCTGATTATTCAATGTTTCTTTCCAAGACACTACAGTAGATCTCAATAACCAGTGATCATTTTATAGGGTTTAGGAAAATATTGCTATATTGATTTTAAACCCTTTTCTTATACCTAGCAGTATCCTTTCGTCTATCTTACTCCAAACCTCACATTTTGACGATATGGCCACAGCTTAATTTTTCTATAAGGGGTTTGACGTCCCTTTGATTGCACTGGAGGAAATCCTCAACGTACCAGTAAATCTTCCAACATGAACGACGGTGTCGGGTTTTGAATCTGCAACCTTGGGTACAGCAAGCCATAGGATAGCCTTACTGCTGCTCCATGCAGCCAGTTAGTTTAATTTTTGATCCAAAGGGTGTTGACCTCATTCCACAGCTACGCCTTTGCCCTCTCAGAGTGACGGCTCCTTGTTAGATTATATGTTTAATGGATTAGTCCTACTACGTATTCCTTTGCTCAGGCCAACGTTTCTTCATTACGTCAGAGCCGTACGTCGATCTTAATAACTCCTGGTGTCATTTCACATGAATACGTATCTAAATAATGTACCTGTAGCACTCATATGGACGCAATATTCAACTTAAATGTAAAATATTAACCTTGAAAATGCCCTATACAGAAGTGGGCCATAGGGTAGGTTTCTTCAATAAATTGCCCAAGGTATGACATCCCAAAATACACTTCAATATCTATACTAAAACATCAAATCTCCGAGATACTGGGGTATATGAAACCCAGAATAAATCTCACAACTGGAGTATTTTGTAGTTCAGCTATTTAGTTTAGATCATATGAAGTAGATAGGACCATGTCATGCTGCTGATTCAAAAACTCATTTCTCTTGGAGATTTCTCCAAGTCAAGTAATGCCATCGTAAAAAGATTAAATAGCGTGTCAAGTAACATAACACGCAGCGAGTCGACATGAGACACCTTGTCGCCACAAGTATGATGAAAGTGACATCCGGTACTTAGCTGGTGACAAACACCTTGCTACTGCTTGCCATGGTAGGTGAGTGGTTATCGTGTCGGGCTACCGACCCCAAGCTTGCAGGTTCGCTCCTGGCCATGGTAAGTTTTTTTTGAAAGGCGATAAAAATCTCGGTACGCATGCCATACGTTGTTGGCATGTTAAAGAACCCATTTGAATTCAGTAGCCCGTGTTCATAACGGCAAAATTAATCTCGGGATTTTCCGCCAACACAAAAAGTTCCTCCTTTCTCTACTAGAAAGCGCTATAGTGTGAAAGAGCTTAGATATCTAACCTCCTTGACTTTCATAGCGCCCCATGCAGCAATAAAAATTTGACATGCAAGCTGCCCTTTGGGCGTCAATTAAAAAAAGCTTGCAGCCGGCATCCGAGGCCAAACATTATTATTATTATTATTATTATTATTATTATTATTATTATTATTACCTTGCTACTGGCTCAATGAGCGGTCTTCAGTTTTATGTTTATCTTTTGAACTCTCTACGGTACTGGCCAAACTTATATGGTTACCTTGACATCAGAAACCACATTAACCTATCAAACAATTCACAAACTGAAATACTTTAGAAACGACACTTGAAATTTGGTTTCGGGGAAACATTCTGGCACCCCGGCGTCTCTAAAATACGGAGTAGTTAAAACGGACATGAAACCAATAACATTGTTATATTATGAAATTGGAGGCGTGGTGCTGCAGTGGTCAAGCTGCTTGCCTCTCACCAAAGCGGTTGGGGTTCGATTACTGGTCAATGCATGTGAGATTTTCGAAGTGAAATATCACGTCCTCTGGTTCGGATTTCACGTAACAACGGAGGTCCCGTGGCTAATTGCATCGAGATTAGTGGTCACGTTAAACTACAAGCTTCCTTCCTTACACTTGAAATATGTCCAACTAGAATGATTAATGAACCCACCTCTGTGCACCCAATTATAAATCCTGGAGTCAAGTATCCTGGACTCACCATTAATCTGGGGCCCACTTCCACCATCGACCATACTAAGATGGCTTTCCGTAGTTTCACCATTACTTGATCAGTTTCCAATAGTGGGATATGTTCTTTGGAAAAATGTGCGGATAGTGCTTTCTTCATGACCGTGAACACCTGTTTCTCGATGTTAGCCCATCTTACAAATACATTCAGTTGTACATAACAATGATTATAGGCCTATATATTCTGGTCTGTGGGCTGTTTATAAAAATGTTGTTATTTATAAATAAAGTTCAATTTTATTATAATTGTGTTAAATTAGTTATTGATTTTTACGTTTCATGTCGATAAATACTCGGTTTCGGGCCTCAAAAGAGAATGGTTTATATACAGTTCTTATTTTGTGTATTCTGCCCGAAGGTAGGTCCGTGCCTCTGAAGAGGCTATCCTGGGCCGGAGTTTACGTGCGGTAGGGTGGCCAGGTCCTTTCTGCTCCACCTTACCCTCTCCCCGCGAGCAGCGCGTGGTCCCCTAGAACAGACATTCCAGCCAAAGTCCAACCACGCCCAATGCTGCTTAACGGCGGAGTTCTCATGGGATCCGGTGTTTCAACATGGTCAGGCCGTTGGCTTTTACATACAGTGATAATAATATCGTATGGACTCGGGTGCAAGCTTTGTTATTAGCGCCCAGAGGGCAGCTTACATGTCGAAATTTGTCGTTCCTTGGAGTGCTATGAAAGTCAAGGAGGTTCGATATCTAAGCTCCTTGACACTATAGCGCTTTCTAGTAGAGAAAGGAGGAACTTTGTGTTGGCGGAAAATCCCGAGATTAATTTTGCCATTATGAACACGGCCTACTGAATTCAAATGGGTTCTTTAACATGCCAAAAACGTATGACATGCGTGCCTAGATTTTTGTCGCCTTTCAAAAATCACTCACCACTGCCAGTACACTGGTAGAACCGGATTCAACCCATGACTTTTTTTTCTTTTGTTAAAACAGAACTATCCTTGATGAAAGAAGACAATAGAGGAGATGTTCTCGTTGGTCTCTAACCACGCTCCGCAAGTTATAAGCCCCTGGGGACATAGCTTATTATGTATTGCACCGATTAGTAGGCTATATCTCATAGCCTTCCCTTCGTAATTTCGCCTCTGCCCGGCAACTGACAATTAGGATTTCACTACTGATAGCGACGTTTTATTCAGCCTCGCCTGTAACCACAGGGCCAGGGATCGATTCCCGGCTCTGCCAAGCTATTTAATTCTGATTTGAGGGCTGTAACGGGGTACAATCAGCCGCGTGAGGCAAAACTGAGAAGAGGCGGGTTAGATTACTACCTCAGCCATCCTGGAAGCTATTTTCCGTGGTTCTCCACTTCTACTTCAGCCAAATATCGGGATGGTTGCTAACTTAAGACTACCGTCATAACCTTCCTAATTCTAGTCTAAATTTAAAATATACGCATTACTGCAGGATTCACTATAACACAGGTTATCAGACAATGCCTACACCCACTAAAGAACACGAGGCTAAATGATCACGATGTCACTCAATGAATTAGCAACAACAGCAACATCTCAGAAGTGGTGTACCATGTTGATGTCAATATGATACCTAACTGAAGGGCACGGTTACCTCCTTCCCGATCCTAGTCATTTTCAACTACGGATTTGTGCAAAATATTAGAGCCCGCTTTGTTGCGCAGTGGCTAGCATTCTTGGCTGTCGTCGTGGAGTCCCGGGTTCGATTCCCGGCTCTGCCAAGAAATTTCATTCTGGTCTGAGGGCTGGAACGGGGCACACTCAGCCTGGTGCGGCAAAACTGAGAAGAGATATGTTAGATTCCTACCTTAACCAACCTGGAAGTGATTTTCCATGGTTTCCCACTTCTACTCCAGGCAAATGCCGGGAAGGTACAGCTACTTCCTGCCAAAATCCTATCTCAATTACAAATACACACACGAGCAGTCTACTTACATCACAGAGCACAGGTTATCAAGCAAATTCTACACACTTCCAAGTACACGGGGCTACATGACCACGATGTGACAAAGCCCCGTAAAGAATCAACAACAACTACAACAACAACACAAACAACAACTTGAACCTCACCAAGAGCATGTGTTCCCCCAGTCATTGCATGTGAGATTTTTGAAGGTGAAAAGTCATGATCTGTGGTTTGTATTCCACGAATAAAGGAGGTCCCGTAACTTATAACCACGAGATTAATACTCAATCAAATCCACATGCTTCCCTCCTCAAAACATCAAGATTATTGTTATAAGTCAGGGGTAAACTACCCACGGCCCTCAAAGCCAGTTTATGCGGCCCGCGGATAAATAGGCTGTGTTATACTATTGAAAACGTGACTATATAATATTGTGATTGATGAGATTTTACCCATTATTGTAGGCAGCGGCGGATCCAGGCCTTGCGGGCCCCTGGGCGATATGATAAGGTGGGGCCCACAACAATAGGAAATAAAAACATATCAAATCAAATGGAAAATAGTTTGGTAATGAAAATGAAAATCCACAGCCTGCTTCCAGTCTCCAACCGGGTCAGGAATGGAATGAATGAAGCCCCCATCTAGCGGCGAGGATATGAACTGTGCCGGCTGCCGAGGCCTGACGCACTCCTCTGGGGCAATGATTACATGAATGACAGGTGAAATGAAATGATAGTGGAGAGTGTTGCTGGAATGAAATTTTGACAGGGAAAACCGGAGTACCCGGAGAAAAACCTGTCTGCCTCCGTTTTGTCCAGCACAGATCTCACACGGAGTGACCGGGATTTGAACCGCGGACCCAGCGCTGCCGCCTAAGCCACGGAGGCTTCAGTTTGGTAATAATAATAATAAAAAATAAAGAATAGTTACAATATTTTTAATACAATACAGTACATTATTTAATAATATGAAAGAAACCTTTAAGTCGCCTTGAAGAAGATTATGTAAACTATGAAATATTAAAATAATATTTTCCGACTTTTTTCCCGGCTGAAGTTTTGTATTATTTCACTGAAATCTAAACTTGCTAAACGGTCACGGGAGGTTATAGCTGCAATGAAAAAAGGAATATGAATTATAAATTAGTTTGGAAAGTATAATCAATTAAATTTCAAAAATGTACATGGCGCGGGGCCCTGGGCGGTCGCCCTCCCCTAGATCCGCCCCTGATTGTAGGCCCTAGTTAAAATAAGAAAATAAAGAAATGTTTCGTTAAAAATAAATTAAAAAGTAAACAATTGTTGGACAGATTAAAGTTAAATTAGTAATTTGATACCGTAGCTTAATAACGCTATTTGCCAAAAAACTTCATACATGGATTTAAACCATTTAGAGGACACAAAAATGGTATTGAAACACATTTTTTGTCTGCTGGTAAAATAGGTTATTCAGAGAATAGTAAAATTATCTTTAGCGGTAGGGTTTGACAAGTGCCTATGTGGAAAGGTAACTTGCGGGCCCGCCACTTATTATGTAAAACTATACTTGGCCACCACTTATAAAAAGGTTGTGCACCCCTGCTATAAGGTAAATAGTAGTCTGTGGATATTATCTTACCTGTTTATAGAGAAGTGCGCTGAAGTTCGTCGTTGTGATGAATAAAACCACTGGATCCACTTATTACTAGTGTTTCCTCTGTTGTAGTCCTGGTTTCTTGCGGTGTCACATTTCGTTGTAGAAGTTTTCGAAATTGTTTTGAACGAACGCCCGCACACTCCCGGTCTGTTCAACACATGTGCACCCCACAGCCTTCTGCCAGTGACTGATTGGAGTTCTCCATCCGTGAGACCAAGCGGACTAACTCGTCAACCTGCCGCTAGAGTGTGCTAATGGGCGAGCTACTGTGTTAACTGTTCTACCAATCACAAGGCTCGACGTCATAGTTGATTAGTTTCTCAGTGCATTGAACAATCAATTCTTAACTTCTTCATTACACAAGACAACACACTCAAGTGTAGACTAAGAACCATGCATGTATTCAAATCAGAGTGTCCAGTTCATCAAATTGACGGACAAACAAACAGCGTTTTTTGCTCAAGATTATTTTTTCCGGTAGAAGTATTTTGAATTATTATTTTTGGGTCAGGAAAGAGGAGAAAATACAAAACAAGATGTTCAGTAAAGAACATATAGCCTACTTTCTCCTAAATGCATGGGTATTGTTATAGCTCTTTGTCCTTTTCAAGGAGTATAATTGAATGTTGGTTGTAGTAGCTTGTTGAAATACAACGTGCTATAGGGATATTAAGCATGAATGTGAGGTGCCCTTTGCCATAAAAAAATTCATTCAATTCGGTTTCACCGTGTTTGAATTGATCCGGGGAATGGATTTGCACACATACATGGCCGCTATTTGCAAACTATTGGGCTGATGACCTTGTAGTCAGTCATAAGATGCTTTCCAAAAAAAGGCATGTTGTTGCAAAATCCGGTAGAGATCAAATTATTAGGATGGTCGAAATTTGATTTAAGCTTTTAACATTTGGGTGGCCGTCATTCCGTTTCCGTCAAGATGGCGGCGATGACACTGAGGTGCCTTTTGCTAGTGCTACCTCTGTGCCAAATTTCGTTCAATTCGGTTTCACCGTGTTTGAATTGATAGGGGGAATCGATTTGCACACATACTTGGCCACCATCTGCAAACTATTGGGCTGATGATCTAGCAGTTTGGTCAGAATATGCTTCCCACATAAAGATTTGTTGTTGCAAAATTTGGTAGAGATTAGATTATTAGGTTGGTCGTAATTAAATTTTAGCCTTTAACATTTGGGTGGCCGCGATTAAGTTTCCGTCAAGATGGTGGTGATATAAAAAATGACACTGAGGTGGCCTTTTCTAGTGCTACCTCTGTACCAAATTTCGTTCCATTCGGTTTCACCGTGTTCGAATTAATAGGGGGAATCGATTTTCACACAAAGATGGCCGCCATCCGCAAAATATTAGGCTAATGACCTATTAGTTTGGTCAAAGGATGCTCCCTCCATAATGGTATGTTGATGCAAAATTTGGTAGAGATCGGAAGATTAGGTTAATCGTAATTTGATTTAAGCTTTGAATATTTGTGTGGCAGCCATTACGTTTCCGTCAAGATGGCGGTGATATAAAACATGACACTGAGGTGCCCTTTGCTAGTGCTACCTCTGTACCAAATTTCATTCCATTCGGTTTCACCGTGTTCGAATTAATAGGGGTAATCGATTTTGACACAAAGATGGCCGCCATCCGCAAAATATTTGGCTAATGACCTATTAGATTTGTCAAAGGATACTCCATAAAGGTATGTTGTTGCAAAATTTGGTAGAGATCGGATGATTAGGTTAGTCGTAATTTGATTTAAGCTTTGAACATTTGGGTGGCCGCCATTACGTTTCCGTCACGATGGCGGCGATATAAAACATGACACTGGGGTGCCTTTTGCTAGTGCTACCACTGTACCAAATTTCATTCCATTCGGTTTCACCGTGTTCGAATTAATAGGGGTAATCGATTTTGACACAAAGATGGCCGCCATCCGCAAACTGTTAGTCTAATGACCTATTAGATTTGTCAAAGGATGCTCCCTCCATAAAGGTATGTTGTTGCAAAATTTGGTAGAGATCGGATGATTAGGTTAGTCGTAATTTGATTTAAGCTTTGAACATTTGTGTGGCCGCCATTACGTTTCCGTCAAGATGGCGGCGATATAAAACATGACACTGAGGTGTCCTTTGCTAGTGCTACCTTTGTACCAAATTTCGTTCAATTTGCGCTCACCGTGTTCGAATTGATAGGGGGGGACAGACATTCACAGTACACACACTCACACTCACACACACACACACACACACACACACACACAGACTCACACACATACACACACACAGCCAGACACACTTTTTTTCGCCCTGTAGTGATCTCATAAGTCTACTTTCATTTTTTGCAAAAATCGAAAGTAGTCTAATACTCTACTCACAGGGCTCCTTATTTGTAAATATATTCTCCACTCCTGTGTTTGGATGAATCAAATTTATCAATCACCTTGGTTGATGAGGTACTATTTTTAGCCTATTTTCATTTATGAAAAAATAGGCTCATAAGATCACCTTTTGGTCCGCGTGCGTCTGTATGTGTTTTTGCGTCCGTGTGTGTGTATCTCCCCCACTAATAAATTCTAAACGGCTGAAGCGATTTCAATGAAACTCGGTAAGGTCATAGTACTATTTTGGCCGACCCCGACCGTGCCCTTCAAATTTTATTATGTCTTACCAATCCAACATGGCGGCTGTGCGAAATATTTTACTGGCATTCTATATCTTCGAAACTTTTTCTCATATCACCCTGAAATTTTGTACGGTGATAAAGGGTACTACTAGACGGTCACCTATGTGACTTTCAAAAACCTGTTAACTACAAAACGAACATGGTGGCCAAGCGAAGTTGAAACTTTTAAATAGACTTTCCTTGCAATTTAACTATCCGAACGCAGTGAAACGTGGTACAGCAAATGACTATACAAATTGCAATGTACTGACATATAATTTAATTCAATTGTTTATATAACCTCAATATGGCGGCTGTGCAAAATTTTTAAATTATTTCTTCATTTGTTGTGTTCTAACCATGCGATCGAAATCGACGTTCAAGTAATGAACGTACACAATAATCCTCATAGCACTCTATAGCCTACATATATTAAAATCCAACATGGCGACCATCCGTATTATTTAGATGGTTCTCAATATCTATTGATCTATGACAGCAATCAAACTGAAATTTTGGATGTGTATAGAGGCTATAAAATAATTTCATCTATGGAACGTTCAATAACCTGGTGAGCACAAATCCAATATGGTGGCAACGCGAAATTTAAATATTCTCGCGATTTAACCATCCGAGTGCATTGAAACTTGGTACGGTATATGCTTATATACATTTTAATCCACTGGAATCTAGTTCATTTAAAGTATTTTCTTAAACACAAGATGGCGGTTGAGCGAAATTTTAAAATTTCGTTTTTATTTCTTTTGTCCTAATCATGCGATTGAAGTTAGAATAAAACACCTACACAATAATCTTCATGTAATAGTACATAACTCTAAGGCCTACATATATAAAAATCCAACATGGTGACCATTCAAAATATTTAGGCGCTTCTCAATATCTACGAATCTATTACAGCAATCAAACTGAAAATTTGTGTGTTGAAAAGGGCAATTAATATAAGTAGGATATATGAAAATAGGCTGATTAGTTCTTCATGAAACTACTTGTTCTAGTTACTAAAATAGTGTTCAGAGTGTATAGAAGAAAATGGATTTGTTGATAAATATTCCAGTACATTTAAATTCCAAATCGCACACAAGAAGGATATTGAATAACTATGTACCAAAAACATTATAAACAGATCACTTTGTATAAATTAACTTCATTTACAGAACTCACTAACACAATTGCACTGTACTTGGAACACCAAAGAACAGAACTGAAAATGTATAAATATATTTTTGTCTGAACTCTAAACTACACCAAGCTGTGAACAATGGCAATACCTGTTTAAGGGCGTTGAGTAGACCCATCTCCCATAATCTGGTTTCCACCAGAGACAGAAGCAGGACGTGAATTAGAAAGATCTTTTATTTCACTTTAACGTAACGTAAAGGGTCAATTCTCGAGATAGTTGAAGTGAAAGGAAATCCTTTCATTGCACAGAATAATTCGCGTGCAAGGAAGTGCTATGTCCACTGTTTCATTAACCGGCCCATGACCCATATACCACATGGAAGGTTCTGTAGAGCGGCCCTCGCTATTACAATATACCGTATGAGACTGTCAGGAACTTGAGCTAGGGATGAGTTATGTATACTGAATTCTTTTCAGAAATTCGAGAAGGCAAAAATACTTCTTTTCAGTAGAGTACAAGACCTCTGTATTTATTAGCCTATTTTTAGCCTATTTTCAATTTTGAAAAAAAAAAATAGGCTTATGAGATCACCTTTTGTCCGTGTGTGTGTGTGTGTGCGTGCGTGTGTGTGTGTGTGAGTGTGTCCCTAATAAATTCTAAACGGCTGGAGCGATTTCAATGAAACTGAGTAAGTTCATAGCACTATTCCGGGCAACCCCGACCGTGCCTTTCAAATTTTGTTACGTCTCACCAATCCAACATGGCGGCTGTGCGAAATATTTCACCAGCATTCAATATCTCCGAAACTATTCCAGATATCACCCTGGAATTTATTACGGTGATAAAGGGAACTACTAGAAGTTCACCTATGTGACTTTTGAAAAACTGGTAACTACAAAACCAACATGGCGGCCACGCGAATTTGCGACATTTAAATAGACGTTTCTCGCGATTTAACCAACCAAACGCAATGAAACTTGGTACAGTATATGTTTATACACATTGTAATGCACTGACATCTAACTTCGTTCAATTGTTTACATAACCACAAGATGGCGGATGTGCGAAATATTTCACCGTCCTTCTATATCTCTGAAACTATTAGCGGTATCGCCCTGAAATTTTGTACGAAGATAAAGGGCACTACTGGAAGTTTATCTGCAAGACTTTCAAAAACCGATTAACTACAAAACGAACATGGCAGCCAAGCGAATTTGAAAATTTTGAATGTAACTTTCTCGCGATTTAATGTTCCAAACGCAATGAAATATGGTACAGGAAATGTTTATACACATTGTAATGCACTGGTGTCTAATTTAGTTCAATTGTTTACACATCCTCAAGATGGCGGCTGTGCGAATTTTAAAATTAAGTTTCTATTTCTTGTGTCGTAATCATGCGATCGAAGTGAACGTTTGAATAATGAACTTACGCAATATTTTTCTTTTAATGGTATATGACTCTATGGCCTATACATTTAACAAACCAACATGGCGACCATCCGAAATATTTTGACGGCTCTGGATATCTACGAATCTATTATAGCAATCAAACTGATTTTTTAATGTTCATTGGGGCAATGAACTTAAGTTCACCTATAAAACTTTAAATAACCTGGTGAACACAAATCCAACATGGCGGCGACGCGAAGTATAAATATTCACATGGACGTTTCTCGCAATTTAACCATCCGAGTGCAGTAAAACTTGGTACAGTACATCCTTATACGAATGTTAATCCACTGGCATCTAATTTATTTAAATTGTTTCCATAACCACAAGATGGCAGCTGTGCGAAATTTAAAATCTCGTTGTTACTTCTTGTGTCCTAATCATGCGATTGAAGTTTGAATGCTACACGTACACAATAATCTTCATGTAACAGTACATAACTCTAGGACCTACATATATAAAATCCAACATGGCGACTGTCCGAAATATTTAGTCGGTTCTCAATATCTACGAATCTATTACAGCAATCAAACTGAAATTTTTTATGTTGATAGTGGCAGTTAACATAAGTAGGATATATGAAAATAGGCTGTATAGTTCTTCACGGAACTACTTGTTTATTTAAGGATAAATAGGCTTATGAGATCACCGTTTGTCCGTGTGTGTGTCCCTAGTAAAATCTAAACGGCAGAAGCGATTTCAATGAAACTCGGTAAGTGGACACTACTGCCTCGTCCGACCTCGACCATGCCTTTCAAATTATAATTCACCAATCCAACAGGGTGGCAGCGCGAAATATTTGACTGGCATTCAATATCTCCGTAACACTAACAGATATCACCCTGAAATTTTGTACGGTGATAAAGGGTACTACTAGATGTCCATCTATTTGACTTTCATAAACCTGTTAAGTACAGAACGAGCATGGCGGCTAAACGAATTTCAAGCATTCAAATAGACTTTTCTCGCGATTTAACCATCCGATTGGAGTGAAACTTCTTACAGCAAATGTTTTACACATTGTAATGTACTGAATCTAATTTAGTTTAATTGTTTACATAACCTCAAGGTGGCGGTTGTGCGAAATTTAAAAATTAAGTTTTTAATTCTTGTGTCCTAAAATGAAATCCATAGACAATAACCATTATGAAAATGGTATTAAATATTATTCGTGTTGACTGATATTTATCTCCAATTATAAAATCTGCCTTGTCAAACACTAAGAAGTTTAATAATTAAATTAAAACGTACATGTTTCGGTGTACAATGATACCTTCGTCAGCGTGCATTAAATTAAAAGAATCTTAAATCTATGATAACAAATACAAAGGGAAAATGGATATCCTTGCAAAAGCATTATAATGCAAATAAATGAAAGTTCACAAAAAAAATAATAGAAAATACATAATAGAACAAGATTAAAAGTTAATATAAATCTACCTTAATGGACTGTCTAACGGACATCACTGCTGAGAGCTATGTGTTGTTGCTTCCAGCCAGGTATAGGCTAATGATACGGATCAGCTCATAAAATTTCAAAAAGATGAAGTTATCCAATCCTGGAGAGAATTCTGCCGAATCCCAATTTGTCGCCTTCAATATGTCGCTTCTAGATGGTCGAATACTGCATTTTCTCTATAAATGGCGAAAATCAACTAACCTCTAACAAGAGAGAGGATTCCCACCGAGGCCGATTACCAAGATGTTAGTCCCCTTAAAACAACAATTATCATCAATATCATCATCATAATCGATTCCCACCTGTTGGCTAGCTCCGTAAAGCCGTCCAAACGGTCAATGCATTCCCCAATACAACTCAAGTTAGCCAAGGTACACCTATAAGTTGTAACGAAATACTTGGACTTGGAAAAGCCAAATGTAATATATATCCTAAGTCGAGATATAAACTCAAACTAGCACATTCACGAAGCAGTGCGTATCAAATGGAACATGCAAATGAAACGTAATTGTCATTTTAAATTAGACGTCAGTATAATTATGTAATTGTCATATTACATTTGCCCCTCACGCATGCGTACAATCACCTTGCCTCATGACAGTCATGGCGGTTACAAGTGCATCGCGTTTCAATTTCATAATTATTTATAAGAAGTATAAAAGAAGGGAACATTATTTATGACGTTCCCACGATTTATACTGGAATACAATTATACACGATGGAAAATGTTGAAATATGTATACTGACAGTTAAGTGTGTAGGGCCTATGTTGTTTAACTAACTTAATATTGCGTGGTTTTACCAGTGGTTCGGTAACTCAGGTCCTAGTGTCAAAGACTCTTAATTTATGCATCGCGCAGTGGGAGCTGTTCGAGTCCCACTTTTTAATTTACGTATTTTTATTTCTTGGTATTTATATTCCATTGACAAAACATATTTTACTCTTAGCATTCCCGTAAACTAAGGAATTCGGCGCGATTGACGTTTTAAACACACCACTGTTACAGATTAAATAATGAATATGAAAGCCAGATACTTCTTACAGAATTCTTGAATTCTTGAATTCCTCGGAATTTTGCTTCCACATATTCATACTCCTAATGTTCGAGCCACAGTTATGCTCCTTAGGAATCTGAACATTTCCCAAGAGCTCCTAAATGGTGCCAGATCAATTGTAAGAATTCTGCATGAGAATTGCTTGGATTTGGAAATAATAAGTGCAGATAATATTGGGCAGAGAGTTGTAATCCTTCGACTTTATTTAACACCATCCGATAAAACACTTCCATTTTCGTTTAGAGCACCAATTTCCAATCGCTTGCCATACCTTATCACAATCAATAAAGCAGAAGGGGGAACTCTGGAACGTGTAGGTCACTATTTGCCTCAACAAGTTTTCAGTCGTTGCCTCCGTAGCGTAGTGGTCAGCATGGATAGCTTCCGCCCCGTCCTGAGTTCGATTCCCGGATCTGCCACGAACTTTGAAAAGTGGTATGAGGACTGGAACGGGGTATACTCTGACTCGGGTGGTTCAAATGAGTAGAGGGGTTTCAATTCCCACCTCAGCCATCCTCGAAGTGGTTTTCCGTGATTTCCCACTTCGTCTTCGGGAAAATGCTGGGATGGTACTGTCCCCGTTATCAGGATAGTAGGCTGTCAGATATCCGCCCCCTCAATCGGATTGCCAATAATCAATCGCACCGGCACAGCTACATCAATGAAAATGGCACTGACTGATACTATCGAGATTAGAGCACAATAGTTAACAAGAAAATTATTGTGGAACACACCAAAATATACGGGGGTTCATACTTACCTTTACTTACCTCTTAAATTTATCTCGGGGACTGGGTTGTCAACTGGATCACTTAAAGTATGCCCTCACAATAACCTCCACCATGATATTTAAAATGAACCAAAACGAAGACGAGAAACTTTAAACTGCACAATAATTTATTTCACATAAAGAATGAATTTAACAAAAATAAAACAACAAAATCCACGTGGCAATCAGAAGTCATTGTCCACATAACTATGTCCTCCTGTAGAACTTGTATACTCTACATACAATTTTTCAGCTTTCTCAAGCTCAAAATAACGTAAAAATAATAATGCACTTGGAATGGAAACGGGATTTGGGACGAGACACATATATCAATTGGTTTGCGTGTTTATATACTTCATATTTTATTTATAGCCACAAGGCTATTATGTAAACGTCCTTGGCCTCTATCATACAGTTGTCCGGGCCAGCTGCAATGCACCTGCATCGTCAAAGTGGACTCACCCCTCCGTTCAACCCTAGCATATGCGAGTTACATCAGAGCTTAGCTCTCCTTTCAAAACACGTTAAATGTCCACATCTCAACTGAAATATTATCACGCAAATCTTTTAAATGCTCCATTCAAACACCAGTGGAATACTCCAACAATCCCAAATCATATTTAATTGTTCAATCCACTTGCTTAATTAGCGTTGTTTAGAGTATAATAACAAAACTCCAAATGTTAATAACAAAAGTTCATTAATTATTTATAACAATAATAAATTGTTTATAACAATGTCAAACGACAATTGAAAATTTTATACACGCCTCTATTAATCACTTTCATTTCATATTATTTAACAAAGATATTTTCAAAATTATTTACAATATTAATATTGTTTATATTATTTATACAAGAAAAACATTAAACCACACGTTTATCCGGTTGATATTTACTCAAATTGTGTTGATATAATCGACCAATGAAGGTTAGTTATATTTAAATGTCAAATTCAGGTTTAATAAAGTTTAATAATAATTATAAATATTTGTGACGGTAACCTCCATTCAAAATCTTCATCTCAAATTATTTAACACTCTTGTTAACTTTAACAGTATCTTCACATGAATAACTTTCAAAGAACCAGGACAATACATTCAGCGGAAAAATACTTCGCTCAAAACGCACAAAATTGCTCAACAATAGGCCCAGAATTCATCATATATCTTCATATATATGGCATCAAAATCTTCCAAATTACATACAAAAACCTCCACTCATAAATTCAACAACTTCATTTATTACTGTGGGAACCTCCTTCATTATTCAAGGGCATTACTCATCAGCGACTTTTACAGGTCCACTGAACTAACGATTATACATCCATTGTTCCTCTTCAAAAATTCTTATATTCATCAATTGTATTAATGTCTGTTATTATTTAACCTTCGTGGGTTTCATTCATGAATCGATATGAAGTAAAAATTTGCCAATCACAAATAAATTTAATAGCAAATACGATTAGACACTCCTCCCTGGTCTATCAAAGTTGAGATTAATATCTTCAAAGTATCGCAGTATAAAAATACTATCTTCAATCAAAGTTCATCTAAACTGCATAAATAGTCGAATAGAATACAATTAGATTGTGGAATGCAAACATTATTGTTCCAATCTATAATTGGGAAAAACTCCTATCAAATGTTCATTACTATAGTGTATTCAATAAATCGTAATCAAAGTTCATATTTCATAAAATTGTCTATAATGCAATGATAAATGTCTATGTTGCAATCATGTTCATAAGACGACTAGTATTTCAAAGATCGTCGATAACGTAATAGATTTTAACGCTCTAAAATCATTTAATTATTCTTCTTTCTTGAGGATGACAGAAAATTGGTCAAAGTAATTTACTGAATAGAATTACTTTAAAAAAAATTGACACGCTGTCTGACTTCAAATCTGTCATAGCAAATCATTAACTTTACAGTCAAATCGTGACTACAAAAATATGCAAATTACTGAAAGAATCTAAATTATCAGTCTCAACTGATCCAAAATTATTTAACTATGCCAATGACATAACAATGTCTCAACAAATCGTAGAAAAAGGCATAAATCATCGAAGTGTACTGAGTACAGAAATGTTAATCAAGAAAATGGGGCAAAAGATAGGACAAAAAATATGGGAAAATGGTTGCTCAGATATCGCTACATGACTCAAATAATACAAGAAACGTTCACGACTACCTTATCTGTTGATTGAAGTTCTAGAGGAAAGTTTTCAAAGAAAACTGCTGTTGGTTCCATTTCACCAGCGTGAAGATGTGCTCCGACCTCGAACCTGGAATCAGCGCCCTCGGAGAATCGAACTGCTTCCTTCTCCGGAAATTGCACTGCTCCATGTATACGAAAGACATCCTTCTGGCAAAACTCTTCTTTATGAGCCGGGTCCACCCTGGCCTCTCTTGAAAGTTCCCTGAAGTTCCAGTCGTAATTCGCCATGAAGTTTATTGCAGTTATTTCCGCAGAAATATTCATAATCGTGGAGTATGAAAATATTTCCACTGTCATTTGATATAATTCAGCGATGGATTCACGATGCATGAGTGTAGTTGGATGTTCACTACATGCTCGCTTTTGTAGAATGACGATTAACGAAGTTCCATGCTGTTACTTCACTCCATCGATATATGTCCCAATTGCATTAAAGCCTTAGCCTTCCATCTCAACTTCTGTTATAATCATTGAAAGCACTGCAAGATTATAATGTTCCATAGTAGAATGTATCGTTGTATTACCAAACGTATTCTCCAATATCACGGTTGCGATATACGTGTCAGCCGTAGTGTATACTGTGGAAATTTAAAAGTGCCTCTCAGGTGGCGAGAAAATCACTTTTGTCTGCAGCCTTAAAATGCCAATATCTTTTAAAGTATAACTGTGAAATTGTTCAAATCTTCTACACACCTCAATGTTGTACTGCCCAATTGAATTATAATGAAGGCAGAAGTTAACTCTTTATATCTTATCTGGTAGAAACGTTAATGTGAGCGTTTTAACTTCACCTAGTTTCAAACAGCGTAAAATGGAACTGCTCCGTGTTCGTTCGATGCGCCGGGCTTTAACCACACGCTAAAGACAACTTGCTTCACTTATTCACTCGACAATGACTATATAACATCTGAAATATATATGCGGTATCAGCGGTATGAGAGATATGAGAGAATATGAGAGCTCCTCTCTCCTGTGCACGACCTTTTATCAACTTCTTAAGGGGCGTATCCATCCCTTCCATAGCCTGTTGCTCCGTCATTGCTAGAAGTTTTAACTTTGGCTATACTTGACGGATTTTCGAATTTCAAAAACTCAAAATTAATTTCTTCAAAATTCCAAATCAATGCCATAACTGAAAATAGATTTCCACAAATCTGCATGCCAAAAGCAATCAAATATCGTAGTTTCAGCAATCTCCGTCTTCCTTCCAAACTATCGTTCATTGGTTCGAGTCTCTCCTCCAATAGCGTAACTTCTTCCTTAGCACAATACCTTGTTTCCTGCGACTGCGTCGTAAATTTCAGATCTTTCTCGAACAAAATCATGACGTCACCAAGAATCTCAGCTCCACCAGCCTACTTGCATGAAGTCTACGTCATCCGTGCCTACGTCATGAATATCCACGTCACAACTATGACATCCATAACTTTATTCATATATGCCAATACAGCCATCGTGGTCTCAATATAATTCGATTTACGGGGGCAGTACCTACCGTAAGGCCACGGCTGCCTCCTTCCCACTTCCTTGCCTAACCTTCCCGCTCTTCCCATCCCTTCATCAGGCCCCTGATCGCTTTGCAGGTGAGGCCGCCTGGGCGTAGTGCTGGTCACACACCCGAGTTGTATCCCCGACTCAGAGTCACAAGCTCCAGGACACTGCCTTTAGTGGCGGTAGAGGTGGGATCCCTCGCTTACTCCGTGGGAAAAGACAACCCTGGAGGGGAAAAAGGTTAACGCAAACGTAACGTAACGCAAGTTTTCAGCCATGGTCAGTTATATGTTGCAAAGTCGATCTTTCTCTGTAATCATACAGAGAATGCATATAAGAAAGTCCTACAGTAAATATTTTCCCAATGACCGTCATGATTTGCACATCATCGCATTTCTTCGTTATATTCCAAAATTATAAGCGACGGTTTGCGGCCAGTTGTATTAGACTCCTCAGAGTTCTTGAATTCCTTGGAATTAAAAGATTTGCCTCCACGTACTCTAAACGCTTGACCCATAGTTATGCTGATTAGAAATCTGAAGGTTTCCCAAGGGCTCCTAAATACAACCATATTGCTTGGATTTGGAAATAATAAGTGCAGTTAAAATTAATTGATTAATTGATTTAATACCATCCTATATAACACTATAATTTTCTTTTAAGAGGCAATATTTTCCAATTCGTTTGGCATACTCTATCACAATCAATAAAGCTCAAGGAGAAACTCTGGAACGTACAGGTCTCAATTTGCCTCATCAATTTTTCAGTCATTGCCAGCAGTATTTTGCAATGTCAAGAGTGCAATCTTTTGACGCCCTTATAGTTTCAATAGAGCCAAAAAATAATCGTGCGAAGAATGTACATTAGGCCTATATAAGGAGATTCTTCAGTAAATATTTTCCCTTTGACCGTCATGTTTTGACGGGTTTCAACTAGTCTATATATTTAAAACACAAGGAGTTTTCTTTTGTAAATCGCCAACAACTCCCCACTGGACCGATTTTTATGAAATGTGATTTTTATGAAATATAACTACAGGTAAATTATATGTATATGTGCAATCACTATTGTTTTCTTTAATTCAACAATTATTAGTATTTTATTTCATGAAATTAACTTGCACATAATGCTATTCGCCCATATACGACAATTATGCATTCTATCTATAATCCGCCAGCGACTTCTACCGGGCCGATTTTCATGCTGTTCGCTTTAAATTAAAGATACATATATTCCCCATCAATACGTTTTATTTCCGTTTTACTATTACATTACAGCATGTGATCAAAAGAACTAACTGTTGTCCTTAACACGCCGTTTCAATATCTGCAATCAGTTCCTGTAACTGGCAACAGATGGCAACACCTCGTCCATATAGTTACGGTATCTGACAACAGATGACAGTCTGAAATCAGTTACAGTAACTGGCAACAGATGGCAGTACCTCGCCCATATACGAAAATTCTACGATCCGCCAGATAGGACTACCTTCACAATAATAGAAAACCTTCCTACGGGCAGTTATATGTTTTAAAATTTTGCAAAGCTAACCAATTCCGTCTTGGAAATTCATCAAATTGTTCCTTCAGAGAAGATATTCTTGAAAGAATACACCTGAGCTTAAGTCATTGTCACCCTTACATTCGGTCTTACAAAACTATGCATCAAAAGATACGTGTGCCGTTTATGCTAAACAGAGTGACCTTATAAATATAGATATTGACAGTATGCATTGCGATCCTATGACCTACGTACTTATTTGGCCATATGGAGAGACAGGATGGCATATTTGATTGCCAGCTGGAGAAGAGCGGAAAATTAAATCCGCCAGAATATCACTACCGGTATGAGAGAATATATTTCATATAGACTTCAAGTCAGGGGTCATTCACCAACAGGATACTTTAATCCTGTTATCAACAATTGATTGTTGAATACTATTGTCGCATCGAAGGTGACAGGCTAAAATTGCGAGTAGACACATATGTAGGTTTAGCAAACGCACAGCATTTAAGAGCTGTAAACGAGAATTTAAGGTTTAGGCGTATGGTTTTATCCCCTTCTTATTTTACGGGAGGCCCTCTGAATATGATGCAAAATTACCCGAATGCAATGGCAACGGTAAGACAATTTGGAAAGCCTGATATTTTCGTAACGTTCACTTGCAATCCATTATGGCCTGACATCACTTCGAGTGTAAACTCATATGAAACTCCCAACAATAGGCCCGATATCACCGTCCGTGTATTCCATGCAAAAGTGAAGGAACTATTACGTTTAATAAACCGAACTCAAATATTTAGTGAAGTACAAACTTTTTTGTATACTGTTGAATTTCAAGAGAGAGGTTTGCCCCATGTCCATGTGTTGCTGTGCCTAAAAGAAAATTCTAAGCTCAGGGACGTCTCAGATATTGATAAACTCAATTCTGCCGAAATACCCGATCCCAGTGATACTACCTTAGACAATGTAGTGAAGTCCCATATGTTGCATGGGCCTTGCAATAATCTCAATCCCAAATCTATTTGTATGGTATACGGAAAGTGTAGAAAGGACTTCCCAAAGGATTTCATTGCCGAAACAAAGGATAGTGTGAACGGCTATCCTATTTATCGCAGGCGGGACAATGGCAGAACTATTATCAAACGCGTTCAAGGGTTTCACGTGAAAGTTGACAATCGTTTCATAGTGCCTTATAATCCTTTTCTTTTATTGTACTTTCAAGCTCATATTAATGTAGAGATTTGTGCAAGTGTTGAGAGCATAAAATATATCCACAAATATGTTTACAAAGCACATGACTGCGCCAATCTGCAAATATCAACCAAAGAGAGTTTACTTCATCATGGTGAAATATCTACCTTTCTGAACACCCGATATTTAAGTCCGAGTGAAGCTGCCTATAGAATATTTTCCTATCCTATGCATGAACAATCTCATACTTTAGTTCACTTATCTGTTCAATTACAAGATGAACAGCAGGTGTAGTTTTGTGATGACAATGCCGCTGAAGCTTTAATTCGAGCGGAGTTGAAAAGCACAGAACTGATTGCATGGTTTAACTTAAATAAGAATCCGGTGACAAAAAGTCCTTACATATACCCAGAAACGCCAGTTCATTATGTTTGAGAAAGTAACAAACGCGTCTGGAAACAAAGCGTAACCTCTGGAAAAGTAATAGGTAGAATGTTTAACGTTTCCGCAGTGAAATCAGAAAAATATCATCTTCGATTGCTGTTACTTCACGTAGTAAATGCCACCTGTTTTCAAGATATAAAGACAGTAAAAAATGTGTGCTGTTCTTCATTCAAAGAAGCAGCAATGGAACGTGGGTTAATTCAGGACGATGCTGAATGGCATCGTAGTCTACGAAAAGCGTCAGTTCCTCAAATGCCAATTCAATTGAGACAATTATTTTCCTTCATTTGTATATTTCAACAACCATCGAATTCAGTTGAATTGTGGGATACTTTTAAGGATTCTCTTAGGAAGGATTACTTACGTATTTGCAACCAGTAAACAACTTATAAAGTGACTCTCCGCGATATCAGTAAGACCACGTACTGAAAGGAATGAATCTTCCATGCTTCCTGATGCTGATTATGACTCAATTATTCAGAAAGCGAATGATGAACAAAGATTCATCATAAATGAAATATTATTAACACTATGCTACAGAACAATACAAATAAAATTAATGCATACTTCATAGATGGTCCTGACGTTATAGGCAAGACATTCGTGTACCAATGTCTCATAAAAACAAGAAGTTCCGTGATGAACTAAAGAGCCTACTTTTCATAAAATTTAAGATTAATGCCAATGATTAATCTATGTGGATCTATCTAGAATAATGACGAAATTAAGTTGGTAATATCGAAATTTCTAAATAGTTCGAAATACTGTATACCTGGCATAATGTAGCCTAATAGAGAACTACAGTTGGCAGCCCTGGTAACTGAATATATTATTAGTTCCATCTCTTAAGGTACAGAATACAAAATTTGGTTGAAGTCCAATGGATACCATGGACGTTACATGCAGTTAAACATTGGATCTAACAGAGCGCGTAAAATCATGTTAGCAACAATGACATACATGTATTGGTCAGAAATAATCTGAAATAATATGATCTATTGTTGTGTCAATTTTGAATGAAGTCCAATAGTTAGTATAGAAGTTACATGCATTTTAAAATTGGACCTATCAGCAGGCTTAGAATCATGTTGGCAGCACTGGCGTAAGCCTATATTAGTTATTCCAAATTAATCTAGAATGCCAGGTACTATACGTGTGCAAAGTTTAGAGCTATTGGCTTTCATACTTTCTGATATATTGATATTAGGGTAACAAAAATAGAGACAGTATTTATTAACAGTTGGCAGCCCTGGTTACTCTTAAGAATCGGCATAGTCATATCTGTTATGGTATACATAGTACACACGAAATTTGGTTGAAATCCAAATGATAGTATGGAAGTTACATGTATTTAAATTTGGACCTCTCAGCAGGCTTAGAATCATGTTGGTAGCACTGACGTATATAAGTTACTGCAAATTAATATAGTTTAAAGCTGTCGGCTTGCATACTTACTGATATGTGGGTATTTGGATTTTAAAAAATGAGAGCAATTATTAACAGTTGGCAGCCCTGGTGGCTCTTAAGAATACGCTCAGTCATGTCTGTTTATGTACACATAGCACATACGAAATTAGGTTGAAATCCAATTGATAGTGTAGAAGTTATACGCATTTAAAATTTCGACCTATCAGTAGGCTTATAATCATTTTGGCAACACTGCCATGAATGGCCTCCTGGAAATTAAACTGCAATATTATTATCTATACGTGTGCCAATTTTGAAATTGGTCCCATGTACTGTATACCTTCCAAGATATCCAAAATGGAGCTCAAATTTCAATTGCGATTTTTCAGCAGTTGGTAGCACTGACATCATTTTCAAATATGGCCGTGATATATTCAGCTATAGATCTTTACTCCTACCAAAGTTTGTTTCGATTGCTGCAGCCGTTTAGGAGTTGATAGGGGGGGACACACACAGCCAGCCAGACAGACAGAAGGACAGACATACAGACAGACACACATTTGCCCGATCTCATAAGTCTACTTTTTCCTCATTTTTGCAAAATGTGAAAAGTAGGTTAAAAAGTGCACTGATTTGGGGTTCGAAGTGATACCAGGGCGTGGACTGGAATTGCTGCCATTCTATTACAAAATGGCCGTACGGTACACGTCAGATTTAAGTTACCGCTGAAATTACACGAAGCTTCCTGTCTCACCTTAAATAAAAAATGAACAGTAAATTAGCACATGATATCAGCTCAACAAAACTGATTATATGGGGTGAAGCACCAATGGCTAACGTGCATGCCCTGATGTGCGTTAACAGACTTTTGCAAGACATCATGAGTAATTCCATCTCTTTTGGAGGGAAAGTTATTGTACTAAGTGGAGATTTTAGACAAGCTTTGCCTGTTGTTCCGCATACTTCCAAACAAGCTGTCATTCAGAACTGGATTACATTTTCTCCTCTTTGGTCATAATTTATAATATTTCCTCTGTTTAAAATTATGCGAGCAGGACCAGAGGAATTAGACTAGTGATTTTTTGCTGAAAATTGGTAATGGAGATTACCCTTCCGTGAATCAGGAATCGGCAGAGCAATCTGTTGTTGATTTACCACCCTCTGTTATCGTGAAACAAGACATCGTCTCTAAAATTTACGGGAATAAATTTCAGTCACCAGAATATGCTAAAGTTTCTCTAAAACTGCCATTCTTGGCCCAAAAAACAAACACTGTGATCAAATCAATTCTTAAGTTAAAGATCTTCAACCCGGAGCGGCCAGAATGTACATCAGTGTTAATAACTTAATTGCTGAAGATCAAAATGAAACTCTCCAATTTCCCATAGAGTTTCTGAACAGCTTAGAATTAAGTGGCTTGCCTCCTAATGTCCTTAACTTAAAACCTGGAGTGATTGTAATGTTATTAAGAAACTTACATGCTACACTGGGGCTTCTAAATGGAACAAGAATAATTGTTCGAAAAATGCATGCCAGTTGTTTAGATCTTGAAATAATTTCAGGGTTAGATGTGGGACAAAGATTTCTGGTTCCTAGAATTGATTTAACACCATCCGACACTATTCCATTTAATTTTAAAAGACGCCAGTTTCTATTCACCTTGCATTCAGTATGACAATTAACAAAGCTCAAGGACAGACTTTAGACCGTGTGGGAGTATATTTACCCCAGCCTGTATTTAGCCATGGCCAGCTGTGCGTAGCATTTGACAGTTTGAAAGTACAAATAATGCCGGCGAGCCATAGGACAATAAATGTTGTATTTAAGGAGGTAGGCTACTCTAACATCACTACATTTATCAGATATTGAACCAAAATTTCTCTACAAATAGTTACTCCACACTTCAGTCTATAAGTTAATTTCTGGAGTCTGATTTAGGCACTGCAAACTACATGAAGCAAATGCTGTCACACGACAGTTTTAACTGCCAGACAAATGTACCGACCCAGGGACTTAGTATTCCGTTGAATTTCAACGGGTTCACCCTAGTTTAATTTTTAAATTTCTTAGTGTTTGACAAGGCGGATTTTATAATTGGATATTTCTTGTGTCCTAATAATGCGATCGAAGTGAAAGTTTGAATAATGAACCTACGCAATAAACTTCATAACGGTGAAAAACTCCATGGCCTACATATACAACAATCCAACATGGTGATCATCCGAAATATTTAGACGGCTCTCAAACTGAAATTTTGTATGTTGATAGAGGCTATTGACTTAAGTTCACCTATGAGACATTTAATTACCTCATCATCATCATCATCTTGCACAGTTTCCAGCCATTGGCCGGGTCTGTTTGGAACACAAGCCTCTCCAACGTCTTCTGTCTTCCCACCATCTCTCAGCCTCCACCCTTGTGCAGTCTTCTCCTCTCTTCTTCACGCTTTCTTCCACCCCTTTCAGCCATCTGTCTCTCGGTCTTCCTCTCGGTCTCTTTCCTTTCCACTTCGTCTCGTGTATCCTCCTGGGTATCCTCTTCTCCTCCATTTGTTTTACATGTACATACAATCTAAGTCTAGATTGCTCTATACCATCCTGTAATGGTTCCTCCTACATTAATTCTCTGGTCCTCTCAATTCTTATCCTGTCCATCTTTGTAGCTCCAATACTGCTTCTCAAGAACCTCATCTCACTGGCCTGTATTTTGCTCTTCTCCCTTCCTTCCATAACCCAGGTCTCCGAGGCATACGTCAGGATAGGGGCATAGTAGGTCGATATATGACCATTTTGCTGTTCTGAGGGACATCCTTGCTCCATATCATGCTTCTCACACTCCTCCTGAATGCTTCTGCTTGTTTCCCCCGCTCATTTATTTCTCTATCGTTTCTTCCATTATCTTGTATCAGGTTTCCCAGATACATGAACCTCTCCACTTTCTTCAGCTGTTACCCACTAATTGTTATTCCAGTAGTGTTTCTTTCCCTCTTTCTTGTTGTGATCACCATCTCACTCTTATTTATGCTAAATTTCATCCCATATCCTTGTATTATTCCTTCCCACACGTCCAACTGTTCCTGTACCTCCTCCTCCTTGTTTCCCCAAATCATCAAATCACCTGCAAACACCATTGCTTTCATCTTTCCTTCCCCAACTACTTGTGCCACTTGGGTCATTATGTCATCCATCACCACAATGAAAAGTAACGGTGACAGTGCACTTCCTTATTTCAGGCCGTTTCTCTGTTCCAACCGGTCCGATCTCTCTCCTCCCACTTTCACACAGCTCACGCTTCCCTTGTACATCTCCTCTATCCTCCGTATATTCCATTTTTCTACTCCTCTGTCCTCCAGGGACTTTCATACTTCGTTTCTGCATACACTGTCAAATGCTTTCTCAATATCCAGGAAGGCCATCAGTAGATCTGTTCCAAACTCATAGTGCTGTTCTTGTAACTGCCTTACAGCAAAAATCAAATCCACTGTGGACCTTCCTGCTCTGAAGCCATGTTGTTCTTCCCTCATCCCTCCTTCTATCTTTGTCTTAATTCACTTTTCCAAAACTTTCTCAAACATCTTTGCACAATGACTCATCAGTGTTATTCCCCGATAGTTTCTGCATTCTGTTCTACTACTTTTCTTGAAGATCGGGACAATTATTCCCTTTTTCCAGTCCTCTGGGGTCTTCCTTTCCTTCCAGGCTGTCTTCATCACTCGGTACAACCATTGTATCCCCACCTCTCCTGCTGCTCTCACCATCTCCACACTTAACTCATCCACGCCCGGTGCCTTCCCTCCTTTTATCTTCCTCACTGCATCTTCCACTTCTTTCCTTGTTAAGTCCTTTTCTGTTTGCAGCCCATCTTCCTCTTCCCGATTTCTTCCTCATCGCCGTGGTTTCGATTTGGGTTCAGAAGTTCTTCAAAATATTCTTTCCACATTTTCTTCAGTTCTTCCCTATTTTCTATCTCTTGTCCCCTTTTGTTCACCATTCTAACAAAATCCGTCAGATCCTTCCGCTCTTATATTTTACCATCCCATACAGGACCTTTTTTGAACCTTTACTATCCTCCTTCATCATTTTTGTCCACTCTTCCATCCTCTTTCTTCTCTCCTCAGCCACTACTCTCTTTGCCTCCTTCTTTCTTTCCAGGTACTCTTCCCTTGTCTCTGCCGTCCTATTTTGATTCCACCTCCTAAAGGCTCTATTCTTTCCCCTTACTATATCGTTTGTCTTCTTATTCCACCATGCTGTTTCCTTCCAACTCTTCTTATTACTTGTCCTCCCACATACTGCTTCTGCCGCATCTTCTAGTGTCTTCTTAAATCCAGCCCATTCCTCTTCCAACCCTCTTTCTTCATTTGTTGGAATTCCTTCCTTTACCATTTTGAGGTACTCGACCCTTCTATCTCCTTCTTTCAGTTTCCATATCCTTATACGTCTTTCATGGTTCTCGAGACTTTTAATAACCTAATGATCACAAAACCATCAAGACGGCGTGCGAAATGTAAATACTTAAATTGATTTTTCTCGCGACTTTTCATCCGAGCACTGTGAAACTTTGGTTCTACATCTTCATACACGGCGTAATATACTGACGTCTAATTTAATGGAATTTTATCAGAACTTAAAGATGTCGGCTGTGCATTTTTAGCCTATTTTCAATTTTGAAAAAAATAGGCTTACGAGATCACCTTTTATCCGTGTGAGTGTGCTTGTGTGTGTGTGTGTGTGTGAGGTGTGTGTGTGTGTGTGTGTGTGTCCCCTAATAAATTCTAAACGGCAGGAGCGATTTCAATGAAACGCGGTAAGTTCATAGCACTATTCCGGGCGACCCCGACCGTGCCCTTCAAATTTTGTTACGTCTCACCAATCCAACATGGCGGCTGTGCGAAATATTCCACCAGCATTCAATATCTCCGAAACTATTCCCGATATCACCCTGGGATTTTTAGGGAGATAAAGGAAACTACCAGAAGTTCACCTATGTGACTTTTGAAACACTGGTAACTACCAAACCAACATGGCGGCCACGCGAATTTTCGACATTTAAATAGACGTTTCTCGCGATTTAACCAACCAAACGCAATAAAACTTGGTACAGTATATGTTCATACACATTGTAATGCACCGACATCTAACTTCGTTCAATTGTTAACATAACCACAAGATGGCGGATGTGCGAAATATTTCACCGGCATTCTATATCCCTGAAACTATTAGCGGTATCACCCTGAAATTTTGTACGGAGATAAAGGGCATTATTTGAAGTTCATCTATAAGACTTTCAAATACCGTTTAACTACAAAACGAACATGGCGGCCAAGCGAATTTGAAAATTTTAATAGACCATTCTCGCGATTTAATTTTCCAAACGCAATGGAATCTGGCACAGGATATGTTTATACACATTGTAATGCACTATTATCTAATTTAGTTCAATTGTTTACATAACCTCAAGATGGCGGCTGTGCGAATTTTAAAATTAAGTTTTTATTTCTTGTGTCGTATTCATGCGATCGAAGTGAAAGTTTGAATAATGAACCTACGCAATAATTTTCCTTTAATGGTACATGACTCTATGGCCTAAACATTTAACAATCCAACATGGCGACCATCCGAAATATTTAGACGGCTCTGAATTTCTACGAATCTATTATAGCAATCAAACTGAATGTCTTAATGTTCATAGGGGCTATGAACTTAAGTTCACCTATGGGACTTTAAATAACCTGGTGATCACAAATCCAACATGGCGGCGACGCGACGTGTATATATTCACATGGACGTTTCTCGCAATTTAACCATCCGAGTGTGGTGAAACTTGGTACAGTAAATCCTTATACGAATGTTAATCCACTGGCATCTAATTTATTTCAATTGTTTCCATAACCACAAGATGGCAGCTGTGCGAAATTTTAAAATATCCTTGTTACTTCTTGTGTCCTATTCATGCGATTGAAGTTTGAATGCTACACGTACACAATAATCTTCATGTAACAGTGCATAACTCTAGGACCTACATATATAAAATCCAACATGGCGACCATCCGAAATATTTAGTTGGTTCTCAATATCTACGGATCTATTACAGCAATCAAACTGAAATTTAGTATGTTGATAGTGGCAGTTAACATGAGTAGGATATATGAAAATAGGCTGTATAGTTCTTCACGGAACTACTTGTTTAAACTCTCGTTTTCATTTCTCATGTCCAAAGTAAGACCAGTTGGATTGATGAAAATAGGCTATTTAGTTCCTCACGGAACTACTAGTTTAATTTAAAGTAATATAATTTAAATACATTCATACAATATATTTTGTGCAATGCGGCCTAACAATCCTGGGTGGGTGGAGCCATTTCGGCCCTAAACGACCCACTGCCCCTGGTCGTATATAAGATACACATATACCATATCTACAAATAATAATTATAATTATTATTTTTAGCCTACTTTTCATATTTTGCAAAAATGAGAAAAAAGTAGACTTATGAGATCGATCGGGGAAAATGTGTGTCTGTCTGTCGGTCTGTCCGTCTGTCTATCTGTCTGTCCTTCGGTCTGTCTGGCTGCGTGTGTGTCCCCCCATATCAACTCCTAAACGGCTGCAGCAATCGAAACAAAATTTAGTATGAGTAAAGATGTATACCGGAATATCTCGAGCCCGTATTTGAAAATGATTTCAGTGCTACCAACTGCTGAAAAAACACACTAGAAATTTGAGCTCCATGTTGGATATGGTATGCATGGGAGCTATTCCAAAATTGGCACACATGTTGATAATACTATTTCAGTTCAATTTCCAGGAGGCCATACATGACAGTGTTGCCAAAATAATATTAAGCCTTTTGATAGGTCCAATTTTTAATGCATATAACTTCTACACTATTAATTAGATTTCAACCAAATTTTGTTTGTCATATTTGTACATAAACAGATATGACTGAGTGTATTCTTAAGAGCCACCAGGGCTGCCATCTGTTAATAATTGCTCTCTCTATTTTCTTCATCCAAATACCAATATATCTGACAGTATGAAAGCCGACAGCTTTAAACTATGCACAGGTATAGTACCTGACATTTTAGATTAATTTGGAGTAACTTATATACCTCAGTTCTATCAACATGATTCTAAGCCTGCTGATAGAACCAATTTTTAAATACATGTAACTTCTATACTATCAGTTGGATTTCAACCAAATTTCGTATGTGCTATGTGTAACATAACCGATATGACTATAAGTATTCTTATGAGCAATCAGGGCTGCCAACTGTTAATAAATGCTGTGTATATATTTTTACCCTAATATCAATATATCAGAAAGTATGCAAGCAAACAGATCTATACTTTGCACACGTATAGCACCTGACACTCTAGATTAATTTGGAGTAATTAATATAAGTCAGTGCTGCCAACATGAATCTATGCTTGCTGCTAGGTCCAATTTTAAAATACATGTAACTTATATACTGTTCCCATTTACGATGTCGTGGTCCGGCGTGAGTTTAAAGAGAGCGCGCTCGTGACGTCAGCGAGTCAATGTCTAGCTGCCAACTCAACGCAAGCTTTGAAACGGCCACATGTTCCTCGTGTAGCTAGCGAATATTAAAGGCATATTCGTTATAAGCTTCAGTATTGTATGGGGAGTAATATGCTTGCTTACTCAGGATATTCTATTGGAAATTACAAACCTTCTGGAGGGTTCTATGAACTTAGCCAATGATATGGAAGATCAGGCATTACGTAATGCGAGTTGAATGATCGATATGTGCCCGTGAGACGGTATAAAAACCGGACTTGACACAGGTCAAGTACACAGTCGGACATAGTCTGACCCGTCATCGAACCACGAAGTGTGTGTGTGTTACCGATATAGTTGAATACGACGTCAGTATGAGCGAGTGCTTCTTCGAACTTGGCAATTAGTGCGACGTTACTCTGTCCGTTTGGACATAGCCTAGGTGCGACGTTGGGGGTGCTTCGAACTTATAATTCTGCACCTGATAGAACACTTCAAGACATCAAAAGGTATGTGAGTGCGACTTGTATTTTACAAGTATTTCACTGTGGTTTTGTGTATAGTCCCCACTACCAACAACAACCTGTTAAGAACTGGGACTACCTCATAAGTTAGCAATCGAACATTTGCAAAAGCTAACAGGCTACCCTCACAACTTATATTTTTACACGGGGAAATATCAGGCCAGATTCCACCTATATTCACAAAGACATTATCACCTGGAATTATTGTTATTTGCCTGTCCCGTCAGACCAGGGGGGTCATACCAGTGAACTCCATTATTAAACATGAACATTACTAGCAGCATGCCTTATGCGCATGGATACCAGTCCCAAAATAGGATAATTTCATTACCCCAGTCCATGGAGATGACTAGCGGCTAGAAGGCAGGATGTGAGGAGACCAGACAAGGATGTCCTTAGGAACGAGGAATAAAGCCACCTGCGGCTAAGGTCCGTAGGCCAAGCAGAATGCTGCATCATACCCCAATGCCCTGCGTTTGAACTTCTGTCCGTGGTGCGTGGAGTCGACCTGCACCGGGGGAGTTGAACGCGACATCATGCCCCATGGTAAACTTTTCAGATCCATGGTGCGTGGAGTTGATCTGCATCGAGGGAGGTCTGATAGCCACGGAAACATGATAACGTAGACTTCCGCAAGCTTAAACATTTCAGAGAGCCATGAATATTTCTCCGTTCTGATAGACCAATTCACTTTCTTTATTAAGTAACTCTTGTACAGTTAGAATGGTTGCATATTTTTAGGCGTAATTTTTCCATATAGTCAGGGTAGACTTGCAGCCGAGGTGCAATCCTCAATGTTTCATTTTTGCAGTAAATAATATGAGGATTCCTATCCTAATTCATAAAGCAGCAGATTTTCAATGATTAGATGCATAAAATAATTTTTATTCTGCATGACAGAAAAATACGATGTCTCATAATAATAATAATAATAATAATAATAATAATAATAATAATAAATATTTTTTCTGTATAAATAATAATAATCTTGAATTCTATAAATAATGATGGAAGTGATATTCCAAATGAATAATAGTCATGAAAGCTACTGATAAAATATTGAATAATAATTTCTGTTGATATCCATTTGAATGCTTAATATTTGTTATCTTTTAGGGTGTTGAGAATAGAAGTTAAATTGCTAAGGCACTTTGTAAAAGTTGTTTAAAGAGGCCTAGATCCTCGTGTTGAGTGGAGATTAGAGGAGTTGTATCCGAAATCCACAGAAAGCTGTACGCTTTGATAAAAAATAAAATGGGAGTTGCGGGAATTGTCTCCTGTCCCATAATGCTTCTGTGTATTCCAAATCCTAAAGATTTCCCTGTGATGTGATAGCTCAAATTATTATGGATTATTACAAGCAATATTGTCATGTAAATTTTATGGTCATATGAATTCTGGGTCAGTGCATTAGATCTTTAAAATTATGAAGGGATATGTCTAGCTAACTCCATGAAACCAGATATTATTATTATTATTGTTCTCAATTGTCTGCTATAAAATTAACTGCTGTGTCCAAGTAATAGTCATCATGACATTTTGATATAACTGCGTTAAGAAGTGTGTTTATTAAATAATTGAATGAAGAATCGTGTGTGAACTAATCCGTGCTAATGTCAGAAATATTTGTAAATAGAAGAATAAAGTAACTATGCAACATAATAGGGAAAAATTATATTATGTCATCTCGACTTGTATAAATTAAAGAATGAAGTGTAATTCATAAACATAGTCAAGATATGGACAATTTTAAATACGACTATGGTTTATTTTCATATAAGAGAGACATAAAATCTGCTATTGAATGCGTGTGCTATTTTTGTGCTTCTGCAAGAATGCAGGAATTTAATGTGTTTTTTTTTGTGAATTGGTTCGTCTTGAAACATGGTCTTCAATTCTGATTTGTATGTCATGTCTTTCCTTTTTCCTTTATGAGCGGCATGGGCACAGTGTTGGTAATTATCGCCCAAACCCAGAACGCCCTGAGAGAGTTCTCGCGCTAACACTGTGTTCACTGCTGTCTCGCATGTGGTTGTCTGTCGCTCCAGGTGCACAGACTGGCACACTACTAACAAATGGATTTCATCCAAAATTGGCACAACAAGATATCTTAATATTTCCGATTATTTCTAACCAGCACTCGCATGGCATTGTTGCCAACATGCTTTTACGCGTGCTGCTAGATCCAATGTCTAACTGCATATAACGACCATTGGACTTCAACCAAATTTTCTATTCTGTACCTTAAGAGATGGAACTAAGAATATATTCAGTCACCAGGGCTGCCAACTGTAGTGCTCTATTAGGCTACATTACACCAGGAATATTTCGAACTAATTAGACATTTCGATATTACCAACTTAATTTCGTCATTATTCTAGATAGGTTCATATACTGTAGAATAATCATTGGCATGAAAAGTAGGCTCTTTAGTTCGTCACGGAACTTCTTGTTATTGTACGTATTCAGCTACCGTGGCGTTAATTTTGTTTTGGAGCCAGTCAGGTCATTTACTCTCCAATTTATAAATTCCTACGTCATTGCAACTGTAATAGTGGATTATTGATATTAATGTCTTATATTTTCGAGATGGCAAATCCGTGCTATATTCAGTGTGGTAGCCTAATGCTAGCTTGGCCTCTTATCTTCTCTTACAAAGTTTCATGTTAATCGCGCAATTGAATCTTGAGTTATTGATTTTGTTGTTTAACATTATTTTATAATCGTACGCTCTGCCACCGCTGTTGCTGTTGTTTCATTTGAGGGCCTTGACCTTCGTGGTCATTTATCCCCGTGTACTTGGGTGAATGAACCTTTTGTCTAATAACCTGTGTTATTTTGATGTTTGTAGTAGTGCCTGTGTATATATTTGTAATTCAGGTGATGATTGGGAAGGAGGCAAATAAGGCCTTAAGTTAGGAACATTCGCGGCATTTGCCTGCAGTAGAAGTGGATATCAAACCAAGGAAAACGACTTCCAGGATGGCTGATTTGGGAATCAAACCCACCTCTTCTCAGTTTTGCCTCACGAGACTGAGTGCTCCTCATTCCACACCTCAACCCAGAGTTACATTTAAAGATTTCTTTTTGCAGAGCCGGGAATCGAACCCGGACTTCCGAGGTGACAGTCAAGAATACCAGCCCCTACAGCAGAAGGTGAACAGGCTTGCACTGTGTGTACACTCGTAATAAGGCTGCAAGATGCAATGTATTAAAATACTCGTATGGATATTCCCTACCACTTAATGAAAAATATGCACTCCTTCCAACAAGGCCCTCTGTGAGGTATAGTGTGTAACTTATTTGCAATCAATATGTCTCAGTTTGTAACCCTGCTATAGCAACATTCATTACTCTTTCTGAGTAACAATTTGACACCCGTGTTCTAGCAACATTCTTGACTCTACCTGTGTAACAATTTGACACCCGTGTTCTAGCAACATTTTTGACTCTTCCAGAGTCTCAATTTGGCATCCCAGCTCTAGCAACATTCATGACTCTTCCTGAGTCTCAGTTTGGCATCCCAGCTCTAGCAACATTCATGACTCTTCCAGAGTCTCAATTTGGCATCCCATATCTAGCAACATTCATGACTCTTCCAGAGTCTCAATTTGGCATCCCATCTCTAGCAATATTCATGACTCTTCCTGAGTCTCAGTTTGGCATCCCAGCTCTAGCAACATTCATGACTCTTCTTGAGTCTCAGTTTGGCATCCCATCTCTAGCAACATTCATGACTCTTCCTGAGTCTCAGTTTGGCATCCCATCTCTAGCAATATTCATGACTCTTCCTGAGTCTCAGTTTGGCATCCCAGCTCTAGCAATATTCATGACTCTTCCTGAGTCTCAATTTGGCATCCCAGCTCTAGCAACATTCATGACTCTTCCTGAGTCTCAGTTTGGCATCCCATTTCTAGCAACATTCATGACTCTTCCTGAGTCTCAGTTTGGCATCCCAGCTCTAGCAACATTCATGACTCTTCTTGAGTCTCAGTTTGGCATCCCAGCTCTAGCAACATTCATGACTCTTCCTGAGTCTCAGTTTGGCATCCCAGTTCTAGCAATATTCATGACTCTTTTTGAGTCTCAGTTTGGCATCCCAGCTCTAGCAACATTCATGACTCTTCTTGAGTCTCAGTTTGGCATCCCAGCTCTAGCAACATTCATGACTCTTCCTGAGTCTCAGTTTGGCATCCCAGCTCTAGCAACATTCATTACTCTTCCTGAGTCTCAGTTAGGCATCCCATATCTAGCAACATTCATGACTCTTTTTGAGTCTCAGTTTGGCATCCCAGCTCTAGCAACATTCATGACTCTTCCTGAGTCTCAGTTTGGCATCCCAGCTCTAGCAATATTCATGACTCTTCCTGAGTCTCAGTTTGGCATCCCAGCTCTAGCAACATTCATGACTCTTCCTGAGTCTCAGTTTGGCATCCCAGTTCTAGCAACATTCATGACTCTTCCTGAGTCTCAGTTTGGCATCCCAGCTCTAGCAACATTCATGACTCTTCCTGAGTCTCAGTTTGGCATCCGATCTCTAGCAACATTCATGACTCTTCCTGAGTCTCAGTTTGGCATCCCAGCTCTAGCAACATTCATGACTCTTCCTGAGTCTCAGTTAGGCATCCCAGCTCTAGCAACATTCATGACTCTTTTTGAGTCTCAGTTTGGCATCCCAGCTCTAGCAACATTCATGACTCTTCCTGAGTCTCAGTTTGGCATCCCAGCTCTAGCACCATTCATGACTCTTCCTGAGTCTCAGTTTGGCATCCCAGCTCTAGCAACATTCATGACTCTTCCTGAGTCTCAGTTTGGCATCACATTTCTAGCAATATCATGACTCTTCCTGAGTCTCAGTTTGGCATCCCAGCTCTAGCAATATTCATGACTCTTCCTGAGTCTCAGTTTGGCATCCCAGTTCTAGCAACATTCATGACTCTTCCTGAGTCTCAGTTTGGCATCCCATCTCTAGCAACATTCATGACTCTTCCTGAGTCTCAGTTTGGCATCCAAGTTCTAGCAACATTCATGACTCTACCTGAATCTCAGTTTGGCATCCCAGCTCTAGCAACATTCATGACTCTTCCTGAGTCTCAGTTTGGCATCCCATTTCTAGCAACATTCATGACTCTTCCTGAGTCTCAGTTTGGCATCCCAGCTCTAGCAACATTCATGACTCTTCCTGAGTCTCAGTTTGGCATCCCAGTTCTAGCAACATTCATGACTCTTTTTGAGTCTCAGTTTGGCATCCCAGCTCTAGCAACATTCATGACTCTTCTTGAGTCTCAGTTTGGCATCCCAGCTCTAGCAACATTCATGACTCTTCCTGAGTCTCAGATTGGCATCCCAGCTCTAGCAACATTCATTACTCTTCCTGAGTCTCAGTTAGGCATCCCATCTCTAGCAACATTCATGACTCTTTTTGAGTCTCAGATTGGCATCCCAGCTCTAGCAACATTCATGACTCTTCCTGAGTCTCAGTTTGGCATCCCAGCTCTAGCAATATTCATGACTCTTCCTGAGTCTCAGTTTGGCATCCCAGCTCTAGCAACATTCATGACTCTTCCTGAGTCTCAGTTTGGCATCCCAGTTCTAGCAACATTCATGACTCTTCCTGAGTCTCAGTTTGGCATCCCAGCTCTAGCAACATTCATGACTCTTCCTGAGTCTCAGTTTGGCATCCCATCTCTAGCAACATTCATGACTCTTCCTGAGTCTCAGTTTGGCATCCCAGCTCTAGCAACATTCATGACTCTTCCTGAGACTCAGTTAGGCATCCCAGCTCTAGCAACATTCATGACTCTTTTTGAGTCTCAGTTTGGCATCCCAGCTCTAGCAACATTCATGACTCTTCCTGAGTCTCAGTTTGGCATCCCAGCTCTAGCAACATTCATGACTCTTCCTGAGTCTCAGTTTGGCATCCCAGCTCTAGCAACATTCATGACTCTTCCTGAGTCTCAGTTTGGCATCCCATTTCTAGCAATATCATGACTCTTCCTGAGTCTCAGTTTGGCATCCCAGCTCTAGCAATATTCATGACTCTTCCTGAGTCTCAGTTTGGCATCCCAGTTCTAGCAACATTCATGACTCTTCCTGAGTCTCAGTTTGGCATCCCATCTCTAGCAACATTCATGACTCTTCCTGAGTCTCAGTTTGGCATCCCAGTTCTAGCAACATTCATGACTCTTCCTGAGTCTCAGTTTGGCATCCCAGCTCTAGCAACATTCATGACTCTTCCTGAGTCTCACTTTGGCATCCCATTTCTAGCAATATTCATGACTCTTCCTGAGTCTCAGTTTGGCATCCCAGCTCTAGCAACATTCATGACTCTTCCTGAGTCTCAATTTGGCATCCCAGCTCTAGCAATATTCATGACTCTTCCTGAGTCTCAGTTTGGCATCCCATCTCTAGCAATATTCATGACTCTTCCTGAGTCTCAGTTTGGCATCCCATCTTTAGCAACATTCATGACTCTTCCTGAGTCTCTGTTTGGCATACCAGCTCTAGCAATATTCATGACTCTTCCTGAGTCTCAGTTTGGCATCCCAGCTCTAGCAACATTCATGACTCTTCCTGAGTCTCAGTTTGGCATCCCATTTCTAGCAATATTCATGACTCTTCCTGAGTCTCAGTTTGGCATCCCATTTCTAGCAACATTCATGACTCTTCATGAGTCTCTGTTTGGCATCCCATCTCTAGCAACATTCATGACTCTTCCTGAGTCTCAATTTGGCATCCCAGCTCTAGCAACATTCATGACTCTTCCTGAGTCTCAGTTTGGCATCCCATCTCTAGCAATATTCATGACTCTTCCTGAGTCTCAGTTTGGCATCCCAGCTCTAGCAACATTCATTACTCTTTTTGAGTCTCTGTTTGGCATCCCATCTCTAGCAACATTCATGACTCTTCCTGAGTCTCAGTTTGGCATCCAAGTTCTAGCAACATTCATGACTCTACCTGAATCTCAGTTTGGCATCCCAGCTCTAGCAACATTCATGACTCTTCCTGAGTCTCAGTTTGGCATCCCATCTCTAGCAATATTCATGACTCTTCCTGAGTCTCAGTTTGGCATCCCATCTCTAGCAACATTCATGACTCTTCCTGAGTCTCAGTTTGGCATCCTATCTCTAGCAACATTCATGACTCTTCCTGAGTCTCAATTTGGCATCCCAGCTCTAGCAATATTCATGACTCTTCCTGAGTCTCAGTTTGGCATCCCATCTCTAGCAATATTCATGACTCTTCCTGAGTCTCTGTTTGGCATCCCATCTATAGCAACATTCATGACTCTTCCTGAGTCTCAGTTTGGCATCCCATCTCTAGCAACATTCATGACTCGTCCTGAGTCTCAGTTTGGCATCCCATTTCTAGCAACATTCATGACTCTTCCTGAGTCTCAGTTTGGCATCCCATCTCTAGCAACATTCATGACTCTTCCTGAGTCTCAATTTGGCATCCCAGCTCTAGCAACATTCATGACTCTTCCTGAGTCTCAGTTTGGCATCCCAGCTCTAGCAATATTCTTGACTCTTCCTGAGTCTCAGTTTGGCATCCCAGCTCTAGCAACATTCATGACTCTTCCTGAGTCTCAGTTTGGCATCCCAGCTCTAGCAATAATCATGACTCTTCCTGAGTCTCAGTTTGGCGTCCCATCTCTAGCAATATTCATGACTCTTCCTGAGTCTCAGTTTGGCGTCCCATTTCTAGCAACATTCATGACTCTTCCTGAGTCTCAGTTTGGCATCCCAGGTCTAGCAACATTCATGACTCTTCCTGAGTCTCAGTTTGGCATCTCAGCTCTAGCAACATTCATGACTCTTCCTGAGTCTCAGTTTGGCATCCCAGGTCTAGCAACATTCATGACTCTTCCTGAGTCTCAGTTTGGCATCCCATCTCTAGCAACATTCATGACTCTTCCTGAGCCTCAGTTTGGCATCCCAGCTCTAGCAACATTCATGACTCTTCCTGAGTCTCTGTTTGGCATCCCATCTCTAGCAACATTCATGACTCTTCCTGAGTCTCAGTTTGGCATCCCAGCTCTAGCATCATTCATGACTCTTCCTGAGTCTCAGTTAGGCATCCCAGCTCTAGCAACATTCATGACTCTTCCTGAGTCTCAGTTTGGCATCCCAGCTCTAGCAACATTCATTACTCTTTTTGAGTCTCTGTTTGGCATCCCAGCTCTAGCAACATTCATGACTCTTCCTGAGTCTCAGTTTGGCATCCCAGTTCTAGCAACATTCATGACTCTTCCTGAGTCTCAGTTTGGCATCCCAGCTCTAGCAACATTCATGACTCTTCCTGAGTCTCAGTTTGGCATCCCATCTCTAGCAACATTCATGACTCTTCCTGAGTCTCAGTTAGGCATCCCAGCTCTAGCAACATTCATGACTCTTCCTGAGTCTCAGTTTGGCATCCCAGCTCTAGCAATATTCATGACTCTTCCTGAGTCTCAGTTTGGCGTCCCATCTCTAGCAATATTCATGACTCTTCCTGAGTCTCAATTTGGCATCCCAGCTCTAGCAACATTCATGACTCTTCCTGAGTCTCAGTTTGGCATCCCAGCTCTAGCAATATTCATGACTCTTCCTGAGTCTCAGTTTGGCATCCCATCTCTAGCAATATTCATGACTCTTCCTGAGTCTCAGTTTGGCATCCCATCTCTAGCAATATTCATGACTCTTCCTGAGTCTCAGTTTGGCATCCCATCTCTAGCAACATTCATGACTCTTCCTGAGTCTCTGTTTGGCATCCCATCTCTAGCAACATTCATGACTCTTCCTGAGTCTCAGTTTGGCATCCCAGCTCAAGCAACATTCATGACTCTTCCTGAGTCTCTGTTTGGCATCCCATCTCTAGCAATATTCATGACTCTTCCTGAGTCTCAATTTGGCATCCCATCTCTAGCAATATTCATGACTCTTCCTGAGTCTCAGTTTGGCATCCCAGCTCTAGCAATATTCATGACTCTTCCTGAGTCTCAGTTTGGCAAAGCATCTCTAGCAACATTCATGACTCTTCCTGAGTCTCAGTTTGGCATCCCAGCTCTAGCAATATTCATGACTCTTCCTGAGTCTCAGTTTGGCATCCCATCTCTAGCAACATTCATGACTCTTCCTGAGTCTCTGTTTGACATCCCATCTCTAGCAACATTCATGACTCTTCCTGAGTCTCAGTTTGGCATCCCATCTCTAGCAACATTCATGACTCTTCCTGAGTCTCAGTTTGGCATCCCAGCTCTAGCAACATTCATGACTCTTCCTGAGTCTCAGTTAGGCATCCCAGCTCTAGCAACATTCATGACTCTTTTTGAGTCTCAGTTTGGCATCCCAGCTCTAGCAACATTCATGACTCTTCCTGAGTCTCAGTTTGGCATCCCATCTCTAGCAATATTCATGACTCTTCCTGAGTCTCAGTTTGGCATCCCATCTCTAGCAATATTCATGACTCTTCCTGAGTCTCAGTTTGGCATCCCATCTCTAGCAACATTCATGACTCTTCCTGAGTCTCAATTTGGCATCCCAGCTCTAGCAATATTCATGACTCTTCCTGAGGCTCAGTTTGGCGCCCCATCTCTAGCAATATTAATGACTCTTCCTGAGTCTCAGTTTGGCATCCCATCTCTAGCAATATTCATGACTCTTCCTGAGTCTCAGTTTGGCGTCCCATCTCTAGCAATATTCATGACTCTTCCTGAGTCTCAGTTTGGCGTCCCATTTCTAGCAACATTCATGACTCTTCCTGAGTCTCAGTTTGGCATCCCAGGTCTAGCAACATTCATGACTCTTCCTGAGTCTCAGTTTGGCATCCCATCTCTAGCAATATTCATGACTCTTCCTGAGTCTCAGTTTGGCGTCCCATCTCTAGCAATATTCATGACTCTTACTGAGTCTCAGTTTGGCGTCCCATTTCTAGCAACATTCATGACTCTTCCTGAGTCTCAGTTTGGCATCCCAGGTCTAGCAACATTCATGACTCTTCCTGAGTCTCAGTTTGGCATCTCAGCTCTAGCAACATTCATGACTCTTCCTGAGTCTCAGTTTGGCATCCCAGGTCTAGCAATAATCATGACTCTTCCTGAGTCTCAGTTTGGCATCCCAGGTCTAGCAATATTCATGACTCTTCCTGAGTCTCAGTTTGGCATCCCATCTCTAGCAACATTCATGACTCTTCCTGAGTCTCAGTTTGGCATCCCAGGTCTAGCAACATTCATGACTCTTCCTGAGTCTCAGTTTGGCGTCCCATCTCTAGCAATATTCATGACTCTTCCTGAGTCTCAGTTTGGCGTCCCATCTCTAGCAATATTCATGACTCTTCCTGAGTCTCAATTTGGCATCCCAGCTCTAGCAACATTCATGACTCTTCCTGAGTCTCAGTTTGGCATCCCATCTCTAGCAACATTCATGACTCTTCCTGAGTCTCAGTTTGGCATCCCATTTCTAGCAATATTCATGACTCTTCCTGAGTCTCAGTTTGGCATACCATCTCTAGCAATATTCATGACTCTTCCTGAGTCTCAGTTTGGCATCCCAGCTCTAGCAACATTCATGTCTCTTCCTGAGTCTCTGTTTGGCATCCCATCTCTAGCAACATTCATGACTCTTCCTGAGTCTCAGTTTGGCATCCCAGCTCTAGCAACATTCATGACTCTTCCTGAGTCTCTGTTTGGCATCCCATTTCTAGCAACATTCATGACTCTTCCTGAGTCTCAGTTTGGCGTCCCATTTCTAGCAATATTCATGACTCTTCCTGAGTCTCAGTTTGGCATACCATCTCTAGCAATATTCATGACTCTTCCTGAGTCTGATTTTGGCATCCCAGCTCTAGCAACATTCATGACTCTTCCTGAGTCTCAATTTGGCATCCCATCTCTAGCAACATTCATGACTCTTCCTGAGTCTCAGTTTGGCATCCCAGCTCTAGCAACATTCATGACTCTTCCTGAGTCTCAGTTTGGCGTCCCATTTCTAGCAATATTCATGACTCTTCCTGAGTCTCTGTTTGGCATCCCAGCTCTAGCAATATTCATGACTTTTTTGAGTCTCTGTTTGGCATCCCATCTCTAGCAATATTCATGACTCTTTTTGAGTCTCTATTTGACACCCCTGCTCTAGCAACATTCATTACTCTTCCGAGGGTCTCAGTTTGGCACCCCTGCCAAAATCAAAGCAAGAACTACTAAATTTAACTTTGGCTGTCTGTATACAGTAGCTTTCCAATCATGGCGGCGTATATTGAACATTTCCCAATAACACACCTCACTACACACGCTAAAGAAACGTGTTTCCACTTCATCATGTTTCGCTGCTATACACCTCAGCGATAATTGAGAAGTAGACGTGAGGGAGACATTTGAAAGAGAGTTGGAGTTAGAATTGCTACTTCACTCTACCTTTTAATTACACCTGCGTGTAATCATCTCAGATTGGCTGTGAGATGAAAGAGCTCGCATTTCGTTTCCCTTTCTGTGAACGCAATGGCTGCTGGGCAAATGGCAAAGAGACTTTCTTCGAATTAATTGAGTGAAATGAAAAAACCTTTAGTCTCATTTTTGAGTTCACACCTAACTGTGGGTAGATTTGGTCATTATAAACCTCATCCGGAAAAGATATGAAGTATCAACCGAAAATTCAAAAATATATCATACTAATATATAACAAGATGTTCAGTAAAGAACATATAGCCTACTTTCTCCTAAATGCATGGGTATTGTTATAACTCTTTGTCCTTTTCAAGGAGTATAATTGAATGTTGGTTGTAGTAGCTTGTTGAAATACAACGTGCTATAGGGATAATAAACATGAATATGAGGTGCCCTTTGCTAGTGCTACCTCTGTAAAAAAAAATCATTCAATTCGGTTTCACCGTGTTTGAATTGATATGGGGAATGGATTTGCACACATACATGGCCGCTATTTGCAAACTATTGGGCTGATGACCTTGTAGTCAGTCATAAGATGCTTTCCACAAATAAGCATGTTGTTGCAAAATCAGGTAGAGATCAAATTATTAGGATGGTCGTAATTTGATTTAAGCTTTTAACATTTGGGTGGCCATCATTCCGTTTCCGTTAAGATGGCGGCGATATAAAACATGGCACTGGGGTGCCCTTTGCTAGTGCTACCTCCGTACCAAATTTCGTTCAATTCAGTTTCACCGTGTTTGAATTGATAGGGGGAATCGATTTGCACACATACTTGGCCACCATCTGCAAACGATTGGGCTGATGATCTTGCAGTTTGGTCAGAATATGCTTCCCACATAGAGATATGTTGTTGCAAAATTTGGTAGAGACTAGATTATTAAGTTGGTCGTAATTACATTTTAGCTTTTAACATTTGGGTGGCCGCGATTACGTTTCCGTCACGATGGCGGTGATATAAAGTATGACACTGAGGTGCCCTTTGCTAGTGCTACCTCTGTACCAAATTTCATTCCATTTGGTTTCACCATGTTCGAATTAATAGGGGGAATCGATTTTCACACAAACATGGCCGCCATCCGCAAAATATTAGGCTAATGACCTATTAGTTTGGTCAAAGGATGCTCCCTCCATAAAGGTATGTTGATGCAAAATTTGGTAGAGATGGGATGATTAGGTTAATCGTAATTTGATAAGCTTCGAACATTTGTGTGGCCGCCATTACGTTTCCGACAAGATGGCGGCGATATAAAACATGACACTGAGGTGCCCTTAGCTAGTGCTACCTCTGTACCAAATTTCGTTCCATTCTATTTCACAGTGTTTGAATTAATAGGGGTAATCGATTTTGACACAAAGATGGCCGCCATCCGCAAACTATTAGGCTAATGACTTATTAATTTGTTCAAAGGATGCTTCCTCCACAAAGGTATGTTGTTGCAAAATTTGGTAGAGATCGGATGATTAGGTTAGTCGTAATTAGATTTAAGCTTTGAACATTTGTGTGGCCGCCATTACGTTTCCGTCCAGATTGCGACGATATAAAGCATGACACTGAGGTGTCCTTTACTAGTGCTACCATTGTACCAAATTTCTTTCAATTCGCGTTCACCGTGTTCGAATTGATAGGGGGGGGACAGACATTCAGAATACACACACTCACACACACACACACAGAGACTCACACACACACATACACACACACAGACAGACACACTTTTTTTTCGCCCTGTGTTGATCTCATAAGTTTACTTTCATTTTTTGCAAAAATCGAAAGTAGGTTAAAAACAAGATGTTCAGTAAAGAACATATAGCCTACTTTCTCCTAAATGCATGGGTATTGTTATAACTCTTTGTCCTTTTCAAGGAGTATGATTGAATGTTGGTTGTAGTAGCTTGTTGAAATACAACGTGCTATAGGGATATTAAACATGAATATGAGGTGCCCTTTGCTAGTGCTACCTCTGTACCAAATTTCGTTCAATTCGGTTTCACCGTGTTTGAATTGATAGGGGGAATCGATTTGCACACATACTTGGCCACCATCTGCAAACTATTGGGCTGATGTTCTTGCAGTTTGGTCTGAATATGTTTCCTACATAAAGATATGGTGTTGCAAAATTTGGTAGAGACTAGATTATTAGGTTGGTCGTAATTACATTTTAGCTTTTAACATTTGGGTGGCCGCGATTACGTTTCCGTCAAGATAGCGGTGATATAAAACATGACACTGAGGTGCCCTTTGCTAGTGCTACCTCTGTACCAAATTTCGTTCCATTCGGTTTCACCGTGTTCGAATTGATAAGGGGAATCGATTTTCACACAAAGATGGCCGCCATCCGCAAAATATTAGGCTGATGACCTATTAGTTTGGTCAAAGGATGCTCCCTCCAAAAAGGTATGTTGTTGCTAAACTTGCTAGAGATCGGATGATTAGGCTAATCGTAATTTGATTTAAGCTTTGAACATTTGTGTGGCCACCATTACGTTTCCGTCAAGATGGCGGCGATATAAAACATGACACTGAGGTACCCTTTATAAGTGCTACCTCTGTACCAAATTTCGTTCATTCGGTTCCACCGGGTTCGAATTAATAGGGGGAATCAATTTTGACATAAAGATGGCCGCCATCTGCAAACTATTAGGCTAATGGCCTATTAGATTGGTCAAAGGATGCTCCCTCCATAAAGGTATGTAGTTGCAAAATTTGGTAGAGATCGGATGATTAGGTTAATCGTAATTTGATTTAAGCTTTGAACATTCGTGTGGCCGCCATTACGTTTCAGTCAAGATGGCGGCGATATAAAACAAGACACTGAGGTGCCCTTTGCTAGTGGTACCTCTGTTCCAAATTTCGTTCCATTCGGTTCCACCGGGTTCGAATTAATAGGGGGAATCAATTTTGACATAAAGATGGCCGCCACCCGCAAACTATTAGGCTAATAACCTATTAGATTGGTCAAAGGATGCTCCCTCCATAGCGAAATGTTGTTGCAAAGTTTGGTAGAGATCGGATGGTTATGTTAGTCGTAATTAAACTTAAGCTTTGAACATTTGTTTGGCCGCCATTACGTTTCTGTCAATATGGCGGCGATATAAAACATGACACTGAAGTGGCCTTTGCTAGTGCTACCTCTGTACCAAATTTCGTTCCATTCGGTTTCACCGTGTTTGAATTAATAGGGGGAATTGATTTTCACACAAAGATGGCCGCCATCCGCAAACTATTAAGCTAATGACCCAGTCATTTGGTCAAAGGATGCTTCTTCTATAAAGGTATGTTGTTGCAAAATTTGGTAGAGATCGGATGATTAGGTTAATCGTAATTTGATTTAAGCTTTGAACATTTGTGTGGCCGCCATTACGTTTCCTCAAGATGGCGGCGATATAAAACATGACACTGAGGTGCCTTTTGTTATTACTACCTCTGTGCCAAATTTCGTTCCATTCGGTTGCACCGTGTTCGAATTAATAGGGGGAATTGATTTTCACACAAAGATGGCCGCCATCCGCAAACTATTACGCTGATGACCTATTAGTTTGGTCAAAGGATGCTCCCCCCATAAAGATATGTTGTTACAAAATTTGGGAGAGATCGGATGATTACGTTAGTCGTAATTTGATTTAAGCTTTGAACATTTGTGTGGCCGCCATTACGTTTCCGTCAAGATGGCGGCGATATAATACATGACACTGAGGTGCCTTTTGATAGTACTACCTCTGTACCAAATTTCGTTACATTCGGTTGCACCGTGTTCGAATTAATAGGGGGAATCGATTTTCACTTAAAGATGGCCGCCATCCGCAAACTATTACACTGATGGCCTATTGGTTTGGTCAAAGGATGCTCTCCCATAAGGGTATGTTGTTGCAAAATTTGGTAGAGATCGGATGTTTAGGTTAGTCGTAATTTGATTTAAGCTTTGAACATTTGTGTGGCCGCCATTACGTTTCTGTCAAGATGGCGGCGATATAAAACATGACACTGAGGTGTCCTTTGCTAGTGCTACCTTTGTACCAAATTTCGTTCAATTCGCATTCACCGTGTTCGAATTGATAGGGGGGGACAGACATTCAGAGTACACACACTCACACACACAGACACACACACACACACACACACACACACACACACACACAGACTCACCCACACACACACACACATACAGACTCACACACACACACATACACACACACAGACAGACACACTTTTTTCGCCCTGTGTTGATCTCATAAGTCTACTTTCATTTTTTGCAAAAATCGAAATTAGGCTAAAAATGAGATGGTGTGTGTCTGTCTGTCTGTCTGTTACTCAATAACTCAAGAATCACTGGTCCGATTTAAACGAAATTTTGCATGGATGTAGCTGATTTACCATGTTTACATATAGGATACTTTTAATTTCAATATTTTGCACTTTTAAAATATGGCGACCATTTTAGTGACGTCACTACACCCTTTGGTTTCAAAATTTCATATTTCCATATCAAATAAAAAGAGAACGCTAAGAAATAGCAAACTTTTGATGGGACATGCGAACTTTTAAATTTAATTTCCTATCCGAAAGCTCCTTATCACTTTTCGTGTATCTCCAACGGTTAGCGAGTAAAACCCACATTTGTGACGTCACTACACCCTTTGGTTTCAAAATTTCATATTTCCATTTCAAATAAAAAGAGAACGCTAAGAAATAGCAAACGTTTGATGTATACACGAGATTAAACATTTAATTTTCTATCCAAAAGGTCCTTATCACTTTTCGTGTATCTCCAACGGTTAGCGAGTAAAACCTAAATTTGTGCAATAAAACACGGTCAACACCGAGCGGTGCAGTATATCTCTACATAAGTAACAATTAGTTCCTTGAAGAACTATACAGCCTATTTTCATATATCCTACTTATATTAACTGCCACTATCAACGTACAAAATTTCAGTTTGATTGCTGTAATAGATTCGTAGATATTGCGTACCGACTAAACATTTCGGATGGTCGCCTTGTTGGATTTTATATATGTAGGTCCTAGAGTTATGTAATGTTACTTGAAGAATACTGTGTACGGGTTGCATTCAAACTTCAATCGCATCATTAGGACACAAGAAGTAATAAGGAGATTTTAAAATTTCGCACAGCTGCCATCTTGTGGTTATGGAAACAATTGAAATAAATTTGATGCCAGTGGATTAACATTCGTATAAGGATTTACTGTACCAAGTTTCACTGCACTTGGAAGGTTAAATTGCGAGAAACGACCCTGTGAATATTTATACTTCGTGTTGCCACCATGTTGGATTTGTGATCACCAGGTTATTGAAAGTCCTATAGGTGAACTTATGTTCATAACCCCTATGAACATAAAAAGAATCAGTTTGATTGCTGTAGTAGATTCGTAGATATTGAGAACCGTCTAAATATTCCGGGTGGTCGCCATGTTGGAGTGTTATATGTTTAGGCCATAGAGTCATGAACCTTTAAAGGAAAATTATTGCGTAGGTTCATTAATCAAACTTTCACTTCGATCGCTTGATTACGACCAAAAAATAAAAACTTAATTTTAAAATTCGCACAGCTGCCATCTTGAGGTTATGTAAACAATTGAACTAAATTAGATACCAGTGCATTACAATGTGTATAAACATTTCCTGTACCAGATTTCATTGCGTTTGGAATATTAAATCGTGAGAAAGGTCTATTAAAATTTTTCAAATTCGCTTGGCCGCCATGTTCGTTTTGTAGTTAACCGCTTTTTGAAAGTATTGTAGGTGAACTTCCAGTAGTGCCCTTTATCTCCGTATAAAATTTCAGGGTGATACAGCTAATAGTTTCAGAGATATAGAATGCCGGTGAAATATTTCGCTCATCCGCCATCTTGTGGTTATATAAACAATTGAACCAAGTTAGATATCGGTGCATTACAATGTGTATAAACATATACAGTACCAAGTTTTATTGCGTTTGGTTGGTTAAATCGCGAGAAACGTCTATTTAAAAGTCTCAAATTCGCGTGGCCACCATGTTCGTTTTGTAGTTAACAGTTTTTCAAACGTCACATAGGTGAACTTCTAGTAGTTTCCTTTATCACTGTAATAAATTCCAGGGTGATATCGGTAATAGTTTCGGAGATATTGAATGCTGGTGAAATATTTCGCACAGCCGCCATGTTGGATTGGTGAGACGTAACAAAATTTGAAGGGCACGGTCGAGGTCGCCCGGAATAGTACTATGAACTTAACGAGTTTCATTGAAATCGCTCCAGCCGTTTAAAAGTTATTAGGGACACACACACACACCCCTCTCTCTCTCACACACACACACACACGCACACACACACGGACAAAAGGTGATCTCATAAGCCTATTTTTTCAAAATTGAAAATAGGCTAACAAGTGCCATCAGCGGTTACCATAACAACGCTTTTAAATTGATAAGGGATGATCTATCAGAGGTTGCCAAGACAACGCCATTGACGAGATCACATTCATTTTTAGCCTACTTTTCACACTTTTCAACAATTAGTTCCGTGAAGAACTATACAGCCTATTTTCATATATCCTACTCATGTTAACTGCCACTATCAACATACAAAATTTCAGTTTGATTGCTGTAATAGATTCGTAGATATTGAGAACCGACTAAATATTTCGGATGGTCGCCATGTTGGATTTTATATATGTAGGTCCTAGGGTTATGTACTGTTACATGCAGATTATTGTGAACGTGTAGTATTCAAACTTCAATCGCATAATTAGGACACAAGAAAAAACAAGGAGATTTAAAAATTTTTCACAGCTGCCATCTTGAGGTTATGGAAACAATTGAAATAAATTAGATGCCAGTGGATTAACATTCGTATAAGGATTTACTGTACCAAGTTTCACTGCACGCGGATGGTTAAATTGCGAGAAACGTCCATGTGAATATTTATAATTCGCGTCACCGCCATGTTGGATTTGCGATCACCAGGTTATTTAAAGTCCTATTGGTGAACTTAAGTTCATAGCCCCTATGAACATTAAAAAATGCAGTATGATTGCTAAAATAGATTCGTAGATATTCAGTATCGTCTAAATATTTCGGATGGTCGCCATGTTGGATTGTTAAATGTATAGGCCATAGAGTCATGCACCATTAAAGGAAAATTATTGCGTAGGTTCATTATTCAAACTTTCACTTCGATCGCATGACTACATCACAATAAATAAAATCTGAATTTTAAAATTCGTACAGCCGCCATCTTGAGGTTATGTAAACAATTGAACTAAATTAGATACCAGTGGATTACAATGTGTATAAATATTTCCTGTGCCAGGTTTCAGTGCGCTTGGAACATTAAATCGCGAGAAAGGTCTATTTAAAATTTTCAAATTCACTTGGCCGCCATGTTCGTTTTGTTGTTAATCGGTTTTTGAAAGTCTTATAGATGGACTTCCAGTAGTGCCCTTTATCTCCGTACAAAATTTCAGGGTTTTACCGCGAATAGTTTCAGAGATATAGAATGCCGGTGAAATATTTCGCACATCCGCCATCTTGTGATTATGTAAACAATTGAACGAAGTTAGATGTCGGTGCATTACAATGTATATAAACATATACTGTACCAAGTTTCATTGCGTTTGGTTGGTCAAATCGCGAGAAACGTCTATTTAAAAGTCGCAAATTCGCTTGGCCACCATGTTGGTTTTGTAGTTACCAGGTTTTCAAAAGTCACATAAGTGAACATATAGTAGTTCCCTCTATCACCATAGAAAATGTCAGGGTAATATCCGTAATAGTTTCGGAGATATTGAATGCTGGTGAAATATTTCGCACAGCCGCCATGTTGGATTGGTGAGTCGTAACAAAATTTGAAGGGCACGGTCGAGGTCGCCGGGAATAGTGCAATGAACTTTCCGAGTTTCATTGAAATCGCTCCAGCCGTTTAGATTTTATTAGGGGGACACACACACACGAATCACACACACACACTCACACACACACGGACAAAAGGTGATCTCATAAGCCAATTTTTTCAAAATTGAAAATAGGCTAAAAATTAAAGTTTGTACTTTTTTTTCGCAATTTGTACGGAAATTTGAGTTATTTACGCGTTTCAGACTGTTTTATTATGGATGCGCACGAAAATAATTTTTTGGTCTGTCTGTCTGTCTGTTTGTTTGTTTGTTTGTTTGTTTGTTTGTCTGTGGACAAATTTGTTCCCTTATAACTCAAGAACGGCTGGGTGTATCAACGTAAAATTTGGTACAGATATCCATCAGAGGCACGACACTAATCATTGATGTAACCCTAATCTCCGTACCTCTCATAAAAGAGGGCCAACCCCCTTAAAATCCATGCTGAAATAGGAGTAGAAGGACGAGAGTAAGATCATTTTCAGCCCCTCAATGTGAGAGACAAAACTCGGGGGCCCTAGAGGGTCCCCGAAATCCACATTTTAAGGCCCTAAAACCAACCGTTTTTGAGATATTCCCAGAAAACTAATTTCATTTAATAAACTAATGAACGAATACAAGCCGGTAACCATGGCAACAGATTCTCAGAGGTCCATCTATTGCTGTAAGATGCAATGCAATTCCATTAATTACATTGGTGTGAAAGTTTGCAAACGGCTAGAAGGTTATCACGGAACCAAATTAAGCTGTAAAATTCATCAATACGTATAATGTGCTTAAGGGGGTCAAGTGGTACACTAGAATTTTTTTCACGCGATTTACACCTGCGGGTGTGGTACGGCAGGTCTATTATATTCCTATCCCTATATTATATTATTATTATTAGTATTATATTATGGCGTACAACGAGGAGACAAAGCCCCTCGGTGCCAGAAACAAAACTTGGGGGCCTCGAAAACTACATTATAAGGCTCTAAAACCAACAGTATCTGAAATATTCCCAGAAAACTAATTTAATTTAATTTAACAAACTAATGAAGGAATGGAAATCGGTAACCATGACAACATTATCTCAAGGGGTGGCATCCAACTTTCCATCTATTTCTGTAAGAAGCAATGTCACTCCATTTATACCTTGCCACGGTGGGTGAGTGGATAGCGTGTCGGTCTACTAACCCCAAGATTGCAGGTTCACTCCTGGCCGTGGTAAGTGATTTTTGAAAGGCGGCAAAAATACGACTCGCATGTCATACGATGTTGGCATGTCAAAGAACCCATTTGAAATCAGTAGGCCGTGTTCATAATGGCAAAATTAATCTCAGGATTTTCCGCCAACACAAAGTTCCTCATGTCTCTACTAGAAAGCGCTATAGTGTTCAATGAGCTTAGATATCTACCCTCCTTGACTTTCATAGTGATTCAAGGAACCACGAAATTTCGACATGCAAGCTACCCTCTGGGTGTCAAATTACGAAGCTTGCACCCGGCACCCAAGGCCATACGATATTATTATTAGGTTACTCCATTTATTACATGTCTGTGAAAGTTTGCAAATGGCTATAAGGTTATCACGGAACCAACGTAGACTGTATAATTCGTCAATGCAATTAAGGGGGTCAAGGGGAAACTTAGAATTTTTTCATGCAATTTCACGTGCGACATATAGTACAGAAAGTCTATTATATCTCCAAACAGCAACATTATTTTCAAAAATTCGTCTACAAGGCTTTCAAATCTATTTCACGTCAGGAAGTACACGTTAGGTGAATTTAGTTTGAGAGCACATTTTAACTAAACTTTTTTTTTGTCGGCATACGGGTTCATCGTAAGTATGATTTTGTAACACGGGCCGTGAAAGTCTAAATGACAATATGATTTTGTTTGATACTGTATGGTAGATATACCCATATTTGGATATCTGGGGGATATGTTGTAGACAATAGAATTGTCTGTCTGTCTTTCTGTGTATCTTTATGTACGCCTATAAATCGTGTTCGGATGCTTGGTGCATCGTAAAAGTAGGTATGGTAAACATGAGTCAATACACTAATCATTTATAAAACTCCTCACCGTACTTTTCATACAGTAGAAGGGTGGATATAGGGAAAAACTTCTCAAAATACATGCTAAAATAGGCGAAATATAAAAATTATCCTAGAAGGACGATCAAAGCATATGTTGCGCTTCTCATTGTGAGACATAAAATTCGCGAGTCTATAAGAGGTCTCCGAAAATCACATTTTAAGGCCCTTAAATTAACAGTTTGTGTGATATTCCCAGAAAACTAACTTCGTTCTGAGAAACTTATGAAGGAATGACAAACCGCTAACCATTGCAACAGTAGCTCAATTGATAATGTCTGGTGTTAATATATAACACCGTTCGAAGAACGGGTACTTCTGCTAGTAGGCTATAAATGTACATATACGTATTTTTTTTTAGTCGCTTATCTTCCCAGTTCGACTTCACCCACGTACTCTGCAAAGGACCATTCCCCTTCCATAGCAAGGACGGTGTCTGGGAACTGATAAGACTGGGGTCGGTGACAGGCCGATCGCCCAAGCGACCGCTAACTTGGGTCTCAGAGGAAAGGTCAAGGAACGTATTTTGGTATTGAAAATGGGAAACCACGAGAACCATTTTCAGAACCGCCGAGTTGGGATTCGAACCCACGCTCTTCCGATACCGGCGAGGCACAAGGTAGCGCGTTAGGGTTTTCGGGCCCCGTGGCCGGTAAATTCAAAATATTCGGACTATAAACTTATGTCCAAATGCTTAATTTGAGCTTGTTAATTTCATATTAATTCTTTTCAATGTGAACATAATATGTATAACTTTAAGAAAGCCATGATCTACTATGAAAGCACTAAATTGAAAGGGTACGTTAGCATCTACTGCACCTTACGGTTCGTTGCCCACTGACTAAGCGACCCACACAGCAGTTTGTCAACAAGGTAAAGTGAACTTCACGATAAGTCACTTGCTCACCGGTTGGAGTTGGTTTGATCCGGTCGGCGGGATAAACTTTCTCTTGTTTTCAAGGGACACTCCCTCACTCACCGAGAATGACCTTAACCTTTACGTAATACCAGATACTGAGCATATCAGTAGTCGAGCAATGCAGAAACTAAGAACAATATTCGCCTTCCACTCTGGAAGGTAGAGGTTACACTACAGGAAAGATTACTTGACATAATTTCAAAATACAAAATGAACTATTAATTAAATATTAACTAAAATATTATAAATAATAAGAGACCTGCGTGAAGTGGGAATAACCCAGGAGGATATCCAGAAACGTGTTCTAATAAAGTCGAAACTCCAAGAACGTCATGGATTCCAAGAAAAGCCAAAACTAAAAGCTGGCAAGACATGGACTGAATCGAGGAAGGAACAGCATGGGAAACTAATGCGGGAATACTGGGCGAACGTTAAGGCCCAGGCGCAAAGACATGGACAAGGGCAGTTGAAATAGCGTGGTCCGTAGATGGCCGAAACGACAGCAAGAATATTATTATTAGTAATAATAATAATGACAGAGCAACAATTAGCAACAATGGACTGGACAAAGAGTCGATGGAAAACAGAAGACTTAAACTAGAAAAACTCAACTTCTCCACAAAAAATATATACAACAAAAAGAACCTCTCCCTTAATGCCAAACTACAACACTACAATGCTGTGGTAAAACTGGTGATCTTATATGGTGTGGAGACATCAAATTTGATGAACCTGGAAAAGCTTCTGAAGATTGAAAGGAGGATATTGCGGAGGATTTACGGCCCAAAATTGGTACAGGGAACATACAGATTAAGATCAAACAAGGATATATATGAAAGGGTGGAAGATCTGGAAACAGCAATTAGGAAAAGACGTTTACCTTTCTATGGACATATGGTTAGAATGGATCCAACAAGATTAAATAAACAAATTTTTAATAAAGTATATAATCTGACGAGCCAAACAGATGAAGGAAGAACTCCGGAGGCTAGAAATTACAGATGACGACTGTCGAGACAGAACACAGTTCAGGAAAATTCTTTCCAACAAAAAGGTTCTTGTGGGAGAAAAGAAGGAACGCAGGGGAGAAAGGTGGACAGCAGAGAGAAAGGCGCAACACTCGGAAAGAATGAAGGAAGTGTGGAGGAAGAGAAAGGAAGAACGAACTATGAGAAAGAAATGAAATGGTATTTGCGTGGTCCTTAGTTTTGGCCGGTTCACATAATGTAAAGTAATGTAATGTAATAATGACAGAGAAACAAGAGAGTGAAATATTGAGAAAAATTCTCGGTCCAGTCTGCTCAGAAGGAATCTGGATGAAACGGAAGTTTAGGGAAGTTAATCAGCATTCTGTAAAGATCACTGACGCCCCGCGTCGTAGCCGTACTCGTTGAATCGTGCACCATGGCCGTGAGAGCAGCTGCAGCAAGTTCGGAGATCGTAGGTTCGAATCCCTGTGCTGACAGAGGCTGTACTGAGCGTAGTTTTCCCCCAAGTTTCTCCACACTCCTTCTAGGTGTAGGCCGGGATAGTACCTTACTTCAAGTTCTGGGGCACTGACCACATCCCTGCCTCTAATACAGTTACACACACTACTACAGTCATCACAGAAATACAGATGACTGTATTAGACAAATTGTACACACACCCAATTACACGGGGCTGAAGACCATGATGTCCCAAGTAACTACAAAACAACGACAAATGATCACTGACACCTTCAAGAAAAGGCGATTCAAGTTCTATGGCCACATTCTCAGAATGAACAATGATAGGCTCACCAAAAGGATTCTCCACCTTTCTCTCTCAATGAAAGTCAAGAACAAAGCAAAGCCAACCCCGTACAGGCCATGGACGCCCTGGGAGTAGTGGAAGGTAGAGGTTTCCACCCTTTGTGACATCGGCACTAGATGGGATGGAATTGTCAGCTCCATGCCCGGCCGTCGTTGCTCCCAGGAATTACCCTGGTACTTATTTCTGGTGTAGGCTGACGTGGATATGTCAAAACCAACGAGCTAGAGAAAGGTATACCTTTCTCTAGCTCGTTGGTCAAAACACAGTTCTCAGGCATATATCTCGATCAAGTGTATAGTAAGTCGTAAGATATTTGTCTTTCACTTCTCACGGACCGTGGAGTGAGTCAATACGCAAGATACTTTAACTCAGTTAACGGCCAGGGTTAGGGATGATTGATTTTCTTTAGAACTGTTTTATGTTTATTGCTGTTCCACGCTAACTCCTCTAGTTTGATCTCAAGAAAGGATATGTTAACATTGAATTTTTTCTTTAGATTCAAAGGCTAAAATGCACTATGCTCTTCACAAAGCATCATGTTAACATAATTTACTCCACTCTAAGTGATGTCTCCCAATTTCTCTTCCATGGGGCTTTACTCTTTTTTTTCTTCGGTGATGGGCATATGACCTAGAAGTTATCCGCATAAACTACCTTCCTTTGCTTTATGTACCCGTCAACGGGTAATCAAAGCTAGTCTTATATTAATAAATAAACAAATTGAGAAAGAAAGAAAGAAAGAAAGAAAGAAAGAAAGAAAGAAAGAAAGAAAGAAAGAATATTGTGCACTTGTAAATAGTTAAGAAACACAACACAACATAATAAATTAGATGATGCTCACTGATTTCTACCGTGGTTATGAGTACTTATTCGTTTTAGTCCTGTTCACAGCACTGTCGTTGTACTGGTGTTCACTTGTAGCTAGCTTCCACACTTCGACTATTATGTCTACGGCTTAGCTTCCGTAACCTTCAATAAATAAATAAATGAATAAATGAATAAATAAATATACGTAACCTTTATTATTCTCGATGTCCAGCATCCTGTATTAGTACTTAGCACATATTCGAAAGACCCAGGGTTAGATTCTCGACTTGGTCGTAGGTAGAGGAATTTTAACTTTGTATGGTTATTTCCTCTGGATCGGAGAATATATGTTATTGGCGTCTTTCATTTCATTGTTATTATGACGTGCATGTATTTCCCGGTAATCGAAGTACCATGCCAATGCATAGAAAAATGCGTACACTGGACAATTATCAGAATTGAGTTTTGAAACAGACAGCTATATTTTATTTATTAATTATGTTATAAGACATTATTTCCTTTGGAGCGTATCTAAGAAATTCTCTTGCATAAAAGCATTCGTATGAGTGCATAAACTTTACTTCAGAAGCCCATTCAGATCCAGGCATGTTTATTAATCAATGAATCATAAGTACTTTCTGATGGAATCTCATCGTTAATTCTGAAATAATTTAATATACCAGTTGTTCTTAATCTCAGAGTGCGACCAGGCATTTCCATATTGAAAAATTCAGATGCTAAGTCTGTTTGAAAGATACAATATTTTTCAAAATGTAAGTACCGGAATTTGTTATACTTTGCATGTAGATGAAGTGTGGCATGTAGACGAAGTGTGACAAAAGCGGCTTCAGTGGCGTAGTTAATAGCATGCTGAGCTTCTATGCCCAAGGTCGTGGGTTCAAACACGGTCAATGTCGTCGGTATTTTTAAGCGCGTTAAAAATCCCTCAGTATGCCTTCCTTCAGAGGGGAAGTAAAGCCGGCGGTCCCATGTCATAGATTTATGGCATGAAAAAGAACCTTCAACTAACTAAACTTCTGTGAATCAAAATTTGTAGATTAGGTTTGATTAATGCTCTTAAGGTCTTACGTTCCCCACCAGGCACTGGTTGCGATGGCATCTAGTAGTAGCCAAGTTCACAGCTAGGTGTCGTGGACGGTAGCATTTCGTAGTGAAGGTAGGAACTACTTGAAATTATCGTCTGCAGTCCTTACTTGAATTAAAAACAGATACACACACTAATATAGTCATCACAATTAACATCGGTTATCAGACGGATTCTACACACACCCAAAGTACACGGGGCTACATGACCGCGTTGTCGCAGCCCATAAACCAACCAACCAACCAACCAACCAACCAACCAACCAACCAACCGACCAACCAAAGTGCGACAAAGTTGTTAAATGAATGCTTGCAGTATTAATCTAATCTAACATTATTTGATTTTACTGAATTTTTAAATTTAATTATTTCTTTAATTTGATTAAATTTAATATTTATCTTAATTATTTTTTATTAAATTTAATATTTAATTTAATTTAATCTAACTTAATTTAATTTATCTTAATCTAATTTAATTTTTAATTTAATTTATTATTTAACTTAATTTAATCTATTATATATAATCCAAAATTGACTCATCACCGCAGGGCTCAAACCACTAGACCTAGATGGCTGTAATTTTGCATGTTGGTTGATCCGAGTATGTAGAGGCTCACTAAGAAACGGTTTTTGAAAATTCAATTTGTAAGTGACCTTTTTCGGCCCTTTGGCATTGACCATCCAAAATTGACTCATCGACGCAGGGCTCAAACCACTAGACCTAGAATGCTGAAATTTTGCATGTTGGCTGATCCTAGTATGTAGAGGCCCACTAAGAAACGGTTTTTGAAAATTCAATTTGTAAGTGACTTTTTTCGTCCCTTGGCACTGAGCAAGGACAGTCGGTATAAAGGTCGGATTTAGCTCATTTTAAGCCGCCAGATACGAGAAACAATACTCGGAGGTCCTGTAGAGACCCCGAAACACACTTTTTAAGTTCCTAAAATGAACGGTTTCGGAGATATTCTCAAATAACTGTGTTCCCTCTGAGAAACAGATCAACGTTACTATGGCAACCGCTGAAATTTCCCAGACCGGGGATAGTTTTCTGGCAATATCTCGAAAACCGTTCGTTTTAGGGCCTTAAAATGCGGGGTTCGGTTCCCACTTCTAACCACGAACATTGCTCCTCGCATTGATACGCGCAAGAAGAGCTATATTCCATATTTCTACAAGCAAATCGACTTGTAAAGTCTCATCAATTATATATAATCCAAAATTGACTCATCACCGCAGGGCTCAAACCACTAGACCTAGAAAGCTGAAATTTTGCATGTTGGTTGATCCGAGTATGTAGAGGCTCACTAAGAAACGGTTTTTGAAAATTCAATTTGTAAGTGACTTTTTTCGGCCCTTTGGCTTTGACCATCCAAAATTGACTCATCGACGCAGGGCTCAAACCACTAGACCTAGAAAGCTGAAATTTTGCATGTTGGTTGATCCTAGTATGTAGAGGCCCACTAAGAAACGGTTTTTGAAAATTCAATTTGTAAGTGACTTTTTTCGTCCCTTGGCACTGAGCAAGGACAGTCGGTATAAAGGTCGGATTTAGCGCATTTTAAGCCGCCAGATACGAGAAACAATACTCGGAGGTCCTGTAGGGACCCCGAAACACACTTTTTAAGTTCCTAAAATGAACGGTTTCGGAGATATTATCAAATAACTGTGTTCCCTCTGAGAAACAGATCAACGTTACTATGGCAACCGCTGAAATTTCCCAGACCGGGGATAGTTTTCTGGCAATATCTCGAAAACCGTTCGTTTTAGGGCCTTAAAACGCGGGGTTCGGTTCCCACTTCTAACCACGAACATTGCTCCTTGCATTGATACGCGTAAAATGAGATTTTATTTATTTATATTGGTGGCTTTTGGGATCGGATACGATCGTGATTTTGAGTCTTATTGTATACTCTTTGAGCTGGATATTGTAAGCGAGCTTTCAGATCTTTACTCTAATTTACAATATTAAGATTCTTTCTATTTTGCACGGTATGCTTTCATTTTTTCTTTATAAATTTGTTTTTTTGTTAACTGAATATTTTTGTTTGCCAATTTTGATCTGCCCTTTTTTGTTTTTTATCATGTTCAGCAACCCATATTCAGAGTCGAATGTGTCGTATTCAACCGGCTGTCACGTTAATTATTATTTTTTCTTAATTACTCTTACTGAGGAATAATGTTGGTATTTTGTGTTTCACGGCCATTGAATCCCCGCACAAGGCACGGCTTTAACCTAGAAAAGTTGCTGAGTTGGACTAATGTACTAATGGTGCAGCAGAAAAGAGGTGGATTGAAGCTTTTGAAATGTGGTGATACAGGAGAATGATGATCAGATGGGTAGATAGGGTAACAAAGGAGGAGGTATTAAGACGAGTTGGAGAGGAGAGATGTTTCTGGCGACTGCTAATGAAGGGAAGAGATAGGAGGGTAGGACACATATTAAGGCACCCAGGAATAGCAAGCTTAGTTATGGATGGGGGGGGGGGGGGGGTCGCGGACTAGAATTGTAGGGGTAAACCAGGGTTAAACAGATTGCCTCGGATGTAGGGTGTGGTAGCTATGTAGAGATGAAACGATTAGCTCAGGAGAGGAAGACATGGAGGGCTGCATCAAACCAGTTAAAAAACTTAAGACTCAAACAACAACAATCAGGTATGTGAGGCAAAAGGGTGGTTGGAGATTTCCATCCCTGGGATCTAACACTGGAAGAGACTGCATAATGTACATCAGCGGCCAAGGTGAGAGATATTTAACTATAGATCTATTAATAGCGATATGTTGACGTTCAAATCATCAATAAGTATGGCCAAATTACATCCAGAATAGCTTAAGTAAGAATACTATTAATTCCCCATATTCCGATAGATTTGCCATTCCAGTGTGCAAGAGTGCAGTTCCCTCTTCAAACAATATTCGCAATTTCTTTAACAAAGCGCAATGACACACACTTAACAGTAGCACGTGTACATTTAGACAAAAAACATTTTTTTCCCATGGGCAACTGTATGTGGCGTGCTCGCGAGCATCCGGGCAACAAAATCGTTATGTCTCAGCAGAAGATGGCAAAATCAAAAACGTAATTTTAAAATGTGTTATCATAATGTAACATCGAACCCTGCAGACATTCACAACTCTATAAAATTCCCACTTTGCTGCTCATATCAATATACTGTATGTATCAGAATATTCAGCTTGCCACGGTGGGTGAGTGGATAGCGTATCGGTCTACTAACCCCAAGATTGCAGGTTCGCTCCTGGCCGTGGTGATTTTTGAAAGGTGGCAAAAATACGACACGCATGTCATACGATGTTGGCATGTCAAAGAACCCATTTGAATTCAGCAGGCCGTGTTCAAAATTGCAAAATTAATCTCGGGAGTTTCCGCCAACACAAAGTTCCTCATTTCTTTACTAGAAAGCGCTATAGTGTTCAAGGAGCTTAGATATCTAACCTCCTTGACTTTCATAGTGATTCAATGAACAACGAAATTCGACATGCAAGCTACCCTCTGGGTGTCAAATTACAAAGCTTGCACCTGGCACCCGAGGCCATACGATATTATTATTATTATTATCAGAATATTCAGAATTAGAATGGACCCACCTATAGCCGCGATTGCTGTAATAGAATAGACCAATTATCAGCAATAATGCATCGTCCCCATCGTCTTGATCGCGGGCGAAGCCGCGTGTACCTGCTAGTTTTATATAATTTAATGTAATTTAATTTGAATGAATTTGATCTGATTTAATTTAATTGATCTTATCTTATTTTATTTTGACAATTTGTATTGCTGAACATTCTGAATGTTCGAAAATTACAATCAGTTGTATCAGGAAAATACCATCACTTTTTCGTTTGGTTTTCCATGTTCTGTATTGACATTTAACCATGAATTAGAAATGGTCATTAACTTCCTGAACAAATGTGTGAAGGCTAGGCCTGGTGGAAGCAGAGCCCGCTAATGCTGAGATCATGGATCTGTTAATACTGTGATAATAGCTGTGTAGCCTCATTGTGTGTAATGTTTGCGAGTCGTGCCTTCTCCATAAGACCACTTAATATGCGTTACGTGATCACCGCAAAATATTCCATTGGCAATACACATTCTATTTATTACCATCGACTTTTATTTTTGTAAATAGGTCAGTCAGTCCATCTGAATAGGCGTTCTAAAACTAACACAGTTTTAATAGTCTATTTACACTCATAGAAGGATTATAATTGCAAACAAGGGCATTTGAAATTAGATGTGTCCAAAAGTCATGGATGGATTCATAAATATCTCTGTTCATGTTTACAACTGTAATCTCCGGTGTATAATTAAAGAGCCCCTGCTCGGTCGGTGAACCTGTATACGATAGAAAATACTAAAAATTCTAAAATCCATACCATTTTTAGCCTATTTTCAATTTTGAAGAAAAAAAAAAAAAAAAAAAGAAGCATATTATTATTAAGGATAAGTGCGCACAATGTGCATTACAATAATTATTTACAAAATTCTGTAAGCGATGACAACCTTTTACTACACACGAGAGCGTGGTAAGTATCGCATGACTTTTGACACAATTTACAAATGCACTTTGGTCTGGGCACATGGAACACCTCAGTCTCACAAATCTTGTGGTGAAAACCGTGCACCGCGAATCGGGTCACTGTGTGTCTCAAATCATAGGCAGTGCCCTTCCATTCTGTTGACGTCATGGCCGTAGTGGAGTAGAAATCAATTGGGATATCCTTCTTTTTTGCAAGTAGTTCTTGTAGCAAATCGTTGTATTGTCTTGTGGATGGTAGTTGGTGAACCAGTCGGAGTTCTTCTATAAAGAAAGGTTCCCCCGCTATATGAGATCACCTTTTGTCCGTGTGTGTGTGTGTGTGTGTGTGTGTGTGAGAGAGAGAGGAGTGTGTGTGTGTGTCCCCTAATAACATCAAAACGGCTGGTGAGATTTCAATGAAACTCAGTAAGTTCATAGCACTATTCCGGGCGACCCCGACCGTGCCCTTCAATTTTTTTTACGTCTCAGCAATCCAACATGGCGGCTGTGCGAAATATTTCACCAGCATTCAATATCTCCGAAACTATTCCCGATATAACCCTGGAATTTATTATGGTGATAAAGGAAACTACTAGAAGTTTACCTATGTGACTTTTGAAAAACTGGTAACTACAAAACCAACATGGCAGCCACGCGAATTTGCGACATTTAAATAGATGTTTCTCACGATTTAACCAACCAAACGCAATAAAACTTGGTTCAGTGTATGTTTATACACATTGTAATGCACCGACATCTAACTTCGTTCAATTGTTTACATTACCACAAGATGGCGGATGTGCGAAATATTTCACCGGCATTCTATATCTCCGAAACTATTAGCGGTATCACCCTGAAAATTTGTACGGAGATAAAGGGCACTGCTGGAAGTTCATCTATAAGACTTTCAAAAACCGGTTAACTACAAAACGAACATGGCGGCCAAGCGAAATTGAAAATTTTAAATAGATCTTTCTCGCGATTTAAAGTTCCAAACGCAATGAAATCTGGTACAGGAAATGTTTATGCACATTGTAATGCACTGGTATCTAATTTAGTTCAATTGTTTACATAACCTCAAGATGGCGGCTCTGCGAATTTTAAAATTAAGTTTTTATTTCTTGTGTCGTAATCATGAGATCGAAGTGAAAGTTTGAATAATGAACCTACGCAATAATTTTCCTTTAATGGTTCATGACTCTATGGCCTATACATTTAAAAATCCAACATGGCGACCATCCGAAATATTTAGATGGCTCTGAATATCTACGAATCTATTATAGCAATCAAACTGAATTTTTAATGTTCATAGGGGCTATGAACATAAGTTCTCCTATAGGACTTTAAATAACCTGGTGATCACAAATCCAACATGGCGGCGACGTGAAGTATAAATATTCACAAGGACGTTTCTCGCAATTAAACCATCCGAGTGCAGTGAAACTTGGTACAGTAAATCCTTATACGAATGTTAGTCCACTGGCATCTAATTTATTTCAATTGTTTCCATAACCACAAGATGGCAGCTGTGCGAAATTTTAAAATCTCCTTGTTACTTCTTATGTCCTAATCATGCGATTGAAATTTGAATGCTACACGTACATAATAATGTTCATGTAACAGTACATAACTCTAGGACCTACATATATAAAATCACACATGGCGATCATCCGACATATTTAGTCGGTTCTCAATATCTACGAATCTGTTACACCAATCAAACTGAAATTTTGTTTGTTGATAGTGGCAGTTAACATAAGTAGGATATATGAAAATGGGCTGTATAGTTCTTCACGGAACTACTTGTTCCCCATGATATTACAACGTCAAATCTTTATAAACAAGTTGTTCTGTGAAGAACTAAATGACCTATTGTCATATATCCCACTGGTGGTTCGCATTAAAATTCTCCTGCCTATTAACATGACTTTCCATATGATATACTAAATAGCTTTGGGTTCACGAACAATGTCTTCACCAACACTATTACAATGAGAAGTTATGTGGAAGAATATATAGCTTTCAATATCGGTGATTAAGAGTGCTTCCGCGAGACTGCATCTTTCTGTAACGATCCACGGGAATTAAATTTTAGAAAAGTCAAATGCACGGCTTCTATGGTTTACAAAAGTAAACTACAGAATCTAATGCCTTAAGATAATGATTTTTAGATATCATATCCCATCATGCGAATCATCTTTGAACCACCTGAATAAGATACGGGAATTTAACAAATAGTTCCGTGAAGAACTAAACAGCCTACTTTCATATATCCTACTTAAGTTAATTGCCTCTATCAACATTCAAAATTTCAGTTTGATTGCACTAATAGATTCGTAGATATGGTAACCGTCGGATAGTCACCATGTTGTATTTTTTATATAAGTACGCCATAGAGATATGTACTATTAGATGAAGTTCAATGCGTAGGTTTATTATTCAACAAACGCATCATTAGGACACAAGTAATAAAAGCGAGATTTTAAAATTTCCCACAGCCGCCAACTGATGGTTTTGAAAACAATTGAAATAAACTAGATGTCAGTGGATTAAAATTTCGATAAGCATTTACCGTACCAAGTTTCACTGCGCTCCGATGGTTAAATCTCGAGAAGCGTCCATTTAAATATCTCAATTTCGCGTCGCCGCCATGTTGCATTTGTGATGACCAGGTTATTAGAATTTTCATGGGTGAACTTATGTTAATAGCTTTCATTAACATACAAAATTTCAGTTTGACTACTGACATAGATTAGTAGATATTGAGAACCGTCTAAATATTTCGGATGGTCGCCATGTTGGATTTTTATATAATTATGTAGACCATGGAACTAAGCACTATTATTGAGTATGTTGATTATTCAAACGTTGGCTTCGATCCCTTGATTAGGACACAAGAAATGAAAACTTACTCTAATTAGAAAATTTCGCACAGCTGCCATTTTCAGGTTATGTAAACAATTGAACTAACTTCGATGCCAGTACATTACACGGTGTATAAACATTTACTGTACCATATTTCACTGCGCTCAGATGGTCAAATCGCGAGAAATGTCTATTAAAATGTTTCAAATTCGCTTGGCCGCCATGTTTTTTAAATTGTTATTTACAAGCTTTCAAAAGTTACATAAATGAACTTCTAGTAGTGCACTTTGTCACCGTAAGAAAATTCAGGGTGATATCGGCAGTAGTTTCGGAGATATATAATATCGATGAAATATTTCGCACTGCCGCCATGTTGGATTGGTGAAACGAATTAAAATTTGAAGGGCACGGTCGGGGTCGGACTACTATGTGCTTACCGAGTTTCATTGAAATTGCTCCAGCCGTTTAGATTTTATTTGGGACACACATACATGGACGCACACACACACACACGGACAAAAGGTGATCTCATAAGCTTATTATTTTCATAAATGAAAATAGGCTAAAAATGTAGCGCATTAGCTATCTCGGACACCACGACCGGTAATATTAACAGTCCTTAAGAAAAACTCAGGCTATGTTTATTACACTACAAAAATGCCATTATTATACATTTTACATTTCTCCACTCTAAGAACTATGGTTCTAATTATTTAGTTAGTTTTCGAGTGAAATAAATATTCGAGCCTTACAGTAGTCGTATATGATGTGTAACATATGATATGTTATCCTACTATGTGTGTCCCGGGAGCACAATTCCCATGTTAACAGTGAACTCTGTTGGTCATTGAAATAACTACTTGTAAAACTCCAGTGCCAAATCCTAACCGTAATAAATCATAATTGTTATTTGCTAAGACGTTGTATCTTAATCGATTGATAACATATTGTGCATTTTGCAATGGAAAATTAAAAGTGTATATTGTAATATTATAGTGCAGAAGTGGCTTTAAAAAGCTGAGCCGTCTCGGTTGCAGACAAGATGGCAGCTGATCTCTCGTTCTGAACTATATTTCACTAATTTCAGTATGTTGCATGCAATATGGCCTATAGTTATAAAAATAATAGGAACTTTGTATGAAATGAATTTGGTTTGAAATACTGTATAGGGCTACTCTAGTGAATAAATCGCTTAGTCAAAGTCATTATTGGCTAAGACGTACTGTATCTTAATCGATTGATCAAATTCATTTTGGGAGGACATAATTAGGTCTGTGTTTACAGCGTTGGTCTCTCAACCGGCCAGCTGGGGTTCTGATCCTAAGAGAGTTTTTTTTGCTTGATTTTTATATTTATTGTTTTTTTGAGTACTGAGGCGTTATACAATTGAGCGTTATATTGTGTATTTTGCAATGGAAAATATATATTTAATTAAAACAAAGTTCGCCAATGGATCTGCAGTAGTGACATCTACCTTGCATCCAGTCGGCCGTGGCGGAAGCAATCCACTGCCTACTTGATGCGAGCTGCGCTCTATCCCAGCCAGTTAGTGAACCCGTGCCAGGGATGTTATTGAAAATGGCCTCTTTTTGACGACAGAGCGCACTGCCAAATATAGACGCGATTAAAAATTAGGTGTGCAGAAGGTATATTTAATGTGTTTCTCCCAGTGATACGTTTAGACCAACGAAGTTTCAATTATTGTTAGTAGTCGGTGATGATATACTGAATTCCTACGCAGTTTGGAGTGTTTGTTGATGCAATATACATTCCACATAGCCACATGGCTGACAGAACATCAAGTGCTTACATTAAATAAGAATACAGCAAAAGTATGAAGATTTAATAAATCGTAATTGTTTTCAGCAAATTTGATATAATGAATATTTTCACACCAAAGAACGTCAACTTGAAGATGATTTATTGTAGGAATATCTTAAATGGGGTCTTCAAACCTTGAACTAAACTGTATGCGATATACATTCCCCATAGCCACATGGCCTATAGTACGTCGTTGTACCGATCTTCGCCACCACACGCACTCATTGTTTCCGTTCCATGCACTTCCGTCCCATCCATATCCGTCCCATCCACTTCAGTCCCATTTCCAAAATCACTCCCACAAAAATGTCCAGCTACCAAGTGCCACAAAAATATCCAGATACCGAGTGGAAAGATGTTAACACATCAATAATGCAAGGCGGTATGGTTTCTCCAGCTGGATTTCTTAAAACCTGCAATATATATTCGCTCTGGTAGTTAAGCGACAGCAAGGTTGGTCTATTTGAAGCCAGATGTCTCTGAACATAACACTCTCTTGTTGTTCCTAAGTCGAGCTACTAGTAAACACCTACACTGCCCACCCACGCCCAATGACATAACTTGTTTCATACAGCAGGTGAGACAGTAGGTACTACGCCACTAACCGTGTCAAATCTTTCTGAAGCATCGTCGACAATGTGCAATTCTGAGACAACAGGGGTTATTAAAATACATAACATTCAATGGACATATTTCTTGTTAAAACTTTGAAATATTTCTGGGTTTATGCCCTTCTTATGTGGGGTTTCATCTAGGAACACCAAGCTGGCTCACCAGCGGGCTCTTGGTTTCCGTGCCCGGACCCAAACAGGAGTAGCGAACTGCACGTTTTATGAAGTGCACCTGTGCTTTTTTTTTTACTGCGAGAGCTAAATCACAAGCAGCCTTTCACCTCCCTATAAAGGCACCAAAACATGGTATATTGGCTTTTACACCCAAGGAATTAAAACTCAGCAATTTTTCTAGGTTTATGCCGTGTCGTATGTGGGGTTTCACCTGGGAACACCAAGCTGGCTCATCAGCGGGCTCCTGGTGTCCGTGCCCGGACCCCTACAGGAGTAGTGAACTGTACACTACCTCCCTGCTGAGTTTTAAATCACTGGCCGTGATAGTCAATATACCATCTTTTTGGAAGCCGTTATAGGGAGGTGAAAGGCTGCTTTAGCTTTTAGCCCTCGTAGTAAGGAAGCGCAGGTGCGCTTGATAAGAAGGGAGGTAGAGCACAGTTCACTACTCCTGTGGAGGTCTGGGCACGAACAGCAAGAGCCCGCTGATGAGACAGTTTGGTGTTCCTAGGTGAAACCCTACAAAATATACGGCATACACCTAGAAAAATTGCTGAGTCTTAATTCCTTGGCCGTGAAAGCCAAGTTGTTGTTATTTAATTTGAGTGGTTTTTACAACGTAGTTATTCATCCCCGAGTACTTGGGTGTGTATGTAATTCCTTCTTATAGCCAGTGTTAATGCACGGCTGCAGTGGTGTGTGTATTTGTAATTCAGTTGAGGATTGGAAATTAGGTGGCTATGACCTTTAGTTAGGAATGATCCCGGCAATTGCCTGGTGTAGAAGTGGGAAAACCACGGAAAACCATTTCCAAGACGGCCGAAGTCTGACTAGAAGTCACTTCTTGTCAGTTTAGCCTCGGAAGGCTGAGTGTGTGCCGTTCCAACTCTCAGATCAGAATTACATTTCTTGGAAGAGCTAGGAATCGATCCCAGAACTCTGGGAGACTGCTAGCAGTTATACATATTTCTACCCAATACAACAGATCGTTGTTGTTTGAGTCTTCAGTCTGTTGACTGATTTGATGCAGGTCTTCATGGCCCCCTGTTTCATCTCTACATAGCTACCACACCTTACATCCCAGGCAATCTGTTTAATATAGTTTAACCTTAGTTTACCCCTACTGTTCTTATCCACGACCCTACCTTATATAACTAAGTTTGCTATTCCTGAGTGTCTTAGTATGTGTTCTACCAATCCACCTCTTCTTTTCATTAGCAGTCTCCAGAAACATCTCTCCTCGCCCACTCGTCTTAATACCTCTTCGTTCGTTACTCTATCTACGCAGCTTATCTTCATAATTATCCTGTAACACCACATTCAAATTGTTTCTATTCTCCTCTTTTCTGCAGCACCAACAGTCCATGTTTCACTTCCATAGAGCGCCACGCTCCTGAAAAGGGCTTTAAAAATGACTTTTTAATACCTTTCTTTTTTGTAGAAATGCTTTCTTTGCCTGAGTCAACATACAATTTATATCTTCTTTGCTTTGTCCATCACTGGTAATTCTGCATCCTACGTAGCAGAAGTCTCCTACTTCCTTTAGCTTTTCAGCTGCCAATTTAACATCAATAGGACTTTCTGTTTTATTTCGGCTGCCTATATTTTTGTTTTACATTGATTGATTTTCATCATTATTGTTTCCTTAAGACAGAGTGCATACCATTTAAAAACTCATCCAAACCCTCTGGTGAATCAGCTAACATGAGAATGTTAGGAAGGAAGGAAGGAAGGAAGGAAGGAAGGAAGGAAGGAAGGAAGGAAGGAAGGAAAGATCAAAGGAAGTAGGGAAGGTTAGAATGAGGGAAGGACGGAATGAAGGAGGGGACGAAGGCAGGGAGGATTGAAGGCAAGACAGATCAATGGAAGGAAGAAAGGAAGAAAGGAAAGATGAAAGGAAATAGGGAAGGTTAGAAAGAGGGAATGAAGGAATGAAAGAGGGGACAATGGATGGAAGGAAGGAAGGAAAGAAAGGGCAATGGAAGGAAGGAAGGAAGGTAGGAAGAAAGGAAGAAAGGAAGGTAGGAAGGAAGGTAGGAAGAAAGGAAGGTAGGAAGGAAGGTAGGAAGAAAGGAAGGAAGGAAGGAAAGATCAAAGGAAGTAGGGAAGTTTAGAAAGAGGGAAGGAAGGAATGAAAGAGGGGACAAAGGACGGAAGGATAGAATGCAAGAAAGATCAATGAAAGGAAGGAAGGAGGGAAGGAAGGAAGGAAGGTAGGAAGGAAGGTAGGAAGAAAGGAAGGAAGGAAAGATCAAAGGATGTAGGGAAGGTTAGAAAGAGGGAAGGAAGGAATGAAAGATGGGACAAAGGACGGAAGGATGGAAGGAAGGAAGGAAGAAAAGATCAATGGAAGGAAGGAAGGGAGGAAGGAAAGAAGGATGGACTGAAGGAAGGAAGGAAGGAAGGAAGGAAGGAAGGAATGAAGAAACTTATTTAATGAGCCTGTGACTTCTTTTTTCCTTTACACAGAGAAAATTAACTAAGAACTTGGTTGTGATCACTTAAAGAGATGTGGCATTAATTAAACTTTCGAAAGAAATAAGACTCTTCTCTCCGGTTTAAAACATGAACGTGACTTGTTTAAAGTATGTTCACATCTCTAAGAAAGAGAGAATGCTTCCCGTAATTCTTTACCGACCCTCAGATGGTAAATGAGTATAGAGATACTGCTCATTGAAGCTTTCACTTGTGCTTGCTTATGAAACAAACGAGTATCACTGTACACCCATGCATTAAATCCATTCCAATATTTTAATTAAAACAACGAACAAGGGAACATTAGAAAGGTAAAACTTCCGATCTCGGTGAAACTTGGCTTACATACTGAAAAACATATGTCATCCCCAAATTCATTCGGGTCATCCTTAGAAAGGGAGAAAACATTTACATACATGAATACTGAGGGAGACTTGGAACGGCCCTTGTGGGTGTACACGCTGAGTTCTCATATCCTCTCCGACCAATCACATTACTTATACCACTCCCCACATGGTGAGCTCTCTATGGTGAGAGGAATGGTACATTCTATAGCAGTATGATTTGGCGGAGAGGATATTGTGTCTCAGGGTGCACACGCACATTTGCTGCTCCATATCTCACGCCCATATTCCAACGTTTACAATCTAGTCCTCTCTAGGTATGGTTAACAAATTGGGGATAAAATATTATCACAGGTATTAACGTGGATATGTTTTTGGATCAATAAAACTTGCACGTAATAAGACCTAAAAGTGTGACGGTCATCTTGTTCTCCTACCTAGGTTACGGGGCAGATGACCTCGTAGTTTCTTCCCTTAAAACAACAATAACTAACTATACAAGTATGCATCATCAGGATCTGAAGTGTAAGGCCATCTAGGCCTCCTATGTGGTTACCAAGGCAACAAGTATTCATCATCTAGATCTGAAGTGTAATGGCCATCTAAGCCTCTTATATGGTTACCTGCCCCATGCCTGACCCTAATAATTACAGCTACAAAGACAACTAAAGTCACCACAGGAACACAGGTTATCAGACAAATTAAACACCTGCCCAAGTACATGGTGCTGGTGACCAAAGAGTTAACAACAACAACGACAACAAGAATAAAAACAAGACATACATTGGCAGTCGATATTGTGAGGAACTCTATCGACGCTATATGACGACCTCACTCAAGCTTTGTTAATTTGGTAACTGCCACTAATCACTGTTAACACTCTGGCCGAATGAAAGTTAACGAACGATTCCTCACGCACATGCATATTTAACACATTGTCTGTGACATAGTTTGGAGAGTCAGGACCTTCTGATTAGCTCACTTGACAATATATGGGGCACAGACCATTATTAGCAACAAGAGACAAGGATAAAGCACTTACCATCCTGCTGAGGTGTTAACTCTGGGAGCGCCATACTGTCACTGTCTCATTGACGCAATCATCATCACGACGCCAGCCATTGCACAAACAACATTACGGCGCCCATCGACGAGGATATGGACTCACTTAGGGTAGTATGTATTCCGTTTGTCTATAGTAATACAGCATGTACGTAGATTATGATCTGCGTTGTGACAATGGCTTATTTTATAACATTTCATACACATATTTTAAAATCTTTTTTCTGGTAAGGGAGACTTGGCAAATTCCACAGTGCTTGAAATATACGTTTTATGCAGATATACCCCACTGCCAGAGACGAGTTCATCTCACCAGTTGTGTGGATCAACTATTTAATTTCTCTTTACTATGAATTTCGAAACGACAAATGATACCCCCTAGTGGTAAAATCGTGAAAACCTGTCTTGTATTTTGTTTATGAAGTACAGTATTTATAAAATCATATGTGTTTCGGTGATGCATTTATGGGGTAGTGGTAGTAATTAACCATATTATTAAACTTAGCATATTGTATATTTAGACAAGGTATGGCGGACTTATCCCTAGTAGCACTACCATCGACAAAAAAAACAACTAAATACCTCCCAAATTAACATTTCTTCGGAAGCGTTATTAATGTATTTAGACAACCGACGGCAGATAGAATTTTTAGAAATTAATGTATGTCACAAATATATAGTAATTTAATTACTATGTAAATTTTTTGAAACCCTTAATTTATCATGTTTACCGTCAACCCCTTAATATTGCAGATTTAGCTGAGTCTTCCCTATAATTTGGCAGATGGTTATGAATTTACATTAACATTTAACATACTGTAAGTCAGTTGAAAATAATAAACGTGAAGTATCATTGTCTGATATAGAACACACAACAGTTTGTAAAACCACGTTCTGCTACCCCTCACTGCCCTACCCCTTCAACCAGGGAACTCAGTATCTGTTACCAAGGTCAATCAAGATGCTCGACTGAAGTTTGAATAAGGACTTAAAACTTCAAAAGGGACGGGACGGGATGGCTATGAGCTTAAAAGGCTGCTGTGTAAATTAGAAAACTTCGAGGTTTGTAGATGACAATACATATAATTTGTTAAAAGAAGAACAAACAAGATGTTCAGTAAAGAACATATAGCCTACTTTCTCCTAAATGCATGGGTATTGTTATAACTCTTTGTCCTTTTCAAGGAGTATAATTGAATGTTGGTTGTAGTAGCTTGTCGGAATGCAACGTGCTATAGGGATATTAAACATGAATATGAGGTGCCCTTTGCTAGTGCTACCTCTGTAAAAAATGTCACTCAATTCGGTTTCAAAGTGTTTGAATTGATATGGGGAATGGATTTGCACATATACATGGCCGCTATTTGCAAACTAATGGGCTGATGACCTTGTAGTCAGCCATAAGATGCTTTCCACAAAAAGGTATGTTGTTGCAAAATCTGGTAGTGATCAAATTATTAGGATGGTCGTAATTTGATTTAAGCTTTTAACATTTGGGTGGCCGTCATTCCGTTTCCGTCAAGATGGCGGCGATATAAAACATGACACTGAGGTGCCCTTTGCTAGTGCTACCTCTGTACCAAATTTCGCTCAATTCGGTTTTGTTTGAATTGATAGGGGGAATCGATTTGCACACATACTTGGCCACCATCTGCAAACTATTGGACTGATGATCTTGCAGTTTGGTCAGAATATGCTTCCCACATAAATATATGTTGTTGCAAAATTTGGTAGAGACTAGATTATTAGGTTGGTCGTAATTACATTTTTGCTTTTAACATTTGGGGGGCCGCGATTACGTTTCCGTCAAGATGGCGGTGATATAAAACATGACACTGAGGTGCCCTTTGCTAGTGCTACCTCTGTACCAAATTTCGTTCCATTCGGATTCACCGTGTTCGAATTGATAGGGGGAATCGATTTTCACACAAAGATGGCCGCCATCCGTAAAATATTAGGCTAATGACCTATTAGTTTGGTCAAAGGATGCTCCCTCCATAAAGGTATGTTGTTGCAAAATTTGGTAGAGATCGGATGATTAGGTTAATCGTAATTTGATTTAAGCTTTGAAAAGGAAGAAGGAAGATTGTAGTTTTACGTGACCGTGAATCTTGAGATTATGAGCCACGGGACCTCCTTTTTACGTGGAATCCGAACCACAGGACATGGCATTTCACTTTGAAATTCTCACATGCATCGACCGGGAATCGAACCCGGACCGCCTTGGTGAGAGGCATATAGCTAGACCGCTGAGCCACCACGCCCACCAAATTTAAGCTTTGAACATTTGTGTGGCCGCCATTACGTTTCCGCCAAGATGGCGGCCATATAGAACATGACTGAGGTGCCCTTTGCTAGTACTACCTCTGTACCAAATTTCGTTCCATTCGGTTTCACCGTGTTCGAATTAATAGGGGGAATCGATTTTCACACAAAGATGGCCACCATCCGCAAATTATTAGGCTGATGACCTATTAGTTTAGTCAAAGGATGCTCCCCCCATATAGGTATGTTGTTGCAAAATTTGGTAGAGATCGGATGATTAGGTTAGTCGTAATTTAATTTAAGCTTTGAACATTTGTGTGTGTGTGGGGGGGGGGGGGCAGACATTCAGAGTACACACACTCACACACACAGACTCACACACCCACATACACACACACACACACACACACTTTTTTTTTCGCCCTGTGTTGATCTCATAAGTCTACTTTCATTTTTTGCAAAAATCGAAAGTATGCTAAAAATGTAAGGAACATGTATCTTGACAAAATATATTTTTGCAATTGTTTTTAAGTTGGTTGTTTTTTGAACAGGTCAAAGAATTATCATGGACATAATAAAGGCTTCTTGGCCAGAAAGTTGTAAGAAAAGTGTACGTAACTTGAGGAATGTATATATGTATTTCATTGACTTCTTTTTGACCACCCCGTACTAAATCGGACAATGATACTTCATTTTTAGCCTATTTTCAATTTTGAAAAAATAGGCTTATGAGATCACCTTTTGTCCGTGTGTGTGTGTGCGTGTGTGTGTGTGTGTGAGGTGTGTGTGTGTGTGTCCCTAATAAAATCTAAACGGCTAGAGCGATATCAATGAAACTCGGTAAGTTCATAGCGCTATTCCCGGCGACCTCGACCGTGCCCTTCAAATGTTGATACGTCTCACCAATCCCACATGGCGGCTGTGCGAAATATTTCACTAGCATTCAATATCTCCGAAACTATTACCGATATCACCCTGAAATTGTGTACTGTGATAAAGGGCACTACTAGAAGTTCACCTATGAGACTTTCAAAAACCTGGTGACTACAAAACCAACATGGCGGCCAAGCGAAGTTGAGACTTTTAAATAGACATTTCTCGCGATTTAACTATTCAAACGTAATGAAACATGGTACAGCAATTGTTTATACACATTGTAATGCACTGGAGTCTAATTTAGTTCAATTGTTTACATAACCTCAAAATGGCGGCTGTGCGAAATATTTCACTGACATTCTATATCTCCGAAACTATTACAGATATCACCCTGCAATTTTGTACGGTGATAAAGGGTACTGATACACGTTTATCTATGTATATTTCATAAACCTGTAAAGTACAGAACGAACATGGCGACCAAGCGAATTTGAAATATGTTAATAGACTTTTCTCGTGATTTTACTCTCTGAGCGCCGTGAAATGTGGTGCAGTAAATGATTTTGCAGTTTGTAATGCACTGCCATCTAATTTAATTCAATTGTTTACATAACCTCAAGATGGCGGCTGCGCGAAATTTTAAAATTAAGTTTTTATTTCTTGTGTCGTAATCATGCGATCGAAGTGAAAGTTTGAATAATGAACCTAGGCAATAATTGTCCTTGAATGGTACATAACTCTATGGCCTATACATATAACAATCCTAAATGGCGAGCTTCCGAAATATTTAGACGGTTCTCAATATCTATGAATCTTTTACAGCAACCAAACTGAATTTTTTAATGCTCATCGAGACTATGAACATATGTTCACCAATAGGACTTTCAGTAACCTGGTGAGTACAAATCCAACATGGCGGCGACGCGAATTATAAATATTTAAATGGACGTTTCTCGCGAATTAACTATCCGACTGCCGTGAAACGTTGCACGTTAAATGCTTATACAAATGTTGATCCACTGGCATCTAATTTATTTCAATTGTTTGCATAATCACAAGATGGCTGCTGTGTGTAATTTTAAAATCTCGTTTTTACTTCTTGTGTTTTAATCATGCGATTGAAGTTTGTATACCACACGTACACATTAATCTTAATGTAGTAGTACAAAAATAAAAATCCAACCTGGGGACCATCTGAAATATTTAGACGGTTCTCAATATCTACGAATCTGTTACAGCAATTAAACTGAAATTTTGTATGTAGATAGAGGCAATTAACATGAGTAGGATATATGAAAATAGGCTGTATAGTTCTCCACGGAACTACTTGTTGTTATTACCCGATGGCTTAGGAAGGCTATCTCTTTGCCTGATGTTAAATTCATAACCATCTACCCAATGGAGATGCACGAAATAAAATTTTAAAATGTGTATATTAAATAGTGTAAAATAAGCCATTGTCACAACCCAGTGTCCTTAAATGATGCGGGGTTGCCTTACAGACTTTATTGTTGTTGATTCATTTAGGATCTTAACGGTATCGTGATCAGGTATCTCCGTGTGCAAGAGTGTCGGTAAATATCTCTGATAAACTTGATAGCAGGGGTCCGTGGCATTAGTTTAGTCACAATTCCGGGATTCGCTTGTAGTAGAAGTGAAGAAACGACTGTAAACTTCTTCTAAGTTGGCTGAGCTACAGCCAACATAGCTTCTGACACGTAAACCAAATAGTACAGCCTGCTTCCAGTCTCCGACCGGGTCAGGAATGGATTGAATGAAGCCCCTATCTAGCGGCGAGGATATGAACTGTGCCGGCTGCCGATGCCTGACGCACTCCTCTGGGGCAATGATTAAATGAATGACAGATGAAATGAAATGATAGTGGAGAGTGTTGCTGGAATGAAATGTTGACAGGGAAAACCGGAGTACCCGGAGAAAAACCTGTCTGCCTCCGTTCTGTCCAGCACAGATCTCACATGGAGTGACCGGGATTTGAACCACGGACTCAGCGGTGAGAGGCCGGCGTGCTGCCGCCTAAGCCACGGAGGCTGTATATTGCTATTATGTAGTGTAAATTTTGGCTAAAGGATGGGTGTGGGAATCCTTAGTCAATGAACTAGCCCCTTTGTTGTGGAAGCATGCAATAAAACGTGCTGGTTAATTCTTATTTATTTCCTTATTAGAAAATATGCATTATATGTAATTATGTGGGTGATTTTAAAACAACAAATATAATAAACACCCATTAAAAAACACTTTTATATGTCACATGAGTGACAGCCAAACATCTAGACCACTCAACCAAAGTACCACATTGAGTTAAGCAGTCGATGATAGGTTCAGGAAGTAACGTAATGATTGGAAATAAGGAACATTTTTAGTATAATATAAGGTATAGTGCAAAGACAGATGATCTCGCTGTTCAACCCCTTAAAAATGATCAATCAATCAACATAAGATACACCACATTGTATTTCAACAGGCTACTACCACCAACATTCAAGTATACTCCTTGAAAAGACAAGGAAATAGTTGACTATATGTTCTTTACTGAACATCTTGTCTTACTATTATTTTATGTATTTTCCTAAATTTTTACATAGGATGGCTCCGTGGTGTTGGAGTGACGCATCTGCCTCCCACCCGGAGGCCCCGGGTTCGATTCCCGGCTCCGTCAGGGATTTTAGAAACTGACGTGAGGGCTGGAACGGTGTGCACTCAGCCTCGTGAAGAAAATTGAGTAGCTGTCTGACAGTGAGGCAGTGCCCGGTCACGAAACCAAGATTAATGGCCGAGGGGACCCGATGCACTGACCACGCGTCACCCCAATATCTGCAGACCAAGTGGCTGGGCAGTGGTCGCTTGTTAGGCCTAGGCCCTTAATGGGCAGTAGTGCCAGGGTTTTTCATTATTATTACTACAACCAACATTTAATTATACTCCTTGAAAAGGACAAAGTGTTATAACTGTACCCATACATTTAAGAGAAAGTAGGCTATATGTTCTTTGTTGAACATCTTGTTTTACTTTTATTTTATTTATATTCATAAATTGTTGCTACTTAAATGGTTATCATTAGTTTTTATATTGTAAATTCAATAGTTGTTGTTGTTGTTGTTTATAAATTGTTAAACGTCTCGCTGAAGAAGGACCAAAAGTGGTCTGAAACATGAACGGCTAATTTGTTGTCAATTGCAGTATTGATAACGTGAAAGACCAGTGTTTTAATAGTTAATTATTATATATGAACAGAGATCAATTTTGAGTGGAATTGTTCATTTTATATCCATGCATATTCTGTTCTGAATAGGACAGGTTTTCAACATTATGGCTATTTCGGAAAACATAAAACTATTGCCATGACAGTAGTGGAGTAGTGAGAGTTCTAACCCACAAGGTGCTCAAAAAGTTAGTACACACTTTTTGTTTATTCATATCTCGTGAACCCATGGTCGGATGTTGACAAATGAAGTGTCGTTGGACTCGAGCTGACGTCCTCTTTCCTATGGACTACTCGTTATATATTTTTTTTTGAAAATTTTTGTTTTCGAAAGTTGGTGATAGTTTGAAAACCAAACATGGAAGAACGTTGTGCCATGGCTCAAACGAATGGTCATTATGACCTTTATTTTTTGTAATAACACTTTATTATTTTTTATGTTTTTTTGAAAACACTTGAATTTTGAAAATCCTATATTTTGGAGACTAGGAAGTTTACAAGAAAGTTTGTTTGACATAAATGAATGATCCCTACCCCCTTTAGCTCCAAAATAAATGTCAAGTCTCTAGGATAAAAACCTGTAGTAGTGTGGTAACACGGGTTCTGCTACACTAAGGAAGTTGTGAGCCCCTGCGACCTTGGAATGGAAGGAGTCATGCTAGGAGGGCGTGCTTGGATTCGTTTTTTTCGTCTCGTTGTGCTCTTTACGGGAATGTAGGTGTTGAAAAGGTGAAAGTCTGGAAACATGATTTTTTGGGGGTAAAACCGTGATTTTAAACGTTTTGCTACATCTCGTGCACCAATTATGCCAGAGGCGTGTACGACGGGTCCAAGGACTCGGGGTGCCGTCCTCTTTGCTATGGACCACTCGTTATATTTAAAAAAAAATTGGAAACTCGATTTTGGGGTAAACAAGTGTTTTTTTTGTGATTTTTGCCGATATCTCACGAACCAATAAGCCTAGAGACTTGTATGAAGGGTTATTTTTTTTCCCTCGCGTTGTCCTTTTGCTGAGAATGTTCGTGTTGAGCAGGAATGAAAAACCATGTTGAGGTAAAACCGTGATTTTAGACATTTTGCTCTATTTCGCAAACCAATAACGCTAGAGACGAGTTCGAGGTGTCCTATGACTCGGGCTAACGCCCCCTGTTTGAAACTATGTTTGAAATTTTGACAAAGGGCCTAACGACACTTTTGTTGAAAAACAAATTTCTTTACCTGTTTAAAATGTTCATGAAGCGTGGTTGTTCAGAGAGACGATACTGCTGGGTGTGTGTGTGTGTGTTTCAACGAACCTGTCACTGACCACGGTGGCTGTGCTCAATAGAACAATCGATATTTCGGCGGGTCGGTTTATGACAGAGCGAGGGTTCGTTTTTTCTGGTATTTTATCCCCGAAGATGATCTTTAACGTGTAAACAGTGATGAGAACTTGGTTCTATGTAGGTCGAAGCGAGTACAGAAAACAAACTTGCAGAGGAGCAGACGAGCAGGAGGTGAATGTCATTTGAGCTTACTGGAATGCGCTGATCTGACTTGACAACAGGTGCAATGGAAAATGACAAAGACGCGGAGGACGCTTCAAGGTTAAATAATCTGACAATCGTGGTGGCAGGGAAGAGCGAAATGCATGTGAACAAGTGTGAGATGACATGTACGCTAAACAAGTTACATCCTGTTAGCTTCGTACGTGACAAAATACAAGTTCATGTGACGTTAGCTGTCCACGTGCTGATAACAGGATGTTCAAAGCGTGGGAAAAATTATTATACATGCAACGTAACATATATAAAGACATGTCGTTATCATTTCCTCTCTCACTTAGGTGACTACCTTTGAACACATTGCACTGCGTGAAACCCCTGGTCTTGATTAACAGTTTTGGTGTTGGTGGAAAATACTTAACCTTGTTGTGAGGTAGGTATATATTTATTAATTTATATATTTATTGATTTATATATATTTACAAGCAATTATTTATTGATTAGGTAATTAATGATTTTATTTATTTATTTGTTTGCAGATAACTGGTATACCTTACTTGTCTGAGAGAGAAGAAACCATTGCACTTTTGAGCCCACTAGAAGGAAACAGCAGCAAGCCACTGCAAGTGAAGGTGAGATGATTTTTTTAAACTAACTTGTTTCATTTTTGGTTTCATATTTTATTTTATGAAATGCATGTATTACCCTAAATTTAGGTATTTATAGCGGTTTAATTTTTTTTTGAGAAACTTGGAAAGAAAAGCCTTACCGCCGTAGCAGTTGCTGAAAACCCGAGACGCAGTAGAGCGAAACCACTGATTCCAGGCTGTGAACTATTGAAAACTCAGGTAAGCCTAACTTAAAATGCTATTGCATTTTACAACTACTGAAAAAATTCTTACACAAAAAAAATTCATTACCTGTACATGACTGGGACAATGATTGCTTTCTTGATTAATGGCTATGTTGTTGTTGACTGGGAAAAGTACAAGGCCATGTTGGATTTTCTAAAAACAAAAATTTATATTTAATTTATGGGTGGTTCCCTATGGACTCAACGAATATCCACAGGTTTGAACATGATAATGTGAACAAAATGACAATGACATTCATTTTTGTTTATATATTGGTTAAAGGGGGGATGTAAATGACTGTAGCTTTATAAAAAGAAAATAAGTACAAGGGTTACTGTTAGTGCCAACATACAGTTTATTAGGTAGATTTCATTAGAAAGCTAACTATTGCAATGGGTCCCATGTTTCGACTTCCGGAAAATTTCGACATATCTTCGCGTTTCACACCCCCAGACCCCGAAACCACCGTCAGTTCAAATGTTTATATTGTACAGCCCAGGGGCAGTACCCCTAAAGAACCACCTCTACATCTTTCATCAAGAGCACCCTCATAGGCATACCATAAGCCTCATATACTTCTTCAACACAAGCGGGCCCGGCAATACTGCTGACGGCCACGCTTACATAATACACATACAATCACAGTAACTGGAGCGGCAGCAGTGAGGAAACGCTGACCAAGCAGTGGGGGAAGGCCTTAAAGGCTAGGCCCAGAAGAGCCCCATTATCTGTTCTTGGCCAGCGGCCCTGCTCCTACGAGGTCCGTTCCAGCACTTCGCCAGGTGAGAACTAGCCGTGTGCTCAGATTCATTATCTTTGTAAACACCTACCCTGAACATTTGTGCACTTTACAACTTGTACTTCATTTTCTATCTGTCTAACTCCCGAAAGGGACATCACATCACAGCTACTGGCCAATAAATACCTGGTCAGTAAACACACACGTTCATTTCTAATTACACCCCCTTTTACATCCTTACACCCAACCTGACCTTAGTCATAATTGCCCCTGACCGTGGAGACCAGGAACTGCATCGTCAGGAATTCTATTGTACTCGAGCAAGCGGCCCGACTGCAGAGTGTCAAGTCACAGACTCTGCAAGTGAGCTCACTGAATCGCTCTCTCTACTTAATTGGCAGGCTAAGTCATTAGCTCACCTTAAACATTCATCCCCTAGCAGGTAAACGCATCCTGCAGGGACGCCCCCAATAGATTAAGTACTCACACCAACACACTACACTGGTAGTCTTCCCCAATTACGGGAAACTACCCTTATTCGGAAACAACCCTTAAATTAACACATCCACACTGACCTGTTTATCCCACCCCCAACAGAGGGATAAAACAATATATAATTTATGTATGTATATATATGTATATATGCATATCAGTTTATTGTGGACACGATAACTGCCGTAATTTTGCACCAATCACTTTGAATTTTTTACCGAATATGTATACCTATAAAATCTCGGTCGAGTTCGTTACTGGGCTAAATCGGTCGAAGGGGGTGAAATGGTTTTTTTTCTCGAAAAAGTAAATATTGCTATAACTCTCTTAATATGTGAAATATCGAATCCGTTCAACGTTCATACTATGTGTCGGATAAAGCCCAAAATATTATGTTTGAAGAGTTTTTTTATAGCACCAACCATTGTCAAATGGGTGGGAAAAAGTGTTTTTTTCGGGAAACATTAATCATATCTCTCTTAATAGGCACAATATCAAAACCGTACAGAATGGACAATATTCCCCTAATAATTACCTAAAACTTTTGTCTGAAAGAATTTTTGATATGATCCACCATTACGCCAAGGGATGAGAAAAATGATTTCGGAATTATAAGAAAATGCTAAGAGCTATCAGAGGTTGCCATGGCAACACTACTAAATTGATGAGGGATGAGCCATCAGACGTTGCCATGACAACGCACTTTCACGAGATCAGATTCAGTATTTCCATCTGACTAAGTGTGAAGCGGCTTCGGTGACGTAACTGGTAGCATGCTGAACTTCTATGCCCAAGGTCGCGGTTTCAAAGCCGGCTGAAGTCGTCGGATTTTCTCAGAGCGCTAAAATCCCTCTGTATGCTTCCCTTTGGAGGGGAAGTTCCAACATTCGTTGCTCGTTGCTGGTTGGGGTGGCATCTAGTAGCCAAGTTCACAGCTAGGTGTCGTTGACGGTAGTACCTGGAAGCAACATTAGGAACTACTGCTTGAAATTGACCGTCTGCAGTCCCTACCTGAATTATGACTAATACAGCCATTACAATTCACACCGTTTATCAGGCAGATTCTACACTCACCCAAAGTACACGGGGTTAGATGACCGCGTTGTCGCAGCCCCTAAACTGAGGAACCAACCAGAGGTAGATTTCATTAGAAAGCTAACTATTGCAATGGGTACCATGTTTCGACTTCCGGAAAATTTCGACATATTTTCGCGTTTCACATCCCCCAGACCCCAAAACCACCGTCAGTTCAAAAGTTTATATATAATTTATGTATATGTATATATATATATATATATCAGTTTCTTGTGGACACGATAACTGTCGTAATTTTGCACCAATCACTTCGAATTTTTTATCGAGTATGTACACCTATAGAATCTCGGTCGAGTTCGTTACTGGGCTAAATCGGTCGAAGGGGGTGAAAATGGGGGGCTTTTTTTTTCCAAAAAGGGAAATATTGCTATAACTCTCTTAATATGTGAAATATCGAATCCGTTCAACGTTCATACTTTATGTCGGATAAAGCCCAAAAATTTATGTTTGAAGAGTTTTTTTTATAGTACCAACCATTGACCAATGGGGTGGGAAAAAGTGGGTTTTTCGGGAAACATTAATCATATCTCACTTAATAGGCACAATATCAAAACCGTACAAAATGGACAATATTCCCCTAATAATTACCTAAAACTTTTGTCTGAAAGAATTTTTGATATGACCCACCATTACGCCAAGGGATGAGAAAAATAATTTCGTAATTATAAGAAAATGCCAAGAGCTATCAGTGGTTGCCATGGCAACACTACTAAATTGATGAGGGATGAGCCATCAGACGTTGCCAAGACAACGCACTTGCACGAGATCAGATTCAGATTTCCATCTGACTAAGTGTGAAGCGGCTTCGGTGACGTAACTTGTAGCATGCTGAACTTCTGTGCCCAAGGTCGCGGTTTCAAAGCCGGCCGATGTCGTCGGATTTTCTAAGAGCGCTAAAATCCCTCAGTATGCTTTCTTTTGGAGGGGAAGTTCTAACGTTCGTTGCGAGTTGCTGGTTGGGGTGGCATCTAGTAGCCAAGTTCACGGCTATGTGTCGTTGACGGTAGTACCTGGTAGCAACATTTGGAACTACAGCTTGAAATTGACCGTCTGCAGTCCTTACCTGAATTAAGACTAATACAGCCATTACAATTCACACTGTTTATCAGACAGATTCTACACTCACCCAAAGTACACGGGTTAGATGACCGCGTTGTCGCAGCCCCTAAACTGAGGAACCAACCAGAGGTAGATTTCATCAGAAAGCTAACTATTGCAATGGATACCATGTTTCGACTTCCGGAAAATTTCGACATATCTTCGCGTTTCACATCCCCCGGACCCCAAAACCACCGTCAGTTCAAAAGTTTATATATAATTTATGTATGTATATGTATGTATAACTTATGTATATGTATATGTATATACTAGCAGGTACCCGCGGCTTCGCCCGCAATCGAGCCAATGGGGACGATGCATTATTGCTGATAATTGGTCGATTCTATTACAGCAATCGCGGCTATAGGTGTGTCCATTCTAATTCTGAATTATCTGATACATACAGTATATTGATATGATCAGCAAAGTGGTAATTTTATAGAGTTGTGAAAGTCTGCAGGGTTCGATGTTACAATATGTTAAAACATTCTAAAATTACGTTTTTGGTTTTGACATCTTCTGCTGAGACATAACGATTTTGTTGTCCGGATGCTCGCGAGCACGCCACATACAGTTGGCCATGGGAAAAAATGGTTTTGTCTAAATGTACACGTGCTACTGTTAAGTGTGTGTCATTGCGCTTTGTTAAAGAAATTGCGAATATTGTTTGAAGAGGGAACTGCACTCTTGCACACTGGAATGGCAAATCTATCGGAATATGGGGAATTAAAAGTAATCTTTTCTTAAGCTATTCTGGATGTAATTTGGCCATACTAATTGATGATTTGAACGTAAACATATCCCTATTAATATACCTATAGTTGAATATCGCTCACCTTGGCCGCTGATGTACACTATGCAGTCTCTTCCAGTGTTCCATCCCAGGGATTGAAATTCTCTAACGACCCTTTTGCCCCACATGCCTCTCTAAGTAATTAAAATTCCTGATTGTTGTTCTTTGAGTCTTCAGTTTTTTAACTGGTTTGATGCAGCCCTCCATGTCACCCTCTCCTGAGCTAATCGTTTCATTTCTACATAGCTACCACACCCTACATCCGAGGCAATCTGTTTAACCCTGGTTTACCCCTACAGTTCTAGTCCGCGACTCTCCCATCCATAACTACTGTCGACCAAACTATGTACTCGAGTTTGAAGTTTGTTTGTGAAGTAACCGATATACCTATATAAAATCCAATAACATCATCGTTTTTGTCGTTCTATTTTACGTTACATCATGTAGGTTTGGAATTTTTAATTAATATTTTAATATTTTTTTATCACAGTTGGAACACAAGAAGTGCCCGTTCTTAAGCGATTTTCAACAATGCGTCACATTTAAGAATTATTATCTCACAAACCCGTCATCAGATCGAATCCAAATTTTAACACAATATACATTGGAATGTTGTATAACAGGTTTATTAATTTTAAAATTTTGAGTGTCCAAGAAACAAAGTTGTTATCATTTTTGTAAGGTAACTTTTCCTCGGCTCGGGATGGTTTGAAAATGTAGTTCTTGATCGCGTTGTAATCCTTATACATCAAAACGGTATGCTGTATGATTGTGAAATACGTAAATTAATTCACTTATTCTATATCGGTTTGTATTTGTACGGAGAATTAAGACATGGTTCACCAGTTAGCCGCTCCGGTGAAAGCAGTACATCATTGCCAAGATGGGCTACATCACGCGTCATGGCGCGTCTCGCTCGGAAGTGATGGGCTCCATATCAGCAACGCTGAACAGCATTTCCCGGAGCGGCTAGCAGGTGAACCATGTCTTAATTCTCCGTACAAATACAGACCTATATAAAATAAGTGAATTAATTTACCTATTTCACAGTCATACAGCATAACTTTTTGATGTATAAGGAATACAACGCAACCAAGAACTACATTTTCCAACGACCCCGAGCCGAGAAAGAGTTACCTTACAAAAATGATAACAACATTCGTTCTTGAACACACAAAATTTTGAAATTAATTAACCCGTTATACAACATTCCAATGTATATTGTGTTAAAATTTGGATTCGATCTGATGACGGGTTTGTGAGATTATAATTCTTAAATGAGACGCATGGTTGAAACACGCTTAAAAACGGGCACTTTTTGTGGTTCAACCGCGATAAAAAATATTAAAATATAAATTAAAAATTCCAAACCTACATGAACTAACGTAAAATCGAACGACGAAAATGATGATGTCATTCGATTTTATGAAGGTCTATTGGTTACTTCATAAACAACCTTAAAACTCGAGTGCACATAATATTTGGGTCGACAGTAAGCTTGCTATTCCTGGGTGTCATAATATGTGACCTACCCTCCTATCTCTTCTCTTCATTAGCAGTCGCCAGAAACATCACTCCTCTCCCACTCGTCTTAATACCTCTTCATTTGTTACCCTATCTACCCATCTGATCATCATTCTCCTGTATCACCACATTTCAAAAGCTTCAATTATCCTCTTTTCCGCTACACCATTAGTCCATTAGTTCAACTCAGCAACTTTTCTAGGTTTAAGCCGTGCCTTGTGCGGGGATTCAATGGCCGTGAAAGGCAAAATACCAACTTTATTGAAATAAGATTGCCAAATTCCTCAGTAAGATAATTTAAGAAACAATAATAATTAGCGTGACAGCCGGTAGAATACGACACATTCGACTGTGAATATACGTTGCAGATCATGCCTAAAAACGAAAAAGAGCAGATCAAAATTGGCAAACAAAATTATTCAGTTAACAAAAAACAAATTTATAAAGAATATGAAAGCATACCGTGCAAAATAGAAAGTATAAACTTCTGAAAGCTCGCTTACAACAACCAGCCGTAAGAGTATAAAATTAGACTCAAAATCACGATCGTATCCGAGCCCCAAAAGCAACCTCTATAAATAAAATATATCTCATTTTACGCATACCAATGCGAGGACAACGTTCGTGGTTAAAAGTGGGAACCGAACCCAGCGTTTTAAGGCCCTAAAACGAACGGTTTTCGAGATATTGCCAGAAAACTATCCCCGGTCTGCGATATTTCAGCGGTTGCCATAGTAACGTTGATCTGTTTCTCAGAGGGAACACACTTATTTGGGAATATCTCCGAAATCATTCATTTTAGGAACTTAAAAAGTGTGTTTCGGGGTCCCTACAGGACCTCCGAGTATTGTTTCTCGTATCTGGTGGCTTAAAATGAGCTAAATCCGAACTTTGTATCGACTGTCCTTGCTCAGTGCCAAAGGGCCGAAAAAAGTCACTTACAAATTAAATTTAAAAAAACCGTTTCTTAGTGGGCCTCTACATACTCGGATCAACCAACATGCAAAATTTCAGCTTTCTAGGTCTAGTGGTTTGAGCCCTGCGTCGATGAGTCAATTTTGGATTGTCAATGCCAAAGGGCCGAAAAAATTCACTTACAAATTGAATTTTCAAAAACCGTTTCTTAGTGAGCCTTTATATACTCGGATCAACCAACATGCAAAATTTCAGCTTTCTAGGTCTAGTGGTTTGAGCCCTGCGGTGATGAGTCAGTTTTGGATTATATATAAGAGATGAGACTTTCCAAGTCGATTTGCTCGTAGAAATATGGATTATAGCTCTTTTTGCGCGTATCAATGTGAGGAGCAATGTTCGTGGTTTCCACTTCGAAGAAGTGGGAACCGAACCCAGCGTTTTGAGGCCCTAAAACGAACGGTTTTCGAGATATTGCCAGAAAACTATCCCCGGTCTGCGATATTTCAGCGGTTGCCATAGTAACGTTGATCTGTTTCTCAGAAGGAACACAGTTATTTGGGAATATCTCCGAAACCATTCATTTTAGGAACTTAAAAAGTGTGTTACGGGGTCCCTACAGGACCTCCGAGTATTGTTTCTCGTATCTGGTGGCTTAAGATGAGCTAAATCCGAACTTTGTACCGACTGTCCTTGCTCAGTGCCAAAGGGCCGAAAAAAGTCACTTACAAATTGAATTTTCAAAAACCGTTTCTTAGTGGGCCTCTACATACTCGGATCAACCAACATGCAAAATTTCAGCTTTCTAGGTCTAGTGGTTTGAGCCCTGCGTCGATGAGTCAATTTTGGATTGTCAATGCCAAAGGGGCGAAAAAAGACACTTACAAATTGAATTTACAAAAACCGTTTCTTAGTGAGCCTCTACATATTTGGATCAACCAACATGCAAAATTCAGCTTTCTAGGTCTAATGGTTTGAGCCCTGCGGTGATGAGTCTGTTTTGGATTATATATAGGAGATGAGACTTTCCAAGTCGATTTGCTCGTAGAAATATGGATTATAGCTCTTTTTGCGCGTATCAATGTGAGGAGCAATGTTCGTTTTCAGGCCCTAAAACGAACGGTTTTCGAGATATTGCCAGAAAACTATCCCCGGTCTGCGATATTTCAGCGGTTGCCATAGTAACGTTGATCTGTTTCTCAGAGGGAACACAGTTATTTGGGAATATCTCCGAAACCGTTCATTTTAGGAACTTAAAAAGTGTGTTTCGGGGTCCCTACAGGACCTCCGAATATTGTTTCTCGTATCTGGTGGCTTAAAATGAGCTAAATCCGAACTTTGTACCGACTGTCCTTGCTCAGTGCCAAAGGGCCGAAAAAAGTCACATACAAATTGAATTTTCAAAAACCGTTTCTTAGTGGGCCTCTACATACTCGGATCAACCAACAAGCAAAATTTCAGCTTTCTAGGTCTAGTGGTTTGAGCCCTGGGTCGATGAGTCAATTTTGGATGGTCAAAGCCAAAGGGCCGAAAAAAGTCACTTACAAATTGAATTTTCAAAAACCGTTTCTTAGTGAGCCTCTACATACTCGGATCAACCAACATGCAAAATTTCAGCTTTCTAGGTCTAGTGGTTTGAGCCCTGCGGTGATGAGTCAATTTTGGATTATATATAATTGATGAGACTTTACAAGTCGATTTGCTTGTAGAAATATGGAATATAGCTCTTCTTGCGCGTATCAATGCGAGGAGCAATGTTCGTGGTTAGAAGTGGGAACCGAACCCCGCATTTTAAGGCCCTAAAACGAACGGTTTTCGAGATATTGCCAGAAAACTATCCCCGGTCTGGGAAATTTCAGCGGTTGCCATAGTAACGTTGATCTGTTTCTCAGAGGGAACACAGTTATTTGAGAATATCTCCGAAACCGTTCATTTTAGGAACTTAAAAAGTGTGTTTCGGGGTCTCTACAGGACCTCCGAGTATTATTTCTCGTATCTGGCGGCTTAAAATGAGCTAAATCCGACCTTTATACCGACTGTCCTTGCTCAGTGCCAAGGGACGAAAAAAGTCACTTACAAATTGAATTTTCAAAAACCGTTTCTTAGTGGGCCTCTACATACTAGGATCAGCCAACATGCAAAATTTCAGCATTCTAGGTCTAGTGGTTTGAGCCCTGCGTCGATGAGTCAATTTTGGATGGTCAATGCCAAAGGGCCGAAAAAGGTCACTTACAAATTGAATTTTCAAAAACCGTTTCTTAGTGAGCCTCTACATACTCGGATCAACCAACATGCAAAATTTCAGCATTCTAGGTTGAGTGGTTTGAGCCCTGCGGTGATTTGTCAGTTTTGGATTATATATAAGAGATGAGATTTTCCAAGTCGATTTGCTCGTGGAAATATGGATTATAGCTCTTTTTGCGCGTATCAATGTGAGGAGCAATGTTCGTGGTTTCCACTTCAAAGAAGTGGGAACCGAACCCAGCGTTTTAAGGCCCTAAAACGAACGGTTTTCGAGATATTGCCAGAAAACTATCCCCGGTCTGCGATATTTCAGCGGTTGCCATAGTAACGTTGATCTGTTTCTCAGAGGGAACACAGTTATTTGGGAATATCTCCGAAACCATTCATTTTAGAAACTTAAAAAGTGTGTTTCGGGGTCCCTACAGGACCTCCGAGTATTGTTTCTCGTATCTGTTGGCTTAAAATTAGCTAAATCCGAACTTTGTACCGACTGTCCTTGCTCAGTGCCAAAGGGCCGAAAAAAGTCACTTACATATTGAATTTTCAAAAACCGTTTCTTAGTGGGCCTCTGCATACTCGGATCAACCAACATGCAAAATTTCAGCATTCTAGGTTGAGTGGTTTGAGCCCTGCGGTGATTTGTCAGTTTTGGATTATATATAAGAGATGAGATTTTCCAAGTCGATTTGCTCGTGGAAATATGGATTATAGCTCTTTTTGCGCGTATCAATGTGAGGAGCAATGTTCGTGGTTTCCACTTCAAAGAAGTGGGAACCTAACCCAGCGTTTTAAGGCCCTAAAACGAACGGTTTTCGAGATATTGCCAGAAAACTATCCCCGGTCTGCGATATTTCAGCGGTTGCCATAGTAACGTTGATCTGTTTCTCAGAGGGAACACAGTTATTTGGGAATATCTCCGAAACCATTCATTTTAGAAACTTAAAAAGTGTGTTTCGGGGTCCCTACAGGACCTCCGAGTATTGTTTCTCGTATCTGTTGGCTTAAAATTAGCTAAATCCGAACTTTGTACCGACTGTCCTTGCTCAGTGCCAAAGGGCCGAAAAAAGTCACTTACATATTGAATTTTCAAAAACCGTTTCTTAGTGGGCCTCTGCATACTCGGATCAACCAACATGCAAAATTTCAGCTTTCTAGGTCTAGTGGTTTGAGCCCTGCGTCGATGAGTCAATTTTGGATTGTCAATGCCAAAGGGCCGAAAGAAGTCACTTACAAATTGAATTTTCAAAAACCGTTTCTTAGTGAGCCTTACATACTCGGATCAACCAACATGCAAAATTTCAGCTTTCTAGGTCTAGTGGTTTGATCCCTGCGGTGATGAGTCTGTTTTGGATTATATATAAGAGATGAGACTTTCCAAGTCGATTTGCTCGTAAAAATATGGATTATAGCTCTTTTTGCGCGTATCAATGTGAGGAGCAATGTTCGTGGTTTCCACTTCGAAGAAGTGGGAACCGAACCCAGCGATTTAAGGCCCTAAAACGAACAGTTTTCGAGATATTGCCAGAAAACTATCCCCGGTCTGCGATATTTCAGCGGTTGCCATAGTAACGTTGATCTGTTTCTCTGAGGGAACACAGTTATTTGGGAATATCTCCGAAACCGTTCATTTTAGGAACTAAAAAGTGTATTTCGGGGTCCCTACAGGACCTCCGAGTATTGTTTCTCGTATCTGGTGGCTTCAAATGAGCTAAATCCGAACTTTGTACCGACTGTCCTTGCTCAGTGCTAAAGGGCCGAAAATAGTCACTTACAAATTGAATTTTCAAAAACCGTTTCTTATTGGGCCTCTACATACTCGGATCAACCAACATGCAAAATTTCAGCTTTCTAGGTCTAGTGGTTTGAGCCTTGCGTCGATGACTAAATTTTGGATTGTCAATGCCAAAGGTCCGAAAAAAGTCACTTACAAATTGAATTTTCAAAAACCGTTTCTTAGCGAGCCTTTGCATACTCGGATCAACCAACATGCAAAATTTCAGCTTTCTAGGTCTAGTGGTTTGAGCCCTGCGATGATGAGTCAGTTTTGGATTATATATAAGAGATGAGACTTTCCAAGTCGATTTGCTCGTAGAAATATGGATTATAGCTCTTTTTGCGCGTATCAATGCGAGGAGCAATGTTCGTGGTTCGGAACCGAACCCAGCGTTTTAAGGCCCTAAAACGAACGGTTTTCGAGATATTGCCAGAAAACTATCCCAGGTCTGCGATATTTCAGCGGTTGCCATAAAATCGTTCTCAGAGGGAACACAGTTATTTGGTAATATCTCCGAAACCATTCATTTTAGGAACTTAAAAAGTGTGTTTCGGGGTCCCTACAGGATCTCCGAGTATTGTTTCTCGTATCTGGTGTCTTAAAATGAGCTAAATCTGAAATTTGTACCGACTGTCCTTGCTCAGTGCCAATGGGCCGAAAAAAGTCACTTACAAATTGAATTTTCAAAAACCGTTTCTTAGTGGGCCTCTACATACTCGGATCAACCTACAAGCGACATTTCAGCTTTCTAGGTCTAGTGGTTTGAGCCCTGCGGCGATGACTAAATTTTGGATTGTCAATGCCAAAGGGCCGGAAAAAGTCACTTACAAATTGAATTTTCAAAAACCGTTTCTTAGCGAGCCTTTACATACTCGGATCAACCAACATGCAAAATTTCAGCTTTCTAGGTTGAGTGGTTTGAGCCCTGCGGTGATGAGTCAGTTTTGGATTATATATAAGAGATATATATATGTGTATCAGTTTCTTGTGGACACGATAACTGCCGTAATTTTGCACCAATCACTTTGAATTTTTTACCGAATATGTATACCTATAATATCTCGGTCGAGTTCGTTACTGGGTTAAATCGGTCGAAGGGGATGAAAATGGGGGGCTTTTTTTTCTCCAAAAAGTGAAATATTGCTACAACTCTCTTAATATGTGAAATATCGAATCCATTCAACGTTCATACTATGTGTCGGATAAAGCCCAAAAATTTATGATTGAAGAGTTTTTTATAGCACCAACCATTGACCAAAGGGGTGGGAAAAAGTGGGTTTTTCGGGAAACATTAATCATATCTCTCTAAATAGGCACAAAATCAAAACCGTACAAAATGGAAAATATTCCCCTAATAATTACCTAAAACTTTTTCTGAAGGAATTTTTGATATGGCCCACCATTATGCCAAGGGATGAGAAAAATGATTTCGTAATTATAAGAAAATGCCAAGAGCTATCTGTGGTTGCCATGGCAAGACTACTAAATTGATGAGGGATGAGCCATCAGACGTTGCCAAGACAACGCACTTGCACGAGATCAGATTCATATTTCCATCTGACTAAGTGTGAAGCGGCTTCGGTGACGTAACTGGTAGCATGCTGAATGTCTATGCCCAAGGTGGCGATTTCAAAGCCGGCCGAAGTCGTCGGATTTTCTAAGAGCGCTAAAAATAGCTCAGTATGCTTTCCTTTGGAGGAGAAGTTCCAACGTTCGTTGCGAGTTGCTGGTTGCGGTGGCATCTAGTAGCCAAGTTCACAACTAGGTGTCGTTGACGGTAGTACCTGGTAGCAACATTAGGAACTACTGCTTGAAATTGACCGTCTGCAGTCCTTACCTGAATTAGAGACTAATACAGCCATCCCAAAGTGCACGGGGTTACATGACCGTGTTGTCGCAGCTCCTAAACTGAGGAAACAACCAAAATCTCTGCGGGAGATATAATTTTGCGTGAAGAAGTAACTGACTGTTACATAGTTACACATCAGTGTCGAAACCTTGCATAAGGACAGTGTGACCACAAGTATAAAAATGGACCCCAAATGACAAGAAGGTTACCGTTCCCATAAGACAATAAAATGTTTAAAATAAGCATAAAATGACGAAAAACGAAGTTAATTAAGCTCCAATTATAAAATACCTTCTCGCAATAAATGAGGTCTGATCCTTCTACGAAAACCTGCATATTCTGCCTATTTTCGCCTATCCCCAAATTTGTCCGGTGAAATCTACCCTCGCCTTCCGGCGTGCCGAGAGGACTCTTTTTAAATGGTGTTTTGATATATTAATGCCAATTAATGTTAACGTTTTATTTACAAGTATTGATTGATTGATTGATTGATTGAGTGATGGGTTATTTTGTTTGTTTTTAGGTGTCGCCATGTGCCATTAACGTAATGAACAGACAGAGAACAAGCATGCATTATGCTTTAAAGTACTCTGTGCTCTTGTGCAACGTTAATAACTTACAATAAGAAAAAGTTTTATTATAACACATGGCGTTAGTACCAAATACAACAAGTGAGCAAGTTGGTTTACCACGAGGGTTAGATTTAAAATCAGAACATGGTCGTTGGTTAACATTTGAATCCTGGCATGTAGGCTTTTTTTCAACACATAAACTTGCAAAAGCTTTTTTTTTTTTTTACTTGAACCGAGAAGATGTGGTGCGTTGTGTGTTTTGTCGTATTGAACTTTCACACTGGGAAGAAGGGGATGATCCCTTTAGAGACCATTTGCGATGGTCTGCTCATTGTCCTTACATGCTTGGAAAACAAGTGGGTAACCTACCAGTGTATTCATTTTTCCGAACCACAAGGCCATTGGCCGCTACTTACGTTGCTGAATCACAAATAAATAATAATAATAATGATGTATTACCAGCCAACGGTAGTGTCGATATATGTGGTCCATATGCCATAGACAGTGTTGAATTGGCATGTGCTTTTGAAAAATTGGGAGTTTGCAAGACTATAGCACTAGCACACCCAGAGTACAGCTCTGTTGAAAAACGTTTAGAATCTTATAAAAATGTTTGGCCATTAATATTAAAACAACTTACCAAACAGCTAAGTGAAGCTGGATTTTTTTTATACTGGTGAAGGGGATAAAACAATATGTTTTTATTGTGGAATTGCTTTAAAGGATTGGCAAATGACTGATGACCCTTTTGTGCAACACGCTCGTTGGTTAACAAACTGTAAATACATGGTATTGCTTAAAGGTCAGGGATTTGTGAACACTATTCGTAAAGAAAACGTGATTGCAGCACAAGACATAAAAATGCCTTTAGAGTTAGAACACGCGGAGCAAATACAAGAGGCCGAAAGAAAAGACTTGTCTTACGAACGGATACAAAAGTGTGACCAACAAATATGTAAAATTTGTTATCAAGATGAACTAGGTGTTGTATTTTTGCCTTGTGGACACATGATAGCATGTGTCAAGTGTGCATTGGAACGTAACACTTGTGTTATATGCAGAAAAGTAGTATCTGCTACAGTTAGGGCATTTCTTGCATAACTAGTATAATTTATTAGCCATGCATAGTGCAAAATCCCTAATTGCACAATATTATTAATGCTGTTTTAGAGTGTAATAGGTATGCTTATGTTTTGTTTATAGACTACTACAATGAATGTTTTGAATGCTGTGGGACAATCATGTGGCTTAGAGACAAAGAAGCTCAGCGAATTGCCAACGCATATTCCATTCCGCATTATCAAGATTCGGAAATTGAAAACAGCATATGGTGATCGTGTACTTTGTGTATGTGAAAACTTTGAGACATTTCTGCCTATACGGTTTCATGATATGTTTTTGATGAAGTCAATAATGCTGTGCAACCTGTACATTTAATTTATGAAGGTTTTAAAAACAATAGGTGCATGGTTCGTTTTAATTAAATAAAAAAACAAATGTCAAATAATAATAATAATGGAAGATATAAGCGATGACAATGGACTGAAAGAAAAATATGTGTATAGAATAATAATGTTTTAGTTTTTAGTATCGTCTTAAAACATATTATCATGAAACCAATAACTTGTATATAAAGTTTGTAAATAAATGCAAAATGATGTTACAATGCTGTTTTATTTTATACAAAGTTAGTATATTTAACATTACTGAGTATACATGATTATGACAATAGATGCACACTGAATACAAGCCTTTCTATGTTTACAATAGTCTGTTATAATTTTAAACACAAGGCTTGTTGTAGATCATTTTATAGCAATGTCCATTCACTGTTGTTTTCGAAAAATGGGGAAGCCGCAATGGTTGTATAGGCATAAAAACCTTATTGCTATTACTATTTAGTCATTTTGATCCTCTTGCATATCATGAGCAGAGGACCTAGTTGTTCCACTCTATAAAACGACAACAACAACACTACCTCTTGCATAGTTTGTGATGTTGATGGCTCTTGCGACATGGAAAATGGATTAAAAATAACTTTTAGAACAGGGATTAAACGTTGCTCATTAAACAATGCACTATTTTGAGTAGCAATATGGTTTTTTTTGTCGACGGCAACTGTGTTTCATGCAGTACACTACATTGATGATCACTGACACTTAAAACCTCACTATATTTACTTTTTAGGCCACCACGACAATGTTTGTAACGTTGCTTTGAACAACGGCAAATAACAGTTCCATTTTTATTGGTTCGTTTCACAATATATGAATATCCTTTAGAGTATGTGAAAGGCTTACCATACCTAGTCACTGATACTTCCATGTCAACTGTCAAGCATAGACTAAGCTCTAGTAAAGTCAACTTGGTAATAAGAATAATAGTTTAATGTGAGAGCAAATATGGATCCAAAGAGTTCAGGTAAAAGTGGAAGCAAATAAGCAAATATAAGAACCAAGAGTGGGGGTAAAAGTGGTCGCAAAGTGGTAGACCCATTACACAATAATTTCAGCACGACGAAGCTCTTGTTCAATTTCTTTGATTTCCCAATCGTGACCGGTATACCCAGCTTGTTGTAAAGCATGCAATTGTCGAAACCGTTGAATTAGCTTACTGGGTTTGTTCCAGTATACAAATTTAGCAAATGGATTTTTAGGTGTAAACAAAGCATTACCATTATCATTATCATCATCATCATCATCATCATCATCATGATCATCATCATACTGATCATCATTATCATCATGACCATCATCACTACTATTACTATATAGTCCTTTTTGATCCTCTTGCAATACCACTTCATTTATATTCTGAGTTGATTTTGATAGTTTTGAGGGTTTCTTGGACGTTGACAACTGTCTTAACATGACTTATTGAGGACATGGTAAGTCCTTTTGAACAAACATTGCACTATCATTAGTAGCAATATCGTTTTCCAACATATCCATTAATGTATTTAAAGGAAACAGTTTTTAGTTGGCTTTCTCTAATTGTTGCTGTTGTTTTCTGCCAACAGGTACTTACTGCGTATGACAAGGCTGTACACTCGTGGGTTAGACAGCCTTTCTTGCTAAGGGTCTCATATATACCCTAAACATGGCTATACATGTTAGTTCTGAACATTTAGTGGTTAATTGTATATTGAGTTTAAATAGAGAACTTATACAAGCACGTCTTGCATGTGGTTAAACTTCACAAGTGTCACATGCAACACGCAAAGTATGTTTCCACTACCTAGCGGTAAATATGAGCACTACCTGTACTACTAGCATTGTACCTAGCGGAGGATATGAACACTTACTAGTAATATCCATAGTGAGCTGAGGTTAGCTTAGGTTAGGTAAAGTTAGGTTAGCCATCAAAATAAGTTACCAAAATAAGCCATCAAAAATAATTGGTTTTTTACCCCTGAGGTCTTGGGTTCCAACTCGACTAAGCACAGAATTTAATTAACATCTGAGAGTTGAAGGGTTAGGTTAGGTTAGGTTAGGTGAAGTTAAGTTAGGTGAAGTTAGATTAGGTTAGGTTAGGTTAGTGAGCTGAGGTTAAGTCTTTAAATATTCCCTCTCTTTCAACTACTTTCCAACACTAAGAAAAAAATCCACTAAATACATTGACACAAATAACTTGTCAAATAAGCCAATACAAAAGCCAATACTAAAGCCAACAAAAAAAGCCAACACAGAAAGCCAACACAAAAGCCAACACGAAAAGCCAACACAAAAAGCCAACACAAAAAGCCAATACGAAAAGCCAACACAAAAAGCCAACACGAAAAGCCAACACAAAAAGCCAACACAAAAAGCCAACACGAAAAGCCAACACGAAAGGCCAACACAAAAAGCCAACACGAAAAGCCAACACAAAAAGCCAACACGAAAAGCCAACACAAAAAGCCAACACAAAAAGCCAACACAAAAGCCAACACAAAAGCCAACACAACAAGCCTACACGAAAAGCCAACACAAAAAGCCAACACATAAGCCAATATATAAACTTAAGGTAGGTCACTCCATCAGCAAAACAGTTGTAACCTTTGTAGTGTGAACATCGTACTGACAGGTCAGTTACTACTATGGAACTTATTACAAACAACAAAGGTAGGCTACGTGCACTCTATCAAGGCTACTCCTATAACTATAATCGCCAGAATGTGAATGGAATAATATTCTGGCAATGCTCAAAAGAGAGGTCAACAAAATGTCGAGGCAATCTGAAAAGTAACAAGTAGTTCCGTGAAGAACTATACAGCCTATTTTCATATATCCTACTTATGTTAATTGCCACTATCAACATACACAATTTCAGTTTGATTGCTGTAATAGATTCGTAGATATTGAGAACCGACTAAATATTTCGGATGGTCGCCATGTTGGATTTTATATATGTAGGTCATAGAGTTTACTGTTACATGCAGATTATTGTGAACGTGTAGTATTCAAACTTCAATCGCATAATTAAGACACAAGAAAAAACAAGATGTTCAGTAAAGAACATATAGCCTACTTTCTCCTAAATGCATGGGTATTGTTATAACTCTTTGTCCTTTTCAAGGAGTATGATTGAATGTTGGTTGTAGGAGCTTGTTGAAATACAACGTGCTATAGGGATATTAAACATGAATATGAGGTGCCCTTTGCTAGTGCTACCTCTGTACCAAATTTCGTTCAATTCGGTTTCACCGTGTTTGAATTGATAGGGGGAATCGATTTGCACACGTACTTGGCCACCATCTGCAAACTATTGGGCTGATGTTCTTGCAGTTTGGTCAGAATATGTTTCCCACATAAAGATATGGTGTTGCAAAATTAGGTAGAGACTAGATTATTAGGTTGGTCGTAATTATATTTTAGCTTTTAACATTTGGGTGGCCGCGATTACGTTTCCATCAAGATAGCGGTGATATAAAACATGACACTGAGGTGCCCTTTGCTAGTGCTACCTCTATACCAAATTTCGTTCCATTTGGTTTCAGCGTGTTTGAATTAATAGGGGGAATTGATTCTGACACAAAGATGGCCGCCATCCGCAAACTATTAGGCGAATGACCTATTAGATTGGTCAAAGGATGCTCCCTCCATTAAGGTATGTAGTTGCAAAATTTGGTAGAGATCGGATGATTAGGTTAATCGTAATTTGATTTAAGCTTTGAACATTCGTGTGGCCGCCATTACGTTTCAGTCAAGATGGCGGCGATATAAAACATGACACTGAGGTGCCCTTTGCTAGTACTACCTCTGTACCAAATTTCGTTCCATTCGGTTCCACCGTGTTCGAATTAATAGGGGGAATCAATTTTGACATAAAGATGGCCTCCATCCACAAACTATTAGGTGAATGACCTATTAGATTGGTCAAAGGATGCTCCCTCCATAAAGGTATGTAGTTGCAAAATTTGGTAGAGATCGGATGATTAGGTTAATCGTAATTTGATTTAAGCTTTGAACATTCATGTGGCCGCCATTACGTTTCAGTCAAGATGGCGGCGATATAAAACATGACACTGAGGTGCCCTTTGCTAGTGCTACCTCTGTACCAAATTTCGTTCCATTCGGTTCCACCGTGTTCGAATTAATAGGGGGAATCGATTTTCACACAAAGATGGCCGCCATCCGCAAACTATTACGCTGATGACGTATTGCTTTGGTCAAAGGATGCTCCCCCCATAAAGGTATGTTGTTGCAAAATTTGGTAGAGATCGGATGATTAGGTTAATCGTAATTTGATTTAAGCTTTGAACATTTGTGTGGCCGCCATTACGTTTCCGTCAAGATGGCGGCGATATAAAACATGACACTGAGGTGCCTTTTGTTAGTACTACCTCTGTACCAAATTTCGTTCCATTCGGTTGCACCGTGTTCGAATTATTAGGGGGAATCGATTTTCACACAAAGATGGCCGCCATCCGCAAACTATTATGCTGATGACCTATTGGTTTGGTCAAAGGATGCTCCCCCCTTAAAAATATGTCGTTGCAAAATTTGGTAGAGATCGGATGAATAGGTTAGTCGTAATTTGATTTAAGCTTTGAACATTTGTGTGGCCGCCATTACGTTTCCGTCAAGATGGCGGCGATATAAAACATGACACTGAGGTGTCCTTTGCTAGTGCTACCTTTGTACCAAATTTCGTTCAATTCGCATTCACCGTGTTCGAATTGATAGGGGGGACAGACATTCAGAGTACACACACTCACACACACACAGACACACAGACACACACACACACAGACTCACACACACACATACACACACACAGACAGACACACTTTTTTCGCCCTGTGTTGATCTCATAAGTCTACTTTCATTTTTTGAAAAAATCGAAAGTAGGCTAACAAGGAGATTTAAAATTTTTTCACAGCTACCATCTTGAGGTTATGGAAACAATTGAAATAAATTAGATGCCATTGGATTAACATTCGGATAAAGATTTACTGTACCAAGTTTCACTGCACGCGGATGGTTAAATTGCGAGAAACGTCCATGTGAATATTTATAATTCGCGTCACCGCCATGTTGGATTTGTGATCACCAGGTTATTTAAAGTCCTATAGGTGAACTTAAGTTCATAGCCCCTGTGAACATTAAAAAATGCAGTTTGATTGCTAAAATAGATTCGTAGATATTCAGTATCGTGTAAATATTTCGGATGGTCGCCATGTTGGATTGTTAAATGTATAGGCCATAGAGTCATGTACCATTAAAGGAAAATTATTGCGTAGGTTCATTATTCAAACTTTCACTTCGATCGCATGACTACATCACAAGAAATAAAAAATTAATTTTAAAATTCGCACTGCCGCCATCTTGAGGTTATGTAAACAATTGAACTAAATTAGATACCAGTGGATTACAATGTGTATAGATATTTCCTGTACCAGGTTTCAGTGCGCTTGGAACATTAAATCGCGAGAAAGGTCTATTTAAAATGTTCAAATTCGCTTGGCCGCCATGTTCGTTTTGTAGTTAACCGGTTTTTGAAAATCTTATAGATGGAATTCCAGTAGTGCCCTTTATCTCCGTACAAAATTTTAGGGAGATACCGCTAATAGTTTCAGAGATATAGAATGCCGGTGAAATATTTCGCACATCCGCCATCTTGTGATTATGTAAACAATTGAACGAAGTTAGATGTCGGTGCATTACAATGTATATGAACATATACTGTACCAAGTTTCATTGCGTTTGGTTGGTCAAATCGCGAGAAACGTCTATTTAAATGTCGCAAATTCGCTTGGCCGCCATGTTGGTATTGTAGTTACCAGGTTTTCAAAAGTCACATAAGTGAACTTATAGTAGATCCCTCTATCACCATAGAAAATTTCAGGGTAATATCGGTAATAGTTTCGGAGATATTGAATGCTGGTGAAATATTTCGCACAGCCGCCATGTTGGATTGGTGAGTCGTAACAAAATTTGAAGGGCACGGTCGAGGTCGCCGGGAATAGTGCTATGAACTTTCCAAGTTTCATTGAAATCGCTCCTGCCGTTTAGATTTTATTAGGGGGGGACACACACACGAATCACACACACACACACGCACACACACGCGGACAAAAGGTGATCTCATAAGCCTATTTTTTCAAAATTGAAAATAGGCTAAAAATGGAAAGGTTTTAAGTGTGAGTGTTAATCAATGTAGTGCTCAAAACGAACCACGCTTGCTGGTTACAAACAATTATCAAAATGCTAAAAAGCAAGTTCAAGAAAACGATATTGCGGCTAATGATAGTGCAGTGTTTGTTCAAAAGGACTTATCATGTCCTCAAAAAGTCATGTTAAGACAGTTGTCAATGTCCAAGAAACCTTCAACACTATCAAAATCAACTCAGACTATAAATGAAGTTGTATTGCAAGAGGATCAAAAAGAACTATATAGTAATAGTAGTGATGATGGTCATGATGATAATGATGATCATGATGATGATAATGATGATGATAATAATGATAATGGTAATGCTTTGTTTACACCTAAAAATCCATTTGTTAAATTTGTATACTGGAACAAACCCAGTAAGCTAATTCAACGGCTTCGACAATTGCATGCTTTACAACAAGCTGGGCATACCGGTCACGATTGGGAAATCAAAGAAATTGAACAAGAGCTTCGTCGTGCTGAAATTATTGTGTAATGGGTCTACCACTTTGCGACCACTTTTACCCCCACTCTTGGTTCTTATATTTGCTTATTTGCTTCCACTTTTACCTGAACTCTTTGGATCCATATTTGCTCTCACATTAAACTATTATTCTTATTACCAAGTTGACTTTACTAGAGCTTAGTCTATGCTTGACAGTTGACATGGAAGTATCAGTGACTAGGTATGATAAGCCTTACGCATACTATAAAGGATATTCATATATTGTGAAACGAACCAATAAAAATGGAACTGTTATTTGCCGTTGTTCAAAGCAACGTTCCAAACATTGTCGTGGTGACCTAAAAAGTAAAAATAGTGAGGTTTTAATTGTCAGTGATCATCAATGTAGTGTACAGCATGAAACACAGTTGCCGTCAACAAAAAAAATCAAAAAAACCAAATTGCTACTCAAAATAGTGCATTGTTTAATGAGCAACGTTTAACCCCTGTTCTAAAAGTTATTTTTAATCCATCTTCCACGTCGCAAGATCCATCAACATCACAAACTATGCAAGACGTAGTGTTGTTGTTGTCGTTTTAAAGAGTGGAACAACTAGGTCATCTGCTCTTGATATGCAAGAGGATCAAAGTGACTAAATAGTAATAACAATTAGGTTTTTATGCCTATACAACCATTGCGGCTTCCCCATTTTTCGAAAACAACAGTGAATGGACATTGCTATAAAATGATCTACAACAAACCTTGTGTTTAAAACTATAACAGACTATTGTAAAGAGAGAAAAGCTTGTATTCAGTGTGCATCTATTGTCATAATCATGTATACTCTGTAATGTTAAATATACTAACTTTGTATAAAATAAAACAGATTTGTAACATCATTTTGCATTTATTTACAAACTTTATATACATGTTTTTGGTTTCATGATAATATGTTTTAAGACAATACTAAAAACTAAAACATTATTATTCTATACACATATTTTTCTTTCAGTCCATTGTCATCGCTTATATCTTCCATTATTATTATTATTATTATTTGACATTTGTTTTTTATTTAATTAAAACGAACCATGCACCTATTGTTTTTAAAACCTTCATAAATTAAATATACAGGTTGCACAGCATTATTGACTTGATCAAAAACACTCTCCGACATATCATTAATCCGTATAGGCAGAAATGTCTCAATGTTTTCACATACACAAAGTACACGATCACCATATGCTGTTTTCAATTTCCGAATCTTGATAATGCGGAATGGAATATGCGTTGGCAATTCGCTGAGCTTCTTTGTCTCTAAGCCACATGATTGTCCCACAGCATTCAAAACATTCATTGTAGTAGTCTATAAACAAAACATAAGCATATCTATTACACTCTAAAACAGCATTAATAATATTGTGCAATTAGGGATTTTGCACTATGCATGGCTAATAAATTATACTAGTTATGCAAGAAATGCCCTAACTGTAGCTGATACTGCTTTTCTGCATATAGCACAAGTGTTAAGTTCCTATGCACACTTGACACATGCTATCATGTGTCCACAAGGCAAAAATACAACACCTACTTCATCTTGATAACAAATTTTACATAATTGTTGGTCACACTTTTGTATCTGTTCATAAGACAAGTCTTTTCTTTAGGCCTCATGTATTTGCTCCGCGTGTTCTAACTCTAAAGGCACTTTTATGTCTTGTGCTGCAATCCCGTTTTCTTTACGAATAGTGTTAACAAATTCCTGACCTTTAAGCAATACCATGCATTTACAGTTTGGTAAGCAATGAGCGTGTTGCACAAAAGGATCATCAGTCATTTGCCAATCCTTTAAAGCAATTCCACAATAAAAACATATTGTTTTATCCCCTTCACCAGTATAAAAAATCCAGCTTCACTTAGCTGTTTGGTAAGGTGTTTTAATATTAATGGCCAAACATTTTTATAAGATTCTAAACGTTTTTCAACAGAGCTGTACTCTGGGTGTGCTAGTGCTTTAGTCTTGCAAACTCCCAATTTTACAAAAGCACATGCCAATTCAACACTGTCTATGGCATGTGGACCACATATATCGACACTACCGTTGGCTGGTAATACATCATTATTATTATTATTATTTATTTGTGATTCAGCAACGTAAGTAGCGGCCAATGGCCTTGTGGTTCGGTAAAATGAATACACTGGTAGGTTACCCACTTGTTTTCCAAGCATGTAAGGACAATGAGGAGACCATCGCAAATGGTCTCTAAAGGGATCATCCCCTTCTTCCCAGTGTGAAAGTTCAATACGACAAAACACACAACGCACCACATCTTCTCGGTTCAAGTAAAAAAAAAAAAAGCTTTTGCAAGTTTATGTGTTGAAAAAAAAAAGCCTACAGGCCAGGATTCAAATGTTAACCAACGATCATGTTCTGATTTTAAATTTAACCCACGTGGTAAACCAACTTGCTCACTTGTTTTATTTGGTACTAACGCCATGTGTTATAATAAAACTTTTCCTTATTGTAAGTTATTAACGTTGCACAAGAGCACAGAGTACTTTAAAGCATAATGCATGCTTGTTCACTGTCTGTCCATTACGTTAATGGCACATGGTGACACCTAAAAACAAACAAAATAACCCATCACTCAATCAATCAATCAATCAATCAATCAATACTTGTAAATAAAACGTTAACATTAATTGGCATTAATATATCAAAACACCATTAAAAATAAACTGTAGGTTGGCACTAACAGTAACCCATGTACTTATTTTTTTTATAAAGCTACAGTCATTTACATCACCCCTTTAACCAATATATAAACAAAAATGAATGTCATTGTCATTTTGTTCACATTATCATGTTCAATTCTGTGGATATTCGTTGAGTCAATAGGGAACCACCCATAAATTAAATTTAAATTTTTGTTTTTAGAAAATCCAACATGGCCTTGTACTTTTCCCAGTCAACAACAACATAGCCATTAATCAAGAAAGCAATCATAGTCCCAGTCATGTACAGGTAATTAATTTTTTTTGTGTAAGAGTTTTTTTCAGTAGTGGTAAAATGCAATAGCATTTTAAGTTAGGCTTACCTGAGTTTTCAATAGTTCACTGCCTGGAAAACAATGGTTTCGCTCTACTGCGTTTCGGGTTTTCAGCAACTGCTACGGCGGTAAGGCTTTTCTTTCCAAGTTTCTAAAAATAAATAAAATAAACCGCTATACATACCTAAATTTAGGGTAATACATGCATTTCATAAAATAAAATATGAAACAAAGCAAAAATGAAACAAGTTAGTTTAAAAAAATCATCTCACCTTCACTTGTAGTGGCTTGTTGCTGTTTCCTTCTGGTGGGCTCAAAAGTGCAAAGGTTTCTTCTCTCTCAGACATGTAAGGTATACCAGTTATCTGCAAACAAATAAATAAAATCATTAATTACCTAATCAATAAATAATTGCTTGTAAATATATATAAATCAATAAATATATAAATGAATAAATATATACCTACCTAACAACATGGTTAAGTATTTTCCACCAACACCAAAACTGTTAAATAAGACCAGGGGTTTCACGCAGCGCAATGTGTTCAAAGGTAGTCACCTAAGTGAGAGAGGAAATGATAACGACATGTCTTTATATATGTTACGTTGCATGTATAATAATTTTTTCCCACGCTTTGAACATCCTGTTATCAAACATGTGGACAGCTAACGTCCCAGGTCAAATTTCACACGAACTTGTAATTTGTCACGTACGAAGCTAACAGGATGTAACTTGTTTAGCGTACATGTCATCTCACACGTGTTCACATGCATTTCGCTCTTCCCTGCCACCACGATTGCCAGATTATTTAACCTTGAAGCGTCGTCCGCGTCTTTGTCATTTTCCATTGCACCTGTTGTCAAGTCAGATCAGCGCATTCCAATAAGCTCAAATGACATTCACCTCCTGCTCGTCTGCTCCTCTGCAAGTTTGTTTTCTGTACTCGCTTCGACCTTCATAGAACCAAGTTCTCATCACCGTTTACACGTTAAAGATCATCTTCGGGGGGGGGGGGGGGGGTAAAATACCAGAAAAATCGAACCCTCGCTCTGTCATAAACCGACCCGCCGAAATATCGATTGTTCTATTGAGCACAGCTACCATGGTCAGGGACAGGTTCGTTGAAACACACACACACCCAGCAGTATCGTCTCTCTGAACAACCACGCTTCATGAACATTTTAAACAGGTAAAGAAATTTGTGTTTTAACAAATGTGTCGTTAGGCCCTTTGTCAAAATTTCAAACATAGTTTCAAACAGGGGGCGTTAGCCCGAGTCCTAGGACACCTCGAACACGACTCTAGCGTTATTGGTTTGCGAAATAGAGCACGGTTCTACCTCAACATGGTTTTTCATTCCTGCTCAACACGAACATTCTCAGCAAAAGGACAATGCGAGGAAAACATAACACCTCATACAAGTCTCTAGGCTAATTGGTTCGTGAGATATCGGCAAAAATCACAAAAAAAAAACAAAATTGTTTACCCCAAAATCGAGTTTTCATTTTTTTTAAATATAACGAGTGGTCCATAGCAAAGAGGACGTCACCCCGAGTCCTTGGACCCGTCGTACACGCCTCTGGCATAATTGGTTCGCGAGATATAGCAAAAGGTTTAAAATCACGGTTTTACCCCCCAAAAAAACCATGTTTCCAGATTTTCCCCTTTTCGACACCAACATTCCCGTAAAGAGCACAACGAGACGAAAAAAACGAATCCAAGCACACCCTCCTAGCATGACTCCTTCCATTCCAAGGTCGCAGGGGCTCACAACTTCCTAAGTGTAGCAGAACCCGTGTTACCACAATACTACAGTTTTTATCCTAGAGACTTGACATTTATTTTTGGGCTAAAGGGGGTAGGGACCATTCATTTATGTCAAACAAACCTTTTTGTAAACTTCCTAGTTTCCAAAATATAGGATTTTCAAAATTCGAGTGTTTTCAAAAAACATAAAAAATAAAAACGTTTTATTACAAAAAATAAAGGTCATAAGGACCATTCGTTTGAGCCATGGCACAACGTTCTACCATGTTTTGTTTTCAAACTATCACCAACTTTCGAAAAGAAAAATTTTCAAAAAAAAATTGAAAAATATAACGAGTAGTCCATAGGAAAGATGACGTCAGCTCGAGTCCAACGACACTTTATTTGTCAATATCCGACCATGGGTTCACGAGATATGAATAAGCTAAAAGTGTGTACTAACTTTTTGAGCACCTTGTGGGCTAGAACTCTCACTACTCCACTACTCATGACTTATGAAATGACGTCCGTATTAACATTTATATTGAAAATTCTGCCCTTTATCATTCCCATCTCTGTGAGGTCAAAACTGGGATGGGCTGAGTCTCTAAGTGGGCGGCAAATGGTTTCTTTCGCTGGATGCCCGCCCTGGCGCCAGAAAACTACTTATAAATCTGAGAGGCACCTGTAAGTGCAATTTGACGTGCTTTGCAGCAACCGGCAAATCGGATAACTACCAAATCTTTTCCAATATTCAGTAGTGAATGTGCTTGTGCGTAGGGGCACATATGCAGGTTGAATCAAAATGAATATCGGGGTCTTAAGGCATTGCAGTATTTATTACAGTTAACGTACGATTACAAAAAAATTACGAGCCTTAGAGTAGTCGCATATGATGTGTAACATCTGGCATAGAAGAAACCTCACGTGAAATTATTGATACACCGGTATTTTATACTATTATTGGCACAAATATTAATCTATTGTAAAAGGGAGTGTTTTACAGATATTGTAGTTTATAATACGGAACTCATTTTGTTAGATGATTTGTAGCTTTCACCAGCACTTGCCTAAATAAAGAATACGATATGGAGCAACTAGATTAATAGACGCGACACCGCTCATAACCTTAAATTCCTTATAAACAGGTCATCTTCACTCACAGACCAACACGTAATTTCATATGGATTCTGTTAAAATGAGTTATATTGATATAATAAATATCGTTTGAAATGATAATCTGTTAGCAGAAATATCTACCCCGTCCGGGATTCGAGCCCAAGTTCTCTAGATTCACAGTCATAAGCACTAACTCCACGGCTACTTCGACTACTCAAATTTTGTGCACAAGATGGTGACTTATTTCCACGTTCCAATAATACTGCATTACGGAATTAAGTTTCACTTATATTTTGCTTGTTTCGATAATGTTCCTGCGTGAAATTGAGTTTAAAATGCCTTATGAATAGGCTCTCCAGTGAGTAAAGAAAATGTATTCAGTAATAGTTCATGAAGCTTGCTCAATTCTCGTATAACCACAACGATTATATTATATTGATGACTGCATTACCGTTATGTGGGTTATCATCAATATTGAAAGAAGCAATTGTTTGTAACTTTACAACCTGAAACCAGTTGCAAGTTTACCTGATATCAATCCACTTACTTTCAATCTTCTTTGGCCGAAATTGGGCACCCATTAATGATAACAAAGTGTTATTATATTGGAATTGCAGCCAATGGCCATAGTGGGGTATTTTAATGGAACGTCCGTGGGCTCCCATCAAGTTCAATTTCAAGTAGTTCCACTTTGGCTATCAGAGATGCCACTGTCTCTAACACCTAGCGGTAAACGTTGGAACGTGATAGAGCGTTCCTAACCAAATCACCTGCAAATTTAGCTACACACTACCAATTGTAGTGTTTTTTTTAGTCGTTTTCCCTCCAGGTTGGTGGCACCCACGGACCCAGCGAGGGAACTCACCACTACCGCTTCTACGGGCAGTGTCCTAGAGCGGGGAACATCGAATCGGAAGGGATACAACTGGTGAGGTGGGATTGGCATCTCGCCCAGGCGGCCTCACCTGCAAAGCGAACGGGGGCCTCATGAGGGAAGGTAAAGGATGGTTAGGATGGATAGGCAAGGAAGAGGGAAGGAGGCGGCCGTGGCCTTCAAGAAGGTACTGCCCCCGTAATTTGAATTATATTGAGACCACGGTGGCTGTATTGGAACATATGAAGAAAGTTATGGCTGTCGTAGTTGTGACGTGGATATTCATGACGTAGGCACTTTATGCAAGTAGGCTGCTTGAGCTGAGATTCTTGGTGACGTCATGATTTTGTTCGAGAAAGATCTGAGATTTACGACGCAGTCGCAGGGAAACATGGAATTGTGCTGAGGAAGAAGTTACGCGATTGGAGGAGAGACTCAAACCAATGAACGATAGTTAGGAGGGAGACGGAGATTACTGAAACTATCATATTTAATTACTTTTGGCATGCAGAATTGTGGAAAACTATTTTCAGTTATGGCATTGATTTGGAATTTTGAAGAAATTATTTTTGAGTTTTTGAAATTTGAAAATCCGTCAAGTGTTGCCAAAGTTAGAACTTCTAGCGATGACGGAGAAACAAGCTATGGAAGGGATGGATACGCCCCTTAAGAAGTTGATAAAAGGTCTTGCACAGCAGAGAGGAGCTCTCATAGCTCGTATATCAGTTCTGATACCGCATATATATTGCTGATGTTATAGTCGTTTTCGAGTGATAAAGTGAAACAAGTCGTCTTTAGCGTGTGGTAAAGCCAACCGCATCGAACGAGCTTCGAGCGTGCCGCAGTTCCATTTTACGGTGTTTGGAAACTAGGCGAAGTTGAAACGCACTCATTTTCAAGTCTACAAGTTAACATATCAAGAGTTGACTAATGCCTTTAAGCTACTTCTATTGTGCAGTACTATATTAAAGTGTGTAGAAAGGTTGAACATTTTCAAGAATATAATTCGAAAGATATAGGCATTTTAAGACGGCAGACAAAAGTGATTTTCTCGCCACACGAGAAGCACTTTTAAAATATATCACATTGTACGCTACGGCTGACACTGGTATTGCAACAGTGCTACTACATATTGCTTTTGATAATATAACGCTGCATTCTAACATGGAACAAAATAATATGGCAGTTCTTTCAACTATTATAACGGAAGTGGAGATGGAAGACTAAAGACTTTAATGCAATTGGGACATATATCGATGGAGTGAATTAACAGCATGGAACTTCGCTAATCGTCTTTCTACAAAAGCGAGCATGTAGTGAACATCCAACTACACTCATGCATCGTAGTCCAACGCTGAATTATTTCAAATGGCAGTGGAAACATATTCATACTCCACAAATATGAATATTTCTGCGGAAATAACTGCAATAAACTTCATGGCGAATTACTACCAGAACTTCAGGAACTATCAAGAGAGGCCAGGGTGGACCCGGCTCACACAGAAGAGTTTTGCCAGAAGGATGTCTATCGTATACACGGAGCAGTGCAATTTCCGGAGGAGGAAGCAGTTCGATTCTCCGAGGGCGCTGATTCCAGGTTCGAGGACGGAGCACATCTTTTTGGTGAAATGGAACCATCACCAGTCTTCTTTGGAAGATTTTCCTCTGGAACTTCAATCAACAGATAAGGTAGTCGTGAACGTTTCTTGTTTTATTTGAGCCATTTAGCGATGTCTGAGCAACCATTTTCCCCATATTTTTGTCCTATATATTTGCCCCATTTTCTTGCTTGATAATTCTGTACTCAGTACACTTAGATGAGTTACGCCTTTTTCTACGATTTATTAAGACATTGTTAGGTCTTTGGCAGATTTAAATAATTTTGGATCAGTTGAGACTGATAATATATTCTTTCAGTAATTTGCATATTTTTGTAGTCACGATTTGACTGTAAAGTTAATGATTTTCTATGGCAGATTTGAATTCAGACAGCGTGTCATTTTATTAAAGTAATTCTATTCAGTAAATTACTTTGACCAATTTTCTGTCATCCTCAAGAAAGAAGAATAATTAAAAGATTTTAGAGCGTTAAAATCTATTTCTGTATCGACGATCTTGGAAATACTAGTCGTTTTATGAACATGATTGCAACATAGACATTTATCGTCATTACCATTGCATTATAGACAATTTTATGCAATATGAACATTGATTACGATTTATTGAATACACTATAGTAATGAACTTTTGATAGGAATTTTTCTCAATTCTAGATTGGAACAATAATGTTTGCATTCCACAGTATAATTGTATTCTATTCGACTATTTTGCAGTTTAGATGAACTTTGTTTGAAGATAGTATTTTTATACTACGATACTTAGGAGATATTAATCTCAATTTTGATAGACCAGAGAGGCGTGTATAATCGTATTTGCCATTAAATTTATTTTTGTGATTGGCAAATTTTTACTTCATATCGATTCATGAATGAAACCCACGAAGGTTAAATAAAATAACAGTTTTGAAACAATTAATGAATATAAGAATGGATGTATAATCGTTAGTTCAGTGGACATGTAAAAGTCGCTGATGAATAATGCCCTTGAATAATTGAAGGAGGTTCCCACAGTAATATTAATGATGTTGATGAGATTATAAGTGGAGGTTTTGTGTATGGATTATGGAAGATTTTTATGCCATATATATTGAAATATATGATGAATTCTGGGCCTATTTTATGCAATTTTGTGCATTTGAGCGAAGTATTTTTCCGCTGAGTTTATTGTCCAGGTCCTTTGAAAATTAGTCATGTGAAATTACTGTTAAAATTAACAAGAGTGTTAAATAATTTGAGATAACGATTTTGAATGGAGGTTACCGTCACAAATAATAATAATAATAATTATTAAAACTTATTAAACCTGAATATAAGCATAAATATAACTAACCTTCATTGGTCGATTATATTAACCTGATTTGAGTAATTATCAACCGGATAAACGTGTGGTTTAATGTATTTCTAAAATAAATAAATAAATATAAATATTGTAAATAAATTATGTAATTATCTTTAATAATAATTGGAAATGAAAGGAATTAAGAGAGGCGTGTATAGATTTTTGAATTGTCATTTGACAATATTATAAACAATTTGTAATTGTTATAAACAATTAATGAGCATTTGTTATAAACATTAAGAGTTTTGTTAATATACTCTACAGAACGCTAATTATACATGTGGATTATACCATTAAACAAGTTTTGGGATTATTAGAGTAATCCAGTAACATGTGATTGAAGCATTTAAAAGATTTGCGTGTTTATATTTGAGTTGAGTTGAGGACATTTAAAGCGTTTGAAAAGGAGCTAAGCTCTGAAGTTACGAGCATATGCTAGCACTGACCGAACAGGTGGGCCCGTTTGACGACGTGGGCATCCGACTTGTTGAAGGGTGGATCGCAGCTGGCCTGACAACTGTATGTTAGAGGCCAAGGTCAATTACATAACAGGCCTGCAGTTATAAATAAAGTGTGATGTTTATGAAAGAGGAAAACAATTGCTACGTGTCTTGTCCCAATTCCCTCATCCATTCCAAGTGTATTACTGTTATTACGTTCTTTATAAGCAAGTGAAAGATAAAATTTTGTATGTAACGTCTACCAGTCCTACAGGAGGACATGATTATATTGACAATGGCTTCTGATTGCCACGTGTATTTTGTTGAGTTTTTGTTAAAGTCATTCCCTTTATGTGAAATAAATTATTGTACAGTTTAAAGTTTCTTGTCTCCGTCTTGGTTCATTTTGAATATCATGGTGGAGGTTATTGTGTGGGCATACTTTAAGTGATCCAGTTGGCAACCCATTCCCGAGATTAATTTGAAGAGGTAAGTAAAGGTAAGTATGAACCCCCGTATATTTTGGTGTGTTCCACAATAATTTCTTGTTAACTGCTGTGCTCTAATCTCGATAGTATCTGTCAGTGCCATTTTCATTGATGTAGCTGTGCCGGTGCGTTTGATTATTGGCAATCCGATTGAGGGGGCGGATATCTGGCACCCTACTATCCGGATTTACGGGGACAGTACCATCCCGGCATTTGCCCGAAGACGAAGTGGGAAACCACGGAAAACCACTTCGAGGATGGCTGAGGGGGATTCGAACCCCCTCTACTCATTTGGGCCACCCGAGGCTGAGTAGACCCCATTCCAGTCCTCGTACCACTTTTCAAATTTCGTGGCAGAGCCGGGAATCGAACCCAGGACCTCCGGGGCGGCAGCTAACCATGCTGACCGCTACGCTACGGAGGCGACACGGTAGGTTCTTTTACATGCCCTAAATCTATGACATGGGCCCACCAGATTTACTTCTTCTCCTACGAAGGAATAATGAAAGATTTTAACGCTCTTAAAATCCGACGATTTCGGCTGTGTTTGAGCCCGTGATCTTGGGCATAATAGTTCAGCATGCTACTACGCCACCAAAGCCTCCAAATGTGTAGTGTTACAGTCGTAGCTGGAGAGGTACGTTCCCTAAGAACTTAAATCACCATTTTGCATATAAAATACAGTTCTTTATATACCTCAAGACATAATTGTGCACATTTTCAAAGACAGCAGGCTAACCAACTATCTAATAACATGCTCTGGCAATTAGTTTTTTTAGTCGTTTACCCTTCAGGTTGGAGGAACCCACGGACTCAGCGAGGGGCTCACCACTACCGCCTCTACGGGCAGTGTCCTGGAGCGGGGAACATCGAATCGGAAGGGATACAACTGGTGAGGTGGGATTGGCATCTCGCCCAGGCGGCCTCACCTGCAAAGCGAACGGGGGCCACATGAGGGAAGGTAAGGGATGGTTAGGATGGATAGGCAAGGAAGAGGGAAGGAGGTGGCCGTGGCCTTGAAGAAGGTACTGAGACCGTATTTTGTATTTAGTTGGATATAGGTTAAGTTGGCAATAACACTGATGGCAGTACTGCGACATTCCTTTGAAATGCAGGTGCGCGGTAGGACTGTGGCGAGGTTAGGAGCTGTCAGCAACCCGCCGTACAGACCGACGACCACATGTTTGACATTTTAATACCTGTAATGAATACAAGATGGACCCAGCAACACTGTCGTTATTTTGAACACCGTGGTAGAGCAATACACACAATGCAGTATGAAACTAAGATTGGGAAATGCATCCTGTGGATAAAGGAATATAACTGAGAACTTTTATATGAGTATAAATGCATACAGTATTATAACATGTGATTATCGAACTCGGCAATGATACATATATCGATAGTTACTGTCGATCAGAGAACAAGGTGCATTGTGGATCACCTGGAGACAGTAGGATTTGCGGGAGCAAACGAACAGTTGATTAGTGAATACAATTTCAGCCAGGATGGTCACAGAGCTCTCTGGTCTGAGCACATGTACGTGCGTTGCCGTGAAATCGTGTTTGTTCGGTAACGTGGAGTTGATCCGACATATACGTGTTACAGTATAACCCGTGATAGGATTTTCGTCTGATCTTATTATAGTTTCAGACAGTGTTAACCTTCAATTTGAGCACAGTGAACTTGCATTCACGTATGATAACTTCTTCTTAAGCCAATGATACAACAATGTGTTCTACATTGCAGTACAGAATAAACAGCTTTAGCCATGATTGTCATAAATGATATGAGAAGAGAGAGATATTGCTACGATATGAAGATACAGAATATGGGCTAAACACAGACGAGAAATGTAACACATAGCAGCGTTGAATACTCAGGATGATTACCTGATTCCAATATGAGCAACTACAGTATAAGGCTTTATAAGAGAAGATTGAAGAGATTATGAAAGTCTGAATGACAATTTGTACTGCTACATAATGAAACTAGCTTGGCTTACTACATCAAAGTTTGTAGCATTCTCACTTCATTCAACTAGAACTTCAACAAGGTAGGTGGAAGTTTTCTTTTAGTAGACAGTATGAATTTGTCATGCTTTGAATGTTCCTTTTCACCAATTTTGATTAGAGTAGTTAAGAATTACAGATGAGGGCTAGGGTGATTCTTCAATCATTTCTGTCCGAGTATGTAATTCACTTTGTAGTTCAATTTAGTAGTTATTGTAGTGTTACTTTGAATATTACATTGCTTTCATTAAGATGTAATTTGGGAATAAGATATAAGAATATAAATAATTCATGCTTTTGGGCTAATTGCGTGTGTATTTTTAATTTGAACCATACGTTTCGGAGAAACCTTGCCTCCTTTTTCAATTGAAGGAGGCAAGGTTTCTCCGAAACGTATGGTTCAAATTAAAAATACACACGGCATTAGCCCAAAAGCATGAATTATTTATATAATAATCCGGGCCGTGAAAGCCTTAATATGCATATAAGAATATAGTTTGTTGGGATGACAACATGAGAAATTTATAGGGAGAAGACGACGATAATATTATATAAGAATAATTCTAACTCAAGCAGATGTCCCATAATCCGTCGTATACGTGAATTCGACTTTGAACAAATTCTCTGGACTTTTTGAATTTGACTTTGAATATTTTTGAGAGCTCATGCAAGTTTATTGGATAGACATTCAGGTCTATATTTTTTGTCAGATTGAGCATAGACGTGGAACATAGTAATTTCTAGTGTGATTCTTTGCGATTGTGCGAATTTATTTCTGGTAATCCAGATTTTTGAAATTCTTTTGATTTCGACTCCCTTTGTGAGCTCGTTCAGTTTTTAAAATTTTCGTGGATTCTTATGGGAAACTCCAACTTGGTTTAGCGTTCACATCTAATGGTTAATTTGTACCTTCTCAAGATAGGCTCTTTTCCATGCTGTAGTATTCACGTGTTTTCCTTTGAGGAGGATCTCCAGTGGAATTATTTTCAATTATGCGAAAACTGAATCGTTCTTTTCACAGTGGTCGGTCGAGAAGCACGAAAGAAATACTTTATTAAAGAAAATGTAATTAGTAATGATATGTAATGTAAGGAGAGAAATGTTTAAAATATATGTAAGTCATAATCGAGGTGACAGACTTCGAATTCTCACACTGTTATTTAGACTTGTGAATACAATATTTTATCATTGTTCTGATAAAGATTATTCTCGACACTAACTTGTGTAATATTCGTAATGTTTGGAATTTATTAAGAGCTGTTAAGCGATGATATGGTAATAATGGAATTTTGTCTGCGTATTTGAATTGCAATTTAGGAGATATTTGACATATGTGGATAGTCAATATCAATTTTTCCAGCACTGAATTAGCTTTAGAGCTATTGCTGAGTGCACTACGGTGTATTAGTTTGAACGTGAAATTGAGTCACAATTTTAGCTAGTGGAAAGCTAATGTACAATTTTAATCCAACATTTAAGAAACCAAGTATTGCAACAACATCGTTAATATTTGTTAAGATTTAGTAACAACTGTTTTTAGAATAGAGTTTAATTGGAAAGACTGTAATATTAAGACTTGTATAAACTTGAGATAACAAAAATATTGAGTGATAGAAAATCTACTATCAGTGAGAAAGTGAATTGAAATATAATCATGATAATTATCAATACGACGTCCAATTAGCTTAATTGTTTGTCATTTAGGACGGAACGAACTTGAAAATTGAAACCACATAAATGTATATGAATACATGAAATTAACAGAGATGAATAATTCTAGGGGCAACCAATTCTCAGAAATAAAATGTAATTATGTAAAATATGTATATACTAATTGCTAATTTTATCACAAATGTCAAAGATGCCTCAAAATTCATCACGATTGGTCTGCAAGAAATCATTAAAGTCCGAAAATTTAAATAACTAGGGGAATGGATTACCCCTAATTATTCAGAAATAGCTGCCATTGAGAGCAGATGCAACAAATTGGAAGGTGCCTTTCAAACCTGCAAAAACATTTACAAAAGTAAAAGCTTGTCCCGGAACAACTTAAGGATCGGAAAATTCTAAGGAAAATATTAGGACCTGTTAATAATAATGGTACTTACAGAAGGAGAATAACAATGCATTATTTGAACATATAGAAGATTTGGTGAGTGTGATGAGAAAAAGGAGAATGTCTTTCTTTGGACATTTGGAGCGGATGGAGCATCATCGACTTTCATCGAATCCACTCATCAATATCTAAGAAAAAAATCCTATTGTAAATGGTCGATGCAAGTTAAAAAGTACCTAACAGAAGCTCGAATCAATCAAGCTCTGGTTTGGGATAGGAACCTGTTCAGAAAGGCGGTTAAATCAACCAGTAATCTACACCCTTTAACATCTGTGATGCCTCGCCCTCACTGCAAGTGGACGGAAGAAAGGAGAGCAGAACAATCGTCAAGAATGAAGATCTACTGGCAGACAAAAAACAAGCATAACAGTGATCATGTGAGTGAAGAACATTGTGGTCCATTGATGGCCGAAACGTCTAAAAAAATGCTACGATGAATAGAATATTTTTATAAATATGTCAAAAAGGGTTTACGATCATAACACAATAATTTGTGTGTAATTTTTTTTTTGGAACTTCGTTAATAATGATGAGACAATAGGCAGTTTGTGTGGTCTAATTAAGGCGGTTGTTACTTAAAAAAATTTCATGCTTCGGCAGAGGCATAAGATTATAAACTTTTGTTCAGTGGAGTTTCTACTTCACGACACTGAGGTTTCAGTTAATAAACTTTTGTTAAATTTTAAAAATTCATACGAATGACTTGCTGATTTCTATTCGAATTAGAATGTGCTTCGAGAACCAGTGGGTCATTAGCTAGGATGCTTTTTAACGCGCCCGAGATTAGATTAATTTAATTATCTTTAAGAGTCTTGGTAACTCACTTTGGGACATTTTTCATTTTTTTATAGACCACTGGCATCTTCTTATCACATTCTTTTTAATTTTTGTGGTATTCCTATCCATGGTCTATCATTGGTGGTGGTGTCTTGGGGGTTATTTTCAGCCGGGGCTTCCAGATTCTACGATCCTGCATTTTCTTCGGATTTCACCAGGTAAGACCACGTGGATACGGGTGCAGTACCATCCCGGCATTTGCCCGAAGACAAAGTGGGAAACCACGGAAAACCACTTCGAGGATGGCTGAGGGGGAATCGATCCCCTTCTACTCATTTGGGCCACCAGAGGCTGACTAGACCCAGTTTCAGTCCTCGTACCACTTTTCAAATTTCGTGGCAGAGCCGGAATCGAACCCAGAACCTCCGGGACGGCAGCTAACCATGCTAACCGCTACGCTAGGGAGGCGACACGGTAGGTTCTTTTACATGCCCTAAATCTATGACATGGGCCCACCAGATTTACTTCTACTCCTACTAAGGAATACTGAAGGATTTTAACGCTCTTAAAATCCGACGATTTCGGCTGTGTTTGAGCCCGTGATCTTGGGCATAAAAGTTCAGCATGCTACTACGCCACCAACGCCCCCAAACGTGTAGTGTTACAGTCGTAGCTGGAGAGGTACGTTCCCTAAGAACTTATATCACCATTTTGCATATAAAATACAGTACTGTATATACCTCTAGACATAATTGTGCACATTTTCAAAGACAGCAGGTCAACCAACTATCTAATAACATGCTCTGGCAATTATAATTTGTTTTTCTTAGTCGTTTACCCTCCAGATTGGCGGAACCCACGGACTCAGCGAGGGAACTCACCACTACCGCCTCTACGGGCAGTGTCCTGGAGTGGGGAACATCGAATCGGAAGGGATACAACTGGTGAGGTGGGATTGGCACCTCGCCCAGGCAGCCTCACCTGCAAAGCGAACAGGGGGCCTCATGAGGGAAGGTAAGGGATGGTTAGGATGGATAGGCAAGGAAGAGGGAAGGAGGCGGCCGTGGCCTTTAAGAAGGTACCATCCCGGCATTTGCCCGAAGACGAAGTGGGAAACCACGGAAAACCACTTCGAGGATGGCTGAGGGGGAATCGATCCCCCTCTACTCATTTGGGCCACAAGAGGCTGACTAGACCCCGTTCCAGTCCTCGTACCACTTTAAAATTTCGTGGCAGAGCCGGGAATCGAACCCAGGACCTCCGGGGTGGCAGCTAACCATGCTGACTACTACGCTACGGAGGCGGCATAATTAGTTTCTGATTTCTCAAAATATGTGCAAGGAAACAACTTTAGATTTGCCAAACTCCTAGGCCACAATATTTCAGGTAAGTTATTTATGTCAGTGTTACCAACATAGTTCTGTAGATAATGGTAATATTGTGAATAGGTGAATCATTATTTTTAAGGGGAAAAAAAAGAGGCCATTTAGCTGTTCATAGAACTTCTTGTATTTATTTCATTTAGCACATGACACGTGCAAAGCATATATACTGAACCCGCTGAGCTATGGTTCATGTGATATTTTTATGACAGAACATTTATGATGGGATGTTGTACCTTTGATCACAACCAGGAAGCCACGTGGAGCTGAGAGCTCACGCGATACTCTTTGAAGTAGCGTTGAATCGCACTTTTGACTTTGGTGGAAACTGCTAATTATTTATCTGAGTTCTTATTAATTAATTTTATTCTTTCACAAGACTCAGAATATTTCATTTCGTCATGCTGCATTATTAAAACATTTTTTGAGAATGCTATTTTAGCTTAAGGTAAGGTAATACCCTTGCAGATACGCAAATAGGAACGTAAGTAGTCGCTCTACGAATTCGGTTTGGCGACCTACTTCCTTGAGACACCCAGTGACTTGCACTACGTCTGGAGAATCCGCCCAGTATAGGCGTGTAATAGCATTTGTCCTGTAAGACATAGAAGAATATCCGCTTGTTAGCGTTGAATTGGTTATCAGGTGCCATCGTGCACTGGCATATTGTGAAATACTGGTATTTATGCACAGTGAGCCACAGAAACATATTGAAGATAATTATTGGCAAGTATTAGTGAATTATATAACTTTACCGGAACACCACATTTTAGTACCCACGTGTTTGTGGAGGGCCAAATGCCTTGTGGAAAATATACAGGTAAATGTGTTGCAATTACTTCAAATAAGTGTGATTATAATTGTGTAACATGTTTGGATTGCCAGAGTGAAGTTTTTATTTCCAAAACGACGTACATTTTACCGATGCTGCATGATAGAAAAGTAGCGTCATTAGCACGTGCAGAATCGTAGAGCAGTGCTAGCTCACGTATCTATTCACATCCACGAAATTAAGGCTGTGTTGTCAATTATTATCAAAGCCTACAACATTCACGACGAACATTATATTTTTGGAAAGTGAAAGAATGAATTTCATAATTTATTTCACCGTCAACGTGACCAGACTATTCCACACCATGTTTGAATCAGTCATCATGGGCTAATACCATCCTGGTATGAGGGTGATATTTCTACGAGAACTAGCATGATGGTGAAGCTTGCAGAACCGAGGACGAGAAGGAAGGAATCCAAGATGCCATTTCCAGGCATATCCAGCATATTCACGGAGTTATCGACAGGGACGAATCGAACCCTGGTCTTTCGAGGAGTCCAGATGGGAATCCTGATGAGGATAATACCGTTCCAGAGATCCAGAGAGGAATTTGTACAACCCTGGTTATTGAATAGAGGGCTGAGTGATAGCTTCTCCATGTCGTGAGTTTTGACCATCCCTTCTCTTGTTCTAGTTCTGGTGGTATATTAGATTTAATGTAGTTTGTGAATCAACCGCACTCTGTCAGCCATTTTTCTAGGTAGGGATTGTATCTAGTTTAATTTAATGTCATTTATTTCAGTATAGTGAGACACCCTTGGGTCCGACATTTTGGTTAACCCTGGTGCAGCTTGATGAACGTCGTAGAACGTCAAAGCCTATCTTTTGCTAGATGTGACCGTAGTCATTCGAGGCTATTTTGTACAACCCTGTTTGGGGTGATTTTTCAAGTCTTTGCTGACTTTAGTTATGACAATCAGATGTCATGGTTATTTCTTTAACTGCATTCTTTGCAGCCAGTTTTGATACACCCCTGACTTTCGTTAGAACAGTCGTATCAGTTAGGCAATCGACTGTAATTGCCAGTTTTGTAAATGCATTATATTTTCATTTTGAATAAGCTCAGAAGCTATTCTTGGTCAAGTTTGAACCTAACAATTAGAAGGAATGTTTCGTTGCCTAGCATCGAACTCAGTTCCCAACGTATCATTAAGCAGATCCTTGTGTGAATCTGCGCCACAATTATCATTTTTGCTTGTGTCATGTAAGACACGTTTTTGTTTGATGTTGTACTAGCAACTACTGAATTGTATTTTGAGAGCAAAGAGCTCCAGTAATTGTAAGATTACTATCATTTAGACGTCTTTGGTAGAAAGACGGAATTATATTATTCTATTCAGATTTATTGCGTGTTTTTTATACACGGACTCTTTAGAGGTTCATAACCTATGGTAAAGTTTTTTATGAACAGGCCAGATGTATAGTTTTATTTTGATTAAATCGCCGGCCTTGAATAATGTGTGTTTTGTGTCGACCGAACGCAGGAATGTGGTAGCCTGCTGGTGACATAAACTGGTTTTGTAATCCAGTGCCCTTGAGAGCACGCTTCATTTGTTTGTGAAACAGAACGACTTTGACAAGAGACAGAATGCTTGTAGTATTCGCTCTTTCTTTCATTGCAACTTAGCTTATGTAACCCAGTTTTCAACCCTGTCTCAGATCACATGTTCTATAGATTGCTTTTTGTTAGTTGAGCGCACTTCTTGCGTGTACCGTTTTGACGTGTACAATTAGGTCCGGTTTTCTATAGTGAGTTGCAAGCGACCCTGTTAAATGCAGGAATTTATTGTATGAAGGTACTTGTGATTACCTTGTCCGGGAGGGTTCCCGTTGACTAGGTGTTATTGGAAGGTATTAATAATATCGTATGGCCTCGGGTGCCTGGTGCAAGCTTTGTTAATTGACACCCAGAGGGTAGCTTGCATGTCGAATTTCGTCGTTCCTTTGAACGCTATGAAAGTCAAGGAGGTTAGATATCTAAACTCCTTGACACTACAGCGCTTTCAAATAGAGAATAGAGGAACTTTGTGTTGGCGGAAAATCCCGAGATTAATTTTGCCATTGAACACAGCCTACTGAATTCAAATGGGTTCTTTAACATGCCAACAACGTATGACATGAGTATCGTGATTTTTGTCGCCTTCAAAAATCACTTACCATGGTCAGGAGCGAACCTGCAATCTTGGGGTTGGTAGTCCGACACTATAACCACTCACCCACCGTGGAAGGTAACTGTTGTGGACAGGCCTATCCCAGAGTTATTGAATGCGAGCTTTGCGCCGCTGGTAACCCGTGTTATTGTGTGTCCGAGTTGTTATTGCTCGTTGATTTTATTCCGACTGTTGAGTCGAAGCTTTTTGGTGGAGAATGATCTCAGTGTAGACACTCCGTGCCCGAGCTATTGTCAGTATTATTCGCCATAAACCAACGATAAACCTAAACCCACATCTTAACAATAAAACGCATAACTTTGGTAAAACAAAAGCTAACTAATGAATTCTTTCTATCTAACTTTGTTCTGTTGCATCTTGGAACTGTTGACATAGCCGTGCAGTTGAAGGTAATTTCCTTGTGTGGAAATGACTAGGACAGTTGACACTTTTGTAGCGACCTGAAGCATGCGCGAACCTAGAGTTCGTAGCTTGTGGAGCTCAGGCCATGCGATGTCAGACGTGGTCTCAACTACGCATTCGTCACCGTAATTACACACATTAGATGACTATGGCTTACAAAGAGTAAACCAAGGTGTAGGCAGGAATTTAATAAAGATTTGTGTCTATTTCATTACTTATTTATGATGTACTAGTGTGTAAATCCTACATTTTACCTTATTGTGTGCTGATAGCACGTAGTTATTAAGAATGATTAAATGTTTTTCATGGCTGTACACTTAGATTTGTTGTAATTGTTTTCTGTTACGGACGTCATCGCCGTAAATTTTGTTATTAACTGTTAGGACTTAGCTAGATGATTACCGTCAAATGTAAATGTGGGAATGGTATCATCCTAACTTAGATTTGTTTTGCTACCCTGTTAAATTTAAATTCTGATATTAGCTTAATCTTGTAACTTGAACTAGGGACTTGCGTCGTACCATTTTCCTAGTGTTGCTGTTGTTGCTTTATTATTGTGAGTTAGATCTTTCGCGAGGGTTTTCAGTAACTTCTCAGGTAGGGACCTGCTCTTTATTTTCTTTTGTTTATTAGTTTGCGGACTAGCCGATCATAACCCTAGGCTAGGGGCTTGTGAATTTTAATAAATTTTCACGGTGTTTTACTTAAGTCTGGATGTTTAATTTCTCAGTCTAGTTTTTAAGGTGAACCTTTCCTCAGGCAGTCTATGACCATCGTCACCATGTACCACGATCCCCGTGGACTACAGTGTCTCGTGCCGCTTAGCCTATTAGGAAGCGCCATATCTGGGTAAGGAATTGACATACAGACATGTTTGAAGAGTCAAAATTGTAGGAAATTTAACGCTCTACAATAATGTATAAGAATGCTTTTGCGGTAGGACGTAAAGGAAAAACGTTATTGAGGAAAAACCGGAGGAAGGTCGAAAATTTTTGCAGTTTTTACCCCCCTCCTCTTTTAGCACAGGGCCCTCGAGGTCCAAAACTTGAGAAAATGTTAATTAACCATCCCTGAACAACATCCCAAAGTTTGATTAAATTCCGACCTTTTGACACCTAACGCAACTTTTTTCAACCTGTCGACTGGACTAATAGGGGGTCGGGGTGAAGAGTGAGCTGACGCACAGCCTACTTTCCTACGAACATTGCCGACATCTCACGAACGCATGTTTGGATTTTGATGTGTGACGTGTCATAGGACTCGGGGTGACGCCCTCTTTGCTATGAAGAACGTATTTTCCCCCAAACTAAAAACTACCCCTACTAGGGGGTGAAATAGTAATATGAGCTAATGTTTGCCCTAGAGACTTGAAATTTATTTTGGGGGTAGAGGAGTAGAAACGTTTGATTTATATTAAACACACTTTTTGTAATTTTTGTTTCAAAATATCGGCCATTTAAAAAATGGAACTTTTTGTTTTTATCCTAGAGACTTGAAACTTGGTTTGTGGGTAGAGGGGTAAGGATATTTTATTACGTGAAACCAACTTTTTTGAAAAATTTGTAATTTTGGAACTAAAGCTCACTTTCCAAAAAAATTTTGTTTTGTCCTAGAGACTAACATTTGGTAGGGGGGGGGGGGGTTAGAGGGGGTAGCGACCATGGATTTATGTCAAACCAACGTTTTTGTAAAACTCTTAGTTTTCAAAATATAGCCCATTTTGAAAGTAAAGCGTTGTTGGTTTTTAGCCTAGACCCATAGAGACTTGAAACATGGTCTGTGGGTAGAGGGGAATGACCTTTGATTTATGTGGAACAAAATGTTTTGTAAAAATTTTAGTTTCCAAAATATATCCAATTTTTCAAGAGAGTTTTGTTTTATTCTAGAGACTTGAAATTTGGTATGGGGGTAGAGGGCGTAGAGACTATGGATTAATGCCAAATCAACTATTTTTTAAAATTTCAAATTTTTGAAATATCGCCCATTTTGAAAATGATTTTTTTTCTTATTTTTTATTCTAGAGACTTGAAATTTGGTATGGGGGTAGAGGAGGTAAAAACCATTAATTTATGTGAAATCAACTATTTTTTAAACTTTCGAATTTTGGAACTGTAAAAAATTTCAAAAATTTTGGGGGAAAAAAATGAAAAATACACACTATTTTTAACCTGAGATTGGGCTGGATATTTTTTGGAAACAATCAAAAATCAAAAAATCAAAATGAAATACCATTCGGTCACGGTGACAGTATTCCAATAGAACAATCGATATTTCGATGGAACGGCAGGTCGAAATACGACGGTTCGTTTTTTTTCCGATGTGAGTGGCCATGCTTGCAAAGGCATGAGTTGCTATTTCATGAACCAAGGATCGCAGAGGCTTATACAAATGGTTTCTTAGCCACGGTTGCCATGCTTGCAAATGCATGACTCGATATTTCACGATGGCGATGGTTCATGCATTAATCGATATTTTATGAACCATGTATCGCAGAGGCATATGCGATGGTTCATGCATTAATCGATATTTCGCAAATCATGGATCGCAGAGGCGTAGGCGATGGTTCACACATTAATCAATATTTCATGATCCATGGAATCGCAGAGGTGTATGCGATGGTTCATGCATTAATCGATATTTTTCATGAACCGTGGATCTCAGAGGCATATGCGATGGTTCACACATTAATCGATATTTCATGAACCATGGAATCGCAAAGGCGTATGCGATGGTTCATGCATTAATCGACATTTTTCATGAACCATGGATTGCAGGGGTTTATGCGATGGTTCATGCATTAATCGTTATTTCATGAAACATGGATCGCAGAGGCGTATGCGATGGTTCATGCATTAATCGATATTTCATGAACCATGGATTGCAGGGGTTTATGCGATGGTTCAACTCATGCTTGGTGAAAACATGACTGTGATGATTGAAGAAACCAACGTATAAGGATGGTCACCGAGCTATAAGACATGACATTGACAGGGTGTGAGTGTGGAAATTGGAAATGTGAAATGACAACCCCAGGACATGCATTAATCGGGAATTGAACCTGGATTACACTTACCAGTTATCTGCTGCGCTACAATAAGAATAACTTTTGAAACATTTATGTATATTATATGTGTGTGTCTATGATATTTCAGTCTCAGCTCTCAACTACAAATGGTTGGTTGGTTGGTTCCTTAGTTTAGGGGCTGCGACAACGCGGTTATGTAGCCCCGTGTACTTTGGGTGTGTGTAGAATCTGTCTGATAACCGGTGTTAATTGTGACGACTGTATTAATGTGTGTATCTGTTTTTTTTAAATTCAAGTATGGACTGCAACTTTGAATTTTTCAAATAGTTCCTACTTTTACTGCCAAACGCCACCGTCAACGACTACTAGGCTTAGTTCAGAACTTAGCTACTAGACGCCACCGCAGTCGGCTCTTGGCATCGAACGTAGCAACCTAAGAGCGTTGTTTACATTCTTAACCAATACAATTTAGTTTCACACAGGTGTAATTAGTGGAAAGTTTTTTAACATGCCATAAATCTATGACATGGGACCGCCGGCTTTACTTCCCCTCCGAAGGAAGGCATACTGAGGGATATTTAACGCTCTTAAAAAATCCGACGACTTCGGCCGGGTTTGAACCCGCTATCTTGGGCATAGAAGCTCAGCATGCTACCAAATACGCCACCGAAACCGCCCAACTACAAATGGCTCACTGAATTCTCTTTGTGTTAACGCAAAAGTGTAGATTGTGTAATACGCATTATATGACACTTTCGGTAAAAACAACAAACAGCCCGCAGAATGGCGAGTGAGTGTACAGCCTCTATAGAATAATGCTAGCGACTTGAGGTTGAGAGATACTATTCCAACATTTGATCAAAGACAAAGTGTGGAAACTACAGAAAACCACTTTCATAATGACTGAGGTGAGAATCGAACCTCTTTTACTCATTTGGGGTACCCGAGGCTGACTAGACCCTGTTTCAATCCTGAAACCAGAAATTAAATTTTATGCCAGAGCCTGGATTTCAACCTGGGAAAGAGGGATGGGAAGAGTGATTGGGTTTGACAAGGAAGTGGAAAGGAGGCGGCTGTGGCCTTACAGGAGGTATCATTCTAACATTTTGCCCAAAGACAAAGTGGAAAACCACTTGTAGGATAGTTGAGGTGGGAATCAAATCCTTGTTACTCATTCAAATGGCTTAAGGCTAAGGTGACCCTGTTTTACTCTTTATACCACTTTTTAAAATTGTGTGACAAGGCAAATACAAACGTAGACTGGGTTTGATATCACTATCGCCATGGTCAAGCACTTGCATTACGTTCGTTTACAAAAACTTAAAATGAAAAAAGAAAATCATGTTTCGAAAACATGAAATTTGGACACAAAATGAAACAAATGTGTAAACAGCAAAATGGAAAATCCATGTTTGTATTGAGCCCGTCAGACGAGTTGTTTGGGTTGTCACTAACCGCAATAACTTCCCAGACAACTCACCGTCTGGACACATATGCCGAAGGGGATTGGATGTACTTCCTGTTGGTCATTGCGCACGAGGACGCAACATCCCGGGGCGATCGGGCAAACACGGAGTAACGGTGAGAGGACACAAGAAGTACACCACAGAAACACTTAGATTACAAAATAACAACATCCAGACTTATGTGACTCGGATAAAATTTATTAAAAATTGGCAAACACCTAGCCTAGTTCGGAGGGTTAGTTTCGGGTTTATCCCGCAAGCTAATAAAAAAAAAGATAAATGTCGTAAATCCTAAACTGATTGTAAATTGAAATAACCCTCGCGAAAGATCTAATTACAAGAAATGTAAAAGTGGCAAGCTAGGGCATTGGCACGTAAAGTACACCCTACACAAATGAAATAGGTTACTTATAAGAGAAGTTAAGTTAACACCAATAAAGATCAAATAATTTATGATGGTGCCACCCCCTTATTTACTTTTAAATAAGTTAATAATCCAGCTAGAACCTGACAATTACAACAAAGTATACGGTGACTTACTACCGTAACAATCAAACAATTCTAATAAAAGCTATGTGACAACCAGTTTTAAAAAAAGTCAAAGTCAATCTTACTGGCTAATAGGTACACGGGTAAACATACAAATTTACACAAATAAATGAATAAATAAAACACAACATTCAGAAATCTTCCTATTAACAACCTGCGTACACGCAAGAATACTGTTTGTATTCTTGGGTCATCTAGTGTTTAATTACGTTGGCAATAGCGTGATCAAACTCACGTCTTACATTACTTGAGCGTCGAGTGCCACTATTTGAGAACTAATGGTCCGCGACATGCTCAGTCGTCTCAAGATTGTGTTACAAAGTCTATAAATCATTTCCCGCTTGGAAATGTGACTAATCCATGGAGTCGGCCAGTTCGCATTAAATCGCAAGTCATAGAAATTTTACAATCATTATGGTCATCTTAATTAGAATAATTAGTTCTAGTTATTATTAGAAGCATTATTGTTACATTGTCGTAGGTTTATACTGGCTTATTCTCAATGGACATCTCGGCTTAAATAACGTGACATCTAGCTAAGAACATCACTAATTTAACATCGGCTCACACATGGTCGGAAAACACAATAACACGAGTTACCATACTTGGTTCACAACAACACTGTAGGGGCGCAAAGCTCTCCTATACAGTCTTCAGGTAAAATCCTGGACAAACATGGTCGCAGATTCAATATCTGTACGACGGCGCAACAAGAGCGCTAAACTATTACAGAGAAGCCTTAAAAAACGGTGTAAAAATACCTAACATAATAGACAAAAGCTTCTGTTCATTTCATATCAATGCACTCTCCCAGTACTCAAACAACCTGCTTCCTAAAGCGGTAACAATTACAATAACGTCCAATGACGTAAGGAAACATATGACTGCTATAAAAAAAACTGCATAGCCTTGATCCAGAAATAATCAATACATTCCATTCCGTGAAATAATGACGTGCGCATGCGCGTCGAGTCTAACAGTAAACCAGTCGTGTCACTCGAGCGCTGCAGACCCATTACGGTTCAAACATTCAACATTGGGTTGTCAAAGCACTCTCAACTCACATACACTTCACAGGCGTTAATTCAGTCAAAAGAAGTCTCTACCTGTATAACGCTGGCTTATAAACTAAAACATGTAGTAACCAATGATCCGTGGCTCCATTACCACGTCAAAATATCAACTATACACATGTGCAATGTTAAAGTATTGCAAAGATAATAATTTAAAGTTACTTTGAAGATGGACGAAGATATTCCACTCCTCAAATATATACATGTGGGCATCAAAAGAACTTTCGCGTGTCTTATAACTTGACACTAACAAAACAAATATAACCTGTGACAATCCTACAGACTGCTAGGATGTCAGATGCTTGGCTGGCATCTTTAAATATACTCCCATATTAGTTCTATCTGGAACTTATGTGGCTTCAGAGCGCACATCAAGGCATACATTAATTACATTCAAAAGGTCATGACTTCTGCTGGTCATAAAACGATACGGCCATAATAATGCCTACAATAAATCATAAAGTGGCGTGAAAAGGAGGTTCGCTAAAGTGGTCACGAAAATATGACTGAGAAATGGTTGTCCATTGCTCAAAATCCTAAGCTGGCCCATATGGAGGGCTGGCCAAATCAAATCCAAATGACTTGTGGTCCTGCCTATCCAAAATTAGGACATAACATCCTGCGAACACCTTCACGATGCACCAAACACGTGGTGACTAACTCCACTTAAAAAGAACAAGATTAAACTATCTACAAGTCCCTGCCTATCTGGTGTCACTAGTTGGGTTAATTTGACTACTATCTACTCCACCACTGATCAACCCGTACATGAGAAAAAGAACAAACTCACTCAGAAGTCACCATATTCGTAGATCAAAAAAAATTATAAACTAATTTTAAGTACCTACACTTTTAAGAAATTGTATGGTGAAACAGAGACCTGGATGGTTGGGAATAATTCCAAATAACAGCTCGGGCAATAAGGCTTATCCCGTTCCATTCTCCTCCTCCTACGTGTGGTCTCTCGAGCAAAGATCTCCTTCTCATGGTCAGCGATTGGGTTGGTGGCTCCTTGGGCTCCAATTCCCGAAGAATAGTTGGTTGATCCTCCTGCCATGGTGTAGATTGTTTCCTTGCTGAATATTCCTCACATGATGGGTGCTTACTCCATTACACTGACCATTGTCAGCGTGGTAAGGATAGTGTACACGTGGTCGACGTTATGATGCATTGTTACAGATTCACACGTGATTTCCACTGATGTTATAATTAGCACAGTATTATAAAGCAAATCACTGGCTTTACGTCGTAGACTGATTACAAATGGCCATTCCACTGTCTGCTTCACTGAATCTATTTGACACGTGGTGTCAGCAATCACAGATTCGAAAAGCATTTTACATCCAAAAATATCGCACTGATCTGGCGAAAAATTTAATAGCAAAGTGCGTCATGACATGTGATAATATTAAGCACTTGTTCATAAATGGATGGTTTGCAGATCACAGTTAAATCACTGTAATTCAACACCCTCGTAGGCATAAGAAATGATGTTCATACGAAGAAATGTGGTGTTACAAACACAAATATTTGGCACTTGGCATGTGCTTTCGATGGGTTTATCACTGGTTAGAATGTTCACATGCAATTCTAATTTACACGGCGTTTGTCGTAGATGATCGTTGATTTGCTCATCACCTCGTGGGCGAAATATTGTGGTGATCGTCCCGTGGACGAAAATTACTCACTTTTCACTCACAATCAAAGAATACTTTCACGCAGCGAAGCACTGCACACATTTTCCCGAAAGTAATACTGTTCGACGACGTTGTCGGATGCACAAATAATATTCTTCACCACTTGGTGGACTTGAAATATTTTTCGTCACTCACGACGGACAAAACAGCACGTCAGCAATAGACGGCGTCCAAACAGAAAGAGCCGTGAGCTAAGCCCTACCTGCCTCGTGCAGGTCCAAAAGTCGAGTCGTTGACGGTCCATTTCCTGCCACCAATCTGCGGTGTTAATAACTTTTACCTTAAATCAAGAGTCCGTAAACATCGTAATGTTTCCTTAAAGCAGATTTACATTATGGTATAATCTGAGATTTTTAAATGCAAAATAGGTAATAATTGTGCTCAGAATAAAATATTCAAGGTTAGTGTCCAGAGTCAAGACATCTCCCATATTTCCTGCATGCCTCGCGCTGCAACAGGGCGCGTTCAGTTACAATGACATGACATGTTCCTCATTAATTCCAACAAATATCACCGGGCCATGAGCTCACTCGGGCTCATATACAGTATTAACAAAATTTAAAAAAAGAACTTTAAACTAACATTACAAATATTTATAAATGGGAAATTGACAAATGTGTTAACAACAAAGTGGAAAAATCTATGTTTTCATATTATACAATTCAAAAACTTCAACCGACATTTAAAGAATATAACAAATGGAAAATTGACAAATGGCAATGTGTAAAATGTGAAAATAAAGAAAAAATGACTAAATGGCTATCATCATTTTTAAAAAATAAAAAAAAACATTGTGCTCTATGGTTGAAGTGTGAATTTTGTGTTAAAGCTGGGAATTGAACTCAAGAGCTTTGATGTGACAGCTAACTATGCTAACCGCTACGCTACAAAGGCAACTTTATACAACTCTTAATGAACAATAATAAGAAACAGAATAATAAATGTTGATTTTATTTCTAAGGATGAACATGGTAACACTGTTTCTGTTCCACAGTTTGCTAGCCACTAGCCAGCTGCTGGGGTCTTGGAGCGCGATACGGTTGACATTTTGTAATGAGACATGACATGTTTCAAAGTATTATAGGTTGCTGCTAAGTGAAAACGGACCATGTACAAGGAAGCAAGAGTTCGAACCCCCCTTACCTGAAAGAACCATTGCTTTAACATGGCTTAGCGATAATGTATTATTTTGATACTCGATACACAAGCCATAGATAGAGTGTATTACTTAAGTCCACGCTCTCTTTCTAAACTTAGCTGGAGACTTTCGATGGTTAACAATGACATTAATAGTGGGGGGATGTGGTGATAGTAATTAAGAAAAAAACAGACAATAACCATAAAATATTTTTTAATTTAATTTTATAATAGATACACACTGAATACAACTCTCTATATCTTTACCATTGTTTGATATAGATTTTTAAACACGACGCTTGCTGTAGATCCTTATATAACTTTCTCCATTTACTCTTGTTCTTAAAAACTGGAGAAACCGCAATGGTTTTATAGATATAAAACCCTCATCCTCTATTTTTCATCATCATCATTATCATCACCATCATTATCATCATCATCATCATCATTATGAATATTATCAAAATAATTATTATAGTCATTGTCACCATCATTATCATCATTATTATCCTCAACATCACTAGAAATATCCAATTCCTCTGGTTCCTTTTACTCAGGGATCTCTTGTAGAGTCGGCGTTGCTTTTGATATTTTTAAGTTTTATTTGAGTGTTGCCAACTGTTCTAACATAACCTTTTGAGGAGATGATGAATGCTTTTCAACAAAAAATGCACCATCTCGAGTGGCAATATCTTTTTTCTTGGACTTGCTTTTTTTTAACCTTGGTTAGAGTATTTTGTGCATTTAAATGTGTTTTCATTTGAGATTCACAATGATGTTCTTTTGAAGTAAGTACGTTGGAGTCTTTTGTTTTAATCATTCCTCGACACTTTTTGGATCGTTGTTTTGAACATCGCCAAATTACAGTTCCATTTTTAGCCTATTTTCAATTTTGAAAAAATAGGCTTATGAGATCACCTTTTGTCCGTGTGTGTGTGCGTGTGTGTGTGTATGTATGTGTGTGTGTGTGATTCGTGTGTGTGTCCCCCCCTAATAAAATCTAAACGGCAGGAGCGATTTCAATGAAACTCGGAAAGTTCATATCACTATTCCCGGCGACCTCTACCGTGCCCTTCAAATTTTGTTACAACTCACCAATCCAACATGGCGGCTGTGCGAAATATTTCACCAGCATTCAATATCTCCGAAACTATTACCAATATTACCCTGACATTTTCTATGGTGATAGAGGGAACTACTATAAGTCCACTTATGTGACTTTTGAAAACCTGGTAACTACAAAACCAACATGGCGGCCAAGCGAATTTGCGACTTTAAATAGACGTTTCTCGCGATTTGACCAATCAAACGAAATGAAACTTGGTACAGAATATGTTTATATACATTGTAATGCACCGACATCTAACTTCGTTCAATTGTTTACATAATCACAAGATGGCGGATGTGCGAAATGTTTCACTGGCATTCTATATCTCTGAAACTATTAGCGGTATCTCCCTAAAATTTTGTACGGAGATAAAGGGCACTACTGGAAGTCCATCTATAAGATTTTCAAAAACCGGTTAACTACAAAACGAACATGGCGGCCAAGCGAATTTGAACATTTTAAATAGACCTTTCTCGCGATTTAATGTTCCAAGCGCACTGAAACCTGGTACAGGAAATATTTATACACATTGTAATCCACTGGTATCTAATTTAGTTCAATTGTTTACATAACCTCAAGATGGCGGCAGTGCGAATTTTAAAATTAAGTTTTTATTTCTTGTGATGTAGTCATGCGATCAAAGTGAAAGTTTGAATAATGAACCTACGCAATAATTGTCCTTGAATGGTACATGACTCTATAGCCTATACATTTAACAATTCAACATGGCGACCATCCGAAATATTTAGACGATACTGAATATCTACGAATCTATTTTAGCAATCAAACTGCATTTTTTAATGTTCATAGGGGCTATGAACTTAAGTTCACCTATAGGACTTTAAATAACCTGGTGATCACAAATCCAACATGGCGGTGACGCGAATTATAAATATTCACATGGACGTTTCTCGCAATTTAACCATCCGCGTGCAGTGAAACTTGGTACAGTAAATCTTTATCCGAATGTTAATCCACTGGCATCTAATTTATTTCAATTGTTTCCATAACCTCAAGATGGCAGCTGTGAAAAATGTTTTAATCTCCTTGTTTTTTCTTGTGTCCTAATTATGCGATTGAAGTTTGAATACTACACGTTCACAATAATCTGCATGTAACAGTACATAACTCTAGGACCTACATATATAAAATCCAACATGGCGACCATCCGAAATATTTAGTCGGTTCTCAATATCTACGAATCTATTACAGCAATCAAACTGAAATTGTGTATGTTAAATAGTGGCAATTAACATAAGTAGGATATATGAAAATAGGCTGTATAGTTCTTCACGGAACTACTTGTTTTTATTTGTACTTTGACCACTGGGAATTTCTTAACACATTCTTCTATATTGATGTGTCATTATCCCAGGTTGATCCACGTCGGTAAAATTTTTGGGGGTTTATTTCAGTCGAGTACTTCCAGATTCTACCATCCAGTTGTTCCGTCGGATTTCAACAGGTAAGACCATGTGGATGCGGGTACAGTACCATCCCGGCATTTTCCCGAAGACGAAGTGGAAACCACGGAAAACCACTTCGAGGATGGCTTTGGTGGGAATCGAAACCCTTTACTCATTTGGACCACCCAAGGCTGAGTAGACCCCGTTCCAGTCCTCATAACACTTTTCAAATTTCGTGGCAGAGCCGGGAATCGATCCCAGGACCTCCGGGACGGCAGCTAACCATGCTGACCGCTACGCTACGGAGGCGACCTTTTAGGAATGTACTGAACAAAATAATACATATTCAGTATCAGATGGTTTATAGAAACAAGAGAAAACGCTAGTGAAATCGTTGATTTCCACACAAAATATGATAGTTATACTAAACCAATTGTATACCAAGTAGTATCGTATCGCATCCGTGGCGTACTGGTAGTGATCTGGGCTCAAAGGCTAAAGGTTGTTGGTTCAAATCTCTGCAAGTTCAAATATTTTTACTTAATTTTTTTTTGTGGTATTTATTGATTTATGACTACTCACACGCTATAATGTTAAGCATGTATAGTGTGTATTTGCAATCGAAAATATTATATATATACTTATAACACCACATATTTCAACACTCGAATACAGCGATTACTATTCGTTGACCTTAATCCACGGTAGAGTCCATTGTTGTGGTTGATTTTGTGGTTGATTTTTTAGGGGTTTTGCGGCGTCATGCTCTTGTAGCTCCGTTTACATGGGTGTGTGTAGAAGCTGTCTGATAACCTTTATCACTGTGATGTCTGTAGGTTTACTAGTGTGTGTACTTTCATACGAGGAAGGATTTGGGTAGTAATCTGTTGTTGTTTCATTTGAGATGCATGGTCATCATGGCTATTTAGCCCCGTGTACTTGGGTGATTGTTGAATTTTGTCTGTTAAACTGCGTTATTGTGATGGCTGTATTAGTGTGTGTGTATACAGAGTGGACCACCAGCCCCTTATTATTTAGTTTTGTGAAACCCAATTAACATTGCATTTCTCCCGATGGTCGATATTGCTCTGCGCTCTGACTGTGTGACAACAATGTAATTGGGCCATGGGTCTAGCAAAGAAAAGCCGACCGTAAACCTTTCCCCGCCAATTACTACGGCCCATTCTACTAACATATGACTTATTGCTCCTTGAAATAACACACATACACGTAATACGATCGAATTAATAGCTTGCGCCACGTGATCTGTAATAGTAGAAAGATAAATCAACACCATAACCGATGATTTAAGACTTTGACATGGATTTAAACATTTGAGGTGGAACGGCCAATGTAACTATTGCACGTTTAGCGCGCGGTATCTACAAACTGTTGGTGGCTGAGACGGTTAAAACCTGACCGTACGTGGTGGGCGCGAACGGGTAGAATGGTGCTTCGATCCAGTGCTAGGCATACTTTCTTGAACGAAAGCCCACGCTCCATTTTAGTGGGGATGTAACTAAATTGCCACATTTATTCCCTTACGATGTATTTTTTGTGAAGAGTACGTTGAATTTTTCTGATTTATAAAGAGTAGCAGTAGTGCCCGGCTCCGCCCGGTGGGTTTATATGTTTTATGGATGATACTGAATACTACTACAGAACTGGCACATTATACATAAACTAACAGAAAAAAAAAACAAATGTAAAAATATAACTTTTTGTGGTGGTAGTGGGGGTGATACATTCACGTCATTTTCCCGTAATGACAATCTAATAATGAATAGGGAAACGGCTATTTGCTAACTAGAGTACTGACACAATACATCTATCTTACAAACGAATTGATAAATATGATTAGAAAGAGGAGTAAGTGAAATAAAGACACTGGCAAGGGCCTATATCTGACTGGCTGTTAGAAAAGTAGAGACCGATAGTGTCGTCTGTTGTCGCATAGCGCTGTAGGAAAATAATGAGAGCCCTTTGGAAAAATTTAGCTGTCCCGTGCTCCTGAGGTAACAACAGTCTCATTTAGCGCCACATAGCGCTGAAGGATAAGGATCGGAATAAATGAAAGTAAATTTGAAAGCACCAACGCTTATTGCAACTGATTTACACCTCAATGTACTGCACTAACACCATCGCACTTATACAGAGGCATAATATATTCATGATAATAACAGTTTTCAGGGGCCTAAGAAATCTTTTTGTACTAATTACTCCCCGTAACTGCAATTTATAAGCAGAGCAAGATGGAACAATTTTCGCAATTCTGCTCCAGAACACGGGTAAGGGCGGCGTGATGCAGCACGCTTTGTCAGTCAACAATAGACTTATTAAAATATTCTTACGTCCATGAATGGTTCTAGGGCCTTAAAACGTGTTTCTCAAGTTCCTTTTGTCTGTTATTCTAAATATAGAGAATGGGGAGGGTTGTCCAAAATATCAAAAGGACATTGTTACCAGCAGGGATCGAAAGGGTAAGTATACAAAATTTGGTTCAGAGAGTTGAAACGGTGTAGATTTGTGCCAAAGGGCTTCAATGCAAGGAATGGACTGGTCTGTCCGAAATTATTATGTCGACAGTCTTACTCGCAGTATTCCAAAGGGTAAGTATACACATTTTGGTTCAGATCGGTGAAACGGTGTAGATTTGTGCAAAAGGGCCTACATGCAGGAAATGGAGTGGTCTGTTCGAAATTTAGAGTAGACAGTGTTATTCGTCGGGTTCCAAAGGGTAAGTATACAAATTTTGGTTCAGATCGGTGAAACGGTGTAGATTTGTATAAATAACAGACAGACAAACAAACATTGAGTTTTATTTTTATATATTTAATACACATGCTAGTGCAAAAATCACAATAACGCAGGTTATCACAAAATGTCTACACACACCCCCATGTACACGACGCAACATGACCACGATGCCTAAGCACCGCAAATGAAATATTAACTGTGCATACGATAGCATAGGGAATACTACATTCCAATACAATCCTTGATTCACAATCGGTCAGTTTTCCCATTTGTCGTTTAGCAAATTTTACCGGACTATCATGATGGTCGGTTGGTTCTTAAGTTTAGGGGCTGTGAAAACGCGGTCATGTAGCCACGTGTACTTTGGGCGTGTGTAGAATCTGTCTGATAACCGGTGTTAATTGTAATGACTGTATTAGTGTGTGTTATCTGTTTTAGGTAGATTTCATTAGAAAGCTAACTATTGCAATGGGTCCCATGTTTCGACTTCCGGAAAATTTCGACATATCTTCGCGTTTCACATCCCCCAGACCCCAAAACCACCGTCAGTTCAAAAGTTTATATATAATTTATGTATATATATATCAGTTCCTTGTGGACACGATAACTGCCGTAATTTTGCACCAATCACTTTGAATTTTTGTACCGAATATGTATACCTATAAAATCTCGGTCCAGTTCGTTACTGGGCTAAATCGGTAGAAGGGGGTGAAGATGGGGGGCTTTTTTTTTTCTAAAAAGTGAAATATTGCTATAACTCTCTTAATATGTGAAATATCGAATCCGTTCAACGTTCATACTATGTGCCGTATAAAGCCCAAACATTTATGTTTGAAGAGTTTTTTTATAGCACAAACCATTGACCAAAGGGGTGGGAAAAAGTAAGTTTTTCGGGAAACATTAATCATATCTCTCTTAATAGGCACAATATCAAAACCGTACAAAATGGACAATATTCCCCTAATAATTACCTAAAACTTTTGTCTGAAAGAATTTTTGATATGACCCACCATTACGCCAAGGGACGAGAAAAATGATTTCGGAATTATAAGAAAATGCCAAGAGCTATCAGTGGTTGCCATGGCAACACTACTAAATTGATGAGGCATGAGCCATCAGACGTTGCCATGACAACGCACTTGCACGAGATCAGATTCAGTATTTCCATATGACTAAGTGGTTAGTTGGTTGGTTCTTAAGTTTAGGGGCTGCGACAACGCGGTCATGTAGCCCCGTGTACTTTGGGTGAGTGTAGAATCTGTCTGATAACCGGTGTTAATTGTGATGACTGTATTAGTGTGTGTTATCTGTTTGATAATTTAAGTACTGCAACTAACAATTTTTCAGATAGTTCCTACTTTTGCCGCCAAGCGCCACTGTCAACGACTACGAGGCCAAGTTCAGAACTGAGCTACTAGACGCCGCCGCAGTCGGCTCTTGGCAACGAACATATAAACCTAAGAGCGTTGTATACATTCTTAACCTATCCAATTTAGCTTCACACAGGTGCAATTAGTGGAAGGATCTTTAAGATGCCATAAATCTATGACATGGGACCGCCGGCTTTACTTCTCCTCCGAAGGAAGGCATACTGAGGGATTTTTAACGTTCTTAAAAAATCCGATGCCTTCGGCCGGGTTTGAACCTGTTATCTTGGGCATAGAAGCTCAGCATGCTACCGACTACGCCACCGAAGCCGCCGGACAAAGTGTGAAGCGGCTTCGGTGACGTAACTGGTAGCATGCTGAATGTCTATGCCCAATGTCGCGGTTTCAAAGCCGGCCGAAGTCGTCGGATTTTCTAAGAGCGCTAGAATCCCTCAGTATGATTTCCTTTGGAGGGGAAGTTCCAACGTTCTTTGCGAGTTGCTGGTTGGGGTGGCATCTAGTAGCCAAGTTCACAGCTAGGTGTTGTTGACGGTAGTGCCTGGTAGCAACATTAGGAACTACTGCTTGAAATTGACCGTCTGCAGTCCTTACCTGAATTAAGACTAATACAGCCATTACAATTCACACCGTGTATCAGACAGATTCTACACTCACCCAAAGTACACGGGGTTAGATGACCGCGTTGTCGCAGCCCCTAAACTGAGGAACCAACCAGAGGTAGATTTCATTAGAAAGCTAACTATTGCAATGGGTACCATGTTTCGACTTCCGGAAAATTTCGACATGTATATATATATATATGTATATCAGTTTATTGTGGACACGATAACTGCCGTGATTTTGCACCAATCACTTTGAATTTTTTACCGAATATGTATACCTATAAAATCTCGGTCGAGTTCGTTACTGGGCTAAATCGGTAGAAGGGGGTGAAAATAGGGGGCTTTTTTTTTTCTTCTAAAAAGTGAATTATTGCTATAACTCTCTTAATATGTGAAATATCGAATCCGTTCAACGTTCATACTATGTGCCGTATAAAGCCCAAACATTTATGTTTGAAGAGTTTTTTTATAGCACAAACCATTGACCAAAGGGGTGGGAAAAAGTAAGTTTTTCGGGAAACATTAATCATATCTCTCTTAATAGGCACAATATCAAAACCGTACAAAATGGACAATATTCCCCTAATAATTACCTAAAACTTTTGTCTGAAAGAATTTTTGATATGACCCACCATTACGCCAAGGGACGAGAAAAATGATTTCGGAATTATAAGAAAATGCCAAGAGCTATCAGTGGTTGCCATGGCAACACTACTAAATTGATGAGGCATGAGCCATCAGACGTTGCCATGACAACGCACTTGCACGAGATCAGATTCAGTATTTCCATATGACTAAGTGATTAGTTGGTTGGTTCTTAAGTTTAGGGGCTGCGACAACGCGGTCATGTAGCCCCGTGTACTTTGGGTGAGTGTAGAATCTGTCTGATAACCGGTGTTAATTGTGATGACTGTATTAGTGTGTGTTATCTGTTTGATAATTTAAGTACTGCAACTAACAATTTTTCAGATAGTTCCTACTTTTGCCGCCAAGCGCCACTGTCAACGACTACGAGGCCAAGTTCAGAACTGAGCTACTAGACGCCGCCGCAGTCGGCTCTTGGCAACGAACATATAAACCTAAGAGCGTTGTATACATTCTTAACCTATCCAATTTAGCTTCACACAGGTGCAATTAGTGGGAGGATCTTTAAGATGCCATAAATCTATGACATGGGACCGCCGGCTTTACTTCTCCTCCGAAGGAAGACATACTGAGGGATTTTTAACGTTCTTAAAAAATCCGATGCCTTCGGCCGGGTTTGAACCTGTTATCTTGGGCATAGAAGCTCAGCATGCTACCGACTACGCCACCGAAGCCGCCGGACAAAGTGTGAAGCGGCTTCGGTGACGTAACTGGTAGCATGCTGAATGTCTATGCCCAATGTCGCGGTTTCAAAGCCGGCCGAAGTCGTCGGATTTTCTAAGAGCGCTAGACTCCCTCAGTATGATTTCCTTTGGAGGGGAAGTTCCAACATTCTTTGCTAGTTGCTGGTTGGGGTGGCATCTAGTAGCCAAGTTCACAGCTAGGTGTCGTTGACGGTAGTGCCTGGTAGCAACATTAGGAACTACTGCTTGAAATTGACCGTCTGCAGTCCTTACCTGAATTAAGACTAATACAGCCATTACAATTCACACCGTGTATCAGACAGATTCTACACTCACCCAAAGTACATGGGGTTAGATGACCGCGTTGTCGCAGCCCCTAAACTGAGGAACCAACCAGAGGTAGATTTCATTAGAAAGCTAACTATTGCAATGGGTACCATGTTTCGACTTCCGGAAAATTTCGACATGTATATATATATATATATATATATGTATACCAGTTTATTGTGGACACGATAACTGCCGTGATTTTGCACCAATCACTTTGAATTTTTTACCGAATATGTATACCTATAAAATCTCGGTCGAGTTCGTTACTGGGCTAAATCGGTAGAAGGGGGTGAAAATAGGGGGCTTTTTTTTCTCTAAAAAGTGAATTATTGCTATAACTCTCTTAATATGTGAAATATCGAATCCGTTCAACGTTCATACTATGTGTCGGATAAAGCCCTAAAATTTATGTTTGAAGAGTTTTTGATAGCACCAACCATTGACCAAAGGGGTGGGAAAAAGTGGGTTTTTCGGGAAACATTAATCATATCTCTCTTAATAGGCACAATATCAAAACCGTACAAAATGGACAATATTCCCCTTATAATTACCTAAAACTTTTGTCTGAAAGAATTTTTGATATAACCCTCCATTATGCCAAGGGATGAGAAAAATAATTTCGGAATTGTAAGAAAATGCCAAGAAATGCCAGTGGTTGCCATGGCAACACTACTAAATTGATGAGGGATGAGCCATCAGACGTTGCCAAGATAACGCACTTGCACGAGATCAGATTCAGATTTCCATCTAAGTGTGAAGCGGCTTCGGTAACGTAACTGGTAGCATGCTGAATGTCTATGCCCAAGGTCGCGAGTTCAAAGCCGTCCGAAGTCGTCGGATTTTCTAAGAGCGCTAAAAATCCCTCAGTATGCTTTCCTTTGGAGGGGAAGTTCCAACGTTCGTTGCGAGTTGCTGGTTGCGGTAGTAGCCAAGTTCACAGCTAGGTGTCGTTGACGGTAGCAACATTATGAACTACTGCTTGAAATTGACCATCTGCAGTCCTTACCTGAATTACAGACTAATACAGCCATCCCAAAGTACACGGGGTTACATGACCGCGTTGTCGCAGCCCCTAAACTGAGGAACCAACCAAAATCTCTGCGGGAGATATAATTTTGCGTGAAGATGTAACAGACCGTTACATAGTTACACATCAGTGTCGAGACCTTACATAAGGATAGTGTGACCACAAGTATAAAAATGGACCCCAAATGACAAGAAGGTTACCGTTCCCATAAGACAATAAAATGTTTAAAATAAGCATAAAATGACGAAAAACAAAGTTAATTAAGCTCCAATTATAAAATACCTTCTCGCAATAAATGAGGTCTGATCCTTCTACGAAAATCTGCATATTCTGCCTATTTTCGCCTATCCCCAAGTTTGTCCGGTGAAATCTACCTCCGCCTTCCGGCGTGCCGAGAGGACTTTTTTTTTTAAATTTAAGTACTGACTGCAACTTAGAATTTTTCAAATAGTTCCTACTTTTGCCGCCAAGCGCCACCGTCAACGACCACTAGACCAAGTTCAGAACTTAGCTACTAGACGACACGGCAGTCGGCTCTTGGCAATGAACGTAGAAACCTAATAGCATTGTTTACATTCTTAACCAATCCAATTTAGTTTCACACAGGTGTAATTAGTGGAATGTTCTTTAACATGCCATAAATCTTTGACATGGGACCGCCAGCTTTACTTCCCCTCCGAAGGAAGACATACTGAGTGATTTTAACGCTCTTAAAGATTCCAACGGCTTCGGCCGTGTTTGAGCCCGCTATCTTGGGACTATCATGATACAGAGTAAATCGTTGTTGCCTAGTGACAACCTGTCCATCAATGGTGCGGCGTTGACTATCATGTTACAGTGTTAGTCGTTGACGCCTAGTGACAATATGTCCGTCAAGTTATTAGATCGGTGAAACGGTGTAGATATGTGCAAAAGGGCCTAAATGCAGGGAATAGAGTGGTCTGTCTGAAATTTAAAGTAGACAGTGTACCCGCTGGGCTCCAAAGGGTAAGTATACAAATTTTGGTTTAGATCGGTGAACGGTGTAGATTTGTATAAATAACAGACAAACAAACCGACATTGAGTTTTATATATATATAGACTAGCAGTAGTGCCCGGCTTCGCCCGTTTGATTTATTTGTTTTATAGATGATAATGGACACTACTACAGAACCGGCACATGATAGCCTACTAAAACTAACAGAAACAAAGTATTTTAAAAATATAACTTTTTGTGGTGGTGGTGGTGGTAGTGGGGGTGATAAGTAGTACAGTATAATGGACAAAACATTTAGGTCATATCCCCGTAATATTAATGATAATAATGAATAGGGAAACGGCTATTTACTGACTACAGTACTGACACATGTAATTTACAAACGAATTGAATAAATATGATTAGAAAAAGGAGTATGCGAGATAAAAGACACTGCCTAGGGCTTATATCTCATTGGCTGTTAGAAAAGTAGAAATAAATAGTGTTGTCTTTTGTCGCATAGCGCCGTAGGAGAATAATCAGAGCACTTGGGAAAACTTTGGCTGTCCCGAGCTCCTGAGGTAGCAATAGTGGCATTTATCGCCAAATAGCGCTCAAGGATAAGGATCGGAATAAATTAAAATAAATTTGAAAGCACCATCGCTTATTGCAGCTGATTACCTCGATGTACTGCACCAACACCATCGCATTTATACAGAGACATAATATTCTCGTGATGATAACTGTTTTAACGGGCCTAAGAAACCTTTTTGCTCTAATTACCCCCGTGATTCCAATTTATAAGCAGCGCGAGATGTAACTATTTTCGCACTTCTGCACCAGAACACTGGTAGGGGCGACGCGTTGCAGCCCGCATTGCCAGCCAACAATAGACTTATTAAAATATTGTTACAGTTACACTACTACGGACATGAATGGTTTTAGGGCCTTAAAACGTGGTTTTCAAGTTCCTTTTGTCTGTTGTTCTAAATATAGGGAATGGAGAGAGTTGTCCAAAATATCAAGTGGACAGTGTCACCCGCAGGGTTCCAAAGTGTAAGTACATTAAGTTTGGGTCAGATCGGTGAAACGATGTAGATTTGTGCCAAAGGGCCTAAATGCAGGGAAAGGAATGGTCTGTCCAAAATTTCACGTAGACAATGTTGCTCGTCGGGTTCCAAAGGGTAAGTATGTAAAATTTGGTTCCGGTCGGCGAAACGGTGTAGATTTGTGCCAAAGGGCCTAAATGCAGGGAATGGACTGGTCTGTCCGAAATTTCATGTAGACAGTGTTACTCGCAGGGTTCCAAAGGGTAAGTATACAAATTTTGGTTCAGATCGGTGAAGCGGTGTAGATTTTTGCCAATGGCCCTAAATGCAGGGAATGAAGTGGTCTGTCCGAAATTTCACGTAGACAGTGCTACTCGTCGGGTTCCAAAGGGTAAGTATGTACAATTTGGTTCAGATCGGCAAAATGGTACAGATTTGCGACAAAGGGCCTAAATGCAGGGATTGGAGTGGTCTGTCCGAAATTTCATGTAGACGGTGTTACTCGCTGTGTCCTAAAGGGTATGTATAAAAATTTTGGTTCAGATCGGTGAAACGGTGTAGATTTTCTCCAAAGGGCCTAAGTGAAGAGAATTAAGGGGTCTGTCCGAAATTTAAAGTAGACATTGTTACCCGCAGGGTTCCAAAGGGTGAGTATACAAATTTTGGTTCAGATCATTGGAACGGTGTAGATTTGTATAAATAACACACAGACAAACCAACATTGAGCTTTATACAGTGTGGTCCACCAGCCCCTTATTTTTTTTGGAGGAAGGCAACCCAACTAACGCGTATATCACAGTCATCCTAAAAACATTAGTACCTGCTCCTTTACGTCCATTGTACAACATTACCGTTGAGTACATCCTCGCGAACATAGTAGAAATCAATAGTGGCAGTGTTCTTTCAATGACCTCAAATATAATGCATGACTGTAACGATCAGAGCTCCGAATAACAACTTCTTACGTTTGGACAGGAAGTGCCTACGAATAGATTCAATACGTGCCAGCAACACACCATGGTTCTCGGTAGCTATGGTGGCTAAATCAAGAATTGCTAGAGTAGCGTCGTCGAAGTCGCATTGTAGTAGGTTCGAACCTTGAACTAGTACATTTTTTTTGCTTAATGTCGTATCTGTTCCAACGAGTGATATTTAATTTGGTCCTCAAAACGACCATACTTATCCGATGGTACGCAGCCAGATTGGACGACAACATAATGATCTGTGGAACGAAAGCAAGGTATCCGGTATATTCCAGGTAGCAAGTGTTCGAAATTTTGACCACCTTTGTTTAAAGGAAAACTCCGACTCACTCAGACGACCAACATAACAAATAGATTTGTTTTGTGGGTAGGCTCACGAAAAAATACAACAGACCGAAACTATAATTTTTTTCAACGGCGTCTGTGCGAAAAGCGCTTGCTATACACTTACAGTAATAGTTAGTTAGTGGGGTTTTAAGGGGCGGAACTACGAGGACATCTGCCCCAAACATACAGTAAATACAGATAATTATAACATTATTGGTTTTACGTGCCTTTTAACTGCTCTGGCTTTTAGATACGCCGGGGTGCCGGAATTTTGGTCCGAAGGGGATCTTCACCGTGCTAGTAAATCTACTGATACGGCTCCCTCGCATTTGCGCACCCTCAAATGCCAGCTGACTGCGCCAGGATACGAACCTGCAACCTCGGGCACAGCAAGCGTTACCGCAGAGCCTCGCAGCAAGGCAGTAATTACAGAACGTGTCGTATTATTACAAATATTGAACTATTAAAATTCTAACTATCACGAATAGAGTCGCCTCCGTTGCGTAGTAGTCAGCGTGATTAGCTGCCACCCCGGACTTCCTGGGTTCGATTCCCGGCTCTGCCACGAAATTTGAAAAGTGGTATGAGGACTGGGACGGGGTCTACTCAGCCTCGGGTGGTCCAAATGAGTAGAGGGGGTTCGATTCCCTCCTCAGCATTTCTCAAAGTGGTTTTCCGTGGTTTCCCACTTCGCCTTCGGGCAAATGCCGGGATGTTACCTACCGTACGGCCAAGGCCTTGCCTATCCCTCCCGATCTTCACCTCCCTTCCCATCCCTCAAGAGGACCCCTTCGCTTTGCAGGTGAGGCCGCCTGGGCAAGGTGCTGATCCCATCTCCCCAGTTGTATCCCCCAGACGAGATGTTTCAAGCTCCAGGACACTGCCCGTAGAGGTGGTAATGATGGGATCCCTCGCTGAGTCCGTGGGAAATCCTAACCTGGAGGGTAAAATCTACTAAAAAAATAATAATTATAACTAATAGTATCCATCCATGGTTTTGAACAGTACTTAGCGAAAATAACCATTTAAATGAGACAAGAAAATAACTTTCCCTATCGTCTTCGTAGATAATGTGAACTAAACCAAGTTAAATCTTGCTGTACGAGGTACGGAGGGTATAATAAAATAGTTAAAATGAATTTTGTCACCTCCGTAGCGTAGCGGTCAGCATGGTTAGCTGCCGCCCCGGAGGTCCTGGGTTCAATTCCCGGCTCTGCCACGAAATTTGAAAAGTGGTACGAGGACTGGAACGGGGTCTACTCAGCCTCGGGTGGCCCAAATGAGTAGAGGGTGTTCGATTCCCTGTCAGCGATCCTCGAAGTGGTTTTCCGTGGTTTCCCACTTCGTCTTCGGGAAAATGCCGGGATGGTACTGTCCCCGATAATCCGGATAGTAGGCTGTCAGAAATCCGCCCCCTCAATCGGATTGCCAATAATCGATTGCACCGGCACAGCTACATCAATGAAAATGGCACTGACAGATACTACCGAGATTAGAGCACAGTAGTTAACATGAAATTACTGTGGAACACACCAAAATATACGGGGGTTCATACTTACCTTTTACTTACCTATTCAAATTAATCTCGGGTCTGGGTTTTCAACTGGATCACTTAATAGTATGCCCTCACAATAACCTCCACCACGATATTTAAAATGAACCAAGTCGGAGACCAGAAAATTTAAACTGCACAATAATGTATTTCACATAAAGAAAAAAAAATATTTTAACAAAATTTAACAACAAAATAGTTATGGCTGTCTGAAGCCATTGTCAATGCAACCATGTCCTCCTGTAGGACTGTAGACTTCACATACAAAAATTCAGCTTTCTCTAGCTCAAAAGAACGTAATAATAACAACAATGCACATTGGAATGGATAAGGGAGCTGGGACGAGACATATAGCATTTGTTTCCTTGTTCATGAACTTCATAATTTAGTTCATTGACACACATTTATTAATAACTGCAAGGCCGCTAAGTAGTTGACCTTGACCTCCACCATTCAGTTATCTGGCCACCTGCAATACACCCTATGCAGTGTTGCATGCTTGCTTCGTCAAATGGACGCAGCTGCCTAACCAGTGTCACCATATGCTGGCAAACGCAGAATCTAGCTCTCATTCAAAACAATTTAAATGCTCACATCTCAACTCAAATATTATCACGCAAAATTTATACAAGTTCCGTTCACATTGCAATGGATTACTCTGTTAATCTCAAATCTTATTTAAATGTTTATTCCAATTATCGAACTAGCGTTGTTTAAATGTTAATAGCAAAATGCATAATGTTATATCATAGTGTTCAATAATTATTTATAACATTTAGATTGTTCATAACTTAGTCAAACGACAATTGAAAAATTTTTTACACGCCTCTATTAATCCCGTTTGTTTCAAATTATTATTATAGATATTTACATAGTTATTTACATTATTTATATTTTATTTATATTTGAAATACATTAACCACACGCTTATTCGGTTGATATTTTCTTAAATCGTGGTAATATAATCGACCGATGAAGGTTACTTATATTTAAATTTTAGATTCAGGTTTAATAAGATTTAATAATTATTATTTGTGACGGTAACCTCCATTCAAAATCTATAATTCAATCAATTTATCACTCTTGTTAATTTTAACAGTAACTTCACATGAATAATATTCAATGGACCTGAACAATACAACTCAGCGGAAACATACCTCGCACAAACGCACAAAATTGGCCCATAATTCATCATATATCTCATTATATATGGCATCAAAATCTTCCACAATACACACAAAAAAACCTCCACTTATAAATTCATCATCATCATCATCAATATTACTGTGGGAACCTCCTTCACTTATTAAAGGGCATTATTCATCAGCGACTTTTACACGTCCACTGAACTAACGATTATACATCCATAGTTCCTCTTTAAAACTTCTTATATTCATCAATTGTATCGAAAACTGTTATTATATTTAACCTTCGTGGGTTTCATTCATGAAGCGATATGAAGTAAAAATTTGCCAGTCACAAATAAATTTAATAGCAAATACGATTAGACACGCCTCCCTGGTCTATCAAAATGAATTAATCTCATCATAGTTATCGCAGTATAAAAATACTATATTCAAGCAAAATTCATTTAACTGCAGAAATAGTCGAATAGAATGCAAATAGACTAGAAAATGCAAACATTATTGTTTCACTCTAGAATTGAGAAAATCTCCTATCAAATGTTCATTACTATAGTGTACTGAATAAATCGTATTCAAAGTTCATATTTCATAAAATTGTCTATAATGTCTATAATTTCAGAATTGACTAAAAATGTCTGTGTTTCAATCATGTTCTTAAAAACGACTAGTATTTCCAAGATCGTCGATAAAGTAGTAGATTTTAACGCTCTAAAATCTTTTAATCATTCTTCTTTCTTGAGGATGACAGAAAATTGGTCAAAGTAATTTACTGGAAAGAATTACTTTAATAAAACGACATGCTGTCTGAATTCAAACTTGCCATAGAAAATCGTTAACTTTACAGTCAAATCGTGACTACAAGAAAAATTCAAATTCTCGAAAGAATATTTAACTTCAGTATAAACTGATCCAAAATGTTTAAATATGCAAATGACATAATAATGTCTCAATAAATCGAAGAAAATGGCATAAAGCTGCAAAGTGTACAGAGTACAGAAACATCTAGCAAAATAATATGGGGCAATCAAATATATGACAGAAAATATGGGAAAGATAGTTGCTCAGATCTCACTAAAATGGCTCAAATAAATCAAGAAACGTTCACGGCTACCTTATCTGTTGGATTGAAGTTCTAGAAGAAAATTTCAAAGAAGACTGCTGCTGGTTCCATTTCACCACAGGATAGATGTGCACCGACCTCGAACCTGGAACCTGCGCCCTCGGAGAATAGAAAAGCTTCCTCCTCCGGAAATCGCACTGCTCCGTGTAGACGATAGACATCCTTCTGGCAAAACTCTTCTTTGTGTGCTGGAAAAAACCCTTGCCACTCTTGAAAGTTCCCTGAAGTTCTTGTAGAAATCAGCCATGAAGTTCATTGCAAATATTTCCGCAGAAATGTTCATAATTGTGGAGTATGAATTTATTTCCACAGCCATTTGATGTAATTCAGCGATGGATTACGATGCATGAGTGTAGCTGAATGTTCACTACATGCTCGTCTTTGTAGAATGACGATTATCGAAGCTCCATGTTGCTACTTCACACTACTGATGTATGTCCCAATTGCATTAAAGTTTTAGTCTTCCATCTCCCCTTCCATTATAATGTTAGTCGAAAGTACTGCCAGATTGTATAGTTCCATTGTAGAATGTAGCGTTGTATCACCAAATGTAATCTTCAGTATCACGGTTGCAATACACGTGTCTGCCGTAGCGTAGAATGTGGTAGTAAAAGTGCTTCTCAGGATTCGAGAAAAACACTTTTCTCTGCAGTCAAACACTTTTCTCTGCAGTCTTTAAATGCGAATATCTTCTGAAGTATTATAATGAAAATGTTCAACTTTCGCACACGCCTCAATATTGTAATGCACTATTGAATTAGTATAAATGCAGTAGCTAATTCTTGATAGATAAACTTGTAGAATCGTTTATGTGTGCGCTCCAACTTCGCCTAGTTTTAGTAACAGTAAAATTGCACTGCTGGATACCCAATACTGTTCGATGCGGTGGACTCTGCCACGCTTGCTTATGACGATATGCTTGTTCTATCAGAACACGAAGTCAGACTATGAAGTCAGAATAAAACCACGAAGTGAGAAACTCCTCTCTGCTGTGCAAGGCCTTTTATCAACTTTGAAGGGGCGTATCCATCCCTACCATAGCTTCTTCTTCCATCATTACTCGAAGTTCCAACATTGGCTATTCTTGACGGATTTTCAGATTTCAAAAACATATAATTAATTTCTTCAAAATTCCAAATCAATGCCATAACTGAAAATAGTTTTTCCACAATTCTGCATGCCAAAAGTTATTAAATATGGTAGTTTCAGTAATCTCCGTCTCCCTCCAAGCTATCATTCATTGGTTCGAGCCTCTCCTCCAATAGCGTAACTTCTTCCTCAGCACGTTTACTTGCTTCCCTGCGACTGCGTCGTAAATCTAAGATCCTTCTCGAACAAAATCGTGACGTCAGCAAGAATCTAAGCTCAGCCAGCCTACTTGCTCGAGCGTTGCGTCATCCACGCCTACGTCATGAATATACACGTCACAACTATGACGGCCATAACTTTATTCACATATGCCAATACAGCCACCGTGGTCTCAGTATAATTCAATTTACGGGGGCAGTACCTTATTCAAGGCCACGGGTGCTTCCTTCCCTCTTCCTTGCCTATCCATCCTCACCATCCCTTACCTTCCCTCATGAGGCCCCTGTTCGCTTTGCAGGTGAGGCCGCCTGGACGAGGTGCCAATCCCTCCTCACCAGTTGTATCCCTTCCGATTCGATGTTCCCAGCTCTATGACACTGCCCGTAGAGGCGGTAGTGGTGAGTTCCCTCGCTGAGTCCGTAGGTTCCACCAACCTAGAGAGTAAACGACTAAAAAAAATAAAAATCTGCCGTTGTATATTCTTGAAGCCGGGATCTTCGAAAGAGCGAGCGGGCGCAATAACACTTGCACACATTTCCAACACACTCTGGAGGTTTTTGTTGCGCTTCTTATTAACGCGTATGGTAAAATATTCAATTATTACAGTTAGATCTTGATTGGAATGCATTCATTCAGTACCTGGCATGTTTTATAATTTACTTAAAGCAAGTTTCGCGACCGCTTTGAGTTAATAAGGCGAAAGAACTGCAAGTAATGTCCTCAAACGACAGCCCTTCGGTTTTATTTCATACAACTTAGCGTACAAAATGCTAGCGTGTGATACACTTCGGTCATACAAGCAGGTGTACTGACGAAGAGAACAGATTCATACAGAATTTTGTACCAGCGACCACAGCAGCTTCCTTGCCAGCGAGTGTCGTGTGATACGGGCCTAAAGATATGTTAAGACTTTTTGTTAAAATTTAATAACAAAACAAGATGTTCGGTAAAGAACGTATAGCCTACTTTCTCCTAAATGAATGTGTATTGCTATAACGCTTTGCCTTTTCAAGGAGTATAATTGCATGTTGGTTGTAGTAGCTTGTTGAAACACAACGTGCTATAGGGATATTAAACATAAATATGAGGTGCCCTTTGCTAGTGCTACCTCTGTAAAAAAATTGCATTCAATTCGGTTTCACCGTGTTTGAATTGATATGGGGAATCGATTTTCACACATACATGGCCACTATCTGCAAACGTTTGGGGGTGATGACCTTGTAGTTCAGTCAAAAGATGCTTCCCACAAAGAGGTATGTTGTTGAAAAATTTGGTAGAGATCAAATGATCAGGTTGGAAGTAATTTGAATTAAGCTTTTAACATTTGGGTGGCCGCCATTCCGTTTCCGTCAAGATGGTGGCGATATAAAACATGACACTGAGGTGGCCTTTGCTAGTGTACCAAACTTCGTTCCATTCGGTTTCACCGTGTTAGAATTGATAGGGGGAATCGATTTGCCACATACATGGCCGCTATCTGCAAACTATTGGGGTGGTGACCTTGTAGTTCAGTCAAAAGATGCTTCCCACAAAAAGGTATGTTGTTGAAAAATTTGGTAGAGATCAAATGATTAGGTTGGAAGTAATTTGATTTAAGCTTTTATCATTTTGGTGGCCGCCATTCCGTTTCCGTCAAGATGGCGGCGATATAAAACATGACACTGAGGTGGCCTTTGCTAGTGTACCAAACTCCGTTCCATTCGGTTTCACCGTGTTTGAATTGATAGGGGGAATCGATTTGCCACATACATGGCCGCTATCTGCAAACTATTGGGGTGGTGACCTTGTAGTTCAGTCAAAAGATGCTTCCCACAAAAAGGTATGTTGTTGAAAAATTTGGTAGAGATCAAATGATTAGGTTGGAAGTAATTTGATTTAAGCTTTTAACATTTTGGTGGCCGCCATTCCGTTTCCGTCAAGATGGCGGCGATATAAAACATGACACTGAGGTGGCCTTTGCTAGTGTACCAAACTCCGTTCCATTCGGTTTCACCGTGTTTGAATTGATAGGGGGAATCGATTTGCACACATACATGGCCGCTCTCCGCACATTATTGGCCTGATGACCTTGTAGTGTGGTCGAAAGATTCTCTATACATAAAGGTATGTTGTTGCAAAATTTGATAGAGATCAGATTATTAAATTGGTCGTAAATTGATTCAAGCTTTTAAAATTAGGATGGCCGCCTTACGTTTTCGTCAAGATGGCGGCGATATAAAACTTACACTGGAGTGCCCTTTCATAGTGCTACCTCTGTACCAAATTTCGCTCAATTCGGTTTCACCGTGTTTGAATTGATGGGGGAATCAATTTGCACACATACATGGCCGCCATCTGCAAACTAATGGGCTGATGACCTAGTAGTTCAGTCAAACAACGCTCGCCATTCAAGTACAGTATATGTTGTTGCACAATTTGGTAGAGATCGGATGATTAGGTTAGTCGTAATTTGATTTAAACTTTGAACATTTGGGTGGCCATCATTACGTTTCCGTCAAGATGGTGGCGATATAAAAGATGACACTGAGGTGCCGTTTGCGAGTTCTACCTCTGTACCAAATTTCGTTCAATTCGGTTTCACCGTGTTCGAATTGATAGGGGGGGGGCAGACATTCAGAGTACACACACACACACAGACACACAGTCACACACACACAGACACACAATTTTCGGCCCTGTGTGGATCTCATAAGTCTGTCTACTTTCATTTTTTGCAAAAATCGTAAGTATGTTAATAATACGATGGGACTTTCTAAGGAATACGTATACTTCGATGCAAGCACTGGCGATCAGAATATCCTTCGATATGTTGTTTTGTTTCACTTGAGGGGCTAGAACATCGCGGTCATTTAGCCCCGTTTACTTGGGTGTGTGTGTAGAATTTGGCAGATAAGCTGAGTTATTGTGGGCTTGTAATGATGTGTGTATTTGCAATTAAGGATTGGGAAGGAGGCGGCCATGGCCTTAAGATAGAATCCGTCTCGGAATTTGGCCGGAGTAGAAGTGGGAAACCACGGAAAACCATTCCCAGGGTGGCTGAGGTGGAAATCGAACTCACTTCTTCTCATATTTGCTTCACGAGTCTACGTGTACCCAATTTCAGCCCTCAGACAAGTATTACATTTCTTGGCAGAGCTGGGAATCGAACCCTAACCTCCGGAGCAACACTTCGATATGTTATGTTAATATTCATGCCAGTATTTTAATTTTCTGCCATTACAGGTCAGGTGGCATATCGTACCAATTCGATCGTATTCTCTTTATAAATCATCAAAATTCAACGTACTCTTCACAAAAATACGTCGTAATGCAATAAATGTGGCAATGTAGTTACATCCCGACTAAATAGGAATGTGGGCTTTCGTTCCAAAAAGTATGCCTACTACTAGATTCGAAGCAGCAATCTACCCGCTCGCGCCCACCACGTAGGTCAGGTTTTAACACTCTCAGCTACCTGCACATGGGCAATAACGCATGCTAAACGTGCTGTAGTTACTGTAGCCGTCCCACCTCAAACGTTTAAGTCCATCTCAAAGTCTTCAATCACGGTTTATGGTGTTGATTTAACATTCTACTATTACAGATCACGTGGCGTAAGCTATTAATTCGATCGTATTACGTGTATGTGTGTTATTTCAAGGAGCAGTAAATCATATGTTAGTAGAATGGGCCATAGTATTTGGCGGGGAAACGTTTAAGGTCGGTTTTTCTTTGCTAGACCCATGACTCAATTACGTTGCTGTCACACTGTCAAAGCGCAGAGCAATATCGACCATCGGGAGAAATGCGATGTTAGTTGGGTTTCATAAAACTAAATAATAAGGGGCGGGTGGACCACACTGTATATATATATATATATATATATATATATATACTAGCAGGTACCCGCGGCTTCGCTCGCGTCATAGTCGTGTCATATTGTTATTCAATGAAATGCAGGTTTAACCCCGTCAACACCCCTTTAGAATCTGAATATCCAAAAATCCCTCCTTAGTAGACGTTTTCGACAACAATAAATATATCCCCAAAATATCATTCTTCTAACATTAACAGTTTTGGTTGGTCAATGAGAGTGAATATCCGAAAATCCTTCCTTAGTGGACGTTTTTCTTCCAGAATTTCACACCTCCCCATGGGCCCCTTAAATTGGATTTATGAAAAAACGGCCGAACAACTATTTATTTAATCATTTATTTATTTATTTATTTATTATTAAGCAGATCATAAAAGGATTTAAGGTAAATTCATTACTTCATTGACACCACAAATCAATATTTTTTATAAACTACTTAAATATAACCATAAAATACACAATTTTCCTCTGAGTTTCAAACTCCTAGCCTGTGTCGTTTAAGAGAAGCACGCTCCGTTAGGAATCCTTCAACCCCCTTTCACTCATAATATACACCACATCGAAAAACCATTAGACATGTGTCAGCTTATTTTTAGCCTATTTTCAATTTTGAAAAAAAAAAAAGGCTTATGAGATCACCTTTGTCCGTGTGTGTGTGTGCATGTGTGTGTGTGTGTGTCCTTAATAATTTCTAAACGGCTGGAGCGATTTCAATGAAACTCGGTAAGTTCATAGCACTATTCCGGGCGACCCCGGCCGTCCCCTTCAAATGTTGTTACGTCTCACCAATCCAACATGGCGGCTGTGCGAAATATTTCACCAGCATTCAATATCTCCGGAACTATTCCCGATATCACCCTGGAATTTTTACGGTGATAAAGGGTACTACTAGAAGTTCACCTATGTGACTTTTGAAAAACTGGTAACTAAAAAACCAATATGGCGGCCACGCGAATTTGCGACTTTTAAATAGACGTTTCTCGCGATTTAACCAACCAAACGCAATAAAACTTGGTACAGTATATGTTTATACACATTGTAATGCACCGACATCTGACTTCGTTAATTGTTTATATAACCTTAAGATGGCGGCTGTGCGAAATATTTCACCGGTACTCTGTATCTCTGAAACTGTTAGCGGTATCACCCTAATATTTTGTACGGAGATAAAGGGCTCTACTGGAAGTTCATCTATAAGACCTTAAAAAACCGGTTAACTACAAAACGAATATGGCGGCCTAGCAAATTTGAAAATTTTAAATAGATTTGTCCCGATTTAATGATCCAAACGCAATGAAACTTGGTACAGGAAATGTTTATACACATTGTAATGCACTGGTATCTAATTTAGTTCAATTGTTTACATAACCTCAAAATGGCGGCTGTGCGAATTTTAAAATGAAGTTTTTATTCCTTGTGTCATAATCATGCGATCGATGTGAAAGTTTGAATAATGGACCTACGCAATAATTTTCCTTTAATGGTACATGACTCTATGGCCTATAAATTTAACAATCCAACATGTCGACCATCCGAAATATTTATACGGCTCTGAATATCTACGAATCTATTAAAGCAATCAAACTGAATTTTGTAGGTAGATTTCATTAGAAAGCTAACTATTGCCATGGGTACTGCGCCCGAAGAAACCCATCAGTACTTATATCCAATGCCCGAAAAAGGATTGCAGACATGTAAGTTACCCAGCTCACAAGCTCATCATGCCTACTAAGTAAAATTGGGAATTCCAGGAACATACAGGATAGATATTATTCGTAAAGAAAATAGTACTACTAGACAAGGTACAAATTTCTACTATTATTTACATTTAGAACAATCGAGAAAACTCCAATCTCGAGGGGTGATAAGGTCTAATCTATAGTGAGCGCCTGTATCTATACCTCGTAGTACTATTTTCGACGATGACGACAATGAAAACGGAATCAGTTTAGATAAAATTTGACTAAGTTGCTAAAAAGCACTAACCGTTTATTAAGCTAATAAAACATGTATAACAATTGGCTTCCTCCCTTAATATTGTGTCTCCCTGACACTTCAACAAAAATAACTGCAAAGATAAATTTGCACGTGGCATTACTATCGTAAGAAAATGTGAAACGGCGTGACATTAAGTATTGCCCTATTTTATACAGGTCCGCTTCAACTATGAACCGTAGTTCCATATCTAATCAAATTATTCCTGAACTATGTGCATATATACATTCTTTTATGAAATTCAAATTTCACACGTCATAACGTCGAAGATTACATTTTCTTCCTCCAATAAGTCTTTCATCTACTCCATTTCTCTTAAACATCAAATTCAAATTCAAACATACACCGCAACTATCGTGTTGAAAGTAATAAATACTCGTCATAATCAATTGAACATAAGTGACAAACATTTAAGCTAAGCACTGTTCCTTTTTACCTTTATCTATATATCATGAAATTCTGAAATAAGTGCTGAAATTCTTTACTGAGTTAACAATCTTCTGATAAACGTGAATACTGTAAGTGCACGGCATTAACCTTCGTTTCCACACTTCTCCTCCATAATTATACAACAATTACTTTCTCTCTTAAACACCCTGTACAGAATCTTCCTTTACTACACTCTCATAACTTCACAATTATTACATTCAATACTAGAAAAACTTAGAGACTCCCCTGCGTCCCTTCGTAAACTTACGTAACTCCTTTACGTTCATATCTCCTTAATCTGCACGGTAATTCAACTATAAACTTCTACTTCAATACATATACTTCCTTTACTTAACATTTCTCCTCTATAATTGATACAACATCGCCTCGTGCTCGTAATTTCATTTCTGTAATAAATCTCTGTACTTTCACCTTTCTAATCACCCTGTGATTTAACTTCGTTAACTTTCCTCTTCACGTGTTTAAATTCAGCTTTACATTTTATTACAACTTTTCAAGAAATATCAGTAAATATTCATATTCTTAACAAAAGATATAAGTTTGACTTCATTCCATTAATATTTGTTTAACAAATTCATTTATGTTTTTTTAACGCTCTAAATTTCATTAGACATATGTGTTTAAGCTTTTCGTAATACTTTCGTTCATAATAAATTTCTGACACTCGAATCAACATCATGAGTTGTCGAAATATTCTTTACATTTCGTGACGTTACTTCTTAAGTATACTGTATTTAAATTTGCTCCAATAAATTTCATTTTACTTCATTTACAATCTTACTCCTTCTTTACTTCGTTCAACGTTCTATTCCTTTTAAATAGTTTACTCTACATTCTTTTTAACGCTCTAAATTTCTTTAATACAATTTATTCCAATAATTTGCTTTCCTCTAAACAATTCCTTTGTATTCCTTTTTTAACGCTCTAAATTTCTTTAATACAATTGGTTCTAAGTTACTCTGAACAATTCCTTTATATTCCTCTCAATTCCTTTATATTCCTCTCAATTCCTTTATATTCCATCGCTGCGATAAAACAGATTTAATTAAATTAAATCTAACGCAAGTATGAAAATATTTACACGATTTTACTTTACTATAACCTTAGTGTTAATAGCATCATCATCTTCCCAAAATTTCGTCCAAGTGACTGAAATTTTCCAAGAAATACGGCAAATAACTCCGTAGAGAAATATGAAAAATCACAATAACAAGATCTACACAAATTTAATTACTTTGAGAAAATTATACGTTTTAAATAATGCAGTTAAGAAAAATGCTGTTGTAAAATACTGCAAAAATGCGGTTGAAAAATATGCGGTTGAAAAATATGTGGTTGAAAATATGCGGTTGGTCAATTGGATAATCACACAACTAAACTACAATTCTACATTATAAAAGACAATTTTCTCACTACCTTGTGTTGACTTCTGTACTGCTGAAAATACTTGCATCGCTCCTTCCAAACCAAACTTGTCGTGTTCATAGCAATGTCCACAGCTATGAAGACCGGTTTTGTGACAGCAGCAGCTGGACTCGCGGTGAATGACCTCGCCTCGAACAGCTCTGCCAACTCCCGTCTCTCCTCCGCTCCAAGTAGGCCGGCTTCGATTCTCCATCTCTTCAGAATAGACATCATGGTTTCTTCAGAATAGACATCGGTTTTCTTCAGAATAGACATCGGTTTTCTTCAGAATAGACATCACGGTGTAATACTGTCGTTTATGCAAGCGTTTTCGTATCTCAAGATGTGTTAAAACTCTCGTAGAAAAGTATGAGTTTTGCTCGGTGATGCTGCGCTTTGCGTAGATATTTGTAGCGCCTTTCATGCTAGTGAATCTGGAATTCAACTGACATCCTTGTAGTCTTCAACTTCCCCATGCTTAACTTAGCACATGTCAATATTCATATTCTTGACAATATAATTGAGACCTCCCCGTTGCTGCCTTATAACTTGCATTTTCAATACAATGTTGAATAAGTTTTTACACGTAGGAATACTGAGTAGCTTCTTGTCGAAAATGTTTCTAGCTATGTGGAACACTTTGCATAAGCACTGCAATATATAGTTGTAGCTTGCTCCCAAGTTACTGAATTTTCACTCTTCCTTACTTCCAACCTTTGTGAACCATAGCACTATTTTAAAGATACTCGTTTATGCTCGAGGTCTTCTCTCGTTCAAATCTCAATTGGAAAAGAACTCTCTCGTCCTGCTCTCCGCATTCCTCAAGTTCTCGTCTCACTTCCTCTCCTCCCGTGATGTGACGTAACTCCTACCACCTCTCCTGACTTCCATCCGCAGTTCGACCTTCGCCTCTTCCCCTCTCTCATGACGTAACTCTCGCTTCAAGTGGCGTGATCTTTCTCGTAAAGTGAACCTCCCACTTTCGTATAATGGAATATATGTCCATCTTTAAATCATTCCTACTTCCTTGCCTTTTATAAATGCATAAGATCTATAGTATTTCACTCATTTCCATACAGTTTTTTCTCATATTACTCAAATTTTTAATAAATAAATTTTTTTATCCATTCATTTCTTTTCTGGGGTCTTGGTTCATCTCCCGATCAGTTCTTGAGTAATGACCTTCAATAAATTCTGGCGCAGTACCATGTTTCGACTTCCGGAAAATTTCGACATATCTTCGCGTTTCACATCCCCCAGACCCCAAAACCACCGTCAGTTCAAAAGTTTATATATAATTTATGCATATATATATATCAGTTTTTGTGGACACGATAACTGCCGTAATTTTGCACCAATCACTTTGAATTTTTTACCGAATGTGTATACCTATAAAATCTCGGTCGAGTTCGTTACTGGGCTAAATCGGTCGATGGGGGTGAAGATGGGGAGCTTTTGTTTCGAAAAAGTGAAATATTGCTATAACTCTCTTAATATGAGAAATATCGAATCCGTTCAAAGTTCATACTATGTGTCGGATAAAGCCCAAAAATTTATGTTTGAAGAGTTTTTTTTATAGCACCAACCATTGACCAAAGGGGGTGGGAAAAAGTAGGTTTTTCGGGAAACATTAATCATATCTCTCTTAATAGGCACAATATCAAAACCGTAACAAATGGAAAATATTTCCCTAATAATTACCTAAAACGTTTGTCTGAAAGAATTTTTGATATGACCCACCATTACGCCAAGGGATGAGAAAAATGATTTCGGAATTATAAGAAAACTAGCAGAAGTACCCATTCTTCGAACGGTCGTCGGTATTAATAAACAGACGTAATCAATTGAGCTACTGTTGCAATGGTTAGGGGCTTGGAACCTGTTTGTCGACAAAGATAAATGATTAGTTGAAATATGCTCTGAAACTAATTTACCTAACGTGTACTTCCTGACGTGAAAATAAAATTGAAAACCTCGTAGACGAAATGCAATTCACGTCATATAAAAACTGACCCACACTGTTGTGTCAAGTGCGCATCCAGAGGAAATCCCCTTTAACAAATTATAAAGGCTTGTGGTGCATGAAAATTCAGGTTTTTTAGCCTCCAATGGCCCAAATTCCTAAAAGCAAAAAAATGAAATAAAACATAAACTAACTTATTTCAATTCAGGAATTTTTGAAAATAATGTTGCTGTTTGAAGATATAATAGACCTTCTGTACGACACATCTCACGTTTAAGTCTTGTGAAAAAATCCAGGGTACCTCTTGACCCCCTTAAGCGCATTGATGAATTTTACAGTTTTTGTTGGTTCCGTGATAACCTTATAGCCATTTGCAAACTTTCACAGAAATTTAATAAATGGAGTGGCATTACTTCTTGCAGAAATAGATGGAAAGTTGGATGTACCTTTTTGAGACACTGTTGTCATGGTTACTGGCTTGCATTCCTACATTAGTTTATTAAATGAAATTAGTTTTCTGGGAATATCTCAGAAACTCTTGGTTTTAGAGCATTAAAATGTAGTTTCCGGGGACCCTTTACGACTGTTTAGGGGCCTCGAGGTTTTTTTTCTGACAACAGGGGGCTGAAAATGAGCTTTGTCTCGTCGTTGTAGGCCGTAGTATCATCATCAGCATCCTCTTGCACAGTTTCCAACCGTTGGCCGGGTCTGTTTGGAACACAGGCCACTCCAACGTCTTCTGCCTTCCCACCATCTCTCAGCTTCCACCCCTGTCCAGTCTTCTCCTCTCTTCTTCACGCTTTCTTCCAACCCTTTCAGCCACCTGTCTCTCGGTCTTCCTCTCGGTCTCTTTCCTTCCCACTTCGTCTCGTGTATCCTCCTGGGTATCCTCTTATCCTCCATTCGTTTTACATGCCCATGCCATCTAAGTCTAGATTTCTCTATACCATCCCGTAATGGTTCCTCCTTTATTAATTCTCTGGTCCTCTCATTTCTTATTCTGTCCATCTTTGTAGCTCCAATACTGCTTCTCAAGAACCTCATCTCACTGGCCTGTATTTTGCTCTTCTCCCTTCCTTTCATAGCCCAGGTCTCCGAAGCATACGTCAGGATAGGGGCATAGAACGTCCGATATATGATCTTTTTCTGTTCTGAGGGACATACTTGCTCCATAACATGCTTCTCACACTCCTCCGGAATGCTACTGCCTGTCTCCCCCGCTCATTTTTTCTCTATAGTTTCTTCCATTATCTTGTATCAGGCTTCCCAGATACTTGAAACTCTCCACTTTCTTCAGCTGTTCCCCACCAATTGTTATTCCCGTTGTGGTTCTTTCCTTCTTCTTTGTTGTGATCACTATCTCACTCTTATTTATGCTAAATTTCATCCCATATCCTTGTATTATTCCTTCCCACACGTCTAACTGTTCCTGTACCTCCTCCTCCTTGTTTCCCCAAATCATCAAATCATCCGCTAGCACCATTGCTTTCATCTTTCCTTCCCCAATTACTTGTGCCACTCGGGTCATTATGTCATCCATCACCACAATGAAAAGTAACGGTGCCAATGCACTTCCTTGTTTCAGGCCGTTTCTCTGTTCCACCCAGTCCGATCTCTCTCCTCCCACTTTCACACAGCTCACGCTTCCCTTGTACTTCTCCATTATCCTCCTTATAGTCCTTTTTTCTACTCTATCCTCCAGGGACTTCCATACTTTGTTTCTGCATACACTGTCATATGTTTTCTCAATGTCCAGGAAGGCCATCAGTAGATCTGTTCCGTACTCACAGTGCTGTTCTTGTAACTGCCTTACAGCAAAAATCAAATCCACTGTGGACCTTCCTGCTCTGAAGCCATGTTGTTCTTCCCTCATCCCTCCTTCTATCCTTGTCCTAATTCTCCTTTCCAAAACTTTCTCAAACATCTTTGCACAATGACTCATCAGTTTTATTCCCCGATAGCTTCTGCATTCTGTTCTACTACCTTTCTTGAAGATCGGGACAATTATTCCCTTTTTCCAGTCCTCTGGGGTCTTACTTTCCGTAGTGTAATAATAATATCAATTATAATAATAATATAACAATATAGGGGTAGGGATATAATAGACCTTCCGTAGCACACCAGCACGTGTACATCGCGTGAAAAATTTCTAGAGTACCCCTTGACCCCCTTAAGCGCATTATATGTATTGATGAATTTTACAGCTTAGTTTGGTTCCGTTATAACCTTCTAGCCGTTTGCAAACTATCTCAGTAAAGTAATAAATGAAATTGTATTGCGTCTTATATTACAGCAATAGATGGACCTGTGAATTTCTGTTGCCATGGTTACCGGCTAGCTTCCTTTCATTATTGTATTAAATGAAATTAATTTTCTGGGAATATCTCAAAAACTATTGGTTTTAGGGCCTTAAAATGTGGTAAAGGGCCCCCGAGTTTCGTTTCTCACATTGAGGGGCTGAAAATGATCTTTGTCTCGCCCTTCTACGCCTATTTCAGCATGTATTTTAAGGGGGTAGGCCCCCTTTTATGAGAGGTACAGAGAAGGGTTACATCAATGATTGGTGTCTTGCCTCTGTAGGATATCTGTACCAAATTTTACGTTGATCCACTCAGCCGTTCTCGAGTTATAAGGACACAAAAAATTGTCCACAGACAAACAAACAGACAGACAGACAGACAGACAGACAAAAATTTCATTTTCGCGCGCATCCGTCATAAAACAGTCTAAAACGCGTAAATAACGCAAATTTCCGTAGAAATTCAGAAAAAACAGACAAACTTTCATTCTTATATATATAGAGATGCCAAGAGCTATCAGTGGTTGCCATGGCAACACTACTAAATTGATGAGGGATGAGCCATCAGACGTTGCCATGACAACGCACTTGCACGAGATCAGATTCAGATTTCCATCTGACTAAGTGTGAAGTGGCTTCGGTGACGTAACTGGTAGCATGCTGAACTTCTTTGCCCAAGGTCGCGGGTTCAAAGCCGGCCGAAGTCGTCGGATTTTCTAAGAGCGCTAAAAATCCCTCAGTATGCTTTCCTTTGGAGGGGAAGTTCTAACGTTCGTTGCGAGTTGCTGGTTGCGGTGGCATCTAGTAGCCAAGTTCACAGCTAGGTGTCGTTGACGGTATTATCTGGTAGCAACATTAGGATCTACTGCTTGAAATTGACCGTCAGCAGTCCTTACCTGAATTACAGACTAATACAGCCATCACAATTCACACCGTTTATCAGACAGATTCTACACTCACCCAAAGTACACGGGGTTACATGACCGCGTTGTCGCAGCCCCTAAACTGAGAAACCAACCAAAATCTCTGCGGGAGATAAAATTTTGCGTGAAGAAGTAACAGACCGGTAGATAGTTACACATCAGTGTCGAATCCTTGCATAAGGACAGTGTGACCACAAGTATAACAAGAAGTTCCGTGACGAACTAAATAGCCTACTTTTCTTAAAATTTAAGATTCATGCCAATATTTAATCTGTATGGATCTATCTAGAATAACGACGAAATTCAGTTGGTAATATCGACATTTCTAATTAGTTGGAAATACTGTATACCTGGCATAATGTAACCTAATAGAGAACTACAGTTGGCAGCCCTGGTGACTGAATGTATTCTTAGTTCCATCGCTTAAGGTGCAGAATACAAAATTTGGTTGAAGTCTAATGGATAGCATGGACGTTACATGCAGTTAAACATTGGATCTAACAGCGCGCGTAAATCATGTTGGCAACAATGACATACATGTATTGGTCAGAAATAATCTGAAATAGTATGATCTATTGTTGTGTCAATTTTGAATGAAATCCATTAGTTAGTATAGAAGTTACATGCATTTTAAAATTGGACCTATCAGAAGGCTTAGAATCATGTTGGCAGCACTGGCGTAGGTCTATATTGGTTACTCCAAATTAAACTAGAATGCCAGGTACTATACGTGTGCTAAGTTTAGAGCTATTGGCTTGCATACTTTCTGATATATTGATATGAGGGTAACAAAAATAGAGATTGTATTTATTAACAGTTGGCAGCCCTGGTTACTATTAAGAATCGGCATAGCCATATCTGTTATGGTTCACATAGCGCACACGAAATTTGGTTGAAATCCAAATGATAGTATAGAAGTTACATGTATTTAAATTTGGACCTCTCAGCAGGCTTAGAATCATGTTGGTAGCTCTGACGTATATAAGTTACTCCGAATTAATATAGAATGTAAGGTACTATACGTGTGCATATTTTAAAACTGTCGGCTTGCATACTTTCTGATATATGGGTATTTGGATATTAAAAAATGAGAGCAATTATTAACAGTTGGCAGCTCTGGTTGCTCTTAAAAATACGCTCAGTGATATCTGCTTACGTACACATAGCACATACGAAATTTGGTTGAAATCCAATTGATAGTGTAGAAGTTATATGCAATTGAAAATTGGACCTATCAGCGGGCTTATAATCATTTTGGCAACACTGCCAAGTATGGCCTCCTGGAAATTAAACTGCAATATTATTATCTATACGTGTGCCAATTTTGAAATAGCTCCCATTCATACCTTCGAAGATATCCAAAATGGAGCTCAAATTTTAATTGCGATTTTTCAGCAGTTGGTAGCACTGACATAATTTTCAAATATGGCCGGGAGATATTCTGGTATAGATCTTTACTCCTACCAAATTTCGTGTCGAATGCTGCAGCCGTTTAGGAGTTGATAGGGGGGGGGGACACACAGCCAGCCAGCCAGCCAGCCAGACAGACAGACAGACAGACAGACAGACAGACACAGACACACATTTGCCCGTTCTCATAAGTCTACTTTTCCTCATTTTTGTAAAATGTGAAAAGTAGGCTAAAAATGGACCCCAAATGATAAGAAGTTTACCGTCCCCATAAGACAATAAAATGTTTAAAATATGCATACAATGACGAAAAACAAAGTTAATTCAGCTCCAATTATAAAATACTTTCTCGCAATAAATGAGGTCTGATCCTTCTACGAAAACCTGCATATTCTGCCTATTTTCGCCTATCCCCAAGTTTGTCCGGTGAAATCTACCTCCGCCTTCCGGCGTGCCGAGAGGACTTTTTTTTTTGTTCATATGGGCTGTGAACTTAAGTTCACCTATAGGACTTTAAATAACCTGGTGATCACAAATCCAACATGGCGGCGACGCGAAGTATAAATATTCACATGGACGTTTCTCGCAATTTAGCCATCCGAGTGCAGTGAAACTTGGTACAGTAAATCTTTATACGAATGTTAATCCACTGGCATCTAATTTATTCAATTGTTACCATAACCACAAGATGGCAGCTATGCGAAATTTTAAAATCTCCTTGTTAGTTCTTGTGTCCTAATCATGCGATTGAAGTTTGAATGCTACACGTACACAATAATCTTCATGTAACAGTACATAACTCTAGGACCTACATATATAAAATCCAACATGGCGACCATCCGACATATTTAGTCGGTTCTCAATATCTACGAATCTATTACAGCAATCAAAACATAAGTAGGATATATGATAATAGGCTGTATAGTTCTTCACGGAACTACTTGTTAATGATTAGTTTATGTGCCAAGTATCACATCCCGAAATGAAACCACTCGTGAGATATTGTTATTCAATGAAATGCACGATTACCCCATTTACACCCCTTTAGAACCTGAATATCCAAAAATATTTCCTTAGTGGACGTTTTCGACACACAATGAACATGTCCCCAAAATTTCATGTTTCTAACTTCATTAATTTTGGTTGGGCGATGATGAGTGAGTGAGTCAGTCAGGACATTTTCTTTCATTTATTTTTCAGAATTTCACCCCTCCCCATGAACTCCTTAAATTGTATTTATAAAAAAAAAACGGACAACACCTATTTACTTATTTTTTATGCTGATTTTTCCCGCTTAATTTCAAACTTCTCGCTAATGTCGTTTAAGAGACTCGCGCTCCGTTAAGAATCCTTCAACCCCAAATGTTCACACCTTTCACCTCATAATATACATCATATCGATAAACCCTTAGGCGTTTGTCTGCTTATTTTTTTAAATGTAACTTTCACATTTTGCAAAAATGAAGAAAAAGTAGACTTATGAGATCGGGCAAATGTGTGTCTATCTGTCCTTCTGTCTGTCTGTCCTTCTGTCTGTCTGGCTGGCTGTGTGTGTGTGTCCCCCTATCAACTCCTAAACGGCTGCAGCAATCGAAACAAAATTTGGTAGGAATAAAGATCTATACCTGAATATCTCACGGCCATATATGAAAATGATGTCAGTGCTACCAACTGCTAAAAAATCGCAATTTAAATTTGAGCTCCATGTTGGATATCATGGAAGGTATGAATGGGAGCTATTTCAAAATTGGCACACGTATAGATAATAATATTGCAGTTTAATTTCCAGGAGGCCATACATGGCAGTGTTGCCAAAATGATTATAAGCCTGCTGAAATTTCCAAATTTCAAATGCATATATCTTCTAAACTATCAATTGGATTTCAACCAAATTTCGTATGTGCTATGTGTACATAAACAGATATGACTGAACTTATACTTAAGATCCATCAGGGCTGCCAACTGTTAATAAATGCTCTCAATTTATTTTATCCAAATACCAATATATCAGAAAGTGTGCAAGCTGACAGCTTTAAACTATGCACACGTATAGTACCTGACATTCTATATTAATTTGGTGTAACTTATATACGTCAGTGCTACCAACATGATTCTAAGCCTGCTGAGAGTTCCAACTTTAAATACATGTAACTTCTATACTATCATTTGGATTTCAACCAAATTTCGTGTGTGCTATGTGTACCAGAACAGATATGTCTATGCCGATTCTTAAGAGTAACTAGGGCTGCCAACTGTTAATAAATACTGTCTCTATTTTTGTTACCTTAATATCAATATATCAGAAAGTATGCAAGTCAATAGCTCTAAACTTTGCACACGTATAGTACCTGGCATTCTAGATTAATTTGGAGTAACTAATATACGTCAGTGATGCCAACATGATTCTAAGCCTGCTGATAGGTCCAATTTTAAAGTGCATGTAACTTCTATATTAACTAATGGATTTCATTCAAAATTGACACAACATTAGATCATATTAATTCAGATTATTTCTGACCAATACATGTATGTCATTGTTGCCAACATGTTTTTACGCGCGCTGTTAGATCCAATGTTTAACTGCATGTGACGTCCATGCTATCCATTGGACTTCAACCAAATTTTGTATTCTGTACCGTATGAGATGGAACTAAGAATATATTCAGTCACCAGGGCAGCCAACTGTAGTTCTCTACTAGGCTACATTATGCCAGGTATACAGTATTTCGAACTAATTAGAAATTTCGATATTACCAACTTCATTTCGTCATTATGCTAGATATCTCTCTATATAAAAGAAGGTCCTGTTAGTTACACTATTTATAACTCAAGAACGGCTGAACCGATTTGGCTGAAACTTGGTGTGGAGGTAGCATAGAACCAGGAGACGGGCACAGGATACTCTTTATCCCGTGACGTGACATAAAACGTCAAAGAGAATACAAGTCACAATAAAACGTAACGCAAATGACAGCTAAGGCAAGTCGTTTCCTAGCAACAGTAGCTCTTGACGAGACACGGCCGACTGGATGCGAGTAGCACTCTCTACTACCGGTATAGAAAAAGAGGCTCTTAACATGAAATCCCGTTAGTTATTCAACGTAATTTGTATAGGGGTAGCAAATCCAATTTACAATATATGGCGCGAGTAGCTTTAACAAAATGGCGTGCATTTGTTTCATGAAAGTCCCACATGCGTTCATATATCATTCATCCCATTGCGGTTAAACTTGGGTGAGATGTTTTGTACACTTCAGGTAAGGTTTCTGGTTGAGTAAATCCACTTAACAATTGGTAGCGCGCGAGTAGATTCAACAAATGAGCGACGGCGGGCGAAGCGTTTCAACAAAGTCCTGTATGCGTTGACATACCATTCGTCCGATAGCGATGAAACTTGGGCGAGAGGTTGTGTACACTACATGCAAGGTTTCTGGCTTAGTAAATCCATGATATAATAGGTAGCGCACGAGTAGATTCAACAAATGAGCGACGAAGAGGGAAGCGTTTCAATAAAGTCCCGTATGCGTTCATATACCATTCGTCAGATAGCGATGAAACTTGGGTGAGATGTTGTGTACACTTCAGGGAAGGTTTCTGGCTTAGTAAATCCACTTAACAATAGGTAGCGCACGAGTAGATTAAAATATGAGTGACGACGGGTGAAGCGTTTCAACAAAGCCCTGTATGCATTCACATACCATTCGTCAGATAGCGATGGAAATTGGGTGAGAGGTTGTGTACACTACAGGCAAGGTTTCTGGCTGAGTAAATCCATGTTATAATAGGTAGCGCACGAGTAGATTCAACAAATGAGCGACGACGCGCGAAGCGTTTCAACAAAGTCCCGTATGCGTTCATGTACTATTCGTCTGATAGCGATAAAACTTGGGTGAGATGTTGTGTACACTTCTGGGAATGTTTCTGGCTTAGTAAATCCACTTACCAATTGGTAGCGCACGAGTAGATTCAACAAATGAGTGACGACGGGCGAAGCGTTTCAACAAAGTCCTGTATGCATTCACATGCCATTCGTCAGATGGCGATGAAACTTGGGTGAGAGGTTGTGTACACTACAGGCAAGGTTTCTGGCTTAGTAAATCCATGTTATAATAGGTAGCGCACGAGTAGATTCAACAAATGAGCGACGACGCGTGAAGCGTTTCAACAAAGTCCCGTATGCGTTCATATACCATTCATCCGATTGCTATGGAACTTTGTGAATTGTTGTGCACCATCCAGGAAAGGTTTCTGACTTAGTAAATCCTTTTTACAATAGGTAGCGCACGAGTAGATTCAACAAATGGGTAACGGCGCGCGTATCTTTAAAAAAAATCGTATGCGTTCATATACCATTCATACGATTGCAATGAAACTTGGTGAAATGTTGTTTCCACTCCCGCGAAGATTTCTGATTTTGTACATCCATTTTACAATATGGTAGCGCACGAGTAGATTCAACTAATGAGCGACAATGCGTGAATCGTTTCAACCGAGTCCCGTATGCGTTCATATACCATTCATCCGATTGTGATAAAACTTTGGTGAGTTGAGTACAGTCCTGCGAAGGTGTATGAATTAGTCAATCCGTTTTTCAATGGGTGGCGCACAAGTAGATTCAACAAATGAGTAACGGTGCGCAAATCGTTTATACAAAATCCCGTATGCGATCATATGCCATTCATTCGATTGAGATGAAACTATGATGAGTTGTTGTGTACACGCCGGAGAAGGTTTTCGAATTAGTAAATCCATTTTACAATAGGTAGCGTACGAGTATATTCAACAAATGGGTGACGGCGCTCGAATAGTTTCAACAAAGTCCCGTATGCGTTTATATGCCATTCATTTCATTGCGATGAAACTTTGGTGAGTTGTTGAGCACGCTCCCAGGATGTTTTTTGAGATAGTAAATCAATTTTACAGTAGTTTAGAGGTGTTTAACGGAAAAGAAAAAATTATTGGGAATCCAAAATCACTTCAACAAACAAAGTTACAACGCCAACACTTTCTTTGATTGGCATTGCAACGCATGCCGGGTACAGCTAGTATCCATATAGATTATTCATTGGCATGAATCTTAAATTTTAAGAAAAGTAGGCTCTTTAGTTCGTCACGGAACTTGTTATTGATTAATTTATATCCCCAAATGAAACAACTCGTGAGATATTGTTAATCAATGAAATGCAAGTTTAATCCCCTTAAAACTCCTTCAGAACATGAATATCCAAAAATCCATCCTTAGTGGACGTTTTCGACATACAACGAACATATCCCCAAAATTTCAAGTTTCTAACTGCAATAGGTTTGGCTGGGGGATGATGAGTGAATATCCAAAAATCCTTCTTTAGTGGACTTCTTTCCCCAGAATATCACCCCTCCCCATGGGCCCCTTAAATTGGATTTATGAAAAAACGATCGACCACTTATTTACTTATTTTTCAAGCTGATTTATCCCCCTAGTTTCATACTTTATGCCTTTGTCTTTTAAGAGATACTTGCTCCGTTAAGAATCCTTGAACCCCCACTTTTCACACATACACCTCATAATATACACTACATCGAAAAACCCTCAGACATGTGTCTTCTTATTCTTAATGATGAGTTTATATGCCGAGTATCGCATGCCCCAAAGAAACCAATCGGGAGATATTGTTATTCAATTAAATGCAGGTCTACCCCCTTAACACCCCTTTAGAACCTGAATATCCAAAAATCCTTCCTTAGTGGACGTTTTCGACATACAACGAACATAACCCCAAAATTTCATGTTTCTAACTTCAATAATTGTGGCTGGGCGATGATGAGTGAATGAGTAAGTCAGGACATTTTCTTTCTTTTATTTTTCAGAATTTCACCCCTCTCATGAACCCTTTAAATTGGATTTATGAAAAAAAAAACGGTCGAACACTTATTTACTTATCTTTTGAGCTGATTGTTTCCGCTGAGTTTCAAACTCCTCGCCTATGTCGTTTAAGAGATACACGCTCCGTTAGGAATCCTTCAACCCCCACTTTTCACCCCTTTCACCTCATAATATACACCACATCGAAAAACCCTCAGCCACGTGACTTCTTATGTTTAATGATGAGTTTATATGCCGAGTACCGGGTGAGTTAGCCGTGGTCGTTACGGCATGACTAACGGCAGTCGCTCACATCCGGGAGGCGAGGAGGTTCGAATCCCCCCGCCGGCAACCTTGAAGATGGTCTTCTGTGGTTTCCCATCTTCCTTCCAGGCAAATGCCGGGGTTGGTCCCTAACTATAGGCCACAGCCGCTACCTTCCAACTCCTCGCCCTTCCCTTCCGACTTTCCTCCCCAACGGTACTTGTAGCTCACCCATTGGGTGTCCGTCTCGAAGCAGCTACAAAAAAAAAACTGGCGAGCCGAACATGTCCTCGGACACTCCCGGCACTAAAAGCCATACGCTAAAAAAAATGCCGAGTAACACATCCCCCAATGAAACCAATCGGAAGTTATTGTTATTCAATGAAATGCATGTTTAACCCCCGCAAGACCCCTTTAGAACCTGAATATCCGAAAATCCTCCCTTAGTGGACGGTTTCGACATACAATGATCATATCCCCAAAATGTCATGTTTCTTACTTCAATAATTTTGGCTGGGCGATGGTGAGTGAGTCAGGACTTTTTCTTTCAATTTTCTTTTTCAGAATTTCACCCCTCCCCATGAACCCCTTAAATTGTGTTTATGAAAAAAACTGTCGAACACCTATTTACTTATTTTTAAGCATTTTTTTCCCCCCAGAGTTTGATGAGTGAGTCTGTCAGTTAATCAGTTAGGACACTTTCTTTCCTGTTTTTTTTCCCAGAATTTCACCCCTCTCCATGGGCCCCTTAAATCAGATTTTTGAAAAAACGGTCAAACTCCTATTTTTTAGCCTACTTTCGATTTTTGCAAAAAATGAAAGTAGACTTATGAGATCAACACAGGGCGAAAAAAGTGTGTCTGTCTGTGTGTGTGTATGTGTGTGTGTGAGTCTGTGTGTGTATGTGTGTGTGTGAGTCTGTGTGTGTGTGTGTGTGTGTCTGTGTGTGTGTGAGTGTGTGTACTCTGAATGTCTGTCCCCCCCTATCAATTCGAACACGGTGAGTGCGAATTGAACGAAATTTGGTACAAAGGTAGCACTAGCAAAGGACACCTCAGTGTCATGTTTTATATCGCCGCCATCTGGACGGAAACGTAATGGCGGCCACACAAATGTTCAAAGCTTAAATCAAATTACGACTAACCTAATCATCCGATCTCTACCAAATTTTGCATCAACATACCTTCATGGGGGGAGCATCCTTTGACCAAACCAATAGGCCATCAGCGTAATAGTTTGCGGATGGCGGCCATCTTTGTGTGAAAATCGATTCCCCCTATTAATTCGAACACGGTGCAACCGAATGGAACAAAATTTGGTACAAAGGTAGTACTAACAAAAGGCACCTCAGTGTCATGTTTTATATCACCGCCATCTTGACGGAAACGTAATGGCGGCCACACAAATGTTCAAAGCTTAAATCAAATTACGACTAACCTAATCATCCGATCTCTACCAAATTTTGCAACAACATACCATTATGAGGGGAGCATCCTTTGACCAAACTAATAGGTCATGAGCGTAATAGTTTGCGGATGGCGGCCATCTTCATGTGAAAATCGATTCCCCCTATTAATTCGAACACGGTGCAACCGAATGGAACGAAATTTGATACACAGGTAGTACAAACAAAAGGCACCTAAGTGTCATGTTTTAAATCGCCGCCATCTTGACGGAAACGTAATGGCGGCCACACAAATGTTCAAAGCTTAAATCAAATTACGATTAACCTAATCATCCGATCTCTACCAAATTTTGCAACAACATACCCTTATGGAGGGAGCATCCTTTGACAAATGAGTAGGTCATTAGCCTAATAGTTTGCGGATGGCGGCCATCTTTGTGTGAAAATTAATTCCCCCTATTAATTCAAACACGGTGAAACCGAATGGAACGAAATTTGGTGCAGAGGTAGCACAAGCAAAGGGCATCTCAGTGTCATGTTTTATATCGCCGCCATCTTGACAGAAACGTAATGGCGACCACACAAATGTTCAAAGCTTAAGTTAAATTACGACTAACATAACCATCCGATCTCTACCAAACTTTGCAACAACATTACTTTATGGAGGGAGCATCCCTTGACCAATCTAATAGGTTATTAGCCTAATAGTTTGCGGATGGCGGCCATCTTTATGTCAAAATTGATTCCCCCTATTAATTCGAACACGGTGGAACCGAATGAACGAAATTTGGTACAGAGGTAGCACTAGCAAAGGGCACCTCAGTGTCATGTTTTATATCTCCGCCATCTTGACTGAAACGTAATGGCGGCCACACGAATGTTCAAAGCTTAAATCAAATTACGATTAACCTAGTCATCCGATCTCTACCAAATTTTGCAACTACATACCTTTGTGGAGGGAGCATTCTTTGACCAATCTAATAGGTCATTCGCCTAATAGTTTGGGGATGGCGGCCATCTTTGTGTCAAAATCGATTCCCCCTATTAATTCAAACACGGTGAAACCGAATGGAACGAAATTTGGTACAGAGATAGCACTGGCAAAGGGCATCTCAGTGTCATGATTTATATCGCCGTCATATTGACAGAAACGTAATGGCGGCCACACAAATGTTTAAAGCTTAAATCAAATTACGACTAACATAACCATCCGATCTCTACCAAACTTTGCAACAACATACCTTTATCGAGGGAGCATCCTTTGACCAATCTAATAGGCCATTAGCCTAATAGTTTGCGGATGGCGGCCATCTTTATGTCAAAATTGATTCCCCCTATTAATTCGAACACGGTGGAACCGAATGAACGAAATTTGGTACAGAGGTAGCACTAGCAAAGGGCACCTCAGTGTCATGTTTTATATCGCCGCCATCTTGACGGAAACGTAATGGCGGCCACACAAATGTTCAAAGCTTAAATCAAATTACGATTAGCCTAATCATCCGATCTCTAGCAAATTTAGCAACAACATACCTTTATGGAGGGGGCATCCTTTGACCAATCTAATAGGTCATCAGCCTAATATTTTGTGGATGGCGGCCATCTTTGTGTGAAAATCGATTCCCCTTATCAATTCGAACACGGTGAAACCGAATGGAACGAAATTTGGTACAGAGGTAGCACTAGCAAAGGGCACCTCAGTGTCATGTTTTATATCACCGCTATCTTGACGGAAACGTAATCGCGGCCACCCAAATGTTAAAAGCAAAAATATAATTACGACCAACCTAATAATTTAGTCTCTACCAAATTTTGAACACCATATCTTTATGTGGGAAACATATTCAGACCCAACTGCAAGAACATCAGCCCAATAGTTTGCAGATGGTGGCCAAGCATGTGTGCAATTCGATTCCCCCTATCAATTCAAACACGGTGAAACCGAATTGAACGAAATTTGGTACAGAGGTAGCACTAGCAAAGGGCACCTCATATTCATGTTTAATATCCCTATAGCACGTTGTATTTCAACAAGCTACTACAACCAACATTCAATCATACTCCTTGAAAAGGACAAAGAGTTATAACAATACCCATGCATTTAGGAGAAAGTAGGCTATATGTTCTTTACTGAACATCTTGTTTATTTTTATGCTGATTTTTTCCGCTGAGTTTCAAACCCCCCTCTTATGTCGTTTAAGAGATACACGCTCCGTTAGGAATCCTTCAACCCCCACTTTTAACCCCTTTGACCTCATAATATACACCACATCGATAAACCCTCAGACACATGTGTTCTCTAGTAGCTAAGTTCTGAACTTGGCCTAGTAATCGTTGACGGTGGCACTTGGCGACAAAAGTAGGAAATATTTGAAAAATTCTAAGTTGCAGTACTTAAATTAAAAAACAGATAACACACACTAATACGGTCATCACAATTAACACCGGTTATCAGACAGATTCTACACACACCCAAAGTACACGGGGCTACATGACCGCGTTGTCGCAGCCCCTAAACATAAGAACCAACCAACCAGCCAACCAACACATGTGTTCTTATTTTTAATGAGGAGTTTATATGCCGGGTATCACTTCCCTCAAAGAAACCAAGCCGGAGATATTGTTATTCAATGAAATGCAGGTGTACCCACTTAACACCCCTTTAGAACCTGAATATCCAAAAATCCTTCCTTAGTGGGCGTTTTCGACTGACAACGAACATATCCCCAAAATTTCATTTTACTAACTTAAATAGTTTTGGCTGGGCGATGATGAGTCAGTGAGTCAGTCAGTCAGCCAGGACTCTTTGTGTTATATATATATATATATATATATATATATATATATATATATATTTACACATGCTAGTGCAACAATCACAATAACGCAGGTTATCACAAAAATTCTACACACACACACCTATTTACAAGGGGCAATATGATCACAATGTCTAAGCCCCGCAAATGAAATATTATCTGTGGATACGATAGCAAAGAGAATACCACAGTCCAATAAATCCTTGAGCAACACTTAAAAATGGCTTCAAATACCATATCCTATCTCCAATTTACACATGCTAGTGCAACAATCACAATAACGCAGGTTATCACAAACATTCTACACACACACCGATGTACACGGGGAAACATGGCCATGATGTCTAAGCCCCGCAAATGGAATAACATTGTCTACACATGCAAACTGCAATAGCACAGAGAATACTACAGTCCAATACAATCCTTGATTGTCAATCGGTCAGTTTTCTCATGTGTCCTTTAGCAAATTTTACCGGACTATCATGATACAGAGTAAATCGTTGTTGCCTAGTGACAGCCTGTCCGTCAATGGTGCGGCGTTGACTATCATGATATAGTGCTAGATGTTCTCGCCTAGCGACAATATGTTCGCCTAGTTATTAGATCGGTGAAACGGTTTAGATTTGTGCAAAAGGGCCTAAATGCAGGGAATGGAGTGGTATGTCCGAAATTTAAAGTGAACAGTGTTACCTGCTGGGTTCCAAAGGGTAAGTATACAAAATTTGGTGCAGATCGGTGAAACGGTGTAGATTTGTATAAATAACATACAAACTAACAAACCAACATTGAGTTTTATATATAGAGATAATACGATCGAATTGGTACGTTATGCAACGTGACCTGTAATGGCAGAAAATTAAAAAACTGGCATGAATATTAACATAACATATCGAAGTGTCGCCCCGGAGGTCCGGGTTTGATTCCCAGCTCTGCCAAGAAATTTAATATTTGTCTGAGGGCTGAAATTGGGTACACTTAGCCTCGTGAAGCAAATATGTGAAGAGGTGGTTTCGATTCCCCCCTCAGCCACCCTGGAAGTGGGTTTTCCGTGGTTTCCCACTTCTACTCCGGCCAAATTCCGGGACGGTTGCTCTCTTAAGGCCACGGCCGCCTCCTTCCCAATCCTTAATTGCAAATACACACATCATTACAAGCCCGAATTAACTCAGGTTATCAGACAAATTCTACACACACACACCCAAGTACATAGGCTAAATGACCGCGATGTTCTAGCCCCTCAAATGTAACAAAACAACAACATACCGAAGGATATTCTGATCGCCAGTGCTTGCATCGAAATATACGTATTCCTTAGAATTTCCCTTGGTATTATTAGCCTACTTTCGATTTTTGCAAACAATGTAAGTAGACATATGAGATATACACACGGCCAAAAATTGTGTGTCTGTCTGTGTGTCTGTCTGTGTACTCTGAAGGTCTGTCCCCAAGTATGTTTGCAAATGGATTCCCCCTATCCATTAAAACACGGTGAAACTGAATTGAACGAAATTTGGTACAGAGGTAGCACAAGCACCACCATGTTGGTGGAACCCACGGACTCAGCGAGGGAACACACCACCACCGCCTCTACGGGCAGTGTCCTAGAGCTGGGAACATCTGGTCGGAGTGGATACAACTGAGGAGGTGTGATCAGCACCTCGCCCAGGCGGCATCACCTGCAAAGCGAACAGGGGCCTTATGAGGGATGGGAAGGAATGGAAAATGGGGATGGATAGGCAAGGAAGCGGAAAGGAGGCGGCAGTGGCCTTGCAGGAGGTACTGCCCCCGTAAATTGATTTATTTTGGGACAAAATAGGAGTATTTTCCGTGACCATGATGGGATTTAACCAGCAAATATAATTTCTGGAAGTGTGACACGGCTACACGGGAGTGTGGTGTTGCAGGCTTGAGGCTGTGGGAGGGCCCGATCACTTGATATATTGCACGGCGTGTCTGGAAATTAATATTATTAATATTGTTATAAATTATTCTATTGGATCCCAGCCCAGAGCCAATAAGAAGAGGTCTTATTGAAGACGGGATCAACTTCAATTACACAATATGATGAAATTATGCATTTAGGCCCTTAGAAGAAGATTTTCATATTTGGTAATGAAGAGAATATTAAGAGAAATTATGTCTGATACTCTAAAAACCGCAGATTGGTTAATCTACGCAGTAATAAGCATTAGTAATCTACGCGCTAAAATTATGGTGGGAGTTTGATATGGCCGCCAAAATTTCGACTTGGAGGGGGAGATCCAAGGATCGATGTTCTTATTCCAGCAGTCTTTGAAGAGTGAGGAACTGTTTTTAGTGGGTTAACGGAGATCCCAAGGCTTAGTCCGAGTGCGACGACTGTCGACTTGTGGAGATGCGAGGATAGCTAGGTGGAACGTAGGAGATCACCGCACTTCCATTCTACGTGAAGTTGCGAGGAACATAGAATTGATTATATCTCTTATATCATTGAGATCTGAATATAACTAGGCGAATATATATAAAGGACAGGTCGCATACTATATATTGTGAAAAGTCGAGCGTTTTAAAAATTCACCGTTTCGACAATATAAGCCTGTTAAGTCAGATTTTCAAATGTGTTGGAAATAAAACTGAATATCATTTTAAATTGCAACGTGAAGTTGACGAACGCAGTTCAAGTGAACAGTAGCGGAGAACTTTTAATATCGGCGCAACATATAAACATTAACAGAATGACTATTATTATTCTTCAAGTGTTTTCATTCAACATAAGTAACATAGTTGATATGATGAACTAAACAATCATACGCCAGAGATATTTTCGATAGCAGGAGTTAAGAAACAACGATGGAGCTTCGTTAAACGACGTATTCTTGAATACAGACGTAGTGTACGGTCCATCTTGTAAATTTTCGTCAGTCTACGAACACTAATATAACATCAATTAGCAATGGAAATATTTCATTCACCATTTATATGAATATTTCTATAATTATATTCCAATGATGAGGCTGATACATATTTACGACGGAGAATGAAGACTCTACAGAAGAGATTTGTCAAGATGCTAGGGGGTAGCCCAGCAACACAGAAGAATTTGCCAGAAGAATGTCGTTCGAGCCCAAGCGAATGTTGGTGAATTCCAGAGAGGGACGTTTCCTATCTCTGGGGTCGCAGATCCGAGGTTCGAATGCAGATCCATCTCAGTGTCTTGTACTGAGGATACATCTAATGTATTGTGGGAATACTTAAATATATCTTCAAGTTTTCGTCCAAATAAGGAAGCAGTGTATCTCATTTGTAATATAGAGCTTAATTAGTGACATCCTGAGTCAGGGATCTTACCCCATATTTTCAGTTTTCCATATTCCATATTTCCATAATTTCACATTTCATGTATTTCAGTGTTTTCATGTATTTTACACTTCAGATGCGTGTTAAAATGTTTATGCTTCAAGATTATTTAGGAGATGATTGCCTTTCATCTATTTTTCAATTTTATTCTACGGATCAGTTGTGGAACTGACATTAAAAAAATGTTTGAGGAATTATATTGCCTCATAGAAGTCTAGTCGTTTCGACTCTCGAATTTTAATAATTTCATTTAAACCAAGTATTCTGAAATTTTGTGTCATAGCTTCAAATTAAATTCTTATTAAATTTAATATGAGCACTTTAATGTAACAACATCTATCTTCACGAACAGAAGAAACGTCGAATGATATTGTTATATCATTATTGTACATAAACTGTCGACGATCTAGGAAATACTAGTCGTTTGATAAGACCGAAGTCTCAATCCCTATGAACATTCTTTGTGTACAGTGGAAAAACATTTCGACATTGACAAACCTTTTTATTATTTGTAAAGCTAAGAGCTTCGTTCATTTAATAGGTTAGAGGAAATACCTTTTGATAGAAGATTATTCAAATCTTTGGCTAGGAATTCAAAGCTAGTTTATCCCGGTCAATATTGAATTATATCTGACACTATAAATAACATGTGTGTTATTTTACTCTATTTGTGTAACATCACGTCATTTTGTGGACATGATATTACAACGATAAACAATTTAAAGCTTGACAAGGGAGGAGAGACAGGAGTATTTATTTTATTACATGTATTTGCGACAGACGAGTTAACAGTTAAAATATCTTGTTGTGGAGTAAACTTTAGGAGGTTAATCACGACTGTCTAATATCGTTCATTACAATTGGAAGTTTCGTTTGAAGAACTTAAGCATGTATAATTGTAGTCCAGTGGTCTTGTGTAATGATACTGAGTGTCATGCCATTATTTGAGATTAGTTCCTACTTAAGATATGTTAATAACAATTAATCCTTTTTGGTTATTGTTTAACATAGTGGATGATAATTGTTTATGCCATATATACTGTTATATGAGGATTTCTAGAGCTATGGAGTGCTCGTACGAGGGAGTTCCGCATTTTAGGGAAGTGAAAGTATTGTTGTTCTTTGATAAGAAGGCTTGGATCATGATAAGAGCCGTTGTATACAAGTAGTCCAGTTCATGTGAAGTAACGATTTAGCTGTGTTAACAGGAGGGTTTTAGCGGAAATGCAACTTGGGAAAGATTGTCTACTCATGTCTATAATACTATTATTATATTTTATTAAACCCGAATTTATGTAATTACGTACAGTTAACTTTTATTAGTCCACTGTATTATACCGACAATGTATTGAAACCTATATAAGACGATGTGTAAGCAGTTTAGCAAAACTACGGAACGTTCGAAGGGTTATGAGAAAAACCAGTGTATATAGTTAGTTGAGAATTGTATTGTAACCGAGAAGCCAGAATATCGAAACTATCGTGTTAGCAGCACTATATAATGTAAATTATTATGAACATATTACGTGTAAATAGAATATTTTTTTGGAAATTATTTAATTACTTAAATAATTTAGTAGGATTTATTAATCAATTATTTTAAAATAGCGTATGTTTTATGAGAAGATGTTTTTGGTATGAAAGATTGTTCACTGTTAAGAGTAAATGTGGAACCGAATTGGTCATGAACAATTGCGGGGTGCGAATGAAAAAGTGTATAATTTTTTTAGGATGTTTGTTTAAGAAACAGAGTAGTTATGTGAACTTTTGTAAGATCTAAATGTTAAATTTTACGTGTTTTTTTTAAACGCACACACAAGCAGTCTCTATGTGGGCTAGCGAGAATGATTCACCGTTAGAGTTGTCGAACGGTGTGACATAATATAAGCATGCGTGGACACTCACCGCCTTGTATAAATTGTTTAAACCAGTTCCGAGTGTAGTGTGGTGCTAATATTTCATTTATGAAACAAAGTTAATGCACGTGTGTTCTACAAACGCAAGCTAGTGAATGAAAATATGTGTTAGGAATGCCACGAATGTAAGAGCCTTCATTAAACGGTTTTATTTTTACGCAATGTAGACCTAAAACAAGCCAAGATTTTATGCTCATAATATTTATACGCAGCATTGTAGTAAGATGTAGAGTTGAAAGGAGGTGTGAATGATTGCGTGTTTTTTTAATTTTAATTTCTATTGTTAAATTAGTTTATTGTTATTTTGTTTATACTAGATGAGTTTACACAATTGTTAATAAATTGTATTCAGTTTGTTATCCGTTGTTGTTGGAGTGTGATTCATTTTAAATATAAGGAGAAGCGTATTGTGGATGTATTGCAGGCGAAGCTGAATTCCCAGTCACCGAGAAAGTAAGTAAAGGTAAGTGCCCCGTGTTGATCCACAATATTCATGTAACTGCTGTAGGTAAATCCCTAAAGGCCATGTTGGAAGCGATTTCTAAAGTAGTATTTGCTGGTGCTGTTAGAAATAGGCAATCCAGCTGGGGCAATGGATATTCCAACAGGATCCTTTCCGGATTATCGGGTACAGTACCTTCCCGGCATTTTCCTGAAGACGAAGTGGGTAACCACGGAAAACCACTTCGAGGATGGCTGAGGTGGGGATCGAACCCCCTCTACTCATTTGGGCCACCCGAGGCTGAGTAGACCCCTTTCCACTCCTCATACCACTTTTCAAATTTCGTGGCAGACCCGGGAACCGAACCCAAGACCTCCGGGGCAGCAGCTAACCATGCTGACCGCTACGCTACGGAGGCAACTGCCACCCAAATGTAAAAAGCTTAAATCAAATTACGACCAACGTAATCATCTGATGACTACCAAATTTTGCAACAACATACCTTTATGAGAGAAGCGTTCTTTGACCATGCTACAAGGTCATCAGTCCAATAGTTTGCATATGGCGGCCATGTATGTGTGCATATCGATTCCCCCTATCGATTCAAACACGGTGAAACAGAATTGAACAACATATGGTACAGAGGTAGCACTAGCTAAGGGCACCTCAGTGTTATGTTCTATATCACCGCTATCTTGACGGAAACGTAATGGCGGTTACCCAAATGTTAAAAGCTGAAATCAAATTACGACTAACCTAATCATCTGATCTCTACCAAATTTTTCAACAATATACCTTTATGTGGGGAGCATGTTTTTACCAAACTACAAGATAATCAGCCCAATAGTTTGCAGATGTCGGCCATGTATGTGTGCAAATCGATTCCCCCTATCAATTCAAACACGGTGAAACCGAATTAATCGAAATTTGGTACAGAGTTAGCACTAACAAAGGGCACCTCATTGTCATGCTTTATATCGCCGCCGTCTTGACGGAAACGGAATGGCGGCCACCCAAATGTTAAAAGCTTATATCAAATTACGACCAAACTAATCAATTGATCTCTACCAAATTTTGCAACAACATACCTTTTTATGGGATGCATCTACTGACTGAACTACAAGGTCATCAGCCCAATAGTTTGTTGCAGATAGCGGCCTTGTATGTGTGCAAATGGATTCCTCATATCAATTCAAACACGGTGAAACCAAATTGAATGTGTTTTTTTTACAGAGGTAGCAAAGGGATCCTCATATCCATGTATAATATCCGTATAGCACGCTGTATTTCAACAAGCCACTACAACCAACATTCAATTATACTCCTTGAAAAGGACAAAGATTTGTAACAATACCCATGCATTTAGGAGAAAGTAGGCTATATGTTCTTTACTAAACATCTGGTTTTGTTATTACATTTTAACAAAAAGTCTTAGCATATCTTTAGGCCCGTATCATACGACACTCGCTGGCAAGGAAGCTGTTGTGATCACTGGTACGAAATCCTGTGTGATTCTGTTCTCTTCGTCAGTACATCTGCTTGTATGTCCGAAGTGTATCACACGCTAGCATTTTGTACGCTAAGTTGTGTGAAATAAAACATAGCGAAGGGCGGTCGTTTGAGGGCATTATTTGCAGTTAATTTGCCTTATTAACGCAAAGCGGTCGCGAAACTTGGATTGAGTAAACTAGAAAACATGCCAGGTACTGAATGAATGAATTCCAATCAATATTTAAGATCTAACTGTAATAATTGAATATTTTATCATACGCGTTAATAACAAGCGCTACAAAAACCTCCAGAGCATGTTGGAAAATTGTGCAAGTGGTATCGTGCCCGCTCGCTGTGTCGAAGATCCCGGGTTCAAGGCTATCCAACGACAGAATTATTAATTTTTTTATACTATTTTATTATACCCTCCCTACCTCGTACTGCAAGATTTCAACTTGGTTTTGTTCACATTACCTACGAAGACGATAGGGAAAGTTATTTTATTGTCTCATTTAAATGGGTATTTTCCCTAAATACTGTTCAAAACCATGGATGGATACTATTATCTTTTTTAGTCGATTTTACCCTCCAGGTTGGGTTTCCCACGGACTCGGCTAGGGATCCCATCATTACTGCTTCTACGGGCAGTGTCCTGGAGCTTGAAACATCTCGTCGGGGGGGATACGACTGGGAGGTGGGATCAGCATCTCGCTCAGGCGGCCTCTCCTGCAAAGCCTGTCGAATGAATTAACAAGTATATCAATATGTTGATGGCTACGATCGTTGATCTCGTTCTATTGGTGTCATCTGTGGAAACGATGAATACAAGCGGATAGAAATTAAGCACTAGCTAGTACCAAAAGAATGGCATACGGTAGAGAACCAAAGTGGCGGTTGGGTATACTTAGTATATTTAGAACACTGGGTGGAACAAATCTAGAAACGTTGGTTGATGAGAATGAGTAGATAGGTGACGAGAGATCCGGTGAAAGTGAAGAGTAGTGAAGGATCTAACGTTAGGAGTCCTGCAGCTGAGAAAACCACTGAGTTGAGTTGGGCATGTTGACACAGCCATTGTAGCTCACAGTCACTTACAGAAGGCACCGTCAGTGATAATCTCGACCCCAGGATCGCAGGACGCGCAGCCTCCTGCGTAGTCAAGTGACAACACATCACTACCACTACCAATATAAAACTGTTGTAAGAAATACTACTTAACATAAAAATATCGTTCAGTAAACCAAGAGAAGGGCTCTTTGCAGACAATACAAAATATAGATTTGCAAGGCTCATGATAAAAATGTAAGCTAGGTTGACGAAATATTTCAGACCAAAATATGAGTTTATGAGTTCAGTTATTCTGTATAACTGCAAATAAACTCTACGGACGTTCCAAAAGTCATAGGAACTAACAGTTAGTCCTTCTGAAGGTACAAGTTTTGGATATGCAACAGGTTCAATGAAACTGCCCGTTGCCCATCTTCCGGATGTTATATCTTCCGTTTGGAGAGAACGTAGTCTAGGGTTCGATGCCATAGTTCTGTCACGTCCCAAATAACTGTCTTCGCAGCCAATTAAAAGTTCTAGCCTCTTGTTCAAAACTTGATATAATCCCCTTACAAGTAACACTGAGTGTATGAATATCAGGTTATGAAGTGATAAAGCAATTTTTATCCATAAATGACTTGCTGCAATTAAGTAACTTTTGAGCTGTATGATTCTAATAGCATCCACTAAAAATACCATAAAACTGATGCAAGCAATAATGATCAATTTGAAAACTCGTTGCTTTGCCTCTTTTAAGAACTGGCAACGGTCATTTGGGAACAAATAAATAACTCTGGATATATTTTGTAAAATGTTTTCATATTTATGAATATGAACAGTTGAGTTCATTCCTAAAATAACGAATAATGTGACGTAGCCCATCGACAATGTTGATACCTGTACAAGGTCGGATGAAGTCACCCCATATTTAATTATAATTCCTCTCCAGTAATCACTCATTAAACAGTATCCTAATGAGGCAATGGCGAGCAGCAGTATAAATATACTGTAAAACTTCCCGTAACTGTTCTGTGGTGCATCTTCTTCACGTCTTCGTGGTATGTTGGGAAGAATACCGAACACTTTTACTAGATAATGTAAGGGTTTGCTGACGGTAAATAAATCACCAACAAGAACCTTCATGTCGATGATAGAATTGGTCGGAAGATGTGAGTTCAACTGTCAAAAATGGATTTACACTTAACCTTAAATAATTTCCTCCAGACACAACAACTCTCAAGATAGACACCTAGAGCACTTGTGTACAAGAAAATTGTCAGTTATTGGCCGTTATAAAAAGCACTCAAATCAATAAATGGTCCGTTAACTAATTAGCCCTTTCCTTATTTGAAGAAATGGACAGCATTCAGTTCATCAATGTAATTGATGTTCAATTACTTATACTGTATCTTGTATCTTATCTTGATGGCAAAACATTGTACAGGGTTACACGTTAGAAGAATAGCAACTGAGCAATTCTCCGGTGAATTTTCTCATAACATAATTGACTTTTAAAAAAAGTTCCCCGACAGTTTCTGGATAGTCTGGTCATGACAACTATCCTACTATTTTGAAGCAATAAACTAACGTGATACTGTATAAACTACAATGTAGGTCCTACATGGAGGGTAGGGTATCATTAGGCAACAAGGATCACACGATTTCTCTGGTCAGGAATTCCATAAATACGTGAACAATGCATAACAAAAGGTGCATTGTTTAGGGGGAAAATGATCCTGATGATGATGATGATGATGGTTGTTGTTGTAAGGTGCCTAATATCGAGGTTATCAGCCCCTAATGGTTTGGGAAATAGTGAAATAGAAATATGGTAACATAGAACCTACAACTACGTATATACAGTATAACTACTAATTAAATAACTACCTTTCGTGATAGATAAAGAAAAGGACGAAAAATTAAGGAAAAAGGAGAAACAAACGCCCTCAGCCCTCAAATAATGAGGACTAAGGGACTCGGAAAAAGGCGGATAGGAAAGGGAAAGAGGGGAGGATCTACCCCAATGACAATGGATAAAGAGGCGAAACCAGACCCAGCTCAGAAAGCCCTTGGGGTCACCAACTCTCGAACTCACCAGCTGTGAGCCCTTGAGGGTGTAGCATTACCCATGTCTGTAACTTAAGTGGTGGCGCTACATACACTCTGTCTTTTAGGGTCTTGAGCAGACGGCAGGATATATCGTGGAAGGAAAAACAAGGGTTCTGATCCCTCAAAGAATAAGGGTATAAGGAAGGATGAAACAAGAGCCAATTAAGGGAGAAAAGTGAAAGACACCCTAGGCCTCAGATACCCTAACACCGTCGGGGTCGGAAGAGAACAAGAGTTGAGCAGGGGAGACAGACAGGAAAGATGTCAGAAAGGAGCCCGGCACAAATAAGTGGAAGTAATGCCGGACTCAGCACTCAGCTGGGGCCCCGTGGTCGCCAACCCTCGTCCCACTAGTCATGAGGTCCTGTGAGGGAGAGGGTTGGAGGGGGAGCAACAGAAGGAAAGGGTTGTTGTATTCAGCAACACCATTTCCAAACCTACTTTTGTGTTCTAACACGGGAACCAGAAGACAAGACACGACAAATATTGGTTTCGTGTGTAAACAGCAACAAATATGAGAAATATAAACAATATAACACGTAACTGAAGTGTGACCTGTATGTATCCAGATGAAGGTCACGCAGGGAGGTCATGAATCGTTGTTGCCAGATTGATTACAGAGAAATGCCCCCCACAAAGTTAACACACTCGCCATACGTAGACCCACACCGGATATAATTTGATATGCTGGACAACATAGTACAAACTCAGAGTAGGGAGCTAGGACTATTTTGTCATGTATATGATGACTTGATGATGTTCGTTTGTTGACCGAAACATGGCATCCCTGGCCAAAGCCTAAATTAATGATCAGCGCCTCTGTCACTGAAACAGCATTAGCTACTTATTCACGTGTGTTATCACGAAGGTAAGGAAAAGTCCATTGTTTGTCCTTAATCCTCCCGACTAAGTTTCACCACGGACTCGGGTAGTATTCATTCCTCTACCATTGCAAGGAAGGTGTCTGGGAGCTGAACGCACTTTGTCAAGAGGCATAATTAAGGAAGGTTCAGCAAAGGGATTTTGGAAGGACGTCGGCCGAGGACCTGTTGAAAGGAACCGTCCCAGCATTTTCTTGGAGGTGAAAATGAGAAACCAGGAAACCATTTTCAGGACGGTTAAGGTGAGATTCGAACCCACGCTCTCCCGATGCCAGAGAGGCACAAGCTAGTGCGTGAGCGCCACAGTGGCTCATATAATAATAATAATATTAATAATAATAATGATAATAATAATAATCCTTGATGTCACGCATTAATAAAATAGAAATGGCATACCACCTAACTAAAGATATCTACAAATAGAGATCGATATCCTTAAACGCCAAAATTAGACATTACTGCACTGTTATTCGACCAGAGGCTCTGTATGCGGCAGATACTCTAACAATGAACAAGAAAGGTTTAATGGAAAAACTAGAGACTAAAGAAAGGAAGATTTTGAGGAAAATCCTGGGTCCCATCAAAGAAAACAGTGAGTACAGAAGGCGTCACAACCACGAATTATACAAGCACGAGGAGAAGATCAGTGACACGATTCGAAAAAGGATTGCCTTTTATAGCCATGTGACACGAATGAGCCCATGCAGGATATCAAAACGGATATTGACGTACTATCAAAATAAGAAAACCAAAGGGGCATGGTTCACGGAAGTTGAGAAAGATCTATGTGAAATGGAAATTTCCCCTAAAGATATCCAGGAGCGTGTTCCACTTCAGGAAAAACTACGTACGCACAAAGGTTTCCAGGAAAAGCCGAAGCTGAAGACAGGGAAGGCGTGGTCCCAAGAGAAAAAAGAACAACACCGGAGACGAATGCGGGAACACTGGGTGGCAGTTAGAGCTCAGAAGAAGAGACAGTTGAACTGACGTGGTCCCTAGTTGGCCGAATTGAAGAAAGAAAAGGAATAATAATAATAATAATAATAATAATAATAATAATAATAATAATAATAATAATAGGGTATAATAATAACGATACACGCAATCTACTCTGGGACAGGTCGGTGATCACAAATTGACCTATATCAGTAAGCAGGCTAGACATTATTCTTATTGATAAACTGCAGAAGATAATTCTTAATCAACATCGCAATTCCTAGCTCGCATAATCTTATTATCTTATTATATAATACGCTAAGGTGTATGTTTCCTAATCCAGAGGGAGTTAGAAGGTGTGGTTTGTACCAAAATCTTCCAAATCGTCTCAATAGTAGAGGAAAAATCTTACATTTCTTGATAAGTCAACGGAAGTATATTTATTTGTTTATAAAGTGCTTTTAAACAAATAAACAAGACAATAGCCCTTGGCAGAACTGTGTCGCGTACAAAGTGATTTTAAACAAATAAACAAGACAATAGCCCTTGGCAGAACTGTGTCGCGTACAACCCACATAGCACTAGCGCCGGGCGGTAATCTGTACACATGGGGCGCACACAACCCATTATGCGAGAGTTCTCGCACTGCTCCGTTAGTATCCTACAAATGTATGCCGAGAAGGTGACCAAGTCCAGTACATGCCTTTGGTTGAGGAGATCCGACAGTTGTGGTGACAGGAATTTGTTACTCTATTGTCTATCATAATCTCTACCACTGGACTGGCTGCGTGGCTCAGCGGTAACGTTTTTGCTTGCTGGGCCCAAGGTTGCAGGTTCGTATCCTGGCGCAGCTGGCATTTGAGGGTGCGCAAATGTGAGGTAGCCGTGTCAGTAGATTTACTGGCACGTTAAAGATCCCCTTCGGAGCAAAATTCCGGCACCCTGGCGTCTCTAAAAGCCAGAGTAGTTAAAAGAGACGTAAAACTAATAACATTATTATTATTATTCTCTACCACTGGTATTATTCCGAAGTCGCTGAAGGCCAACCGCGATAAGTTGAGGTTCCACCAGAATACGATGTCACAATGCCCCTAAAAATCAATCAACAACAACAGAGGTGAGTTCGATTCCTACCTCAGCCGTTCTGGAAGCGGTTTCGCATTTTTTTCCACTTCTACTCCAGGCAAATGTCAGTATGGCCGCCCCCTCGTTACTTCTAGTCTGAATTTCTAATAAATTAGAATACCACATGCACCACAATAGCATAGATTATCAGATACACTTTATAACAGCAATAAAGATAACTGAGTACTGATACCTCACTCCCGTCTACGTTTTCACCATTGGAGTATGGGCTACTACACCCAACTACAGGGGGCTGATGACCACAAGGTCCAAGCCACTAAATGAAAAAACAGCAACAACATCTTCCTCGGTGGGTCAGGGATGAAGTGTAAAGCGTATGTTCCAATGTCGTGGGTTCGATTCCCAGCCAAGGAAATCGAATTTTTAAGAGCAGAAAAATTCATGACAACTCGAGTCATGCGATGTCATATCGTATAATACCATTCGCATCGAGATTGGTGATTGCAAGACAAAATCAGCTACATTTCACCTGATAGAGTTAATCTCAAATTATAAATGCCGCCTTGTTAACCACTAGAAAGTAGTTAAATAATTAAATTAACACGTACATACTTCGTTATATCAATGATAACTTCGTCAGCGTGAAAAATCTTAGAAACTACGGTATCGTAACACACAAGAAGTTCCGTGACGAACTAAAGAGCCTACTTTTCTTAAAATTTAAGATTCATGCCAATTATTAATCTATATAAACCTATCTAGAATAATGAAGAAATTAAGTTGGTAATATCGACATTTCTAATTAGTTCGAAATATACCTGGCATAATGTAGCCTAATAGAGCACTACAGTTGGCAGCCATGGAGACTGAATATATTCTTAGTTCCATCTCTGAACGTACAGAATACAAAATTTGGTTGAAGTCCAATGGATAGCATGGACGTTACAAGCAGTTAGACATTGGATCTATCAGCGTGCATAAATTCATGTTGGCTACAATGTCATGTATGTGTTGGACTGAAATAATCTGAAATACTGTGATGTATTGTTGAGCCAATTTTGTTAGTATATAAGTTACATGTATTTTAAAATTGGACCTATTAGCAGGCTTGGAATCATGTTCGGCAGCACTGACGTATGTTAGTTACTCCAAATTAATCTAGAATGTCAAGTACTATACGTGTGCAAAGTTCAGAGCTGTTGGCTTGCATACTTTCTGATATATTAATATTAGGGTAAAAAAAAGAGACAGCATTTAGCAGCATTTATTAACAGTTGGCAGCACTGGTTGCTCTTAAGAATACGCATAGTCATATCAGTTATGGTACACATAGCACATACGAAATTTGGTTGAAATCCAGTTGATAGTACAGGAGTCACATGTATTAAAAAATTTGTCCTATCAGCAGGCTTAGGATCATGTTGGTAGCACTGACGTATATTAGTTACCCCAAATTAATTTAGAATGTTAGGTAGTCCTGTAGTCCTGAGCTCAGTTCAGAACTTTGAAATATACTTTTCTGTGTTTAACTTATTGCAATTGGGTAAAATAATATATATTTATATAAAAAAATGTTTTTACGAATTCACTGGGCTATTATGACATGTAGCATATATGCTACATCAGGACTTAATGACGACTCTCCTCCCACTACTTTGCAATGCTAAATTGTTTTTTGATACACTATTACTAATGGTTTAATGCCTTGTTACCGGGTGAGTTAGCCGAGGTCGTTACGGCATGACTGCTGGCAGTCGCTCACATCCGGGAGGCGAGGAGGTCCGAATCCCCCCGCCGGCAACCTTGAAGATGGTCTTCTGTGGTTTCCGATCTTCCTTCCAGGCAAATGCCGGGGTTGGTCCCTAACTATTGGCCACAGCCGCTACCTTCCAACTCCTCACCCTTCCATTCCAACTTTCCTCCACAACGGTACTTGTAGCTCACCCATTGGGTGTCCGTCTCGAAGTAGCTACAAAACTGGCGAGCCGAACATGTCCTCGGACACTCCCGGCACTAAAAGCCATACGGTAAAAAAATGTCTTGTTAAGTATTTACAATAGTAACATAATTATTTGTAAATTTTTCTTTATTTATTTATTTATTTTGCATTATCTAAAGTCAAAATACAAATAATTAAGAAATTATATTTAAAAATTTTTGACTAAAAAGTCAAAGCACTAAAGAAGATATGTTAAAACAAAAACATAAAATTGAGAGTACATTCCACAATATCCAGTTATGACTCATGAAATGCTGAGAAACAGTTTATTTTTTCCGTAAAGCACAGGTACATTTTGCATTTCTTGCACTGTGCAAAAGTAAATCCCTTCCAGGCCGGTACTCTACATCTTGATCTCTTTTGCGCTCTGCTCGTCATTTCTGGTAGATGCAAAGCATGAGACTTCCTGGATTGAACAGACGGCATATGCGCTGGTATTCTGTTTCGATTTCTATCGTCCTCATCACCATCATCATCATCATCATCATCTTCTCCAATCTCCACCTCAATATCAGACACATCAGGATCGATAGAGTCAATCAGTTCCACAATGTCTACATCATTCAAGGTTGAGGAAATAAATGGTGAAATTTAATGTTACAGTTGTCATTACATGGTAAGAGAAAGTAGGCTATATAATATTTAAATACCGCATATTTCTCAACATTTAAGCCACGTGTGACTTAAGCATTATCTACAGCACTGAAAGACATGCTAAAAATGAGAAAAATTCAGACATAAAACCATGTTGCAAGTATTTTTAAAAAAATGTCAAGGACATTGCCTGATGTAGAGTATATGCTACGTAATGCAAATAGAGATCTATGGGTATTTTAGTATATTACCGAAACTTACATGTCGCCTCCGTAGCGTAGCGGTCAGCATGGTTAGCTGCCGCCCCGGAGGTCCTGGGTTCGATTCCCGGCTCTGCCACGAAATTTGCAACAGTGGTATGAGGACTGGAAAGGGGTCTACTCAGCCTCGGGTGTTCCAACTGAGTAGAGGGGGTTCGATTCCCACCTCAGCCATCCTCGAAGTGGTTTTCCGTGGTTTCCCACTTCGTCTTAGGCAAATGCCGGGATGGTACTGCCCCCGTCAATTGAATTATTTAGGGACGAAATGAGAGTATTTTCCGTCCCCATGATAAAATTTAACTAGCAAATATAATTTCTGGAAGTGTGACACAAGAGGGTCGTGTTAAAAGCTCGAGACTGTGGGAGAGCCCGATCACGTGATATGTTGCACCATGGACGCTTCTAGAAGGCTATTCTTAGCATAGCAACAGTGAGTTTGGAAATTAATATTATAAATATTGTTATAAATTATGCTATTGGATCTCAGTCCACAGCCAATGAGGAGAGGTCTTATTGAAGACGGGATCAACTTTAATTACACAACATGAGGAAATTATGCATTTAGGCCCTTAGAAGAAGATTTTCTTATTTGGTAATGAAGAGAATATTAAGAGAAATTATGTCTGATACTTTAAAAACCACAGATCGGTTAATCTACGCAGTAATAAGCATTGGTAATCTACGCGCTAAAATTATGGTGGGAGATTGATATGGCCGCCAAAATTCGACTTGGAGAGGGAGATCCAAGGATCGAGGTTCTTATTCCAGAAGACTTTGAAGAGTGAGGAAGTGATTTTACTGGGTTAACGGAGATCCCAAAGCTTAGTCCGAGTGCGACGACTGTCGACTTGTGGAGACGCGAGTACAGCTAGGTGAACGGTAGAGATCACCGCACTTCCATTCTGTGCGAAGTTGCGAGGTACATAGTATTGATTATATCTCATACAATATTGAGATTTGAAGTTAAATAAGTGAACATTTATCAAGAACAGGTCGCCTATTATATATTGTGAAAAGTCGAGCGCTTAAATATTCACCGTTTCGACGATATCAGCCTGTCTAGTTACATTTCCAAATGTGTTGGAAACAGAGCTGAATATCATTATAAATTGCAACGTGAAGTTGACGCACGCAGTTCAAGTGAACAGTGGCGGAAAACTTTTAATATTGGCGCAACACACAAACATTAACAGAATGACTATAATTATTCTTCAAGCATTATCATTCAAGTTTATTAATATTGTTGATATGATGAACTAAACAGTCATGCGCCAGAGATATATTCGATAACAGGAGTTAAGATACAACGATGGAGCTTCGTTAGACAACGTATTCTTGAATACAGACGTAGTGTACGGTCCACCTTGCGCATTTTCGTCAGTCTACGAACACTAATATAACATCAATTAGCAATGGAAACATTTCATTCACTATTTATATGAATATTTCCATAATTATATTCCAATGATGTAGCCGATACATATTTACGACGGAGAATGGAGACTCTACAGAAGAGATTTATCAAGATGCTAGGGAAAGGTAACCCAGCAACCCAGAAGAATTTGCCAGAAGGATGTCGTTCGAGCCCAGAAAAATGTTGGTGTATTCTAGAGAGAGACGTTTCTTATCCCTGAGGTCGCAGATCCGAGGTTCGAATGCAGATCCATATCACTGTCTTGTACTGAGGAAACATCTAAAGTATTGTGGCAATACTTACATTGATCTTCAAGTTTTCGTCTGAATAAGGTATTCGTGTATCTCAATTGTTATGTAGAGCTTGATTAGTGACATTCTGAGCAGCAAACTTATTCCATAGTTTCGGCGATCTTATTCCATATTTCTATATTTTTACATTTCATGTATTTCAGTGCTTTTATGTATTTTACACTTCATATGTGTGTTGAGTTTTTATACTTCAAGATTATTTAGAAGATGATTGCATTTCATCTATTTTTCAATTTTATTCTACGGATCAATTGTGGAACTGACATTAACATTTTGTTTGAGGAAACATATTGCCTCATAGGAGACTAGTCGTTTCGACTCTCGAATTTTTATAATTTCCTTTAAACCAAGTATTCTGACATTGTGTCATAGCTTCAAATTAAATTCTTATTAAATTTAATTTGAGCACTTTAATGTAACGACATATAACTTCAAGAAAAGAAGAAACATCGAATTATATTGTTATATCATTATTGTATATAAACTATCCACGATCTAAGAAATACTAGTTGTTTGATAATACCGAAGTCTTAATTCCTATGAATATTCTTTGTGTAGAGTGAAAAACATTACGACATTGACAAACCTTTCTTATTATCTGTAAAGCTAAGAGCTTTGTTCATTTAATATGTTAGAGGAAATACCTTTTGATAGAAGATTATTCAAATCTTTGGCTAGGAATTCAAAGCTAGTTTATCCCGGTCAGGATTGAAATCTATCTGACACTATAAATAACATGTGTTTTATTTTATCCTATTTGTGTAACATCAAGTCATTTTGACGACATGATATTACAACGATAAACAATTTATAGCTAGACAAGTGAGATGAAACAGGAGTATTATTCTTATTACATGTATTTGCGATAGACGAGTTAACAGTTAATTATCTTGTTGTCGAGTAAACTTTAGGAGGTTAATCACGACTGTCTAATATCGTTCATTACAATTGGAAGTTTCGTTTGAAGAACTTACGTATGTATAATTGTAGTCCAGTAGTCATTTGCAATGATACTGAGGGTCATGCCATTATTTGAGAGAAGTTCCTACATAAGATATGTTAATAACAATTAATCCCTTTTGATTATTGTTTAACATAGTAGATGATAATTGTTTATGCCATATATACTGTTATATGAGGTTTTGTAGAGCTATGGAGTGCTCAGGCGAGGGAATTACGCATTTTAAGGAAGTCAAAGTATTGTTGTTCTTTGACAAAAAGGCATGTATCATGATAAGAGCTGTTGTATACAAGTAGTCCAGTTCTTGTGAATTAACGATTTAGTTGTGTTAACAGGAGGGTTTCAGCGGAAAAGCAACTTGAGAAAGATTGTCTACTCACGTCTATAATACAATTATTAAATTTTATTAAACCCGAATTTATGTAATTAAGTACAGTTCACCTTAATCAGTCGACTGTATTATACCGATAATGTAATGAAACCTATATAAGACGAGGTGTATGCAGTATATTAAAACTATAGAACGTTAAAGCATGGTTGTGTGAAAAAACCAGTGTATATATTTAGTTAAGATTTTTATAGTAACCGAGAAGTTAGAATCTCGAAAGTGTCGCTGTAGCAACACTAGATAATGGATATTATTATAAACATATTACATGTAAATAATTTTTGTGGAAATGATTTAATTAGTTAAACAATTTAGTAGGAGTTATTATTCAATTGTTTTGGAACAGTGTGTGTTTATGAGCGGATGTTTTTGGTGTGAATTATTATTCATTGTTAAGAGAAGATATGGAACCGTATTGGTCTAGAACAATAACGGAGTGCGAATGAAAGAGTGTATAATTTTTTTTAGAATGATTGGTTAAGAAACAGAGCAGTTATATGAACTTTTGAAAGAACTAAATGTTAATTTTTTACGTTTTTTATAAATGCACACACATGCATTCTCTGTGGGCTAGCAAGCATGAGTCACCGTTAGCATTGTAGAGCGATTATATAATATAACAGGCGTAGACTCACAGCCTTCTCTTTATTGTATAAACCAGTTTTGAGTACGGCGTGATGCCAGTGTTTCATTGATGAAACCAAGTTTCTGCACGTGCGTTCTACTACGCAGGCTTGCGAATGAAAACATGTGTCTGGAATGCCATTACGAGGCTTCACTAAACGTTTTTATTTTTACGCGTGTGGGCTTAGAACTAGCCAAGTTTTATACTCATAATTTTTAATACAGCATTGTAGTAAGATGTAGAATTGAAAAGGAGGTGTGAATGATTGCGTGTTTTTAATTTTAATGTTTATTGTTAAATTCATTTCTTGTTATTTTGTTTATAGTAGATTAGTTTACCCTTTTTGTTAATACATTTGTTCAGATTGTTTTCCGTTGTTGTTGGAGTGATTAATTTTAAATATAAGGAGCAGAGTATTGTGGAAGTAGTGTAGGCGAAGCTGAGTCCCAGTCCCCGAGGTAAGTAAAGGTGAGTGCCCCGTGTAGTTGGTTGTTGATCCACAATATTCTTGTAACTGCTGTCTGTAAATCCCTAAAGACCATGTTGGAAGCGATTTCTAATGTTGTATTTGACGGAGCAATTAGAAATAGGCCATCCAGCGGGGGCAATGGATATTCCAACGGGATCCTTTCCGGATTATCGGGTACAGTAGGAATGGCGCCTATGAACTTTGGGGCTACGAAATTAGCATCGTAGTGTCTCTAAAGAAAGTTGGCTTGAACATTTCTAGTGAAAGAAATAATTACCAGACTTGTGGGATGTCTTATCCAATTTCGGATGGATGTGAGTGTAATTATATAGGCTTAATTTAAATTAATATTAGGAAGGTTACACTCAGATAAAGATCAGATCTTAGAAACCTGAGAGAGGTGTAGTAGGTAGACAGTTTCGAAAAACGACTTACGATCTGATATCTATTTTATTTCACCGGTACAACACGATTGCTAAGGCCATGTGTAAAACTAAAGCTAACTTGTTTTGATGATTATAATGGTGGAATTTTCTTTGTGGTAGTGTATTTAAAGTGAATCACAGGAGAACGAACATTTTGAGTGAGTTTGTTCGGCATAGGGTGTACTATAAGTTAATGCTAAGGTAATTTTAAGTTACTATTAGACATTAAGGTGCTAAAAAATATATATGGAATGGGGCGTTGCTCAGATGTTGTTATCTTGCTCTGTTATTGTTTATGTCTCTACAGCACAATATAAAGGCTTATTGCAATGGCAAGTGAGGATGTAAAGAAAATGTTAGAGGAGCTGCAGCAGAATTTGAAGGAGCAACTGCAAAGCAGTTTGAATGTTGTTGAAGGTAAGATAAAGGAGAATGTATCTGCGAACATGGTAAATATGGAAGGTAAATTTCAGGAGGCGAAGCAGGGCCTTGAACAGCTGAAGCGGGAACGAAAGGAGGACCTTAACACAGTGATTGTTAAAGTTGTTGATTCTCTTACAGATAAAGTTGCAGAAAGTGTTAAAGAGTGTTTCAAAACTGAAATTCAGGAAGTTCAGACTTCTTTAGAGGGTTTGCATACTAGTGCCTCTAAAATGGTTGCAAATGTCACGCGATTACAGGCCAGCTCAAAGCAGATACAGGACGATGTAAGTGGTGTACGGACAGATGTCGGAGATGTCCGAACTGATGTTAGTAATTTTAGGTCAGATGTATCCACTGTCCGATCCAAAGTAGACTCAGTACAAGCGGATGTGTCTAATGTACAGTCCGATATTGGTAATGTTAGGTCAGATGTATCTAATGTCCAAAGTAAAGTCGATACAGTCCAAGTAGAGGTATCCAATATCCAAGCTAAAGTAGATACAGTCCAAGCCGATGTCACCAATGTTCAGGTTGACATAAATAATATGCAGTCAGATGTCACTGATGTACAGTCTGACATAGGTAAAATACAGACAGAAGTTAATACGGTATTTGTAGATGTATCAAAAGTCCAGGTGGACATCAGTAAAATTAGACAAGAGGTAGAGGCGTCTAAAGAATTGTGTATACAGAATATAACTGCTTTGACGACACGTTTTGTTAACGATGCGATAAAAACTACAACTTCTCTGATCGAATTAAAAGGTAACGTAGAAACTTTACGAACACAGGTTATCGACCATAATGGAATTCTTAAGGCAGATATTGAGGAGGATATAGCTCAAATGTTAAAAGCTAATGTAGTTGTATGGAAAGACGAATGGAACAAATCTAGTGGGGAACATGTTAAGCAAATCCAAGATAACATAGAAAAGAAATTAGCCAGTACCCAAGTAGAAATTAATAGAGAGGTTATTGAAGTAAGAACGGATCTAGGTAAAAGGATTGATACGCTCACTGAAAAGCAAGTAGAGGATAGAACTCAATCTAGTCAGGATGTGCAAGCTTTGAAAGAATCGTTAGAGAGTAAAACTAAAACGATAGAGGAACGAATAAACAAGGTTGTCACTAACGTTAATGCCATGACTGAGGAGAAAACTAACGAACTAGAAGAATACGTATCCAATAAGTTACAAAATCTTAATCCAGGAGATGTTGCCAAGCTTGAGACGTATAAGGAAGACTTAAAGACCGAAGTAGGCCAACAGCTGAAGAAGATTATCGCTGAGATAGAAGAAAAAGAAAGGGAAAAAATAGATTTTGAAGATTCGAGGAATCAGACTAGAAGAAATAGCCTAGAAGTGGAAGAAAGGGAAATTAGTCCGGAAGAAAGATTGTTCAGGTTTACGGAAGGTTTAGAGGAGAGGAGTAAAGAGCCCGAAAGTTACAATAGAGATTTTCGACAAAACATTCAGGATTCATATCCGAGAAACGTGACGGTCATAAGGAACTTTGAAGACAAACCGCGTAAGTTCAGCAACCTAGATAGTTTCACACTGATAGAGTACATTAGAAATCTCAAAGATTACTTTATCGAAGCGCATATTCCAAGAAAAATGGAAATGAAGATCGTAGAACGTTTTTTTTAAATCTGATGGGCCCCTTGAATGGTTCTGCGCCTTCAGATATACCTTCATGTACTTCGATTAATTCGCAGAAGCACTAATAAAGCGTTTTTGGTCTATTGAAGCACAAAACTCCCTACGCGCAGAAGTATACTCACGGAAATATTCAGGAACTCTTCCTACACGCTACGCAGATTTCTTCACGAGTCAGTTAGCCAGGCTCAGATTTCTTCAACCCCCGTTATCTACTGCTCAGTTGATGGACGCGATAGCCAGGATGCTCCCTGTTGAAGTCAGACGTCTGATTATCTCGTCAGGGATCAACGATCTAGCAAGCATGGACGAATTGATCAGAAAACTCGATTACACGAGCCCTATGCCAAACGTTGTTGCGAAGAACCAAATGCAAGAATACAAAGACATTAACACAGTATATCTTGACCAAACACAACAGACAGACGATCCGAACGAACCAGAAAAGAGAAATATTGGTCCAGAAAGGAATAATTATTTCCGGGATCGTAGACCAGAACACAGATATAGGAGATTCCGTGAAGGTCGTCCATATCAGCAACAGCAAGGACGCGATAATAGCAATGGCAACCGTAGAAGTGGTTATTATCAAAATAATAATAACTACCGATACAATAATAATGGTTATAACAGGAATAACAATAGGAATAACCAGATCGATAATCGTAACAGAAACTCCCAAGATGAAATTATGTCGAAGGAGAAGAATGATGAACGTCATAAGGAAGGACAAGAATATCTTAAAGATTTAAGAGACAAGGAGAATGGGAATGGTGATAAAAAGGACTTGAGTGTCAATTCCAAACCAGGCACCAGTAAAGGAGAAGGTAATGGAAATGGTTCTCATAGACGATATGGAGGGACCATTTACGTTGACCAAAAGATGTAGAAGAAAGAAAAGGATATACTGCTACACAGAACCAATAAAAGAAGAAGAAAAAGAAGAAGACGTTGAAGAACCAAGAAAAGAAGAAGAAGAAGTTGAAAAAACAAGAAAAGAAGAAGAAGACTTTGAAGAAAAGAAGAATAGAAGAAGAGGAATGGATCAGATGAAGATAACTGCAGTAAAACCAAGAAGAAGGAGCGTTCCGCATAACTAATGCTTATGGGAATAACTGTTATGAGTTGTTTGACGATAAAAACAACGTTATTCTAGGAAAATTCAACGCTAAAAATTTTAAAAAGTATCATAAGAAAATAGGCTAAAATAATTCAATATACGAGTTCAAGTGACTTATCAAAAGTCTTGAATTAGTATGATTAAAAACAATTTGCAACTGTTTTTAACTTGAGATGACGGAGGAATGCCCCCCGTAAATTGAATTATTTCGGGACGAAATGAGAGTATTTTCCGTCCCCATGATAAAATTTATCTAGCAAATATAATTTATGGAAGTGTGACACAAAAGGGTCGTGTTACAAGCTCGAGACTGTGGGAGAGCCCGATCACGTAATATGTTGCACAATGGACGCTTCTAGAAGCATAGCAACAGCGAGTTTGGAAATTAATATTATAAATATTGTTATAAATTATGCTATTGGATCCCAGTCCACGGCCAATGAGGAGAGGTCTTATTGAAGACGGGATCAACTTTAATTACACAACATGAGGAAATTATGCATTTAGGCCCTTAGAAGAAGATTTTCTTATTTGGTAATGAAGAGAATATTAAGAGAAATTATGTCTGATACTTTAAAAACCACAGATCGGTTAATCTACGCAGTAATAAGCATTGGTAATCTACGCGCTAAAATTATGGTGGGAGATTGATATGGCCGCCAAAAATTCGACTTGGAGAGGGAGATCCAAGGATCGAGGTTCTTATTCCAGCAGACTTTGAAGAGTGAGGAAGTGATTTTACTGGGTTAACGGAGATCCCAAAGCTTAGTCCGAGTGCGACGACTGTCGACTTGTGGAGACGTGAGTATAGCTAGGTGGAACGGTAGAGATCACCGCACTTCCATTCTGTGTGAAGTTGCGAGGAACATAGTATTGATTATATCTCATACAATATTGAGATTTGAAGTTAAATAAGTGAACATTTATCAAGAACAGGTCGCCTATTATATATTGTGATAAGTCGAGCGCTTAAATATTCACCATTTCGACAATATCAGCCTGTCTAGTTACATTTTCAAATGTGTTGGAAACAGAGCTGAATATCATTATAAATTGCAACGTGAAGTTGACGAACGCAGTTCAAGTGAACAGTGGCAGAGGACTTTTAATATTGGCGCAACACATAAACATTAACAGAATGACTATAATTATTCTTCAAGCATTATCATTCAAGTTTATTAATATTGTTGATATGATGAATTAAACAGTCATGCGCCAGAGACATATTCGATAACAGGAGTTAAGATACAACGATGGAGCTTCGTTAGACAACGTATTCTTGAATACAGACGTAGTGTACGGTCCACCTTGTGCATTTTCGTCACTCTACGAACACTAATATAACATCAATTAGCAATGGAAACATTTCATTCACTATTTATATGAATATTTTCATAATTATATTCCAATGATGAAGCCGATACATATTTACGACGGAGAATGGAGACTCTACAGAAGAGATTTGAAAATGTTAATTGAAGTAAAGAACAGAACGATTTCACATAGCATCTGAACTCTAGCCGTTGGTGCTAGTTCAGGATATTAATTAGTACTTTTATTGCAGCCAAATAGCAATCGAAAATATCCACATAGTTGGTAAACACACGTCTCTGTAGGATCATGGAAAGATTTGTTAATTCAATTAGGGTTGTGAAAGCCATGCACAGCCAGACGTGTAAAGACATGCCTCAACTCAAAGTTGTATGTTGCCCGCGTCAGGCCGATTATATAATAATAATAATAATAATATTGGTTTTACGTCCCTTTTAACTACAGTTGCATTTAGAGACGCCGGGGTGCCGGAATTTTGCCCCGAAGGGGATATTTAACGTGCCAGTAATTCTACTAACACGGCTCCCTCGCATTTGTGCACCCTCAAATGCCAGTTGACTGCGCCAGGATACAAACCTGCAACATAGGGCCCAGCAAGCGAGAACGTTACTGCTGAGCCACGCAGCCAGTCCCGTCGATTATGTCTCCAGATCCATAACATTCTTTAGATACTTCTTATCTTTCTTTCTTTCTTTCTTTCTTTCTTTCTTTCTTTCTTTCTTTCTTTCTTCAATGATGGTAGCAGTTGTTTTCGAGGTTGTGGTGTTTGGTAGAGGTAAATAGTTTTTAAGGTCTTCAACCAAGAAATGATTCTATTATACTCTTTGATAAAAACAAAGAATTATAACTATACTCATACATTTAGGAGAGAGTAGGCTATATGTTCTTTACTGAACATCTTGTTTTTCATTTTTCATTAACACCCAAACCATTAGGGGCCGATAACTTAGAAGTTAGGACCCTTGTAACAACAATTATCATCATCATCATGTATTTGATCCCCAAAGATTAAAATGAGCACAATAATATTCAGCGGTGGTGGGAATTGAACCCACCTCTCATAAACAGGACAGCTACCTACTACGCACTTAGGCCATTGCTCCACGGGTACTCGTCCTTTCGCCTTGCCTGAGGGCCTTGAGCAGAAGGCAGGAGGTACCTGAAAGAAAAATCCTGGTAGAATGAGGGATCAGGAAAAATGAGAGAAGAGCCAATTAAGGCGGGAAAGGAGAGACTCCCTAGGCCTCGGATATCCCAATACCGTCGGGGTCAGAAGAAAACAAGAGTTGACCAAGAGACGTCGACAGGAAAGAAGACGGAGAGGAGCCCGGCTCAAGCAAGTCAAAGCAATGCCAGACTCAGCTGCGGTCCCGTGGTCACCAACCCACGTCCCACCAGATGTGAGCCCCTGTTGGATCAAATACAAGAACATGGCGATTAAATAACCAGCACTTCTAGGCTACACACTGTGCCAAGCCAGTACACATTAAACCCTAAATAAACACCGCATGATATTAGTAAAATGTGGCACGAATGCCCTTGTATATTATTCCCAAAGCTTAAAATGTGTGGTGGTGAGATTTGAACCCAGCTCCCCAAAACAGGACGATTATCTTCTTCGCACTTAGACCATTGCTCCCCGGCTACTTGTCCCTTGCATGAAAGCGTATGATATGTGATACTGCTTTCCGTTTCGAAGGTTCATTCACGTTTCTGATCAGTAAGCCACCGTACCTAGCGTCAATTTCGTATCCAACTGAAACCGTATCATCGGCATGTTCTTTGTACATGCGCGTATGACAGTTTGATGCTTTGAATTATCATTTGTCGCACACATCTTTTTGTAAAGGTCTTGCTTCCATGTCGTCATAAATCTTGTAAAGTCGTTTAGGGTCATTGTGGCTTGGCACAAGACGGGGAACTGTCGACCATATTGGCATCAGACGTTGGAAGTGTGTCCGAAAACTAAAAATATAAGGGGCGGCTGACTCACCTGGTATATACAGTGTGGTCCACCCGCCCCTTATTATTTAGTTTTATGAAACCCAACTAACACTGCATTTTTCCCGATGGTCGATATTGCTCTGCCCTCTGACTGTGTGACAGCAATGTAATTGAGTCATGGGTCTAGCAAAGAAAAACTGACCTTAAACTTTTCCCCGCCAATTACTACGGCCCATTCTACTAACATATGAATTATTGCTCCTTGAATTAACACACATACACGTAATACGATCGAATTAATAGCTTACGCCACGTGATCTGTAATAGTAGAAAGTTAAATCAACACCATAAACCATGATTTAAGACTTTGACATGGACTTAAACGTTTGAGGTGGGACGGCTACATTAACTATACCACGTTTAGCGTTCGGTATGTACCATGTGTTGGTGGCTGAGAGGGCTAAAGCCTGACCGTAAGTGGTGGACGGGCGCGAGCGGGTAGAAAGTTGCTTCGAATCTAGTAGTAGGCTTACTTTTTTGAACGAAAGCCCACATTCCATTTTAGTGGGGATGTAACTACACTGCCACGTTTATTGGCCACCCAAATGATCAAAGCTTAAATCAAATTACGAATAACCTAATCATCCGATCTCTACCAAATTTTGCAACAACATATATTTATATGGCGAGCGTCTTTTGACTGGCTGCGTGGCTCAGGGGTAACGTTCTCGCTTGCTGAGACCAAGGTTGCAGGTTCGAAACCTGGCGCAGTCGGCTGGCATTTGAGGGTGCGTAAATGCGAGGGAGCCGTGTCAGTACATTTACTGGCACGTTAAAGATCCCCTTCGGGGCAAAATTCCGGCACCCCGGCGTCTCTAAAAGCCAGGGTTGTTAAAAGGGACGTAAAACCAATAACATTATTTTTATTGACTAAACTACAAGGTAATCAGCCCAATAGTTTGCAGATGGCGGCCATGTATGTGAGCAAATCGATTCTCCTATCAATTCAAACACGGTGAACCGAATATAACAATATTTGGTACAGAGGTAGCACTAGCAAAGGACACCTCAGTGTCATGTTTTATATCGCCGCCATCTTGACGAAAACGTAATGGCAGCCTCCCAAATGTTAAAAGCTTAAATAAATTACGACCAACCTAATAATCTGACCTCTACCAAATTTTGCAACAAGATACCTTTATGTGGGAAGCATATTTTGACCAAACTACAAGATCATCAGCCCAACAGTTTGCAGATGGCGGCCATGTATGTATACAAATCGATTCCCCCTATCAATTCAAACACGGTGAAACCAAATTGAACGAAATTTGGTACAGAGATAGCACTGGCGTAGAACACCTCAGAGTCGTGTTTTATATCGCCACCATCTTGATGGAAACGTAATGCTGGCCACCCAAATGTTCAAAGCTTAAATCAAATTACGACTAACCTAATCATCCTATCTCTACCAAATTTTGCAACAACATATACTTATATGTTGAGCATCAATTGACTAAACTACAAGGTCGTCAGCCCATTAGTTTGCAGATGTCGGCCATGTATGTGTGCAAATTGATTCCCCCTATCAATTCAAACATGGTGAAACCGAATTGAACGAAATTTGGTACAGAGGTAGCACTAGCAAAGGGCATTCCAGAGCCATATTTTATTTCGCCGCCATCTTGACGAAAATGTAATGGTGGCCACCCTAATGTTAAAAGTTTGAATCAAATTACGACCAACCTAATAATCTGATCTCTACCAAATTTTTCAACTACATACCTTTATGTATAGAGAAGCTTTTGACCAAACTACAAGGTCATCAGGCCAATAATGTGTGGATGGCGGCCATGTATGTGTGTGAATCGATTCCCCCTAGCTTTTCAAACACGGTGAAACCAAATGGAACGAAGTTTGGTACAGAGGTAGCACTAGCAAAGGGCACCTCTGTGTCATGTTCTATATCGCCGCCATCTTGACGGGAACGGAATGGCGGCCACCCAAATGTTAAAAGCTTAAATCAAATTACGACCAACCTAATCATCTGATGTCTACCAAATTTTTCAACAACATACCTTTTTGTGGGAAGCATCTTTTGACCAACATTCAATTATTCTCCTTGAAAAGGCTAGAGAGTTATAACAATACCCATGCATTTAGGAGAAAGTAGGCTATACGTTCTTTACCGAACATCTTGTTTTGCTATTAAATGTTAACAACAAGTCTTACCATATCGTTAGGCCCGTATCACACGACACTCGCTGGCAAGGAAGTCTCAGTGATCACTGGTACAAAATCCTGTATGATTCTGTTCTCTTCGTCAGTACACCCTCTTGTATGACCGAAGTGTATCACATGCTAGCATTTTGTACGCTAAGTTGTATGAAATAAAACCGAAGGGCTGTCGTTTGAGGGCATTATTTGCAGTTCATTCGCCTTATTAACGCAAAGCGGTCGCGAAACTTGCTTTAAGTAAATTAGAAAACATATCAGGTACTGAATGAATGCATTCCAATCAATATTTAAGATCTAACTGTAATAATAGAATATTTTACCATACGCGTTAATAAGAAGCGCAAGAAAACCTCCAGAGCGTGTTGGAAAAGTGTGCAAGTGGTATCGTGCCCGCTCGCTGTGTCGAAGATCCCGGGTTCAAGGCTATCCAACGACAGAATTATTAATTTTTTTAAACTATGTTATTATACCCTCCCTACCTCGTACAGCAAGATTTCAACTTGGTTTTGTTCACATTATCTACGAAGACGATAGGGAAATTTATTTTCTTGTCTCATTTAAATGGTTATTTTCCCTAAATACTGTTCAAAACCATGGATGGATACTATTCGTTATAATTATTATATTTTTAGTCGATTTTACCCTCCAGGTTGGGTTTTCCAACGGACTCAGGGAGGGATCCCATCATTACCGCCTCTACCGGCAGTGTCCTGGAGCTTAAAACATCTCATCCGGGGGATACAACTGGGGAGGTGGGATCAGCACCTCGCCTAAGCACCACACCTGCAAAGCGAACAGGGTGTTCTTGAGGGATGAGGAGGGAGGGGAAGATCGGGAGGAATAGGCAAGGAAGAGGGAAGGAGGCGGCGTGGCCGTACTTAGGTAACATCCCGGCATTTTCCCGAAGGCGTAGTGGAAAACCACGGAAAACCACTTTGAGGATGGATGAGGTGGGAATCGAACCCCTTTACTCATTTGGACCACCCGAGGCTGAGTAAACCCCGTCCCAGTCCTCATACCACTTTTCAAATTTCGTGGCAGAGACGGGAATCGAACACAGGACGTCCGGGGTGGCAGCTAATCACGCTGACCACTACGCAACGGAGGCGACTCTATTCGTGATAATTAGAATTTTAATAGTTCAATATTGATCCCAGAATAATAATATGACAGGATCTGTAATTACTGCCTTGCTGCGAGGCTCAGCGTTAACGTTCTCGCTTGCTGTGCCCAAGGTTGCAGGTTCGTATCCTGGCGCAGTCATCTGGCATTTAAGGGTGCGCAAATGCGAGGGAGCCATGTCAGTAGATTTACTGGCACGTTAAAGATCCCCTTCGGAGCAATATTCCGGCACCCCGGCGTATCTAAAAGCCAGAGCAGTTAAAAGGGACGTAAAACCAATAACGTTATAATTATCTGTATTTACTGTATATTTGGGGCAGATGACCTCGTAGTTCCGCCCCTTAAAACCTCACTAACTATTACTGTAAGTGTATAGCAAGCGCTTTTCGCACAGACGCCGTTGAAATAAATTATAGTTTCGGTCTGATGTATTTATTCGTGAGCCTACCCACATAACAAATCTATTTGAGTGAGTGAGTCGGAGTTTTCCTTTATACAAAGGTGGTCAAAATTTCGTACACTTCCTACCTTGAATATACAGGATACCTTGCTTTCATTCTACAGATCATTATGTCGTCGTCCAATCTGGCTGCTTACCATAGGATAAGTACGGTCCTTTTCAGGACCAAATAAAAAATCACTCGTTGGAACAGATAGATATGCGTCCATAATAAATCTACAATAAACGACATTAAGCAAAAAAAAAAATCTACTAGTTCAAGGTTTGTACCTACTACAATGTGACTTCGTTGGCGCTACTCTAGCAATTCTTGATTTAGCCACCATAGCTACCGAGAACCATGGTGTATTGCTGGCACGTATTGAATCTATTCGTAGACACTTCCTGTCCAAACGTAAGAAGGTGTTATTCGGGGCTCTGATCGTTTTAATCATGCATTATATTTGAGGTCATTGAAAGAACACTGCCACTATTGATTTATACTATATTCGCGAGGATGTACTCAACGGTAAAGTTGTACAATGGACGTATAGGAGCAGGTACTAATGTTTTTAGGATGACTGTGATATACGCGTTAGTTGGGTTGCTTTCCCCCCAAAAAATAAGGGGCTGGTGGACCACACTGTATATTTGTCAAAACGGATTGGAATCAAATTTGATATGCTGCTTCCTCAAGGGCCGTAGGTGCTCGCTACGAAAGGTTTTTCAAAAATTTTACTCGGGATCATGGTCAAACCGCGCAAACCGCGATTAAAGTCTATTTTTGCCAGGTAATGCGGGCTGCATGACTTCGCCCCTACCAGAGTTCTGGCGCTTTGCAGGCCTTGAGCTGCGTGGCAATGCTCAGTGTGTTCTTTACTGTCATAACGTGCACGTCATTGTTGTCTGCGCTCCCGACCTTTACCCTCTCTCTCTCTGTTCAAAGAGTACTTCTCTGTAATTTGTACTTTCACCATCACTTCACAATCATTTTAGCCTATAGTTGAAGTAACTGTCGAGTTCATTTCTGTTTGTTCTTCGTACTTTCACCATCACTTCATAATCATCATATTGCACTTAATTTCTGTTTGTACTTCGTACTTTCGCCATCACTTCATAATCATCATATTGCATTATATGTTAGCCTTTAGTTGAAATAACTGTAGAGTTCCTTTGTTTGTTGGATTAGGTTCGGCGTTTTTCATAATTTCTTGATAGTACATAGTTAGTTATAATGAAAAGTAGATTTTGGTAAAAGAAAATTACCTCTACCAACGTTAATTTTGTTAAGTTAGGCTAGGTCTATTCCATTTATCGGGGTTTTTAAGTAGGGATTTGTTTTTACGTTTTAAGTTAGGCTAGGTCTATTCCATTTATCAGGTTTTTAAGTAGAGATTTGTTTTTACGTTAGGTGTATTCCATTTTTATTACTCAAGGGAGGTTCTTCTTCTTCTTATTTTTCGTACTTGATGTTCATTGATTGTTTTCACGATGGCTGCAGTAGAAATGTTATAGGTAGATGGCACCCAAGTTCCCCACCAAGTCTATGAAATTTCCGGAGATGGTGCCTGTCTCTTCTCTGCTCTATCTTACGTAATGTATGGCAACATATTACATGCACGTACAGTGCGTGCTGATATCGTCAAACACGCCTCTAACGACTGGGAAAGACTACAGGTGTATTCTATGACACGAGATTGCCAGCCTTACATAAACCAGGCTGAATATGTATCTGTTATGTCTATGCCTTACACGTACGGTACATAATTCGAATTGCAAGTAGCGGCAGAGATTTATCCTTTCCAATTCCAGGTCTACTGCAATCGTGTACTCCGAACTGGAAATACGTATGGTTCTGCAGCTTCTGTTACAAGGTTAAGGTTTACGGGAGAGTTCACGCCGGGACATTTTGATGTTTACGAGCCATTCACCCTACAATTTTACAATGTGACTACCCGCTTCTCATTCAGCCTTCTTCATCAACATCTTCTCCTTCTACCGCGAAAATCCTCCTCGAGTCAATGCCTCAAACTAAATCAAAGAGAGGTTCAAAACGTAGAAAAGGATTAACTAACAACATCCGTAAAAAACAATTAAATAAAGCTGTAAACAAATACGTGAAAGAACATCCTGAAGTAAACCTTAGGGCAGTTAAGAAGTATGTTGAAAGCAATAAGAAAGTCAATAGGGATGCAGTGGCCAAATATACAAGGAGCCACCCAGAAGTAAATAGGGATGCAGTGGCCAAATATACAAAGAGCCACCCAGAAGTAAATAGGGATGCAGTGGCCATATATACAAAGAGCCACCCAGAAGTAAATAGGGATGCAGTGGCCAAATATACAAAGAGCCACCCAGAAGTAAATAGGGATGCAGTGGCCAAATATACAAAGAGCCACCCAGAAGTAAATAGAGATACAGTAGCCAAATATACAAAGAGCCACCCAGAAGTAAATAGGGATGCAGTGGCCAAATATACAAAGAGCCAGCCAGAAGTAAATAGAAAGTCTGTTGTTACACATAATTTTAAAAGAGCTCAAGTCAAGATTCTTCCATGGGCAGTTATAAAAATGTCCGGCTTTCAATATAATCCACAAAATGATTATTCTGCGAACAAAACATTGAATATTGGCTCTCAGGTGGTTTGTACATTTTGCAAAGCCAAAAAAAAGGAAGGATGAATCTCCTGGAATGTGATGCAGTAATGGAACAAGATGTTCAGTAAAGAACATATAGCCTACTTTCTCCTAAATGCATGGGTATTGTTATAACTCTTTGTCCTTTTCAAGGAGTATAATTGAATGTTGGTTGTAGTAGCTTGTTGAAATACAATGTGCTATAGGGATATTAAACATGAATATGAGGTGCCCTTTGCTAGTGCTACCTCTGTAAAAAAAAATATTCAATTCGGTTTCACCGTGTTTGAATTGATATGGGGAATGGATTTGTACACATACATGGCCGCTATTTGCAAACTATTGGGCTGATGACCTTGTAGTCAGTCATAAGATGCTTTCCACAAAAAGGCATGTTGTTGCAAAATCTGGTAGAGATCAAATTATTAGGATGGTCGTAATTTGATTTAAGCTTTTAACATTTGGGTGGCCGTCATTCCGTTTCCGTCAAGATGGAGGCGATATAAACATGACACTGAGGTGCCCTTTGCTAGTGCTACCTCTGTACCAAATTTCGTTCAATTCGGTTTCACCGCGTTTGAATTGACAGGGGGAATCGATTTGCACACATACTTGGCCACCATTTGCAAACTATTTGGCTGATGATCTTGCAGTTTGTTCAGAATATGCTTCCCACATAAAGATATGTTGTTGCAAAATTTGATAGAGACTAGATAATTAGGTTAATCGTAATTTGATTTAAGCTTTGAACATTTGTTTGGCCGCCATTACGTTTCCGTCAAGATAGCGGCGATATAAAACATGACACTGAGGTGCCCTTTGCTAGTGCTACCTCTGTGCCAAATTTCGTTCCATTCGGTTCCACCGTGTTTGAATTAATAGGGGGAATCGATTTTGACACAAAGATGGCCGCCATCCACAAACTATTAAGCTAATGACCTATTAATTTGGTCAAAGGATGCTTCCTCCATAAAGGTATGTTGTTGCAAAATTTGGTAGAGATCGGTTGATTAGGTTAGTCGTAATTTGATTTATGCTTTGGACATTTGTGACGCCGCCATTACGTATCCGTCAGGATGGCGGCAATATAAAACATGACACTGAGGTGCCCTTTGCTAGTACTACCTCTGTACCAAATTTCGTTCCATTCGGTTTCACCGTGTTCGAATTAATAGGGGGAATCGATTTTCACACAAAGTTGGCCGCCATCCGCCTATTCGTTTGGTCAAAGGATGATCCCCCATAAAAGTATGTTGTTGCAAAATTTGGTAGAAATCGGATGATAAGGTTAGTCGTAATTTGATTTAAGCTTTGAACATTTGTGTGGGCGCCATTACGTTTCCGTCAAGATGGCGGCGATATAAAACATGATAGTCAGGTGTTCTTTAATAGTGCTGCCTTTGTACTGTGCCCGTTTAGACCGGAGTCCGCACGACCACATATGCATTTTACCAATAATCAGTCAGCACGAGAGTCAAAATATCCCGGAGCGCCAGATGGGTTAAAGCTAATCGCAAAAACGACATCAAATGAAAAAAAAATGCTTTACTGATTTTTGGCTTAATGCAACAATAAGGATAGAAGGAGATTCAACTGGGCATAACACATCATGTAAAATTATCTCATTTTATTTTGAAGTTAAAATTGACTGCAAAAATGCTCAAAGCAGCATCATTCACGTGTGGCGACCCACACTCCTATTTACACAATGTACAGAAATTTTCCAAACACATTTGACAATTATCTTTGGAAACACAAGTCTGATTATTAGTCCTGTAGACTGTGTTCCAAAATTATATTCATTTATGATTAAATCCAGTTCAAATTTAATTGTCTTTACTGGAAATATCGTAGTTCACTGTTTGAATTTTTACATTATATTAACACTCGTAGAATAAATGTTCATAGAATGTTTAACTTTCACTTATTTTTCCAGTTTCAAAAATATATTGTCAATAAATATTATTATTTCTGAATCAACACAAATTATGTACACACATTAATAACATCTGAAAAGTATTTGACCTTGAGCATAGCATCGAAGAACTGTGCGAAGCACAACAAAAATTAATTGTTCTTCTGACATTAAACATTTCGAGACGTGACTCGATTATGAACTTCAAGTCCCTAACAAAATATATGATTTCTGAATCATCAACTTGATCAATAAATTGTTGAACCATTCAACTATTCAATTTTCCACTTGGGAACATTATTATGAAAAATATTTATATTCATGGCCATTTTAGTAACTTTCACAACTTGCAATTCTTCGACAGAATGCGGAAATAAGAATTGTAGCTTCATAATAAATTCATTTAGTTCATGGCACTAGGATTGAAAACATCCTTCAAATTATTCGTGGTTATAGAATTATTTTTAATTGGCAGTGGCCCATTCTATTATTTGTGTAAGAACACAATATTACAACAACAACGGCAAAGGTCTTCCTCTGAAGAAGAATAAACTACTATCATGACAAATCCGGGTTCTAGCAAAATCAAAGTCTTAATGGAATCCGTAAACAAGGTTGAAATAAGAACTGATGGTTTCTAAGAAATAACCTTCGGGTCATTCATACGACGCAATGTGTAGTTCCAATACTCCTTCTATAAACCTGAGCCATCGAACCTGCTATTTGATTGATGCTCGAAAAAACCTCCTCATTCCTGCGACTTAAACATGCGCACCTGGGAATGGCATTTCAACTACTCCACACACATAAATTTTCTTCCCAAAATTTATACAATAAATCAAGCCTCTGCTTGTTATCAACACTGGAAGATTAATAAACTTACAAGTTTATTTTATTTTACCATTCAGTTCAACCCGTGAATTTACCATACTTATGAAAATCTTTATTTCACTTTCGAGTGTATTTACATCATGATTTTATATAAATACAAAAATATCCTATTTGATACAAATACCATTTGCTTCCCGTTTCATGCCTCTCCGTGATATCTGAAAAATATACTTTGCTCATTGCAAATATTAACTGTTCAACCAGAACTGAAATGTTGGTTGAATGCGGGCTTGCGCTAACCACTCTCCTTCGTAAAATCTCCTGTTCCAAACTAGAAATGATTAAACTACTTCATAAGCTCTCTCTCAATACATATGATTATTAGAAAATATAAGATCCAAAAATTATTTAGAAAAGTTATGAAAATCATTATTATTATTATCAGTGGATTATTATTATTATTATTATTATTAGTTATATTATTTTAAATATATTTAATTATCATCTCATTATGTGAGAATCCACATGTTCGAACCTTCGAATATGGAAAAAATATCCATTCCTCAACAAAAATAATTCTAACTTTTACCGTTACATCGACGGTTTTCCGTGACTTCCCAAACATATGAAATATTCAAATAAATGCTCGATATGCTCGGTCATCGATCCTAAACTGTTCTGAGTGCTGAAAATACTCAGAATAACTCTAATATGTCTTGCGTAAATCATTGCAAGATTTAAATACGAAGAAAAATAAATGTGTTGGTCATCTGCAGAAAAATAGTTTGTTCCAATTAGCTAGGCATAATATAAAGTCAAAATGTGGCTTACATTTCTTGATGGTCTTGAAGCGTAGTGAACCTGGTCTGTACCAGATTTATCCAGATACATGCCCTGTCGGACACGCACGTCTAATCCTTGTATCGGCCGCCATTATATACCCACAATCTGTCTAACAAGACATAGTGGTAATATCTCTTGACGTTTGAAGTAACTGTTGATCCATTTTAATATTGGCTTCTGTTAAAACCATAGCCGTTCGCTTAAATGGGGTCAGATCTAAGTGATCTATTCTCAAATATGTCAGTTGTAACATAACTCACGGTAATCCTTTCCGTACAAGAAAACACTGACAGTCTAAACCAATCAACGGTTGTTCTGAAGATCGTTCCCTGGGCATGGCTTCACACCATCTATCATGCGCGAAGCAACATATAGTTTCCCTTTGTCGGCTAATGAACAACACCGTGATAGACTGGCCTTCAATATACTGAAAGATCGGAGTGGTTATCAAGTTACAAATATGAAACTGACTGAATTGGACTAAAATATCCAAGTATTAGATTATTACTGGTCTGTGACAAAGTACTATTCTAGACAAAGTCTAGCATATGTCCATGTAGAAATAAAATATTTCACCAGTGTCCGTTGAAAAATATATCAATCACCTTAGTGATTCTCTCTGTCGTAAACTTACTAAGTTCCACTTGTAGCGCAGCACTTTTGTGACTATCACAATTTTGAAAATAACTTCTGCGTAGATCTGGCAACCATGTGCCTTGGCTCAGCGTAGTAGCACCTTGCTAGGCAAGTGCTTGTTTCGAAGTGAGCTAAAGTTGCTTGAGCCGGCCGGCTTTTATTCAAAACGATCAGGGTCACGCCGAATCAGCTGAAATCTGTAAATCCTCATATCTCTGGTATCCCTGGTCCGATTTACTTGATACTAAGTGCATTCTCTTTCATTTGGCCGTGCCAGTAATCTGATCCAAGTCTCAAGTCTCTACTCCATGGTTAACTATTTAATCAATAAATAGCCTCGACCTCTGCTATAACTCGCTACGTCACTTGACATGCTCTTAGCGGTATATTCTTTCCAATTGCTTCTAGAAGCAATGTAGCGCGATATTCAAATATCTCAACTTTCAAAAGCGGCTGTAGCCTTTCCCTTGATATCTAGGTGTCTGAATCTTGGAATACCCATTCCTAGAGTTGGGCACATCCACCCCACACCTAGCAAAAAATAAAAATTGAAAAATTTTTATTTTTCCTATCTACACATTAAATCATCTGGTTCTTGAATAATAAATCTTCAAATTCGATGCATTATAAGTTCCCACGATGTTACCAGTTCGTGTATTGGCGATCTCATAGCTTCCATTGTTGTTTACTTCCACAATATGATATTCAAAATCTTTAATTTCACCAGGTTTAATATCAAAAATATCGTGATACTCTTCCAAAATTTTCCCTAGCTCTGGGGACTCCTCCTCAGTGTAGACTTCTCTTCCTTCAGCTTCATGAAAAATCAGAGACCATTGAGCATCTCCCTGGATGTCTTCCTCTTCTTTTCCCTCGAAGTTAATCTCTTCGGTATTCTTGAATCTGATCGTCTCCGTCTTCATGTCTATCACTGCTTGATATTTCTGAATGAAATCCGCTCCCAATATCATGTCAAAAGCCATGTCCTTCATTACTACAAACACATGTCGGAAATCATGTCCTCCAATAGTAATACATAAGTATAATTGCGTTTTACACAGAGATATTTTGTTGGGTATTATTCCTTGGATCTTAATTCCTGATACTGGAATCTCCTCTAAATTTTCTTTGAGCTTCCACAGAATATAAAGCTTCTCGCTCACAAGACAAAGCATAGCCCCAGTATCAATCAAAGTATCGACAGGCATACCGAATACTTCGCATGATATGATTGGCATTCTAATTCTTGTACCCATTTCTTTCCGTTCATCATTCTGTTGGATTAAGTCATCATCCTCTGCTTGCCATTTAATAATTCTGGAAGTGAAAGTATTTAAAATTCTATCTTCTACTGTGAATTCGAAGTTTTTTTTTCGTTTCCATTCCCCCGGGATTGTTGTGTTCCCGATGGACCTGGTCCATTGTGCTTCTGTTCCAAGAACTGCAAGTTTTCTTGGTGTCTTGCTTCTAAGTTCTTCCTCGTCTCCTTGTTGAACTCTTCATTGGACTGACGAGTATTCAAATTCCCTCTGTTATTTTAGTTGTTTCTACCATAGTACCTTCTTTCCTGGTACCTTCCTTGATTATCCCTTGGCTTTCTCCATCGAGTATTATATCGATTTCCACCATCCGGTCTCGCATAAGGTTTGTAACTGTATCTGTTACTGTACTGATTCCATCCTCTTTTATTGGGATCTTCCCTCGGCGTTTTCTCTTCTCGCCCCTCTCGAATCTCTCGAGGTGTTTGGGAATAACTGTCGGCCATAACAGCGTACACAGCGTTGTTATTCTTTCCTCCTTTCTGATGGAAGAATTGAGTGTTCGTATGATCAAGCTTCTGTAATACCTCGTCAAATTGCTCCATATTATAGATGTCAGCAGCGATCAAAGTTCTTTGGACGTCTGCTGGAAACTGACGTATTAATGCAGTTATTAATTCGTTATCTGGCATCGGCGGATCTAAATGTTGCAGTTTAGAAAGCTGTCCAGAAAAGCACGTAGAGTATCGAGTAGGTTGTGACGTCGAGAATCTCTTCGAATATAATTCTGCTCTGACTTGCTGTTGGGTTTCCGGGGACCAAAACTTTTTAATAACCCACGAGAAAACTCCTCAAAAGTGGTTAGAGTGGACCTAAAATCTCTAAACCAAAGAAGTGCAGGACCTTCCAAAAATTTCCCTATCACTCGGATCTGTCTTTCTTTAGGGATCTTGGAATCTTTCAGGTAATCACCTGCTTCTCTCAAAAATTCCACGGGTGTCACAGAATCTCGCCCTGAAAATTTAGAAGGCTTATCCTCTACATTCTTGAATACAGTTATGGGGTTGGATTGAAATACTGTCCTGACCTCATACTGTCTTTGACTATCAGTTTCTCTAGCTGCTCCTAGATTTATCTGTATCTGTTCTTTTCCCCCTTACACTTTGCATTTTCAACAGATGGTCAGACTGTTTCTCGTCCTTGATTTGGGTTTTCATAGCCTCAAGTTCCTTATGGTTTTCTTCTGCCATTTTTTTAATTGCTTCGGTTTCCCTACAATTCTCCTTGACATCAGTGGATATCTGGTTCATAACAGCCTCGTGACTTTTCAACGACCCTGTCATATCTGATATGTCCTTCTGAGTTGCTTGGATATCTTTGGAAATTACTTGAATATGGGATGACAAGGATTCCCTAATTTCCTTGATTCCCTCTTGGTTCTCCAGCTTGAGTGTGTCTTTAATTTCATTGACCACTGTGGTTTTAATTTCAGTTTGTAATTCATTAATCACACCTTCTCTTATTTCTCCCATTACAAGTTCTTTGAATTGTTCTGTCAACCGTTGAACAACTAGAATTCCCATCTCATTACTTTCTTTCTTCACCCTGACTTCTAGGTTGATCATGTCTTCACCAACTTTCCTAAGACCATGTTCTATCCTATCAGCTAAGCTTTGGGATCGTAGATCGGCATCGCGAAATTTATCGTCCATTAAACTTGCGTTAGTGGCTAATGAAGTTTCGAGCTCATGTGTTTTTTCGCATAATTTATTCATTTTACTCTCAAGTGACATTTTCAAAATTTCAGAATTCTCTTTAAATTTATTTTCCATAGAATTAAATTTACTATTTAAATTTTCTTTCAAGTTACCTTTTAACCTGCTTTCTAAAGAATCGGAATTTTCTTTAAGTTTACTTTCTAAAGAATCAGAATTTTCTTTAAGTTTCTCATTTAAACTTTCTTTAAGTTTATTTTCTAAAGAATCAGAATTTTCTTTAAGTTTATCATTTAAACTTTCTTTAAGTTTATCAGAATTTTCTTTAAGTTTCTTTTCCAAAGCCTCTGTATTTTCTTTCATAATGGCTGCTACACGCAGTCCAGCTTCTTTGGAACTCTCTTCCAAACTCCTCATCATCCTCATCATCACTTCCATAATTTTCAATTATTATTCAAAACTTAGGGGTATACAATATTGGCAAACACAACCTTATAACTAGAACAAGAAATATGAATAGCTAATTGGAACACTCTAATAAAATGAGATTTGTCCTAATGTCGACCTGATGGAAAAACAAAATTCTCTACTTTTACGAATTACATTTACCACAATATCACAAGAAAAATATGCAAGTTCTCAAATATCCTCCACCTGGATTCTAATAATGCGTATGTCCAGTCATCGAACGTTTACTACTGAATTTACTTGACGCCCTAATGGTTAAGCCATTATCAAAAATAATCAAACCCATTCTAATTATTAATCCAGTTAAATTTTAATTTTCCCCACTAATTGGGTTTTCTACTAATTTATTCATCCAAACCAGACATCTCTCAACTCCCAAAATATTTATAGAAAAAAAATTATCACAATTTAAATCGGCATGCGATTGACCATGTCTAACTCGAGCCCCACGTTGGGCGCCATTTCTCTCTCTATCTTTTTTTATGTGCCCGTTTAGACCGGAGTCCGCACGACCACATATGCATTTTACCAATAATCAGTCAGCACGAGAGTCAAAATATCCCGGAGCGCCAGATGGGTTAAAGCTAATCGCAAAAACGACATCAAATGAAAAAAAAATGCTTTACTGATTTTTGGCTTAATGCAACAATAAGGATAGAAGGAGATTCAACTGGGCATAACACATCATGTAAAATTATCTCATTTTATTTTGAAGTTAAAATTGACTGCAAAAATGCTCAAAGCAGCATCATTCACGTGTGGCGACCCACACTCCTATTTACACAATGTACAGAAATTTTCCAAACACATTTGACAATTATCTTTGGAAACACAAGTCTGATTATTAGTCCTGTAGACTGTGTTCCAAAATTATATTCATTTATGATTAAATCCAGTTCAAATTTAATTGTCTTTACTGGAAATATCGTAGTTCACTGTTTGAATTTTTACATAATATTAACACTCGTAGAATAAATGTTCATAGAATTTTTAACTTTCACTTATTTTTCCAGTTTCAAAAATATATTGTCAAAAAATATTATTATTTCTGAATCAACACAAATTATGTACACACATTAATAACATCTGAAAAGTATTTGACCTTGAGCATAGCATCGAAGAACTGTGCGAAGCACAACAAAAATTAATTGTTCTTCTGACATTAAACATTTCGAGACGTGACTCGATTATGAACTTCAAGTTCCTAACAAAATATATGATTTCTGAATCATCAACTTGATCAATAAATTGTTGAACCATTCAACTATTCAATTTTCCACTTGGGAACATTATTATGAAAAATATTTATATTCATGGCCATTTTAGTAACTTTCACAACTTGCAATTCTTCGACAGAATGCGGAAATAAGAATTGTAGCTTCATAATAAATTCATTTAGTTCATGGCACTAGGATTGAAAACATCCTTCAAATTATTCGTGGTTATAGAATTATTTTTAATTGGCAGTGGCCCATTCTATTATTTGTGTAAGAACACAATATTACAACAACAACGGCAAAGGTCTTCCTCTGAAGAAGAATAAACTACTATCATGACAAATCCGGGTTCTAGCAAAATCAAAGTCTTAATGGAATCCGTAAACAAGGTTGAAATAAGAACTGATGGTTTCTAAGAAATAACCTTCGGGTCATTCATACGACGCAATGTGTAGTTCCAATACTCCTTCTATAAACCTGAGCCATCGAACCTGCTATTTGATTGATGCTCGAAAAAACCTCCTCATTCCTGCGACTTAAACATGCGCACCTGGGAATGGCATTTCAACTACTCCACACACATAAATTTTCTTCCCAAAATTTATACAATAAATCAAGCCTCTGCTTGTTATCAACACTGGAAGATTAATAAACTTACAAGTTTATTTTATTTTACCATTCAGTTCAACCCGTGAATTTACCATACTTATGAAAATCTTTATTTCACTTTCGAGTGTATTTACATCATGATTTTATATAAATACAAAAATATCCTATTTGATACAAATATCATTTGCTTCCCGTTTCATGCCTCTCCGTGTTATCTGAAAAATATACTTTGCTCATTTCAAATATTAACTGTTCAACCAGAACTGAAATGTTGGTTGAATGCGGGCTTGCGCTAACCACTCTCCTTCGGAAAATCTCCAGTTCCAAACTAGAAATGATTAAACTACTTCATAAGCTCTCTCTCAATACATATGATTATTAGAAAATATAAGATCCAAAAATTATTTAGAAAAGTTATTATTATTATCAATGGATTATTATTATTATTATTATTATTAGTTATATTATTTTAAATATATTTAATTATCATCTCATTATGTGGGAATCCACATGTTCGAACCTTCGAATATGGAAAAAATATCCATTCCTCAACAAAAGTAATTTTAACTTTTACCGTTACATCGACGGTTTTCCGTGACTTCCCAAAAATATGAAATATTCAAATAAATGCTCGATATGCTCGGTCATCGATCCTAAACTGTTCTGAGTGCTGAAAATACTCAGAATAACTCTAATATGTCTTGCGTAAATCATTGCAAGATTTAAATACGAAGAAAAATAAATGTGTTGGTCATCTGCAGAAAAATAGTTTGTTCCAATTAGCTAGGCATAATATAAAGTCAAAATGTGGCTTACATTTCTTGATGGTCTTGAAGCGTAGTGAACCTGGTCTGTACCAGATTTATCCAGATACATGCCCTGTCGGACACGCACGTCTAATCCTTGTATCGGCCGCCATTATATACCCACAATCTGTCTAACAAGACATATTGGTAATATCTCTTGACGTTTGAAGTAACTGTTGATCCATTTTAATATTGGCTTCTGTTAAAACCATAGCCGTTCGCTTAAATGGGGTCAGATCTAAGTGATCTATTCTCAAATATGTCAGTTGTAACATAACTCACGGTAATCCTTTCAGTACAAGAAAACACTGACAGTCTAAACCAATCAACGGCTGTTCTGAAGATAGTTCCCTGGGCATGGCTTCACACCATCTATCATGCGCGAAGCAACATATAGTTTCCCTTTGTCGGCTAATGAACAACACCGTGATAGACTGGCCTTCAATATACTGAAAGATCGGAGTGGTTATCAAGTTACAAATATGAAACTGACTGAATTGGACTAAAATATCCAAGTATTAGATTATTACTAGTCTGTGACAAAGTACTTTTCTAGACAAAGTCTAGCATATGTCCATGTAGAAATAAAATATTTCACCAGTGTCCGTTGAAAAATATATCAATCACCTTAGTGATTCTCTCTGTCGTAAACTTACTAAGTTCCACTTGTAGCGCAGCACTTTTGTGACTATCACAACTTTGAAAATAACTTCTGCGTAGATCCGGCAACCATGTGCCTTGGCTCAGCGTAGTAGCACCTTGCTAGGCAAGTGCTTGTTTCGAAGTGAGCTAAAGTTGCTTGAGCCGGCCGGCTTTTATTCAAAACGATCAGGGTCACGCCGAATCAGCTGAAATCTGGAAATCCTCATATCTCTGGTATCCCTGGTCCGATTTACTTGATACTAAGTGCATTCTCTTTCATTTGGCCGTGCCAGTAATCTGATCCCAGTCTCATGTCTCTACTCCATGGTTAACTATTTAATCAATAAATAGCCTCGACCTCTGCTATTACTCGCTACGTCACTTGACATGCTCTTAGCGGTATATTCTTTCCAATTGCTTCTAGAAGCAATGTAGCGCGATATTCAAATATCTCAACTTTCAAAAGCGGCTGTAGCCTTTCCCTTGATATCTAGGTGTCTGAATCTTGGAATACCCATAGAATAGTTGTTTTCAAATGACATCTTTTGGTGCAAAGGAAGTAAAAGAAGGCAATTTCATGCCAACGTTTAAAGTGCAAGGGCAGGTATGCCATCGAATCGGGAGCTTATTACCATCATCTGAACAACAGCCTCAATTTCTACAAATTTACTTTGTTGGAGATGAAGACATAGAAAAAAACATCCGATGTGGCATCTTCCCTGACGTTAAACCTCAGATAGTTCTCCAATTGCAGGATCTGTTACACAAGCATAATAGATACATTCAGGATTTTATAACAGCAATGGAATCAGTTCCTGATGGCAATCAAGACTTCCGGGTGGTTATCAAAGCTGACAAAAGACCTCTTGACGAGCACAAAGGCCGCTATAATGCCCCTAGCACTAAGGAAGTGGTGGTTTTAATTGTTGGTCAAGAGTTTGAGATATTGAGGGATATTGTACTCCACAGCAGAGTTAGCAGGTTGCTTCGTATTAGTGAAACATATCGCGCGTATGATGCTCTGCAATATCCGCTTATGTTCTGCCGTGGAGAAGATGGCTACTGCATTAATATCCCTCAACGTCACAAAAGCACTCAAGCACCTTTCAAGAAGACCGTGTCTGCCGCTAACTTTTACAGCTTCAGAATATTTGAGCGTGAGGGTGATAATTATTATATTTTGTTATTTCGCAATCTTCTCAATCAGTTTCAGTTTGATATGTATGCAAAGATTGAGACAGAGAGACTACTTTGGTTTCGCATCAATCAGAAAAAGTTGAGAAGTGAGGAATATGTGCACCTGAAGGATGCAATGAGTAAAGCTGACAGCCGTTTGTCAGATATTTGTAAAATGGTCGTGTTGCCGTCGACATTCACTGGAGGCCCGCACTATATGCATGAACGCACTCAGGATGCTATGACTGTGCGCCATTTTGGACGTCCTGATCTTTTTATAACATTCACCTGCAATCCAAAATGGTCCGAAGTAGTCGAGCACCTGAAACAAGGCCAACAACCTCAAGATAGGCATGATTTGGTAGCGCGGGTATTCCATTTGAAAGTTAAGCACATGATAAGACTTCTTACTAAGGGTTGTATCTTTGGCCTTCAAGGTGTCACATGTATTCCATTGAATGGCAAAAGCGAGGATTACCTCACGTTCACATACTTCTGTGGCTGGAAGAAAAGCTAAGGCCTGAAGACATCGACAAGGTGATCAGTGCTGAGATTCCTGACCCAAATCTTGACCCTGCTCTCCATGAAATTGTCAAGGCAACCATGATCCACGGTCCATGTGGAGTTCTCAACAGGAGTTCGTCTTGCATGGTGGAAGGAGTATGCACCAAGAAGTACCCCAGACCACTCATCAAGGAAACCCCAACCGGGGAAGATAGGTATCCCAAATATCGCAGGCTGCCCACTTCGGAGGGTGGGGTTTCTATTATTAAAAAGGGAGTGGAAATTGACAATAGCTGGGTGGTACCCTATAACCCCGTCCTATCTCGCACGTTCTCAGCTCATATCAATGTTGAGTACTGCAACTATGTAAAGTCAATAAAATACATTTGCACAATTAAGTTGTCCAAAGAGGTTGCTGATAATGTTCCAAAATTGAACAACGAGCAGAGATTGCCTATGACGAAATAGTTCGAAGTGTTGTTTCAGAATGTGGTCAGCTCTTTTTTCTAGATGCACCAGGCGGAACTGGTAAAACCTTCCTGATTAATCTCCTGCTCAGTACATTTATAAGTCGACAGAACATTGCCATCGCAGTCGCCTCCTCGGGTATTGCAGCAACCCTACGGGATGACGGAAGAACAGCTCATTCAGCTTTCAAGCTCCCTCTCAACCTCAGGCACGCTGCATCTGCCATTTGTAACATCTCTAAGCAAAGTGGCACAGCTCGCGTGCTGAGAGGGAGAAAAATCACTGTTTGGGATGAATGCACGATGGCGCACAACGGAGGAGTCGAGGCATTGGACAGAACACTTAGGGACATTAGGGGTAACAACCAACTTATGGGTGGAGTCACAGTACTTCTTGCCGGTGACTTTAGACAGACCCTCCCTATTATACCCCTTGGAACACGGGCTGACGAAGTAAATGCCTGTCTAAAATCGTCTTACATATGGCCCATAGTCAGTTCAATTCCCTTGACTGTCAACATGCGCGTACACCTCCATGGTGATTTTATGGCTGAGGAGTTTTCCCGTCTCTTTTCTAAGCATTGGCGATGGAAAGTTGGAGGAAAATGACAGAAAAATAACTATTCCAGCTCAACTGTGCAAAGTTGTTGACAGTTTAGAGAATTTGATCGAAAAGATCTATCCACAAGTGTTTGTAAATTCCAACCTTGATAATTCATGGATGGAAGAAAGAGCTATTCTTACCCCAACAAATGACTCTGCTGATAGTATAAATGTTGCCATCCTTAAGAAGTTATCAACAACAAAAATGGTATACGAATCAGTAGACTCAGTTGTAGAGGTTGAAGATGCAGTTCATTATCCTGTGGAGTTTGTAAACACTCTTAACCCGCCCGGAATACCACCTCATGTCCTGATCCTCAAGGTTGGTGCTCCTGTCATGTTATTGCGCAATCTAAATTCTCCTAAACTCTGCAATGGAACCAGGCTGCAGGTTAAAGCTCTGCATAAATTTGTGATTGAAGCCACCATATTTACAGGTGTTGGCCAAGGCGAAACTGTCCTCATACCCCGCATTCCTCTAATCCCATCAGACTACCATTTTCAATTCAAACGTCTGCAGTTTCCTTTAAAAGTCTGTTACGCCATGACAATTAACAAGGATCAGGGGCAGAGTTTAAAAGTAGCTGGTGTGGAACTGAGAAGTGACTGTTTCGCACATGGTCAACTGTACGTGGCATGCTCCAGAGTCAGTTCTTCTGGTGGCTTAGTCATTCTGCAGCCTGAGAGAAAGACCAGAAATGTAGTTTACCGATAAGTGCTTAGGGGTTAAAAGCACTCCCGATAGACATGGCAGTAGGCTACGGGACCTGCCTTAAATCAAAGCTCCCCGTCGTATATTGCACCCGATTTTCAATTTCAACGCTCCATGTTGCCGTGATTATCTTCCACTACAGGAAAAATCTATATAACTAATGATATATCGGGATTCCAAATATCATTGCGGGCGAAGCCGCGGGTGACAGCTAGTATAATATAATCCTCCTTCCGTCCAATCTAAATTGACTGTGAGTTTTGCGGAACGAAAAGTTCACAGGCGAAATGGGAGTTGCACTTCCAGGGAATGGCGAGGTGAATGAAACTCAAATCCCCCTTCCGTCCATTCTTAACTTGACTGTTTCTCACAGGCGAAATGAAGAAAACCCGAGTTACACTTCCAGGGAAACACCAAACACAACCACCCTTGTCAGGAGTATTAACTCAACACGACTGGACGGTTTGCTGCTGGCTTCTATCTGGGGCAATAGGTTCGCCCGCTAGCTAGGCTGTAACAGAGATGATAGACTCGCCCTTAGCTAGCTCGTACTCTGTCGCCTCAGTAGTTGAATGGACATGGTCGGAAGAAAAAACAAGTAGTTCCGTGAAGAACTATACAGCCTATTTTCATGTATCCTACTTATATTAACTGCCACTATCAACATACAAAATTTCAGTTTGATTGCTGTAATTGATTCGTAGATATTGAGTACCGACTAAATATTTCGGATGGTCGCCATGTTGGAGTTATGTACTGTTACATGAAGATTATTGTGTACGTGTAGCATTCAAACTTCAAAGGAAGCTTGTAGTTTAACGTGACCGTTAATCTCGAGATCATGAGCCACGGGACCTCCGTTTTACGTGGAATCCGAACCACAGGACACGGCATTTCATTTCGAAAATCTCACATGCAATGACCGGGAATCGAACCCGGACCGCCTTGGTGAGAGGCATACAGCTAGACCGCTGAGCCACCACGCCCCCATTCCAACTTCAATCGCATGATTAGGACACAAGAAGTAATAAGGAGATTTTAAAATTTCGCACAGCTGCCATCTTGTGGATATGGAAACAATTGAAATAAATTAGTTGCCAGTGGATTAACATTCGTAAAAGGATTTACTGTACCAAGTTTCACTGCACTCGGATGGTTAAATTGCGAGAAATGTCCATGGGAATATTTATACTTCGCGTCGCCGCCAAGTTGGATTTGTGATCACCAGGCTATTTAAAGTCCTATAGGTGAACTTAAGTTCATTGCCCCAATCAACATAAAAAAATTCAGTTTGATTGCTATAATAGATTCGTAGATATTCAGAGCCGTCTAAATATTTCAGATGGTCGCTATGTTGGATTGTTAAATGTATAGGCCATAGAGGCATGTACCATTAAAGGAAAATTATTGCGTAGGTACATTATTCAAACTTTCACTTCGATCACATGATTACGACACATGAAATAAAAACTTAATTTTAAAATTCGCACAGCCGCCATCTTGAGGTTATGTAAACAATTGAACTAAATTAGACACCAGTGCATTACAATGCGTATAAATATTTCCTGTACCAGATTTCATTGCGTTTGAAACATTAAATCGCGAGAAAGTTCTATTTATAATTTTCAAATTCGCTTGGCCACCATGTTCGTTTTGTAGTTAACCGGTTTTTGAAAGTCTTATAGATAAACTTCCAGTAGTGCCCTTTATCTCCGTATAAAATTTCAGGGTGATACAGCTAATAGTTTCAGAGATATAGAATGCCGGTGAAATATTTCGCTCATCCGCCATCTTGTGGTTATATAAACAATTGAACCACGTTAGATGTCGGTGCATTACAATGTGTATAAACATATACTGTACCAAGTTTTATTGCGTTTGGTTGGTTAAATCGCGAGAAACATCTATTTAAATGTCGCAAATTCGCGTGGCCGCCATGTTGGTTTTGTAGTTACCAGTTTTTCGTAAGTCACATAATGTGAACTTCTAGTAGTTCCCTTCATTACCGTAACAAATTCCAGGGTGATATCGATAATAGTTTCGGAGATATTGAATGCTGGTGAAATATTTCGCACAGCCGCCATGTTGGATTGGTAAGATGTAAAAAAAATTGAAAGGACCGGTCGAGGTCGCCCGGAATAGTACTATGAACTTACCGATTTTCATTGATATCGCGCCAGCCGTTTAAAAGTTATTAGGGGGGACAGACACACACACCTGACACACACACACGGACAAAAGGTGATCTCATAAGCCTATTTTTTTTTTCAAAAATGAAAATAGGCTAAAAACACTTATAGTGGGCGATGTATTGAAGATAGACATATGCTCTCAGGGACTGTTTTGTAGAACTTTTCATCCTGAACAATTCTTACACTCATGGTATTTAGATATTTTTACAGTTTGCCTAGCGTAAGCTTACAAAGCGCTCGGACGCCAGTTTTTTTTTTCAACTTTTCCACTGAAATCGTTACTACTCGGCTTCCTTTGATCATAAATAAATTATTTTCTACATAAATAATCCTCGAGATATCCTTTACAGAATGGTGGAAACCGCATCAAAATCCATCCAGTGGTTCTCGAGTTTACCCGTAACAAACAAAAGTCGGGGACTTTGTTTTATACTAAGTAGAGATAGAGATTCATTTATTCATTCATTCATTAATTAATTAATTAATTAATTAATTAATTAATTAATTAATTAATTCATCACTTACTCATTCATTTATTCATTCATTAATTCAATATTTATTAGCATACTAGCAGTAGTACCCGGCTTCGCCCGGTGGAATGATGATAATGTTTTAAGGTCTCCTTAGAAATATAATGGACTTAAAATCTAAGTCATTTGCCCCCCAAAGACAATGAGGGAGTAATATCTAGGTCATTTGCCCTTTTGATAAGGATGATAATAAAAACTACTGTTGAATTTACACGTCAAACTTACAAACTACCGTAATAGAAATACATATTTCAAAATTCACAGGCGAGGAAGACTTATTGTGTGTGGTGATTAATGGTGTAATGGGCGTAACATCTACTGTAGGTCATTTGCTCTTATGATGAGGATGATAAGGGAAACTACTACCGGTATTGAATTGACACTTCAACGTATAATGTACACAATGTACTGTAATAAAAATAACTATATGGCGGCTTCGGTGGCGTATTTGGTAGCATGCTGAGCTTCTATGCCCAAGATAGCGGGTTCAAACCCGGCCGAAGCCGTCGGATATTTTAAGAGCGTTAAAAATCCGTCAGTATGCCTTTCTTCGGAGGGGAAGTAAAGCCGGCGGTCCCATGTCAGATTTATGGCATGTTATTGAACCTTCCACTAATTACACCTGTGTGAAGCTAAATTGGATAGGTAAACAACGCTCATAGATGTCTACGTCCGTTGCCAAGAGCCGACTGCAGTGGCGTCTAGTAGCTAAGTTCCGAACTTGGCCTAGTAGTCGTTGACGGTGGCGCTTGGCGTCAAAAGTACGAACTATTTGAAGAATTCTAAGTTGCAGTTTGTACTTAAATTAAAAAACAGATAACACACACTAATACAGTCATCACAATTAACACCGGTTATCAGACAGATTCTACACACACCCAAAGTACACGGGGCTACATGACCGCGTTGTCGCAGCCCCTAAACTTAAGAACCAACCAACCAAAAATAAATATTTTAAAAATCACAGTCGAGAAAGACTTTATGCGGCGGTGATTATTGGTATGATGCGCGTAACATCTAGGTCATTTGCACTTATGATGATAATAATAAGGTAATGAAAAAATGACTACTAAACGAACATGGTGTTATTTTAAAACTGATATAGGTAATTCAGGTGTCTAGCTTCGATGTCTTCCAAAGTCTCAACCTTATTTTCTGGCTTAGGCCTGTACTGGATGCGTCTAGGGAAAGAGCGTACTGCTCGGCAAATACAAAGAATATAGGTCCAAGCTGCACGAACCTGAGATGATCGCAGATGATGACGAAATATGATGACACACGTTCGGGGTTCCCCGTCCTATACAGATTGACCGGGAATCACTCACTGTTTCGCAACGGCCCTGTGCTGGCATCAGCATAGACAGCAGGAGATAACACGGCGGGCTCTGGAAAGTACTCTCAAGTCACCTCACGATGAATCAGCAAGCTATTCTCACAACTGACCCCCCCAGGGTCTCACAACTTGTGGGACGTGAGTTGGCGACCACGGAACCCCAGCTGAGTCTGGCATCGCTTCTACTTCCTGGTGCCGGGCTCATTTCAGTTCTCTTTCCTGTCGGCCTCCCTTGGTCAACTCTTGTTCTCTTCCGACCCAGACTGTATTAGGGTATCCGAGGGCTAGGGAGTCTTTCAATTTCCCGCCTTAATTGGCTTTGTCTCATCTTTCCTGATACCCTCATTCTTCGAGGGGTCTGCCTTCTTTTCCTTTTCATAATATCTGCTGTCTTCTGCTCAAGGCCTTCAAAGAGGCAGGGTGTGTGTAGACTCACCACTTCTGGTACACCCTCAAGGGCTCATGACTGTTGAGTTAGGAAGCTGGCAACCCCGAGGAATTCCTGAGCTACATGCAGGGAATGGAGTGGTATGTCAGAAATTTCAAGTGGACAGTGTTACGCATCGGGTTCCAAAGGGTAAGTATACACACTTTGTTTTCGATCGGTGAACGATGTAGATTTGTACCAAAGGGCCTTAATGCGGGAAATGGAGTGGTCTGTCCGAAATTTCGAGTGGACAGTGTTACTCGTCGAGTTCCAAACGGTAATTATGTAAAATCTGGTTGAGATCGGTGAAACGGTGTAGTTTTGTGCCAAAGGGCCAAAATTCAGGGAATAGAGTGAGTGGCCTGTCCAAATTTTAAAGTGGACAGTGTTACTCATCGGGTTCCAAAGGGTAAGTATACACATGTTTTCGATCGGTGAAAGATGTAGATTTGTGCCAAAGGGCCTAAATGCGTGGAATGGAGTGGTCTGTCCGAAATTTCGAGTGGACAGTGTTACTCGTCGAGTTCCAAAGGGTAATTATGTAAAATCTGGTTGAGATCGGTGAAACGGTGTAGTTTTCTGCCAAAGGGCCAAAAAGCAGGGAATAGTGTGGTCTGTCCGAAATTTAAAGTGAACAGTGTTACTTGTCGGGTTCTACGGGTAAGTGTATAAAATTGGGGTCAGATCGGTGAAACGGTGTAGATTTGTGCCAAACAGCCTAAATGCAAGGGATGGAGTGGCCTCGCCGCAATTTCAAGCAGACAGTGTTAGTCGCAGTGTTCCACAGGGTAAATATACAAATTTTGGTTGAGATCGGTGAAACGGTGTAGATTTGGGACAAAGGGCCTAAATGCAGGGAATGGAGTGGTCTGTCCGCAATTTCAAGCAGACAGTGTTACTCGCTGGGTACCAAAGGGTAAGTTTACGAATATTGGTTCTGATCGGTGAAACGGTGTAGATTTGTGCCAAAGTGCCTAAATGCAGGGAATGGGGTGGTCTGTCCGAAATTTTAAGTGGACAGTGTTACTCGCAGGGTTCCAAAGGGTAAGTAAGTTTGGTTCAGATCGGTGAAACGGTGTAGATTTGTGCCAAAGGGCCTAAATGCATGGGATGGAGTAGCCTCTCCGCAATTTCAAGCAGACAGTGTTAGTCGCAGTGTTCCAAAGGGTAAATATACAAATTTTGGTTGAGATCGGTGGTACGGTGTAGATTTGGGCCAAAGGGCCTAAATGCAGGGAATGGAGTGGTCTGTCCGCAATTTCAAGCAGACAGTGTTACTCGCAGGGTTCCAAAGGGTAAGTTAGGGGCCGATAACCTAGATGTTAGGCCCCTTAAAACAACAATTATCATCATCATCATCCAAAGGGTAAGTATACACATTCTGGTTCAGATCGGTGAAACGGTGTAGATTTGTGCAAAAAGGGCCTAAATGCAGGGAATGGCGTGGTCTGTCCGAAATTTCAAGCAGACAGTGTTAGTCGCAGTGTTCCATAGGGTAAATATACAAATTTTGGTTGAGATCGGTGAAACGGTATAGATTTGGGCCAAAGGGCCTAAATGCAGGGAATGGAGTGGTCTGTCCGCAATTTCAAGCAGACAGTGTTACTCACAGGGCACCAAACGGTAAGAATACGAATTTTGGTTCTGATCGGTGAAACGGAGTAGATTTGGACCAAAGGGCCTAAATGCAGGGAATGGGGTGGTCTGTCCGAAATTTTAAGCGGTCAGTGGTACTCGCAGGATTCCAAAGGGTAAATATACAAATTTTGGTTGAGATCGGTGAAACGGTGTGGATTTGGACCAAAGGGCCTAAATGCAGGGAATGGGGTGGTCTGTCCAAATTTCAAGTGGACAGTGTTACTCGCAGGGTTCCAAAGGTTAAATATACAACTTTTGGTTCAGATCGGTGAAACGGTGTAGATTTGTGCAAAAGGGCCTAAATGCAGGGCATGGGGTGGTCTGTCCGAAATTTAATGTTGACGGGGTTACCCGCAGGGTTCCAAAGGGTAAGTATACAAATTTTGGTTCAGATCGGTGAAACGGTGTAGATTTGTATACATAACAGACAGACAGACAGACAGACAGACAGACAGACAGACAGACAGACAAACTTTGTGCTTTATATATATATAGATTTTCATTTTATGTAAACATCGGCTTATGAGACCACCTTTTGTCCGTGTGTCTGTGTGCGCATGTGTGTTTGTGAGTGTGATGGCGTGTATCTCCAACGGTTTGCGAGTAAAACCTAAATTTGTGCAATAAAACACGGTCAACACCGAGCGGTGCAGTATATCTCTCTATATTCTAAACGGCTGGAGCGACTTCAATGAAACCCGGTAAGGTCATAGCACCATTCTGGCCGACCCCGACCGTGCCCTTAATTTTATCGTGTCTCACCAATCCAGCATGGCGGCTGTGCGAAATATTTCACCGGCATTCAATATCTCCGAAACTATTACCCAGCGGCTTCGGTGGCGTAGTCGGTAGCATGCTGAGCTTCTATTCCCAAGATAGCGGGTTCAAACCCGGCCGAAGCCATCGGATTTTTAAGAGCGTTAAAAATCCCTCAGTATGCCTTCCTTCGGAGGGGAAGTAAAGCCGTCGGTCCCATGTCATAGATTTATGGCATGTTAAAGAACCTTCCACTAATTACACCTGTGTGAAGAAAAATTGTATAGGTTAGGAATGTAAACAACGCTCTTAGGTTTCTACGTTCGTTGCCAAGAGCCGACTGCGGTGGCGTCTAGTAGTCTCGTTCTGAACTAGGCCTAGTAGTCGTTGACGGTGGCGTTTGGCGGCAAAAGTAGGAACTATTTGAAAAATTCAAAGTTGCAGTTCTTACTTGAATTAAAAAACAGATACACACACTAATACAGCCATCACATTTAACACCGGTTATCAGACAGATTCTACACACACCCAAAGTACACGGGGCTACATGACCGCGTTGTCGCAGCCCCTACACTAAAGAACCAACCAACCAACCAACCAAACTATTACTGATATCACCCAGAAATAAAGAGCACGGGCACGGTCGGGGTCGGCCAGAATGGTGCTATGGCCTTACCGAGTCTCATTGTAATCGCTCCTGCCGTTTAGATGCTATTAGGGGGGACACACACACCATCACACACACACACGGACAAAAGGTGATCTCACAAGCCTATTTTTTCATAAAATGAAAATAGGCTAAAAATGAGATGGTGTGTGTCTGTGTGTCTTGTGTTTCTGTCTGTTCCTCAATCACGTAAGAACCAATGGTCCAATTTACATGAAATGTTGCATGGATGTAGCTGATTTACCTGTTTAACATATAGCATACATTTGATTTCGATACCTTGCACTATTTAAAGATGGCGACCATTTTAGTGACGTCACTTCACCCATTGGTATCAAAATGTCATATTTCCATATCAAATAAAAACAGAAGGCTAAGATATAGCAAACGTTTGATGGTACATCCGAGCTTTAAAATTTAATTTCCTATCCGAGGGGCACTTATCACTTTACGTGTATCTCCAACGGTTAGCGAGTAAAACCTAAATCTGTGCAATAAAACACGGTCAACACTGAGCGGTGCAGTATATCTCTCTCTATATATAAATAAGATGTTCAGTAAAGAACATATAGCCTACTTTCTCCTAAATCCATAGGTATTGTTATAACTCCCTTTCAAGGAGTATAATTGAATGTTGGTTGTAGTAGCTTGTTGAAATACAACGTGTTATGCGGATATTAAACATGAATATGAGGTGCCCTTTGCTAGTGCTACCTCTGTACAAAATTTCATTCAATTCGGTTTCACCGTGTTTGAATTGTTATGCACACATGCATGGCCACCATCTGCAAACTATTGGGCTGATGACCTTGTAGTTCAGTCAAAAGATGCTTCCCACAAAAAAATATGTTGTTGCGAAATTTGGTAGAGATCAAATAATTAGGTCGGTAGTAATTTGATTTAGGCTTTTAATATTTGGGTGACCGCCATTCCGTTTCCGTCAAGATGGTGGCGATACAAAACATGACCTTGAGTTGTCCATTGCTAGTGCTACCTCTGTACCAAATTTCGTTCAACTCGGTTTTACCGTGTTTGAATTGATAGGGGGAATCCATTTGCACACATACATGGCCGCCATTAGCAAACTGTCGGACTGATGACCTTGTAGCATGGTCAAAGAACGTTTCTCACATAAAGGTATGTTGTTGCCAAATTTGGTAGAGATCAGATGATTAGGTTGGTCGTAATTTGATTCAAGCTTTTAACATCTGGGTTGCCACCATTACGTTTCCGTCAAAATGGCGACGATATAAAACATGACAATAGTGTTGCCTTTTGCAAGTGCTACCTCTGTACCAAATTTCGTTCAATTCGGTTTCACCGTGTTTGAATTGATAGGGGTAATCGATTTGCACACATACATGGCCGCTAACTGCAAACTATTGGGCTGATGACCTAAGTAGTTTGGTCAAAAGATGCCTCCCACATAAAGGTATGTTGTTGAGAAATTTAGTAGAGATCATATGATTAGGTTCGTCGTAATTTGATTTAAGCTTTTAACATTTGGTTGGCCGCCATTACGTTTTCGTTAAGATGGCAGCGATATAAAACATGACACTGACGTGCCATTTGCTAGTGCTACCTTTGTACCAAATTTCGTTCAATTCGGTTTCACCGTGTTTGAATAGATAGGGGGAATCAATTTGCACACATACATGGCCGCCATCCGCAAATTATTGGGCTGATGACCTTGTAGTTCGGTCAAAATATTCTTCGTACATAAAGGTATAATGTTGCAAAATTTGGTAGAGATCAGATGATTAAGTTGGTCGTAATATGAATTAAGCTATTAACATTTGGGTGGCCGCCATTACGTTTTCGTCAAGATGACGGCGATATAAAACATGGCACTGCCGTGCCCTTTCCTAGTGCTACCTTTGTACCAAATTTCGTTCAATTTGGTTTTACCGTGTTTGAATAGATAGGGGAAATCGATTTGCACACATAAATGGCCGCCATCTGCAAAATATTGAGTTGATGACCTTGTAGTTTAGTCAAAAGACGCTCGTTATATGTTGTTACAAAATATGGTAGAGATCGGATGATTAGGTTAGTCGTAATTTGATTGAAGCTTTGAACATTTGGGTGGCTGCCATTACTTTTCCGTCAAGAGGGCGGCAATATAAAACATGACACTGAGGTGCCATTTGCGAGTGCTACCTCTGTACCAAATTTCGTTCAGTTCGGTTTCACCGTGTTCGAATTGATAGGTGGGGGGGGGCAGTCATTTAGAGTACACACACTCACACACAGACTCACACACACACACACACACACACACACACACACACACAGACAGACAGACAAAGAATTTTTCGCCCTGTGTTGATCTCATAAGTCTACTTTCATTTTTTGCAAAAATCGAAAGTAGGCTAAAAATGAAAGTTTGTCTATTTTTTCTGAATTTCTACGGAAATTTGAGTTATTTACGCGTTTCAGACTGTTTTATGATGGATGCGCGCGAAAATATTTTTTGTCTGTCTGTCTGTTTGTTTGTTTGTTTGTGTGTGGACAACTTTGTTCCCTTATAATTCGAGAACGGCTGGGTGTATCAATGTAAAATTTGGTACAGATATCCATCAGAAGCACGACACTAATCATTGATGTAACTCCTCTCCGTACCTCTCATAAAAGGGGGCCTACCCCCTTAAAATACATGCTGAAATAGGAGTAGAAGGACGAGACAAAGCTCATTTTTATCCCCTCAATGTGAGAGAAAAAACTCGGGGACCACATTTTAAGGCCCTAAGACCAACCGTTTATGAGATATTCCCAGAAAACTAATTTCATTTAATAAACTAATGAACTAGTAGTGGAGACTCCTAATGGATAGCTCCACTCAGGGAGTGGCGCCCCTGCCCAAGCAGCCCCAGGTCCCTCTGGCCCGGAGGGTAGTCCCTGGCAAGGGTGGGGTAGACAGGGCTCCTTAGCCACAGTGAAGGCAACCTGTCTAGGGGTGACAACCCCGAATAATAAGCCTCTCAAGCTAACAACTTGAGCAGTACCTTGGACAGTGACTCGTCGCTGCCCCATGAAGAATGATCTTCAACTGAGCATGGAGGAAAATTTCGCTAAATGCACTACCCCAGGTGGTAACCAATCCACCGTTGCCCATGGCAACGTTAGCGGACCTTCGGATTCTGGGGAGTCCGCACTAACATGCTTTAAGGATGAGTCGGAGCATCCTGAAATTCCTGGACGTAAACTCAGATCAAGACGGCAAAGTTTCTTCGCAACATTTAACGCCAATTCACTGCTCAAAGTGGGTAAACTGAAACATCTGACAGACTCACTAACACGACATAACATAGTACTGACAGCAGTACAGGAAACCAGATTCACTGATGACCATGCCCTTGAATCCCAAGGGTACAGAATCCTCAAAGGAAAAGTCGGTCAGCGAGTAATGCAGAACGTACCCCACTTAGGTACAGGATTTATAATCAGCCATAAGATACTGGATTCAGTCATCGACTTTAGTTCTCCAAGCAGTCGTGTATCTATCCTCTCTCTCAAATGTGCTAACAAGGGCTACACTTTAGTCAATGTACACGCCCCAACCAACCAGGACAACAAGCGCAACCCAGACAGAACTGACAAATTCTGGGAAGACCTAGAAGATATTCTCTCTAATATCCCAGACCGACATACCACCATACTGCTTGGTGACTTCAATGCCCAGTTAGGAAGGGAGAAAAAATACAGAAACATAGTGGGCAACTATCCAGCGCATAAACGAACTAATCGCAATGGAGAACGATTGGTGGAACTGTGCAGGGCTTTCGACTTGGTTATGAAGTCTACAGCATTTAAACATCTGCCAAGAAAGCAAAAGACTTGGATCTCTCCTAACATCAACCTGGGTGAATTCCAGATAGATCATGTGGCCATCTCAAGAAAATCCCAAAAGGAAATACAAAACGTGAAGGTATTAAGAAGCGCCAATCTGGACTCAGACCACTACCTCTCAAAGATCAAACTGCGACTCCAACCTAGAAACAATAGATTACACAGAACCTCCAAGATGGTCAGATTTGATATAGAGCGACTTAAGAACAATCAAGAAGTCAGTCGAAGACTGAACAGTGCAGATCTTAACAACTGGGACCAACTGAAAGAAGCTCTTGTCAAGACGGCTAGTGAACTTGCTCCCCTCACTAGAAGAAAGAAACATCCGTGGTGGACTGAAGACTGTGACAACACAATAGCTCAAAGACAGACAGCCTGGATGAAATGGAACTCTAAAAAGACTAAGGAAAATTGGGAGAACTACTTGGAACAAAGGAAGCTTACAACCAAGATAATCCGAGGAACCAAACGGGCCTTCACACGCAACCAACTAACCCAAATCGAAGAGAACTTCGCTAAAAATAACACCAGAGACTTTTACAAAACATTCAAGCAGTCACTCGGAAAATACACTCCACCAAGTCTCCACTTCAAAGACTCACAGGGCAAACTGGCTTTTAACGACAAGGACAACTGTCGCCTCTTAGCTCAGTACTTTAAGAACTTGCTCAACTGTGATCCACCCAGCGAAGACTTTGACTACATACAAACAACACCAAACCCGGACTCGCTGCCTCCTTCACTGGAAGAAGTTCGTGAAATCATTCAACTTCTTAAGAACAACAAGGCAGCTGGAGAGGACTCCATTGTTGGTGAACTCTGGAAATGTGCTGGAAGCAATGCTGTGTGCAAACTCACCGAGATCATACAGAACATCTGGGAAACAGAGAAATTACCACCTGACTGGACCTCAGCTCTGATCCATCCCCTCCACAAGAAAGGAGATTTTACTGACCTAAACAACTACCGTGGGATTTCTCTCGTCCCGGTAACATACAAGATTTTCTCCAAGGCATTACTAACACGGGCAGAAAGTCAACTGGACAGTCAACTCGGAGAATATCAGGGAGGCTTCAGGAAGGGCCGATCCTGTGCTGAACAGATCCTCAACCTGAAAACTGTACTTGCATACTCCAAATTGAGAAACCGCAAGGTGGTTGTCACCTTTGTTGATTTTAGGAAGGCCTACGACTCTGTTGATAGGGAAACACTTAATAGAATTCTCCAAGAACTAGGGTTAGACAACAAAACCCGCAAACTCATTCTAGAAACCTTGACCAATACCCATTCCAAGGTTAAATTTAGAGGCGAGGTCTCAGCAAGCTTCGAGATAAAAAACAGGGGTGAGACAAGGGGATGGACTTCCTCCACTTCTTTTCAACTGTGTCCTTGAAAAGGTTGTGAGAGAATGGCGCAAGGAACTGACCAATATGGGTGTCCAGAGTGGGGTATACCTGGGGCGTAGGAAGGAAGGACTGGTTGTAGATTGCCTGGCCTTTGCTGACGACATGGCACTTATTGCCGATTCTCTGGATACAGCAACAATGCAGGTCAATTGCCTCAGAAGACAGGCAGCCAAAGTGGGTCTTCAAGTGTCGCTGGAAAAAACAGAATTCTTCACCAACATCAAAGAAGCTAACAGAGAGATGCTACTAGAACAGGGAAAAATCAAGAGGATTGAGAAATTTAAGTATCTCGGCGAATGGATTGAACCCAACTTATCAGAAAGAGCATCATTATCCATGAGAGTCAACAAGCTGGAACTGGCTTATCGACTGACAAAGAACATCTACAACAAGAAATGCCTGTCACGCAACCTGAAACTGAAGCACTACACCTCAGTCATACGACCAGAAGCCCTGTATGCCATGGAGTGTCTCTCATTGAACCGAAGTGGTCTGATGGAGAAAATGGAAGTCAGAGAGAGGAGAATTCTCAGGAAGATCCTAGGTCCGGTAAAGGAAGATGAGGAATACCGTAGGCGGCACAATTCCGAGCTCTACGAACATATAGAAAGGCTCTCTGACTGTGCTAGGAAAAGGAGAGTAGCATTCTATGGTCATGTGGCAAGATTGCCTCCCAAAAGACTGACCAATAGGCTGTTCACTTTCTGGCAGAACAAGAAGGTTCGTACCACTTGGCTGACAGAAACTGAGAAAGACATTAATGAACTGGGAATATCAGATCTTCAAGACAGGCAATCTGTGAGACATGCCCTGAAGGAAGTCCATGGATTTCAGGAAAAACCCCGGAAGAAAGGTACCCCTTGGACAGATGAAAGGAAGGAGTTACACCGGCAGAAAATGCGACAACACTGGGCAAAGATCAAAGCTCAACAGTTGAACAAGCGTGGTCCAAAGTAGGCCCATTCGAAACAAGAAGAAGAAACTAATGAACGAACGCAAGCTGGTAACCATGGCAACAGATTCTCAAGAGGTCCATCTATTGCTGTATGACGCAATGCAATTTTATTAATTATATTAGTGTGAAAGTTTGCAAACGGCTAGAAGGTTATCACGGAACCAAATTAAGCTGTAACATTCATCAATACGTATAATGCGCTTAAGGGGGTCAAGGGGTACTCTAGAATTTTTTCACGCGATTTACACCTGCGGGTGTGGTACGGCAGGTCTATTATATTCCTATCCCTACATTATATTATTATTATTATTATTAGTATTATATTATGGCGTACAACGACGAGACAAAGCCCCTCGGTGCCGGAAACAAAACTCGGGGTCCCTAAAGGCTCCTCTAAAACTACATTATAAGCAACCTAGGCCCTAAAACCAACAGTTTCTGAAATATTCCCAAACAACTAATTTTATTTAATTTAACAAACTAATGAAGGAATGCAAATTGGTAACCATAACATTATCTCAAGGGGTGGCATCCAACTTTCCACCTATTTCTGTAAAAAGCAATGTCACTCCATTTATTACATTTCTGTGAAAGTTTGCAAATGGCTATAGGCCTACGGTTATCACGGAACCAACGTAGACTGTATAATTCATCAATGCAATTAAGTGGGTCAAGGGGTAACCTAGATTTTTTTCATGCAATTTTCACGTTCGACATTTAGTACAGAAGGTCTATTATATCTCCAATCAGCAACATTATTTTAAAAAATTCCTGAATTGAATCATCATTTTTTGTGGCTTTTATGAATTTGGGCCATTTGGGGCTAAAGAACCTGCATTTTCATGCACCACAAGCCTTTATAATTTATGAAAGGAGTCTTCCCGTGAATGGGGACCTAACACAACTTAGAGGGCCAGTTTTTACGAGACGTGTATTGCGTTTCGTCTACAAGGCTTTCAATTCTATTTCATGTCAGGAAGTACACGTTAGGTGAATTTAGTTTGAGAGCACATTTTAACTAATATTTTTTTAATGTTTTTATTTTTATTTTTTAGTCGACGTATGGGTTCATCGTAAGGATGATTTTGTTTGATACTGTGTGGTAGATATACCCATATTTGGATATCTGGGTGATATGTTGTAGACAATAGAATTGTCTGTCTTTCTGTGTATCTTTATGTACGCCTATAACTCGTGTTCGGATGCTTGGTGCATCGTAAAATTACGTATGGTAACCATGAGAGTCAATACACCAATCATTTATAAAACTCTTCACCTTTTTTTTTCATACAGTAGAAGGGTGGAAATAGGGGAGAATTTCTCAAAATACATGCTAAAATAGGCGAAATATAAAAATTATCCTAGAAGGACGGCCAAAGCATAGGCTATGTTGCTCATCTCAATGTGAGACACAAAATTCTGGAGTCTACAAAGGGCCTCCGAAAACCACATTTTAAGGCCCTTAAATTAACGGTGTGTGTATTTATTTATGTATTTATGTTTCTGTTGAGTTAAGACTTGAAAACTTTGGCACCGTCGGGATTGAAACCAGAATCTGCTGCTGTCTGGGAAGGTGCGTTTAGCCACTTACTTCAATCGGGTCACGGTAGAACCACGGCATATTTTCAATTGTTAGATGGAAGACGCTGTTGTGGCAGCTTCTGGAAGGTCGTGATTATATCCTTGATCGCCGAGACGACTCACACACAGTAGCAAAGAGCACCGCCGTGAGAGCAGGAAATTAGGGTTGCTGTAACATTTTCAAGTCCTACTCAAGTAACATGACCTCTACAAGGGGAACTATGCCCTACAGGCATTTCTATGATTTGTTGCATATTTATTTGGGAATAGAAGGAAGGAAGGAAGGAAGGAAGGAAGGAAGCTCGTAGTTTTACGTGACCGTTAATCTCGCGATCATGAGCCACGGGACCTCCTTTTTACGAGGAATCTGAACCACAGAACATGGCATTTCACTTCCAAAATCTCACATGCATTGACCGGGAATCGATCCTGGCCCACCTTGGTGAGAGGCCAACAGCATGACCGCTGCGCCACCACGCCCCCACTATTGGGGAATAGACACTGTGGTCATCAGCCATGTGCATTTGTGAGTGTATTGCATTTGCCGGATAATACATGGGTTGGTTTTTTAGTTTTGGCACCTTAGTTATAACTGGATTAATAACTCACTTAGATGGTCCCAAGTTTCACAGGCCCTCGATGTAGTCCCCACCGTTGCGTACAACGTGTTCCCAGCGATGCGGAAGTCGTTGGATCCCGTTGGCACTGCCCAATCTATTGATGGTACGATGAGAGCGCTCCGCAGCCTGCTTAACGCCTTCAATGGTACGGAAGCGCTGTCATACTGTTCCCCGAGGGCAAACCGTTAATGCGGCGTACTATTGTTCGTTTCTGCAAGACCATCTCCGAGAAGCTCTGAGAAGGAAACGGCGCCACCACATGGTTACACCACCCATCGTTCTGCATGACAATGCTTGGGCACACACAGCAGGCGTTGTGTCGGCATTGTTGGATCGCTGGGGCTGGGAGGCCCTCTATTATCCCCCATATTCTCCCGACATCAGTCCCTGCGACTATCATCACATCCCGAAGATGAAGATGACAATGACGTTAAGCAGGCTGCCGAGCGCTCCCTTCGTACCATCAATAGATTGGGCAGTGCCAACGGGATCCAACGAATTCCACATCGCTGGGAACTCGTTGTACGCAACGGTGGGGACTACATCGAGGACCTGTGAAACTTGGAACCATCTAAGTGAGTTATTAATTCAGTTATAACTAAGGTGCCAAAACTAAAAAACCAACCCATATAAATAGCGGAGAATGGTCTCTGGAAAGGTTCAGTGCTGGTCTTTTAATTTGACGCCCTTTTAGAATCGTAATGAGGGTGAAGTGAAAGATGAAGGCATAACAAACACGCAGTCTATGAGCCAGGGGGAAATCAATGAAACAATTTAAACATCCCACGATCCGGCCTGGAATCAAACCCGGGGCCTCAAGGAACAAAGTGTAACAATATGTCTCTTTAATCCGGCCGAAGTCGTCGGATTTGTTAAGAGCGTTAAAAATCCCTCAGTATGCCTTCCTTCGGAGGGGAAGTAAAGCCGGCGGTCCCATGTCATAGATTTATGACATGTTAAAGAACCTTCCACTAATTACACCTGTGTGAAGCAAAATTGTATAGGTTAAGAATGCAAACAACGCTCTTAGGTTCCTACGTTCGTTGCCAAGAGCCGACTGCGGTGGCGTCTGGTAGCTAAGTTTTGAACTAGTAGTCGTTGACGGTAGCGTTTGGCGGCAAAAGTAGAAACTATTTGAAAAATTCAAAAGTCTGCAGTCGTACTTGAATTTTAAAAAAACAGATAACACACACTAATACAGTCATCACAATTAACACCGGTTATCAGACAGATTCTACACACACCCAAAGTACACGGCGCTACATGACCGCGTTGCCGCAGCCCCTAACTTAAGAACCAACCAACCGATGTCTCTTTGGTCACTAAGCCTGACATTTGACTGATAAAAGAACCCGTGGCACTATAGTCCAAGAAGGGCGTATACCTACCAAGCGACCGCTGCCCAGTCAATTGGCCTGCAGATTATGGGATGATGCGTGGTCAGCGCGTCGGATCCCCTCGGCTGTTAATCTTGGTCTCCGTGACCAGGGATCCGCCTCACTATCAGACAGCTACTTTGCTACTTAATTGTCCTCACGAGGCTATGCACCCTACTACAGCCCTCACGCCAGTTTCTAAAATCCCTGACGGAGCCGGGAATCAAACCCAGGGGCCTCCGCGTGCGAGGCAGGAGCATTTCCCCAATACCACCTGTTTTATAGTGATGTCAGCTGTGGAGAAGGGTTGTAGTCTACATGTACTTGAAGAAAGTCCCTAATGGTTGCAGTTACAGGCAGGCTACTCATTCAATCACCACAGGAGGCCAGTTTATTAGGCATATCCAACACCCTGAAGTGCATGGAGATGATGAACAAGATTTCTCCAGCCGCTAAAATGAATTACTGTAATAACAACAACGTAAGTTACGGTATTTTACATGCATTCGAAAGAAAGAACTCAGATTTATAGTAGTTCTATAAGCTACCAACAGAGAGCATACTACTCTGCAATGGTGCTTAACTGCATCTAGTTAGTAATATCACCAATAGAGCGCATACGCTTCAGGGTTCAGAGAAAGCTGTATGAAGAATATAGTACAAGTGCGCTTCGCCGCCATTAGGGACCAATGAAATGCAATCTCTTCTTTGGGGAAGATGACTTCGATGTTTCGTGTCTTAACACAACAATAACTAACTAATCTCTTCTTTTGAGGTACTCCATGGATCTATACGAAAACATTAGATTCAATGTTTTAAAGCTACGGTATTCATAGAGACAACGCAACAATTCAAGCTATCAGACATATTTTATTATATAGTTACTAGCATTACCCGTCGCGACTTCACCCGCGAATATTGTAGTTGTAAGGAGTACACTTAACAACGTCTCAATCATGAATGTTATGACTTATGTATCGTATAATTTTGAATAATAACGATAATTATTTGGTAAAGACCGTAAACAATCACACTAGAAAGACACTATAGCACAACAATGGCACATAAATATCAAAATGTCCCCAACGTCATGTGGCATCGCATGTATAAATTTTGACTCAAAATCACAACACGGTGTCCGACCACACGTAAATAGGACATAAATGAGATACAGTATACATTAAACACACTGACGAAACACAAAATCCATTTACCTAAATTCCTATCAAAAACAGTACACATCATAAAATTACACAAGTAAAAAACCTCTAAGACCACATTTTCCCCCTTTCACTTCATAATATACACCACACCGAAAAACCCTTAGACACGTGTCTGCTTATTTTTTTTAAATCATTACTTAATAAGCTGAGTATCACATCCCCAAATGAAACCACTCGTGGGATATTGTTATTCAATGAAATGCAGGTTTAACCCCCTTAACACCCCTTTAGAACCTGAATATCCCAAAATCCTTCTTTAGTGGAAGTTTTCTACATACAACGTAGATATCCCCAAAATGTCATGTGTCGCACTTCAATAGTTTTGGCTGAGCGATGATGAGTGAGTGAGACAGTCAGGACATTTTTTTTCCTTCAGAATTTCACCCCTTCCCATTGGCTCCTTAAATTGGATTTATGAAAGAACGGTCGAACACCTATTTACTTATTTTTTAGCTGTTTTTCCCGCTGAGTTTGATGAGTTAGTGAGTCAGTCAGTCAGTTAGGACACTTTCTTTCTTTTTCCCCCCAGAATTTCACCACTCCCCGTGGGCCCTTTAAATTGGATTTATGAAAAAGCGGTCGAACACCTATTCACTTATTTTTAAGCAGATTTTTTCCCGCTTTTCAAACTTCTTGCCTATGTCGTTTAAGAGATACACGCTCCGTTAAGAATCCTTCAACCCCCACTTTTCACCCCTTTCACCTCATAATATACACCACTCCGAAAAACCCTTAGACACGTGTCTGCATATTTTTTAAATCATTAATTAATATGTTGAGTATCACATCCCCAAATGAAACCACTCATGGGATATTGTTATTCAATGAAATCCGGTTTAACCCCCTTAACACCCCTTTAGAACCTGAATATCCAAAAATCCTTCCTTAGTGGGCGTTTTCTACATACAACGAAGATATCACCAAAATATCATGTGTCTCACTTCAATAGTTTTGGCTGGGCGATGATGAGTGAGTGAGACCGTCAGGACATTTATTTTTCATTTTTTTCCTTCAAAATTTCACCCCTTCCCATTGGCTCCTCAAATTGGATTTATGAAAGAACGGACGAACACCTATTTGCTCATTTTTTAGCTGTTTTCCCCCTGAGTTTGATGAGTTACTGAGTCAGTCAGTCAGTCAGTTAGGACACTTTCTTTCCTTTTCCCCCCCGAATTTCACCCCTCCGCATGGGCCCATTAAATTGGATTGATGAAAAATCGGTCGAACACCTATTCATTTATTTTTAAGCTGATTTTTTCCCGCTGACATTCAAACTTCTTGACTATGTCGTTTAAGAGATACACGCTCCGTTAAGAATCCTTCAACCCCCATTCGTCACCCCTTTCACCTCATAATATACACCACATCGAAAATACCTTTTACATATGTCTGCTTATTTTTAATGATTAGTTTATATACCGAGTATTACATCCCCAATTGAAACCACTCGTGAGATATTGTTATTCAATGAAAATCAGGTTTAACCCCCTTAACACCCCTTTCGAACCTGAATATCCAAAAACCCTTCCTTAGTGGACGTTTCTGACATACAACGAACATATCCCCAAAATTTCATGTTTCTAACATCAATAGTTTTGGCTGGGCGATGATAGTGAGTGAGACAGTCAGGTCATTTTCTTTCTTTCAGAATTTCACCCCCCCCCCCATGGGCCCCTTAAATTGGATTTATGAAAGAACGGTCAAACACCTATTCACTTATTTTTAAGCTGAATTTTTCCGATGACTTTCAAACTTCTCGCCTATGTCGTTTAAGAGATACACGCTCCGTTAAGAATCCTTCAACCCCCACTTTTCACCCCTTTCACCACATAATATACACCACATCGAAAAACCCTTAGACACGTGTCTGCTTATTTTTGATGATTAGTTTGTATGCCGAGTATTACATCCCCAAATGAAACCACTCGTGAGATATTGTTATTCAATGAAAATAAGGTTTAACCCCCTGAACACCCCTTTTGAACCTGAATATCCGAAAATCCTTCCCTAGTGCGCGCTTTCGAATTTCAGCGAACATATCCCCAAAATTTCATGTTTCTAACTTTAATAGCTTTGGCTGGGCGATGATGAGTCAGTCAGTCAGTCAGTCAGGACACTTTGCTTTATATATAAGATACTAGCAGGTACCCGCGGCTTCGCCCGCGATCAAGACAATGGGGACGATGCATTATTGCTGATAATTGGTCTATTCTATTACAGCAATCGCGGCTATAGGTGTGTCCATTCTAATTCTGAATTATCTGATACATACAGTATATTGATATGATCAGCAAAGTGGGAATTTTATAGAGTTGTGAAGGTCTGCAGGGTTCGATGTTACAATATGTTAACACATTTTAAAATTACGTTTTTGGTTTTGACATCTTCTGCTGAGACATAACGATTTTGTTGTCCGGATGACCGCGAGCACGCCACATACAGTTGGCCATGGGAAAAAATGGTTTTGTCTAAATGTACACGTGCTACTGTTAAGTGTGTGTCATTGCGCTTTGTTAAAGAAATTGCGAATATTGTTTGAAGAGGGAACTGCACTCTTGCACACTGGAATGGCAATTCTATCGGAATATGGGGAATTAAAAGTAATCTTTTCTGAAGCTATTCTGGATGTAATTTGGCCATACTAATTGATGATTTGAACGTAAACATATCCCTATTAATAGACCTATAGTTAAATATCGCTCACCTTGGCCGCTGATGTACATTATGCAGTCTCTTCCAGTGTTCCATCCCAGGTATTGAAATTCTCTAACGACCCTTTTGCCCTACATGCCTCTCTAAGTAATTAAAATTCCTGATTGTTGTTGTTTGAGTCTTCAGTTTTTTAACTGGTTTGATGCAGCCCTCCATGTCTCCCTCTCCTGAGCTAATCGTTTCATTTCTACATAGCTACCACACCCTACATCCGAGGCAATCTGTTTAACCCTGGTTTACCCCTACAGTTCTAGTCCGCGACCCTCCCATCCATAACTACTGTCGACCAAACTATGTACTCGAGTTTGAAGTTTGTTTGTGAAGTAACCGATAGACCTATATAAAATCCAATAACATCATCATTTTCGTCGTTCTAATTTACGTTAGATCATGTAGGATTGGAATTTTTTTTTTAATATTTTTTATCACAGTTGGAACACAAGAAGTGCCCGTTCTTAAGCGATTTTCAACAATGCGTCACATTTAAGAATTATTATCTCACAAATCCGTCATCAGATCGAATCCAAATTTTAACACAATATGCATTGGAATGTTCTATAACAGGTTTATTAATTTTAAAATTTTGTGTGTCCAAGAAACAAAGTTGTTATCATTTTTGTAAGGTAACATTTCCTTGGCTCGGGATGGTTTGAAAATGTAGTTCTTGATCGCGTTGTAATCCTTATACATCAAAACGGTATGCTGTATGATTGTGAAATACGTAAATTAATTCACTTATTTTATATCGGTTTGTATGTGTACGGAGAATTAAGACATGGTTCACCAGTTAGCCGCTCCGGTGAAAGCAGTACATCATTGCCAAGATGGGCTACATCACGCGTCATGGCGCGTCTCGCTCGGAAGTGATGGGCTCCATATCAGCAACGCTGTACAGCATTTCCCGGAGCGGCTAGCTGGTGAACCATGTCTTAATTCTCCGTACAAATACAAACCGATATAAAATAAGTGAATTAATTTACCTATTTCACAGTCATACAGCATAACCTTTTGATGTAAAGGATTACAACGCAACCAAGAACTACATTTTCCAACGACCCCGAGCCGAGAAAGAGTTGCCTTACAAAAATGATAACAACATTCGTTCTTGAACACACAAAATTTTGAAATTAATAAACACGTTATACAACATTCCAATGTATATTGTGTTAAAATTTGGATTCGATCTGATGACGGGTTTATGAGATAATAATTCTTAAATGTGACGCATGGTTGAAACACGCTTAAAAACGGGCACTTTTTGTGCTTCAACTGCGATAAAAAATATTAAAATATAAATTAAAAATTCCAAACCTACATGAACTAACGTAAAATCGAACGACGAAAATGATGATGTCATTGGATTTTATGAAGGTCTATTGGAACAAAGCACCAGGCATAGATGATATACCGATTGAGTTGCTACGTTGCATAGGAGATGAAGGTCTGATCAGGTTATTTCACTTGGTGTGTAGGATTTATGAGACAGGTGAGGTACCCCCTGATTTCAAGAAGAATGTAATCATCCCTATACCAAAGAAAGTGGGAGCTGACAGATGTGAAGATTACCGTACAATCAGCTTGATTACTCATGCTTCAAAGATCCTGTCTAGAATAATTTACAAGAGGATTGAAAGCCAGATAGAAAGGGAGTTGGGTGAAGACCAGTTTGGTTTCAGGAGAAATGTAGGAACAAGGGAAGCTGTACTAAGTCTTAGGCTGATTTTGGAAGGTAGAATAAGGAAAGATAAGAGAACGTTCATGGCTTTTGTAGACTTAGAAAAGGCTTTTGATAACGTTGATTGGACTAAATTGTTTGACATTTTGAAATCGATTGGAATAAAGTACAGGGATAGGAGGGTGACATACAATCTATACAGAAACCAGACAGCAGTCATTCGAGTTGAAGGACATGAGAGAGAATCTGGTATTCAGAAAGGTGTAAGGCAAGGCTGCAACTTACCACCCATACTTTTCAATCTTTACATTGAACAAGCAATGAAGGAAGTTAGAGAAAAATATAAAGTGGGAGTGAAGATTCAAGGAGAAATAATTTCAACTCTGAGATTTGCTGATGACATAGTCATCTTGGCCGACAAGCCTGAGGATTTGAATGAGTTTTTGAATGGTATGGACTCCGTCTTACGGAAAGAATTCATGATGAAAATTAATAAATGTAAAACAAAAATACTGGAATGCAGCCGAAATAAATCAGAAACCTCTATGGAGATCAAATTGGCAGGTGAAAAGCTGAAGGAAGTGGGAGACTTCTGTTACTTAGGAAGCAGAATAACCAGTGATGGACGAAGCAAAGAGGATATAAAAAGTAGGTTGGCTCAGGCAAAGAAAGCATTTCTACAAAAATGGAATCTGCTGACATCGAATATAGATTTAGGTATTAGGAAGTCATTTTTGAAAGCCTTTGCCTGGAGCGTGGTGCTCTATGGAAGTGAAACTTGGACTATTGGTGTAGCAGAAAAGGGGAGAATTGAAGCATTTGAAATGTGGTGTTACAGGAGAATGATTAAGATCAGAAGGGTAGATAGGGTTACAAACAAAGAGGTATTAAGACGAGTGGGAGAGGAGAGATGTTTCTGGCGACTGCTAATGAAGAGAAGAGATAGGTTGGTAGGACACATACTAAGACACCCAGGAATAGCAAGCTTAGTTATGGAAGGAAGGGTCGAGGACAAGAACTGTAGGGGTAGACCAAGGTTAGAATATGTTAAACAGATTGCCTCGGATGTAGGGTGTGGTAGCTATGTAGAGATGAAACGATTAGCTCAGGACAGGGAGGCATGGAGAGCTGCATCAAACCAGTCAAAAGACTGAAGACTCAAACAACAACAACATTGGTTACTTCATAAACAACCTTCAAACTCGAGTGCACATAATATTTAAGTCGACAGTAAGCTTGCTATTCCTGGGTGTCATAATATGGGACCTACCCTCCTATCTCTTCTCTTCATTAGCAGTCGCCAGAAACATCTCTCCTCTCCCACTCGTCTTAATTCCTCTTCATTTGTTACCCTATCTACCCATCTGATCATCATTCTCCTGTATCACCACATGTCAAAAGCTTCAATTATCCTCTTTTCCGCTGCACCATTAGTCCATTAGTACAACTCAGCAACTTTTCTAGGTTTAAGCGGGGATTCAATGGCCGTGAAAGACAAAATACCAACTTAATTGAAATAAGATTGCCCAATTCCTCAGTAAGATAATTTAAGAAACATTAATAATTAGCGTGACAGCCGGTAGAATACGACACATTCGACTGTGAATATACGTTGCAGATCATGGTTAAAAAAGAAAAAGAGCAGATCAAAATTGGCAAATAAAAATATTCAGTTAACAAAGAACAAATTTATAAAGAAAAATTCTGAAAGCTCGCTTACAACAACCAGCCGAAAGAGTATAAAATTAGACTCAAAATCACGATCGTATCCGAGCCCCAAAAGCAACTTCTATAAATAAAATATATCTCATTTTACGCGTATCAATGCAAGGACAACATTCGTGGTTAAAAGTGGGAACCGAACCCAGCGTTTTAAGGCCCTAAAACGAACGGTTTTCGAGATATTGCCAGAAAACTATCCCCGGTCTGCGATATTTCAGCGGTTGCCATAGTAACGTTGATCTGTTTCTCAGAGGGAAGACAGTTATTTGGGAATATCTCCGAAACCGTTCATTTTAGGAACTTAAAAAGTGTGTTTCGGGGTCCCTACAGGACCTCCGAGTATTGTTTCTCGTATCTGGTGGCTTAAAATGAGCTAAATCCGAACTTTGTACCGACTGTCCTTGCTCAGTGCCAAAGGGCCGAAAAAAGTCACTTACAAATTGAATTTTCAAAAACCGTTTCTTAGTGGGCCTCTACATACTCGGATCAACCAACATGCAAAATTTCAGCTTTCTAGGTCTAGTGGTTTGAGCCCTGCGTCGATGACTAAATTTTGGATTGTCAATGCCAAAGGGCCGAAAAAAGTCACTTACAAATTGAATTTTCAAAAACCGTTTCTTGGTGAGCCTTTACATACTCGGATCAACCAACATGCAAAATTTCAGCTTTCTAGGTCTAGTGGTTTGAGCCCTGCGGTGATGAGTCAGTTTTGGATTATATATAAGAGATTGTTGTTTTAAGGGTCGGAACTACGAGGTGATTTGCCCATATGCATATTTTATTTACATCCAATACTCAAAGGGCTGTGGCACACTCTTGTGCTTATCACGTTTTGAAGGGCTCTTATGGCCACCATAAGTGCTTCGTTGCCTTCCATGTCCCTTTTCCAAATTCCTATCATATAAGTGTTCAGTGCAGTGCTGATTTCAAGAAATATTATTTCCACATTAATCAACATTGTAACAGATCTATTTTTAGCCTACTTTCGATTTTTGCAAAAAACAAAACTAGACTTATGAGATTTACACAGGGCCAAAAATGTTGTGTCTATCTGTGTGTGGGTCTGTGTGTCTGTATGTCTGTGCATGCGTGAGTGTGTGAACACGGTGAAACCGAATTGAACGAAAATTGATACAGAGGTAGAACTAGCAAAGGGCACCTCAGGGTCATGTTTTATATCCCTGCCATCTTGACGGAAACGTAATGGCAGCCACCCAAATGTTCAAAGCTGAAATCAAATTACGACTAACTTAATCATCCGATTTCTACCATGTTTTGCAACAACATATATTTCTATGGCGAGCGTATTAGGACTAAATTACAAGGTCATCAGCCCAATAGTTTTCAGATGGCGGCCATGTATGTGTGCAAATCGATTTCCCCTATCAATTCAAACACGGTGAAACTGAATTGAACGAAATTTGGTACATATAGTGATGACACCTCAGTGTCCTGTTATATATGCTGCCATCTTGACGAAAACGTAATGGCGGCCACCCAAATGTTAAAAGCTTAAATATATTACGACCAACCTAATCACCTGATATATACCAAATTTTGAAACATTATACCTTTATGTATGAAGAATCTTTTGACCAATCTACAAGGACATCAGCTCCATACTTTGCGGATGGCGGCCATGTATGTGTGCAAATCGTTTCCCCCCATCTATTCAAACACGGTAAAACCGAATTGAACAACATTTGGTATAGAGGTAGCACTAGCAAAGGGCACCTCAGTGTCATGTTTTATATTGCCAACATCTTGACGGAAACGTAATGGCGGCCACCCAAATGTTAAAGGCTTAAATGAAATTACGGCCAACCTAATAATCTGATCTCTACTAAATTTTGCAACAACACACCTTTATGTGGGAAGCATATTTTCACCAAACTACAAGATCATCAGCCCAATAGGTCGCAGATGGCGGCCCTGTATGTGTGCAAATCGATTCTGCCTATCAATTCAAACACGGTGAAACCGAATTGAACGAAATTTGGTACAGAGGTAGCACTAGTGAAGGACACCTCAGTGTCATTTTTTATATCACCGCCATCTTGACGAAAACGTAATGGTGGCCACCCAAATGTTAAAAGCTTAAATCAAATTACGACAAATCTAATCATCTGATCTCTCAAATTTTCCAACAACACCCTTTTATGTGAGAAGCATATTTTGACCAAACTACAAGATCATCAGCTCAATAGTTTGCAGATAGCGGCCATGAATATGTGCAAATCGATTCCCCCTATCAATTCAAACACGGTGAAACCGAATTAAACGAAATTTGGTACAGAGGTAGCACTAACAAAGTGTAATGATTTATATCGCCGCCATCTTGACGGAAACGTAATGACGGCTACCCAAATGTTCAAAGCTTAAATCAAATTACGACTAACCTAATCATCAGATCTCTACCAAATTTTGCAACAACATACTATTCATATGGCGAACGTCTTTTGACTAAACTACATGGTCATCAGCCCAATAGTTAGTAGATAGCGACCATGTTTGTGTGCAAATAGATTTCCCATATCAATACAATCACGGTGAAGCCGAATTGAATGTAATTTTTTACAGAGGTAGCACGAGCAAAGGGCACCTCATATTCATGTATAATATCCGTATAGCACGTTGTATTTCATCAAGCTACTACAACCAACATTCAATTATACTCCTTGAAAAGGACAAAGAGTTATAACAATACCCATCCATTTAGGAGAAAGTAGGCTATGTTCTTTACTGAACAACTTGTTTTAAAGTATGTTTTTATTAATTTAGATAGTTAAAATGTTTAGCCTATTTTCATTTATGAAAAAAAAAGGCTTATGAGATAATCTTTTGTCCGTGTGTGTGTATGTGTATGTGTGAGAATGTGTGTGTATATATGTGTGTGTGTGTCGCTTTAATAAAATCTAAACGGCTGGAGCGATTTCAATGGACATAGTAAGGACATAGTACTATTTTGTGCGACCCCGACCGTGCCCTTCAAATTTTATTACGTCACACCAACCCAACATGGCTGCTGTGAGAAATGTTTCACCGGCATTCTATATCCCCGAAGCTATTACCGATATCACCCTGAAACATTGTACAGTGATAAATGGCACTACTAAAAGTTCACCCATGTGACTTTCAAAAACCTGTTAAGTACTAAACGGACATGGCGGCCAAGCGAAGTTGAAACATTTAAACAAACATTTCTCACAATTTAAACAAAAAGCGCTGTGAAACTGGTACAGCAAATGATTATACAAATTATAATGCACCGACATCTAATTTAGTTCAATTGTTTACATAATCTCAAGATGGCATCTGTGCGAAATTTTCAAATTAAGTTTTTATTTGTTGTGTCCGCATCATGCGATCGAAGTCATCGTTTGATTAATGAACCTACGCAATGATCGTCATTTAATAGTACATAACTCTACCGGTATGGCCTACGTATAAAAATCCAACATGGCGACCGTCCGAAATATTTAGACGGTTCTCAATATCTACTAATCTATGACTGTAATCAAACTGAAATTTGAATGTTGATAAAGCCTATTGATATAAGTTCACCTATGGAACTTTCACTGACCTGGTGAGCACAAATCCAACATGGGGACGACGCGAAATTTAAATATTTAAATGGACGTTTCTCGCGATTTAACCTTCCAACCGTAGTGGAAGTTGGTTGTGTAAATGTTTAAACAAATTTCAATCCACTGACACCTAATACATTTTTAGCCTACTTTTCACATTTTGCAAAAATGAGGAAAAAGTAGGCTAATGAGATCGGGCAAATGTGTGTCTGTCTGTCAGTCTGTCTGTCCTTCTGTCTTTCTGTATCAACTCCTAAAAGGCTGCAGGAATCGAAACTAAATTTGGTAGGAGTAAAGATCTATAACGGAATATCTCACGGCCATATTTGAAAATGATGTCAGTGCTACCAACTGCTGAAAAATCGCTATTGAAATTTGAGCCCTATGTTGGATATCTTGGAAGGTATGAATGGGAGCTATTTCAAAATTGGCACACGTATAGATAATAATATTGCAGTTTAATTTCCAGGAGGCCATACTTGGCAGTGTTGCCAAATGATTAAGAGCCTGCTGATAGTTCCAAATTTTAAATGCATATAACGTTTACACTATCAATTGGATTTCAACCAAATTTCGTTTGTGTTATGTGTACATAAACTGATAAGACTGAGCGTATTCTCAAGAGCCACCAGGGCTGCCAACTGTTAATAAATGCACTCATAATTTTTTATCCAAATACCCATACATCAGAAAGTATGCAAGTCTACAGCTTTAAACTATGTACACGTATAGTACCTGAAATTCTATATTAATTTGAGTAACTTATATACGTCAGTGCTACCAACATGATTCTAAGCCTGCTGAGAGGTCCAAATTAAAATACATGTAACTTCTATACTATCATTTGGATTTCAACCAAATTTCGTGTGTGCTATGTGTACCATAACAGAAATGACTATGCCGATTTTTAAGAGTAACGAGGGCTGCCAACTGAAAATAAATACTGTCTCTATTTTTGTTACCCAAATATTAATATATCAGATAGTATGCAAGCCAATAGCACTAAACTTTGCACACGTATAGGACCTGTCATTCTAGATTAATTTGGAGTAACTAATTTACGTCAGTATTGCCAAATTGATTCTAAGCCTGCTGATAGGTCCAATTTTAAAATGCATGTAACTTCTATACTAACTAATGGATTTCATTCAAATGTGGCACAATAATAGATCATATTATTTCAGATTATTTCTGACCAATACAAGCATGACATTGTTGCCAACATCATTTTACGCGCGCTGTTAGATCCAATGTATAACTGCATGTAACGTCCATGCTATCCATTGGACTTCAACCAAATGTTGTATTCTGTACCCTAAGAATATATTCAGTCGCCAGGGCTGACAAATTTAGTGCTCTATTAGGCTACATTATGCCAAGTATACTGTATTTCGAACTAATTAGAAATTTCGATATTACCAACTTGATTTCGTCATTATTCTAGATAGATCCATATAGATTAATCATTGATATGAATCTTAAATTTTAAGAAAAGTAGGCCCTTTAGTTAGTCACGGAACTTCTTGTTATTGTTTTCATAACCTGAAGATGGTGGCTGTGCGAAGTTTTAAAATCTCGTATTTATGTCTTGTGTGTAATCATGCGATTGAATAAACATACGCAATAATCTTTATCTAATAGTACATAACACTATGGCCTACATGTATAACAAGTAGTTCCGTGAAGGACTAAAGCGTATTTTCATATATCCTACTTATGTTAATTACCACTATCAACATACAAAATTTCATTTTGATTGCTGTAATTATTCTTAGATATTGAGAACCGACTAAATATTACGGATGGTCGCCATGTTGGATTTTTATATATGTTGATCTTAGAGTTATGTATTGTTACATGAACATTATTGTGAACGTGTAGTATTTAAACTTCAATCGCATGATTAGGACACAAGAAGTAAAAACGAGAATTAAAAATTTCGCACGGCTGCCATCTTGTGGTTATGGAAACAATTGAAATAAATTAGATATCAGTGGATTAACATTTGTATAAGGATTTACTGTACCAAGTTTCACTGCACTCGGATTTTTATATTGCGAGAAACGTCCTTGTGAATATTGAGCCCGAATAGCTCATGATGGTGATAGCTAGTACGAGAGCAAAGGAATTTATTATGTTCGAGAATTATGAACGCATCCCAGAGGCATGCCACCATATCAGATGTCCTTTGACTTTGTTAAGAAGCTATGGATAATTACTCATCATGATTACAGAAGTTTTTCTTTAATGTGCAACCTTCAATTTAAAATCAGAAGTCATACAGCATAATTAGCCACATTTTCATGGGTTTATATTTTTATTTATGGCTTAAGACCAAAGGTATATCGTCGCAGACATGCGAGAGGAAAGAATTTAGTTGCTAAATGACTCGGGATAGAGAACGCCTACTTCCGTGAAGGAATGACTCTAATTTGTACTCGCATGGCGAGTACACGTCATTCTTGAAGGTCCAAGTTGACCTGAATTAGCAAACGTCGTTATCAGGAATCTGATTATTTAACACGACCACAGTATTTCTTTAAGCACAAAGTGTGCCGGTGAAGTGAAATAGTCCACCGAAGATCTTTAAATTGTGATATTTTTACTAAGTGAGAAGTGAACGACCACATGGTTTCAGCATGCTAAATGGCTGACCAGTGTGACGATAAGTGATTTGTGTACCAGTGATACACTAGTGAAAATCTAGTCGAAATATTAATCAGTTCTTGTGTAATATTATTGAGCCGTGTAAAGGCCGAAATCAGCACGACCACGATTAAGCTGATACAAGCAGAACATTTACCACGTGCGAAGTGTTAACTTCTGTGAAGAGACACGTGTTTTGTGTCCAAATCTAGCTTCTGTGATTAAGCAGACAATGCCTTTCTTTGAATACAGTTTGTTATCTGTGATGTGTAAAAGTAGTGAATTAATACGATAAAAGCAGTTTCGTTAATTCGTCAATTCTACAATTAAACCAAGATGCCTTCATTTCACCACGTGCTGAGGCATAACTGTCCTGTTCTAATGAAAAACACGATAATGGCTTAAATATTCTAATGCGAGGAACGCCTAACATCTAAGCCATACTACAACCATGGAAAAAGACCTATGGATAACCATGCTTATAGCCAAGCAGCGAAGATATCTTTGGATTAACAGGATAAAAGGAAAAACCCCTCAATCCTAGCTTCCGGATGAGGTGAACTGCAAATAGCTGTAAGTCATGATCTCATAATCTATTTATGTACGGTGAATGGTCATGGGTGGATTAGTCTGTAGCAGTCGTAACGTTATTGTCAGTCATCAAGGTAGGAATTTTCATTCTTTTTGACCAACTTCTATGGTGATTTCACGCTTAAAATGCTTCTTTGCATTTCGTTCCTGGACAGAGTTAGACACCGACTTGTGTGTTTTCACACGGTGCAATATTGTTTTCAAAAGGTAATTCCGCATAACGGAAGATGAATTTCGTCATTTGTGACGGGGGCATTATTTTTGATTCAGCTCCAGCTGATTATTTTTCATGTTTTCTGAAGTCCTCCTTTGATCATTATTTTTGTACGCCACTGCACCTTTATTATTTAACATTTTAGGACGTATCGTTTAGGCATGGGAGGTCCCCAGCCTACATTGTTATTGTAAATTACATTTTCCAAGAGTGAGCAGTTTGCCACCAGATTTAAGATGAATTCGCATCGTTGTAAATGAGTCAAGCAATGTGTTAACTTGCTCATATTTCCTATTACACGATAATCGTATCATTTCAATTATTTCCACCAGAGGTTAAGGTGTGAGACTTGTATAATACTCATTTAAACGTGTCTAATACGCAGTGCATATTTGCTGTGAGCAGCAGTGGTGATGTACACTTTCAAAGACTTCCAACCCTAGAGAGATATCTTTCCGTTAGGTTTCTTTGGTTTTCAGAAACCAAACATATCATTCTAATTGAATTGTATTGGTTTTTAACGACATTCTACCCTTTACTACATGTGCATTATAACACAGAGTGAATGCTAGGGTCACTCATGAACTTTAATTGTGAACCCAATGTGATTTGAAATCAGTGAAAGACATTTATTTGAGAACTCACTGACATGCAGTAACGTGCATTACAGAGGGCTTGGAGGCATAATGACAGATGTTAGCCAAGGTCGCGACTGTGACATTGCCCAAGATTAACTACGATCTCAATTGTGAGACAATTGACTAACGACTTTTATTTTTATTCTCTCTAGACACTGCTAGGAATGTTCATTACGAGCCATGTTTGTTGATGCTCATGCTATTGAACTTGATTAAGTATCGATTTTTGTAAAGATTGTTTTAGTACAGGGGTACTACTAAGTAATGCTTCATATTTTGAAATATCCTCGCTGGTTTTTTGAGCGAGCCCAGTGTATTATTGTCATGATTCATATTGATTTGAGTAACCATTTGATAGGTTTGACATTTAAGGCCATTGTTTATTCTCACTTGAAAGTGAATGTTTCTTTTCCGTGTCTTTGATACACGAAGTTGGGTTGGATACCATGCTTATTCTAGTGTTGACCGGCAAATCTATGTTACAGAACAAGTTTGTCCGAGGTGGAATAGTAACGGTCAGTTATGAGCACCGATTGTGTATTTGTTAACGTGCAAGGCACGTATTTTTTGGTGATGTGTACCACGAGATGGTAGCACATTCATGCGAAGCCTTGCATTATGGTCAACTATCTTAATCAATAAATGAACTCATAATTCTACCACATTAAACTTAGGACTAAATCATGAACATCAATTTATTTCCTAAACCGACGATGCTAATACTACTTTTAATTCGTAATCCCTGTTAAATCTTGATCTTGTTTCTCTTAGTCGAGCGGACCAATGCATTGAGCTTTAGTTTGTTCCTATTGGAAAGCCCAGTAGCCGACACAGATAGACTTTGACTGAGATCGTATGCGAACCAAAAGTTCAGAACTTATGGACTGCGACTCGATCAGGAGAATGCTGTTCTTGAGCAGTTTGGATTCTCATGTTTAAATACACTGACAGATGACGGTGGATAACAAACAGTTGTTCATCTGACTGTAGGCAGGAATAACAAGATGATTATTTGGGTGTTCAATTTATTTATTCATTGACATGTTATCCCAATGTTCTCTCTACTGTTTCTTGTAATGTAATATCTCTGTTGTTGTATATAATTGTAACATTGTACTGTAATGATGACTCACAATCATTAGATTTTCTTTAGTTTGTTTATCACGGACGCCTAACGCCGTTGATCAGTTAAAGCAGGTTTAGTTCGAATTCATTAAATCGTAAATGTAAATATGGGATGGTGCTAGTCATTTAACTTTTCTGTCATGTTTGACATGTTTTGCTGACGTGATGTCTTCTTCTTAGAAGCATCATCTACTCTTTTGTAACCATTTTGTTGCGGTACTATTTCCCCTGCTTTGATTTTTAGTTTGTTGTATTTAGGACCTGTCGAGAGGGTTCTACATTAAATTTAGGAGTTCTTTGTTTTCTTTTTGTTTATTAGCTACGGATTAGCCGTATTTCCAAACCCTCCAACCGTAGGATAGGGGTTTGGCATTTAAAATAAACAAACCATGAGCATGGCTTAAGTCTGGATGTAATCATTTAGTAGTTTGACCTTTTGGGGCTGAATTTCTTTGGGTGTCTATGACAATCACTGTGATGGGAACCTGATCCTTTAGGGAAGCAGAGTTTTGTGCCGGCTAGTCCCACAAGGAGTGCATTCCGATCCTCTCCGGCAATGTGTCTCGAGGTAGGGATCATCTGGGAGGCCACATTACGGTTGGTGGTAACCAGATAACCTCGTTCAACGGGCACATAACCCTTTTATTTGGCGCCCAACGATGTAGGCCGATGTGGACACGGAGACCATCAGCTACATGTCATTTTTGAGTGGATCATTTATTCCTGATTATTGACAAATTGTCTGGACTGTGACGAACTTTAGAGGTCGTACAGCCGTACAAATGGTCACATGGCATTCTGTTTAGATATCAGACCATGGGGTGAAGTCTAATAAAGTTAAAATTAAGTTGAGGTATTTTATATTCCCAGTACTTCATCAAATGTAACTTGTGTTTTGTGTTGCTTTGCTTGTTGTTAAATGTAAATGTCGAATCATTCTTTTGTCGTCGAATCCAGCAGAGTTCATGGAAGTTTATTGTAGATGGCCAAGCTTTCCACCATGGCCATTCTTCCATTATGTAGTGATAGATGGGTGTAAGGTGTTTCTTCCTCATCTCATTGATTGAATTTGTATAATGGAGGAGGAGCGGTTCCAAGCTTTGATGAACCAGATGTTGGCTCATTTTAACGCCAATATGGAGGCAAATATCGCTATATTACAAGCTGATTTTAATGACAATACAGCTACATTGAGAGGTGATTTAAATTAATCCGGACATATGTAACTGATGTAAATGGCTCTTTGGGGAGAATAAGGCGCAACATAACTAATAATGTTGCTAACATAAATGATGCTATGGCGGCCAATACTGCCAACCTCAATGAAAACATAACCGCTAATCTTACCACCATTAACAACACACTGACTGAGGTCAGAGGTTGTTCTGAACACTAATGTTGCCATCATTAATGATACCATGGCCACTAATGTTGCCACAATTAATGAAACACTAACTACTGTTAGGGCCGATATGACCACTAATGCTGCCGCTATTAGGGGTGACCTAACAAATGTTAGGACAGAGTTAAACACTAATGTTGCTGCCATTAATCAAACTATTGATGATCATGTAGAAGCACTGAATGAATCCATTAATGCTAATGTTTAAAACACTGTGGCTTTAAATTGTACTTTGACTCAAGTTAGAAACTATCTGGAAACGAATCGCGCACAAGCAAATACTAACCTTGTCGCAGAGTTAAGTAGGGTTAATACACGCTTTGAAACCCTGACCAATACCATCGATGCAGGTAGATTAGAGATGCAGACACGGTTAGATGCGATAGATGTAAGAATCGAAGAAGTAAGCGACCGTATGGACGAAGGTAGGAGTGAACTCCAACTTACGATTGCGACCGTGAAGGAGTAACTAGAAATTCGAGTTTCTGCTATTGAGGAGCGAATGGATGAAACTCAAACGGCAACTGAAGGGATCAGACGCGAAGTTGAACTTGTCAGCTCTAGCATGAAGGTTATGAGGGGCGTAGCGACTGCTGTTCACAATAACATGAAAACAATGGTGAAAGACATGAGGTGTTTTCGTGAAGACTTAGCCGACAGTAACTGTACTATCGCGGAACTCACTGCTAACACTGAAGGGTTAAGGTGGGAAACTCATGAGAATTTGAAGGTGTTGACCATAGAAATAAATTCAGTAAAAAAGGACCAGGCCGAACACAAGACTAACGTTGGAGAAATAAAGAAGACCGTCCACGATGTTGACGAGTGTCTCCGTGGGAAGATAGAGCGGATCGAGCTGCAAATAAACGCAATAAGTTCGCCAGGCAATCTTTCTAATTCGCCTGACATCCAAAATCTTGATCAGCGTAGGAACGGATTGAAACACAGGTGAAATCAACAACATTCACAACACTTACGTTTATTCCAACGACATCATCGACAGTGAGACCACAAATGATGATGACTGCTGAGGCATACCCTATAACAACCTCAGGGGAACCCAGTACGTCACATTATTGGCAGTCACCACTGAATTCTACTTCCACCGTGGGAAATCCACTGCAATACAATTATCCGAGGCCAATTACTACAACAGGATTACCTTCAATGACTACTACTCCTAAAATCACTACTATGACAGGGAACTGCTATCCAACTGCCATAGAGCAACCTAGTCAATTGAACAGTCAAGCACCGATATTTACACCGACACGAAGTTCGGGGAATCATAACGTGATGATTGTACGTTCAAGGGAGGAACAACCTGCCCGATTCTCAGGAAGTTGAGGAGGTGTCACACTTGTTGAATTCCTGAACAATGTTGAAGCGTATCTGCGTGATACAATGGTCACACCGGAACGTGAACTCCGGGTAATTGAGTGCTTGATGGAAGGCCAAGCATGTACCTGGTTTCGAGCTTTTAGGTACTCATTCACTGGTTTCCGTGATTTTAGAGAAGCCTTATTACGCACATATTGGTCTTCAGATATCCAGCAAGGGATAAAAGCAGAAATGTACACGAAAAGCTACAGCTCTACTCAGCCAACTCGCTAGGCGAATTATTTCTCCTCGAAATTAGCTAATCTGAGATGCCTTCAACCCCCACTAGCGGAAACTGATCTGATACAAACTATAATCAGACAATATCCTGCAGATGTCCAACGAGTCTTGATCTCCGCTGACGCAACGTCCTTTGTACAATGCGATCAGATCCTAAGAAGACTCGATTCAACAAATGAACAGTTTATTAATCATCGACCTCGTGGTGAACCACGAAATGAAAATAGACCGGTAAATCGACAGGTCAACATAACTACTGTCGACAAGAATAGTCAAACGCCTGAACCGATGTCTAATATGGGGACATGGTATCAGCAAGGCAACTCAGGTCCTGACCGGAGAAATTGGAACCGGCAACCTTCCAATCGTAACTATGGCAGAAATGACAGGCTCAGAAACCAACCGTATTGGGAGCGTCGTTTCGAACAACCAAACGAAGATCAACGAAACTATAATGACAATCAACGAAGGAATAACCAGAACCAATCCTGAGGTAATATTCGTCGAGATTACAGATGCTCGGGAGGATATCGTCGAGACAGAGATCCACGTCAATGGGAGATGGAAATCGACCGAGATTGGAGAGGAAGCGCTCAAGAAAATCGAGAATATCTTCGTCAAACCAGAGAAGAGAGGGAGGAAACTCGAACACCGAGGGAACCTCCAGAAGATCTCGATGAGATACGTTTAGACCCTAACCAACCTGGTACTTCAAATTGTGGAAAGGGTAAACATAAAAACGCCAAAATCTCAATAAGGTCTAAGGAGATGAGTTCCAAAGTGAAGGCTGTCATACTTCTTTGGGAACCCCTCCAGGAAGATCTACTTTATGAGAGGAAAACGACGAACGACGTACAACTGACGAGACTACCAGTTATATCCACCAAAATTAACGGTTACCCTGTAACATTACTGATAGACACAGGAGCCATGATCAGTGTTCTGTCAGCAGACTTTCATGCCATTCTTAAGATCAACACCAAGTTGACTGAACTTCCTGTGTCAACGGTGAAAGTGCGAGGGATTATCCCAGACAAGAGTGTCAAATGCACCGTGCAAGCGTATTGTACCGTGGAGATTGCCAACCACGTGTACTTAATCTATTCCTTGTTTTGAGAGATCTACGATATCAAGTTATTCTAGGCGCAGATTTTATGAGGATACATGATGGAATCGACGATATGGGCCAGAATAAAATTTGTTTCAAGCCATTTGATCCTATTCCAATGGATGTGCCTGAAGAAGGTGAAGCTATGGAAGCTATGAAGCTATAATGTCTATGCTCAAGATACGCAGAACGCGGAGGGCATAGTGATCACTGAGATCAATGAAGAGAGCTCTGAAGCAGATAGTGAAGAAAACACTGATGAAGAGAGTGAAGAAAGCATTAAGGAAGAATGCGAGAATACCACTCAGGAAGACTCAGAGCAACCCAGTGATGAAGCAATAGGACCAGAGACGGCATGCAAGAGCCTTAGAGAGTAGAGCTTACACCATGGAATTAAATAGAAGAAAGGAATCTGATGATTCATCTCAAACTTCGAGGGATGAACCTTGCCAGAGTCATCGCATGACAGTTGTCGCAGATGTCCACCACTTTGATCGAGACCGTCGATGTCCGACGAGCAGTTTGAAGAAATTACGACGAGGATGAATGATGCCAGAGATCAATGCCTGAAGGAACAAGAGGTATACGACTTTGGAGATTCCGACATCGGTTTTGAAATTTATGTTCCGTCGCAGAGAGAGGTAGACGCATGGAATAGTTATCAGGATAGGCTGGATTGAATATCTATAGAAGGAGGATGTGGAGAACGTGGGAAGTGGGACGTCCTAGATTGTCGTTATTTCCCAACGGAACCGAGTGTAAGAAAGTCGATGGAAGAGGCTCAAGAGACGGACCGCAGAGGAAGAATTGGGAGGACACACAGAATTCCTAACATGACCTTAGCACAGATCGAAAGAGAGTATAACCAGAGGCAGAATATACGGAAGGAACGAGCTCGAAGAAAAAATATGGATATCAATCTGGGTGTTATAACATGTCTTTACTCGTCAGAGAACCTAAAGAAAAACCGGAGAAGTGGAGAAACTATGTGAGGGCTACGAGTCACTCAACTGTGGAGAAGGACTAACTACCATTTATATATTTTCGACCACCGAGAGAGGATGTACAGGAAAAGTATCACCAGAATTAAGAAGTATTGTGGAATATAATAAAAAAGCTGTCATCATTTTTATTTGAAACGACGGGAGGGTATATGAGCCCGAATAGCTCATGCTGGTGATAGCTTGTACGAGAGCAAAGGAATTTATTATGTTCGAGAGTTATGAACGCATCCCAGAGGCATGCCACCACATCAGATGTTCTTTTGACTTTTTTAAGAAGCTGTGGATAATTACTCACCATGATTAAAGAAGTTTTTCTTTAATGTGCAACCTTGAATTTATAATCAGAAGTCATAAGCATAATTATCCACATTTTCATGGGCTTATATTTTTAGCCTATTTTCAATTTAAAAAAATAGCTTTATGAGATCACCTTTTGTCCGTGTGTGTGTGTGTGTGCGTGTGTGTGTGTGTGTGTGTGTGAGGTGTGTGTCCCCCTAATAACTTCTAAACGGCTGGAGTAATTTCACTGAAACTCGGTAAGTTCATAGCACTACTCCGGACGACCCCGACCGTGCCCTTCAAATTTTGTTACATCTCACCAATCCAACATGGCGGCTGTGCGAAATATTTCACCAGCATTCAATATCTCCGAAACTATTCCCGATATCACCCTGGGATTTTTAGGGAGAAGTTCACCTATGTGGCTTTTGAAACACTGGTAACTACCAAACCAACACGGCGGCCACGCGAATTTTCGACTTTTAAATAGACGTTTCTGGCGATTTAACCAACCAAACGCAATAAAACTTGGTACAGTATATGTTCATATACATTGTAATGCACCGACATCTAAATTCGTTCAATTGTTAACATAACCACAAGTTGGCGGATGTGCGAAATATTTCACCAGCATTCTATATCTCTGAAACTATTACCGTTATTAGCCTGAAATTTTGTATGGAGATAAAGGGCTCTACTGGAAGATCACGTATGAGACTTTAAAAAACCGGTTAACTACAAAATGAACATGGCGGCCAAGCGAATTTGAAAATTTTAAATAGGCCTCTCCCGCGATTTAATGTACCAAACGCAATGAAATCTGGTACAGGAAATGTTTGTACACATTCTAATGCACTTGTATCTAATTTAGTTCAATTGTCTACATAACCTCAAGATGGCGGCTGTGCGAATTATAAATTAAGTTTTTATTTCTTGTGCGTAATCATGCGATCGAAGTGAAAGTATGAATAATGAACCTACGCAATAATGTACCTTTAATGGTACATGACTGTATGGCCTATACATTTAACAATCCAACATGGCGACCATCCGAAATATTAAGACGGCTCTGAATATCAACGAATCTATTATATCAATCAAACTGAATTCGTTTATGTTCATGGGGGCTATGAACTTAAGTTCACCTACAGGACTTTAAATAACCTGGTGATCACAAATCCAACATGGCGGCGACGCGAATTATAAATATTCACATGGACGTTTCTCGCAATTTAACCATCCGAGTGCAGTGACACTTGGTACAGTAAATCTTTATACGAATGTTAATCCACTGGCATCTAATTTATTTCAATTGTTTCCATAACCACAAGATGGCAGCTGTGCGAAATTTTAAAATATCCTTGTTACTTCTTGAGTCCTATTCATGCGATTGAAGTTTGAATGCTACACGTACACAATAATCTTCATGCAACAGTACGTAACTCTAGGACCTACATATATAAAATCCAACATGGCGACCATCCGAAATATTTAGTCGGTTCACAATATCTACGAATCTATTACAGCAATCAAACTGAAATTTTCTATGTTGATAATGACAATTCACCTAAGTAGGATATATGAAAATAGGCTGTATAGTTCTTCTCGGAACTACTTGTTATTTATGGTTTAAGACCAAGGATATATCGTCGCAAACATGCGAGAGGAAAGAATTTAGTTGCTAAATGACTCGGGAGTGAGAACTGAGAACGCCTACTTCCGTGAAGGAATGACTCTAATTTGAACTCGCATGGCGAGCACATGTCATTTTTGAAGGTCCAAGTTGACCTGAATTAGCAAACGTCGTTATCAGGAATCTGATTATTTAACACGACCACAGTATTTATTTAAGCACAATGTGTGCCGGTGAAGTGAAATAGTCCACCGAAGATCTTTAAATTGTGATATTTTTACTAAGTGAGAAGTGAAAGACCGCATGATTTCAGAATGCTAAATGGCTGACCAGTGTGACGATAAGTGATTTGTGTACCGGTGATACACTAGTGAAAATCTAGTCGAAATATTAATCAGTTCTTGTGTAATATTATTGAGCCGTGTAAAGACCGAAATCAGCACGACCACGATTAAGCTGATACAAGCAGATAGAATATTTACCACGTGCGAATTGTTAACTTCTGTGAAGAGACACGTGTTTTGTGTCCAAATCTAGCTTCTGTGATTAAGCAGACATGCGTTTTCTTTGAATACAGTCTGTTATCAGTGATGTGTAAAAGCAGTAATTAATACGATAGAAGCAGTTTCGTTAATTCTTCAATTCTACAATTAAACCAAGATGCCTTCCTTTCACCACATGCTGAGGCATAACTGTCCTGTTCTAATGAAGAAGACGATAATGGCTTAAATATTCTAATGGGAGGAACGCCTAACATCTAAGCCATACTACAACCATGGAAAAAGACCTATGGATAACCATGCTTATAGCCAAGCAGCGAAGATATCATTGGATTACCAGGATAAAATAAAAAAAACTCAATCCTTGCTTCTGGATGAGGTGAACTTCAAATAGCTGTAAGTCATGATCTCATAATCTATTTATGTACGGTGAATGTTCATGGGTGGATTAGTCTGTAGCAGCCGTAACGTTATTGTCAGTCATCAAGGTAGGAATTTCCATTCTCCTTTTTGACCAACTTCTATGGTGATTTCACGCTTAAAATACTTCTTTGCATTTCGTTCCTGGACAGAGTTAGACACCGACTTGTGTGTTTTCACACGGTGCAATATTGTTTTCAACAGGTAATTCCGCATAACGGAAGATGAATTTCGTCATTTGTGACGGGGGCATTATTTTTAATTCAGCTCCAGCTGATTATTTTTCATATTTTCTGAAGTCCCCCGTCGATCATTATTTTTGTACGCCACTGCACCTTTATTATTTATATTTTAGGACCCATCGTTTAGGCATGGGAGGTCCCCAGCCTACATTGTTATTGTTAATTACATTTTCCAAGAGTAAGCAGTTTGCCACCAGATTTGAGATGAATTCACATCGTTGTAAATGAGTCAAGCAATGTGTTAACTTACTCATATTTCCTATTACTCGATAATCGTATCATTTCAATTATTTCCACCAGAGGTTAAGGTGTGAAACTTGTATAATACTGATTTAAACGTGCCTAATACGCAGTGCATATTTGCTGTGAGCAGCAGTGGTGATGTACACTTTCATAGATTTTCAACCGGAGAGAGATATCTTTCCGTTAGGTTTCTTTGGTTTTCAGAAACCAAACATATCATTCTTATTGAAATGTATTGGTCTTTAACGACATTCTACCCTTTACTACATGTGCATTATAACACAGAGTGAATGCTACGGTCACTCATGAACTTTAATTGTGAACCCAATGTGATTTGAAATCAGTGAAAGACATTTCTTTTGAGAACTCACTGACATGCAGTAACGTGTATTACAGAGCGCTTGGAGGCATATTGACAGATGTTAGCCAAGGCCACGACTGTGACATTGCCCAAGGTTACCTACGATTTCAATTGTGAGATAATTGACTAACGAGTTTTATTTTTATTCTCTCTAGACACTGCTAGGAATGTTCATTACGAGCCATGTTTGTTGATGCTCATGCTATTGACCTTGATCAAGTATCGATTTTTGTAAGGATTGTTTTAGTACAGAGGTACTACTAAGTAATGCTTCATATTTTGAAATATCTTCACAGGTATTTGTGAGCTAGCCCAGTGTATTATTGTCATGATTCATATTGATTTGAGTAACCATTTGATAGGTTTGACATTTAAGGCCATTGTTTATTCTCACTTGAAAGTGAATGTTTCTTTTCCGTGTCATTGATACACGAAGTTGGGTTGGTTACCATGTTTATTCTAGTGTAGGCCGGCAAATCTATGTTACAGAACAAGTTTGTCCGAGGTGGAATAGTAACGGTCAGTTATGAGCACCGATTGTGTATTTGTTAACGTGCAAGGCACGTATTTTTTGGTGAGGTGTACCACGAGATGGTAGCACGCTCATGCGAAGCCTTGCATTATGGTCAACTATCTTAATAATAAATGAACTCATAAATCTACGACATTAGACGAAGGACTAATTCATGAACAGCAACTTATTTCCTTAACCGACGATGCTAATACTACTTTTAATTCGTAATCCCTGTTAAATCTTGATCTTGTTTCTCTTAGTCGAGCTGACCAATGCATTGAGCTTTAGTTTGTTCCTACTGGAAAGCCTAGTAGCCGACACAGATAGACTTTGACTGAGATCGTACGCGAACCAAAAGATCAGAACTTATGGGCCGCGACTCTATCAAGAGAATGCTGTTTTTGAGCAGTTTGGATTCTCATGTTTAAATATACTGATAGATGACGGTGGATAACAAACAGTTATTCATCTGACTGTAGGCAGGAATAACAAGATGATTATTTGTGTGTTCAATTTATTTATTCATTGACATGTTATCCCAATGTTCTCTCTACTGTTTCTTGTAATGTAATATCTTCGTTGATGTATAATTATAATTGTATCATTGTACTGTAATGATGACTCACAATCATTAGATTTTCTTTAGTTTGTTTATCACGGACGCCTAACGCCATTGATCAGTTAAAGCAGGTTTAGTTCGAATTCATTAAATCGTAAATGTAAATATGGGATGGTGCCAGTCATTTAACTTTTCTGTCATGTTTGACATGTTTTGCTGATATGATGTCTTCTTCTTAGAAGCATCATCTACTCTTGTGTAACCATTTTGTTGCGGTACCATTTCCCCAGCTTTGATTTTTAGTTTGTTGTATTTAGGACCTGTCGAGAGGGTTCTACATTACATTTAGGAGTTCTTTGTTTTCCTTTTGTTTATTAGCTACGGATTAGCCGTATTTCCAAACCCTCAAACCGTAGGATAGGGGTTTGGCATTTAAAATAAACAAACCATGAGCATGGCTTAAGTCTGGATGTAATCATTTAGTAGTTTGACCTTTTGGGGCTGAATTTCTTTGGGTGTCTATGACAATCACTGTGATGGGAACCTGATCCTTTAGGGAAGCAGAGTCTTGTGCCGGCTAGTCCCACAAGGAGTGCATTCCGATCCTCTCCGGCAATGTGTCTCGAGGTAGGGGTCATCTGGGAGGCCACATTACGGTTGGTGGTAACCAGATAACCGCGTCCAACGGGCACAATATTTATATTCGCGTCGCTGCCATTTTCGATATGTGATCACCAGGCTATTGAAAGGCCTGTAGGTGAACTAATGTTCATAGCCCCTATTAACATAAACAATACAGTTTGATTGCTGTAATAGATTCGTAGATATTGAGAACCGTCTAAATTTTTCGGATGGTTGCCATGTTGGATTGTTATATGTATAGGCCATGGAGTCATGTACCATAGGAAAATTATTGCGTAGGTTCATTATTCAAACTATCACTTCTATCGCATGATTACGACACAAGAGATAAAAACTTAATTTTAAAATTCGCACTGCCACCATCTTGAGGTTATGAAAACAATCGAACTAAATTAGATACAAGTGCATTACAATATGTATAAAAATTTGGTGTACCATGTTTCATTGCGTTTGGATCATTAAATCGCGAGAAAAGTCTATTTAAAACTTTCAACTTCGCTTGGCCGCCATGTTAGTTTTGTAGTTAACTGGTTTTTTAAAGTCTCATACCTGAACTTCTAGTAGAGCCCTTTATCTCCGAACAAAATTTCAGTCTAATAACGGTAATAGTTTCAGAGATATAGAATGCCGGTGAAATATTTCGCACAGCCGCCATCTTGAGGTTATGTAAACTATTGAATGATGTTAGATGTCGGTGCATTACAATGTGTATGAACATATACTGTACTAAATATCATATCGTTTGGTTGGTTAAATCGCGAGAAACGTCTATTTAAATGTCGCAACTTCGCTTGGCTGCCATGTTGGTTTTGTAGTTACCAGGTTTCAAAAGTCACATATGTGAACTTCTAGTAGTTCCTTTTATCACCGTAAAATATTCCAGTGTGATATCGGTAATAGTTTCGGAGATACTGAATGCTGGTGAAATATTTCGCATTGCCGCCATGTTGGATTGGTAAGACGTAACAAAATTTGAAGGGCACAGAACAGTGCTATGAACTTACCGAGTTTCATTGAAATAGCTCCGGCTGTTTAGATTTTATTAGGGGGGGGGGGGGTAGGGGGTGACACACAAATCACACACGCACACACAGACAGACACACGGACAAAAGGTGATCTCATAAGCCTATTTTATCCTAAATGAAAATAGGCTGAAATCCAACATGGCGACCATCCAAAATATTTTGATGGTTCTTAATATCCACGAATCTATTACAGCATCAAACTGAAATTTTGAATGTTGATAGAGGCAATTAACATGAGTGGGATATATGAAAACAGGCTATTTAGTTCTTCACGGAACTACTTGTTAGGAATAGTTTTAAACATAACCTTTTTATAAACGATAGTAACTTCAGTTCCTATTGATAAAACTTTGCTGACGATGGTCATAATGTGACCGAAACCGGTACATTGTATTATAGGAATAATAATGTTATTGACTAAAGGTATTATTTTTTCGTAACCTATTTTATATTCTGTTGTTATTTCTTCAATTATTTGTTGGTTATAATGAGGGCCGTAGAGAGCGGACGCGGGCCCCAGTCTAGAAATTATGGGCCCTTTATTTTTATTCGTCCCGTGTCATTATCATGGAAGTATCAAATCCTCCCCCCACTCCTCGGAAAAGCAACCTCAATCTATTTAAATATGAGTTTCCTTGTTTCTCTATTTTTGTCTCCCATTTATTGTTTTACTCTACTTCTAGATTTTGATCAATGCGGATTTAGTTAGTTTTGTTTGCATCTGACCGTTCATACTCACTACAAAGACAAGCAAGACGTTTTTCAGAACCATGGTAAGTAAATCGATTTTTCAAATATTGATTTTGAAACTTTCCGCTCTATAGCGACTTTTGAATTTCAATATAACATACATTAAATTAGTAACTCTAGAATTTTGCCATTTTCCTGAAAGCGAAGCCAAGAACATCGCGGTTATCATAAAATTCATTTTATGCTCTCTTTATGTCGTTTTGCAGTCTATTCACTATATGCTGTTACATTGAATAATATAGCCTTCTGGGAAGAATTGAATAATACACTATACAACAAACTTATAATGGCAATAATTAAGTCATTAATAATTTCCATAAGAGTATCTTAATTACCATTATAGGTGAATTGCATACGACTGTTATCTTTGAGTGGTCAACGTGTCGGTCTACTAACCCAAGCTTGCAGGTTCGCTGCTGGCCGTGGTAAGTGATTTTTGACAGGTGGCAAATATTACGACACCATGTCATACGATGTAGGCATGTCAAAGAACCCATTCGAATTCAGTAGGCCGTGTTCATAATGGCAAAATGAATCTCGGGAGTTTAAGCCAACACAGAGTTCCTAATTTCTCTACTAGAAAGCGCTATAGTGTTCAAGGAGATTAGATATCTAACCTCCTTGACTTTCTTAGTGCTTCAAGGAACAACGAAATTCGACATGCAAGCTACCCTTTGGGTGTCAATAACATAGCTTGCACCCGGCATCCGCGGCCATACGATATTATTATTATTATTATTATTATTATTATTATTATTATTATTATTATTATTATTATTATTATAACATAAATATTTATAAGTATCTGTCGAATTCTGTCAGTTGAGGTAAGTGCATGCGCTGGGTATTGTGTGGGCTCATAATTTGCTCTCTACCCAATAACAAATTCCAAAGGTTTGAAACAATGCTTTTCCTGAACTAGCACCAACAGTTAGCGCGCAGGTACTATGGTGGATCATTTTGTTATGTTGGTCAAATAACACACAATAGGCTGTTACAAACGCTTTACAATTAAAATGTATCGTGTTATCAACTAGTTATTCTTCAAATTCGATGCGTATTGAATCTCAACGGAAGGCAAAACAATGGAGTCCCACATTGAACAGTCATGACATCTGGCGGAAATTTTTCGCATAAGAAATCCCTTTACTGAACAGAGAGCTGGGTTATTGATTTCCGTGGATATAATATCTAATGTTTGCTGCCTCCATAACGTGGTTATAACAACACCAGCATTCACTAAAATTATCACCGAAATCGTACGGAAGCAATGCCCTGTATTGTGCCCAATTGTACACGGCTGACTAGCATCGAACCGGGGTCTTTAACAAGAAGACCAGGCCCATGATTCTGCGCAGAATCGAATCATTGATCTCTGAGGGGGAACGGCCTTAGTGAACCCGAGGAACGATGAGTTATATCTGCATATAATTATAACAGCTTGATTTCACGGCCAGAACGGGAATAATATAGCTTTAAAGGTGGATTATTGCAGAAAATACAAGCCTATGTACGTTTGAGATGCTAGAACTCAAGAAAGCAAGCCAGCTTGACATTTTGACAAAGCGAAGTTGAATGTGGGCGGAGTAGCAATGGCGCCTAGGCTCTACTTTCGGCGTGGCTAGAGGCTGAAGGCGGTGATTAATGACGAAGGAAATCCCCCTTCAACAAGGCAAAACAATGGAGTGGGGGTGGTCGCCCACATTAATTAATTAATTACGACCAAATGGAGCAATGAATTGAGATGAAACTTACACCCAGATGCATGTATTCTAAGGAAGATAATTTAGGAGTGTTCTCTCGCCTAAATTAAAGTCTGCATCTATAAAGGAACATCTGCACAGACAAAATCCGCTACAGAGTAAGGATTTCTAGAGGAGCCGAGGGGAAGTACCGGGGTAGCATCATGACGCCGTGGAAGAAAGCAATTAATTATAATTAATTGGCCGAAGCGACTGCCTGCACGCGAGTGATTTTGGAACCTCCATGAATAGACAAACAAGGATCATACTTCACTTTGTCTGAAAATGTACGAGTATTATATCAAGAAGAGAGTCGCTCCTGGAAATCCAGTGAACTACTTTTCATAAGGAAGCTTTATATGGGAGAAGCTGGAGCAGGGAGGTCAGTTCGTCTTGACTCAACCCGTGAGGTAACGCGTTGCCGGATCACGCAAGAAAGTGCGCGGAATTTATAACGTATTGACGCTCAAATATACTAGCGGTGTACAATGAAATGCGCATCAGGCAGCTTAATAACAGTAATTCTGCATCATATAATAATTAGTCTACAGCAGACGTATAAGCAACAGTATACGCGAGTATAGAATCAGTACAGCGTAGAGATAATTTAGGATGATGTTTATAGACAATGAACATAACCAGGAAGTGTTATCATGGGTAAAATGAAACATATTATTGTAATGAACGCTACAGTTACGGGAGCCTGGGAGGCATCACAAGTAGTCGTGACCTAGGATTGAACAAATTTGCAGTAGAGGAGACATAAACTGTAGGTGACGGCAGTCGAACACACACACGCAAGATAGACTTTCAAGGAGACCAGCTGTTGTCAGGAGTTAGCTGCATCGCATCTCTGAGGTCAGGCGATAGTGGGAATCCAATCAAGGATCCATGTGTGAAAATTGTGCGAGAATTATGTAAAGTTATATTACAGTGATTTTTAAAAGTGTTTATGTTTATATGGTAAAAGAATGTGTGTTGTGTTAAAGTGAAAATGCCAGTAGTGAAAAATATAATTACCAAGTATAAAGTTTATGCAATGTGTCGTGTGAAAGATATCATGATGGCTTAAGACAAGCATCATGGCAGGCAAGAGGCTGGCATGCTGGACCAACCCAGCTAAAATGAAAGTGAGTACAAATTTAATATGTTGATATGATTTAATAGCTCACCATACAACGAAGCATTCACTCAAAGATTAAGAATTAACAGTCATTTGTGTACGAGATCACATCCCTCATATTTTGGTAAAAAATATTGCTTTGAGGATGATTTGTTTACGGCCATTTAGGCGTAAGACATTGATGAATGTAACGGTAATGTTAAATAATAATAATAATAATAATAATAATAATAATAATAATAATAATAATAATAATCTGGGGTCGGTAACAATAATAAATATATAAATAAATAAATCAGCATGTCAGGCCTATAGTACGTGCAAAGTGTGTCATATCTAGCGTAAGAAAACTGTGTTATTGTAAACAGTAAGAAAGAAACATAAATATCGAGATAAAGAGAGCTTTTCAGTGTCATTGAAATGTTAAATAAATGTTTTATTATGGTATATTATACAGAGTTGTATTTGAGAGCCATTAAGATAGTTAATGTATGCCAGTAAATTTATACTTGTTTTGGAGCTACATAGAACTTTGGCTTATGAGGAAATGTTTAGAGGACGTGAGTGCTTTAAGAATTGAGTCATCTGTAAGAAATATTGTTTGAGCCGCGATCAGCGAGCATGTAACGTAGAATCAAGAGATTTACGTCAATAAGTTGCGGGGATCTTCCGAAAGTAGTTTGCCCGTTGGCGAATCTAGTCGGCTAAATCTTCGATGATATAGTATTGCCTTAGAGCATACATGTGTATTCGCAACAGAGTTGGAACAGAGTCTGTCTGTATCCACTGATCGCAGAATCTTCGCCACCAGGGATAACTGTTAGGGACCCTAGGTAGGCCTATATATTAATTGATCTGCCCTGAGAGGTAAGACTAATGGTTCTTCGTATAGGAAACGTCGATTTCCTCTTGTTATATGCATGCCGTCCAGTGAGAGAACTGTGAAACTCACTTGAGATGCGCGCAAAAGCCACATATGTCGACCACAGAACGCCAAAGCTATTTCGTGATCCATCCCTTGCCTTGAATAGTAATTAGGAGCCGTGAAGAGCCCATTAAATACTCTAAATGTAGGTATTAAATAATTAGATTGACTCAATTCATAAGGACACGACCCATTTACATTTACGACTGCACCAGTGAGTGAACTTGACCGTGCGGGGAGTCAGACGGGGTAGCAGGTAGTCCACTAACCAGGCGGCCATCTTGCCGAGGCCAGCCCATGACTAATTCATTGTTCGCACGAAAAGGAAGTCAATAGACCTGATCCTTTTATTTTAATATTGTAGTGGGACACTGAAGAATCTCGATATTTCGAAAAGTAATTAAGATGTGCTTGATATGATGATATCAATTGAATTAGATGCACTATTTCCATACATATGCAATGTTGGAATGAAGTAATCGGATAACATTTGGCCCAGTTATTCTCTGAGGAGGAATTAACTGCACCAATTAATTAAAGGCATTTTTGTAGAGTGTATTTGCCCAGCTCACCCTAATTTATTCATACGGGTAGCGTAATTTGAATGAGATGACACGTTTGTAACGATAATGTTTTGACCAGACCCAGAAAATCGTTGTATGGTGAAGCTATAAAAACATCTATATCTATGTGTATTTTGGAGGGGAAAGTGTACCACTTCAGCGTTTGAAACTTATGGGAAAAGAATGCGATTCGCACGAGACAACACTTATTAAACAAGGCATAAGCTAATGAATTGATGTTATTTAAAGTAAATGTCCCGTGTAAAACGGATAAATGTTTAATAATTGCAGATTTAATGTCATTTAAATGTAATTTGTGTTTATTGTGTTGTGATATTCCAATTTGTGTTAAATTGTGCCACGTGAAGAACAATATGGACACTCGCAAATGTCGAAGAGTATCAACAATAGGATGTTTTGGATAGAATTAAGTGCGGTGAAGCACTAATTTTGAGGAGAAGAGACTCACAGATAATTTTGATTTTTGTTGTGGGAAATAAATGTAAAGTATCTTTTTGTGTTTTATGTTGTTTTGCCATGAATTACTATCATTAAATGTTATATTTAGGAATATGTTGTTTATTTCAAGTGGAGTAGTCACCTGACAGACTCAAATCCTGAATATGTGCTCGTATAGTGGGATGAACGCCCCATACCTCGAAAGACCGTGAGTTAGCTGGGATACGAACACATGTTCCATATGATGACGATTGGGTACAGTATAGACATTTGTGTTGGGGATATTAAGGTACAGTGATATTTATTTTCCCATATTCTTCTAGGATACATTGCATCCCTAAATTAGTCAATTCTTCGTAGAATTTCAAAGTTCTGGGTTATTTCTGCGAAGGTTTCTATGATTCATGGAAAATGGAATTTTGCTTATAATTTGCTTACAATTTGCTTATAATGTTTACCTTTGTAGCAAATGTAATACATAGTTGTTAAAAGCAATGCTTACTAAAATCAACAGACTTCCTTATTTCCACTTGCCCGTGTTGTTTTGTTCACTTTCATAAAACACTGAAGTGGACAGTAACGGAGAGCTCATCGTACGATAAAATTTTCCAAAGTACCGGTGCTGTAATTAGCCAAAATACATTTTATAATGATGAAAAATAAATTAGGAAATTATGTAGTAATAGATTGAACTTGTTGGGAGACCTCGGGCGCACAATCAAAAATGACCTGCTACACAAACACAATTCTGTTCAAAAATCGGTAGGCCTAATTCAGAGTTGGATTTGTTATTAATTATGAGTATTACGGAACACGGCAGCCACTTTTAACACCAAATATGTTAAATTCTTAGCCTTTGCTACCTTCCGGTACGTAAAGAAACATGTGATGCTTTTCCCAATGTCGTATAAATTACGTAAATGTGTGTTTAAACCCTCATTCAAAAGCATTTCTCCCACCTACCGTAATCCTATCACCTTTCATTACGAGTTACTCAGTTTACCCTTTAGTCAGCTGATCGAGATGTTGGTCTCACGCCACAGTACAGGCGCAGTGTGGCAATGCGCCCTCTATTGTATTTATGCTCAAAGTGATGTCTAGTGCCGATCAAGACTAGCATTCACTAATATTGTCACCGAAGTCGTTTGAAAGCAATGTGCTGTGTATCAATTGGAGTTGGGGATATTAAGGTACAGTGCTATTTTTTGTCTCATATTCGCCAGTTTATTTACGCGAACATAATTATGGTACGGTGCACATTCCATGTCGGTAATTTATATAGAAGAATGCTGTGTTGCTAACTTCTGGACGTAGATTCATAAATTTCTTGCATATGTCATAGTATTTTGTTGTTACCGTAAAGGTTCGTGCTGATTTTGTCTTTGTGTTTAAGATTGTAACTACAATGGTTGATCCGATATCCAATTTGAACACTCAAATCATATAATTCATGTCCGACATGTTGGATTATGAGCGCATGCGCGAATGTATCCTTACTTAATTGGTCAATGAATGAGCTCAGATTGGCTGGAGAAACTGTCTCATAATGAAAAACAGTACTATAATATAATAACATATAATATTTACATTTCGACATCGTGGAACATAAAAATCTTTAAGAAATTACGTTCAGTGAAATTGTCTACTTTGGGCTTTCCTACCGCCCCGGGGCCCTCAGCAAGTCGGGGTCCCCAGGGCTTCGGCCCCGTTTTCCGCACCCTCTCGTCGGGCCTGGATATAAAACTAAAACTATTGGGGGTTTAGAGGATGATTTGGAAGATATCGAATCGCTCCCGAGTGATAACCACAGCCGTGGAAGAGTTGAGTAGGACTACGTGTGTTATTTATTTTCATTCGTGGCTTCATTTAAACGTTTTGTACAGTAGGTTCGAGTTTCAAAGGTGATGGATTAAATCAACCATTTTCAGGACGGCATGGTGGGGTGGTTGAGGACACTTACACGCTACCTCGTGCCTTGCTGGCATCGGGAGAGCATGGATTCGAATCCCACCTCAACCATCCTGAAAATAGTTTTCATGGTTTCCTATTTCCACCACCAAGCTAATGTCAGGACGGTTCCTTTCAACAAGTCCACGGCTGACTTCCTTCCAAAATCCTTTCCCTGACCTTTCCTTAATTAGAGCCAAGTTAGCGATCAGCCTGTCAGCATCTCAAGTTGTATCTGTTGACAAAGTGTGTTCAGCCTTTTCAGCTACCAGACACCGTCCTTGCGACGGTAGAGGAATGATCCCTCACAGAGCTGAGCTTGGAAGATAAGCTACTAAAACAATAACTCATTCGAATAAATAACTAAGTATGCTTCACTGTCTGAAGCAGTGAAAGAGTGTGCACTAAGCCAGCCTTTGGCTGGAATTCTTACTCCAGCTTATGTTAATCAAGTTAAGCGTTCTTTTTGTTGTTGATTCAATTACGGGCCTAACTACATTATGGTCACGTTGTCCCTTGAACTGGGCAAGTGTGGAATCTTTCTGATGGCCTGGGTCATTGAGATGGGTGTACTAAAATATTTGTAGTGAGGTTTAGGATATCGGTAGGAGGCACAAGCCTAGAGTAGAAGTGGGAAACCACGGAAAACCACTTTTAGAATTGTTGAGTTAGGAATCGAGCCACATCTCCCCGGTTGTGCCACACGAGTCTGAGTAAATCCTATCCCAGCCTTCAGACCAGAATTAAGTTTCTTGTCAGAGCCGGGAGTCGAACCCGAACACCCGACCCGAGTGAGTCACTAGATGGACTAGCGCGTACTTTTAGTTTCTAAATTTACATTCAAGAATGTATTGCAAGTAAACATGAAATATATATTCTACAGTAAATAACTCCGTTTGTAATTATACTAAATTTAATTTGCAACTCATGTATCTGTCCCTTATTATCGTTTTCTAACGCGGTCAGGGATGAGATACGATGTAAGTCTTTGTGATAGATGGATTCTACGGTCGGATGCCCTTCCTGACTCCAACTTCATGAGAGGAGTTAATGAGAGATGAAATGAATGAAGATGAATGAAACTGGACAAGGATGCGAATGGAAGCGACCGTGACTGTCATAAAGTAGTATACTGTCCCAGCATTTGCCTGGACTTAAAAATGGGAAACCACGGAAAACCATTTGAAGGACGGCCGACGATGGGGCTCTAACCAACGTCTACTGAATCTGCAGAGAGCGTAGCTACCGCTGTCGGTAAATTGCAACAAGTTAGTCTTATTTACAAAAGAAACGAATGATTGAACATCTGTAATTACAATAGTTTTATAAACCACCAACAGAGTGCATACTTCTGCATGGTGCTGCTGAACTGCAACAAGTGTGTAATATCACCGATAGAGCGCACACTCAGTGATCAGAGAAAGCTGTATATCAGGAGTAAAGCACTTGTCCGCATAACCGCCATTATTGACCGATGATACAGTCAATTTGCTCTCTCCGCCAAGTCTTCATTGCTGAGCCGCGGTGTATGTCACCAAAATATCTTTTGTTTTAAATTTACTGAGAATCATTAAGCACAGGTAAGTCATCTTTGTTGACTAATGTAGAGCAATTTTACCATTGATGATAAGAACGAGTCTCGTAGGGAGGAAGGAAGCAATACTGTAAGGTAACTGCTATACGGCGACAGCTGTACCATATACAAATATTCTAATGCATGCTCTAATTGAAGGGTTCATTCCAAAAACAATACAAGTCCAAAAATTGACTTTTTGATTTAAATTCGTAGCGTCGTCTTCCTCTTCAAGACCATCTCTACGTATAGAAATTATTGCTGTCTCCAAAAAGAAGACAGGTCGCGTTATATACGAGTGTAAACTAATTGGGGATTCTACAAAACTTAAACAAGTCCAATGCTTTTCCAATGATTTTTCAGGATAATTAATTACCTGGAATGTTTGGTATTTTCAATAGTGATTTGTACTTTGTTAGGATTTACGTAATAAATAATCGTATTTGAGGATTAACAATTAATCATTTTTGTATTCAAGTAACATTTCGGAAAACAGACAGACTGGTCCAAAACTTTCTTCTTTTTTAGTTTTCTCAACTATCCTCATAAATAATATATTTCCTTTATGTGCAATGTAAAGCTGTCAGTGAGACAATAGTAGGGCTAAAATAATGTTTATTTCATTCAGCATAAATGAAGTGATACTGTTTCTTTTTTCAGTTTTTAAACAGTTTATTTTTGGACTTGTCTGGTTCTTGGAATAAACCCTTCAATTGTTTTTATTTTAATTTTATTATATTGTGTTGTTCTAAATTGTATACACGTGCATAATACCATTACTCACACTTAGGACTAATTCACTACCCTTAAAATGATACAAACCTACCGAGATTCAAATTGCGAATCGTAAGTTATATAAACACCAAAACGCACTACAAATCATTTTTGTAGTTAGAAAATATATTAGTGTATTAATATAAACCTCAACACAGCGATCACGATCTGATGATGACCGCTTGAAGGTCGAAACGAGTAATCCAAAAATTTGCCCCATTACAATAGTGATCATATACTAATAATGTAATTTTTCCCAGGAGTGTTCTTTACATTATACAAATTGTACCCACCCATTCATTGGGCAATTTCGTGTTGACCGACTGAAGAGTTACAAATAACAGTTTGTATAGGCAACACTGGATGAATGGATTCAGAACTATACATTGCAAACCTAATGGTGTTTCGGTTAAACAGCAATAAACATAAAATATCAGTGAAGAGATTAGGTCACCCCTACTCCTGGCAGGAGACAGAGTTTAAGTAGCGTGCGCTTGGACACATTCCATGATCGCTTGATGCGTGTCATAAAGAGGTGCTTCTCGTCGTATTGCGGAAATGCTGAGTGTTTTCAAACCATCTCTGTGCGTGTTCATGTCTGAGCCTTCGGGCTTCATGTCAAAGTGATTGATAGGAATAGCGCAATTGCTTTTCCAGTGGGATTTGAGGCCTCCTCTCAACCACTTAGTATTACACAAATAATTTGTAGTCTACTATCTATCAATTTATACTTTTCAATCAATACACTTTTACTCAATTAGGCCAAGATTAGGCGTGGTAACTGTGTGTGTTTATATAACACATTTCCTGTGAAAAATAACATGTAATAATACAGGATATGCTCTCCCATTGGCTACGTGAAGCGGCGAGAGGTTGCGTCATCAGTTTAGTTGGCAGCACGGTGTCCTTGATAGGGTGAAGGCCACATGTGCGGGCTGTGGGCTGTCGAAATCGTCACTGCGTATAGTTATTAGAAGAGTGCATCGGTATGTTATGAATTGCTGTGGTGAGTACAAAGTTTACTGTTAGTTTGTTATGATACAAACGACAGCCGTGCTGCCAACGTAACTGGTGACGTAATCTCTCGCAGCAGCTTGTAGGCACTGCGGAGAACATTCCCTGGCGCCCTGTATTATTCATTGGTAAAGAAGGAATTCAGGATTACGCGTTTCTACCGTCAGGTGGTCATCATCAGATCCTGATCGCTAGGGTTGAAGTATAGAATTAAACAAATACAATCGAACTTCCATATCTCGAATCATTAGGGGATGTCAAATTAATTTCGTTTTATCCAAAAATTTGATTTATAGAGATACGCATGAAAAACGTTAAAAGTTGTTATATACTGGTCGCAAAATACTGTATGTAGAATTATAGGTATCTAAAATTATCTCTACATGGTATAAAACAAAGTCCCCGATTCTTGGATGTAACGGGCAATCTCGAGAACCACTGGATGGATTTTGATGCGGTTTTCACAATTCTGTAAAGGATTTCTCGAGGAAGGTGTTTGTAGAAAAACATTCATTTATGACCAAAGGAAGCCGAGCAGTACCGACTTCAGTGAATCGAGTCGAAGATAAACCTACCGTCCATGCGCCTTTTAAGCTTACGCTGGGTAAACCGTTAAAAATATGTATATACTGTGAGTGTAAGAATTGTTCAGCATGAAAAGTTCTACAAAAATCTCCGGGATAGCATATCTATATCTTTAATACATCGCCCACTATACTGTAAATGTTTTTAAATTTTCGATTCATCAAACAATCTCAATTCTGTGGAAATTTAAATTACTACCTTTGGAAGCGAGCGAGTCTATCACCCTAGCTTCGGCCAGCATCAAACTGTCGTGTGGAGTTAAGACTGCAGAGAAGAGTAGGCCTACATGTGTTTGGAGCTTCGCTGTTCACCTCGGCTTTTCTGAATTGTGTCTGGGATCTGCCGTCCGTGCGCCTTTTAAGCTTGCGCTGGATAAACCGTTTAAGATACCGGATGGGTTGCCAGTGTAATATAAAATGGATGTTCGTAATGGTGGCTGATTTATTACATTATCTAAGTAAGTATACAAGTTGAGCATCAATATTCAAGACGCCTAAAACCATGAGAGTCAATGCTACTAACCATATCAAGAGAGTGAAAGCAGTAAAATACCTTGGTGAATGGATCTCGGAAGATCTCAGCGAAATAATGGTTCTCAATCAAAGGAGGATCAAACTAGATAGAGCATACATACTATGCTTGCAGAAAACTGTACGCCTCGAAACATCTGTCGATGAATTTCAAACTAAGACACTACAGTATAATGCAGTAGTCAGGCCATCAATCCTCTACACAGCTGAGTGTCTATTAAGAAGACCCCCCTAAGGGCCCTCGAGGTACAGGAAAGGAACTCTCTGCGGAAAATAGTGGAACCAAGGATCTTACTGGATGGAAGACGATGGTAACAAACCAAATTGTGAACTCTACAAACACCAAGAAAAACCTCACCAGTGCCATCAGAAGGAGACGTCTGGCTTTCTACGACCACCTGTACAGAATGGATCACCACAGGCTGTTATATAAGATCTTCAAGGTAGCCAAGAAGGGTAAAGCCACTGGATCCCTGTGGATCAAACAAATTGAGAAGAATCTTTCTGAACTTAATATTCTGCAAGACACAATAAATGACAGGAGTCGCTACAGTCCACAGTTGAAACCAGGCCTTTCCTCACATGCATTACAGAAGTTCACCACAACGCGTCCAGGAAATGGTCCGAGGAACGTAAGATGGAGTTCAGCAAGAAAATGAAAGATTAATGGTCCAATAGAAAGGCTCAAAAAATCCGCACAAAAGCAGCCGCCAAACGATGCCAAAAACACCAGAATGGCAGACAACAGCTAAAACACAAGCACCGTGGTTCACAGGAGGCCCAAACGACCAAATATGAAGAAATGAAACAAAACTGCAATTAGGTACTTTAAGGTACTGGCATATCATTTAGTTCTTCTTTTACGTACTACAGAAATCATGAATATGGCTCTTTTGAGTATGATTCGGAAAAGTATTAAAGTATTTATGTATCTAGAAATAAGGGAGAACAAGTAGTTCCATGAAGAACGAAAGCCTATTTTCATATATCCTACTTATGTTAATTGCTATTCAACATACAAAATTTCAGTTTGATTGCTGTAATAGATTCGTAGATATTGAGAACCGTCTAATATTTCGGTTGGTCGCCAGTTTGATTTTTATATGTGTAAGTCTATTACATGAAGATTATTGTGTACGTGTAGTATTCAAACTTCAATCGCAAGATTAGGTCACAAGAAGTAAAAACAAGATTTTAAAATTTCGCACACCTGCCATCTTGTGGTTATGAAAACAATTGAAGTAAATTAAATGCCAGTGGATTAACATTTGTATAAGCATTTACAGTACCAAGTTTCCCTGCACTCGAATGGTTAAATCGCGAGAAACGCCCATTTAAATATTTATACTTCACTTCGCCTCCATGTTGGATTTGTGCTCACCAGGTTATTGAAAGTCCTATAGGTAAACTTATGTTCATAGTCTCTATGAACAAAAAAAACACAGTTTGATTGTTGTCAAAGATTCTTAGATATAGAGAACCGTCAAAATATTTCGGATGGTCGCCATGTTGGATTGTTATATGTATAGGCCATAGAGTTATGTACCATTAACTGAAAATTATTGCGTAGGTTCATTATTCAAACTTTCACTTCGATCGCATGATTACGACACAAGAAATGAAAACTTAATTTTAAAATTTCGCACAGCCGCCACCTTGAGGTCATGTAAACAATTGAACTAAATTAGATGCCAGTGCATTACAATATGTATAAACATTTTCTGTACCATATTTTACTGCGCTCAGGTGGTTAAATCGCTAGAAAAGTCTAATAAAATTTTCATCTTCCCTTGGCCGCCATGTTCGTTTTGTACTCTACAGATTTTTGAAAAGTACTTAGATAAACTTGTAGTACTGCCTCTTGTCACCGTACAAACTGTCAGGGTGATATCAGTAGTAGTTTCGGAGATATAGAATGCCGGTGAAATAATTCGCACAAACGCCATGTTGCATTGGTAAGACGAAATAAAATTTGAAGGGCACGGTTGGGGTCGGCGGGAATAGTGCTATGACCTTAACGAGTTTCATTGAAATCACTCCAACCATTTAAAAGTTATTAGAGGTACACACACACACAAACACACACACACAAACACACACACGGACAAAAGGTGATCTCATAAGCCTTTTTTTTTTCATCAAATGGAAATAGGCTAAAAATAGGTGAACGCCTAAGAATCTCGTTCCTATTCATTATACACCTCGTCCTAGATCAATACTAATAATTTGGACGAAACCACAAAATGTTCTGACAGAAAAGTTAATTTATTAATTGAGTTAGAACACAATAGAAGATTTTAATTCCTAATAATTAAAATAATAATAAACATAAATAAAATTATTAATTTAAAATTTGAAGGAACATTCTTGATAGGATAGTTGAGTCTTACCTAATTGTTTTAATATTCTTATTGGCAGGTTGTACAAGCACTTGCAACAATGTTATTGAAATTCTCATGATAGGTTATTCAAGAAATAATACATGCTTCTGTTGCCTAAAGTATAACAGTATGCTATGCATTATTCGGTAATGCATGAGGGATTTTCAAAATGAAATATCACGTTCTGTGGTTCGGATTCCACGTGAAAGATCTGATCCTGTGGATTATGAATGCGAAATTAACGGCCACGTAAGACTACAAGCTTCGTTCCTTCCATCCTTTCCTCCGTTCTTCCTACCTTCTATCCTTCCTTCTTTACTTCCCTTCTTCCTTCATTTCTGCCTTCCTTCCTTCCATCCTTTCCTCCCTTCTTCCTTCCTACTTTTCTACTTTCCTACTTTCCTTCCTTCCATCCTTTCGTTCCTTCTTCCACCCTTCTTCCTCCCTTCCTTCTTTCGTTCCCTTCTTCCTTCATTCCTGCCTTCCTTCCATCCTTTCCTCCCTTCTTCCTTCCTTCCCTTCTTCCTTCATTCCTGCATTCCTTCCATCCTATCCTCCCTTCTTCCTTCCTCCCTTCTTCCTTCATTCCTGCCTTCCTTCCATCCTATCCTCCCTTCTTCCTTCCTCCCTTCTTCCTTCCTCCCTTCTTCCCTTCCCTTCTTCCTTCATTCCTGCCTTCCTTCCATCCTATCCTCCCTTCTTTCATACCCTTCTTCCTTCATTCATTCCATCCTTTCCTCCCTTCTTCCTTCCTTCCTTCCTTCCCTTCTTCCTTCATTCTTGCCTTCTTTCCATCCTATCCTCCCTTCTTCCTTCCTCCCTTCTTCCCTTCTTCCTTCATTCCTGCCTTCCTTCCATCCATTCCCCCCTTCTTCCTTCCTTCCATCCTTTGCTCCCTTCTTCCTTCCTTCTTTCCTTCCCTTCTTCCTTCATTCCTGCCTTCCTTCCATCTTTTCCTCCCTTCTTCCTTCCTTCCTTCCCTTCTTCCTTCATTCCTGCCTTCCTTCCATCCTTTCCTCCCTTCTTCCTTCCTCCCTTCTTCCCTTCTTCCTTCATTCCTGCCTTCCTTCCATCCATTCCTCCCTTCTTCCTTCCTTCTTTCCTTCCTTCCATCCTTTGCTCCCTTCTTCCTTCCTTCCTTCCTTCCTTCCTTCTTTCCTTCCCTTCTTCCTTCATTCCTGCCTTCCTTCCATCCATTCCTCCCTTCTTCCTTCCTTCTTTCCTTCCTTCCATCCTGTTCTCCCCTCTTTCTTCTTTCGTTCCTTCTTTCCTTCCCTTCTTCTTTCCAAATACTTTTCATAATATTTGACCTAGTTATTTTATCAACTAAACTGACATTATTTGAAAATGAACTTACAGTATTCATGATTTAATTGAATAGGCAGTTAAGTAATATTACAGGGGTAGAGTATACAGTACCCTTACATTGTTATTTGAGGTGACAGGCTTGCCTGCCAAAGTTAGCACTTATGCTTTACAGTACTTGCTATTGATAGAAAGTGCTATGAATATCACTCAGACGTTCAGGAAGTAAAGCACAGTTTCACAATCCACGTGGAACAAATCGTGCGTGGAACGGTTTCTAACCGCAAACAAGTGTACGGAACTTCTTGCAGGTTGCACAAGCACTTGCAACAATGTTATTGAAATTCCCAGGGTTATTCAAGAATCAGTACGTGCTTCTGTTGCCTAAGGTCACGTGCTACTTTGATCTAGGTCCACTGTCTAGACAGTCCAAGTTTGATTCCAGGTAGTGTATGCTATGCAAGATTTAAATAGTATACTAGTATGATGCTGAGACTGTCCGGCTCTGTGGCTAAATGGTTAGCGCGCTGGTCTTTGGCCCAAAGTGCCCCGCGTTCGATACCCGGCCGAGCCACCAGGGATTTTAATATCCTGGGGTTAATTCCCGTGGCTCGGGACTGGGTGTATGTGCCGTCTTCGTCATCACTTCATCCTCATTACGACGCGCAGGTCGCTCACGGGCGTCAACTAGAAAGGCATGCACTCGGCATCTCCGGAGGCCACACGATCATTACAGTATGCTGAGACTGGGTGAAATAAGTCATGTGAGAGCATTTGAAGTTATAATATTATTTGATTACTATCAGTAGTAATGATTGACCAAAGGAACTTTTTGGAATTGCATTATTACTCGTATATGCAAATAAATTCGTTTATACATCCATTTATATTTTAAAACATATTTCCGATCGGTCTTGCCCTTCAGCATCGGGACATGAGTATCTAATACATGTGTAGTTGTTAATGATTTAGAGGCCTTGCGACATCGTGGTCATGCAGCCCCATGTACTTGGGTGTGTGTGTGAAATTTGCCTGATAATCTGTGTTATTGTGGTGGCTGCATTATTGTTTCTATTTGTAATTCAGATGAGTCTTGGGAAGGAGGCGGTTGTGGCCTTAAGTTAGGAAGCATCCCGGCATTGTTGTAGAAGTAGGAAGCCAAGGAAAACCACTTCCAAGATGGTTTAGATGGGAATCGAACCCTTCTCTTCTCAGTTTTGCCTCACCAGGCTGAGTGTACCTCGTCAAAAATGAAAATTCTATTCTTCACAACTCAATCTTCCATGATATTTCATAGTCCAATCTGTGACATCTTGAACTTTCTTATGCACGGAGCTAGAGTTTTGAAAGCTACGAGCTGTTAACTGTGTTGACTTATTTAGTGGTGTCAAGAGATAAAGATCAAGATGCCCAATTCATCTCAAGGTCCAACTGCAGCGAAAGCTCGTAAAGGATGATGCTGGGGGATGCCACACCTTCTTATGGAGCACGCAGCGAATCTGTGTTGCTATGTCGCGAGAAGTGTGTCAGTAAAAGGATAGGCGCGGTCAAGGTGCCTCTGTCGGTACATCAGGGAAGACAAGGGCTTTCACTACCCTGATGTCATCTCGCACTCTTCCTCTTTACACCGTGAATGCCTGGGTTTGACTCCTGGCTCTGCCACGAAATTTAGAAAAAATGCTGAGTTTTAATTTAATTCTTGTCTGAGGGCGCGGCTTCGGTGGAGAAGTTGGTAGCATGCTGAGCTTCTATGCCCAAGATCGCTGGTTCAAACCCGGCCGAAGTCGTCGGATTTTAAAGAGGGTTAAAAATCCCTTCCTTCGGAGGGGAAGTAAAGCGGCGGTCCCATGTCAGAGATTTATGGCATGTTAAAGAAGCTTCCACTAATTACACCTGTGTGAAGCTAAATTATATAGGTTAAGAATGTAAACAACACTCTTAGGTTCCTACGTTCGTTGCCAAGAGCCGACTGCGGTGGCGTCTAGTAGCTAGTCGTTGACGGTGGCGTTTGGCAGCAAAAGTAGGAACTCTTTGAAAAATTCAAACTCTACAGTCCTTATAAGAGTTAAATAAACAGATAACACACACTAATACAGTCATCACAATTAACACCGGTTATCAGACAGATTCTACACACACCCAAAGTACACGGGGCTACATGGTCGCGTTGTCGCAGTCCCTAAGCTGAGAAACCAACCAACTTGTCTGAGGGCGGGAACGGAAGCACTCAACCTCGTGAGGCAAAACTGAGGCTGGTTCGATTCCTACCTCAGCCATCCTAGACGTGGTTTTCCGAGGCTTACCACTTTTGCTTGGACAAAAATGTTGGGATGGTACCTAACTTAAGGTCACGGACGCTTCCTACCCAAATTCTAACTTAATTAGGCTACAAATACACACATTAGTTCAGACATCACAGAGACACAGGTTATGAGATCAATTCTACACACACCGAAGTACATTCATTCATTCATTCATTCATTCATTCATTTAATTTATTTGCAAATGGGGGTAATTCCCCGTTGGTAAATTCTGCACAACAATCTATTATAAAATGCGCTAAGTTTTTCCGACAAAAAAACTCAAGCTCCTGGACCAGAAGGAGTTAGAAGGTGTGTTTTGTGCCAAAATCTTCCAAATCGTCTCAATCGTACAGGAAGAATCTTGCATTTCTTGAAAAGTCAACGGAAATATCTTTATTTGTTTAAAAATTGTGTTTAAACAAATAAAGAAGACGATAGCCCCTGGCAGAGCTGTGTCGCGTCCAGCCCACATTACACTAGAGGCGGGCGGGTAGTCTGTACACATGGGGCGCACACAACCCATTGCGCATTGACAAGAATATTCAAACAAACTTACCCGCAACAGTGACGAATTGCACTCTGATTTCATAAATATCAACAATTTGTTTGAACAAATAAACATATTTATAGAAGCCCGCAGAACAGTAAAGCCGGGCGGGTGGTTGGTTAATGAACATGCGAAATTTCTCGCACAGGTCCCCTAGTAGTATCAAATACACTTAATGTACTCACATCACGTTTTGGAAACTATAGTAATTGCATCGCAGTGTTTACACAACATTTCAGTCTCCTCTCAAACACGTCAATATGTTTGGCGAAAGGCTCTAAGGCTGTGGCAGGCAATTCGTTGCAATTATCAATACCACGATTAATTAGAGAACATTTCCCATAATTTGTACGCTGTGGTCGGCGCTTTGTGCGGATGATCTGCCCTGCTCAGGTAGGTCGGATTTTCCAGTACTCCCCATACTGGCCGATTACTGCAAGTGTTAAACATTGCGTTAAGTCTGGATTTCATCCTTCTATCCTCCAGAGATTCCCACCCTAGGTTTTATATCATTCGAGGGTTATAATTGTTGAGCACAAACCTAGCAGTCTTCCTTTGTACCATTTCCAACTCATTGATGAGCCCTATTTGTTATGGGTCTACACGGGCTACATGACAACTAACATACTAAATAATCAACAACAACTGCTTTAGTTTTCAATCTAAAGATTGTTTCGCAACATAATTTTATGGCATTCATGTGCCATTTTTTCTGTACAGTGTAAGATTGACAGCCGAGGTCTTTCTTGATTTGACTTATATACATGCTTCTTGGTCTGCCTCTAGCATTCTTACCCTGAACAGAACCTTTCAGTGCCCCATCTTTGTAAGAGTCACGTCGTTGCTTGATGTGCCCCACATGAAAGGGACTTCCCCTATCCGGCGCAGCACTTTTTCGTTTGTTACTTTGGCTGTCCATGGAATCTTGATCATCCGGCGGTAGGATCGCATCTCAAAGGCATCACTTCTTCTCTTCCCCTCCGCTCCAAGTGACCAGGGCGCACGCATCTAGTCATAATGCAAAACTTTAAACTTAACTTACTCTATAACTAAGGATTCTGTTTTTAGTGTTGAAACATTTCTTAGCAGACAAAGTACAGGGCACCGGGGAATATTCTCCACAGTGATTACAAGCTGTGAGAGATTACGTCACCAGTTACGTTGGCAGCACGGCTGTCGCTTGTATCATAACAAACAAACAAACAAACAGTAAAATTGACACTCACCACAGCCATTCATAACATTCTGTTGTTCTCTTGCAATAATCTAACTATACACACTGACGATTTCGACAGCCCACAGCCCACACATGTGGCCTTCACCCTATCAATGACAACTAAACTGATGACGCAACTTCTCTCAGCAGTACGTAGCCACTGCGGAGAACATTTCCTGGCGCCCTGTAGTAGTCTGCAGTTTATTAAAGAAACGTGTAAAGTGTAAGTGTTAGCAAAAATGTAAAATTAATCAATATCCTCAATTGTGCAAACGTTGAAGGGCTAAGAGGCCCAGAAAGGTTTCAAATCCTGAGTCTTGGGAAGCCCAATCAAACTTAAAACAAAAACAAAAACAAAACAAAAACGAAAATCACTTCCGGCCTAAATGCAGTTCCAGAAAAAAAAAACCACTTAAAATGACTTGTTTCTTTTCTCGTTATTAGCCTACTTTCGATTTTTGCAAAACATGAAAGTAGACTTATGAGATCTACACAGGGCCAAAACTTAGTGTGTCTGTCTGTGTGTCTGTGAGTGTGTGGGTATGAGTGTACTCTGCATGTCTGTCCCCTGCCCCCCCCTGGATCAATTCAAACATGACCAAACCTAATTGAACGAAATTTGGTACTAGCAAAGGGCACCTCAGTGTCACGTTTTATATTGCCACCATCTTTACCAAAACTTAATGACAGCCACTCAAATGGTTAAAACATAAAATTAAAATACGTCCAAACTAATCGCCGGATCTTTACCAAATTAAAAAATACATACCTTCGTATGGGACGCGTCTTGTGCCCAAACTACAAGGTCATCAACCGTACCGTTTCAGGATGACGGCCGTGTGAATTATGCCAACTTTATAATTCATAACATGGGTCCCACCAGTTCCGATCATCGAACCGAGAATCGTTTAAACTGTTCTAAAGGACGTGGTCCTTTCAAAACTAAACATTTATATTGTAATATTATAGTGCATAAGTGACTTTTAAAACCTGAGTCATCACTGTTACAAGACAAGATGACAGCTGATCTCTCGTCCTGACTTATATTTCACTAATTTGAGTATGTTGCATACAATATAGCCTTCTGATAGAAATAATATGAACTTTGTATGAAATATGTTATAATGGTTATATACTCCAGTGAAGATATCGTTTAGTCTATGTCATTATTTACTAAGACGTTGTATGTAAATCAATTGTTAACGTTGAACTTGGGAGGACATGTTTGGCTCTGTGTTAGAGCTTTGGTCTTTCACCCAGCCGACCGGGGTTCAGAACCTATCAGAGATGTATTTTTATGCTTGATCTTTTCATTCTTCTTTTCTTAGTCGTTTACCCTCCAGGTTGGTGGAACCCACGGACTCAGCGAGGGAACTCACCACTACCGCCTCTACGGGCAGTGTCCTAGAGCTGGGAACATCTAATCGGAGTGGATACAACTGGTGAGGTGGGATTGGCACCTCGCCCAGGCGGCCTCACCTGCAAAGCGAACAGGGGCCTCATGAGGGAAGGTAATGGATGGTTAGGATGGATAGGCAAGGAAGAGGGAAGGAGGCGGCCGTGGCCTTGAAGAAGGTACCATCCCGGCATTTTCCCCGAAGACGAAGTGGGAAACCACGGAAAACCACTTCGAGGATGGCTGAGGTGGGAATCGAACCCCCTCTACTCATTTGGAACACCCGAGGCTGAGTAGACCCCGTTCCAGTCCTCATACCACTTTTCAAATTTCGTGGCAGACCCGGGAATCGAACCCAGGACCTCCGGGGCGGCAGCTAACCATGCTGACCGCTACGCTACGGAGGCGACTATGCTTGATTCTTTTTATATTTATAGTTTCTTCAGTACTGAGACGTTATAAAATTGAGCGTTATATTGCGCATTTTGCAATGGAAAATATACATTTTACTATAACAACATTCTCCACTGGATCTGCACGAGTACAGCAAATGTTTATATACATTATAATGCACTGACATCTAATTAAGTTCAATTGTTTACATAACCTCAAGATGGTGGATGTGCAAAATTTTGAAATTAAGTTTTTATTTCTTGTGCCCTAATCATGCGATTGAAATCAACGTTTGAATAATGAACCTACACAATAATGCTCATCTAATAGTGCATAACTCTATGGCCTACATATATTAAAATCCAACATGGCAACCATGCGAAATATTTAGATGGTTCAAAATATCTATTAATCTATGAGAGCAATCAAACTGAAATTTTGTATGTTGATAGAGTATATAAACATAAGTTTATCTATGGGACTTTCAATAACCTGGTGAGCACAAATATAACTTGGCGACGACGCGAAATTTTAATATTTAAATGGACGTTTCTCGCGTTTTAACCATCCGAGCATAGTGAAACTTGGTACGGTATATGCTTATACAAATTCTAATCCACTGGCATCTAATTTATATCGATTGTTTTCATAACCACAAGATGGCGGCTGCACGAAATTATAAAATCTCGATTTTCTTTTTTCTTGTGTCCAAATCATGCGATTGAAGTTTGAATAATACATCTACAGAATAATCTTCATGTAATAGTACATAACTAAAAATCCAACATGTCGACCATCCGAAATATTTAGACGGTTCTCAATATGTATGAATCTTTTACAGTAATCAAACTAAATGTTTGTTACATAAGTCAATTAAGTAGGATATATGAAAATAGGCTCTTCACGGAACTACTTGTTTTGTTTCCCGATGAAAGCGTAAATCTTCTACTGTAAGAAAATCTACGGGTTTTACATGTTAGCAAATAAATATGCTCAGAAAATAAATTTTTATGGACCAGCGCTTACGTGTCTAATCACAATGCAAAACTTTAAACTTAATTTACTCTAAAAATAAGGACCACAGAACCCCACATTTTTTCTAAAAAAGTTTTAATTATTTTATTACAGCCTAACATGGGGACACCACTACTCCAGTACTTGCGCATGACTTGATCATACTGCTGGCAGCCACACAATACTGTATCCTATCACAGTAATGACAAATGTCAGCAGATGACTGTAAAATAACTCACAGTCTTTTCCTATGCGCCATGATCAAGCCATCTACCAAAGCCTGGCTTTTAGTGGCAACTGTAGTGTACCAGTTTATCACTCCTTCTCCTCCTTCTTCTTCTTCTTCTTCTTCTTCTTCTGCTTCTCCTTGCACTTCTTGTTCTTCAAGTGCCATGTTTGGTCCTCCGAACGTTGGCGATCACCATGGCAAGCAAGAACAATTCTCCAGCAGATTGCATTCCTGACCCCTCCTTAATATTCTGAAGCCAGGACATTTGTCTCCTGCCTCTTCCTCGTCCGTCAGCTATTTTGCCTTGCAATCTTACTATTTGAAGCAGCTGATATTTCTAGCTTCTAAGGACGGGTCGAGGACAAGAACTGTAGGGGGTAGACCAAGGTTAGAATATGTTAAGCAAATTGTCTTACTTGTAAGGTGTAGTAGCTATGAAGAGATGAAACGATTAGCTCAGGACAGGGAGGTATGGATAGCTGCATCAAACCAGTCAAACTACTGAAGATTCAAACACACAACATATGGCCAAAATACGCAGTTCTTCGTCATTTAATGGCAAACAAAAGCTGAAGATCACTATGTGCCTTTCAGATGACATCTGTGTTTGTAAGGTTATCATTCCAGGGTATTTTTTTTAACAATCTTTGGCGGGTTCAAATTTCGAATGCCTCTAGTTTTCATGTTTCTAGCCTTGAAAGTTCAAGCCTCCATACCATTACAACTGCTCAAAAGTAATCGAAGGCATTGAGGACCCAGGTTTTATGTACCCCGCAACTTCCATTTAACCATACCCATTTTTTTCACATAGTTTGAAAATCATACATTGATTGGCGCGTGAGAAGAACTAATTTTGACAGTGTTGTTGTAGTTATTACCGTTATTGTTATTTCAATGATGACACAACGAACGTATTTGGCTAACTATATTTTAGTATGCTGAATTGGTTTCATAACAGTGCCATTATTGTGTTTGTAGTATACTGTAGTATGTAGGCCTAGTTGTTATTGTGTCTATGACTGGGTTTCCTTTCCCGGGTCAGAAATAAACGATATGCAAACATTTGTCTAGAATTAATGATAAAGACGTGAATAACAACTCTCTAAAGATTACCGTTGTCTGCTCTGGTAATTAAACTTCACGTCTGCGAACACGAGGCTACCCTTTTATCGACGTGAAAGGCAATCGGCGAATAACGGCTTATGGGATGCCGGACATGTACAAAATGAGAAGCATAAAATGGCAAAAATCTATTAGTCATTTGTTTTTGGTAGAAATTGAAACTACTTAATAATAAAGATACAATACTTGCTATCATTTTCAAAATTGCTCACTAGAAATCCTCACATATCCTTAAGACGTATTCACGGAAACGTTCCGTTCCAGGGAGCGACATTTGTACATTAGTTTAGTATATTAAGTGGGATGTAAGGCAGTATTTAATAATATTCATTTTCGTCTTCAATTTTAACATGCTAGGCTACGCCCCTTACCTATACTAAGGTGTGAGAAATACATTTTGCTCCTTGCAGTTCATAATGACAGGTTATTTTAGTAATAATTTTATTAATGCTGTCAAGGACCATAATTTCTTTCCAGGACGGGTAAGGGAAGGGATTTTGGAAGCAGATCGGCCGTGGACCTATCGAAAGGACCCGTCCCGGCATTTTCCTGGCGGCGCAACTGGGAAACCACGAAAACCATTTACAGGATGGCTGAGTTGGGATTCGAACCCATGCTCCCCCGATGCCAACGATGCACGTGCGAGCGCGTTACCACTCTCGACCACCGTGACAGGAAGACAGGTTATTTCAATAATACTTATAAAGCTGGTGAAAATAAGGTCTGCAAACTTGGTAATATGACGGTAAAAGAACTAAAACTACCCTTAGTCACACCCACATAATATTGGACTGTCGTGTAGTGGGTGGACAGGAACTATTAAGATGCTAGACTTAATGATACAGCGGTTCACTGTGTGCCAGACAGAACCCGAGACGACGAGGTCTGTCGGTGTTGCAGCAGACAGAAAGAAACCTTTGAACATGTCCTGCAGTATTGTAGACTCGGGAAGCTTCTGAGAAATACGAGATACTATCAAATAAGACCTATTATAGAGGAAGAGTTGTGAAAGAAGGAATCTAGTATATACTAGGTACGAAATCCATGAACTTTCCATAAACGGAAGCTGCAGTCACATCGCACAATGGATCGAAACGACGATCGGAATGGACAAAAATTGTAAATATTCAATCAAAACTATGTAAGTATTGTTGCACTGTGTACCTCTATTTCGCAACGAAGGTGCTGCGTGGCGCAGTCGGTAGAGGCACTGAGCTTCAGACTGAAAGGGAGTGGGTTCGATCCCCACCCAGATAGTGGATTTTAGAAACTTAACTGTCACTTTTGGAAACGCAAATAGCCCTGGGATTCACTCAGCCTACACCAGAAATGAGTACCAGTAATTCCTGGGAGCAAAGTCGGCCGGGCGTGGAGCTGACAACTCCATCCCATCTAGTGCCAATGTCACAAAAAGTGGCAGCCTCTGCCTTCCACTACTCCCAGGGGCTCCATGGCCTGTATGGAGTTGACTTTGCTTTGCTAATTCACAATCAGTTTCACAGATCAGGTGATAGTGGCTTCCCTTGTGTGTGTGACTGAAGTTGATTTGCTTGGCTGTATGTTCAATAGTGTTTTGGTTTCTCCTATGAAAGCTGTTTCGTAGCCTAGCTTCTTCAATGGGTATGCTAGAAGGCAGGAAGAAGCAAAGGAAGGAAGGAAGGATGATTCTAGATTGACGTGACCGTTAATCTCATGATCATATAGCAAGGGGATCTCCTTTTAATATGGATATGTTTTAGGGCTGAGGGTCTATCTGGAATTAGCGTGGGAAGTTCAGTGTGGACATATTTCCGACATCTAGTTACCATGGCAATAAGTACAAGAGCACATTATTATTATTATTATTATTATTATTATTAAATATCCAAAAAATACAGGAACCCTATTTTACCAGAGGTACATTAGGGTTGTAGATTAAAACAAAGCAAATACAAATATTACTAACATATACAAAAAAAATTGTTGATGAAAGTGCCTCTTGAAAATATGGTACAGCGGCTTTGAAAGTTCCAGGTTACAGCTATTAAGGTGGCATTGTAAATAGTATCTTTCTTTTTCAAAAACAGGACACTCAAATATAAGGTGATACTCCGATTGAGGCAATTTAGTTTGCTTACAGCTTGATCAAGCTCGTCCACCGAACTACAGGATTCTATGTCTCCCTTTACTTTCTGCAAATTTCTTTTGGCAGATAAATGGAAATGATCCCACTTTACATTCTTTGTCTTATAGATGCGAGTTACGTAATTGGAAGCTTGTACAGTAAGTATTTCTGCTGTAGTTTGTAAATATATCATTATTAAAGCATTATCAGACAGCATTGGTGTATCGCTTACTTTCCAGTCGTAAATAAATGGAAGAAGTGCAGGACTACAGACACTAACGTCTAAATAACTCTGTGAGTTAGAACGTATTTATTTTGTTTTGTCATCTTTGTTTAAGATAGTTAAATTTTGTGCACTGCAGAAATCATAGAAAATACTTCCACGAGCATCTTCAACGGGACTACCCCAGGAACTATGTTTCGAATTAATATCACCTGTTATGAGGAGAGGTTTCCCTCGTAGGTCTTCACACACACGCTCCAAAAAACTTAAATCCACAGTAATGTCCTGTTTGGAGTCGAACATATATAAACTTCCCTGCAGTTAAAAGTTGTGCAAACAACAACTCTGTCAGCAGCACAGTATTGCCCTAAACGGATGACGGTCTTAGATTTTGTAACTATAGCCGCACGAATTCGCTCTTCAGGCGTAATATTGCTTGAAGGATAAATATGAAAGTCTAGTCCGAAGCCAATAACTTTATTATTTCTGATATTGGGTTCTTGCAAACAGAGAACTGTACTCTCATTATGGTGAAAATTTAAAAGCAGTTCTTGAGTTGGAACCAAAGATTTATGTAAATTTAGTTGGTATACGAACAATTCAGCCATAATTAATTTTCGATTTAACGATATTAAATATTTTCTTGTATATCGGACAGTCTAATGATGTAGTTGGGTGATGATAATCTACAGTTTCAGGCAGGTTTCTCATAACGTTTCTATGATTTTGAAATTTACAGTTTACGCACTCAGTCTTGCTTCTTGGGCATGTGTTGATATCATGATTATCTGAGCACTGTGAGCAGCACTGATGCTTTTCACAGTTAGAGGAGAAATGCCCATATCCATGGCACTTAAAACAACGAATAATCGAGACATATTCACGGAACTTACATCTGGTGTAACCTACATAGAGCTTCTCGGAAGATAATAGGACTGACTTCGATTACAGCAAATTGTGTGCTACCATCTCTAGACCGTCGCATGAAACACGTCTTTATATCTTCACAAACATCAGTGATTACAAGAGCACATGTTGAAGCGTGTTCTGCGATAAATTTCCGACATCTAGTTACCATGGCAACAAGTATAAGAGCACTTAGATCCTACTCGTTGAAGCGTGCGCGATACTATGAACATACTAATAAAGACATATCCTAGATTCTGTGTTTTGTTTCTCCAACACATTATCTTTGTTTCCGTTAAATTTGAATCACTGAAAACAGTCCATTTCATCTCAATCTTCCCACATGAACTTACTGTACTTGGTGATGTTGAAATAAGGGAGTATTTGCCCTGTTGGCTTTGTTGAGAAGGTTGCGGATGAGTGCCTTCACACCCATTAACTCTGGCAATTGAGGATACCTTACTAAAAAAACTTCATCAGCTATAGGCTCCGAAGTATTCTGCGAATACGAACGTTACGATAATGTGTTTCTTACAAACAATCAGCAGGTGTGGTCATGTGGTCAGATTAAAGCAAACCATTCTGGATGGCTGCATATCTGTCTCTCCTTCCCTCCCGAAGTACAGTAGACAAGTAGGCTATCGTATTTTAATATTTTCTGATCAACTTATTATTTTTCATTGTATCTCTAATGTTAGGGTGTCTGTAAACAATACATACACTTGGTGGTGGGTAACTTTGTTAGTTAAAAGTATGTAAATCATTGGCAAACTACCTCACTCTTCATCTTGCCTAGTATGCCTCAATATAGCGCTGCCTTGGGTTTTTGTGGGTATCTACCCACATAACCTAACGGTGGTGTTTTTGAGGATCAAACCATCCTTCGGGCTGACTACTTGACAGGCAGTATACATTTTTAAAAAATCACGCATGAAATCGTTCATGGTTGCCGCACGCAGCAATTCACCAATACGTGGGGTCGGTCAAATCTGTCAAATTGACATTATGGCTCTCCGAAGACCAATACAACTCCATATGCATAGAGCACACACATTATACTGAACAATGCATTTATTTACTATGAATAATCACTGTATCTGCTTAGGGGGACGTGAGGGACTTCCACATGAAAAGCTGAGGATCGATTACTGATGACACCAATGAAGAATACATATTTACCTGCAGAATCAAGTGAAAATCCACAGCCTGCTTCTAGTCGACCGACCGGGTCAGGGATGGAATGAATGAAGCCCCCATCTAACGGCGAGGATATGAACTGTGCCGGTTGCCGAAGCCTGTCGCACTCCTTTGAGGCAATGATTAAATGAATGACAAATGAAATGAAATGATAGTGGAGAGTGTTGCTGGAATGAAATGTTGACAGGGAAAACCAGAGTACTCGAAAAAAAAACCTGTCTGCCTCCGTTTTGTCTAGCACAGATCTCACATGGAGTGACCAGAATTTGAACCATGGACCCAGCGGTGAGAGGCCGGCGTGCTGCCGCCTAAGCCACGGAACCTTCCCTGCAGAATCAAGTAACATTAGAAATAGCATTCGACCTTAGATCCCCGGCGAATACAAGAGCAATAATATGTTCCGTAAAGAGTAGATTGCCGTTGTTCTTTGAAATTTAAGGAAATTTACCTCTTGACTGTGTTATACAACAAAGTAACTGGAAATTCTATCGGCCCTTCTAGCCTCAAATGAGCTCAGTGTAGGCAGTGACTAGATTACCTGCTCGCTACCGGATCGCAAACCAGCAGCTAAGTTCACAATCCACTTTAACCTGACCATTTAACAGCAATCACTTAATCCCACCAAGCAAGCAGCTTTGATGATGATGATGATGATGATGATGATGATGATAATTGTTGTTTTCAAGGGCCTAACATCTAGGTTATCGGCCCCTAATGGTTTGGGTGATAGTATTATTATTTATCGTATGGCGTATACATGAGTTACAGATTAATATTTACACTATTTACATAGTTAATCGCTCGTGGCGTCCCCAGAAAAAGATCACTTCTATCTCCATTGAAACGACTCATAGGGCATTCTTGGGTGATGTGCTTCACAGTTTGCCTCTCAGCACCACAGGATGATGGCTTTTTCCTCCGTTTGTTTAGCAGATCTGCACACACACCATGGTTAGTTCGGTTCCGGTTTAGCTTGGACCATACTTTCCGAGGTTGTTCAAAGCCAGGTACCTTCTGTGTGATGCATGGCATTTCCGAAGTCTCTGCTGGGGCGAATTGTCTCCATTCATTAGACCATTTCTCAGTCAAGTTGAAATTAAACATTACAAGCTTCACCACCGTGAGAAAGTGGATATCCACATTTCATTTTTTTTAAGCGTATGGCTTTTACTGCCGGGAGTGTCCGAGGACAGGTTCGGCTCGCCAGTTTGTAGCTGCTTCTAAGCGGACACCCATGCGGTGAGCTACGTGTACCGTCGCGTGTGGAGTGTTATCTGGGGAGGAAAGTTTGAATGTAAGAACGAGGAGTTGGAAGGTAGCGGCTGTGGCCTATAGTTAGGGACCAACCTCGGCATTTGCCTGGAAGGAAGATGGGAAAACACAGAAGACCATCTTCAAGGTTGCCGGCGGGGGGAGATTCAAACCTCCTCGCCTCCCGGATGTGAGCGACTGCCAGCAGCCACGCCGTAACGACCACGGCTTACTCACCCGGTGATATCCTCATGAATGGGCAGTCTTTGATAGTGATAGTGAAAGATGAGATGAGAATGAAAACCATAACTAATACTAACTACAAACTTACATACAAGAAGATAAAATGGTAAACAAATAAAGGATAAGGCAAATACAGGACAGGAGGAAAATAAATACCCTCAACCCTCGAAGAATGAGGATTGAAGGACTTAGAAGGAAGGAGAGCCATGAAAGGCAGATAGGAAAGGGAAAGAGGAGATGGCCGGCCACAAGGTCAGAGGAAAAAGGGGAGAAAACGGACCCAGCTCATGAATCCCTCGGGGTCGCCAACTCCCAAACTTACCAGCCGTGAGCCCTTGAGAGTGTAGCACTATCCAGGGTGCACCAGAAGTGGTGAGGCTACATACACCCTGCCTCCTTGAGGGCCTTGTGCAGAAGGCAGGACATACAATTAAAGGAAAAAGAAGGCTGACCCCTCAAAGAATGAGGGTATGAGGAAAGATAAGACAAAGGCCAATTAAGGCGGGAAAGTGAAAAACTCCATAGGCCTCGGATACCCAAATACCATCGGGATCGGGAGAGAACACGAGTTGACCAAGAGAGGTCGACAGGAAAGAAGATGGAGAGGAGCCCAGCACAAGTAAGTGGAAGCAATGCCGGACTCAGCTGGGGTCCCGTGGTCGCCAATCCACGTCCCACTAGATGTGAGCCCCTGGGGGGAAGCAGCTTTGAAGGTCAATCACCACTTTCAGTATCTTAACAAAGAAATAACATATAACTAACAAATATTGACTAGTCGTGTTAGTTTAACTATTACTGCTACATATTGTAAATACTATCACCCATACTTGTAGACATAGATGTAATAGCCTAGTTTAATAGTTCTGATGAGGATTGCTTGACGAACGAAACTGGTCATCCAAGTCTATTTATTCATCTCATAATTAACAGGTTTTCAGACATATTCCACACACACGGGGATACATGACCACGGTGTCGCTAAAGCCCTTAAATGAATCAAAAAGAAAGGAAGAAACAAGCGAACCATTTGTTGGCAGTAAATGATGCGTTACGCTACGCTTGAATGTTATTTGACTGCTTCCTAATCCCGTGGCTAATGAGTGAGGGAGTCAAAGACCTCCCGAACAGAGGGTCCACATCTCCATCCCGCACAGACAGAGCGATAACCTCTCTCTACATTTCGCAAGTCAGTCGGTCCATTCTCACGACTCGCCATTCTCACTCAAGTAACAGTATCGGCTATTATTCTGTCGGGATCTATCAGCAGGAAGAAGGAAGCTGTACTGCCATTTATCTTGCGGGTAATTTAGAGCGTTCCTACAAACAACACCTGGACATTCTTACCTGAGAGCCGGATGTTAAGTTCAAGTCGTTATTCAGTCAAGAAAGGACCAAATATATCTGAGGTTCTGTACTAGAACCAGTCAGGCTTAGTGATGTACTTGTTTAAGCACTGGCCTTGAGATCTCAAGAATGGGGGTCAGATCCCAGCCCAGCTCGATGACATTTGCAGATGTTTAAATGCGACAGCGTCGTGTCAGTATAGTTAACGGCAATATTTACGTATCTATTACAGCAATCAAACTGCAATTTTATATGATCATAGAGGCCATTAAAATAAGTTCACCTATGGGACTTTCGATAACCCGATGAGCACATAACGATCATGGCGGTGAAGCAAAATTTGAATAATTAAATTGAATTTCCACGCAACATCTGAGCGCTGTGCAACTTGGCACTTGGTACGGTATATCTTGATGCAAGGCTTAATATTGACGTAGAATTAATTAATTTTTTATTAGAACTTAAAAAATGGTGGCTATGCAATATTTCCAAAATCCTTTTTTTATTTCTTTGTCCTGATCAAGAAATAGAAATGTTGGTTGGTATAATGAAATAACATTAGAATATACACTACATTTGCTGGCATATACATCTATAGCCTACTGTATATATAAAACAATCCAACATGGCATTTATGCGATATATTTCCCCGGATCAGAATATCTGGGAAATTACTTCGGCAATCAGACTAAAATATTAAATCTCGCTATATATAAAAATGAAAGGTTGTCTGTTTTTTCTGAATTTCCACGGAAATATGAGTTATTAACGCGTTTCAGACTGGTTTTTGACGGTTGCGCGGAAAAACAATTTATTTTGGTCTGTATGTCTGTCTGTCTGTTTGTCTGTCTGTGTACAACTTAGCACGCGCATCACTCGAGAACGGCTGAGTGGATCAACGTAAAATTTGGTACAGATGTCCATCAGAGGCACGAAAGTAATCATTGATGTAACTCTTCTCCTTACCTCTCATAAAAGAGGAAAAGGAAGCTTGTAGTTTAACGTGACTGTTAATATCGCAATCATAAGCCACGGGACCTCCTTTTTATGTGGAATCCGAACCACAGGACATGGCATTTCACTTCGAAAATCTCACATGCATTGGCCGGGAATCGAACCCGGTCCGCCTTGGTGAGAGGCATACAGCTTGACCGCTGCACCTACCCCCTTAAAATGCATGCTGAAATGGGCGTAGAAAGACGAGACAAAGCTCGTTTTCAGCGTCTCAATGTGAGAAACAAAACTCGGGAGCCCTACGGGCCCCGAAAACCACATTTTTAAGGTCCTGAAACCAACAGTTTTTGAGATGTACCCAGAAAACTTATTTCATCTATTAAGCTATTGAAAGAATGCAAGCCGGTAGCCAAGGCAACACAATCTCAGAAGTCCATCTACTGTATTTCAGTAAGACGCAATGCCATTCACCATTTATTACATTACTGTGAACGTTCGCAAACGGCTATAAGGTTATCACGGAACCAACATAAGCTGTAAAATTCATTAATACGTATATAATACGCATAACGGGGTCAAGGGGTACTCTTGAATTTTTTCAGGTAACTTACACGGGCGGGTGTGGTACTAAAGGTCTATTATATCCCTATCCCTATATTATTTAATTATTATTATATTATGACGTACAAGGACGAGACAAAACTCATTTTCAGCCCCTCGGTGGGTCGGAGGCTATTATGTTTTAAGGCTCTAAAATCACGTTTCTGAGATATTCCCAGAAAACTAATTTCATTTAATAAACTAATAAATAGATGACGAGTACAGAAGAAGACCAGGAGCTATATAGATATACTGAGAAAATCACAGATGTGGCCAGGAAGAGACGTCTGGCTTTCTACGGACATGCCTCATGGATGAACCCGACAAGACTAACCAACCGGCTTCTCAACTACTGGGGGAATAGAAAGAGCTTGACACCGTCGCTAACAGTAGTTAACAAGGATATCCAAGAACTGAAGATAATGGAAAGTGATATTAGAAGCCGATCACATCTCAGAAAGAGTTTTAAGGACAGACCACCGTGTAAGAAAACCGGCATCATCTGGACAAAAGAGAGAAAGGAGAAACATAGCCAGAGAATGTGCGAATATTAGGCAAACATCAAGTCCCTCGCCAAGCTGAAAAGTTGAATGTCGAGGCCCTTAGCTGGCCCATCCGAAAGAAGAAGAACAAGAAGAAACTAATGAAGTAATGCAAGCCGGTAACCATGACAACAGTAGGCCTATCACAAGAGGTGACATCCAACTTTCCATCTATTTCTGTAAGAAGCAATGCCACTCATTTTATTAAATTTCTGTGAAAGTTTGCATATGGCTATACGGTTATTGTGGAATCAAACATAGACTGTAAAATTCAACAATGCGATTAAGGGGGTCAAGGGGTACCCTACAATTTTTACACGTGACCTACACGTACGATATGCGATATGTTGTACAGAAGGTATATTATATCTCCAAACAGCAAGATTATTTCAAAAATTCCTGGATTGGAATAGTGTCTTTGCACCTTTTGGGAATTTGGGCCATTGGAGGCTAAAAATCCCGAATTTTCATGCACCACAAGCCTTTATACTTTACTAGCAGAAGTACCCGTTCTTCGAACGGTGTTCGGTGTTAACACCAGACATTATCAATTGAGCTAATGTTGCAATGGTTAGCGGTTTGTCATTCCTTCATAAGTTTATCAGAAAGAAGTTAGTTTTATGGGAATATCACATACACTGTTAATTTAAGGGCCTTAAAATGTGGTTTTCGGAGACCCTTTATAGACTCCCGAATTTTGTGTCTCACATTGAGAAGCGCAACATATGCTTTGGTCGTCCTTCTAGGATAATTTTTATATTTCGCCTATTTTAGCATGTATTTTGAGAAGTTTTCCCCTATGTCCACCTTTCTACTGTATGGAAAGTACGGTGAAGAATTTTATAAATGATTGCTGTATTGACTCTCATGGATATCATACCTAATTTTACGATGCACCAGGCATCCGAACACGAATTATAGGAGTACATAAAGATACACAGAAAGACAGACAGACAATTCTATTGTCTACAACATATCACCCAGATATCCAAATAAGGGTATATCTACCACACAGTATCAAACAAAATCATACTTACGATGAACCTGAATGTCGACAAAAAAAAAAATGATGAGTTACAATGTACTCTCAAACTAATTTCACCTAACGTAGGCTATACTTCCTGACGTGAAATAGAATTGAAAGACTTGTAGACGAAACGCAATACACGTCACATAAAAACTGACCCTCTACGTTGTGTTAGGTCCCCATACACAGGTAGATCCCTCTCATAAATTATAAAAGCTTGTGGTGCATGAAAATTCAGGTTCTTTAGCCTCAATTGGCCCAAATTCCTAAAGGCCGCAACGTATGCTAATTCAATTTAGGAATTTTTGAAAATAATGTTGCTGTTTGGAGATATAATAGACCTTCTGTACTATATGTCGCAAGTGAAAATTGCATGAAAAAATTCTAGGTTACCCCTTGACCCCCTTAATTGCATTGATGAATTATACAGTCAAAGTTGGTTCCCTGATAACCTAATAGCCATTTGCGAACTTTCACAGAAATGTAATAAATGGAGTGACATTGCTTTTTACAGAAATAGATGGAAAGTTGGATGCCACCCCTTGAGATAATATTGTCATGATTACCGATTTGCATTCCTTCATTAGTTAGTTAAATTAAATTAAATTAGTTTTCTCGGAATATTTCAGAAACTGTTGGTTTTAGAGCCTTATAATATAGTTTTCGAGGACCCTTTTGGGCCCCGAGTTTTGTTTCTGGCACCGAGGGGCTTTGTCTCGTCGTTGTACGCCATAATATAATACTAATTATAATAATAATAATAATAATATTAATAATAATAATAACATAATATAGGGATATGAATATAATAGACCTGCCATACCACACCCGCAGGTGTAAATCGCGTAAAAAAAATCTAGAGTACCCCTTGACCCCCTTAAGTGCATTATACGTATTGATGAATTTTACAGCTTAATTTGGTACCATGATAATCTTCAAGCCGTTCGCAAACTTTCACACTAATGTAATTAATGGAATTGCTATAGATGGACCTCTGAGAATCTGTTGCCATGGATACCGGCTTGCATTCGTTCATTAGTTTATTAAATGAAATTAGTTTTCTGGGAATATCTAAAAAACAGTTGGTTTTAGGGCCGTAAATTGTGGTTTTCGGGGACCCTTTAGGGCCCCCGAGATTTGACTCTCACATTGATGGGCTGAAAATGAACTTTGTCTCGTCCTTCTAGGCCTATTTCAGCATGTATTTTAAGGGGGTAAGCCCCCTTTTATGAGAGCTACGGAGAAGAGTTACATCAATGATTAGTGTCGTGCCTCTGATGGATATCTGTACCAAATTTTACGTTGATACACCCAGCCGTTCTCGAGTTATAAGGGAACAAATTTGTCCACAGACAAACAAACAAACAGACAGACAAAAAAATATTTTCGCGCGCATCCATCATAAAACAGTCTGAAACGCGTAGGCCAAAATAGCTCAAATTGAAGATGGTCTTCTGTGGTTTCCCATCTTCCTTCCAGGCAAATGCCGGGGTTGGTCCCTAACTATAGGCCACAGCCGCTACCTTCCAACTCCTCGACCTTCCCATCCAATATTCCTCCCCAACGGTACTTGTAGCTCACCCATTGGGTGTCCGTCTCGAAGCAGCTACAAAACTGGCGAGCCGAACATGTCCTCGGACACTCCCGGCACTAAAAGCCATATGCTAAAAAAAATAAAAAATAAACTCAAATTTCCGTAAAAATTCAGAAAAAAACAGGCAAACATTCATTTTTATATACTGTATATAGAGATAGACTGCACCGCTCGGTGTTGACCGTGTTTTATTGCACAAATTTAGGTTTTATTCGCTAACCGTTGGAGATACACGAAAAGTGATAAGGGCCTATCGGATAGAAAATTAAATGTTAAAGCTCGTGTATGCCATTAAAAGTTTGCTATTTCTTAGCGTTCTCTTTTTATTTGAAATGGAAATATGAAATTTTGAAACCCAAGGGTGTAGTGACGTCACTAAAATGGTCGCCATTTTTAGCCTATTTTCAATTTTGAAAAAAAAATAGGCTTATGAGATCACCTTTTGTCCGTGTGTGTGTGTGTGTGTGTGTGTGTGTGGGTGTGTCCCTAATAATTTCTAAACGGCTGGAGCGATTTCAATGAAACTCGGCAAGTTCATAGCACTATTCCGGACGACCCCGACCGTGCTCTTCAAATTTTGGTACGTCTCACCAATCCAACATGGCGGCTGTGCGAAATATTTCACCAGCATTCAATATCTCCGAAACTATTCTTGATATCACCCTGGAATTTGTTACGGTGATAAAGGGAACTACTAGGAGTTCACCTATGTGACTTTTGAAACACTGGTAATTACAAAACCAACATGGCGCCACGCGAATTCGCGACTTTTAAATAGACATTTCTAGCGATTTAACCAACCAAACGCAATAAAACTTGGTACAGTGTATGTTTATACTCATTGTAATGCACCGACATCTAACTTGGTTCAATTGTTTACATAATCACAAGATGGCGGATGTGCGAAATATTTTACCGGCATTCTATGTCTCTGAAACTATTAGCGGCATCACCCTGAAATTTTGTACGGAGATAAAGGGCACTACTGGAACTTCATCTATAAGACTTTCAAAAACCGGTTAACTACAAAACGAACATGGCGGCCAAGCGAATTTGAAAATTTTAAATAGACCTCTCTCGCGATTTAATGTTCCAACCGCAATTAAATCTGGTACAGGAAATGTTTATACACATTGTAATGCACTGGTATCTACTTTAGTTCAGTTGTTTACATAACCTCAAGATGGCGGCTTTGCGAATTTTAAAATTAAGTTTTTATTTCCTGTGTCGTAATCATGCGATCGATGTGAAAGTTTGAATAATGAACCTACGCAATAATTTTCTTTAATGGTACATGACTCTATGGCCTATACATTTAACAATCCAACATGGCGACCATCCGAAATATTTAGACGGCTCTGAATATCTACGAATCTATTATAGCAATCAAACTGAATTTGTTTATGTTCATAGGGGCTATGAACTTACGTTTACCTATAGGACTTTAAATAACCTGGTTATCACAAATCCAACATGGCAGCGACGCGAATTATAAAGATTCACATGAACTTTTCTCGCAATTTAACCATCCGAGTGCAGTGAAACTTTGTACAGTAAATCCTTATACGAATGTTAATCCACTGGCATCTAATTTATTTCAATTGTTCCTGGGGATGGCAGCTGTGTGAAATTTTAAAATCTCCTTGTTACTTCTTGTGTTCTAAACATGCAATTGAAGTTTGAATGCTACACGTACACAATAATCTTCATGTAACAGTAAACAACTCTAGGACCTACATATATAAAATCCAACATGGTGACCATCCGAAATATTTAGTCGGTTCTCAATATCTACGAATCTATTACAGCAAATAAAATGAAATTTTGTATGTAGATAGAGGCAATTAACATAAGTAGGATATATGAAAAAAAAAATAATAATAATAATAAGCCTCCGTGGCTTAGGCGGCAGCACGCCGGCCTCTCACCGCTGGGTCCGTGGTTCAAATCCCGGTCACTCCATGTGAGATCTGTGCTGGACAAAACGGAGGCAGACAGGTTTTTCTCCGGGTACTCCGGTTTTCCCTGTCAAAATTTCATTCCAGCAACACTCTCCACTATCATTTCATTTCATCTGTCATTCATTTAATCATTGCCCCAGAGGAGTGCGTCAGGCCTCGGCAGCCGGCACAGTTCATATCCTCGCCGCTAGATGGGGGCTTCATTCATTCCATTCCTGACCCGGTCGGAGACTGGAAACAGGCTGTGGATTTTCATTTTCAGGATATATGAAAATAGGCTGTATAGTTCTTCACGGAACTACGTGTTATATATTAGTATGATTAACGGGATCTTCCTGGGGATGAGGACTTTCCACAACGGTGAGGGTCAGTTTTAATTTGACATATATTCCGTTTCGTCTACGAGGTTTTCAATATTATTTTCACGTCAGGAAGTACACGTTAGGTGAATTTAGTTTTAGAGCACATTTTAACTAATCATATTTTTGTCGACAAACGGGTTCATCGTAAAGACGATTTTGAATCTGTGTGGTTGATATTGAACCCGCTGACCTATGGTTCAGGTGATATTTTTGTGACGGAATAATTATTATGGGATGTAGTACTTTTGAACATACCCAGAATACCACGTGGAGCAGAGAGCTCATGCTATACTCTTTGAAGTAGCGCTCAATTGCATTTTTGACTTTGGAGGTCTTGTTAATCACTTTTATCCTTTCATAAGACTCAGAATATTCTAATTCGTCATTCTGTATTATTGAATCATTTTGGTGAATGATTATTACGTTTTTGGTAAGGTATAACACTTGCAGATACGCAAGGAGCTATGAAAGTAGTCGCTCAATGACTTCGTTTTGGCGACCTACTTCCGAGTGAAAGTCAGTGACGACACTACATCTGGAGATCTGACGCCAGACAGGCGTGTTTCGAGTATCCGTCCGTCGCGACGTGGACATTATAAATATTTTTGTGCTCAAGTGAGCATCCGACTGCATCGTGTGTTGAAAATAACTATACTAACGTTGTCACACATTGTGGACATATTATTGTTCTACGAAAGGCCATATTAGGCAATATTTTCTACAAACTGTAATTGGTGCCATACGCCAGATATTTTTCCCACGTGTAAGTGGAAGGGCAAAGTGCCACGCCGAAAATATAAGAGTTATCGTCTGATAATTGTGCCAAGACGACGTGATTATTACTGCCAACGATCACAACATTATTGCTACGGAAATTCTGAATTGAAAATATCAATTTTATCGCGGATGCCACGTGATTGATAAAACGTGATACAATTGCACGTGCTAACAAGCAAAGCATCGCATCGTGTTGAATCTTGAGGATCAACAGGCTGAAAACTACAAAATACTGTGGAGAACACTATTATTTGCATCGTCCACAATAATCACGCCAAAATGCCGAGAGGAACGAGATATTTCGACATTTTCGACATCATGCAAGACATTGAACTTTTCCACGCCATGGTGAAGAAGACGATTATGGGCTAATACCATTCCGGTATGAGGGGGACGTCGTGATGGAGACCACCAGCTTGATGGAACGTCAGGATGCCGAGGACGCAGACGAAGGAATGTGGATGCCGACTTCCAGGCACATTCCAGACCTTTTTGGGAGACCATAATCCGGAGGCAAACGAACCCTGGTTGCTTGGGAGGTCCAGATTGGTGAATCCGTGGAGGACAGGACCATGCTGGAGAACCAAGCAGAGTTTTTCACGACCCTTGTCGATGAATGTCTGAGCCGATGTGAGAGCTACCAAAAGTCGTGAGTTTGGGCACCTTTTCTTTTGTAATAGTCCGCGGTGGTATATTTAGATATCGTAGTTTTTTTTTGTGAATCAACCGCACTTATGTGTCAGCCATTTGCTAGGTAGGGTTGTAATTAGTATAATTGTTGTTTATTTCAGTCATTGTGAGTCACCCTGTGGGGTAGACCAGTTTTGGTTAACCCTGGTGCCGTCCTGATGGACGTCGTACCACGTTATAGCCGACCCACTGCCAAACATGACTGTAATCATTTGCAACTATTTTGCTCAGCCATGTGTAGGATATTTATCCGTGGTTTCATTCAGATGTCATCGTCACTTTATTTAACTGCAATCTTTGCAACCAGTCTGTTGAGACTTACGACCTCGTTAGATAGGTCGTATCGTTAGGAAACCAACTGTAGTTTCCAGTTTTATAAAAATATGCTGTATTTTCATTTTTGAAAGCGCTCAGAAGCCAATTTTTAGTCAAATACTGACAGATTTATTATTTTGGAGAAAGTGTAGATGTCAAGCATCAAACTAAGTGCACTATCGCATCATTATGCAGGTCTAGAGTTGCAGATCTGTGCCATATTTATCAATTTGTTACTACTTTGTTTCTGTCATGAGGACACAGGTGTTAATGTTATACTGAGAACTTAATAAGTGTTACATCTTTGATGAGCAAAGAAGCTCGTGAGACATGCTGTTATGTCTGTGATTTACTATTTCTTTGAAATGAAGGACTGCGATACTTTATTGTACAGTTAAATTGTAACGTGTTTAGCACACGGATTCTATTAGGTTTTTGAACCAAGCATATGCTAAGAAAGACAAGGCCAAATATTACGGTATTATATAATGTTAAAACTAGCCGGCCTTGCCTGTTGAAAAATGTGGTCAGTGAAGGACTGCAATTTGTGAAGTTGTCACCAATAAACTGGTGTGTTGACCCAGTAACCTTGAAAACAAATGCTTGAAAGCGAGAGAGAACTACGATAACATAGGACAGAATGTTGATTTCATTCATCTCTTTCTTTCAAAGCAGCTATTGCTCATGAAACCCAGTGTTTCTTACTGTATTTTTGTTCATTTGTTTTTCTTGGATTTTCATACTGTTAGTTAGATATTTTGCTGCGAGGAATGTCATTTCGACATGTCCAGGGTTGTCAGGTTTCTTTATGCATTGTTGGCGATCCTCTTGAGAGAGGCAAATTATAATGAAGGCAATTTGGTTATTAAATGCGAGGTTTTTGCCGCAGGTAACCCATGATATTATGTGCCTTGAGTGAGTAAGGCGTGCCATTGTTGTAAGTCGCGCATCTGTTGTTGTTATGAGGCATTATTATGAGAGTTGTTGAAAGCGAGGTATTTACCGCTGATAACTCGTGTTATTGTGAGTCCGAGCCGAGTTTGCTCGTTGAGTTTTCCGACTATTGAGTCGATGTTTTGCTGCGGGAGAATGATCTTTAGAAGACTACCCCTTGTCAGGCCTCTGTCAGAATACGCCATAAACCTACGGAAGGAACATAAACCGACATAATAAACATCATCCGCATAATTGTTTTAAACAAGATCTAACTAACATATTGTTTCCATTTAAACTTTGACATTCTTACATTTGAACCTGCTGACATGTCCGTGCAGATGAAGGGATTTTCTTTATTGGAAACGACGAATACTGTAGACATTTTTGTTGTGACCTGGCGCACACATGAACCATTAGTTCATAGTGTGTGGAGCGCAGGCCATGTGATTGTCAGACGTGGTTTTAACTACGCTATCACCGACATTACTATCAAGCTAGATGACAATGGTTTACAAAGAGTTAACCATGGGGCAGGAAGGCATTATAATAAAAACTGTGTTGTACTATAATTATTGATGTCATGAAACTGTATATTTTCCCCATGTTACCTTTATTGCGTGCCATTTAGCACATGATTGTTGATTAGATTAATTGTTTTTAAATGGCTGTACACTTAGCTTTGTATTGTAACTGTTCTGCTATTACGGACTTCACCACCGTAACTTTGAATGTTAACTGATAGGACTTAGCTAGAAAAGTTAAATGTAAATGTGGAAATGGTACCACCATAACTTAGCTTTGCTTTGCTCCTTCACTTAAATGTAACTTCATATTAGCTTGATCATGTAACTTGTATTAGGGATTTTGCGTCGTACCATTTACCCAGCGTTGTTGCTGTTGCTCACTTATTGTGTATTAGATCTTTCGCGAGGGTTAATGTAACTTCATTGTTAGGGACTTGAACTTTTATTATCATTAACTTTTAGCTTGCGGATTAGCCGAATATAACCCTCCGAACTAGGATAGGGGTTTGTGGAAATCTACAATAAATTTTCACGGTGTTTTACATAAGCCTGGATGTTTAATTTCACAGTCTAGTTTTTGAGGTGAACCTTTCCTTAGGCCGTCTTTGACCATCGCAACCATGTACCACGCTCCCCGTGGACTATAGAACCTCGTGCCACATTGGCCTATTTTTAGGAAGTTCACCTGATCCCCATGGCAAACTTTTAAAGGTCCGACGGGGGAGATGTTAGGAGAGTCATCGCGGTTGTTGGCTATCCCGACAGCTTTACCGGAGGACTTATGAAGGTCACTCACAAATATGTGCCGTTGCCACCCGGCTGACGGTCACATAAAATGGCGGCCCAACTAATGGGGCTACGAAGTTGACATGGTGCACGGTGTTAACGTGGAAACCGACGTATAGGTCGCACATAAATTGGCTCCCTATACGTGGGGATAGACGTTGACATGGTAACACATTGATTGACTCCCTATACATGGAGCCAGATGTCAACATGGTGATCATCAGATGGCGCCCTGTATATTTTCTTATGCTGATATTTAGGAGGATCTTAATATTTGAATAATGGTAAATTGACAGGACTGGGACGAACTTAGAAAGTCGTACTGCAGATCAATAGACCGCATGGCATTCATATTTGATAGAAGACCATGGGGTGAGGTTTTTATATTGAATAAATGAAAGATAGGGTTTTTCTTAGATGATGCCTCATCCTAAGTAAATGTAATACTTTGCTTTGCTCACCGTTGTATTAGTAAATGTAGAAGCACTTAGTTTGCATACTCCAGCTGTACTCGTGATATTTATTAAGTCGAAACAAGCTTTATACCACCACGTTACTATCATAGCTGTAAGTTTCCATCATGATTGATCCCTCGTTTCTCTCAATATAAATTCTTGTCAAATGGATGAGGATATGATTCGCAGAGTGTTCGCTGAGATGTTGGCAGGTGTCAACGCTAACCTCCAACAACTTACTAGTGACTTGAGTGTGAATACACAAGCCTTAGAGGTTAATTCACAAGCTATTGACAATGTTAGACAGGAAGTAGGTGATGTAAATGGTCATGTGGACCAGGTCAGGCAGAACCTCGAGATAAATACCCAATCAATTAATGAAGTACGTTTAGATTTAGAGATAAACACCCATACTGTTAAAGACGTTAGGACCGATCTAACGAAGGTCAGGGCCGAAATGAACTCGTACAGGGTAGAAGCGAAATATGACTTAACGGCAGGTTTGTCAGCGGTAAGGATAGACATGATTCGTCACCACCAGGAGGCAAGCCAGCGCGTAGACACATTAACGGAAGAAATGAATAGGGCAAGACAGGATGTGCAAACCCGACTCGAGGAGCACACGGCTCAAATTCAGACCGCTATAAATAAAGTACAGTTAGACGTCCAAGCTGATATCGAGCACACCAGAGAAGAATTTGGGACTAGGCTGAATCACGTAGAAGGTTTTATGGACAACGTAAAAAAGGATATGGCTACCATGAACCTAGGACTGGTATTAATGAGAGGTGCAGCTAACGCCGTTAATAACAACGTGAAGACCATCGTGGATAACATGCTTGAGGTTAGGGAGGAACTTAATTCTAACCGGAAAGACATCGCGGAACTAAAAGAAACTGTCACAGGCTTACGTAATACTGTAGATGTGCACAGGGAGGAGCACAAAGTCGACCTGATGATGTTGAGAGGCGAATTCGTGGAGCATAAAACTACAGTCGACGCCAATGTAAATGGAGTCAAGGATGATATCAACCATATCCAGAGTAACGTATCTCAGGTTGAGGGCGAAATTGCAACATTGCAGAAAAAGATTGAGGAAATAACGATTATTGATAGGCTCGAGTTGAGTCGTAACCTCAAATCAGCTATTCGTGAGGTGGACCAAAATCTCAAAGGTAAAGTTGAACGAATCGAGTTGCAACTAAATGATTTAGGGAGCAAAGTCGCCAACAGGAATATACAAGAATTAGAAGTCATTGAGGAGAGGCTCGACAGGTTAGAAGCACTTCCGAGGGGAGTAGATTTGCAACCGCCGATGGGAAATACACGTGAAACGCCGGAATTTTGGACTAGTAATGTACAGTCAAGTGTACATGCCGATACACGACCTTGGCAGTTTAATGCAACAGCGCCAAGCCAGACGTTAAATTACGATGCTAACCCGTTCAGACCAGCTATAAATAGACTGGATCCTGAAACTAACACGCAGTCAAACAACTACATGCAGAATACATACCGTACTGCTAATACTCAGGGTAATGTCATAGTGATAAGGTCAAGGGAAGAGCAACCCGCTAAATTCACTGGCACAGGAAGCGGAGTGACTCCTGTAGAATTTCTCACGAACGTCGAGAGCTATTTACGAGACACACTCGTAACTCTTGAAAGAGAACTTCGAGTTATTGAACGTCTTCTGGATGGACAAGCAGCAACTTGGTATCGGGCTTTTAAATATTCATTCTCCGGGTATCAAGACTTTAAAGAAGCACTACTGAGGACGTATTGGTCGAGTGACGTTCAGCAAAGTATAAGGGCTGAAATACACACTCGCCGATACAGTTCCAACATGCCAACTCGCTACGCAAATTACTTTGCAACCCAGCTTGCTAAATTGAGAAATCTTCAGCCTCCTTTATCGGAGCAGGATTTAGTGAATACCATAGTATGGCAATACCCAGCCGACGTGCAAAGAGTACTAATCGCTGCAGGGGCGACGACATTTCAACAGTGTGATCAGATATTACGACGTCTTGATGCTAACGCGGAGCAATTTCCAACTCACCGTCAACAGAAGGTTGACAGGCGTGAAGAGCGTCACGTTAACGTCACGACGGTGGACAAAGTTAGCCAGACACAAGAAGCATCACAGAACTCTGGGAATCCTCGGCCAGAATACAACAATGAATACCGCCGTAACTGGAGAGAGTGGAATAATACTCCATATTCAAGGAACCAGAGAGAAGACAATAGAACATATTGGAATCGTAGGTTCGATAATGGGGCGAGCGACAACCGTCGTCACGACAATAACCGTCGTGGGAATCAGGAAGGTCCGTCAGGAAGAGGAAGGATCCGGCGAGACTACAGGTATAACGGAGGTTACCAACGAGGACGTGATCCACGTTACCATCCGGACCGTGACTGGGAAGGGAGAGCGCGCGAGAGCCGCGAGTATCTCCAGCAATTGAGAGAGAGCCAAAATAGAGAAGAGGGAGAAAGGAACCCTACTTCGAAGGAAGAAAGAAATGTGACGTCAGAGGCAGGACAGAACCAGCCTGGTACCTCTAGTCACAACAAAGGAAAAAAAAACGCCGAAAAATTAAGACAGTCTAGTTTGGCTGAGCACAGAGTGACGGCAGATATTTTACTCTGGGAGCCCATCCAACAGGATTTACTCGACGAACGACGAACCACAGTTATGAGCCAACACGTTTACCCAAAATAGTAGCCACTCTCAATGGATGCAGTGTTATAATTCTGATCGATACTGGCGCAATGATCAGTGTAATCTCTGCAGATTGCTATGCTAAGTTGAAGGCTAACTCTGAGGTGACAGAGCTGCCTGTTTCCGCTATTCGTGTCAGAGGAGTGATACCTGACCGGGTTGTGACGTGCAAGATACAGGTTTTGTGCACATTGAGAATCACAAGCCACGTGTATTTGCACGAATTCTTAGTTATGAAAGGTTTGCATCATGATGTCATACTAGGGGCTGATTTCATGAGGAAGTATGACGGTATTATCGACATGGGACGCAATACTGTCGAATTTAAACCGAACGAACCTATAGAGATGAACCTTGTGGTAGATGAACCGGAATTCCTGTCCGAAGTCGACGTTGTCGAGCAACTTAATAGCAAGGAAACACTTGATGCCGACGGAGAGGCAGGATTAATATCCACAACCATGCAAGAGAATTTGGCTACTACACTAAATGAATATTGGAACTTTCAACGCCGCCAATCTAAAAAAATATCACACATGAATGAATTATAGAGGCAAATAAAATGTCGTCCCAACATTTTCTTTGAAACGACGGAGAGGCAGATGAACCCGCTGAGCAATGGTTCATGTGATATTTTTGTGACGGAATAATTATTATGGGATGTAGTACTTTTGAACATACCCAGAATTGCACGTGGAGCAGAGAGCTCATGCTATACTCTTTGAAGTAGCGCTCAATTGCATTTTTGACTTTGGAGGTCTTGTTAATCACTTTTATCCTTTCATAAGACTCAGAATATTCTAATTCGTCATTCTGTATTATTGAATCATTTTGGTGAATGATTATTACGTTTTTGGTAAGGTATAACACTTGCAGATACGCAAGGAGCTATGAAAGTAGTCGCTCAATGACTTAGTTTTGGCGACCTACTTCCGAGTGAAAGTCAGTGACGACACTACATCTGGAGATCTGATGCCAGACAGGCGTGTTTCGAGTATCCGTCCGTCGCGACGTGGACATTATAAATATTTTTGTGCTCAAGTGAGCATCCGACTGCATCGTGTGTTGAAAATAACTATACTAACGTTGTCACACATTGTGGACATATTATTGTTCTACGAAAGGCCATATTAGGCAATATTTTCTACAAACTGTAATTGGTGCCATACGCCAGATATTTTTCCCACGTGTAAGTGGAAGGGCAAAGTGCCACGCCGAAAATATAAGAGTTATCGTCTGATAATTGTGCCAAGACGACGTGATTATTACTGCCAACGATCACAACATTATTGCTACGGAAATTCTGAATTGAAAATATCAATTTTATCGCGGATGCCACGTGATTGATAAAACGTGATACAATTGCACGTGCTAACAAGCAAAGCATCGCATCGTGTTGAATCTTGAGGATCAACAGGCTGAAAACTACAAAATACTGTGGAGAACACTATTATTTGCATCGTCCACAATAATCACGCCAAAATGCCGAGAGGAACGAGATATTTCGACATTTTCGACATCATGCAAGACATTGAACTTTTCCACGCCATGGTGAAGAAGACGATTATGGGCTAATACCATTCCGGTATGAGGGGGACGTCGTGATGGAGACCACCAGCTTGATGGAACGTCAGGATGCCGAGGACGCAGACGAAGGAACGTGGATGCCGACTTCCAAGCACATTCCAGACCTTTTTGGGAGACCATCATCCGGAGGCGAACGAACTCTGGTTGCTTGGGAGGTCCAGATTGGTGAATCCGTGGAGGACAGGACCATGCTGGGGAGCCAAGCAGAGTTTTTCGCGACCCTGGTCGATGAATGTCTGAGCCGATGTGAGAGCTACCAAAAGTCGTGAGTTTGGGCACCTTTTCTTTTGTAATAGTCCGCGGTGGTATATTTAGATATCGTAGTTTTTTTTGTGAATCAACCGCACTTATGTGTCAGCCATTTGCTAGGTAGGGTTGTAATTAGTATAATTGTTGTTTATTTCAGTCATTGTGAGTCACCCTGTGGGGTAGACCAGTTTTGGTTAACCCTGGTGCCGTCCTGATGGACGTCGTACCACGTTATAGCCGACCCACTGCCAAACATGACTGTAATCATTTGCAGCTATTTTGCTCAGCCATGTGTAGGATATTTATCCGTGGTTTCATTCAGATGTCATCGTCACTTTATTTAACTGCAATCTTTGCAACCAGTCTGTTGAGACTTACGACCTCGTTAGATAGGTCGTATCGTTAGGAAACCAACTGTAGTTTCCAGTTTTATAAAAATATGCTGTATTTTCATTTTTGAAAGCGCTCAGAAGCCAATTTATAGTCAAATACTGACAGATTTATTATTTTGGAGAAAGTGTAGATGTCAAGCATCAAACTAAGTGCACTATCGCATCATTATGCAGGTCTAGAGTTGCAGATCTGTGCCATATTTATCAATTTGTTACTACTTTGTTTCTGTCATGAGGGCACAGGTGTTAATGTTATACTGAGAACTTAATAAGTGTTATATCTTTGATGAGCAAAGAAGCTCGTGAGACATGCTGTTATGTCTGTGATTTACTATTTCTTTGAAATGAAGGACTGCGATACTTTATTGTACAGTTAAATTGTAACGTGTTTAGCACACGGATTCTATTAGGTTTTTGAACCAAGCATATGCTAAGAATGACAAGGCCAAATATTACGGTATTATATAATGTTAAAACTAGCCGGCCTTGCCTGTTGAAAAATGTGGTCAGTGAAGGACTGCAATTTGTGAAGTTGTCACCAATAAACTGGTTTGTTGACCCAGTAACCTTGAAAACAAATGCTTGAAAGCGAGACAGAACTACGATAACATAGGACAGAATGTTGATTTCATTCATCTCTTTCTTTCAAAGCAGCTATTGCTCATGAAACCCAGTGTTTCTTACTGTATTTTTGTTCATTTGTTTTTCTTGGATTTTCATACTGTTAGTTAGATATTTTGCTGCGAGGAATGTCATTTCGACATGTCCAGGGTTGTCAGGTTTCTTTATGCATTGTTGGCGATCCTCTTGAGAGAGGCAAATTATAATTAAGGCAATTTGGTTATTAAATGCGAGGTTTTTGCCGCAGGTAACCCATGATATTATGTGCCTTGAGTGAGTAAGACGTGCCATTGTTGTAAGTCGCGCATCTGTTGTTGTTATGAGGCATTATTATGAGAGTTGTTGAAAGCGAGGTATTTACCGCTGATAACTCGTGTTATTGTGAGTCCGAGCCGAGTTTGCTCGTTGAGTTTTCCGACTATTGAGTCGATGTTTTGCTGCGGGAGAATGATCTTTAGAAGACTACTCCTTGTCAGGCCTTTGTCGGAATACGCCATAAACCTACGGAAGGAACATAAACCGACATAATAAACATCATCCGCATAATTGTTTTAAACAAGATCTAACTAACTTCTTGTTTCCATTTAAACTTTGACATTCTTACATTTGAACCTGCTGACATGGCCGTGCAGATGAAGGGATTTCCTTTATTGGAAACGACGAATACTGTAGACTTTTTTGTTGTGACCTGGCGCACACATGAACCATTAGTTCATAGTGTGTGGAGCGCAGGCCATGTGATTGTCTGACGTGGTTTTAACTACGCTATCACCGACATTACTATCAAGCTAGATGACAATGGTTTACAAAGAGTTAACCATGGGGCAGGAAGGCATTATAATAAAAACTGTGTTGTACTATAATTATTGATGTCATGAAACTGTATTTTTTCCCCATGTTACGTTTATTGCGAGCTATTTAGCACATGATTGTTGATTAGATTAATTGTTTTTAAATGGCTGTACACTTAGCTTTGTATTGTAACTGTTTTGCTATTACGGACGTCACCGCCGTAACTTTGAATGTTAACTGATAGGACTTAGCTAGAAAAGTTAAATGTAAATGTGGAAATGGTACCACCATAACTTAGCTTTGCTTTGCTCCTTCACTTAAATGTAACTTCATATTAGCTTGATCATGTAACTTGTATTAGGGATTTTGCGTCGTACCATTTACCCAGCGTTGTTGCTGTTGCTCACTTATTGTGTATTAGATCTTTCGCGAGGGTTAATGTAACTTCATTGTTAGGGACTTGAACTTTTATTATCATTAACTTTTAGCTTGCGGATTAGCCGAATATAACCCTCCGAACTAGGATAGGGGTTTGTGGAAATCTACAATAAATTTTCACGGTGTTTTACATAAGCCTGGATGTTTAATTTCACAGTCTAGTTTTTGAGGTGAACCTTTCCTTAGGCCGTCTTTGACCATCGCAACCATGTACCACGCTCCCCGTGGACTATAGAACCTCGTGCCGCATTGGCCTATTTTTAGGAAGTTCACCTGATCCCCACGGCAAACTTTTAAAGGTCCGACGGGGGAGATGTTAGGAGAGTCATCGCGGTTGTTGGCTATCCCGACAGCTTTACCGGAGGACTTCTGAAGGTCACTCACAAATATGTGCCGTTGCCACCCGGCTGACGGTCACATTGATATATCTTCATGTTTATGTACGCCTATAATTCATGTTCGGGTGCTTGGAGCATCGTAAAATTAGGTATTTTAACAATGAGTCAATACACCAATCATTTTTAAAACTCTTCAACGCACTTCTCATAGAAGGGTGGGTATAAGGAACAACTTTTCAAAATACATGCTAAAATAGGGGGAAAATAAATATTATCATAGAAGGACGACCAAAGCATATGTTGCGCTTCTCAATGTGTGACACAAAACTAGGGAGTCTATAAAGGGTCTCCGAAATCCACATTTTATGACCCTTAAATTAACAGTGTCTGCGATATACCCAGAAAACTAACTTCGTTCTGATAAACTTACGAAGGAATTGCAACAGTAGCCCAATTGATAACGTCTGGTTATTAATACCGAAGACCGTTCGAAGGGCGGGAACTCCTGCTAGTAAGTACATACTGTATGTGTGACTTTCAAAATCCTGAGAGACACAAGAATAACATGGTGGCCGAGTGATTTTCAAATATTTGAAATGGCATCTCTGGCGATCTAATGATCCGAGAACAAAGAAACTAAAAACAGCGAATCTTAATGAGAGCTAAGTATAGATACGTCTCATGTTTAATTCAAGATGGCATCAGTTCGAAATTTTTAACTGCTTTTTTTAATTTCTCGTATTCTATCTTATGACGGGCTATTATAATGGTCATAATTTAATGGCAACAAATTCTGTAGCAGCTCACATTTCGTAAATCATGCAGTAGAACACTTTTGTTAAATCAACCTCCCCTTGCTCGTTAGAGAAATATACCTTCTCCCGGAAGGAGTCTTAATCACCGATACTGATGTTGTATATTCTATCACATCATTTCTCAATGTAATGGTGTTGGTGGAGATATAGGTCGTGTATCAATAGCTATTTAGTATACATCACATGGAAAATCCGTTTAATAGGCGGGAGAGTCATCAAAGGTAAAGACCAATACGATATATGAAAATAGACTGTTTAGTTCTTCGGCCAACGGCCTAGCCATGTTGAAACACCGGACCCCATGAGAATTCCGCAGTTAAGCAGCATTGGGCGTGTTCGAAACTTGGATGGTTTAACGGTTCTAGGAAACTGCGCGCTGTAGGCCAACATAAGGAGGAGCGGAAAGGCCCTGGCCACCCTACCGCAAGTTAACTCCGGGTGATGATTGCATCTTCGGAAGATCGGGCCCGCCTTCGGGCAGAATACTGATTAAATTTAAATTTAGTACTTCACGGAACTAGACCTGTAGTTATGGCTGTATCACGGAAGAATCAGTAGATATATACCGTATATGAAAATTTACGGACAGATGCTCTAAACCTAGTTGTTTTCTTTGCTTCAGAGCAGTGGTTATCGGAGCAGCTTGTTCTCAATATTGTAGACATTCCACAATTTCAGATAAGTCCACATATCAGATCTTTCTACACATTATTAGTAGGCAAACAGTGTCTTTGTATGTTGCAATTCTATCTTCTTACCATCATCTCACCAGAGTAGGTCATTTCTATACAGGGTCATCGAAAAAGGTCGCAGCAATTTCAAACAAGAAGTTCCGTGACGAGCTAAAGAGCCTTCTTTTCATGCCAAGGATTATTCTACAGTATATGAACCTATCTAGATTAATGATGAAATTAAGTTGGTAATATCGAAATGTCTAATTAGTTCGAAATATTCCTGGTATAATGTAGCCTAATAGAGCACTACAGTTGGCAGCCCCGGTGACTGAATATATTCTTAGTTCCATCTCTTAAGGTACAGAATACAAAATTTGGTTGAAGTCCAATGGACGTTACATGCAGTTAGACATTGGATCTATCAGCACGCGTAAAAGCATGTTGGCAACAATGTCATGCGTGTGCTGGTTAGAAATAATCGGAAATATTATGACATCTTGTTGTGCCAATTTTGGATGAAATCCATTTGTTAGTATAGAAGTTACATGTATTTTAAAATTGGACCTATCAGCAAGCATAGAATCATGTTGGCAGCACTGACTTATATTAATTACTTCAAATTAATCCAGAGTGTCAGGTACTATACGTGTGCATAGTTTAAAGCTGTCGGCTTGCATACTTTCCGATATATTGGTATTTAGATAAAATAATAGAGAGCAAAATTATTAACAGTTGGCAGCCCTGGTGCCTCTTAAGAACACGCTCAGTCACATCTGCTTATGTACACATATTACATACAAAATTTGGTTGAAATCCAATTAGGGTAAAAAATATAGACCGCATTTATTAACAGTTGGCAGCCCTGAATGCTCTTACGAATACTTATAGTCATATCTGTTATGTTACACATAGCACATACGAAATTTGGTTGAAATCCAACTGATAGTATAGAAGTTACATGTATTTAAAAATTGGTCCTATAAGCAGGCTTAGAATCATGTTGGTAAAACTGAATTATATACGTTACTCCAAATTAATCTAAAATGTCAGGTATTATACGTGTGCATAGTTTAAAGCTGTCGGCTTGCATACTTTCCGATATATTGGTATTTAGATAAAATAATAGAGAGCAAAATTATTAACAGTTGGCAGCCCTGGTGCCTCTTAAGAACACGCTCAGTCACATCCGTTTATGTACACATATTATATACAAACTTTGGTTGAAATCCAATTGATAGTGTAGAAGTTATAGGCATTTTAAAATTGGACCTATCAGAAGGCTTAAAATTATTTTGGCAGCACTTTCATGTATGGCCTCCTGGAAATTAAACTGAAATAGTGTTATCTACATGTGTGCCAATTTTGGAACAGCTCCCATGCATACCTTCCAAGATATCCAACATGGAGCTAAAATTTCTAGTGCGTATTTTCAGGAGTTGGTAGCACTGACATCATTTTCAAATATGGACGTTAGATATTCCGGTATACATCTTTACTCATACTAAGTTTGGTTTCGATTGCTGCAGCCATTTAGGAGTCGATAGGGGGGGACACACACACACAGCCAGGCAGACAGAAGGACAGACAGACAGACAAACACACATTTTCCCGGATCGATCTCATAAGTCTACTTTTTCCTCATTTTTGCAAAATGTGAAAAGTAGGCTAAAAATCATAGCACAGGAACTATTTGAGATATTAAAATGAGTATTTTTTTTAATTCACCAACTCAAAAAGATTTTTAGCCTATTTACAATTTTGAAACAAGATGTTCAGTAAAGAACATATAGCCTACTTTCTCCTAAATGCATGGGTACTGTTATAACTCATTGTCCTTTTCAAGGAGTGTGATTGAATTTTGGTTGTAGTAGCTTGTTGAAATACAACGTGCTATAGGGATATTAAACATGAATATGAGGTGCCCTTTGCTGGTGCTACCTCTGCACCAAATTTCGTTCAATTCGGTTTCACCGTGTTTGAATTGATAGGGGGAATCGATTTGCACACATACTTGGCCACCATCTGCAAACTATTGGGCTAATGTTCTTGCAGTTTGGTCAGAATATGTTTCCCACATAAACATATGGTGTTGCAAAATTTGGTAGAGACTAGATTATTAGGTTGGTCGTAATTACATTTTAGCTTTTAACATTTGGGTGGCCGCGATTAGGTTTCCGTCAAGATAGCGGTGATATAAAACATGACACTGAGGTGCCTTTGCTAGTGCTACATCTGTACCAAATTTCGTTCATTCGGTTCCACCGTGTTCGAATTAATAGGGGGAATCAATTTTGACATAAAGATGGCCACCATCCACAAACTATTAGGCTAATGACCTATTAGATTGGTCAAAGGATGCTCCCTCCATAAAGGTATGTTCTTGCAAAGTTTGGTAGAGATCGGATGGTTATGTTAGTCGTAATTTGATTTAAGATTTAAACATTTGTGTGGCCGCCATTACGTTTCTGTCAATATGGCGGCGATATTAATCATAACACTGATATGCCCTTTGCTAGTGCTATCTCTGTACCATATTTCGTTCCATTCGGTTTCACCGTGTTTGAATTAATAGGGGGAATCGATTCTGACACAAAGATGGCCGCCATCCGCAAACTATTAGGCGAATGACCTACTAGATTGTTCAAAGGATGCTCCCTCCATAAAGGTATGTAGTTGCAAAATTTGGTAGAGATCGGATGATTAGGTTAGTCCTAATTTGATTTAAGCTTTGAACATTCGTGTGGCCGCTATTACGTTTCAGTCAAGATGGCGGCGATATAAAACATGACACTGAGGTGCCCATTGCTAGTGCTACCTCTGTACCAAATTTCGTTCCATTCGGTTCCACCGTGTTCGAATAAATAGGGGGAATCAATTTTGACATAAAGATGGCCGCCATCCGCAAACTATTAGGCGAATGACCTACTAGATTGGTCAAAGGATGCTCCCTCCATAAGGGTATGTAGTTGCAAAATTTGGTAGAGATCGGATGATTAGGTTAGTCGTAATTTGATTTAAGCTTTGAACATTTGTGTGGCCGCCATTACGTTTCAGTCAAGATGGCGGCGATATTAATCATGGCACTGAGGTGCCTTCTGTTAGTACTACCTCTGTACAAAATTTCGTTCCATTCGGTTGCACTGTGTTCGAATTAATAGGGGAATCAATTTTGACATAAAGATGGCCACCATCCGCAAACTATTAAGCTAATAACCTATTAGATTGGTCAATGGATGTTCCCTCCATAAAGGTATGTTGTTGCAAAGTTTGGTAGAGTTCGGATGGTTATGTTAGTCGTAATTTAACTTAAGCTTTGAACATTTGTGTGGCCGTCATTACGTTTCTGTCAATATGGCGGCGATATAAAACATGACACTGTGATGCCCTTTGCTAGTGCTACCTCTGTACCAAATTTCGTTCCAATCGGTTTTCTCCATGTTTGAATTAATAGGGGGAATTGATTTTCACACAAAGATGTCCGCCATCCGCAAACTGTTAGGCTAATGACGTATACATTTGGTCAAAGGATGCTTCCTCTATAAGGGTATGTTGTTGCAAAATTTGGTAGATATCGGATGATTAGGTTAATCGTAATTTGATTTAAGCTTTGAACATTTGTGTGGCCGCAATTACGTTTCCGTCAAGATGGCGGCGATATAAAACATGACACTGAGGTGCCTTTTGTTAGTACTACCTCTGTACCAAATTTCGTTCCATTCGGTTGCACCGTGTTCGAATTAATAGGGGGAGTCGATTTTCACACAAAGATGGCCGCCATCCGCAAACTATTACGCTGATGACTTATTAGATTGGTCAAAGGATGCTCCTTCCATAAAGTTATGTATTTGCAAAATTTGGTAGAGATCGGATGTTTAGGTTAATCGTAATTTGAGTTAAGCTTTGAACATTTGTGAGGCCGCCATTACGTTTCAGTCAAGATGGCGGCGATATAAAACATGACACTGAGGTGTCCTTTGCTAGTGCTACCTCTGTACCAAATTTCGTTCCATTCGGTTCCACCGTGTTCGAATTAATAGGGGGAATCAATTTTGACATAACGATGGCCGCCATCCGCAAACTATTACGCTGATGACCTATTAGTTTGGTCAAAGGATGCTACCCCATAAAGGTATGTTGTTGCAAAATTTGGTAGAGATCGGATGATTAAGTTAGTCGTAATTTGATTTAAGCTTTGAACATTTGTGTGGCCGCCATTACGTTTCCGTCAAGATGGCGGCGATATTAAACATGGCACTGAGGTGCCTTCTGTTAGTACTATCTCTGTACAAAATTTCGTTCCATTCGGTTGCACCGTGTTCGAATTAATAGGGGAAATCGATTTTCACACAAAGATGGCCGCCATCCGCAAACTATTACGCTGGTGACCTATTGGTTTGGTCAAAGGATGCTCCCCCCATAAAGGTATGTTGTTGCAAAATTTGGTAGAGATCGGATGATTAGGTTAGTCGTAATTTGATTTAAGCTTTGAACATTTGTGTGGCCGCCATTACGTTTCCGTCAAGATGGCGGCGATATAAAACATGACACTGAGGTGTCCTTTGCTAGTACTACCTTTGTACCAAATTTCGTTCAATTCGCATTCACCGTGTTCGAATTGATAGGGGGGGACAGACATTCAGAGTACACACACTCACACACACACACACACACAGACACACACACACACACAGACTCACACACACACATACACACACACACACACAGACTCACACACACACATACACACACACAGACAGACACACTTTTTTCGCCCTGTGTTGATCTCATAAGTCTACTTTCATTTTTTGCAAAAATCGAAAGTAGGCTAAAAATAGGCTTATGAGATCACCTTTTGTACGTGTGTGTGTGCGTGTGTGTGTGTGATTCGTGTGTGTGTCCCCCCCTAATAAAATCTAAACGGCTGGAGCGATTTCAATGAAACTCGGAAAGTTCATAGCACTATTCCCGGCGACCTCGGCCGTGCCCTTCAAATTTTGTTACGACTCACCAATCCAACATGGCGGCTGTGCGAAATATTTCACCAACATTCAATATCTCCGAAACTATTACCGATATTACCCTGACATTTTCTCTGGTGATAGAGGGAACTACTATAAGTTCACTTATGTGACTTTTGAAAACCTGGTAACAACAAAACCAACATGGCGCCCAAGCGAATTTGCGACTTTTAAATAGACGTTTCTCGCGATTTGACCAACCAAACACAATGAAACTTGGTACAGTATATGTTTATATACATTGTAATGCACCGACATCTAAATTCGTTCAATTGTTTACATAATCACAAGATGGCGGATGTGCGAAATATTTCACCGGCATTCTATATCTCTGAAACTATTAGCGGTAAACCCCTGAAATTTTGTACGGAGATAAAGGGCACTACTGGAAGTCCATCTATAAGACTTTCAAAAACCGGTTAACTACAAAACGAAAATGGCGGCCAAGCGAATTTGAAAATTTTAAATAGACCTTTCTCGCGATTTAATGTTCCAAGCGCACTGAAACCTGGCACTGGAAATATTTATACACATTGTAATCCACTGGTATCTAATTTAGTTCAATTGTTTACATAACCTCAAGATGGCGGCAGTGCGAATTTTAAAATTAAGATTTTATTTATTGTGGTGCAGTCATGCGATCGAAGTGAAAGTTTGAATAATGAACCTACGCAATAATTTTCCTTTAATGGTACATGACTCTATGGCCTATACATTTAACAATCCAACATGGCGACCATTCGAAATATTTAGACGATACTGAATATCTACGAATCTATTTTAGCAATCAAACTGCATTTTTTAATGTTCATAGGGGCTATGAACTTAAGTTCACCTATAGGACTTTAAATAACCTTGTGATCACAAATCCAACATGGCGGTGACGCGAATTATAAATATTCACATGGACGTTTCTCGCAATTTAACCATCCGCGTGCAGTGAAACTTGGTACAGTAAATCCTTATACGACTGTTAATCCACTGGCATCTAATTTATTTCAATTGTTTCCATAACCTGGAGATGGCAGCTGTGAAAAATTTTTAACTCTCCTTGTTTTTTCTTGTGTCCTAACTGTGCGGATTGAAGTTTGAATACTACACGTTCACAATAATCTGCATGTAACAGTACATAACTCTAGGACCTACATATATAAAATCCAACATGGCGACCATCCGAAATATTTAGTCGGTTCTCAATATCTACGAATCTATTACAGCAATCAAACTGTAATTGTGTATGTTGATAGTGGCAATTAACATAAGTAGGATATATGAAAATAGGCTGTATAGTTCTTCGCGGAACTACTTGTTCTCATACCTGATAATGTTTCTATTTGCGCTTCCTTGGTTGCTCTGCAAACCCCCAGTCGATAGTCGATTTTGGCCCAAATGCGCTGGATTATCTCATTCGTAATAGGAACAACACCACCGGTGATGCGTTGCCTTGTTGCAGATCTCTGACCAGTTCACTGAATACAATGTTCTTTACGTATCCCCATAAAAATATAGTCTAGGGGGTGTCAAGTAAGTGCTTCTATAGGAGGTCATTGAATAGGACCGGCGTGGCAGTTTCCTGTCGCGCACTCATTCTGCGCATCGGCTGAAGGTTACTGGAGGAGCACAGTCACATCTAAAACTAAAACTCGATGAGCTTCTGATTAGTTTCCAGGTTGAATTATTAATTTATCTCACTTACAACGGGAGATATGATTTTTAAAAATTGCTGCAACCTTTTCCAATTCTGTAACCTTTTACAATTCTGGTTTAGGGCTTATTGCTGGGTAATATGTAATTGTGTAATCCCCCTTGTCAATATTTTGAAATGATGTGTAATACAATATTTTAAACGTACATGTTTCAATATGACAATGATATCTTCATCAGCGTTGATAGTTTAATAGAGTATCATGCTAAATTGATATGGATATCCTTGAGAAATTTTGAATTTAAAATAAAATGAAAAATTCACCTACAAATTAAATGTTACATTAGAAAGGAGTTACTAACAACTAGTTCCGTGAAGAACTAAATAGCCTATTTTCATATATCCTACTAATGTTAATTGCCTCTAACAACATACAAATTGTCAGTTTGATTGCTGTAATAGATTCGTAGATATTGAGAACCGTCTGAATATTCTGAATGGTCAACATGTTGGATTTTTATATTATAGGCCTTAGATTTATGTACTATTACATGAAGATTATTGTGTAGGTGTTTTATTCAAACTTCAATCGCATGATTAGGAGACAAGAAATAAAAGCGGGATTTTAAAATTTCGCTCAGCCGCCATCTTGTGGTTATGATAATAATTTAATGAATTAGATGCCGGTCGATTAAAATTTGTATAAGGATACACCGTATAAGGTTTCACTGCGCTCAGATGGTTAAAACCAAGAAACGCCCATTTGAATATTTAAATTTCGCGTCGCCGCCATGATGGATTTGTGCACGCCAGGTTAATGAACGTCCCATATGTGAACGTATGCTTATAGCATCTATACACTTACAAAATTCCAGTTTGATTGCTGTAGTAGATTAATTGATATTGAGAACCGTCTAAATATTTCGGATGGTCGCCATGTTGGATTTTAATATATGTAAGCCCTAGAGTTATGTACTATTAGGTGATGATTATTTTGTACGTTCTTTATGCAAATGTTGATTTCGACCGCATGATTAGAACACAAAAATAAAAAACTTAATTTTCGAAATTCGCACAGCCGCCATGTTGAGGTTATATAAAAATTGAACTAAATTAGATACCAGTGCATTACAATGTGTATAAACATTTGCTCTACGAAGTTTCATTGCGTTTGGATCATTAAATCGCGAGAAAAGTCTCTTTAAAACTTCCAACTTAGCTTGGCCGCCATGTTGGTTTTGTAGTTAACCGGTTTTTGAAAGGCTCATAGATGAACTTCCAGTAGTGCCCTTTATCTCCGTAAAAATGTCATGGTGATACCGGTAATAGTTTAAGAGATATTGAATGCCGGTGAAATATTTCGCACAGCCGCCATCTTGAGCTTATGTTAACAATTGAACGAAGTTAGATGTCGGTGCATTATAATGTATATAAACATACACTGTACCAAGTTTTATTGCGTTTGTTTGGTTGAATAGCGAGAAACGTCTATTTAAAGTCGTAACTTCGCTTGGCTACCATGTTGGTTTTGCAGTTACCAGGTTTTCAAAAGTTACATAAGCCTATAAGCCTTTTTTTTTTTTTTTTCAAAAATGAAAATAGGCTAAAATGTAGCTATGAATAATACTAGCGAAATGTATAAATGAAAATTTTAGAAATCTACCTTACGTAACTGCACAAGTCACACTCCTTTAATTTGGTTTACTAACGTAGTAGTAGAAGACGCAGCTGCCAGATGACTAATGAGATGAAAAACGTAGTAGTGGAAGTCGCCGCTACCAGGTGGATGAAGATATCATTGTCAAATGGAAACATGCACGTTTATAGTACATTATGCAACAAAACTATAATGGCTATAATTACGACACGAGTATGTTTATAAAACCAGACCAGTCATGTTACCATGGATAGGAATTAGAGGCGTACGTCGACGTAACATGATCCCGCCCTAAAACATGACTGAACCCCTTTGCTGTTGGTGGCGTTCCTGGATGAGGTTTCCAATGGAGTGTACCCATACAGTAGGAGCATTCGATAGTGGTGGCGAATGGGTGAGAGATTTCACGAGCCCTTCATCCTGGATCCAATCTTGCATCCTTTGACACAGCAGGCGAGAACGGTACCGCTGTGCCACGCAGCCAGTCAGAAGTACAGATTAGTAACGGCCGATCAGTACTAGTATAAATATTATTTTCATGACATAATAGTCGATAATTATCTTGTAAAGTAGGCTATATTCTCACATAACATACCAGCGAGCTAGGAAAAGACCTGAAAATGTTCGCTTAAGAAACGAAACAGGTTATCCCTCTAATCATATTTAAGTAGTGAAGTCAACCATCGAAGATAATTGTCGACCGATTGAAGAACATTTTAGCCTAGTTTTCACACATTGCAAAAATGATTAAAGAGTAGACTGTGAGATCACTGTCCTTCTGTCTGTCTGTCGATAATTTTACAAACTCATTTCGAGCAACCCATACGTTGCAGTGTTGCCAACGTAATTCTACGCGTGCTGATAGGTTCAATGTTTAACTGCTTCTAACTTCCATAACATTTAATGGATAACTTACATATTTTATATAAGATATTTCGTACGGGATATATTTGTGCGCATTTTCAGAGGCAGCAGACCTAACAACTGCCTAATAACTCTCTCTGAGCATTTGAGCCGTAGACTCTCAGTATATCAGAATCCATGGAAGGAATCTATTTTAAACAAACTACAATATTTCAGGTATATTTTGAACAAATCATAAATGCCAGTATTACCAACTTAATTTCGTCATTATATTAAATAAGTCTATATTTATCAATCATTGGTATGGATCTCAAATGTTAATAAAAATATGCTCTTTAGTACGTTACGGAACTACTTGTTACATGAAATTTTTACACAGAGAGGCAAGTGGTTAAACTTCCATACTATGGCCCCTGAAGTTAATTCCAAACGTTTCTTTACACAAAGCATCGCAAAGTTCTAGTCCTTACATCATTATCTGTGTAGTTCAGTTCACCGCACAGTGAACGGAAGTGAAAGCTGAACGGATTCACGACGTATGATTTGCACATTAGAGGAAGCAGATATGGATAATTAGTGGAACTAATTTGTAGGTGCTGTGGTAGACTGTTACACACACTGAACAAAGTGAAGCTACGAAGGAACGTAATTGGGGAAAAAGTGCGCATGGAACGTCATGTACAAACCTGTAGGGATCTTCAATGAGAAGCGAACTGTTTGGAATATGATGTAGAATCTGATTGATGTATTCCTACCCATTATGGGTACTGGCATATTAAAAGAGTACAGAGTACGTCAATATTTCCTCACCCCAGCCTGTCATAACAGTTCACAGAGACATTGATCACTAGCGCTCGGATGTTTAGGAAAAATCATATTTTTTCTTTGACTCTATTTTCATGCCCGATTTTGTTTCTGATTCAAGTCAAGTGATTATCGTCACAATACAGTGGTCTTTATTTGTCATATAAATGCATATTTTGAACATATTTTACCATTGGTCATAGTTTGAGCATTTTTTGGTAAGAACGTCATATTTCGGTAGTTTGATGGCAGCTGTAAGTGTGCAATCATCCTCAACTTACTGAATGGGAACTAGTGTTTACAGAAATAGACTGTAAATAACCACTTAAACATGTATATTCAGAAAATTAATATGAAAATACGAATAAAAATGTAGTTAGCAATTTAATTTCGAAGGGATTGTCACTTGGATTTATAATTAAAATAAACGGCCATATTTAAATGTCATTTTCCGGTCATATTTTTCATTTTGAGTAATATTTCGTCATATTTCTTGCATATTCGGGCTATTTTTAACGTCTTTTAAACATCTGAGCCATATTGATCACATTTATTTATTAATTAATTTATTTTATTTGTTTATTTGTTTGTTTATTTATGTTTTATTTTTATTTATTTGTTTGTTTATTTATTTTATTAATTGTTTATTCAGCCTATTATTAATTTATTTGTTTATTTATCTATTATTTATTTTATTTGTTTGTATATTTTATATACTGTATATGTATTTATTTGTTTAGCCTATTAATTAATTTATTTATTTATTTATTTGTGAAGCCTCCGTGGCTTAGGCGGCAGCATGCCGGCCTCTCACCGCTGGGTCCGTGGTTCAAATCCCGGTCACTCCATGTGAGATCTGTGCTGGACAGAACGGAGGCAGACAGGTTTTTCTCCGGGTACTCCGGTTTTCCCTGTCAACATTTCATTCCAGCAACACTCTCCACTATCATTTCATTTCATCTGTCATTCATTTAATCATTGCCCCAGAGGAGTGCGTCAGGCCTCGGCTGCCGGCACAGTCCATATCCTCGCCGCTAGATGGGGGCTTCATTCATTCCATTCCTGACCCGGTCGGAGACTGGAAGCAGGCTGTGGATTTTCATTTATTTATTTGTTTGCTCAGCCTATTTATTTATGTAATTACATATGTATTACTATTATTATCGTACATTCCATTTTAAGAGAGCGTGTGAACTTAACGATTTTCATGACAACCCAGTCTTGCGGCGACGTTCTTCCCCAAATCCTCTTAATTCGTGCAACATGTTCTTTCTTCCTTTCGTCCGTCCACGTTTTACCTGGCATCTTTGGTAGCTGTTGTTTATCAAATTTATGCATCATTATGGTTTTCCTAAATTCAACCCGATCATACATGTCGTGCATATCGTGATGTTTGTTTAATTATTTATTGATTTGTTTGATCAGCCTATTTATTTACTTATGTAATTATATATTATGATTTGTTTGTTTGTCTGTTTGATCAGCCTATTAATAAATCTATTCACTTATTAATTTATTTATTTATAATTCACTAATTGGGTAACTTGGACCCACTATATGGCCATTCTACCGTAAGTAAACTCTGACTCAGGATCTTCCTTTTGAAGGTGCAAACCGAATTCTTCTCTATTTTCTTCTTTTCCTCCTCCTCCTCCTTCTTCTTCTTCTTACCCATTTTCTTCTTCTTCTTCTTCCTCCTACTGTTTTTCTTATTATTATTCTCATTCATTTTCACCGTCCTCGTCTCAATCAATTATTATTGTGTACATATTCAAACCACATTCCCTGTTCTTTTCTTTTGTATATTCACTTTGCGAATATGGAGAGGTACAGACAACAATGCATCTGTATCAGTGCTTATGCTGCCCTGATTCTTGCAGTGAGGAGGAGTTGTTTAAGGCACAAGAAAATGGTATAGCAGTTGCTCGTTTCTGGGCAAAGACAGTTTGATTAAAAATATAGATGTATAATTCCAAGTTTTTCCTTTGCTTTTGTATGTACAATATTGTTTATCTGCCTCTGATTGGAGTAAATGAATAAATAAATAAATAAATAAAGACCACACTTACTGTCTGAGTAATAAAACTGGAAACACAAGTAACCATTACAAAATACGGTAGGCTTCCTCCCTCCATCATCCGTTAATTATAGTTTATTCAGTATAAAATATGTCTTGCACGCACGAGCCAGATGGTACTCCACTTAGAACCACCTGCTGGTTGCAAGGAAAGTGACACTTAATGTCGCAATATAAGTTAACTGTAATCGCCCACTGCAATGTACTTGGCAAGTCCCGCCTTATTGCAAGGTCTTGCCAATAAGGCACATGCATATTCGGGCGAAAGGCATTAATGGGGAGTGGTAGAATGTTATTGATCCGTGGTGTATTAAGGCGAGATAGGTTTGTGTACCGTACTTTAGAGTTTGGTGATATATTGTTAATGTAAACCCCCACGGTGTGCCAGCCATATGGAACGCATTTTCAGAGGTCCCCTGGGAGGCTTTTAATGAAGATAAGTAGCCTACACATCGTCAAACGCAAGTAGAGTAGCGCTCGTTAAATCCTCCATTCTCGTAGTTTTGGTACAACACCGTTTGACACAAAAGACAGCATCAGCTTTGACAGATTCCAAGAGTTGTTGATGATTCATTTTGTCGATTGCAACATCGTGATTACTTAGCCCTGTATGGTTGCGTGTGTATAAATTCTGTCATCAGATTTCAGATTTTCTCCACTTTTGCAGTCACAAGTTGCATCGTCCGTGATTTTTACGGACCTTGTTCAATGATGTTCATACCTTTCTCAGAAAATTGAAGCCAGGCGATTCTCTGCAGGGAGCAGACTTCTATCAAGAAGAATAAATATATTGGAAGGTATATTAATCAAATTTAAAATCAGTAATTACCGATAGGCTTCAGCTCAGTTAGAACAAAATATCAATACTCTATATGAAATAAACTCTGCAAGGATATCGTCAACAGTGTCTTGGACAAGATTCCTTTCCATAAACTGTATGACATGTTTTACTCTCCGTTATTGCACACTCCTAAAATTACTTAGCTTAATAATAATAATCAGATATTTAATATGCTAGTTATTACGTAATATCATTATAATAGGACATTAACAAGAATTTAAACTTGAAAGGCGGGAGAAGTAGTATAATTGTAATAACTTATTGTTTTCAATAAATTTAAGATGAAAGAAAAACAAATGCGATTAAACCCAGATGGTCTGGTTTTGATGCAGTCCATTCTTCATACTACTGTAGGTCTTGTCAGTAGTGAAATCAGTACAAAATAATAAAAACAACTACTCACTGTCATCCCACACACACTCCACCTCAATCACACCATCTCATCACATACCATCAATCCATCTTTCAAGTATTATCGAATTCAAAATATCATCTCATTTCATATATACTATTCTTTTCTCCTCTTTCTCTCTCTTCTACAACACCGCCCGCTTCTCATCTCCACAATCATCATCAATTACTCCCATCTCATTAAAACGTCGTCATCCATTTCTTCCAGCACATTCATAACAAACAAAAATACAACAATTTCAAAATTACATAAACTCTCAAAATTAAAATCACAACATTTTCTAAATTTCCAACTTAAAAACCTAATAAATTTCAAAAAAATATCTAAAAATTCCAAAACTTTAGACTCCACAAATTACAAAATATACTAAAAAAAAACCAAACTTCAAAATTTAAACACTTTAACCTTAGCCAAGAAGTCATACCATTTCTCCTTCTCAAACGTTCACAATTCACCACCACCCTTCTCATATATCTCTCAACCTCCCAAACAATCCCCTCCTCTGGCCCAAGAGATGGTGCCACCATCTATGGGGGCCCGCCCACACTTCTTGGGTGGGAATGAAATGACCCTTTATTATGTTATGTAGTGAAATACGATGAAAAGTGCTGCTCCCCCAGCTTCCATGGAGGATTTCTGGATTACAATCGCACCTTCTTTTGAGAATCACAGTCCTGGTGTATGCGCAATTGGGAATTACTGCGACATTTCCACCGTACTTTTATTATGATAATGATATTGAGATTTGGCTCGTCTGTACTGGCAACACTGCCATTGACTTGCTAAATTTGGCCTTCTTCTAGCTCAACCTTGATATTTCCCCTCGCCGTGGGAGAAAGCAAAGCCGAACAGAGCGAAGCCAGGGAAAGTGTTTCAGTAATTAAAACAAAAGGGCAACCCGCGCGTGGCGCAGTGGTCTGCTGGAACTAACTGTCGGCTACTGTACAAGGAAGTAGCCGTGTGCATACCAAGACACTCATGACGTATTCAACAATGAGACTGGCAATTTTATGACTGAATGGTACTTACGCAAGAGTAACAGTTTTATTGCACTACAACTGCCAAGATTACCAATTTGTTAGCACGCTAAGGCATGAGCCCAAGCAATTACGTTCTACTGAGAAAACATTTTTTTAAGGTGTGTTCAAATGAAAAGGTACGAAACGATACTGTGGGTACAATTTATTCGTTATTCAAAAGTAATCACCACAGGCCTGTGCACAGGTGTCCCATTGCTTCACTAGCCGCAGGATTCCCTGTTCCCAGAAGTCTTGTGGTTGTGACAGGAGACAATCCTGTACGGTGTACTTTAGTTCGTCGTCCAATTGGAAACATTTAATTTATTTATTTAATTTATGAAAAAATGGTCCAGCACCTATTTACTTATTTTTAAGCTGATTTTTTTCCGCTGAGTTTCATACTTCTCGCCTATGTCGTTTAAGAGATACACTCTCTGTTAGGAATCCTTCAACCCCCACTTTTCACCCCTTTCACCTGATAATATACACCATATCGAAAAACCCTTAGACATATGTCTGCTTATTGTTAATATTTAGTTTATATGCCGAGTATCACATCCACAAATGAAACCACTCGTGAGATATTGTTATTCAATGACATGCAGGTTTAACCCCCTTAACACCCCTTTAGAACCTGAATATTCGAAAATCGTTCCTTAGTGGACGGTTTTGAAATACAACGAACATATCCCAAAAATGTCATGTTTCTCACTTCAATAATTTTGGCTGGGCGATGATGAGTGAGTGAGTCAGGACATTTTCTTTCATTTTTTCTCTCCAGAATTTCACCCCTTCCCATGAACCCCTTAAATTGGATTTATAAAAAAACTCTCTCGAGCACCTATTTACTTATTTTGAAGTAATTTTTCCCAGAGTTTGATGAGTGAGTGAGTCAGTCAATCAGTTAGGACACTTTCCTTCCTGTTTTTTTTTCCAGAATTTTACCCCTCCGCATGGGCCCCTTAAATTGAATTTATGGAAAAACGGTTGAGCACCTATTTACTTATTTTTTAAGCTGATTTTTTCCCGCTGAGTTTCAAACACCTCGCATATGTCGTTTACGAGATACACGCTCCGTTACGAATCCTTCAACCCCCACTTTTCATCCCTTTAACCTCATAATATACACCATATCGAAAAACCCTCAGACACGTGTCTTCTTATTTTTTATGATGAGTTTAAATGCCGAGTATCACATCCCCCAATGAAACCAATCGGGAGATATTGTTATTCAATGGTCTAGCCCCTTAAGACCCCTTTAGAATCTGAATATCCAAAAATCCCTCCTTAGTGGCCGTTTTCTACTTACAACGAACATATCCCCAAAATTTCATGTTTCTAACTTTAATAGTTTTGGCTGGGCGATGATGAGTCAATCAATCAGTCAGTCAGTCAGTCAGTCAGGACACTTTGTTTTATAAAATAGGTACTGTCGATTCTGAAATTCAACACAGGATAAGCGTACTGGGGCATCCTTTGCAAGACTAAGATCTAGATTTTTTGACAACCATGATGTCAATGCTTCAACGATGATCCTTGTGTACAACTCATTTGTAGTTCCCACCTTTTTTTATGGATCTGAATCTTGGACATACTGTAATTAGTTCTTTTCGTGTGATATAAATCTTTCCGGGAGGGCGCCAATTCATAGATAGAATAGCCTACTGTGAATGAATATTCTTTTAATACAGACACGAGAACTCATTCATCTCAGGAATGGTGTGTTTATAACACCAACCGGGACACTACAGTAAACAAGGCAGCTTAATATTATACTGCAACATAACAATAAATCATTGGAATGCTACTTACTATTTAGTGGTATTAAGGGATGTATATTTACATGGTTCCTGTAATGTAGTCACAATGATATAATTTCCAACTTATATCATTAGTCTTTATATCCTTTATTAATATTTTACTGCCGTGGAAGAGCAATAGATGAAGCCGTAATACTACCACTAATACGACATATTAAATAAGACAGATTAAACAAGTATATTCTCCTTCGCGTCTTTTAGGTAGATTTCATTAGAAAGCTAACTATTGCAATGGGTACCATGTTTCGACTTCCGGAAAATTTCGACATATCTTCGCGCTTCACATCCCCCAGACCCCAAAACCACCGTCAGTTCAAAAGTTTATATATAATTTATGTATATATGTATCTATCTATATATATATATATATATATCAGTTTCTTGTGGACACGATAACTGCCGTAATTTTGCACCAATCACTTTGAATTTTTTACATAACATGTATCCCTATAACATCTCGGTCGAGTTCGTTAATGGGCAAAATCGGTCGAAGGGGGTGAAAATGGGGGGGCTTTTTTCGAAAAAGTGAAATTTCGCTATAACTCTCTTAATACGTGAAATATCGAATCCATTCAAAGTTCATAATATGTGTCGGATAAGTGCCAAAAATGTATGTCAAATAAGTTTTTTGATAGCACCAACCATTGACCAAAGGGGTGGAAAAAAGTGGGTTTTTCGGGAAACATTAATCATATCTCTCTTAATAGGCACAATATCAAAACCGTACAAAATGGAAAATATTCCCCTAATAATTACCTAAAACTTTTGTCTGAAAGAAATTTTGATATGACCCACCATTACGCCAAGGGATGAGAAAAATGATTTCGGAATTTTAAAAAATGCCAAGTGCCATCAGAGGTTACCATAACAACGCTTTTAAATTGATAAGGGATGATCTATCAGAGGTTGCCAAGACAACGCCATTGACGAGATCACATTCATTTTTAGCCTACTTTTCACACTTTTCAAAAATAAGGAAAAAGTTGACTTATAAGATATATCCGGGAAAATGTGTCTGTCCTTCTGTCTGCCTGTCCTTCTGTCTGTCTGGCTGTGTGTGTGTGTCCCCACCCCCACCCCCCCCCCCTATCAACTCCTAAACGGCTGCAGCAATCGAAACCAAATTTAGTATGAGTAAAGATGTATACCGGAATATCTCAGGCCCATATTTGAAAAAGATGCCAGTGCTACCAATTGCTAAAAAAACCGCACTAGAAATTTGAGCTCCATGTTGGATATCTTGGAAGGTATACATGGGAGCTATTCTAAAATTGGCACACATGCAGATAATACTATTTCAGTTTAATTTCCAGGTGGCCATACATGACAGCGTTGCCAAAATAATTTTAAGCCTTCTGATAAATCCAATTTTTAAATGCATATAACTTCTACACTATCAATGGATTTCAACCAAATTTTGTATGTAATATGTGTACATAAACATATATGACTGAGTGTATTCTTAAGAGCCACCAGGGCTGCCAACTGTTAATAATTGCTCTCTATTTTGTATCCAAATATATCAGAAAGTATGCAAGCCGACAGCTTTAAACTATGCATACGTAAATTACCCGACATTTTACATTAATTTGGAGTAACTTATATACGTCAGTTCTACCAACATGATTCTAAGCCTGCTGATAGGACCAATTTTTAAATACATGTAACTTCTATACCAACAAATGGATTTCATCCAAAATTGGCCCAAAAATATATAATATTTCAGATTATTTCTGACCAGCACTCCCATGACATTGTTGCCAACATGCTTTTACGTGTACTAATAGATCCAATGTCTAAATCCATGTAACGTCCTTTGGACTTCAACCACATTTTGTATTCTGTACCTTAGGAGATGGAACTAAGAATATATTCAGTCACCAGAGCTGCCAACTGTATTGCTCTATTAGGCTACATTATGCCTAGTATACCTTATTTCGAACTAATTAAGACATTTCGATATTACCCACTTAATTTCGTCATTATTCTAGATAGGTTCATATACTGTAGATTAATCTATGGCATGAATCTTAATTTTTAAGAAAAGTAGGCTCTTTAGTTCGTCACGGAACTTCTTGTTCCATCTGACTATGAGGGAAGCGGCTAACTGGTAGCATGCTGAACTTCTTTGCCCAAGGTGCTGGTTCAAAGCCGGCCAAAGTCGCCGGATTTTCTAAGAGCGCTAAAAATCCGTCAGCATGCTTTCCTTCGGAGGGAAGTTACAACGTTCGTTGCAAGTTGCTGGTTGCGGTGGCATCTAGCAGCCAAGTTCACAGCTAGGTGTCTTTGACGTTAGTATTTGGTACAAAATTAGGTACTACTCCTTAAAATTGACCGTCTGCAGACCTTACCTGAATTACAGACTAATACAGTCATCACAAATATCACCGTTTATCAGACAGATTCTACACACACCCAATGTACACTGGGTTACATGACCACCTTGTCGCAGCTCCTAAACTGAGGAACCAACCAACATCTCTGCGGGAGATAAAATTTTGCGTGAAGAAGTAACAAACTGTTAGATAGTTACACATTAGTTCCAAACCTTGCATAAGGACAGTGTGATCACTAGTATAACAAGAAGTTCCGTGACGAACTAAAGAGCCTACTTTTCTTAAAATTTAAGATTCATGCCAATCTATATAGACCTATCTAGAAAAATAGCGAAATTAAGTTGGTAATATCGAAATTTCTAATTAGTTCGAAATATACCTGTAGCCTAATAGAACACTACTGTTGGCAGCCCTGGTGACTGAATATATTCTTAGTTCCATCTCTTAAGATACAGAATACAATATTTGGTTGAAGTCCAATGGATAGCATGGATGTTACATTCAGTTAGACATTGGATCTATCAGCGCGCGTAAAATCATGTTGGCAACAATGTCACGCATGCGTTGGTCAGAAATAATTTAAAATATTATGATATCTTGCTGTGCCAATTTTGGATGAAATCCATTTGTTAGTATAGAAATTACATGTATTTGAAAATTGGACCTATCAACAGGCTTAGAGTTATGTTGGCAGCACTGACGTTTATTAGTTTCTCATAATTAATCTAGAATGTTAGGTAATATACTTGTGCAAAGTTTGAAGCTGTTGGCTTACATACTTTCTGATATATTAATATTTGGGTAAAAAATAGAGACATCATTTATTAACAGTTGGCAGCCCTGGTTGCTCTTAAGAATATGCATAGTCATATCAGTTATGGTACGTATAGCACATAGGAAATTTGGTTGAAATCCAATTGATATTATAGAAGTTACATGTATTTAAAAATTGGTCTTATCATCAGTCTTAGAATCATGTTGGTAGCACTGATGTACATAAGTTACTCCAAATTAATTTAGAATGTTAGGTACTGTACGTGTTCATAGTTTAAAGCTGTCGGCTTGCATTATTTCTGATATATTGGTATTTGGATAAAAGAATAGAGATAACATTTATTGACAGTTGGCAGCCCTGGTGGCTCGTACGAATACGCCTAGTCATATCTGTTTATGTACACATATTACATACAAAATTTGGTTGAAATCCAATTGATAGTATAGAAGTTATATGCATTTAAAATTAGACTTATCAGCAGGCTTAGAATCATTTTGGCAACACTGCCATGCATGGCCTCCTGGAAATTTAACTGAAATATTATTATCTATACGTGTGCCAATTTTGAAATAGCTCCCATTCATACCTTCCAAGATATCCAACATGGAGCTCAAATTTCAATTGCGATTTTTCAGCAGTTGGTAGCACTGACATCATTTTCAAATATGGCCGTGAGATATTCAGGTATAGATCTTTACTCCTACCAAATTTCGTTTGGATTCCTGAAGCCGTTTAGGAGTTGATAGGGGGGGGACAGACAGAAGGACAGACAGACAGACAGAAGGACAGACAGACAGACAGACAGACACACATTTGCCCGATCTCATAAGACTACTTTTTCCTCATTTTTGCAAAATGTGAAAAGTAGGCTAAAAATTAACCCCAAATGACAAGAAGGTTACCATCCCTATAAGACAGTAAAATGTTAAAAGTATGCATAGAAAGGCGAAAAAATGTTAACTAACCTCCAATTGTACGATACTTTCTCGCAATAAATGAGGTCTGATGCTCCTACGAAAACCTGCATATTTTGCCTATTATAGCCTATCCCCTAGTTTGCCCGGTGAAATCTACCTCCGCCTTCCGGCGTGCCGAGAGGAATTTTTTTTCATACAATCACATTTCTTTTATAATCTGCAATAACCTCCAATCACTTTTTATTTATCAATGTTCAACTCTCATTGTCTAAACGCATCTCTGCAATCGTCAGAGTTGACACTCTCGTTTCACTAGTTCAAGTTTCATCCACTCAAGCGCACCAACGCCATCTCCAAAGAACACTAATCATTTTTATATAAACGAATCACGGCCTATATGGTCTCAGTAAACGTTACAATACTATAGAAGACACCTCGAACAGCTGGAGCAATGTCATCAGCGATGCTTGAGGAGAATTCTTCATGTGACATCTCAAAACAGACGTACAAACACCATCATTCTTGAAGAAGCACAGACTACTAGTATTGAAGATATGACTATAAAACGTCAGCTGAAATGGACAGGACACGTAATCCGCATGCCCAATAATCGCATTCACAAACAGCTGTTTTGCTCTGAGTTAACAGAAGGTAAACGATGTGTGGGGGGGTCAGCGGGACCAATTCAGTTAGAAGAAATGGAAGGAACGTGAATGCCCCACCTGGAACTGCCTGTTATCACTGCGGCAAATTGTGTGCCTCCCGCAATGGGCTGTATAGTCACCTTCGAACTCACCAATGAAGATACATTCTGGATTGGAAGGCTAACCTACTCGATACGAGTGTTTGCTATGATGATACTAGGTCAGTTGCATCATCTACCAGGTCTTTCCAACAGGCGGCCCGCTGAGTGATTTCTACTGGTCCGCCATGGAAAGCAAGAAAAATTAAATTTAAATAATTCAAAGAAATCCTATGCTTGGTGAGTTCCAGTTAGATCATGTTGCTATAGCACGACAACATCATATTGATGTACAGAACGTAAAGGTATTACGAGGAGCCAACATAGACTCTGATCACTACCTTTCACTTGTCAAGATTAATTTACAACCCTTTAGGAAACAACCAAATCTTCAAAGTAGTCATAAGATACCCAGGTTGAACACTCTGCGACTGCGCGATGAGGATTGTGACATTCAGAACACCCTTAGTAAGAATAGAGAGAAAGACGGATGGCCTGCCTTACAAAAGGCCTTGTTGGAGGCCGCTCAGGAAACTATCCCTGAATCATCAACCAAAGGCAAACACCCATGGTGGGATGCAAATTGTGATGAGGTTATAGAAGAAAGGCGTATAACCTGGATTAGGTGGAACTAATAAAAAAATGAAGCTAATTATGAAGCCTTCCTCCTGCAAAGGAATGCTACAGCTAACACCATCCGCAGAGCCAAGAGGGATTTCCTCAGGAGTCTAATGCAACAGGCTGAAAATGATTTTCAGAGAAACAACTCAAGAGATTTGTACGAGGGACTTAAGAAGCAAACGGCCCAGTATACAGCTCCTACCCTCATCCTCCGCGGGCCGGATGGTAAACTTCAACTAAACGATAAAGACTGCACTAAAACTCTTGCAGATTACTTCCAGAAGCTACTAAACGCAGAGGAACCTAATGAAAATCTTATTTTCCATGATCCTCCGCACAGGAACCCTGATTCTCAACCGCCTACAAGAGAAGAAATAATGAACATCATTTCGAATGGTCTCAAAAACAACAAGGCTCCAGGTGAAGACGGCATAGTAGCCGAGATGTGGAAACATGCAGATGACCAGTCCTTACAGAAGATCTATCAAATCATAAAGGACATATGGGCAACAGAGTCCCTACCCGAAGGTTGGACGTCTGCTGTGATTTAGCCCCTCCACAAGAATGGAAGTAAGACAGACCTCAACAATTATAGGGGTATTTCCTTTTTACAAATTACCTACAAGATCCTCTATGTAGCCTTGCTAAATAGAGTCACTGCACAGCTAGACTCAGAATAAGGTGAATACTAGGCTGGTTTCCGTATGACTAGATCATGTCCAGAACAGATACACAATCTTAAGACTGTTCTCACCTACACGAACTGAGGTGGCCATTCATGGGTGGTGGTTCTAGTAGATTTTCAGAAAGCTTATGACTCTGTGGATAGAGATACCCTTTTCTTCATACTACGGGAATTTGGTCTGGACGGGAAGACCCTAAGATTAGTCCAAGCCACTCTGAGAAACACGACGTCCAAGGTCAGATTCAGAGGTGAACTATCCGAAAGCTTTCCAATCAGAACAGGAGTTAGACAGGGTGATGGTCTCTCCTGTATTCTCTTCAACTGCGTACTGGAAAAAGATCATTAGGGAATGGAGAACGATGCTACCACCGGGATCTGGACTGAAGCTTGGTTACAAGAGAGACAACCTCTTCGTCTCTTGCCTAGCCTTTGCTGATGACCTCATTCTACTGGCAAATAACATAGAGGAGGCTACCTACAACCTACAGAGTCTTTATAGTGTAGCAGTTAAGACTGGTTTGAAGATGAACATCCAGAAGACTGAATTTATGAACAATATCAAAGAGGCCCCTTCTAATATTCCTCTCACAGACACTACCATACGAAAGGTACCTGCAGTTAAGTACTTGGGAGAGATTTCTGCGAATCAGAGCAAGAACCTAGCCATAGATGCCAGATGTACCAAGTTTGAAAGGGCTTATCATTCCTGTCGTAGTATCTATTCATCTAAGTGCCTTTCCAAGAACCTGAAACTCAGACACTATAACTCCGTCGTCAAGCCATCTGTTCTATATGATTCTGAGTGCCTTGTAATGACCAGAAAGGGTCCACTCAGAAAACAGGAGTTAAAAGAGAGGAAGATCCTGAGGAGGGTATTAGGTCCAATTAGAGAGGAAGGAGGCATTTACAGAATCCGTCATAATGTTGAATTGTATGAACACCAGGAGGACATCATCATGTTTATAAGGAAAAGACGCCTGACCTTTTATGGACACTTGGCACGTCTGGATTCTGAAAGACTCGCCAAAAGGATATCCACAGTAACAGGAAGAGGCAAGGCTTCTAAGAAAAAATGGATTGCGTCAGTTAAGTCAGATATGGAACAACTATACAATATATCCCACTGGAACAAACTTGTGACCGTCTGATGTTCCGTCAGGTCATCCGACAGGGCGTTTTCCCAACGTCCCTTACAAGTAAGAAGACTACAGGAGCTAAGTGGACAGAAGAAAGAAGACTGACTCACAGTCAGAAAATGAGGGACTATTGGAAGAAGAAGAAGAAGAAGAAGAAGAAGAAGAAGAAGAAGAAGAAGAAGAAGAAGAAGTCAACAACTTTACCGAAGAGTAGATACGAGCCCCGTGGTCCTAAGTAGGCCTAAACGATAAAGAAAGAAAGAAAGAAAGAAAGAAAGAAAGAAAGAAAGAAAGAAAGAAAGAAATGTATTCTAAATATTTCTCTTACAAGTTAAACCCATTCTCATTTTCAAATTTGCCGCTTTTATAAAGACAGAATACGTCATATAATCTTTGAGATTACCACAAACCTGTTGCCTCAACGGCAAGAGTGGACGGAACTGTTTTGTTTTACCATGGTGGACCTAAAAAAAGCCAATTATATTAATTTGCAATGTAGTGTAAGTATTTGTGAGAGCACATTCGGTGAAATGACTACAATCAAATGCAAGAACAGATGTAGTTTGAAGGACGAAGCAAACCTTGAAAACCTGCTGCTCATTTCTCGCACCAGTTATAAACCTAAACATGCGGAATGTATGGAGAACAGGACCTGCCACTTTTCACACTAAACTACTTGTCTATGAAAGAGGCTGCGTTAGAATCAAGGGCAAACGGACTTGGCACAACAGCAAAATGGTTGCTAGTGCTCCAAGTTATGCTGGAATGTTATAAGAAAGAGTAAAATCTTTGATTTCAATTTTTCTCTGAAACTTCTTTCTAGTTATAAAATTTCCCTGTTTTTGTTGTTGAAATTTTCAACATTAAAGCTGAAAGTTTTGGATGTAATTCCCCCGTATATGTGTTATACGATAGCCTCCGTGGCTTCGGCGGCAGCACGCCGGCCTCTCACCGCTGGGTCCGTGGTTCAAATCCCGGTCACTCCCTGTGAGATCTGTGCTGGACACAACGGAGGCAGACAGGTTTTTCTCCGGGTACTCCGGTTTTCCCTGTCAAAATTTCATTCCAGCAACACTCTCCACTATCATTTCATTTCATCTGTCATTCATTTAATCATTGCCCCAGAGGAGTGCGTCAGGCCTCGGCAGCCGGCACAGTTCATATCCTCGCCGTAAGATGGGGGCTTCATTCATTCCATTCCTGACCCGGTCGGAGACTGGAAGCAGGCTGTGGATTTTCATTTTTCATGTGTTATACGAGGGTGGAGCCAAAAGAGACCGGACTGAGAGCGTGCTGCCATTCATGGACGTAGTAGAGAGTTCTCCCGCTAGATGGGTTAATAGAGATCGGCACGCAACAACTGCCCATGCGGCGTCAGTTTGTACGTGACCGTTTGATCGTTCTCGTATACTGTTCTCGTGTACCGCCTGCGAAGTCGTTATGGCAGATTTAAAAGAACGCCGTGGTGATAGGAAACCTCTTTAACACGCCTGCCATAATGACTGCATTATGGCAGGCGTGTATATAGCCGCATTGCTCAAGTGTTGAAGAGGTTGCCTGTCACGACGGCGTTCGACGTTGGACCGAGTCATCTCACCATATTCAAAGCGCCCGAACGACTCAAACACTTGTGTACGGCTCACAGCATCGTCCTTGAAAGCCTGTTGAAGCATTTGGTAGGCTTCTGTTGTCGTTTTTTCAAGCAGAAACCCCAATTTAAAACACACTGTTCTTATAAATCTGCCATAACATCTTCAAAAGCGAAACTCAAGAACAGTAAGAGAAAACAACACTACGATCAAACGTTCACATACAAACTGACGCTGTCTGGGCAGTTGTTTCGTGAAGACCTCTTAACCCAATCTAGCGGGAGAACTCTCTACTACGTCCACGTATGGCAGCGCGCTCTCAGTCCGGTTTCTTTTGTGTCCACCCTCGTATTTCAACTCGTCCGTTTTTCAAAATGTACTTAAGTTACATTTTTCCAAATGGAAATGTTCATGAAAGTGCTGTTAAAATTATGCAATACTGAATATATTAATGAAAATTCAAAAATACATTTATTTTAAAACAACACGTGTCAAAGTAAGGAGAGAGTTTTGAAAAACATCCCTGAAGAAATTAGATTAGTTTGTGATAATAATTTCTTAGAGAAAGGTAGACTGCATAAAAAGTTGAAATTAGCATAGGCAAAATAGGACATTATGAAGTCCCTTAAAACAACAATTATCATCATCATCATCATCATCATCATCATTATATTCATCATTATCATTAGCATCAACATTATTATCATCATCATTATCACAATTACCATTAACATTATCATAAATAGAATTATCATCATCGTCGTTATCATCATTAGCATCATCTTCATCATCATCATTCTCATCATCATCATCAGATCTGTATTTAGGTCTCCTGGAATCCATTGTCGGTATATAACCTTTCAAGTGTACTGTGTTCCTCACTCAAAAAATATTAAGGTATAATTTGCGAATGTATTGTATGTTAATGGTTAATTTTTTAGCCTACTTTCGATTTTTGCAAAAAATGAAAGTAGACTTATGAGATCAACACAGGGCGAAAAAAGTGTGTCTGTCTGTGTGTGTGTGTGTGTATGTGTGTGTGTGAGTCTGTGTGTGTGTGTGTGTGTATGTGTGTGAGTCTGTGTGTGTCTGTGTGTGTGAGTGTGTGTACTCTGAATGTCTGTCCCCCCCCTATCAATTCGAACACGGTGAATGCGAATTGAACGAAATTTGGTACAAAGGTAGCACTAGCAAAGGACACCTCAGTGTCATGTTTTATATCGCCGCCATCTTTACTAAAACTGAATGGCGGCCACTCAAACGTTCAAAACGTAAAATCAAATAACGACTAACCAAAACATCCGATCTCTACCAAATTTGGTAACAACATACCTTCGTATAGGATGCGTCTTGTGACCAAACTACAAGGTCGTCCGCCATACCATTTCAGGATGGCGGCCGTGCGAATTATGCAAACTTTATAATCCATATCATGGGACCCACCAGTTCCGATTATCGAGCCGAGAATCGTTTTAACTGTTCTAAAGGAAGAGGCACGTTCGAAATTAAAAGTTTATTTTGTAATACTATAGTGCAGACGTGATTTTAAAAAGCTGAGCTGATTCAGTAATAAGACAAGATGGCAGCGGATATCTTGTGCCTGACTTATATTTCACTAATTTGAGTATTGCATGCAATATAGCGTATTGATACAAATAAATAAACTTTGTATGAAATGCTTTATATATAAATAATATACTCCAGTGATGAAATCGTTTAGTATAAATCATTATTTGCTAACAAGTTCTATGTAAGTCATTTTATATAGAACGCTATTCGTTGACACAATTAGCTCAGTGGTAGAGCGTTAGCCTATCGCTCAAATGCCTATGGTTCAAACCCGTTCAGAGCTAGGTTTTTTGCTTGAAATGTTATATGTTTATTGTTTTGTAATGACTCAGATGTTTTAAAATTAAGCGTTATATTGTGCATATTATGGTGTAAAATATATATTTAATTAAAACATAATTCGCCAGCAGATTTACTCGAGACATCTAGCTGCCAAAAAGGTAACTGCACGTCGACCTACTTATTAACTTCCAGATTTTATTGAAAAGTTTCTTCTTCTGGCCGCTAGAATGCACTCGCTCTGTTAGGATTATATTGTTCGATATTTCACCACTAGATGCCACGACTAGTCTACGTGGGGCTCCATTGATTACTATACCATTGACATTCTATGCGCATCGAATTTGAAGAATGACAAGATGATACTACGATGCATTTTTACTTTTTATTTTAAAGGGTTTGTAACAGCCTATTTTGCGTTACTTGAAAATGTTATTTGAAGTAAAGAACAAAACGATTTCACATAGTAGTTTGTATACACACGTCTCTGTAGGGTCATGGAAAGATTTGTTAATTCAATTAGGGTTTTCGATTCCCGGTCAATGCATGTGAGATTTTCGAAGTGAAATACCATGTCCTGTGTTTCGGATTCCACGTAAAAAGGAGGTCCCGTGGCTCATAATCACAAGATTCACGGTCACGTAAAACTACAATCTTCCTTCCTTTTTTTTCAATTAGGGTTGTGAAAGCCATGCACTACCAGACGTGTAAAGACATGCCTCAACTCAAAGTTGGATGTTGCCCACGGCAGGTCGTATATGTAATAATAATAATAATAATAATAATAATAATAATAATAATAATGTTATTGGTTGTACATCCCTTTTAACTACTGCTGCTTTTAGAGACACCGGGGTGCCGGAATTCTGGCCCGAAGGGGATCTTTAACGTGCCAGTAAATGTACTGACACGGCTCCCTCGCATTTGTGCACCCTCAAATGCCAGCTGACTGCGCCAGGATATGAACCTGCAACCTAGGGCCCAGCAAGCGAGAACGTTACCGCTGAGCCACGCAGCCAGTCCGGTTGATTATGTCTCCAGATCCATAACATTCTTGATATACTTCTTATCTTTCTTTCTTTCTTTCTTTCTTTCTTTCTTTCTTTCTTCAATGATGGTAGCAGTTTTTATCTAGGTTGTGGCGTTTGGTAGAGGTAAATCGTTTCTAAGGTCTTCAACAAAGAATAGTTCTATTATACTCTTTGATAATAACAACGAGTTATAACTATACTCATACATTTAGGAGAAAGTAGGCTATATGTTCTTTACAGAACATCTTGTTGTACTTCAGATGTTACCAACAATAAGTTGATGAAACAAAGAATTTCATAATGGAGCATACAAAATTACTTGGAACTGATACAATAAAAGAACTATATCAACAAAGGCAAAATTAAGACATTATAACACAGTCGTTAAAAGAGAAGCTCTATATACATCTGAAACTGTTATAACTGGTGGCAAATCTCGAATAAAAATGTTCAAAAAGCAAGAAAGGAAAATTCTCAGGAAAATCTTAGGACCAAAGTGTGAAAATGGAATTTGGATGAAAAAGAAATCACATGAAATGTGTCAAGTTATAGATGAAATAGAGATACCATAAAGAATCGGTGGCTACAGTTTTAAATTTTCAACCTAGCCTTATCAATGAAAATTCAAAACAAATGGCTAAAAGTATTCAGTGAAGACATAAATTAAATTGCCCGTCGTGAAGAAACTATTTAAAACAGAACAAAATTCAGAATTTTCATCACAAACACACATTTTATGAAAATATTGGATGTACAGAATAGCGTGAAAGGGAACACAGCGAGAGGGTGAATAGATCTGGGGAAGGGAAGAAGAAAAAGTGCTAATAAGTTCAAACGCGTTCCTTAGTTGGCACAACGAATCAAAATAATAATAATAACCAATATTTTAACAGCACCTAGCATGCTTGGCTGTCACCTCGGAGATACGTTTTCTATTCCCGGCTCTAAAATGGAATGGAATTCTGGTCTGAGGGCTGGAACGGAGTACAGTGAGCCTCGTGAGGCAAAATTGAGAAGAGGTGGGTTCCATTCCCACCTTAGTTATCCTAGAAGTGCTTTACCAAACTTTTCCCACTTCTATTCCAAGAAATTGTCGGGATCGTTCGTAATGGTAGGCCACAGCCACCTCCTTCTCAATCCTCACTAGAATTACAAATACACACACGCTTATACAGTTATCGGACAGAATTCCACAGTCGCCCGAGTACATGGGGCTAAAATGGTTACGAAGTCCAAGCCCCTCAAATGAAACAACAACAACAATTATTATATATGTTATACACAGTTACAGGATGTGAAAACAATCTCCAATAAGGTCTCAGTTCTTCGTTTGTTTTATAATTATTATTACCTTTTCTTTCCACGTACCTCGTTTTGCCCATTCATAGAGCGTATTGGAACTTGTTAGTTGACTTGATGCCTTTTACCTTCTTCTTCTTCTCCCAAAATCTCTTCATGAAATCATTGTGTTGCTTCATGCACTTTTCTGTCCATCTTGTACCAGTCCTGCTGCTAGATTTCACCCTAACTGTGTGCTTTTTCCAGAGGTTCTGAAGATTTCTCGTTTTTTCATGATGTTCTCTCCGATGTTCATCTCATTCACCCCCCCCCCCCCCCCTTTTTCCTCCAACCAATTTATCCTCAAATTTCTTGTATTAATTATATTGAATAATCTTTTTGTTAGTCTATAGTATTATTATTATTATTATTATAATATATTATTATTATTATTATTATTATTATTATTATTATTATTATTATTATTATTTGATACAGCCACCTATTGACTGCAAATACACAACAATCGTTTAGGTTTTCTTCCTTAAGGTGCTTCTTCCTTGTCGTTTAGCTTCCTCCCAAAGATCTTTCAGCCTCTGGCTCCTTCTCAATCGTTCTGCTGAAAGCGTGGGTCTTTCTTTGGGGGGATCCTTCACACCTGAAATTTTGGTTCTGAATCTTGTCCTGTCCCAGACGTCGGACGGTCCAATGTTTTCCCTTTATAAGTCCTGATAGACTTCCTGAAGCCATGGAGATTGCACATTCCATTTCTCCTGAAGTTTGAGAATTTTGTTAGCCAATCTTTCAGTCCCCAATCATTTCGTATGTCCATAGAACATCTCATGCCGACAAAAATCCGTTCAAACTTGTCATAGAGTTCTTGGGTTGACCTCAGTTTAAATTTGTATCCATCTCCAGGTAGCTTCTTTGGACCTAGAATTTTCCGGAAGATCTACCTTTCCTTTTTCTCAATTTCAACGGTTTTCATGATTGATAAGGTTTCTGCCGCATAGAGGCACTCTGGCGTCACTACTGTGCAATAATGCCTGTACTTGGCTTGATATGAGAGGGATTTGGACTTCTATGTGTTGCTGACCTGAATTATCTACAATGTTTGTCTCTCTTCTTCATATTTCAAAATCCCTAAAGATAAGTATACTTCCACAGGATGTTTTAGCATGTTAGACTTTAAACATTGCGTCACTCCTTTCTTAATATATGCAGTTATTACTACAAATTTCCTCTGACCTAGCGGTGTTGGGATGTTGCGGAACTCAGTGTCTGCATAGCTTTTATTCACCTGCTTCTTAAGATGGAGTGACACAGTTGCGTAAAGGACGGAGAGGAACACATTAGGATATAATATATTGGTGTTTATATTTATGATGCAGTCTTAATGAACACTTTCCTCTGTATGAAAGTAGATACTATCACTGAAATTTTACATCTTAATGACACTGATATTAGAGCAATTTTAGTAATATTGTGGTTCTTATTCCGATTATGCATAATTTTTTTTAAAGATTCTGAAGCCTACATTCAAATCATCATTTTGAACAGTATCCAATATTTCAAGAAATAAATAATAATAATAATAATACATATATTTTCATTTGAGACTGTTTTGCCTTTCAGTGTCCAGTCTGGTCTGCAAGCCTCTGTTTGCGAACAAGTCATCGTCATGATCCCCTATTAGCAGCTAGCACTCCTTGGCTTCTACACCTCTCACTTAGACATCGTTCATCACTGAAACTGACCCTCGCCTTCTAGGTCTACCTATGTTTCTCTTACCCTCTACAGCCGACCTCATTAACCTGTTAGGTAATCTATCCTCCCCTCCCCCCTCCCCACTCATCACATAACCCCACCATCTGAGTTGGCTCATACGAACAGCTTCATCTAGCATGTTCATTTCTAATTTAGACTTGATCTCTTCATTAAAAGTACCCTCCGGACATTGCTCCCATCTATTTCTCCCAGCAATCAATCGTGTTTCTGGCATTTTACTTACCTCTAGCTTATGCATATGATACCCTGAATCTACCCAGCTCTCACTTCCACACAGCAAGCTCGATCTAAATACTGAGTGATGTACGGAGAGTTTCGTCGCTACATTAACTTCTTTCTTGCAGAATACTGTAGATCGCAACTGAGGACTCACTGCATTGGCTATTCTGCACCTTTACTCTATTTATTTCCCCATACCACCATCCTGAGAGAACATACAGCCTGAGTATTTAAAATGTTCCACCTGCTCCAACTTAGTTCCTCCTACCTGACATTTCCTTGTGTTTCTGCCCAAAATATATAACCTTCGTTTTTGAAATGCTTATATTCATACCATATTCCCTACAATTCTGTTCAAGTTCTAACATGTTGTCAATAATAATAATAATAATAATAATAATAATAATAATAATAATAATATTAATAATAATAGTGATATTGGGATCTCATATGTCTGTGTATGAAACTTGTTTACGTGGTTGCCTAGGAATTGCTGGTATAGGTTAGGTTAACATTACCACAAATATTCCGTTTAAAATAGTTTAATCTATGCCCTGTATTGTGTGTTTATTACTCCGTTTACTTAATTAGTCCAATTGGGCCCCTATAACAGATATTAATTGTGTAATGTCGTTTATTTCGTTAGAAACAGGGGTTAGGATTGAGTTAAATGACATAAGTTGGATCACGTATTTACAAAGAATCTGCGTCGATCAGTCAAAATAAGACACTAGCATTCACAGGAGCGTTGTAAACCTTGCCATAGGTATCAAAGGCGATACCCAGGCAATACCTGGCTGAAGGTATAAAAAGCACACAGGAAAGGCAATAATAGTAATTTGCTTTAAGAAATGTCACTGCCTGTGATAAGGCAGGTTACCTCTAGAACCACCGCTAGAGGTGACATTACGCAAACCGGTGGCAGTGGGATGACAAGCTGCTGTCCACCCACCAGTAGGCCCGAAGAAGCTCCAGCAGCTCAAGACGATATTGGCGGTACACAAAATCTCGAGTCTCGCACCGCACCTGACGGCAGTGCCTTTGTAATAAATACAACCACTCTCGCAGGTAAGCCCAGAAAACGCATGAAATGGGAAACTCATATGAATGAATATATCATGCGGGCATATTATCGAATAACTCGTCTTGAAACAGATATAACAAACTATCGCCAAGCACTGCATGCGGCTTTCAAGCAGCAGTATCCTCTGTTTAGCATCACTGAGCAACGAGTCGCGGATCAAAGAAGAGCAATTGTAAAGAATCATTTAGTTCCCGACCCTGTTCTGGATCGAATCAGACAGGAGATATCTCATGAACTATATCCCTCAGCTGCAAGTGGTGAAACTAGCCAAATAAATACTGATAATGAGGTCTCCATGAATGAATCGACTCACGTAAATGAACCTCATAATGGGGAAACAAGCCATCATTCCAAGATCCAAGACGAATTTAATTCAGCTCTGCTTGAATATGCAGGTACTGACCCTACCCAACGTCCAATACTTCCGAGGCAGCAGTCTTCCCGCAAGTTTGCCATGGTGTTGAAAGAACTGAACGAAACCGTAATTCCCTACTATTTAGAAGAGCACCAATCTTTCATGGAGGTTCATACTGCTATCTATTGTGCAGCACTAGCTGCAGTACGAATTAATGGGGGTAGGCCACGCCCTCCAAACCAACAGTCTGCTGCAAGGAAACCCAGTGATCCACCATGGGCAAAACGTTTAAAACAACGCATTGAACAACTACGCCAGAATGTGAACAGACTGCAACAGTATAAGAATGGAGTGAGAAGTAGACGTCTGAACAACCGCATACGAAGGATCATGATGGACTCCTCACTAGAAAAATTTCAGGTCCCAGAGGACGCAGTGATAACAGAAGTACTTGATACTTATAAACAAAAACTTGCAGCCCTCTCTAAGCGTCTTAAAAGATACCAGAACACTACCGAACGGAAGAAACAGAACAATGACTTCAAGAGAAATGAGAGAAAGTTCTATGAAGACCTGAAAAAGACACCACAAGTTCAGAATGATTCTCCAGAAGGACCCAGTGTGGAGAGTGTTACCGACTACTGGTCATCAATATGGTCTAGGCCGGAAGAACACAACAATGAAGCTCCCTGGTTTAAGGAAACAGAGAATGCTACCAGACGAATAAATCAAATGGCACATACAGACGTTGATGTTGAGGAACTACGCCAGGTCATCAGCAGCCTACATAATTAGAAAGCACCTGAAATTGACCGAATCCATAATTACTACTATAAAAGGCTTGCATGTACCCACCGTTTACTGGCTATTCACATACAATGGTTTTTGGAAAATCCTGCTGCATTTCCAGTTTTCCTAGCCTGAGGGTTAACCTATCTCAAGCCAAAGGACTCTAAAATCACAAACCCGTCTAAATATCGCCCCATCACCTGCTTGCCAAACTTTCATAAGATCATTACATCCATTATTGCAAATCGAATTCGTGCGCATTGTGAGGAAAACGCCATTCTCGCAGAGGAGCAAAAGGGTTGCAGAAGGAATTCTCAAGGATGTAAGGAACAGCTCACTATTGATGCCGTGGTATTAAAGCAGGCCTGTCATAGATCACGAAACCTTTATGCCTGCTTTATTGATTACCAAAAAGCTTTCGATTCCGTGCCTCATACATGGCTTATACAGAGCTTGGAGATTTACAAGGTCAGCCCTATCATAGTGAACTTCCTGAAGTGCGCAATGGTTTCTTGGAGCACTGCCCTCCAACTTACAGTGGGTGGCACTCGTTTAACATCTTCATTAATACCGATTCGCCGAGGAATTTTCCAAGGAGACTCGCTAAGCCCACTCTGGTTTTGTCTGGCATTGAATCCTCTCTCGCAAATCCTGAACAGTAGCAACTACGGATTTAGTATTAAGGGTAATCGTGGTGAAGCGTACAAGATGAACCATCTTCTTTACATGGATTACATTAAACTGTATGCATCAACTAAAGTGCACCTGCAATATCTCATCTCTATCACTCAGAGCTTTTCTTCAGATATCCATATGCAGTTTGGTTTTGATAAGTGCAGAACACAGACTGTTATTAGAGGCTCGCACTCTGCACAAGGAATACCTGTTGGAGAGGGACAGAGAAGTATTCAGCCGTTGGAGGAAGGCGCATTGTAGAAATATCTTGGGTTCGCCCAGAGTACCCGTCTCAGACATGGTGATATCAAGAAGAACATAACTGAGCAGTATACCTCATGACTTCGCAGTGTTCTCTCTTCAAAACTTAGCGCTAAACATATCATTAAGGCAGTTAACACATTTGCAATGCCCGTAGTTACATACTCCTTTGGTATAATCAGGTGGACTCAAACTGAACTGCACGATCTGCAACGAAAAACATCGGTGCTTTTATCACGCCATCGTATGCACCATCCGAAATCAGCAACAGAGCGCCTGACTCTACCTCGATCTGAAGGTGGTAGAGGACTGATAGACATCGTGAACCTTCTTACAAAACAAGTGACAACTCTGCGTGCATTTTTCCACAACAAAGGAGAAACATCCCCTCTCCATCACACTGTATCTTCAGCTGATGATAATTACACACCGCTCCATCTGTCATCTTTAGATCCACCAGTAAATGAAATGAAAACCACTGAATACAAGATTGGGAACTGGAAACAGAAGGCGCTTCATGGGAAGATTCCACATGAGTTGGACCAGCCTCACATCGACAAGCTAGCGTCGCACGCATGGTTGACCCACTCGGTCCTCATTCCGGAAACAGAGGGATTTGTTGTAGCTATCCAAGACCAAGTTGTTGCTACTCGAAGCTATCGGAAATTTATCATAAAAGATCCAACAACAGAGATTGAGAAGTGTCGCCGCTGTGGCAAATGTAGTGAGACCATTCAACACGTTATATCAGGTTGTTCCCACCTTGCCAACACTGAGTACACACATCGACACGATCAAGTTGCCAACATTATCCACCAGAAACTGGCCTTGAAGTACAAACTTCTTCAAAGCTCCGTCCCCTATTGGAAATACACACCATCTGCAGTACTCGAAAATGCCACACTCAAGCTCTATTGGGACAGAGGAGTTGTGACAGATGTCGCAGTCAGTAACAACCGGCCAGATATCATTGTCATCAATAAAGTGCACAAAGAGGCATTACTGATAGATATCGCATGTCCCAACACTCAAAACATCCAAACAACAGCTGCTACTAAAATATCTAAGTACACAGAGCTGGCAATTGAGATAAAGCAGATGTGGAAACTTGATTCGGTGACTACCATCCCAATAATTGTATCGTGTACTGGTGTTATACCGAAAACTCTCCACAGTAGTCTATCAATATTGAATTGCACCCGCATATATATATTGAGCTTCAGAAGGCAGTTCTGTTAAACACATGCCATATTGTTAGGAAGTTCCTTGGTGACAGTGCCCTGGCCGAATACTCAGCAAAGCTCGATGATCCAGATGGGAATTTAGCTCATCCTACAAATGAAGGAGACTCGTGAAGACTGCGGGCACGACATGGATGTGAAGTCTCTGAACGGTGTAATCGTAATTATCTCAGTACAGATGGTTCCTTGCTAAGGCCGAACCAGGCTGTAACAGAAAATGTAGCCGGTATTTGCCGTGATAATGTTGTCAAACAATAAACTATAATAATAATAATAATAATACTAATAATAACAAAAGTTCTTTAAATCACTTTTCTTCCCATTTTGGCTTCAGCCACGGATTCTGCGAGGGATCATGCTTCTACCGTCACATAGACTGTGTCTGGGAGCAGAACACACTTTGTTAGCAGATACAACTGGGGAGGTTGACAGGCCGATTGCCTAGGTGACCACTAATTTGGGTCTAATTAGGGAAGGCTCAGGAAAGGGATTTTGTAAGGAAGTCGGCCGTGGACCCGTTGAAAGGAAATGACCCGGCAATTTCCTGGTGGTGAAAATGGGAAACCACGAAAACAATTTTCAGGACGGCCGAGGTGGAATTCGAACCCACTCTCTCCCGATGCTAGCGAGGCACCAGCTAGCGCGTTAGCGCTCACGGCCACCGTGGTCGTTCCCAACTTTATGTTCATTTTGTAATATCAATGGAATTCCGGTCGTTAGAAGAGGCACCCCTAGACCGTGCCCAACTTGGAATAAGCATAAATCCTGGCAAAAGGTCACTAATCCCTGAGCTGATTTATCGAATAGCTCAATAGAGCTTGTATTGGCGAGGGCTACTGTGGGTAGAAAGTTCCGGTAAGTTACCTGCCTGCCTTTCTCACGACATCCCTGGTCCGCTGGGAAGTAAGCGAGCAACATTTTATTGGTGTTACATCACAATTACGACATTCGCTGCGCCTGAAGGTTGAGAGCCATTCGCTTATATAAACCGGTGCTGAGAAACCCCAGTGGGGGATCATTTAATTACAGTCGATAAATACAAGCAGCCGTCTTGTTCAGTAGCAACCCGTTGAGAAAACTTACCAATAAATCAGCAACTCCCTTCAAGGCGTCATTACAGTAGGTTTTATTTTGTTTGTGCTCAGCGATTTGCTAAAAACCTGCTGAAGGATAATTTCAATAATTCGTTTAAATCACTTATCATCCTTGCTTTGCTTTACCCTTTGACTTTGCGACAGGGATCATTCTTCTACCGTTGCAAGGACAGTGTCTAACACACCTCTTTTCCAGTTCTCCCTCACGAGGTTGAGTGTAATCTACTCCGTTCAAGCCCTCAGACCACAATTAAGTTTCTTGGCAGAACCGAGATTTGAACCCGGACCTCCACGGTGACAGCCAAGAATACTATTCACTGTGCCATGAACTAGACGTAATAATCAAATAGAGTCCCTGATTGTTGTTTACCTAGATCAGTGGTTGTTAGCTGGTGGTCCGCGGACCACAGGTGGTCCGCGAGTGCCTCGGGAGTGGTCCGCGGGAGAAAAGGGTCCACCAGCACGTATAAAAAAGTGGGCAATAAATGGGGATTTCGAAAACGATGCGCATTGAACGAGAATCATTCGAATGTATTCGCGGCAATGACTATCAGGTTTTGAATTGTAATATCTTTAAAATAAGTGTTATTGAGGATGGGTTACAACTGATAAGGTGTATTGGGGGGAGGGGGTGGTCCGTACATGATTCAATTTCAGGCTGAGAGGTCCGCAGACTTCTACGGGTTCAGAACCACTGACCTAGATGAATACGGGTACTGTTGTAAGTCTATGGGGTTGGAGATGGGTCAGATGAAATTCTATGTCGCAGATGGCTGGTGCACATTATATCCTTGTATCTTCGAGGTAGTTGTTGTGGTAAGTTATAGTCGTGAGAATAGAAGCATTGGTATTAACTGCTTCGTTTTTACTTATTCCGGAACCGGATCTGTGAAGCATTAACTATCAAATGTAAGAGTGTGGAAAAGAAACTACCGTGACTTGAAAGATTTATCCAGACAAAACAGTCACACCATCGATGAATTCATCTGCTGTAATACATTGATAATTCGATGTGCTAAGCATGATCATATAATAATCGTGGAATGCACCTCTTTTCTATCTTCAGAATCGTGATCCGCAATTTGAACGGATGCAGATCTTATGGAACACTTGCATTTTATAAGGAACCTGCTGCAGTTTCCGCAAAGGATGCTGCAATATATTAAATGGGTCAAAGAGACAAAAAGTAAGAATATTCATTCCATGATTGTGCCAGTTATAAATCTTGTATATCTACCCCTTATTATTCCCGTTTTTTCCAACGGGGTCGGGGATGAGATGCGATGGAATTCTTTGTGGCGATGGTTTTTACGGCCGGATGCCCTTCCTGACGCCAACCACATGAGAGGAGTTAATGAGAGATGAAATGAATGACGGTGAATGAAACTGGGCAAGGATGTGGAAGGAAGCGGCCGTGGCCTGTCAGAAGGTACCGTCCCAGCATTTGCCTGGTGTTGAAAATGGGAAACCACGGAAAACCATTTCAAGGACGGCCGACGGTGGGGCTCGAACCCACGCGTCTACCGAGTCAGCAGAGAGCTTGGCCCCATGACCTAATGCTGCGCTTTAGCCAGCGTAGCCACTACTGTCGGTCCAGTTATAAATCTTGTACAACAATTTTACAAATTTTGAAAAAAAAAACACGCACTTCTTTGCTACCAGAAGCAAAATTCCAAATTTTTAAGAATTCAACTATTTTATCCAGTTTTAAAATTTTTCCCTTGTTTTCAACTGCCCTTCGCCGTTTCTCTTATATCTCCCATGTATTGTATTAGACGACTATACCAGATGAATAAGCTGCCCCTAATAATATTCTTTTATGCAGCCCAACTAGCGATGTTATCAGGAAGGTCGATATTTCTTTGCTTGCATCCCGTATGGTACTAATGCACCGCAAGCAAATCCTGCAAACGATACTGAACAATCTTACTTTATCCTCGATGTGACTACAGACTAATAAGATGGAAAAATATCATTGTTCAGTATCGTTTGTGGGATATCCTTGCAGTCCATACGGGATGCAGGCAGAGGAATATCGACCTTTCTGATAACAAGCGTTAGTTGGGCTGCATAAAACAATAATAATAGGCGCAGCTAATTCACCTGGTATGGTGAGTTCGTAAATGTAATTATTTAAACCCTGATAAACACTAAAACAACGCGGTGATCAAACATTTCATCCAAGCGCAATTAAACTTTGTTTGAAGCTAAATGTTGTTCAATTATTTTCAAGAATTCAAGATGGCTTTGTGAAATTTTTAAAGTGATACTTTATCTAATGAACTACTACTATATTCTTTTTCTGCCGGAACATAAATCATATCTTATTTTTAATAATTCGAAGATCGCGCGCTTGCCCCGATTTCATGGACGAATTCCGCTAACTCGTTATATAATGATCCTATCTCAATGAAGCGTGGTATAGTGGACCGGTACAAGAGTTCAAACATACATGTATAGAATCTGCAACTTACTTCCCATAAAAGATATCACACATGTCAAATCCACAAACATTAAATCTCCTCATTCGTCATTGACTGACACGATCACTGTGAAAAATAGCTTGCCACGGAGGGTGAGTGGTTAGCGTGCCAGTCTACTAACCCGAAGCTTGCAGGTTCGCTCCTGGCCGTGGTAAGTGATTTTTTTGAAAGGCGGAAAAAATACGACATGCATGTCATACGATGTTGGCGTGTCAAAGAACCCATTTGAATTCAGTAGGCCGTGCTCATAATGGCAAAATTAATCACGGAAGTTTCCGCCAACACAAAGTTCCACATTTCTCTACTAGAAAGCGCTATAGTGTTCAAGGAGCTTAGATATCTAACCTCCTTGACTTTCATAGTGCTTCAAGGAACAACGAAATTCGACATGAAAGCTACCCTCTGGGTGTCAAATTACAAAGCTTGCACCCGGCCCCCGAGGTCATACGATATTATTATTATTATTATTATTATTATTATTATTATTATTACCGTGAAAAATGGCTTAGAAGACCCATACTATAATCTTAACCTACAGGTACTAAATTTATTGCTTTGTTTTTGCAAATTATAGATGGCACACATGTCAATTCCTATACTCTAAATGACCAATAATGGTCGCTGACAGCTGTCAAAGCTAGCATGTGGGGAAATGCTGCGTTGCCACTGAGGCAGATCATGACTTATAACATTCCAAGAGGCATGCAGGAAGACACAAATACTGGGGAAGTTAACCCCCTGCCGGGCGGTCGAATGACCATGACGAGTGAAGACACAGTAAAACACTGAGTCAAACCATGTGCTCACTGCTGTGTCGGCATAAATTGCAACATTGCTCGCTGTTGCTATGGAGACCGCTACCCCTCTCGTCTCCACTCCTCACCTCACCCTTCAAGCGGGTGACAGCTTTCACCGTTAATCTTTTGTAAATCAGAGTATAAGATTGAATCCCTCGAGCTCGTCATGGAGTGATCCGATCTCTGCGAAGCTTGATTTAATAGACCGATACTGTAGTCTAAGCCTGTAGGTGTAAAATCTATAACTTAGTTGACATAAATCATAAATGGTGTGAATATACTGATACGAAATTAATCATATTTAAATTGGGTCCTTGTTGACAACTACAGTAATTCAATTAAATACCAATGGCATGTTGTTATAGTTGTTGTTGTTGTTGTTTGAGTCTGCAGTTCTCCATGCTTCCCTGTTCTGAGCTAATCGTTTCATCCTTACATAGCTACTACACCCTACATCCGAGGCAATCTGTTTAACATATTCTAACCTTGGTCTACCCCTACAGTTTTTTTCCTCGACCCTTCCATCTATAACTAAGTTTGCTATTCCTGGGTGTCCTACCAACCTATCTTTTCTCTTCATTAGCAGTCACCAGAAACATATCTCCTCTCCCACTCGTCTTAATACCTCTTCATTGGTAACCCCATCTGATCATCATTATCCTGTAACACCGCATTCCAAACGCTTCAATTCTCCTCCTTTCTGCTGCTCCAACAGTCCAGATTTCACTTCCATAAAGTGCCACGCTCCAGACAAAGGCCTTCAAAAATGACTTCCTAATACCTAAATCTATATTCGATGTCAACAGATTCCTTTTCTATAGAAATGCTTTCCTTGCCTGTGCTAACCTACTTTTTATATCCTCTTTGCTTCGTCCAACACTGGCTATTTAAATGTAATTATGAATAGAGAGGTGCATATCCTCGGGAAGAGCAATACGGCAGTAGTTTCCTGTAGCTTTCTGCCGTGCAGCAGAACGCAGTGTAGCCACTAGTTGGCTAATATTATCTTATTATATAATACGCTAGGGTGTATGTTTTACAAAACTCAAGATCCTCAACCAAGGGGAGTTAGAAGGTGTGGTTTGTACCAAAATCTTCAAGATCGTCTCAATGGTACAGGAAAAATCTTGTATTTCTTGAAAAGTCAATGGAAATATATTTATTGGTTTATAAAGTGCTTTTAAAAAATAAACAAGACGATAGCCCCTGCAGAACTGTATCGCGTACAGCCCACATAGCACTAGAGCCGGGTGGGTAGTCTGTACACATGGGGCGCACACAACCCAATATGCGAGATTTCTCGCACGGGTCCGCCAGTTATTAGTATTGCCGCCTGTAAGACAAGTAAAAAGAATTGATTTATTCTGAAAGGCTGGTACTACCCTTCAGAATAAAGTAATAAAGCAATTATACAAACAAAAATGCTAACATTCTACTAACAAACAAATCCTAAAATTCTAATCAATGATGTGAATATAAATTTCTCAAAGATGGAGAAAGAACTTGCCCCGTCTGAAACTAAAGCTGCTAATGGTTCTAGTTGGTTATCGTCATGTGACTTTGGACTTAATTTCCAGTTATTGAGGTTTGCTGATGTTAGTTATCTTGAACAACAGCTTTACTTTACGACGGGGCAAGTTTTTGCATCATAGCCTAATAAGAAATTTTCGCTATCTTAAGGTTGTATTTTTAAGTTGATTGTTCAAAATCACTGCAACGTTTCGATACCAAGTTATGAGTTTATTATTTTAGCACTATATTTTATCACAGTGAAGGACATAAAGGAGAAGCTTAGACAATGACATGGATAAGCTATTGAAATGTAGGGAGAGTTTCAATATGTAAAGGACTGGTGGAATATACGAAGCAGGTTATATTAGTTATTCACGGAACTGCTTGTTTCTTCTGTTTGTGAAGACACAATTTGTCGTATGCACAATATACGCCATACTACTATAGTTCAGTTAACTTCCTGTTGGCTGGGCTGACACTTAAACGTCGAACACTGTGAATACACACACAAAACGTATTGTTAGCGTTACATGGAGAATAATAAATGGACTGATAGAGCATCAATTGAAAAAGTTCTGAAGCTTGTCTGTGAAAATAGGTAGAACCCTGCACGGATAAACAAAACGTTATCCGCATCCGCCCCGCATCCGCCCCGCATCCGCACGACTGTTATCCGCATCCGCCCCACATTCGCACGACTGTTATCCGCATCCTCCCCGCATCCGCACAACTGTTATCCGCATCTGCCCCGCATCCGCACAACTTTTTTCCGTATTCTCACGTTTGCTATCAGAATCGACTGGCATTACAATAATATTTTAATTAGATAAAGCATAAATTACTGAACCAACATATTTAGACATTTGAGGAAAAAATCGTTCCCTTAGGCTTTGTATGTCATTTGCTATGTTTAAAATGAATGTTGTACAGCCAGAATTGTAACCTTTTCCTGTCCGGAGTGTTAATTATGCTTAATGACATAATTTGAATGAGATTAGCTTAAATCATTGTCTTACATTTGTCATGAAAAAAAAAACATACTGGAAAAATATGATATGTCATAATAAACATCTGGATCCTAGTAATGATATTAATCCGAAACAAGTTCGTATTGTATTCTAAAAACTATCTGCAAATTTTCTCAAACATTATCCGTACTTATCCGCTATCCGCACAGCCATGCAAACTATATCCGCATGGCGAAAATGTGGCGGATATCCGCATCCGCACAGGGCATTAAAAATAGGGCGTTGAAGGCAGGGTTAACTAAATTAGTAGGGCAGATCTGTCTCCGACGAGACAGAATGGAGGGTAGCCTAAAATCTTTGGGAAGAGGCCGACACGATGGCCACGACATACAATTACAGACTAACATACCACAAGTCTGAGGAACTACTCTGACTTACTGTACGTTAGACTACAAATGACCGAAATCACAAGAAATGTCCTAATGTCTTCAAGTAGCGAGGGGCGTGGCTGTGCAATGGTTAAGCTACTTGCCTGTTACCATCGTGGACCGGGTTTGATTCCCGGTCAATGAATGTGAGATTTTGGAAGTGAAATATCACGTCCTGTGGTTCGGATTCTACGTAGAAATGGAGGTCCCGTGGCTCATTATCGTGAGATTACGATCTTGTAAAACTACGAGCTTCCTTCCTACAAGTGTTATTCTAAGGTGTCACTTCCTAGGACTGGGTTTGATACCCGGTTCTGCCAATATTTTTTATTCTGGCAAAGGGCTGAAAGCTAGAGAGTCAGAACTGTGAAAAGGAGGGTTCAATTCCAAATTAATCCAATCCCACTTAAAAGTAGTTTTCCACGGTCTCACACTTCTACTCCAGGCAAACCCAGGTGATGTTTCCCAAATTAAAGGTTACTGCCGCCTTGCACCCAATTCTTACCTCAATCGCATAATACACACTAGTACAACCGTCACAATGTCACAGACTATCAGACAGATTCCACACACACACACAAACACACACACACACACAAGAACTTGGGCCCACTGTCTTCCCACAATTACTTTATGGATCTTATTAACGTTATAATATAACTTATATTTTGAGCGTCTGTTTCCCACGAAATCTGGAAGTTTCCCTTTTCTAAATGAAGGTTTGGTCCAATAATATATCTTCACTACTTTACTATAATTTAGCACACGTTCAAAGCCATAATTACATGTTAGAAACACAATGTGTGAGTTTGGTAGTTTTAAACGATTATGACTAAAATATATTTCAGGTAGAAGACTTTAGAGGCAAATGAAGAACACCTTCTTTCCTCTTTTCCACATTGTTGTGGTTAATTGTTTTGCGGGGAGAGGGGGGCCTTGGAACATTTTGGACTCACTCTACCAAAGTAAATGGAATGTATATAACTCTACGGTCGGTGCGGGGTGAATGATACATTTATTTATTACGTGTGACAAAAAGAGAATACATTGTGACGTAGAATTGATAATAAACAGATCACAATAGGCTTGCAATACATTGTAACCTATATTTTATGAGTTCCCCATGACAGTTTTAATGTAGGCTCGTAGGTTTCTTATTTCTTTATATCATGTTATCGTGTTGGCAACGTGTTCAATTGCATTGGACACGTCTGCAGTAGACGCAGTGTCATTATTATTATTATTACTATTATCATTTACGTATACTTTTTATTATTAATTATTCAATGTATTTTAGGTCACTATTGACGAGATTCTGAAGCTAGCTCTAATCATATGTTGTCTAAGAAAGTTTATTAATATTGTTCAGACCACAGAACCAGGAGTCAGGTTCATGTTCTGGTCACACGTGCAGGAGGAAGCACTTTATGGACACTATTGTCTCGAGCAGGTATGCTCGCTCACCCGGGGGGGGGGGGGGGGTGATGAGAGAGCTGAGCAAGGAGCTTGCTATGAGTGGCCTGGACAAACAGGCGTATGACAATAGCGATTCTGAGAAGACTCCCTGGTCTGAGGTGTGGCTTGGGACAGACGTGCGGTAGCAAGCTACCTGAGAGCACCGCTGGGGATTGTCTCTCTAGACATTGAGATTACTGGTTGGATAGTTTGTCTCTCTAGAGCTGAGAGCTTCATGTTTCGACGGAGGGTGATTGGGTTCTGGCTGTTATGCCACAATCACAGTAGGGCTGATAACCTATGCAAATAATTGTGCAACGTTGAAGAGAACCGTCAAATGTGAAGGCATGGCTGACCAGCTTCAAAGTGGTGTAGAGGTGAAATGGACATATTGGGCAGACGACGGCATTACCGGTAATGTGAAAACAAACTAAGAAATCTTTACAGGCCTAAATATTATTATTATTATATTATATATTTTAATTGCATTTCTTGTGTGTCACTCTTTTTTATTATATTTATCCATTTCTAGCATGCAGCTTCAGAATATAAAGTAAATTTAAATTGGATAGTTTCTTTTTAGTTATATGCATGTAAACCTTCCTTCGTCTTTGCCAAGAGGAGATTTTGAAGGAGACCATAAAGTGGTGATAGTCAAACTAAGGCTGGGAAGAATCACAAACCTTTCGGAAAAGAGGGAAAGAAAAATAAAGGTGTGGAAGCTAAAAGAGAAGGAGACAATGGACAAGTTCCAAGAGGATTTAAAAAAGGAAGTTCCCAAAGATGAAGCAAAAAGTGTAGAACAGGAATGGGCATGTTTTAGGAATGGTTTTGTGAAGTGTGCAGTAAACACTTGTGGAAGATTATCAGGGAAGAAAAAGGAAAGGGAGACTCCTTGGTGGAACAACAGGGTAAAGGAAGCTGTTAAAGAAAAACAAATGGCATGGAGGAAGTGGATAGGCTGTAAAAAAGCAGAGAAATTACAAAAATATAGAGAAGCAAAGAAGGCATGCCAAAAAAATTTACAAGAAGAAAAACGGAAAAGTTGGGAAAGATTCACAGAAACTTTGAAGGAGGATATCCAAGGAAGTAAGAAGGTACTATATGGATTCGTGAAAAACAGTGTAAAAGTAGGGAAAATACAAACTTTGTAAAAACTGAAGCAGGGCAGATATTGTACCAAACAGATGATATATTAAATAGATGGGAAGAATACCTTTCAAAGCTACTAAATGTGAAATACATTGAACTGGAAGATGAAAGGGAACAAGAAGAAACAATGGAAGAAGAAGAAGAAGAAGAAGAACAAGAAAAGCAGATAACTATGCTAGAAATAGAGGAAGCCATACAGAAGATGAAGAGTGGTAAAGCAGCAGGAGTGGATGAGGTGACCACGGAAATGATAAAAGCAGCGGGACCAGTAGGGATGCAGTGGCTGTATAGATTATTTAGAATAATTTGGAAGAAGAAAGAAATTCCAGAAGAATGGGGAAAGGGTTTAATTATCCCGATTTTTAAGAAAGGCGACAAAAAGGAATGTAACAACTACAGAGGGATCACTCTTATTGCTCATGTAGCTAAGATCTTTGAGAGAGTATTGGAATGCAGACTGAGGAGGAAGATAGAAGGAGAGTTGGAAGAAGAACAGTATGGTTTTAGGAAAGACAGATCAACATTTGACCTAATCATTACATTAAGGCAAATGATGGAGAAAAGATGGGAATTTGGAAAAGACATGGTGATGACATTTATTGATATTGAGAAAGCATATGACAGTGTGCTTAGACAGGTGGTTTGGGATGTATTAAGAAAAAGAAGAGTTGTCAGAGCAGAAGTCCAAATGTTAAAAGCTATGTAAAACAAGATGTTCAGTAAAGAACAAATAGCCAACTTTCTCCTAAATGCATGGGTATTGTTATAACTCTTTGTCCTTTTCAAGGAGTATGATTGAATGTTGGTTGTAGTAGCTTGTTGAAATACAACGTGCTATTGGGATATTAAACATGAATATGAGGTGCCCTTTGCTAGTGCTACCTCTGTACCAAATTTCGTTCAATTCGGTTTCACCGTGTTTGAATTGATAGGGGGAATCGATTTGCACACATACTTGGCCACCATCTGCAAACTATTGGGCTGATGTTCTTGCAGTTTGGTCAGAATATGTTTCCCACATAAAGATATGGTGTTCAAAATTTGGTAGAGACTAAATTATTAGGTTGGTCGTAATTATATTTTTGCTTTTAACATTTGGGTGGCCGCGATTACGTTTCCGTCAAGATAGCGGTGATATAAAACATGACACTGAGGTGCCCTTTGCTAGTGCTACCTCTGTACCAAATTTCGTTCCATTCGGTTTCACCGTGTTCGAATTGATAAGGGGAATCGATTTTCACACAAAGATGGCCGCCATCCACAAAATATTAGGCTGATGACCTATTAGTTTGGTCAAAGGATGCTCCCTCCATAAAGGTATGTTGTTGCTAAATTTGCTAGAGATCGGATGATTAGGCTAATCGTAATTTGACTTAAGCTTTGAACATTTGTGTGGCCGCCATTACGTTTCCGTCAAGATGGCGGCGATATAAAACATGACACTGAGGTGCCCTTTGCTAGTGCTACCTCAGTACCAAATTTCGTTCGTTCGGTTCCACCGTGTTCGAATTAATAGGGGGAATCAATTTTGATATAAAGATGGCCACCATCCGCAAACTATAAGGCTAATGGCCTATTAGATTGGTCAAAGGATGCTCCCTCCATAAAGGTATGTTGTTGCAAAGTTTGGTAGAGATCGGATGGTTATGTTAGTCGTAATTTGATTTAAGCTTTAAACATTTGTGTGGCCGCCATTACGTTTCTGTCAATATGGCGGCGATATAAATTATGACACTGAGATGACCTTTGCTAGTGCTATCTCTGTACCAAATTTCGTTCCATTCGGTTTCACCGTGTTTGAATTAATAGGGGGAATCTATTTTCACACAAAGATGGCCGCCATCCGCAAACTATTAGGCGAATGACCTAATAGATTGGTCAAAGGATGCTCCCTCCATAAAGGTATGTAGTTGCAGAATTTGGTAGAGATCGGATGATTAGGTTAATCGTAATTTGATTTAAGCTTTGAACATTTGTGTGGCCGCCATTACGTTACAGTCAAGATGGCGGCGATATAAAACATGACACTGTGCCCTTTGCTAGTGCTACCTCTGTATCAAATTTCGTTCCATTCGGTTCCACCGTGTTCGAATTAATAGGGGGAATCAATTTTGACATAAAGATGGCCGCCACCCGCAAACTATTAGGCTAATAACCTATTAGATTGGTCAAAGGATGCTCCCTCCATAAAGGAATGTTGTTGCAAAGTTTGGTAGAGATCGGATGGTTATGTTAGTCGTAATTTAAGCTTTGAACATTTGTGTGGCCGCCATACGTTTCTGTCAAGATGGCGGCGATATAAAACATGACACTGAGGTGCCCTTTGCTAGTGCTACCTCTGTACTAAATTTCGTTCATTCGGTTCCACCGTGTTCGAATTAATAGGGGGAATCAATTTTGACATAAAGATGGCCGCCATCCGCAAACTATTAGGCTAATAACCTATTAGATTGGTCAAAGGATGCTCCCTCCATAAAGAAATGTTGTTGCAAAGTTTGGTAGAGATCGGATGGTTATGTTAGTCCTAATTTAACTTAAGCTTTGAACATTTGTGTGGCCGCCATTACGTTTCTGTCAACATGGCGGCGATATAAAACATGACACTGAGATGCCCTTTGCTAGTGCACCTCTGTACCAAATTTCGTTCCATTCGGTTTCACCGTGTTTGAATTAATAGGGGGAATTGATTTTCACACAAAGATGGCCGCCATCCGCAAACTATTAGGCTAATGACCTAGTTATTTAGTCAAAGGATGCTTCCTCTATAAAGGTATGTTGTTGCAAAATTTGGTAGAGATCGGATGATTAGGTTAATCGTAATTTGATTTAAGCTTTGAACGTTTGTGTGGCCGCCATTACGTTTCCGTCAAGATGGCGGCGATATAAAACATGACACTGAGGTGCCTTTTGTTAGTACTACCTCTGTACCAAATTTCGTTCCATTCGGTTGCACCGTGTTCGAATTAATAGGCGGAATCGATTTTCACACAAAGATGGCCGCCATCCACAAACTATTACGCTGATGACCTATTAGTTAGGTCAAAGAATGCTCCCCCATAAAGGTATGTTGTTGCAAAGTTTGGTAGAGATCGGATGATTTGGTTAGTCGTAATTTGATTTAAGCTTTGAACATTTGTGTGGCCGCCATTACGTTTCCGTCAAGATGGCGGCGATATAAAACATGACACTGAGGTGCCTTTTGTTAGTACTACCTCTGTACCAAATTTCATTCCATTCGATTGCACCGTGTTCGAATTAATAGGGGGAATCGATTTTCACACAAAGATGGCCGCCATCCGCAAACTATTAGGCTAATGACCTATTCATTTGGTCAAAGGATGCTTCCTCTATAAGGGTATGTTGTTGCAAAATTTGGTAGAGATCGGATGATTAGCTTAATCGTAATTTGATTTAAGCTTTGAACATTTGTGTGGCCGCCATTACGTTTCCGTCAAGAAGGCGGCGATATAAAACATGACACTAAGGTGCCTTTTGTTAGTACTACCTCTGTACCAAATTTCGTTCCATTCGGTTGCACCATGTTCGAATTAATAGGGGGAATCGATTTTCACACAAAGATGGCCGCCATCCGCAAACTATTAGGCGAATGACCTAATAGATTGGTCAAAGGATGCTCCCTCCATAAAGGTATGTAGTTGCAGAATTTGGTAGAGATCGGATGATTAGGTTAATCGTAATTTGATTTAAGCTTTGAACATTTGTGTGGCCGCCATTACGTTACAGTCAAGATGGCGGCGATATAAAACATGACACTGTGCCCTTTGCTAGTGCTACCTCTGTATCAAATTTCGTTCCATTCGGTTCCACCGTGTTCGAATTAATAGGGGGAATCAATTTTGACATAAAGATGGCCGCCACCCGCAAACTATTAGGCTAATAACCTATTAGATTGGTCAAAGGATGCTCCCTCCATAAAGGAATGTTGTTGCAAAGTTTGGTAGAGATCGGATGGTTATGTTAGTCGTAATTTAAGCTTTGAACATTTGTGTGGCCGCCATACGTTTCTGTCAAGATGGCGGCGATATAAAACATGACACTGAGGTGCCCTTTGCTAGTGCTACCTCTGTACTAAATTTCGTTCATTCGGTTCCACCGTGTTCGAATTAATAGGGGGAATCAATTTTGACATAAAGATGGCCGCCATCCGCAAACTATTAGGCTAATAACCTATTAGATTGGTCAAAGGATGCTCCCTCCATAAAGAAATGTTGTTGCAAAGTTTGGTAGAGATCGGATGGTTATGTTAGTCCTAATTTAACTTAAGCTTTGAACATTTGTGTGGCCGCCATTACGTTTCTGTCAACATGGCGGCGATATAAAACATGACACTGAGATGCCCTTTGCTAGTGCACCTCTGTACCAAATTTCGTTCCATTCGGTTTCACCGTGTTTGAATTTATAGGGGGAATTGATTTTCACACAAAGATGGCCGCCATCCGCAAACTATTAGGCTAATGACCTAGTTATTTAGTCAAAGGATGCTTCCTCTATAAAGGTATGTTGTTGCAAAATTTGGTAGAGATCGGATGATTAGGTTAATCGTAATTTGATTTAAGCTTTGAACGTTTGTGTGGCCGCCATTACGTTTCCGTCAAGATGGCGGCGATATAAAACATGACACTGAGGTGCCTTTTGTTAGTACTACCTCTGTACCAAATTTCGTTCCATTCGGTTGCACCGTGTTCGAATTAATAGGCGGAATCGATTTTCACACAAAGATGGCCGCCATCCACAAACTATTACGCTGATGACCTATTAGTTAGGTCAAAGAATGCTCCCCCATAAAGGTATGTTGTTGCAAAGTTTGGTAGAGATCGGATGATTTGGTTAGTCGTAATTTGATTTAAGCTTTGAACATTTGTGTGGCCGCCATTACGTTTCCGTCAAGATGGCGGCGATATAAAACATGACACTGAGGTGCCTTTTGTTAGTACTACCTCTGTACCAAATTTCGTTCCATTCGGTTGCACCGTGTTCGAATTAATAGGGGGAATCGATTTTCACACAAAGATGGCCGCCATCCGCAAACTATTAGGCTAATGACCTATTCATTTGGTCAAAGGATGCTTCCTCTATAAGGGTATGTTGTTGCAAAATTTGGTAGAGATCGGATGATTAGCTTAATCGTAATTTGATTTAAGCTTTGAACATTTGTGTGGCCGCCATTACGTTTCCGTCAAGAAGGCGGCGATATAAAACATGACACTAAGGTGCCTTTTGTTAGTACTACCTCTGTACCAAATTTCTTTCCATTCGGTTGCACTATGTTCGAATTAATAGGGGGAATCGATTTTCACACAAAGATGGCCGCCATCCGCAAACTATTAGGCTAATGACCTATTCATTTGGTCAAAGGATGCTTCCTCTATAAGGGTATGTTGTTGCAAAATTTGGTAGAGATCGGATGATTAGCTTAATCGTAATTTGATTTAAGCTTTGAACATTTGTGTGGCCGCCATTACGTTTCCGTCAAGAAGGCGGCGATATAAAACATGACACTGAGGTGTCCTTTGCTAGTGCTACCTTTGTATCAAAATTCGTTCCATTCGGTTCCACCGTGTTCGAATTAATAGGGGGAATCAATTTTGACATAAAGATGGCCGCCACCCGCAAACTATTAGGCTAATAACCTATTAGATTGGTCAAAGGATGCTCCCTCCATAAAGGAATGTTGTTGCAAAGTTTGGTAGAGATCGGATGGTTATGTTAGTCGTAATTTAAGCTTTGAACATTTGTGTGGCCGCCATACGTTTCTGTCAAGATGGCGGCGATATAAAACATGACACTGAGGTGCCCTTTGCTAGTGCTACCTCTGTACTAAATTTCGTTCATTCGGTTCCACCGTGTTCGAATTAATAGGGGGAATCAATTTTGACATAAAGATGGCCGCCATCCGCAAACTATTAGGCTAATAACCTATTAGATTGGTCAAAGGATGCTCCCTCCATAAAGAAATGTTGTTGCAAAGTTTGGTAGAGATCGGATGGTTATGTTAGTCCTAATTTAACTTAAGCTTTGAACATTTGTGTGGCCGCCATTACGTTTCTGTCAACATGGCGGCGATATAAAACATGACACTGAGATGCCCTTTGCTAGTGCACCTCTGTACCAAATTTCGTTCCATTCGGTTTCACCGTGTTTGAATTAATAGGGGGAATTGATTTTCACACAAAGATGGCCGCCATCCGCAAACTATTAGGCTAATGACCTAGTTATTTAGTCAAAGGATGCTTCCTCTATAAAGGTATGTTGTTGCAAAATTTGGTAGAGATCGGATGATTAGGTTAATCGTAATTTGATTTAAGCTTTGAACGTTTGTGTGGCCGCCATTACGTTTCCGTCAAGATGGCGGCGATATAAAACATGACACTGAGGTGCCTTTTGTTAGTACTACCTCTGTACCAAATTTCGTTCCATTCGGTTGCACCGTGTTCGAATTAATAGGCGGAATCGATTTTCACACAAAGATGGCCGCCATCCACAAACTATTACGCTGATGACCTATTAGTTAGGTCAAAGAATGCTCCCCCATAAAGGTATGTTGTTGCAAAGTTTGGTAGAGATCGGATGATTTGGTTAGTCGTAATTTGATTTAAGCTTTGAACATTTGTGTGGCCGCCATTACGTTTCCGTCAAGATGGCGGCGATATAAAACATGACACTGAGGTGCCTTTTGTTAGTACTACCTCTGTACCAAATTTCATTCCATTCGGTTGCACCGTGTTCGAATTAATAGGGGGAATCGATTTTCACACAAAGATGGCCGCCATCCGCAAACTATTAGGCTAATGACCTATTCATTTGGTCAAAGAATGCTTCCTCTATAAGGGTATGTTGTTGCAAAATTTGGTAGAGATCGGATGATTAGCTTAATCGTAATTTGATTTAAGCTTTGAACATTTGTGTGGCCGCCATTACGTTTCCGTCAAGAAGGCGGCGATATAAAACATGACACTAAGGTGCCTTTTGTTAGTACTACCTCTGTACCAAATTTCGTTCCATTCGGTTGCACCATGTTCGAATTAATAGGGGGAATCGATTTTCACACAAAGATGGCCGCCATCCGCAAACTATTAGGCGAATGACCTAATAGATTGGTCAAAGGATGCTCCCTCCATAAAGGTATGTAGTTGCAGAATTTGGTAGAGATCGGATGATTAGGTTAATCGTAATTTGATTTAAGCTTTGAACATTTGTGTGGCCGCCATTACGTTACAGTCAAGATGGCGGCGATATAAAACATGACACTGTGCCCTTTGCTAGTGCTACCTCTGTATCAAATTTCGTTCCATTCGGTTCCACCGTGTTCGAATTAATAGGGGGAATCAATTTTGACATAAAGATGGCCGCCACCCGCAAACTATTAGGCTAATAACCTATTAGATTGGTCAAAGGATGCTCCCTCCATAAAGGAATGTTGTTGCAAAGTTTGGTAGAGATCGGATGGTTATGTTAGTCGTAATTTAAGCTTTGAACATTTGTGTGGCCGCCATACGTTTCTGTCAAGATGGCGGCGATATAAAACATGACACTGAGGTGCCCTTTGCTAGTGCTACCTCTGTACTAAATTTCGTTCATTCGGTTCCACCGTGTTCGAATTAATAGGGGGAATCAATTTTGACATAAAGATGGCCGCCATCCGCAAACTATTAGGCTAATAACCTATTAGATTGGTCAAAGGATGCTCCCTCCATAAAGAAATGTTGTTGCAAAGTTTGGTAGAGATCGGATGGTTATGTTAGTCCTAATTTAACTTAAGCTTTGAACATTTGTGTGGCCGCCATTACGTTTCTGTCAACATGGCGGCGATATAAAACATGACACTGAGATGCCCTTTGCTAGTGCACCTCTGTACCAAATTTCGTTCCATTCGGTTTCACCGTGTTTGAATTAATAGGGGGAATTGATTTTCACACAAAGATGGCCGCCATCCGCAAACTATTAGGCTAATGACCTAGTTATTTAGTCAAAGGATGCTTCCTCTATAAAGGTATGTTGTTGCAAAATTTGGTAGAGATCGGATGATTAGGTTAATCGTAATTTGATTTAAGCTTTGAACGTTTGTGTGGCCGCCATTACGTTTCCGTCAAGATGGCGGCGATATAAAACATGACACTGAGGTGCCTTTTGTTAGTACTACCTCTGTACCAAATTTCGTTCCATTCGGTTGCACCGTGTTCGAATTAATAGGCGGAATCGATTTTCACACAAAGATGGCCGCCATCCACAAACTATTACGCTGATGACCTATTAGTTAGGTCAAAGAATGCTCCCCCATAAAGGTATGTTGTTGCAAAGTTTGGTAGAGATCGGATGATTTGGTTAGTCGTAATTTGATTTAAGCTTTGAACATTTGTGTGGCCGCCATTACGTTTCCGTCAAGATGGCGGCGATATAAAACATGACACTGAGGTGCCTTTTGTTAGTACTACCTCTGTACCAAATTTCATTCCATTCGGTTGCACCGTGTTCGAATTAATAGGGGGAATCGATTTTCACACAAAGATGGCCGCCATCCGCAAACTATTAGGCTAATGACCTATTCATTTGGTCAAAGGATGCTTCCTCTATAAGGGTATGTTGTTGCAAAATTTGGTAGAGATCGGATGATTAGCTTAAACGTAATTTGATTTAAGCTTTGAACATTTGTGTGGCCGCCATTACGTTTCCGTCAAGAAGGCGGCGATATAAAACATGACACTAAGGTGCCTTTTGTTAGTACTACCTCTGTACCAAATTTCGTTCCATTCGGTTGCACCATGTTCGAATTAATAGGGGGAATCGATTTTCACACAAAGATGGCCGCCATCCGCAAACTATTAGGCGAATGACCTAATAGATTGGTCAAAGGATGCTCCCTCCATAAAGGTATGTAGTTGCAGAATTTGGTAGAGATCGGATGATTAGGTTAATCGTAATTTGATTTAAGCTTTGAACATTTGTGTGGCCGCCATTACGTTACAGTCAAGATGGCGGCGATATAAAACATGACACTGTGCCCTTTGCTAGTGCTACCTCTGTATCAAATTTCGTTCCATTCGGTTCCACCGTGTTCGAATTAATAGGGGGAATCAATTTTGACATAAAGATGGCCGCCACCCGCAAACTATTAGGCTAATAACCTATTAGATTGGTCAAAGGATGCTCCCTCCATAAAGGAATGTTGTTGCAAAGTTTGGTAGAGATCGGATGGTTATGTTAGTCGTAATTTAAGCTTTGAACATTTGTGTGGCCGCCATACGTTTCTGTCAAGATGGCGGCGATATAAAACATGACACTGAGGTGCCCTTTGCTAGTGCTACCTCTGTACTAAATTTCGTTCATTCGGTTCCACCGTGTTCGAATTAATAGGGGGAATCAATTTTGACATAAAGATGGCCGCCATCCGCAAACTATTAGGCTAATAACCTATTAGATTGGTCAAAGGATGCTCCCTCCATAAAGAAATGTTGTTGCAAAGTTTGGTAGAGATCGGATGGTTATGTTAGTCCTAATTTAACTTAAGCTTTGAACATTTGTGTGGCCGCCATTACGTTTCTGTCAACATGGCGGCGATATAAAACATGACACTGAGATGCCCTTTGCTAGTGCACCTCTGTACCAAATTTCGTTCCATTCGGTTTCACCGTGTTTGAATTAATAGGGGGAATTGATTTTCACACAAAGATGGCCGCCATCCGCAAACTATTAGGCTAATGACCTAGTTATTTAGTCAAAGGATGCTTCCTCTATAAAGGTATGTTGTTGCAAAATTTGGTAGAGATCGGATGATTAGGTTAATCGTAATTTGATTTAAGCTTTGAACGTTTGTGTGGCCGCCATTACGTTTCCGTCAAGATGGCGGCGATATAAAACATGACACTGAGGTGCCTTTTGTTAGTACTACCTCTGTACCAAATTTCGTTCCATTCGGTTGCACCGTGTTCGAATTAATAGGCGGAATCGATTTTCACACAAAGATGGCCGCCATCCACAAACTATTACGCTGATGACCTATTAGTTAGGTCAAAGAATGCTCCCCCATAAAGGTATGTTGTTGCAAAGTTTGGTAGAGATCGGATGATTTGGTTAGTCGTAATTTGATTTAAGCTTTGAACATTTGTGTGGCCGCCATTACGTTTCCGTCAAGATGGCGGCGATATAAAACATGACACTGAGGTGCCTTTTGTTAGTACTACCTCTGTACCAAATTTCATTCCATTCGGTTGCACCGTGTTCGAATTAATAGGGGGAATCGATTTTCACACAAAGATGGCCGCCATCCGCAAACTATTAGGCTAATGACCTATTCATTTGGTCAAAGGATGCTTCCTCTATAAGGGTATGTTGTTGCAAAATTTGGTAGAGATCGGATGATTAGCTTAATCGTAATTTGATTTAAGCTTTGAACATTTGTGTGGCCGCCATTACGTTTCCGTCAAGAAGGCGGCGATATAAAACATGACACTAAGGTGCCTTTTGTTAGTACTACCTCTGTACCAAATTTCGTTCCATTCGGTTGCACCATGTTCGAATTAATAGGGGGAATCGATTTTCACACAAAGATGGCCGCCATCCGCAAACTATTAGGCGAATGACCTAATAGATTGGTCAAAGGATGCTCCCTCCATAAAGGTATGTAGTTGCAGAATTTGGTAGAGATCGGATGATTAGGTTAATCGTAATTTGATTTAAGCTTTGAACATTTGTGTGGCCGCCATTACGTTACAGTCAAGATGGCGGCGATATAAAACATGACACTGTGCCCTTTGCTAGTGCTACCTCTGTATCAAATTTCGTTCCATTCGGTTCCACCGTGTTCGAATTAATAGGGGGAATCAATTTTGACATAAAGATGGCCGCCACCCGCAAACTATTAGGCTAATAACCTATTAGATTGGTCAAAGGATGCTCCCTCCATAAAGGAATGTTGTTGCAAAGTTTGGTAGAGATCGGATGGTTATGTTAGTCGTAATTTAAGCTTTGAACATTTGTGTGGCCGCCATACGTTTCTGTCAAGATGGCGGCGATATAAAACATGACACTGAGGTGCCCTTTGCTAGTGCTACCTCTGTACTAAATTTCGTTCATTCGGTTCCACCGTGTTCGAATTAATAGGGGGAATCAATTTTGACATAAAGATGGCCGCCATCCGCAAACTATTAGGCTAATAACCTATTAGATTGGTCAAAGGATGCTCCCTCCATAAAGAAATGTTGTTGCAAAGTTTGGTAGAGATCGGATGGTTATGTTAGTCCTAATTTAACTTAAGCTTTGAACATTTGTGTGGCCGCCATTACGTTTCTGTCAACATGGCGGCGATATAAAACATGACACTGAGATGCCCTTTGCTAGTGCACCTCTGTACCAAATTTCGTTCCATTCGGTTTCACCGTGTTTGAATTTATAGGGGGAATTGATTTTCACACAAAGATGGCCGCCATCCGCAAACTATTAGGCTAATGACCTAGTTATTTAGTCAAAGGATGCTTCCTCTATAAAGGTATGTTGTTGCAAAATTTGGTAGAGATCGGATGATTAGGTTAATCGTAATTTGATTTAAGCTTTGAACGTTTGTGTGGCCGCCATTACGTTTCCGTCAAGATGGCGGCGATATAAAACATGACACTGAGGTGCCTTTTGTTAGTACTACCTCTGTACCAAATTTCGTTCCATTCGGTTGCACCGTGTTCGAATTAATAGGCGGAATCGATTTTCACACAAAGATGGCCGCCATCCACAAACTATTACGCTGATGACCTATTAGTTAGGTCAAAGAATGCTCCCCCATAAAGGTATGTTGTTGCAAAGTTTGGTAGAGATCGGATGATTTGGTTAGTCGTAATTTGATTTAAGCTTTGAACATTTGTGTGGCCGCCATTACGTTTCCGTCAAGATGGCGGCGATATAAAACATGACACTGAGGTGCCTTTTGTTAGTACTACCTCTGTACCAAATTTCGTTCCATTCGGTTGCACCGTGTTCGAATTAATAGGGGGAATCGATTTTCACACAAAGATGGCCGCCATCCGCAAACTATTAGGCTAATGACCTATTCATTTGGTCAAAGGATGCTTCCTCTATAAGGGTATGTTGTTGCAAAATTTGGTAGAGATCGGATGATTAGCTTAATCGTAATTTGATTTAAGCTTTGAACATTTGTGTGGCCGCCATTACGTTTCCGTCAAGAAGGCGGCGATATAAAACATGACACTAAGGTGCCTTTTGTTAGTACTACCTCTGTACCAAATTTCTTTCCATTCGGTTGCACTATGTTCGAATTAATAGGGGGAATCGATTTTCACACAAAGATGGCCGCCATCCGCAAACTATTAGGCTAATGACCTATTCATTTGGTCAAAGGATGCTTCCTCTATAAGGGTATGTTGTTGCAAAATTTGGTAGAGATCGGATGATTAGCTTAATCGTAATTTGATTTAAGCTTTGAACATTTGTGTGGCCGCCATTACGTTTCCGTCAAGAAGGCGGCGATATAAAACATGACACTGAGGTGTCCTTTGCTAGTGCTACCTTTGTATCAAATTTCGTTCCATTCGGTTCCACCGTGTTCGAATTAATAGGGGGAATCAATTTTGACATAAAGATGGCCGCCACCCGCAAACTATTAGGCTAATAACCTATTAGATTGGTCAAAGGATGCTCCCTCCATAAAGGAATGTTGTTGCAAAGTTTGGTAGAGATCGGATGGTTATGTTAGTCGTAATTTAAGCTTTGAACATTTGTGTGGCCGCCATACGTTTCTGTCAAGATGGCGGCGATATAAAACATGACACTGAGGTGCCCTTTGCTAGTGCTACCTCTGTACTAAATTTCGTTCATTCGGTTCCACCGTGTTCGAATTAATAGGGGGAATCAATTTTGACATAAAGATGGCCGCCATCCGCAAACTATTAGGCTAATAACCTATTAGATTGGTCAAAGGATGCTCCCTCCATAAAGAAATGTTGTTGCAAAGTTTGGTAGAGATCGGATGGTTATGTTAGTCCTAATTTAACTTAAGCTTTGAACATTTGTGTGGCCGCCATTACGTTTCTGTCAACATGGCGGCGATATAAAACATGACACTGAGATGCCCTTTGCTAGTGCACCTCTGTACCAAATTTCGTTCCATTCGGTTTCACCGTGTTTGAATTAATAGGGGGAATTGATTTTCACACAAAGATGGCCGCCATCCGCAAACTATTAGGCTAATGACCTAGTTATTTAGTCAAAGGATGCTTCCTCTATAAAGGTATGTTGTTGCAAAATTTGGTAGAGATCGGATGATTAGGTTAATCGTAATTTGATTTAAGCTTTGAACGTTTGTGTGGCCGCCATTACGTTTCCGTCAAGATGGCGGCGATATAAAACATGACACTGAGGTGCCTTTTGTTAGTACTACCTCTGTACCAAATTTCGTTCCATTCGGTTGCACCGTGTTCGAATTAATAGGCGGAATCGATTTTCACACAAAGATGGCCGCCATCCACAAACTATTACGCTGATGACCTATTAGTTAGGTCAAAGAATGCTCCCCCATAAAGGTATGTTGTTGCAAAGTTTGGTAGAGATCGGATGATTTGGTTAGTCGTAATTTGATTTAAGCTTTGAACATTTGTGTGGCCGCCATTACGTTTCCGTCAAGATGGCGGCGATATAAAACATGACACTGAGGTGCCTTTTGTTAGTACTACCTCTGTACCAAATTTCATTCCATTCGGTTGCACCGTGTTCGAATTAATAGGGGGAATCGATTTTCACACAAAGATGGCCGCCATCCGCAAACTATTAGGCTAATGACCTATTCATTTGGTCAAAGAATGCTTCCTCTATAAGGGTATGTTGTTGCAAAATTTGGTAGAGATCGGATGATTAGCTTAATCGTAATTTGATTTAAGCTTTGAACATTTGTGTGGCCGCCATTACGTTTCCGTCAAGAAGGCGGCGATATAAAACATGACACTAAGGTGCCTTTTGTTAGTACTACCTCTGTACCAAATTTCGTTCCATTCGGTTGCACCATGTTCGAATTAATAGGGGGAATCGATTTTCACACAAAGATGGCCGCCATCCGCAAACTATTAGGCGAATGACCTAATAGATTGGTCAAAGGATGCTCCCTCCATAAAGAAATGTTGTTGCAAAGTTTGGTAGAGATCGGATGGTTATGTTAGTCCTAATTTAACTTAAGCTTTGAACATTTGTGTGGCCGCCATTACGTTTCTGTCAACATGGCGGCGATATAAAACATGACACTGAGATGCCCTTTGCTAGTGCACCTCTGTACCAAATTTCGTTCCATTCGGTTTCACCGTGTTTGAATTAATAGGGGGAATTGATTTTCACACAAAGATGGCCGCCATCCGCAAACTATTAGGCTAATGACCTAGTTATTTAGTCAAAGGATGCTTCCTCTATAAAGGTATGTTGTTGCAAAATTTGGTAGAGATCGGATGATTAGGTTAATCGTAATTTGATTTAAGCTTTGAACGTTTGTGTGGCCGCCATTACGTTTCCGTCAAGATGGCGGCGATATAAAACATGACACTGAGGTGCCTTTTGTTAGTACTACCTCTGTACCAAATTTCGTTCCATTCGGTTGCACCGTGTTCGAATTAATAGGCGGAATCGATTTTCACACAAAGATGGCCGCCATCCACAAACTATTACGCTGATGACCTATTAGTTAGGTCAAAGAATGCTCCCCCATAAAGGTATGTTGTTGCAAAGTTTGGTAGAGATCGGATGATTTGGTTAGTCGTAATTTGATTTAAGCTTTGAACATTTGTGTGGCCGCCATTACGTTTCCGTCAAGATGGCGGCGATATAAAACATGACACTGAGGTGCCTTTTGTTAGTACTACCTCTGTACCAAATTTCGTTCCATTCGGTTGCACCGTGTTCGAATTAATAGGGGGAATCGATTTTCACACAAAGATGGCCGCCATCCGCAAACTATTAGGCTAATGACCTATTCATTTGGTCAAAGGATGCTTCCTCTATAAGGGTATGTTGTTGCAAAATTTGGTAGAGATCGGATGATTAGCTTAATCGTAATTTGATTTAAGCTTTGAACATTTGTGTGGCCGCCATTACGTTTCCGTCAAGAAGGCGGCGATATAAAACATGACACTAAGGTGCCTTTTGTTAGTACTACCTCTGTACCAAATTTCTTTCCATTCGGTTGCACTATGTTCGAATTAATAGGGGGAATCGATTTTCACACAAAGATGGCCGCCATCCGCAAACTATTAGGCTAATGACCTATTCATTTGGTCAAAGGATGCTTCCTCTATAAGGGTATGTTGTTGCAAAATTTGGTAGAGATCGGATGATTAGCTTAATCGTAATTTGATTTAAGCTTTGAACATTTGTGTGGCCGCCATTACGTTTCCGTCAAGAAGGCGGCGATATAAAACATGACACTGAGGTGTCCTTTGCTAGTGCTACCTTTGTACCAAATTTCGTTCAATTCGCATTCACCGTGTTCGAATTGATAGGGGGGACAGACATTCAGAGTACACACACTCACACACACACAGACTCACACACACACTCATACACACACACACAGACACACACACATACACACACACACACACAGACAGACACACTTTTTTCGCCCTGCAAAAATCGAAAGTAGGCTAAAAATTGTGTCAGTAGCGTGAAGACCAGTATAGGAGAAACAGAATGGTTTAAAGTGGAAACGGGTCTCCGACAGAGAAATGTATTGTCCCCATTATTATTCATCATAGTCATGGATGAAACCCACAAGAATGTCAAACAGAGATTGGGACAAGAAGCAACAAAGGCCTTGCTGTTTGCAGATGATATAGTTATATGGGGTGAGGATGAAAAGGATGTACAAAAACAACTAGATGTATGAAACCAAATTTGGGATGAAAGTAAGCACAGAGAAGAGCAAGACAATGGTAATGTCAAGAGGAAGGAAGAAAGGAAGAGGAAAGATAGAATTGAATGGCAAAATTCTAGAAGTTGTTAAAAGTTTCAAGTATTTGGGAGGTGTGATCACAGAAGATGGAAAGATAACTGAGGAAATTGGAAGGAGAATACAACAAGCGAACAAGGGGTATTGTGTGGAACAGAGATGTCCCAAAGAAATGCAAAAAAGTATTATATTCAACCTACTACAGACCCATACTAACATACGCAGCTGGAGCGTGGACTACTACTACAAAAAGAGAGGAGAATAGAATACAAGCCGCAGAGATGAAATTCCTAAGAGGTATAGAGGGCAAGACCAGAAGAGATAGAGTTAGAAATGAAGAGATTAGAGAAGGAACAGGAATATTGAAGCTGCAGGACAGGATAGAAACAACAAAGTTAAAGTGGTATGGACATATGATGAGAATGGGAGAGGAGAGAGTGCCAAAGAAAACTTTCTGTGAAAAGATGATAGGGAGGAGACCACGAGGTAGGCCCCGGAAGAGATGGGCAGATACAGTGTGGGAGTGTGTAGAAAAGAAGGGAGGAAAACCCGAAGATGTACTAAAATCAGGAGAGGAGTGGTGGAGAGACAGGCAACGATGGAGGTCCTTAATTCACAACCCGACCCAGGAAGCTGGAAACGGGAAATGAAGATGATGATGATGAGGTTTTGGTAAGGCCTATGTACGAGCCAGTCCTTTCAGAATATCTGCACACGCCCGGAGATAAGAAGAGTTTCAAAAAGGTGGATTTGTTCAATTACAGTACTAATTATGTCATTTGCTTAAATTTTGAAGAAAGGCCATTTATGAGGCAGAATATTCATTTTTTTTTAATTTTTGTATCTTCAAAGTTACAAATGGCTTCTCTGGGTGAAGCCATCTTGTGGCACGAATTGATAGATTACAAATGGCGCCCAACTATGGAGTGTGAATAAGGCTGGCTGGTGCATAGTATGGCAGTACGCACAGGTAATTTGTGAAATCTGATCGGGTATTTTAGGAAGGCTATATATGTTCAGTGATTTTGGAGGGTATGCTAAGTAATGAGAGTGAGCCTGATTTATTAAAGTTGAGATCTAGAAGTGTTGACAGAAGCACTCTTTGCCATTCTAGAAGAGGCAGGAGTCAGTCAAACAGGCAGACCAATAAGCGGTCAGATTCCACAAATTCGAGAGTAGTTCTTAGTAAAATGGCAGATAAGGATGTGATTTCTGGTACGTTGGAGGAACGTGAGGGGGCCGAGAAAGATGATGTTGCAACTAGCAAGGAGTTAGGAATGGGAGTGAATAGTGCCGAGGAAAATGTAGGGCTGGGGGAAAACTCACAGATGATCAAGTTAATGGAGCAGATGATGTCTAAATTCAGTAGTAAACTAAGTGATTTAAGTACTAAAATGGATACTCAGAGTAGTGATTTAAGTACTCAAATTAATAATCAGAGCAGTGAATTTAGTACTATGATAGACATTCAAAGTACGGATTTAGAGAGCAAAATTAATAAGATTGTAGAAAGTATGAGTAAAGGCTATAAGGAAATTCGTCAGGAAATTTCTAGTAGAATTGAGATGGTAGATAAAAGATTCGAGCAAGTTGAGGAGAAGATGAGCTTACAGATGCAGGGCATTATGGGTACCGTTGATAAGCAGATAGGCGAGGTGAGTAATGAGGTAGCCATTGTCAAGAAAGAAGTTAGGGAGAGGTTGATAGTTGTAGAGGAAGAAATGAAGGATATAACTGAGATTAGAAATAAGCAGGTGTTTTTCGAACAGGAGCTAGCGGTGTCTTCAGCCAGAGTAACGATGGTAGATAAGAGTAAAAAAAGGAGATTAGTGAACTGAAATCCTTAAAGAGAGCGAAAATTTGAAATTAAGAAGAGAACTGAATCAGGCCAAGTTAAATAAGGAAAATTGTAATCACTCTGTAGGACATAGTAACTTCTATAGGGAATCTGACTTACCTAAATTTAGTGGAAGGCAGTTTAACCCTATGGAGTTTGTTAAAGTCGTTCAGAAGAGGTTTTCGAAAGGGTTAGAAGATGGGACTTTAGACTGGGATATTGTTGAGGAAATCATATCATTAGCTTTTGTGGGGGAGGCTAAATCTTGGTATCAAGTTTTTAGGGGAGGTTTTCAGGGGTTAGAAGATTTTAGGCAGAAGTTTGAGGGAAAGTTCTGGAACGAACAGACTAAAGGAAGAGAAAGAGACAAGATTTCTTTTGGGAGGTATCAGTCGAATCAGGGGGTGAGCATGACGGAGTATTTCCTTACACATGTCCTTATCAGTCAGAATTTAGACACTAGTTCTTCTGAAGGTGATATTGTTAGGCGTATGGCCCGTCATTTTTCTGATGAGGTGAAGATGGCCGTAGTCATGCAGGATGTAAGTACGATTAAGGACATGGAACGTGTGTTAGAAAGGTTTGATACTTTGGGTAGAATGGGAGGCAAAAGGCAAGAACAGGGAAGGGAAGGAAATTACGATCAGGGGTATCAGGAGGAAGCGAATAGGCATTATGAGCGTAGGAATATTGATAGGCCAGGTAACTTTGTGAGGAATGATAGAGGAAACTTTGTAAATAGGGATAGGGGTGACCAAGGGAAATTTTGGAATAGGGGGCGCGGAGAACAGAGGCAGGCAGAAAATCGGGGACCTGGGGAACAAAGGCAGTTAGAGAATAGGGGGCGTGAAGAAGAGAGACAGCCAGCTCAGCCGAGTAATTTAAACGGGAACAGGGCTCTTTAAGACGGTCAGATAGAGGGTCCCATTCCAGTATTCCAGTTCATGTGTTGAAGAAGACAGAATACGACCTTGATGTTAGAAAGGAATTTTTAGATGACCAGGTTGAGGTTATGCAGGAGAGATGTGAGCCTACGTTGATCAGTCCTGTGATTAAGGTGAAGATATGGGGTCAAGTTATCGATGCTTTATTGGACTCAGGGAGCATGTGTTCATGCATTAAGGCAGGCTTTTATGACGAGGTTAAGGAGAAACCATAGAGGAGATTCCTGTGTCCAATATATTTATATTGTCTGCTGTTGGGACTAAGTCACAGAGAGTGCGTAGACAGGTTGTCGCACCTATGTACATTGATGAGAAATGTGGTCGTCAGAGTTTTCTAGTGGTCGCGAATTTAGTGTATCCTGTGATATTGGGTAGCCGGCCCCGTGGTGTTGGGGTAGCGCGCCTGCCTCTCGCCCGGAGGCCCCGGGTTCGATCCCCGGCTCCGTCAGGGATTTTAAAACTGACGTGAGGGTTGGAACGGGGTGCACTCAGCCTCGTGAGGAAAATTGAGTAGCTGTCTGACAGTGAGACAGCGCCCCGATCACGAATACCAAGATTAACGGCCGAGGGGACCCGACGCGCTGATCACGCGTCACCCCAATATCTGCAGGCCAAATGGCTGGGCAGCGGTCGCTTGGTCGGCCTTAGCCCGTCATGGGCTGGATAGTGCCAGGGGTTGACTTTTTTTGTTGTTTTGTCATATTGGGTGCGGATTGGCTAAGCAGTCAGATGTGTAAGCTTGATTACGGCGAATCTAAGGTGAGATTCAAGTGGGGTGAGAATTTTGATACGATTAGTCTGAGTTATCAGTTGGACTCGGGAACTTTTGTGAGTATATCAGTGTGTGTCCAGGTTTTAAATGAAGGGGAAGAAGTCAGTGAGGTTAGTAGCGACATGGTATCAGAGGATATTCAACGTTGTAGTATGCTAGTGGAAGAGGAGCGTGAAGGCGAATTTTCAAGTGTTGTGGAAGATACCATGTTGGAGGTAGAGCAGAAGGCTCAGTTGTTAGCGGTCTTGAGAGACCACAGTGAGGTGTTCTCTGACAAACCTGGTAGGACACATGTTTACGAGCATAGTTTCGAGATCACCGATAGGTCTAGTTTTAATGGTGTTAGATACCCGATACCACACGCCCATGTCAAAGCAGTAGATGATGTCATTTCGCAGATGCTAGACGATGAGGTGATCGAATTCAGTAGGAGCCAGTATGTCAATCCGTTGGTAGTAGTGATTAAGAAGGATGGGTCAGTTAGGCTATGCTTGGATGCAAGACAAGCTAATAAACGCATTGCGCCGGATCATCAGCGACCGGAAACTACTGAGGATTTAGTTCAGAGATTTGGGGGTAAAGAATGGCTGTCCACATTAGATTTAGTCATGCAGGATGTAAGTACGATTAAGGACATGGAACGTGTGTTAGAAAGGTTTGATACTTTGGGTAGAATGGGAGGCAAAAGGCAAGAACAGGGAAGGGAAGGAAATTACGATCAGGGGTATCAGGAAGAAGCGAATAGGCATTATGAGGGTAGGAATATTGATAGGCCAGGTAACTTTGTGAGGAATGATAGAGGAAATTTTGTAAATAGGGGTAGGGGTGACCAAGGGAATTTTTGGAATAGGGGGCGCGGAGAACAGAGGCAGGCAGAAAATCGGGGACCTGGGGAACAATGGCAGTTAGAGAATAGGGGGCGTGAAGAAGAGAGACAGCCAGCTCAGCCGAGTAATTTAAACGGGAACAGGGCTCTTTAAGACGGTCAGATAGAGGGTCCCATCCCAGTATTCCAGTTCATGTGTTGAAGAAGATAGAATATGACCTTGATGTTAGAAAGGAATTTTTAGATGACCAGATTGAAGTTATGCAGGAGAGATGTGAGCCTACGTTGATCTGTCCTGTGATTAAGGTGAAGATATGGGGTCAAGTTGTCGATGATTTATTGGACTCAGGGAGCATGTGTTCATGCATTAAGGCAGGCTTTTATGATGAGGTTAAGACTAAAGGAGAAATCATAGAGGAGATTCCTGTGTCCAATATATTTATATTGTCTGCTGTTGGGACTAAGTCACAGAGAGTGCGTAGACAGGTTGTCGCACCTATGTACATTGATGAGAAATGTGGTCGTCAGAGTTTTCTAGTGGTCGCGAATTTAGTGTATCCTGTCATATTGGGTGCGGATTGGCTAAGCAGTCAGATGTGTAAGCTTGATTACGGCGAATCTAAGGCGAGATTCAAGTGGGGTGAGAATTTTGATACGATTAGTCTGAGTTATCAGGTGGACTCGGGAACTTTTGTGAGTATATCAGTGTGTGTCCAGGTTTTAAATGAAGGGGAAGAAGTCAGTGAGGTTAGTAGCGACATGGTATCAGAGGATATTCAAAGTTGTAGTATACTAGTGGAAGAGGAGCGTGAAGGCGAATTTTCAAGTGTTGTGGAAGATACCATGTTGGAGGTAGAGCAGAAGGCTCAGTTGTTAGAGGTCTTGAGAGACCACAGTGAGGTGTTCTCTGACAAACCTGGTAGGACACATGTTTACGAGCATAGTTTCGAGATCACCGATAGGTCTAGTTTTAATGGTGTTAGATACCCGATACCACACGCCCATGTCAAAGCAGTAGATGATGTCATTTCGCAGATGCTAGACGATGAGGTGATCGAATTCAGTAGGAGCCAGTATGTCAATCCGTTGGTAGTAGTGATTAAGAAGGATGGGTCAGTTAGGCTATGCTTGGATGCAAGACAAGCTAATAAACGCATTGCGCCGGATCATCAGCGACCGGAAACTACTGAGGATTTAGTTCAGAGATTTGGGGGTAAAGAATGGCTGTCCACATTAGATTTGAGTGCTAGTTTTTGGCAGAGTACCCTTACGGAAGGAGGATAGGCAATTCACGGCTTTTTGTTACAAAAACCAGCTGTTACAATTTGCACGGATTCCTTTTGGTATGAAAACATCGTCAGCTGGACTCATTCGCGCACTTAACATCGCTCTGGGACACGACACAGGGGATTTCACAGCCAGTTACATCTATGACTTAGTCATCGCATCACGTACATTTGGGGAACACATGGAACACCTTAGAATCGTTTTGGGGAAGTTGCATCGGGCCGGGTTCACAGTGAAACTTAAGAAGGCGACCTTTTGTACACAACAGATCACGTTTTTAGGCCACACTATTACACCACAGGGTGTTACGCCAGAAGGGTCAAAATTAGACAACATAATCAACACTCGGACACCACGTAACGTCAAACAACTTCGCTCTTTTCTGGGGAAATATGTTCCGGAGTTTGGTAAGCCAGTCCGAATACACTCAGACCACGGTTCTCAGTTCACCTCGAAGATCTGGAGGACCAAGTTGAGTGAACTGGGAATACAGTGTACGTATTCCTCTATTAGGTATACCCAAGGAAACATGTCTGAGAGAGTAATGAGAGAACTAGGGCGCATGTTTAGGACCTATGTGAGTGAGCGACATAATGCCTGGTTTTCGATGCTTGAGGACGTTGAGCGTTGGCTCAATGTAACTAAACACGAGAGCACGGGTCGCACTCCCATAGAAGTCCAGCTGGGCAGGAAGCCTGTCAGCGAACTTGCCATGATTTTGGGTTTGAGGACAGGGGAGGCCGTACCCAGAGATTTAAGTATCATGTTAGCTGGGGAACATTTATGTAAGGCTAGTAAGAAACGGCAGAAGCAGCAGGGGAAGCGGGCAGGAGATAGGTTAGATGTAGGTGACCTTGTTCATTTGAGGGTGCCTCATGTCTCGTCCGCAGACCAGAAATTGGTGAGTAAATTTTTTCATTTGTATGAAGGACCGTTTGAAATTGCACGGAAATTAGGGGCCTGTGCGTACGAGCTCCTTACAAAGGACGGAAGGGTGCTAGGGATTTACAATATTTCCAATCTGAGGATGTACATATCCTAGTAGCCTGTTGGTTGTGTATATATTTGTGGAAGGAAGGAGTTAGGATTTTGGAAGGGAAGTCATGCCTAAAAGGATTGCTTTTTATTCTATGGTATAGGACCAAATGAATGAAAAGCAAGGGGGCGTTCTGTAACCTATATTTTATGAGTTCCCCATGACAGTTTTAATGTAGGCTCGTAGGTTTGTTATTTCTTTATATCATGTTATCTGGACTTCGCGAAATCGAGCAGAAAGGCTTGGAGACTCCTAAATCGTCTTACTGGAAAACATGTCTCCAAAAAGCAGTATACTAACTTGAGCCCAGATGCCATTGCAAATAGAATGGTGGACATTACACGATCCAAAAGAGATAAATGTCACACGAAAACAGTGAAACAAAAGCTCACCGAACTCAAACGTAGAACTCAGAAGAATGAGAAACTGTCTAGGCCATTTTCTGTTCAGGAAGTTGAAACCGCTATCAAGATGTTGAAAACTGGTAAAGCTGCTGGTCCAGATGGCATCTATAATGAATTCCTGCGAAACATGGGTCCACATAGCATCAGTTGGCTTACTTCACTTTTTACTTTCATCCTTCAGACTAACAACCTACCAAAGCAGTTTAAACGGTCAAAGGTGATCGCCCTTCTTAAACCTGGCAAGTCGGAGCAGAGACCTGAAAACTACCGTCCAATAGCACTTCTTAGCTGCATTTATAAACTTTTAGAACGAGTCCTTCTTGCCAGGATAGCACCACTCATTGAAGCTGTAACCCCACCAGAACAAGCTGGATTCAGGAAAAACCGAAGCTGTACTGATCAAGTCTTGGCCCTCACCACTCACATTGAAGCAGGGTTTCAAAAGAAGCTAAAATCAACAGCTGTCTTTATCGACCTGACTAGCGCATATGATACTGTCTGGCGGCATGGACTGATCCTCAAAGTGCTGGAAGCTATCCCCTGTTTGGAAATTGCAAATCTTATCTCTAACATGCTTTGTGAAAGAGAGTTCGTAGTATTTCTAGATGATGCTAAAAGTCGCAAAAGGAAACTAAATAATGGTCTACCCCAAGGATCAGTTTTGGCCCCAGTTCTATTCAATCTGTACATTCATGACTTGCCACCAACAACAGCTACTAAGTTTATTTACGCAGATGACATTGCACTGGTAGCTCAAAGCAGAACTTTTGAAGATGCAGAAGGCACTCTTACAACCGATCTGGAGAAAATGTCAACGTTCTTCAAGTCCTGGCGACTGATCCCAAGTATGTCTAAGACAGGGGTTTCATGCTTCCATCTTAACAACCGACTAGCAAACTACAAGCCAAATGTTGTATTTCGTGGTGAAAATCTGAAATACAACCCATTCCCGAAATACCTAGGTGTCACGCTGGAACGAACTCTGAGCTACAAAGAACACCTCACCAAGCTCTCTCACAAAATTTCCACCAGAAATAACATCCTGCACAAGCTTTGCGGTAGTTCATGGGGAGCCACGGCGGACTGCTTAAGATTAACGGGTATCAGTCTAGTCTATTCTGCAGCGGAATACTGTGCTCCAGTATGGTTGGAAAGTGCACATGTGCATAAAGTGGATACCAAGCTGAATGACACTATGCGTTGCATAACCGGCACCATAAAATCAACCCCTCGCCACTGGCTACCAGTACTCAGCCACATTCCACCACCTCACCTGAGGAGGAAGGAAGCTCTGATCAGAGAAGCAAAGAAGATCTATGCTTCTCTCTCATTACCAATACACCATGAATTCTGCCACCCACCACCGAAGTGACTTCATTCGAGGAGACCAACCAGTTTATTGGCCGACCAACTTCTGGCAAATCGATTCAACCTAAACCAATGCTGGCAGGACGAATGGTCAAACTCAAGGTCTGGAACTAGTGCCCAGGAGATCAACCCAACGGTGAAAATACAAGGATTTGACCTTCCTAGAAAATTATGGTGTCGCCTCAATAGACTGAGAACCAGGCACGGCCGTTGCAATTACCTATGCCATAAGTGGGGTTGGATAGATTCCCCATTGTGTCAATGCAATGAGGAGGAACAGAGCATGGACCATATCATCCAGCGCTGCCCTCTACACGCCTACTCCGGGAGCCCTAGTGATCTGTTTCATCTTCGAGAATGTACTGTGGAATGGCTCCAAAACTTGAACTTGGATTTGTGATTTGTTTTTATGTAATTCACCATACGATTAAATAAATAAATCATGTTATCGTGTTGGCAACGTGTTCATTTGCATTGGACACGTCTGCAGTAGACGCAGTGTCATTATTATTATTACTACTATTATCATATACGTATACTTTTTATTATTAATTATTCAATGTATTTTAGGTCACTATTGACGAGATTCTGAAGCTAGCTCTAATCATATGTTGTCTAAGAAAGTTTATTAATATTGTTCAGACCACAGAACCAGGAGTCAGGTTCATGTTCTGGTCACACGTGCAGGAGGAAGCACTTCATGGACACAATTGTCTCGAGCAGGTATGCTCGCTCACCCCGGAGGGGGGGGGGTGATGAGAGAGCTGAGCAAGGGGCTTGCTATGAGTGGCCTGGACAAACAGGCGTATGACAATAGCGATTTTGAGAAGACTCCCTGGTCTGAGGTGTGGCTTGGGACAGACGTGCGGTAGCAAGCTACCTGAGAGCACTGCTGGGGATTGTCTCTCTAGACATTGAGATTACTGGTTGGATAGTGTGTCTCTCTTGAGCTGAGTGCTTCGTGTTTCGACGGAGTGTGATTGGGTTCTGGCTGTTATGCCACAATCACAGTAGGGCTGATAACCTATGCAAATAATTGTGCAACGTTGAAGAGAACCGTCAAATGTGAAGGCATGGCTGACCAGCTTCATAGTGGTGTAGAGGTGAAATGGACATATTGGGCAGACGACGGCATTACCGGTAATGTGAAAACAAACTAAGAAATCTTTACAGGCCTAAATATTATTATTATTATATTATTATATTATATATTTTAATTGCATTTCTTGTGTGTCACTCTTTTTTATTATATTTATCCATTTCTTGCATGCAGCTTCAGAATATAAAGTAAATTTAAATTGGATAGTTTCTTTTTAGTTAGATGCATGCAAACCTTCCTTCGTCTTTATTAATTTATAGGAGGTTTTGGTAAGGCCTATGTACGAGCCAGTCCTTTCAGAATATCTGCACACGCCCGGAGATAAGAAGAGTTTCAAAAAGGTGAATTTGTTCAATTACAGTACTAATTATGTCATTTGCTTAAATTTTAAAGAAAGGCCATTTATGAGGCAGAATATTCATTTTTATTTAATTTTTGTATCTTCAAAGTTACAAATGGCATCTCAGGGTGAAGCCATCTTGTGGCAAGAATTGATAGATTACAACATACAATATTTACAAAATAGATTGTAGATAACAGTTTAGGCATTTAAAACACAATGTTCAGGGTATTCAGCCAGTTGACAGTATCATCGGCGACACAGTGTGGATACTGGATTGTTCCCACAAATCTCCTCCTTGGACACTCTAAGATAACTTGCTTATTTTGTGCAAGCTTTCAGATTTCATCACAAGGAACAACATCTTGCACAAACTCAATGGAACGGTTGGGGCGTAACTACAACGGTTCTGCCAACGTTAGCTCTTGCGTTGGTCTACCCAGCTGCAGACTACTGTTGTCCTGTGTGGCTAATTAGTGCACAAACTGTAAAAGTTGATACGGAACTGAATGATATAATGAGAACAATATCAGTCACCATCAAGTCCACACCTTTGAAGTGATTGCCAGTGCTATCAAACATCCACCCAACTCATATGCGAAGAAAACCATCTCTGTGAAAAGCATCTGGTTTCAGAGACCGGGGCACTGCATCAATGTCTGACAGCTAATTAATAGCGAAGCTGAACCACTACACCACGATGTGGTTGAAATGTGTTCTTTACTATCACAGAAAACACAATCATATGCACTTTCTATATGCTTCTTATAAGCGCCATTAGTTTTATACCAACATATGAAATGGAGTTTCCTCTACAAAACAGAAAAACTCCACGTTTCTATACTAAATAGCTTTGAAAATATGTTCCTAATAAAAGCGTGCAGTTTTCTTATAATAAAGATAATAAAGCCAAATAGCAACTGGGCTATGCATTCAAAGCAGTTGTAATGTCTTAAAATTACAATAGAACAATATAGAATACACCATTATGTTCAGCAAACTTCACAGATTAATAAAATAGAAATCATCAAAAAACATATCCCCCCTCCACCCGCCCTTTCTCCTCCTCCACGGGCTGACTTCCCTTAAATACGAATTTTCATGCCATATGCCATAACCTCCAATAATTTTGACGCCAACCCATAACAAACAGACAAACATACAAACATTAAACCGAGGGTGTATTTGATCATTTTAATCTATATCACCTGAAACAGCTATTACACTTTTACGAACAAAAGTACTGCCCGTTCTGTTAGATGGGATAGAAAAATTAAAATCCAGATTTCTCAAGAGAGCCCTTGGAGTAACAATGACTAGACTTACATACGAGCACGCAAGAGAAACGTTCTTAATAGAAGACCTGCGAAAGCCACTACTACTATTACTACCAGCTACAGACAGTTATAGAAAACTGCATTAAGATCTAGAAAATAAAAGACTAGACATACTAATGGAATTCTACGCATCAAATGCGATGCTATACAGGAGATGGACGCTCCCATGCTGTGAAATGCGTCACGTTGGTCGTGACCAGACTTGCGGTCCATGGATCTCATTATAAGATCTGTTCCAGGAAAGAGTTCCATGATCCGGATGAAAATTGCATATGTGAACTGTGTGGGAATGTATGTGAAGTGTATCACATCATCACATGCCCAAGCCGAATCATGTCACATAGCATATGGCATACAGCAAGGATTGATTGATTAGGGTTTCTGCTAAAATGTGCACACATTTGATATGGCCACAGGCTGCAATAAAGTTTATACATAAATTAAAACAGTTTAATACAGATATAATACAATGTTGACTAGGTAGAATGAGTTCATAATTTACAATTTGCAAAGTTTGAAACATTATTTCCGGAGAACGGTTAGAAATTCCATTAAAAAAACTGTCAGAGAAATACTAAAATCAATGGCATTATTTCTTCGAACAACAATGTTGTCTGTTCAGCGGTGAAATTTTAGTGGGCAAATGTAATGGTTCTTTTAATTTCAAATGTGATAATGTTACTTGAAGTGATGCGTGGTACATGTAAATTTATTTATTTAGGGAGATAACCTCAGTCTTTGAGTGTGGCAACAGCATTTCCCATTACGTAACGTGTTTCTTAATGCAGTGGAACTTGGAGCGACGTGCGTCGTCGTCTAATTAACAGCTGAGAGCGCACTTCAACTGATGGAACCTTGAGATTTCGCAAACATGCAATTTAGCTTTCATAAATGATTACGAGTCACTGTAGAGTGTAGTTCAAGAAAGGACGAATATTTTCAAGAACCCCATTTAATAACTTCTTCATAATATAGTTCTTGAACAAACATTAAAATGTTTATTAAGCGTCACTGTCAAATATCGTTTGGCTAAGGAAGTCTTGAGGATGTTAATTATGATTAAGGAGAGTCGTAAAGCCCTTTGTTGCCAATGTCAAAATGGCGATCTGAATGCCCCTTTTTATCAGAAACTGTTGGGTATGAAGATCTTTTTTACAACGTGTTCATTCATTTGTCTTCAATACACTGATCCACAATCGCTAAGAATATTTTTTATAAAAATAGTTGTGATATTTTAAAAGAAGCTGCAATTATCTTCTTTTAAATAGGACATATTTTTAAAATAATCTACTGAAGGAAAATTATTTACAGGAGATCCACAGCATTAGAGTGTTATTCTGTGCATATGATACATAATGTTTGTAGATATAACTAACAGTTTCTAAGATAAAGAGGTTATGTAAACAATTGAACTAAATTAAATACCAGTGCATTATAATGTGTATAAACAGTTCCTGTACCAAGTTTCATTGCGTTTGGAACATTAAATCGCGAGAAAGGTCTATACACAAATAAAGCTTTGAGTAAATTGAGTTTAAAGTGCAAATTGCCGCCCAAACTCACTTTATGCAGAATAAATTTTCTAAAACCCTCCTGGTTCTTCTCTATCTTGCTAACCAAATGATGCCCTCCTTGTTTTACAGATAATACTCTGTCCGATATATTGGCTACACTGCCAATTATAATAAATAATAACTATAATAATAAAGTAATAATAATAATAAGCAGTGAAGATAGGACTGCACGTGTCTTTTGAAGAAGAAACAAGAAGTTCCGTTAAGAACTATACAGCCTACTTTTCATGCCAATGATTATTCTACAGAATATGAACCTATCTAGAATAATGACGAAATTAAGTTGCTAATATCGAAATTTCCAATTAGTTCGAAATACTGTATACCTGGCATAATGTATCCTAATAGAGCACTACAGTTGGCAGCCCTGATGACTGAATATATTCTGAGTTCCGTCTCTTACGGTACTAAATACAACATTTGGTTGAAGTCCACTGGATAGCATGGACGTTACATGCAGTTAAACATTGGATCTAACAGCGCGCGTAAAATCATGTTGGCAACAATGTCATGCATGTATTGGTCAGAAATAATCTGAAATAATATGATCTATTGTTGTGCCAATTTTGAATGAAATCCATTAGTTAGTATAGAAGTTCCATGCATTTTAAAATTGGACCTATCAGCAGGCTTAGAATCATGTTAGCATCACTGACGTATATTAGTTACTCCAAATTAATCTAGAATGCCAGGTACTATACGTGTGCAAAGTTTAGAGCTATTGACTTGCATACTTTCTGATATATTGATATTAAGGTAACAAAAATAGAGACAGTATTTATTAACAGTTGGCAGCCCTAGTTACTCTTAAGAATCGGCATAGACATATCTGTTCTGGTACACATAGCACACACGAAATTTGGTTGAAATCCAAATGATAGTATAGAAGTTACATGTATTTAAAGTTGGAACTCTCAGCAGGCTTAGAATCATGTTGGTAGCACTGACGTGTATAAGTTACTCCAAATTAATATAGAATGTCAGGTACTATACGTGTGCATAGTTTAAAGCTGTCGGCTTGCATACTTTCTGATATATTGGTATTTGGATAAAATAAATTAGGAGCATTTATTAACAGTTGGCAGCCCTGGTAGGTCTTAAGAATACGCTCAGTCATATCTGGTTATGTACACATACAACATACGAAATTTGGTTGAATTCCGCTTGATAGTGTGGAAGTTATATGCATTTAAAAATTGGACCTATCAGGAGGCTTATAATCATTTTGGCAACACTGCCATGTTTGGCCTCCTGGAAATTAAACTGAAATATTATGATCTGTACGTGTGCCAATTTTGAAATAGCTCCCCTTCATACTTTCCAAGATATCCAACATGGAGCTCAAATTTCAATTGCGATTTTTTAGCAGTTGGTAGCACTGACATCATTTTCAAATATGGCCGTGAGGTATTCAGGTATAGATCTTTACTCCTACCAAATTATGTTTCGATTGCTGCAGCCATTTAGGAGTTGATAGGGGGGGGACACACACACAGCCAGACAGACACACAGAAGGACAGACAGACAGACAGACACACATTTGCCCGATCTCATAAGTCTACTTTTTCCTCATTTTTGCAAAATGTGAAAAGTAGGCTAAAAACACAATATATCACAAACATCAATTAATCACCTCGTGAACTACGTGTAGAACAGGGAAGAATCAAGAAAACCAACAAATTCAAGTACTTGGCTGAATGGTTGGAAACCAATCTCTCCGTAGGAACAGCATTATAAACTCGAATAAAACAAGTAGTTCCGTGAAGAACTATACGGCCTATTTTCATATATCCTACTTATGTTAATTACCTTTATCAACATACAAAATTTCAATTTGATTGCTGTAATAGATTCGTAGATATTGAGAACCGACTAAATATTGTGGATAGTCGCCATGTTGGATTTTTATGTATGTAGGTCTTAGAGTTATGTACTGTTACATGAAGATAATTGTGTACGTGTAGTATTCAAACTTCAATCGCATGGTAATAATAATAATAATAATAATAATAATATCGTATGGCCTCGGGTGCCTGGTGCAAGCTTTGTCAATTGACACCCAGAGGGTAGCTTGCATGTCGAATTTCGTCGTTCCTTTGAATGCTATGAAAGTCAAGGAGGTTAGATATCTAAACTCCTTGACACTACAGCGCTTTCAAGTAGAGAATGGAGGAACTTTGTGTTGGCAGAAAATCCCGAGATTAATTTTGCCATTGAACACGGCCTACTGAATTCAAATGGGTTCTTTAACATGCCAACAACGTATGACATGAGTATCGTGATTTTTGTCGCCTTCAAAAATCACTTACCATGGCCAGGGGCGAACCTGCAATCTTGGGGTTGGTAGTCCGACACTATAACCATTCACCCACCGTGGCAAGCAATCGCATGATTAGGACACAAGAAGTTAAAACGAGATTTTAAAATTTCGTACAGCTGCCATCTTGTGGATATGGAAACAATTGAAAAAAAATGCCAGTGGATTAAAATTTGTATAAGGATTTTCTGTGCCAAGTGTCACTGCACTCGGATGGTTAAATTGCGAGAAACGACCATGTGAATATTTATACGTCGCGTCGCCGCCATGTTGGATTTGTGGTCACCAGGTATTCGAAAGTCCTATAGGTGAACTTACGTTCGTATCACCTATGAACATTAAAACATACAGGGGCCGATAATCTCGATGTTAGGCCCCTTAAAACAACAATTATCATCATCATCATCATTAAAACATTCAGTTTGATTGCTGTAATAGATTCGTAGATATTGAGATCCATTTAAATATTTCGGATGGTCGCCATGTTGGATTGTTATATGCATAGGCCATAGAGTCATGTACCATTAAAGGAAAATTATTACATAGGTTCATTATTCAAACTTTCACTTCGATCGCATGATTACGACACAAGAAATAAAAACTTAATTATAAAATTTGCACAGCCGCCATCTTGAGGCTATGTAAACAATTGAACTAAATTAAATACCAGTGCATTATAATGTGTATAAACATTTCCTGTACCAAGTTTCATTGCGTTTGGAACATTAAATCGCGAGAAAGGTCTATTTAAAATTTTCAAATTCGCTTGGCCGCCATATTCGTTTTGTAGTTAACTGGTTTTTGAAATTCTTATGGATGAACTACCAGTAGTGCCCTTTATCTCCGTACAATATTTCAGGGTGATACCTCTAATAGTTTCAGATATATAGAATGTCGGTGAAATATTTCGCACCGCCGCCATTTTTAGGTTATGTAAACAATTGAACGAAGTTAGATGTCGGTACATTACAATGTGTATAAACATACACTGTACCAAGTTTCATTGCGTTTGGTTGGTTAAATCGCGAGAAAAACGTCTATTTCAACGTCGCAACTTCGCTTGGCCGCCATATTGGTTTTTTAGTTCCCAGGTTTTCAAAAGTCACATAGGTGAACTTCTAGTAGTTCCCTTTATCACCGTAAAATATTCCAGGGAGATATCGGAAATAGTTTCGGAGATATTGAATGCTGGTGAAATATTTCGCACAGCCGCCATGTTGGATTGGTGAGACGTAACAAAATTTGAAGGGCTCGGTCGGGGCCTTCCGGAATAGTTCTATGAACTTACCGAGTTTCATTGAAATTGCTCCAGCCGTTTAGAAGTTATTAGGGACACACACACCATCACACACACAATCACACACACACGCACACACAGACAGACACACGGACAAAAGGTGATCTCATAAGACTATTTTTAGCCAATTTTCATTTATGGTGGGGATGTAATATTAAGCCACACGTAGAAAGTCACATTGCCACATGTGTTAACCTACGATGTATTCCTGTGAAGAGTACGTTGAATTTTGCTGATTTATAAAGAGAATACGATCGAATCAGCAGGTTGTGCCACGTGACCTGTAATGGAAGAAAGTTGAAAAATCTGACATGGATATTAACATAACATATCGAAATGTTGCTCCGGAGGTCCGGGTTCGATTCCCGGCTCTGCCAATAAATTTAATGCTGCTCTGGGGCTGGAACGGGGTACACTAAGCCTCGTGGGGCAAACCTGAGAAGAGATGGGTTCGATTCCCACCTTAGCCACCCTGGAAGTGGTTTTCTGTAGTTTCCCACTCCTACTCCAGGCTAATGCCGGGACGGTTTCTAACTTAAGGCCACGGCCGCCTAGTTCCCAATCTTCACCCTAATTGCTAATACACACATTAATACAGACACCGCTATATCACATGTTATCAGAGAACTTCTACACACACCCAAGTACACGGGTCTAAATGACTGCGAAGTTCTAGTCCCTCAAATAAAACAACAACTACATATCGAAGGAGATTCTGATCGCCAGTGATCGCAACGAAGTATACATATTCCTGAGAAATTCTCTTGGAATTATTTTGTTATTGTCGCCTCCGTAGCGTAGCGGTCAGCATGGTTAGCTGCCGCCCCGGAGGTCTGGGTTCGATTCCCGGCTCTGCCACGAAATTTGAAAAAGTGGTATGAGGACTGGAACGGGGTCTACTCAGCCTCGGGTGTTCCAAATGAGTAGAGGGGGTTCGATTAACACCTCAGCCATCCTCGAAGTGGTTTTCCGTGGTTTCCCACTTCGTCTTCGGGATGGTACTGCCCCCGAAAATTGAATTATTCTCGGACAATATGAGAGTATTTTCCGTCCCCATGATAAAATTTAACCAGCAAATATAAATTCTGGAAGTGTGACACAGGAGGGTAGTGTTACAAGCTCGAGGCCGTGGGAGAGCCCGATCACGTGATATATTGCACAATAGACGCTTCTAGAAGGCTAAAATTGGCATAGCAACAGTGAGTTTGTAAATTAATATTATAAATATTATTGTGAGGTTTGAAGCCATTTTTCAGTGTTGCCTAAGTAAACAAAAGTTTGGTGCTTTTCAGTCGGTCAACACGAATATACCCAAATAGAGCTGGGTTATGCCCTGATCCTGAAATAAATTACATAAGATTAATAAATACACTAGGATGACCAGTTTCGATCGTCAAGTGATCATCATCAGATCCATTACACTTAGGTTATAACATCTATGTTTGAGAATACTGGCGAAAAATATATACAATATGTACAATTATTTAGTTGCAGTGTTGGTAATGCAACAATCGGTGTATGTTAAATGTCGTATATCTAATGTTAGGTAAACTTCTAAAATAGTGATGAAAATCCGGAATTTGTCTGTTAGGGGTGATTATATGGTTTTACAAAATCAACTATGGTTATACTGAAATAATACAAGCTTATACTTATCGAGTTGTCTCCTTAACTGGAACTTGAAGCAGTTGCGTGTTTCCTTAGACACCAGTTACAGTCGACTAAACCCGAGTGTTAGCTGGGTGGAACTGGTTTTCCCCTTCCTCCCCCTTTAGTTGCTATGTTCTTCCAGAGGTCAGTGCCATGTATATTTGTGTGACTTTGCCAAGTCTAGATAAGAGTGTATGCTACTGAATGCAGGAGTCTGCAACTACTAAAGACCGTGGAACTATCTTCGCCACGCATGGGCTAAAAAAAAAAAGCCATTTATACTAAGCGGTACACGGTCTATTGAAGACGTCCTGGCACCTTTAATACTGCCGCGCATATCGGCCTAGGTTTATTGCAGAAAAATATACATAGTACACCTGATCCAAATAACATTTACCTATAAACACCGCTATTCCCCCCCCCCCTTTTTTTAATCTAGTTTGGCTGTATCGCTAAGTTGTGTCTTGTTTTCGACAGGGTGTGTTTTTAGTAGAGCGAAAAGGGGTGAACTCTCCATAAAAGTGTGTTCATTTAGATTGTTGGGATTGTTTTGTTTGGCTAGGTGAATCTCGATTGCTTCTTTTATGTCGAGAGCTCTGCCTTTCGATTCGTGATGAATTATTTTTAGATCAGTCTCGATTTTAGTGAAGCTGTGCCCCGTGTCACACATATGTTCGCATACGGTTGAATGTGTTCCGTATCTTATCGCATTCCTATGTTTATTATAACGTGTATCTACTCGTCTTCCGCTCTGTCCAATGTAATTAGCTTGACAACCAATGTCTTGGTATGTAATAGAATACACCCCTGACTTTGAATACGGGTCTTGTTTATTTAGATTGCTAATTTGCAGGTGCCTCCCGGTCGTATTATTCGTTGTGAATGTTTATGCCTTGCTTTTTGAATAGATTGGTGATTTTATATGTGTTCTCATTCACATAGTTGAAGCGCGCGATTTTTTTCTCATTAATGTCCGGATTTGGAATCATTTTATCTTTATTTTTGTGTTTGGCTACAATTTGGTCTTTTTGCTTGGCGGGAAATTGTTTTCCTTTGCGATTTGTTTAATGGTTCTTATTTCCTTATTATAATTGTCTGTTGACATGGGTATGTTTAAAGCTCTGTGCACCATTGAATTGAACCCCGCTAATTTATGCGTACTGGAGTGATTAGACTGACGTTTCATTACAAAGGCACCCCCCTGACTACAGTCTCCCATTTCTGGTACCTGGGGGTAACTATGCAGACATCTGGGAACGTCTCCACGATGCACGTGAGAGAGAGGCTAGACGCTGCACTGAAGGCTATGAGCGACATCGAGCATCTACGCAGCCTATCCCTGAAGACGGAAATACGACTTCTTTGGTTAAAAATAGCACCAGTCGCGATGTATGGCCTGGAAAGTATTTGGAAACATCTTAGGCACAGACATCTGGCAACGCTGGAAAGGATCAAGGCAATGTATCTAAAAAGAGCCTTATGCCTATCCAAGTTCACGCCCTCGCGGTTTGTGTATGTCATGACAGGGGAACTACCCTTTATGGAAGAAGTCAGATTACAGATGCTTCTGCCCCACACACCGGGATTTGGGGAGTATTTGCGTCTCATGACAGCAAAGAGAAATGCCATTTGGCATGAATTTTATACGACGGACGCTATGACTACACAGGACTGGATGCAAGGATCCTACGAGCTGAGATATATCTTGACGCGCTTTGCGGTCCATGGTTTCCACCACCGGATCTGCATGAGAGACGTCTATCACCAACCAGACGAACTATGCGTGTGCAAGCTTTGTAATGGTCCTTGCGACAGATACCACGTGAGGACGTGCAAGTGCAGAGAGGTGTCTCTGACGAAATTCTGTGAAAATTAGAAATATATGGACACCCCTCGGAAAAAGGCATTTACAGAGACAACGACAAAATTGTGTATTAATGATGGTTCATAAGAACCACGTTCATGCACATTGTGCGCAATAAAGTATTTATTATTATTATATGAGGATTTGTAGAGCTATGGAGCGCTCGTGCGAAGGAAGTTCCGCATTTTAAGGGAAGTCAAAGTATTGTTGTTCTTTGATAAGAAGGCATGGATCGTGATAAGAGTCATTGTATACAAGTAGTCCAGTTCATGTTGAGTAACGTTTTAGCTGTGTTGACAGAAGGGTTTTAGCGTAAATACAACTAGAGAACGATTGTCTACTCCTGTCAATGATACAATTATTATATTTTATTAATCCCGAAGTTATGTAAATATTACGTATAGTTAACTTTAGTCAGTCGATTGTATTAGACCGACAATGTAATGAAACCTATATAAGACGATGTGTAAGCAGTATATGTAAACTACGGAGTGATATAAAATGACTATGTAGAAAAACAGTGTATATTATTAATTGAGAGTTGTATTGTAACCGAGAAGCCAGAATCTCGAAAGTAACGTGTTAGCAACACTAAATAGTGTATATTATTATGAACAAATTACATGTAAATATTTTTTTTCGGAAATGATTTAATTAGTTAAATAATTTTGGTAGGATTTATTAATCGATTGTTTTGGAATAGCGTGTGTTTTGTGAGCAGATGTTTTGTATGAATGATTGTCCACTGTTAAGAGTAATTGTTGAACCGGATTGGTCTAGAACAATTTCGGGGTGCGAATGAAAGAGTGTATTAAAAAAATCAGAATGATTGTTAAAGGAACATAGAAGTTATGAGCATTTTTGTAATATCTGAATGTTAATTTTACGTGTATTTTAAACGCACACAAAGCAGTCTCAATGCGGGCTAGCCAGAATGATTCACCGTTAGGATTGGAGAGCGGTGTGACATAATATGAACATGTGAAGATTCACAGTCTTGTATAAAATGTAAAAAGTTCTGAATGTAGCGTGGTGCTGGCGTTTCATTGATAAAGCAAGCTAGTGCACGTGCGTTTTCCAGACGCGGGCTAGTGAATGTAACCCGTTCTCAGGAATGCCACGAATGTAAGAGCCTTCCTTAAACGTTTTTCTTTTTTTACGTAGTGTAGGCCTAAACAAGCAAAGACTTTTATGCTTATATTTTTGCACGGCATTGTAGTAAGATGTGTAGTAGAAAGGAAGTGTGTATGATTGTGTGGTTTTATTTTTATTTTGTTATTAGATTAGTTTATTGTTATTTTGTTTATTTAGGTTAGTTTACCATTGTTAATAAATTTATTCAGTTCGTTATCTGTCGTTGTTGGCGTGTGATTCATTTTAAATATAAGGAGTAGAGTATTGTGGATGTATTGTAGGCGAAGCTGAATTCCCTGTCCCCGAGAACGTAAGTAAAGGTAGGTGTGCCCCGTGTATTTTGTTGTTGATCCACAATATTCTTGTAACTGCTGTATGTAAATCCCTAAAGGCAATGTTGGGAGCGATTTATAATGTAGTGATTGGCCAGTGCTGTTAGAAATAGGCGATCCAGCTGGGGCAATGGATATTCCAACAGGCTACTTTCCGGATTTACGGGTCTAGTACCTTCTTCAAGGCCACGGCCGCCTCCTTCCCTCTTCCTTGCCTATCCATCCTGAGCTTCCATTACCTTCCCTCATGAGGCCCTGTTCGCTTTGCAGGTGAGGCCGCCAGGGCGAGGTGCCAATCACACCTCACCAGTTGTATCCCCTCCGATTAGATGTTCCCAGCTCAAGGACACTGCCCGTAGAGGCGGTAGTGGTGAGTTCCCTCGCTGAGTTCGTGGGTTCCACCAACCTGGATGGTAAACGACTAAGAAGAAGAAGAAGAAGAAGAATTATTTTGTTATTACGTTCTAACTAAAAGAAGACAACTCTATCTGCGTTGTACATATTAAGATGTTTAGTGTAATACTGCATTCGAACACTTTGTAATTCAAGGAATCCCACCTGAAAATGCCTCTGCTCGCTATATTACTAGGGCCCCATCCTTCATAATTACGGTAATTATGACCTCTTGTAGCATTTATGTCGTAAGACATTCGTAAAGGGGTCGACACAGACGATACAACGTAACGAAAACAAATTTAATACTCTCCCCGTAACAAGTATCGAACCCCAAATCTTCCAATCAGTAGTTCAACGGGTTACCATTTCAGCCACGGTCACTTACACACTGTACTAAGATAGAGAGTGTGAAATTTCAGCGTTGGACACTTGCCACCGCCTGCTCGATCGCATGCTCAGGCCACCTGAGCATCAAGGGTTACAGAGGGCTTTGATTTGGCACAGCGTAAGAATAAGGAATGGTTAAACCTGGTGTTACAGAGGGCCTTGACGCGACACGAGTGGCGGCCTGAGTGAGTCTGAGTTTTCCTTTAAACCAAGGTGGTCAACATTTCGAACACTTGCTACCCTGAACATACAGAGTACCTTGCTCTTTCCTTGCTCTTTTGTTGTTGTTGTTGTTGTTGTTGTTGTTGTTGTTGTTGTTGTTGTTAGCCTATTTTCATTTTATGAAAAAAAAATAGGCTTATGAAATCACCTTTTGTCCGTGTGTGTGTGCGCGTGTGTGTGTGTGTGTGAGGTGTGTGTCCCTAATAAATTTTAAACGGCTGGAGCGATTACAATGAAACTCTGTAAGATCATAGCACTATTCTGGCCGATCCCGATCGTGCCCTTCAAATTTTATTGTGTCTCACCAATCCAACAAGGCGGCTGTGCGAAATATTTTACCAGCATTCAGTATCTCCGAAACTATTACCGATAACGCCCTGAAATTGTGTACGGTGATAAAGGGCACTACTAGAAGTTCACCTATGAGACTATAAAACACCTGGTGACTACAAAACCAACATGGCGGACAAGCGAAGTTGAGACTTTTAAATAGACTTTTCTCGCGATTTAACTATCCAAACGTAATGAAACTTGGTACAGCAAATGTCTATACACATTGTATTGCACTGGAGTCTAATTTAGTTCAATTGTTTACATAACCTCAAAATGGCGGCTGTGCGAAATATTTCACTGACATTCTATATCTCCAAACCTATTACAGATATCACCCTGAAATGTTGTACGGTAATAAAGGGTACTGATACAAGTTTATCTATGTAACTTTCATCAATCTGTAAAGTACAAAACGAACATGGCGACCAAGCGAATTTGAAATATTTTAATAGACTTTTCTCGTGATTTAACTCTCTGAGCGCAGTGAAATGTGGTACAGTAAATGATTTTACATATTGTAATGCACTGGCATCTAATTTAGTTCAATTGTTTACATAAACTCAAGATGGCGGCTGTGCGAAATTTTAAAATTAAGTTTGTATTTCTTGTGTCGTAATCATACGATCGAAGTGAATAATGAACCTAGGCAATAATTGTCCTTAATGGTACATAACTCTATGGCCTATACATATAACAATCCAAAATGGCGAGCATCCGAAATATTTAGACGGTTCTCAATATCTATGAATCTTTTACAGCAATCAAACTGATTTTTTTTATGTTCATAGAGGCTATGAACAAATGTTCACCTATAGGACTTTCAGTAACCTGGTGAGCACAAATCCAACATGGCGGCGACTCGAAGTATAACTATTTAAATGGACGTATCTCGCGAATTAACTATCCGAGTACAGTGAAACGTTGCACGTTTAATGCTCATACAAATCTTAATCCACTGGCATTTAATTTATTTAAATTGTTTGCATAATCACAAGATGGCAGCTATGCGAAATTTTAAAATCTCGTTTTTACTACTTGTGTTCTAATCATGCGATTGAAGTTTGAATACCACATGTACACGATAATCGTAATGTAATAGTACAAGAATGAAATCCAACCTGGCGACCATCTGAAATATTTAGACGGTTCTCAATATCTACGAATCTATCACAACTTTCAAACTGAAATTTTGTATGTTGATAGAGGCAATTAACATGAGTAGGATATATGAAAATAGGCTGTATAGTTCTTCACGGAACTACTTGTTGTTGTTGTTGTTTTTTGAAATCGATTTTACCCTCCAGGTTGGTGTTTTCCACGGACTCAGCGAGGGAACTCACCACTACCGCCTCTACGGGCAGTGTCCTAGAGCTAGGAGCATCTGATCGGAGTGGATACAACTGAAGAGGTGTGATCAGCACCTCGCCCAGGCGGCCTCACCTGCAAAGCGAACAATCTGACATGGATTCGTGGCCTTACAGTAGGTACCATCCCAGTATTTGCCCGAAGACGAAGTGAAAAACCACTGCTTTTGTTGTACAGATCATTATGTCGTCGTCCAATCTGGATACGTATTAACGGATAAAAACGGTCCTTTTCAGGACCAAATAAAAATCATTCGTTGGAACAGGTAGATACGAGTTTGCATCCACTGTAAACAACATTAAGCAAAACAAAAACTACTAGCTCGGGGTTTGAACATGCTGACGTGACTTCAGATGCTTGATTTAGCCATCTTAGCTACTGAGAGCCATGGTGTACTGCTGGCACGCATTGAATCTATTCGTTGACACTTCCTGTCCAAACGTAAGGTGGAGTTATTCGAAGCTGTGATTGTTTTATTCATGCATTATATTTGAGGTCATTGAAATAACACTGCCGCTGGCGTGATTCCCAACAACTTAAAGGAATCGCTCACAGAGTTGAAATTAGACTCAGGCCTTTTCAAACTGATGCAGAAAGCCGTCATACTTTCTTCGTGTCGCGTAGTAAGGCTGTTCTTGGGCAATCAGGCCTGAAGGAGTGAGGGAAAAGTGTTAAGCTACTGCTCAATGCAGTCACCAAGAATTTGCTCCTTATGATATATACGGTACCTGGGAGTGTATATGATTTCTTTCCAGCAAATATGCTGAGAATGTGTAAGCGCATGCGCAAAATAAACAATAATAATAAACATATTATACTCCCCTTTATATATATATATATATATCTTTTCAGAACACCTCTTGTATAATGAGTTTGTGTAGTTACATTATTATTATTTATTTATTTAATCGATTGTTCCCCTTTAAGAGAGCGATTGAACTTGAATACATCAATTCATCTTCTGGCGTTTTCCCGCTTCTCTTCCCAAAATCTCTTCATCCTCTCATAATGTTCCTTCTTCAGCTCAGCTGTCCATTTTCTTCCAGACTGTCGTGATGGTCTATGCTCAAACTTAATATTTTTGATTTTTTTTTCGGCACCCGGTGCGGTTCTCGAGACTTTCGATGTTGACCTGTTGTAGGTCCCTCTGGGCTTCTGTCAGCCACTCCGTGCCACACTTACTCTGTGCTATAACGTTGAGCAATTTCTTCGCCGTTCTGAAGTTTTCCATCTATGTTGACATTATTATTAATATGATTATTATTATTATCATTATTGTTATACGTGGTATAACAGTCTCTAAATGGTTGAGAATGCCTGTCCTAGGGGAAGCATTGTATTTCGCGGACCTCGCAAAAGTCATTCGTTCAGGAGGAGTCCCGTTAAAAACAAGATTCGCTGTATCTAAAGGGGAAAGGAATGATATCTTCTCTCGCATGCTAACATTCCGGAACCCGAGTGGAATGAGCAGACATCTCCCTCAGCGATGCTGGCGGTGATGTTGGGATAGCGCTTGCCTTGCGTAAATAAGCCTTGCATACAACAAGCCTCGGGAGCAGAACATACAGAATATTCTTCCGTGTTGAGTAAAAAAGAAAAAAAGATGTTTTCCTTGACTTTCATCTCTTGCACAGGTACGTCGATAATAACGATGAATATGCATAAATCTTAAATATTACGAGCTTCACTTTTCCTGGTTTACAGTTACATAAAGTAGATTTGCTGCAATAACTAACTGTGCTGCACAAGTCGCTTGGTCACATTGCTGGCTCACGATTATGACCAAACTCTGTAGCATAACGTAGAGTTGTTAGGAGCACGATCTTTGGAGGGCCACGAATACACGAAATATGCTAAGATATTCAGAAACTCTTTTTAGCAGTCTTTGATTAATGATGTTGTTGTTGATTATTTGGGGGCTTTGTGATTTTGTGGCCATGTAGCCCTGGGGACTTGGGTGTGTGAAAAAAAGTCTGATACCGGCAGCTAGGTCTGCACTTGCCTATACTACTCTCCCCAGCGTACTACTGCTGCGTAAAACATTTGCCATGCTAAGCGGCACTGGATTATACTAGTGATGATGATGATGATGATGATGACGATGATAAGCTCACTTGCTAACGAGTGTGATGTCTTCTTTCGGACTATAAGACTTCAATGTCTGTGGGTCCTCTGATGACTGTATAGGCCAATTCTGGAGCCGTAAACTCTTCTCAAACATATATTTCACCCACAACTCGCTGAGGATTGTTCCTTTAAGCGTTGTATTTTTCTGATTTTCAGTCGGTCAACACGGTTGTGCCCAATGAATTGGGTGGAGTACAAATCATAAATATGCAAACACACTCCTGGAAAAAATTACATGTATTAGTTAATTATCACACTTAAATGGGCAATTTAGGCAATTTAAACGGCCATTCGTTCTTTTCTTGCCTGTCGCATATCCACTGCATGCCTTCGACGTTCGTGTTCGAGGTGTTGTGGACCTCGGTAAACAAACCGACGCCATGCTTGTCGGTTACAAGCTGTGGTCTCCTAGTTTTTGGTGTTGATCATATATTTCTGCTTGTTAGATTTAATGGCATCTTTGTACATTTTGCGCTGTCCACCCTGCGTACGGTGTCCATTCGTAAGTTGAGCATACAAGATTCGCTTAGGGAGACGAGAGTCGGGCATACGGACAACATGACCAGTCCATCGAAGTTGATGTTTAATTATTGTGGTCTCGATGCTTGTAGCATTGGCTTCTTCGAGGATGCTGAAGTTGGTACGCCGGTCTTTCCATGTTATTCTCCAGATTCTTCCAAACAACGTTGATGATATTTATCCAAGCAGATTATGTTTCTCCTGTAGGTGGTCCAAATTTCACAGCCGTAAGTAAGGCTTGGCATTACGATAGACTGGTATACGTACAGCTTAGTTCGAGTGCTGATATTATGATTATCGAACAGCCTTTCTCGTAGACAACCGAAAGCCGTTCTAGTACCGTTGAGTCAATGCTGAATTTCAGCATCAATATTTGCACTTGTAGACTAGTAATGCCCGAGGGAACATACTGTTATCGTGCGTCATTGTTCTCAGGAATGTATTCGGCACGATCCCCACCCGATCCATGCCTACTCCTACCCATGAGCTCTCAATGTCAAGTGCGGAGCTAATCGCCGGGATCTGTGTTGTGTCTAATGTAGCATCCACATAGGGAGTTGCACTTGCACAAGCCCACCACATAATCCACGAAGTGTTGAGATTTTAGAGGTTGTCGGCAAGATGGGTGCAGAACAGCTGTTCATGAGACTGCAAGAATGACAATAAGCCTCAAACAATTGACTTGATGTACGGGAGGGGAATGACTTTCTGTTCAGAATCATTACGGCAGATGAGACATGAGTGCACCACTTTACCCCAGAGACCACGCCGCTTCAATTACATGGAAACCTCCCAGCTCACCCATCCAATAGGAAAATCAAAGTGGGCTGAGCATCAAGTTTTTCCAGGAGGGTTCTTGGAAATTAATTAATAACAATATATTTTATTGCAGAGAAGCCTCCGTGGCTTAGGCGACAGCACGCCGGCCTCTCACCGCTGGATCCATGGTTCAAATCCCGGTCACTCCATGTGAGATCTGTGCTGGACAAAACGGAGGCAGACAGGTTTTTCTCCGGGTACTCCGGTTTTCCCTGTCAAAAATTTCATTCCAGCAACACTCTCCACTATCATTTCATTTCATCTGTCATTCATTTACTGTAATCATTGCCCCAGAGGAGTGCGTCAGGCCTCGGCAGCCGGCACAGTTCATATCCTCGCCGCTAGATGGGGGCTTCATTCATTCCATTCCTGACCCGGTCGGAGACTGGAAGCAGGCTGTGGATTTTCATTCATTCATATTTTATTGCAGCCAACAGCCACAACTTACAGTACATGAAACTATAAAGCAAAAAACTATAAATTAATCGTTGCAAAAAGCAGTTAAAGACTTGAGCCGAAGTTCGCAAATCGAAGCATGGTACCGTTCGCAACTCTTGCCACAACGGTCACAAACACAATAATTTGAACCTGGTTGATGGGATTTTTTAATTTTGCACAATTTAAAGTGAAAACTATGTAGGCTTATGACGAAGCTTGTAACCAAATGTCGCAGATCGAGGAGTAGAATTCACTCCATATCTCCCTCTTCTTTGCCCTTACTTTCTCTGGAAATTAATGTTTCTGTGTTCGTGGTGGCTACTGTATGTGGGAAAATAGACAAATATTAATTGTCTTCTGTAATGACAATCTAACTTTAATATACAGTTTCCCTATGAAATTACAAAACTTCCGGAATAGGGTCAGTCAACATCGCTGTTCCACCCCCACCCCCCCTCTTTAGAACAACAATAACTAATTAAAACTTCCGGAACGCCCCTCGTAGCAAGACGAAATGTTATTATTGAAATAAAAATTAAAATGACGATTCTTTTAAAACGCTTATCCTCCCATTTCGGATTCATCACGGACTCTGCAATAGATAATTCCTCTACCGTCGCAGAGACAGTGTCTGGGAGCTGACCACACTTTGGCAGCAAATACAACTGGGAATGGTGAAAACCGCTAACTTGGGTCTAATTAAGGAAGGGACAGGGAAGGGATTTTGGGAGGAAGCCGGCCGTGGACCTGTTGAATGGAAACGTCCCGGCATGTGTCCGGCGGTGAAAATGGGAAACGATGAAAACTAATTTCAGGGATTCAAACCCACGCTCTCCAGATGCCAGTTAGACATGAGCTAGCATGCGAGTGTTGTCAGCCATCGTGGTCGGATTAAAAATAAACGTCAAGAACTCATTGGGAATGACCGCAGACATTTCAAATTAAAAGCAAATTAGTAATATTGTGGCAAGGAACATGCAGCTTACTTTCTACGTTTAGAGTTTAGCCATTTCTTTTCACAGTGTAAAGAGATTGTTTTTGCTCCAAACGTATCATTTCAAGCTTTAACTGTTGTTTGAGATCATTTATTTCATGCTTGGCTTTACGTCTGGAATCTGTAAAGAATTAATTACAGTCTACCAAACAACAACCTTGAAAGTATTCGATGTTTACCTTGACTTTCACTTTCTGAAGCACAAATAATCTCTAATTTCAGATTGTCGGTATGCCGAATTCAATTTGAACTTAAAACAACTGCTTTTATGAGCACGGTACTTAGCTCATTGGGCATAACATTTTTCACCCGAACCGGAGTTTATCATGCGATGCTTCTCCTCTAAGCTCCTAACGTATCCTTATTTGCCACGCGACGTAACTGTGCGCCTTAAATTAATCACCGTGAACTTGATGGGGACCTGCATGAAATCAGAGATCGGAGGTTCAAATCCCGGTGCAGACGGCGGCTGAGTGTGGTTTTTATCCAGTTTCTTCCACACTTCAACGTGGAAAATGCCGGGATTGTGGCTTAATTCAAGTCATAGGACGCCCACCTCATACTTGGTCGTCACACGGCCTAGCCGTGGTCGTTAAATCACGCACCAGGTCTATGAGGGTAGCTGCAGAATGTCCGGAGATTGAAGGTTCGAATCCCGGCGCAGTTAATGCCTGTACTGAGTATGGTATTTCTCTGGGATTTTCCACACTTCCTCCAGGCAAAATTCAGGAATTGTAGCTTACTTCAAGTCCAGGAGCACCTACCTCATTCCTGTCCCTCACACTACTACAGTCATCACAGCAATACAGGTCATCGGACAAGTTCAACACATACCCAACTATACGGGACTGATGACCAGATGTTCCAAGCCCCTATAATAAATTAACTACCACAATCATTCTCGACTCAAATGATTACAGTTGTAGTTGTTGCTTATTTTAGGGGATGTGACAACGTTGACACATAGCCTACCCCGTGTATTAGAGAGTGTGTGGAATTAGTGTGATAACCTGTGTTATTGTGATGGATGTACTAGCGTGTGTATTTGTAAATTGGGGATGGGGTTGGGATAGAAACCATCCCAGCATCTTCTTGGAGTAGAAGTTGGGAAACCATGGAATACCACTTCCAAGATGACGACTGAGGTGGAAATCAATCCTTCGTATTTTCAGTTTTGCCTCACGAGGTTGAGTTTACTCCGTTCCAGCCCTCAAACCAGAATTGAATTTCTAGGCAGAGCCAAGAAACAAACCCGAACCTCCGGGGCGACAGTCAAGAATGCTAGTCGTTACACCACGAGGTGGTCTTGGAAAATCGGTGGCGTATTTGGTAGCATTCTGAGCTTCTATGCCTAAGATCGCGGATTCAAACCCGGCCGAAGTCATCGGATTTTTTAAGATCATTAAAAATCCCTCAGTATACCTTCCTTCGGAGGAGAAGTATAGCCGGCGGGTCCGTATCATAGATTTATGGCATGTAAAGGAACCTTCCACTAACTACAATTCTGTGAAGCTAAATTTTACGTCAGATTTGATTAACACTCTATTAAGTTCCAACGGTCGCAGCCAGGGAGCAGTTGTAGTGGCATGTAGTAACCAAGTTCGCAGCTAGGTGTCGTTGAAGATTGTATTTGATAGCAAAAGTAGGAACTACTTGAAATTGATCGTCTGCAGTCCTTACCTGAATTGCAGATAATGCACACTAATACAGCCATCACAATTAACACCGGTTATCAGACAGATTCTACACACACCCAAAGTACACGGGACTACATGACCGCGTTGTCACAGCCCCTTAATTGAGGAACCAACCAACCAACCGGTCTTGGGAAAATAAGAGTAATAACTGCTGAATTCACAAAACGTTGTGAACACATCACGTTAAGGAACTCATACAGTAGCAGTTTGATATTAAGTCACGACATTAAACACAGTGGTATAATAATAATAATAATATCGTATGGCCTCGGTGCCTGGTGCAAGCTTTGTTAATTGACACCCAGAGGGTAGCTTGCATGTCGAATTTCGTCGTTCCTTTGAACGCTATGAAAGTCAAGGAGGTTAGATATCTAAACTTCTTGACACTACAGCGCTTTCAAGTAGAGAATGGAGGAACTTTGTGTTGGCGGAAAATCCCGAGATTAATTTTGCCATTGAACACGGCCTACTGAATTCAAATGGGTTCTTTAACATGCCAACAACGTATGACATGAGTGTCGTGATTTTTGTCGCCTTCAAAAATCACTTACCATGGCCAGGGGCGAACCTGCAATCTTGGGGTTGGTAGTCCGACACTATAACCACTCACCCACCGTGGCAAGCTAACACAGTGGTTAGTTACGTACAGAAATCAAAGAGTTCGCCTCGTTGCGTAGTGGCTATCATTTTAGGCTGTCACCGCGGAGGACTGGGTTCGATTCTCGACTCTGCCAAATTTAATTGAGGTCTGAAGGCCTCGTGAGGCAAAACTGAGAAGAAGCTCTTAGATTAGAATTAAATTTCTTGGCAGAGCCTGGATTCAAACCTGGACCTCCAGGGGATAATAATGTACTTATCTTGTAGAAAGAAAGAACGAGGTGGTGGTTGTTTCATTTGACGAGCTTGGGCATCGTGGTCATTAAGCCCCGTGTGTTAAGAATTTATATGATAACCTGTTTTATTGACGTATTTGCAGAAGTGTGTGTATTTGTAATTCAGGTATGGATTGGGAAGGAGGCGGCCGTGGCCTCAAGTTAGGCATTTGACTGGAGTAAAAGTTGGGAAACCACAGAAAACCACTTCCAGGATGTCTGAGATAGGTATCGAACCCACCTGTTCTCAGTTTTACCTCACGAGGCTGAGAGTAACTCGTTCTAACCTTTAGAGCAGAATTCAATTTCTTGGCAGAGCCCGGAATCGAACCAAAACCTCCGGAGCGACAGCCAAGAATGCTAGCCGTTGCAGCAGGAAGCAGACTAGAAAGAAAGAAATTTAGACCAAACAATACAGCATCTTGTTGTTTATTAAACTGCTTTGGACCTCTGTCTGGTGTAGTGGCTAACATTATTGGCTGTCACCCCTGAAATCGAAGTTCACTTCCTGGCTCTGCCAAGAAATTTCATTTAATTATTGCTTCCCCATTTCTAATCCAGGCAAATGCCAGGCTGGTTCATAAATAAATTAATACCACAGCCACCTCCTTCCCAACCCTCATCTTAACTACAAATACACATACTACTACAGAAACCAGAAGAGCCCATAAATGAAACAGTAACAACAACAACAACAACTGAAACTTGTGTTTCACAACAGATTGGAGATATGTCTGTAACCTCACATTCTCGAGGACGAACATTCAGCAGTGCACGCTAGTACAGGAACTGTCTACACCATTACGAAAACTTTCACAAAGTCTGGAAGGTAATCTTGCACAATAACTATCTTTCAAAACTATACCAAACGTTCCTCGAAATAACGAACACTTAGTTCTGCCCATAAGAACTCCCAGTGAACATATTAATATCCACATACTATGAAATTTCTCACTAAGAACTGCCAATAATTACAGTTGTACACCCTTCACTATCAGAATACAGATCGTTTCTACTTGTTAGATTACCTCGTGGTGTAGTGGCTGTTAGCCTACATCTAAGGTCCATGTTTGATTTCCGACTCAGCTAATAAAAATAAATAGAGTTTTCTAGCAGGATACTCTCAGCCTCGTGAGGCAAAACTGAGAAGAGGATAGGTTCGATTCTCAGAAGTCATTTCCGTGGTTTTCCACATCTAACCCAGGCAAATGCCGGAATGTTTCCTTACCTAAGACTACGGTCATCTCCATCCCTAATTATAGATAATATCACACTGATCCAGACACCACAATAACATTACTGATGTGGCAAATTCTAGATACACTCAAGTACATGGGTCTGATGACCACGATGTTGCAAGCCCTTTAATGAAACAACAACAGCAAGCTTTCTACTCATTACGTCAAATACCCCTGACTTTGGAATATTCAAAAACGTGCCAAGCAAATTACATTGGCCAAAGTGGTAGAAGAATGGACACAGGATACAATGAGCACAGAAATGCAATAAAATACGGGACGAACTCGGCCGTAAGCCAACACATGTTCGACGCGGGACTCAGCTTCACCAATATTAAAACCGACTTAATAATCATTCATCACGAACCGAAAGGAAGAGCTCTTGACATAAAGGAAGCAATCGAAATAAAATACGTAATCGACCCTAATCAACGAACACACATTCATGGAGAATTCCACCCTCTTTACACTACAAGAAAACAACCACGTTGGAAACGATGAACAACATAACGTTGTAGCCATGCGAGGTAAGTGTCAGTAAGGGAAACATGTTATTGGATCAGGCTGTACGTTGTACCATATCTTCAATAAACCAAGGCCGGCATTAACGGCAGTATTAAGGTTCCGGGACATTCTTATTAGATTAGACCAGGCAGTGCTTATAGAGCTGATTAGCTCACGCATGGCGAGAATGAAATCTGTCCTTTAATAGATAGTTAAAGATGTCCAGTATACAGTAACATCCACGATATTAGGAGGCTCTAGACTTGGCAGCACACATATGTTACATATTCGATGAACACAGACAGGAATGCGGGAGGGGGAAAGCCTAGGAAGATAAGAGATACTCGCATACAGAAAATTCCTTACAGTTCAGTGCAGACAGTGACGAGGTCAACTACTCGCATCCGGACCGCATATCACTCAAGCAGCTAAGTATACTAACCACTCTAACCTGACCATTAAACAACAATCACATAATCACAGTAAGGAATTTTGAAGGTTAATCACCACGTTTAGTATCTTAACAAAATACCATATATAACTAACTAATATTGACTAGTTGTGTTAGTTTAACTACTAATGCGACTTAATAAGTGTAGACATAGATTTACTAGCCTAAGTGTAATGGATCTGATGATGTTAGCTTGACGATCGAAATTGGCCTTCCAAGTGTATTTATTAATCTGATGTGTTTTTTTTTTTCAGGATTAGGGAACCACCCACTACAATTGGGTACAATCGTGTTGACCGACTGAAAACATCAAATTTCGATTACTAAGGTAACACTAAAAATGTCTTCAAACACTTTAATTATTGTTATTAATTAATTCATTAAATTTCGCTAATCGGCCATCTAGGGACCACGATAAGCCTCATTTTACATTCTGGCACTTGTTCATTTTTCGCTTGATCCACATTGTCTTCATGACCTCACTGTGTTTAGCACGACGTTATTCTGTACATTTCGCACCAGTTGTCCGTTTTTCGTCCCGGAAAGTCCCAAACGTCTTGATGGCTGCTCTATAAAGATTTCGGTCTTTTGCATCTTCTGCTTGTATCCCTATTTCTTTCAGATCTTTCTGGACGTTAACATACCATGCCATTGTCGTTTTTGGTTTGAGTCGAATATACTGAAGGTACGTTTCGTCCATCGGGAGTCGATCATCCGTCGTATATGACCGTAGAAGCAAACTCCGCGTTTTCGCATTGTGTCTGTGATCTTCTCTATCCTCGAGTATATTTCTTGCCTGGATTTTCTGATGTAGATGCCATTTTTGTAGTCCGGGCCAAGTATGATGTGTAGGATCTTTCTTTCTTTCTTTCTTTCTTTCTTTTCTCTCTAAATTCACGAGCAAACATTTCTCGGATAGGATAAGGCATTCAGACAGTGTTGTAGTGACGATTTTTTGTGTTCATAGAAAGCACTTTCTGTTATATATATTGCGGGTGGTTAGGAAAGCGACTTTCATTTTCTTGATTCGTGCTTCTCTGGCTTCCTTGTCAGGGCCATTTTGCTGGATCCATTCCCCAAGATATTTAAATTTATTAACACGGTTTATGGTTCCATATTTTGTGTTTAGTTGTGCTGTATCATCCTTGATGTTCGACATTGCTTCTGTCTTTTGAAAGGAAATTTGTAATTCTGTTTGTTCTGCTACTTCCTTCAATATATTAACCTGTTCTGTTGCACTTTCGATATCTTCTGTCATCAGGGCTATATAAATACTGTATAAATTCCTAAAAGTGATTCCCTGTAAATCTATGACCCAGCTTATTGACAATATGATTAACAACAGACATTTCCAGGTTGTCTTGGGATCAAAAATCAGCAAACGAAAGAAGCTAACTAATGGCCTCCCACAGGGTTCAGTACTGGCTCCTCTCCTCTTCAATCTGTACTTATCGGATCTACCAGAAACAAACTCAAAAAGTTTTGCTATGCTGATGACATAGCATTGGCCACTAGACACCAAAATATGGAAGATTTGGAAAATGTACTTGAAGATGATTTGGCTAAACTTGGAAGATATTTCCACAAATGGAGGCTCCAACCCAGTGCTACAAAAACTGAGGTATATTGTTTCCATCTGAGCAACATATTGGCTAATACCCAACTCAATGTAAAATTTGAGGGGAAGATTTTGAAATATAACAAGTTTCCAAAGTACTTAGGAGTAATACTGGACCGAACACTCTCTTACAAGCAACACCTCCAGAGCACAGCAGCTAAAATTAGAAGCCGCAACAATATATTGCTAAAGCTATGTGGAACATCTAGGGGAGCTTCTGCCACTACTACAAGATGCTCTGCCTTAGGTCTAGCCTTCTCTGTGGCTGAATACTGCGCCCCAGTTTGGCTCAATAGCCCTCATGTCAAACTCGTTGACACCCAGTTCAACAACACCATGAGACTAATCACTGGTTGTATAAGAACTACACAAGCATATTGGCTTCCAGCCCTCAGCAATATTCTTCCACCCCACCTTCGTAGAGAAGTTGCCTTGCTACGGGAGTACTACAAGATTATGGATCACCCTACACTACCTATTCATGAAGACATCCCTCTCTTCAAATGAACAGGCTTAAATCCAGGAAGCCACCCATTTGTCATGCCCAGAGGCTTGTAAGAAACCATTTTGATTCCAGCATGCAGTGGATTAGTGAATGGACACTAAAAGCTTGTCCTGAGTCGAGCTCCTTCCTGGACCCTACAAGAACATCCACTCCAGGTTACGATCTGCCTAGGAGGGCTTGGGCAACTCTCAATAGGATTCGGACAAACCACGGAGTATGCAATGGAACTTTGTTCAAATGGGGAAAAATTTCGTCTCCTCAGTGAGATTGTGGTGGGGGTGCGTGATGGCGCAGTGGCTTAGCTGCTCGTCTTTCACCCGGACGGCCGGGGTTCGAATCCCGGTGACAGCGGGGTGGAATTTTCACCTGAAAAATCACGTGGCGTCAGGAAGGGCATCCGGTCTTAAATCCCCGGCCAAAACCAAAATGAGCCTGGTTGGCTCCGGCGACCCCAATTAATTGGGAAAAGCCGAAGAAGAAGAAGAAGAAGTGAGATTGTGGTGCTCCTAATCAAACCATCCAACACATTGCAACTGACTGTCCTCTGAGGGCATATGGAGGGGACTGGATCGACTTCCTGTTGGCGATACCTGACGTGGTCCAATGGATAGACTCATTAGACCTGAGACTGTAAATAGTGTAAATAGTAAAAATAATGTACGGTAGATTTTAAAGTGATTTTCTTTGTACTCTGAAATCTTGTATCGATTATATTGCCAAACGATAAATAAATAATAATCAGCGAATGCTAAGCAACCTATTTCCACTCCGTTTTTCTTTGTCCCTTAAAGGGTTGTAAAGGCCTCCTTCTTTTAACGTCTGTCGCCAATTCTGTATTATCTATTCAAACACGCAGTTGAACAACAGAGGTGAAAGGCTATCTCCCTGTCGAATGCCTGTCGTGATTTCAAAGGGTCCAGAGAAACATCCTTGGAATTTGACTTTGGATGTGGTATTCATTAGGGTTGCCCATTATATCGCCAGCAGTTTCTCATCGACTCCCATTTCTGCAAGTATGTTAATCAACACATCACGGTCGATGCAGTCGTACGCTTTCCTAAAGTCTACAAATGTCGATACATACGTTCGACCTCTCAACACACAGTACCTAATTATGGTTTTTAGGTTAATGATTAGTTCTGCAGTCGATCGGCCTTTCCTAAAACCCCCTTGGTATTCCCCGAGTTTGAGTTCCACTTGCTGTTCCAGTCTTTCAAGGATGGAAAGTGACAGGATCGTGTAAGCTACTGACTGAAGAGAAATACCACGGTAGTTGTTCACATCTCTTATATTTCCTTTCTTGTGTGAAGGATGGATCAAAGCTAACTTCCAGTCCTCTAGGAGTTGTTCTGTCTCCCATATATCTACAATGATTCGGTGTAGGATGTCAATTGCTTCTTCTGAGGCATGTCTCCACAGTTCTGCAATCATGGAGTCTTCACCAGGAGCCTTGTTATTTTGCAACCTCTTTATATGGCGTTTGATTTCATCGCGATTTGGTGGAGAAGATGGCAAGTTGTGGTTCATTGTTTGTTTGTTTGTTTGTTTGTTTTGATGGGGTTGGGTGGCGTTTCACAATTTAGGAGGTCGTTAAAATACCCGGCTAAAATTTCGCAGTTTTCTTCGTTGGATGTTGCTAGAGTTCCATCTTTTCTTAGAAAACAAAGGGAAGGTGCCTTGTATCCTTGTATCTTCTTCTTAAAACCCCTGTAGTATTCACGGGTCTCATTTCTGTGAAAGTTTTGTTCAATGTTGTCCATTTTTCTTTTTCATACTTGCGTTTCTCGCTGCGTATTATTTTTGCTGTTTGTGCTCGTTGGTCTATATACCTAGTAGATGTTCCAATCTTCTTCCTCTTTGGAGGTGTAGTACTTTTTCCAAGCATTCAGATGATCCTCTAAGGTCTTCTCGCAGTTATTGTTCCACCATGTGTGTTTCTTCCTCTTCTTGGTTTCTGCTACTTCTTTTGCAGCGTTTATCATCTGCTTTCTCATGCTGTTGAAGTCTTTTTCCACTGTTTGGGCAAGCTCTTTGAATTCATTCTCCCTATCTCTGAGCATATTTGTGTCGAAGCGGATTATGGTAAGTTTTTTTTTCTTTTTGTTGAGTGTAATGGGCCGGAATTTTATTACCGATACATAGTGATCTGAGTCTGTGTTATTAATATTATTATTATATTTATTTGTTTCATTATATATTTTCATTTGAGACTGTTTCGCTTTTCATCGTTCAAACTAGTCTACAAGCTTCTGTTTGCTAACGAGTCACCACCATGATCTCCTGTTAGCAGTTCTTCATTTCCTACTGCTTCTCTTACCCTCTAAAGCAGAGTTCAATAACGTCTTGGGTAATCATTTCACCCGCATTCTCTTCACATGATCCCACTATCAGGGTCGGCTGATACGAACAGCTTCATCCAACGTGTTCATTTCCTTGTATTATCTGGTCATTACAAACACCCTCCTGCCATTGCTCCTCTTCTATTTGTCCCAACAATGATTAGTTCTACGATCAAATCAGTTTCTTCCAGCTTATGTATCCAGAATCAACTTAGGGCCGTTCTCACCAATGTCAATTATCTCTTAATTCATCATTAAAAGTTATTTAACTTTGCACGAGCATTTCATCAAACAGGAACACTCGTTAACTTACCACTAACAAGCAAGTACGTTAAATGGCCAAATATGGCCACTCAACTCTCTAAAGCATTGTTTAATTGGAGGGAAACAGCTGAATTCTACCTCGCGGATCTTGTAATGCCGGAAGAAGGTTTATTTTCCGACTCTCACACGAACTCTCATCCATATGAATATGAAATATGTCTGTTGTTGTTTGAGAATTCAGTCTTTTGACTGGTTTGATGCAGCCCTCCATGCCTCCCTGTCTTGAGCTAATCGTTTCATCTTTACATAGCTACCACACCCTACATCCGAAGCAATCTGTTTAACATATTCTAACCTTGGTCTACCCCTACAGTTCTTGTCCTCAACCCTTCCTTCCATAACTAAGCTTGCTATTCCTGTGTGTCTTAGTATGTGTCCTACTAACCTATCTCTTCTCTTCATTAGCAGTCGCCAGAAACATCTCTCCTCTCCAACTCGTCTTAATACCTCTTTGTTTGTCACCCTATCTACCCATCTGATCTTCATCATTCTCCTGTAACACCACATTTCAAATGCTTCAATTTTCCTCTTTTCTGCTGCACCAATAGTCCAAGTTTCTCTTCCATATAGCGCCACGCTCCAGACAAAGGCTTTCAAAAATGACTTCCTAATCCCTAAATCTATATTCGATGTCAACAGATTCCTTTTTTGTAGAAAGGCTTTCCTTGCCTGAGCCAACCTACTTTTTATATCCTCTTTGCTTCGTCCATCACTGGTTATTTTGCTTCCTAAGTAACAGAAGTCTCCTACTTCCGTCAGCTTTTCACCTGCCAATTTGATGTCCATACAGGTTTCTGATTTATTTCGGCTGCATTCCAGTATTTTTGTTTTACATTTATTAATTTTCATTATGTATTCATTCCGTAAGACGGAGTCCATACCATTCAAAAACTCATTCAAATCCTCAGGCGTTTCGGCCAAGATGACGATGTCATCAGCAAATCTCAGAGTTGAAATTATTTCTCCTTGAATCTTCACTCCCACTTTAAATTTTTCTCCAATTTCCTTCATTGCTATTTCAATGTAAAGATTGAAAAGTATGGGTGATAAGTTGCAGCCTTGCCTTACACCTTTCTGAATAACAGCTTCTCTATCATGTCCTTCAGCTCGAATGACTGCTGTCTGGTTTCTGTATATATTGTATATCGCCCTCCTATCCCTGAACTTTATTCCAATAGATTTCAAAATGTCAAACAATTTAGTCCAATCAACGTTATCAAAAGCCTTTTCTAAGTCTACAAATGCCATGAACGTTCTCTTATCTTTCCTTATTCTACCTTCCAAAATCAGCCTAAGGCTTAGTAAAGCTTCCCTTGTTCCTACATTTCTCCTGAAACCAAACTGGTCTTCACCCAACTCCGATTCTATCTGGCTTTCAATACTCTTGTAAATTATTCTAGACAGGATTTTTGAAGCATGAGTAATCAAGCTGATTTTACGGTAATCTTCACATATGTCAGCTCCCACTTTCTTTGGTATAGGGATAATAACATTCTTCTTGAAATCAGGGGGTACCTCACCTGTCTCATAAATCCTACACACCAAGTGAAATAACCTGATCAGACCTTCATCTCCTATGCAGCGTAGCAACTCAATCGGTATATCATCTATGCCTGGTGCTTTGTTCCTGCTTAAGTCCTCCAATGCTCTGTCAAATTCTGATCTCAATATTAAATCTCCTTTTGCATCCTCATCATATGTCTATGACAATGAAATTATAAAAGATCATACATGTTACTGATACCAAGAAAGAAGAATACGAAAATTTAAAAAGATGTCCATAAAACTAATCCAAAGTGGTATTTGAACTCCTGCCAGCTCTACATAATTAACTCAGAGCCTGCAACGCAACCACTTGCGCTACCAAGACAAAGTGGAAAGCGTGAGCTAATGTATGCACACAACTGCCAGTTCTCTTAAGTACTTTGTTCATATCATTTTACCATGAATAAGGTCTTCTGTGTTTCCCTTCCTTTATTTATTGTGTTTCAGAAAATCTGAAAGAAGCATCGCAAACAACGATCAGTGCTACTCGCCATATTTCTCCACAGTGAAACCATATCCACGTATGCCCGAGAGCCGGAAAGCGTATTATGATCCCGAATGGCGTCGTGAAATGCATCGACGATAACCAAGCTTTAAGGGGAGACTGTTGTCCTTATGACGGCAATGTTAAATAAGGTAGATTGTTGCCAATTTTCCTCAGGAACTATTTACAATTACCACATGAAATTCTTATGGGATGTATATGAGACCTTCTGATACATACTGACATTTTTTTAGAATGAGGAATGTAATAGGTTGTATATTATGAATAATTTCATTACGTTGTAATTGTTTTTACTTTTTTACATTTGTCTAGGTACATAAATACCTTGTAGTACAATCTAGTGCCTTGAAAAAATGTCCATAGATAGTCTGGTATTAGTACAATATGATGTGAAACTCTCAAGGCACTGCCTTTATCAGATCCTGAGAAAAAGGTATACATATATCAAAGAATATGTATTGGAGAAAATGGCCATTGAAGTTTTACATGATGTTGTACTGACCTCAAAACATTCCTGCTCCATATACTGGATCAGCTTCATTTTCTATATCTTCCCTAGCCCTTTTCTACTGCCTGACATGCTGTCTAAAATTTTTCTTCAACAATTCCAACTCCTTTTCAGCCTTTTGTATGCAAATGTTGTTCATTTCTACCATCCGTTGTTGGAGAAATAGTGTCTTCTAATCTAAAATTATGTACATTTCCTTCACATTCATTATACACAGCAACCGGAGTATTTACAGCATTATTTACTCCTTCCACATTGTCCTCTGATGAAATAGTCTTCCTTCCAGGCCCTCCCATACGTATCGTGAATAATCTCATTATAAACGAATGTTGTTACCATGTGCTAACCATATGCTGTACCACACAACCAGCATGGAGAAAACATATGAAAATCATAGAACAGAAATGTGCTGCCTACATAATAATAAGAATATTCCCATCAAGCAATTTTATTTGATAAAATTTGGAAGACATTTAAGTAAACATAAAAGGTGGGTGTGGCACAAAGTGCAATGGACATTTAAATGCAGATTTAGACCACTTAGAGATGTGTTTGAAGTAAAACAAAGCTATATATTTGTTAAGGAAGGTCCAAACCTACAAATCTACCAATAAAAAAGAATTGTAAGGTTTATTTTTTACCAAAATGACTAGAGTCTCCCCTTAACTCTATTTGAGTTAAATAGAAATTAACTAACTAACCGTTAATAAAGAGTTGTTGGAAACGACCCTTAGCTCTCACTCCCATACAACAGAGTCAGTATTAATAATGAGCAATGTAGGGAGAGTTTCGTCGCTACACTAAGTTCTATCTTGCAGAATACAGTAGATCACAACTGAGAACTCACTGCATTAATTTTTCTGCACCTGACTCATCTCATTTACTTATTTCTTTCTTCTTTCTTCGTTTTGCCCACTTAGGGAGCGCGTTTGAACTTGTTGACTCGGGTTGATGGTGTTTTCCTCTTCTTCTCCTCCCAAACTCTCCTCATGAACTCACTATGCCCCTTCTTACGTTCCTCCGTCCATTTTTTTCCAGTGGTCTTTTTAGCTTTTTTGGTGAAAGAGTGATTTGTAACTGGAGTTCCAAAAGTCTTGCGATCCATGATGATATCTTCTGTAATGTTTATTTCCATCAAGTCCTGTTTGATTTCTTGTAACCAACTGATTTTGACCTTCTTTGAATTAATTATATCAGCAGTTTTTTTTTGCATATCAGTTTATTTATTTATTTATTTATTTATTTATTTATGTATTTATTTATCTACAGTTATATTATGCACTTTTTACAGGCTTCTGAAAGAAGATATAGTGGTCAACGTTAACGATGTGGTTGCTGCCTATCGGAAACATGATCGAGCATTGTGAGATATGCTTGCCAAACACTTGTTGCTTGCTAATGATCCTTGGAGCTTGGCTCGCACAAAACTTATCGTACAGTAGTTCCGGTGCGCACTTTGTTGTGGTCACAGCTCACTTCCGGCGATATAGCAGCTGGTTCCGGTCCAAGCTACTGGCGACACACTGTCTGGCAGTGCCAACTCACTGCATCGTTGTTAGCACAAGGAAACATCTTATTACCTACTAATTGATGGTGGGCTTCGGCATTGAGTCTGTAGAGAAATCCCGAGTACTTGACACACTTCAAGTTGGGCGACAAAAACTTCAGCATCACTTTCAACTAATTAAGGTAATGTCTTTTCCTAAGTTATGTGTTTTCTTAAGAATGACTCTAATAGGCCACGGACGGTGCCTTCCAAATCCTTCTCCAGTTTCATTCGTCTTCCGGATTGCTGAAATTCTTCAAAACTTTCAAAACTTCTTATTTTTTTTAACCTCATATTAGGCTACGGACCCTTACATTTCTAACGGTATATTTATTTTCTTCTTGGCGCATTTTAAAGACTACTTTACTTACACAAGGGTGGATCGAAAAGTCTTTGCCCCTATTTTCTTTAGCCACGCCAAAATACTCGTACATACAGGTAATTACAAATACAGTGGACGCTTATTATGATCACTCTGGGACGCGGATAATTTGATAATATTAACCAATTGATAACAGTAGCCGAAAAATAAAAATTGATATTTACGATAGCCTACAGTGTTTATTCATAACCTACATGAACTACAATGAAACACTGATTCATAACCTACATGCTCTACAATGAAACACCGATTCATAACCTACATCTACTACAATGAATCAGATACCGGTACACAGCACTGCAATACAGTTAACTGTGTTCAGCTATGTAAATTAGTCCTTAATTGCTGTTTGCTTCAGGTTGTCTCTCAACAGTCCATTAATGAATCTTTGATATTCATAATGTTTTTGGAAGTCAAGTGACCTACGCTGAACACCTCGTCGCAAGATATCTAGCGCTTGTCGCATTTCAGGATTCGTTGGTGTTCGGGAAGTTTCTGCAACATCGCTATCTTCTTCTCCATGTTCTTCACCTCTCATACCTGATTCTTCGGAAGTAACTGCGTCACACATATCGTCTTCTGTCTGTTTTGCATCAGTAATGATGCCCTCATCAATGTTCATCCATTCCTAAAATTCATCTCCGTTAAGCCTGAATGTGGCCTTGATGACAGGCACAGTGAAAAACGGGTTTTAAGGGTTGGGAGCGTTTTCTTTGTTTGCACTCGACTTGCATGCTTGAGAATAAGATCCTTGAAAACAAATGTGATAACTAGGGGGTGGATTTCTACGACAAGTCATACATTTTTCCTTAACATTATATCTTATATTCTTGTATTTTCAACACGTTTCCAGGCATGATAATCAAAATTAAACAGGTTTTATTGGTCATATAAATGCATATTTAGGCTTTCTTAAGTTTTATGGCAAATTTTGAACAAAATATCATTATAAACGCCATATTTTGGTAATTTTCATTTAAATATCGTTTTATAAAAATCAGAATAAGCTCTAGAAAGTATGGTTCAGGATGGACTGGAATATACTACTGAAGAACCATTCTAAAGTAGTGTCATAACGAATAGAATATAAAGTGTGATCTCTTCTCCCTCAATAGCATGTAATGAATACGGATCGGGTTGGCACTCGCCGCTACGCAGCGCTACAGTCGACTTGAGATTGTTGATTTCCACATATGTTTATGTGTTTATATGCGATATATTAAGTATTTAATCGGTCGGAGTGGTTTGGTGGTGTTCTGTGCAATCGTTTATTGATGTACAAGTGCTTACACTATTACTTCATAGTATTAATACCTGAAATGCTATTGTAGGAAGCATTAACTGAAATGGAATTTAATTTCTTGTCGTGTGTTCACGTTATCTTCGTGTGTTAATTTTATTGTTATTTAATGTAAGTAAACAGCAGTTTAGCCCTTACATTTTCATGAGTGCTCAATGTGAGTAGTGAAGATGCCTTGCTCTTTTGTACCAGGATGCAGATCTAGCTATGGGGACTGTAAAGAAGTCAGACGGTTTTTCAAACCTCCTAAAGATAAGGAACGTTTTATCAAGTGCAAAGGGGCCATACCAGGGAAGGATAGGGAACTTACTGAAAAGTCCTACATCTGTGATGCTCACTTTTCAGAAGATTTAATTGTTTAATTTGACAAATTCGTGATAGAAGGGAAGGAAGTATTACTTCTCCCAAGAACCAACTGGCGATTGAAAGACTATTCTGTTCCACATGTATTTCCTAATTTGCCTAAGTATTTGTCCAGTATGGTGTAAATAAAAATGATCTTGATGCCATTAAAGACTACTTCTGCGAAGAAAGGGATGAGAATAAAAAGACAATGAGTTAAAAAAACATATATGTAGGCTACCGTAGGCTAATGCTGAAGGAGGCGTGATCAGTTTTACACAATAGCCTACTCTATGAAGGGGTCTTGACTATGCCTTCTATGTCTGTTTAATGTTAAGTTCTTCTGAAATGACGGTAGTTTACTGATTTTGGTGTTTGTGGAGTGAAATTTATGGTTATTATTGAATTTTATAGTAATCTACGGTAAAGTTGAAAGTTGCGTACGAACGGCTTTTTTCTGTTTTGCAAGTCTGTTAAGGGAATGTAAAATTTGTAACACAGTGAAGAAATCCTTTCTGATAGCGAGGTTAATTTTTCCGTTCTTTTTTAATTTACCGATAGCTGGCAAAACGAATTGCATTTTGAACTTGCTCTCTGTCTTCGCTTATTGTCGAAACTGGACTATTACAAGAGACGACTTATTAAATTATAATTGGGCACAGTAAAGTAAGTGGAGTTGTCGAACTTATTAGCGTCTATGAGGATATCTTGCGGTGTTTTAACATGTAAAACAGGTCGCAAGGTTTTAAAAGTCTCGTAAGCGCCAATGCTAACTTACATCACAGATCGGAGCCAGCGCTGCGCTGCGGTGGACCAGGCGTACTAGGCCAGTGATATCACTTCTTATTCTATTCGTTATGGTAGTGTATGGAATGTTTCTAACAGGTAAGTGCTATTGTTTGCTAGCTGGGTCAATTCCTGGAAACCGGGCTATTGTTTACACAGAAGCACAGGTAGACTAATTCCGCAGTTATTTGTCATCGTTCTTTTCTGTCTCTCCTTCGCCCTACCCTATTCCACCTTCAACACACTGAATGACCTTGGTCACTCATTAGGGAGCTTCTGTCATTCAGTTCTTTTCAGTATGCCTAAAACAAAAGTCTCAATTTGTGGGAAGTTACGAAGTTTTGTTCGCGAGTTCGGTGAAAACATATTCAGTACGGATGGAGTGATATTATTCTGTAAATTGTGTGAGGTTAAAGTCATATTTTGAATTTTATAGGTCATATGTTTATGTTTCTAGGTCATAAATGCATACATATTTCATACAGTTTTAGGTCATAGAAATCCGCCCCCTAGTGATAACATAAACCGAATTCATGATCACAATAAACGGAAGATTTTCAGTATTTGTTCGTACGGGACTTCATAAATGTGAACGGTTGATAACATTATCCGTGATTACAATTAACGGTGTACACTGTATACGTACTTTTCTACGTACCTTACACTATTTTTTCACATAGTCTTCACATTTGTTCAGACATTTTTCCCATCGCAGCACTAAATATGAGATGTCCCTGTGGTAGAATTCAGCCGGCTGTCTGTGGAACCATCGTCGGACTGCGGTTTTGGCATAATCGTTGCACGTGAATCACTGTCATGCCAGGAACGTCTTCAGCGGACCATGACAATACGTGACCACATGTGGCAACCAGAATCGCCAACAAGCTCTGGTCATTTCACTGGAAGATCTCTGAAAAAATCAATTAGTCCCTGTTAATAGTTCTTGTGAAAACTATAGATAAAATGTTGAGAATTAGTATGGACAGCGTAGGACATTCTGGCTCTCCTTAATAACCCTTCTGGGAGAGATGATCTAGATGTTGCGCCCTATGAAACAACAATCACCGCTACCACCACATTAACTCCTCTGATCCAGTTGGCGTTAAAAAGACTATCTGGCGTGTAAACCATCGAAGAGTATCACGCATGTCATACGATGTTGGCATGTCAAAGAACCCATTTGAATTCAGTAGGTCGTGTTCATAATGGCAAAATTAATCTCGGGAATTTCCGCCAACACAAAGTTCCTCATTTCTCTACCAGAAACCGCTATAGTGTTCAAGGAGCTTAGATATCTAACCTCCTTGACTTTCATAGTGATTCAAGGAACAACGAAATTCGACATGCAAGCTACTATCTGGGTGTCAAATTACAAAGTTTGCACCCGGCATCCAAGGCCATACGATATTATTATTATTATTATTACATATAAAAATCATCTCACCTCATCCCCGATGCCGCAAAAATGAGAACAATAAGTTGCAGACATACACACTGATGGGATTCATTGCGCCCTTTTCTTCTCTATAGCGGAGGATGACCTCGTTGTTCCGCACCTTCAAACAGCAATAACTAACTTACTTTTCTACCCAATATCTCTTCATTCGTTCACTGTGCTCTCTTTTGCGTTCTTCTGTCCATCCTGTATTCTGCCGTGCAGGTATCTCGGGAAATGTGTGTCTGTTTTTAGGGTTCTAAAGTTTGCTCTATTGTAAATGATTTCTTCATCAATACCAAATTCTTGGAGGTTTTGTGTTATTTCTATCAGAGATAGTGCTAGATTTAAAAAAATTCTATGTTAGCTTATTGTTATCCATTTTGTAGGCCTATATGAGACCATAAGATTTCAGTCTCGTTTTTAGCCTATTTTCATTTTATGAAAAAAAAAAGGCTTATGAGATCACCTTTTGTCTGAGTGTGTATAGGTGCGTATGTGTGTGTCTGTGTGTGTCCCCCCAAATAACTTTTAAACGGCTGGGGCGATTTAAATGAAACTCGGTGAGGTCATAGCACCATTTTGGCCGACCCTGACCGTGGCCTTCAAATTTTATTACGAATCACCAATCCAACATGGCGGCTGTGCGAAATATTTCACCAGCATTCAATATCTCCGAAACTATTACCGATATCACCCTGAAGTTTTGTACGGCGATAAAGAACACTACTACTAGTTCACCTATAAGACTTTCAAAAACCTGGTAACTACAAAACCAACATGGTGGCCAGGTGAGTTTGAGACTTTTAAATAGGCCCTCCTCGCTATTTAACCATCCACACGCAATGAAACTGGTACAGCAAATGTTTATACACATTGTGATGCACTGACATCTAATTTAGTTCAATTGTTCAACTAACCTCAGCCGTCATGGCTGTGCGAAATATTTCACCGGCATTCTATATCTCCAAACTTATTACCGATATCACTCTAAAATTTTGTATGGTGAAAAAGGGCACTAATACAAGATTATCTATGTAACTTTCAAAAAACTGTTAAGTACAAAAAGAACATGTCAGCCAAGCGAAGTTGAACTATTTTAATGGAGTTTTCTCGCGATTTAACCATCTGAGCGCAGTGAAATATTGTACATTAAATGTTCATACATATTGTAATGCACTGACATCTAATTTTGTTCAATTGTTTACGTAACCACATGATGGTGGCTGTGCGAAATTTTAAATTAAGTTTTTTATTTCTGATGTCGTAATCATGCGATGGAAGTGAAAGTTCGAATAATGAATCTACGCAATAATTCTCCTTTAATGGTACATAACTCTATGGCATATTCATATAACAATCCAACATGGCGACCACCCGAAATATTTAGACGGTTCTCAATATCTAGGAATCTTTTACAGCAATCAAACTGAAATTATTTATGTTCATAGGGGCATTGAACATAAGTTTACCTATAGGACTTTCAATAACCTATGAGCACTAACCCAACATGGCGGCGACGCGAAGTATAAATATTTACATGGACGTTTCTCGCGATTGAACCATCCGAGTGCAGTAAAACTCGGTACGGTAAATGCTTAGGCTATACGAATGTGAATCCACTGACATATACTTTATTTCCATTGTTTTCATAACTAGAGGATGGCAGCTGGGCGAAATTTAAAAATCTTGTTAGCCTATTTTCAATTTTGAAAAAATAGGCTTATGAGATCACCTTTTGTCCGTGTGTGTGTGTGTGTGTGTGTGTGCGCGTGTGTGTGTGTGTCCCCCTAATAAATTCTAAACGGCTGGAGCGATTTCAATGAGACTCGGTAAGTTCATAGCACTATTCCGGGCGACCCCGACTGTGCCCTTCAAATGTTGTTACGTCTCACCAATCCAACATGGCGGCTGTGCGAAATATTTCACCAGCAATCAATATCTCCGAAACTATTACCGATATCACCCTGGAGTTTATTACGGAGATAAAGGGAACTACTAGAAAATCACCTATGGGAATTTTGAAAAACTGGTAACTACAAAACCAACATGGCGGCCACGCAAATTCGCGACTTTTAAATAGACGTCTCTCGTGATTTAACCAACCAAACGCAATGAAACTTGGTACAGTATATGTTTATACGCATTGTAATGTACCGACATCTAACTTCGTTCAATTCTTTACATAACCACAAGATGGCGGATGTGCGAAATATTTCACCGGCATACCTTATCTCTGAAATTATTAGCGGTATCACCCTGAAATTTTGTACGGAGATAAAGGGCACTACTGGAAGTTCACCTATAGCACTTTCAAAAACCCTTTGACTACAAAACGAACATGGCGGCCAAGCGAATTTGAAAATTTTAAATAGACCTTTCTCGCGATTTAATGTTCCAAACGCAATGAAATCAGGTACAGGAAATGTTAATACACATTTTAATTCACTGGTATCTAATTTAGTTCAATTGTTTACATAACCTCAAGATGGCGGTTGTGCGAATTTTAAAATTAAGTTTTTATTTCTTGTGTCGTAATCATGAGATCGAAGTGAAAGTTTGAATAATGAACCTACGCTATAAGTTTCCTTTAATGGTACATGACTCTATGGCCTATACATTTAACAATCCAACATGGCGACCATCTGAAATATTTAGACGGCTCTGAATATCTACGAATCTATTATAGCAATAAAACTGAATTTTTTTATGTTCATTGGGGCTATGAACTTAAGTTCACCTATAGGACTCTAAATAACCTGGTGATCACAAATCCAACATGGCGCCGACGCGAAGTATACATATTCACATGGACGCTTCTCGCAATTTAATCATCCGAGTGCAGTGAAACTTGGTACAGTAAATCCTTATACGAATGTTAATCCACTGGCATCTAATTTTTTTCATTTGTTTCCATAACCACAAGATGGTAGCTGTGCGAAATTTTATAATCTCCTTGTTATTTCTTGTGCCCTAGTCATGCGATTGAAGTTTGAATACTGCTCGTACACAATAATCTTCATGTAACAGTACACAACTCTAGGACCTACATATATAAAATCCAACATGGCGTCCATCCGAAATATTAAGTCGGTTCTAAATATCTACGAATCTTTTACAGCAATCAAACTGAAATTTTGTATGTTGATAGTGGCAGTTAACAAAAATAGGATATATGAAAATAGGCTGTATAGTTCTTCGCGGAACTACTTGTTTTTACTTCTTGTGTACTAATCATGCGATTGAAGTTTAAATACTACACCTACACAATAATCTTCATGTAATAGTACATAACTGTAAGACCTACATAAAAAATCCAACATGGCGACCAACCGAAATATTAGACGATTCTTAATATCTACGAATGTATTACAATCAAACTGAAATTTTGTATGTTGAAAGATGCAATTAACATAAGTAGGATATATGAAAATAGGATTTAGTTCTTCACGGAACTATGCTACTTGTTCTGATATGGAATCTGTCATTTTTAGCCTATTTTAATTTTATGAAAAAATAGGCTTATGAGATCATCTTTTGTCCTTGTGTGTGTGCTTATGTGTGTGTGTCCCCCTGTAATAACTTCTAAACGGCTGGAGCGATTTCAATGAAACTGGGTAAGGTCATAGTACCATCACGGCTGACCCCGACCGTGCCCTTCAAATTGTATTACGTCTCACCAATCCAACGTGGCGGCTGTGCGAAATATTTCACCGGCATTCTGTATCTCCGAAACTATAACTGATATCACCCTGAAATTTTGTATGGTGATAAAGGGCACTACTAACAGTTTACTTTTAGAAACCTGTTATGTACAAAACGAACATGGCGGCCAAGGAAAGTTGAAACTTTTAAATAGACTTTATTCGCGATTAACCATCCAAATGAAATAAAACTTGGTAAATCAAATGTATATGTACACTGTAATGCACTCGCATTAAATTTAGTTCACATTTTTACATAACCTCAATATGGCGGCTGTGCGAGATATTTCACAGGCATTCTATATCTCCGAAACTATTACTGATATCACCCTTTGTACTGTGATAAAAGGCACTACTAGAAGTTCACCTATGAGACTTTCAAAAACTTGTTAAGTACAAAACAAATATGGCGGCCGAGCAAAGTTGAAACTTTTAAATTGACTTTTCTCGCGACTTAACCAACCAATCGCAATGAAACTTGGTGAAACAAATGTTTAAATATATTGTAATGCACTGGTATCTAATTTAGTTCAATTGTCTACATAACTTCAAGAAGGCGGCTGTACGAAATATTTCACCGGCTTTCTATATCTCCAAAACTATTACTGATATTACCCTGATATTTTGTACGGTGATAAAGGGTTCTACAAAAAGTTCAGCTTTGAGACTTCCAAAATCCTGTAATATACAAAACGAACATGACGGCCAAGCGAATGTGAAACATTTTAATAGACTTTTCTCGCGATTTAACCATCTGAGCGCAGTGAAATATGGTAGAGTAAATGTTTATACACATTGTAATGCACTGGCACCTAATTTAGTTCAATTGTTCACATATCCTCAAGATGGCGGCTGTGCACAATTTTAAAATTAAGTTTTTATTTTTTGTGTATTAATCGTGAGAACGAAGTGAAGATTTGAAAAATGAACCTACTCAAAAATCGTCATCTAATAGTACCTTACTCTATGGCCTACATATATAAAAATCCAACATGGCGACCAACCGAAATATTTAGACGGTTCTCAGTATCTACGAATCTATTACAGGAATCAAACTGAAATTTTGTAATTTGATAGAGACAATTAACATAAGTAGGATATATGAGAATAGACTTTAGTTCTTCACGGAACTACGTGTTTCAATACTTTGATAGATTTTGTGTGGCTATTATCTTATTATACAGGGATCTCTTATTAACGTTTAAAACTCTCTATAGCGGCGTAGATGGCATTGAGACAAGTAATTTGATATAGGACACTTAGGGTCGCAAGTGTCCGGAAATACCTTTAAAAGTGAACCACAACTGTTAAACACATGACGTCATCAGGTGACGGCTACGCTCGTGTGGTCAGGCCCGTGCTCTTTTACACACACCAAAACATCCAAAGCATACGTTGAATGTCATATCACTCTGTTTCTGAGTCTGCGTGTGTGACTCGGGCGCGTGGGGTACGAGGTTCAAATCCGGGGCCTATCCATCGCTATTCTTGTTCTGTCTCTTCTCCTTTCAAGTGCAAGCAGATTGTTTGGCATTATGACACGGAACCAGAGTGATATAATATTCAACGTTTACTTTGGTGTACGTAAGGGAGCACAGGGCTTGACCGCTCGAGCAGAGCCGACACCTGTTGACGTCATATGTTTAACAGTTGTGGTTCACTTTTAAGGTATTTCCGGACACTTGCGACTCTAAGTGTCCAATATCAAATTACTTGTCTCAAAGCCATCTACGTCGCTATGGAGAGTTTTAAACGTTAATAAGACACCCTGTACAATACGCTACGGTTTATGTTTCACAAAACTCAAGCTCCTAAACCAGAGGGAGTTAGAAGGTTTGTACCAAAAACTCCCAATCCGTCTCAAAAGTACAGTTGCATTTCTTGAAAAGTCAACGGAAATATATTTTATTTGTTTATATTGTGCTTTTAAGCAAATAAACAAGACGATAGCCCCTGGGTGAACTGTGTCGCAAAAAGCCCGCATAGCACTAGAGCCGGGCTGGTAGTCTCTACACAAGGGGCGCACACCACCAATTATGCGAGAGTACTCGCACGGCTCCGCTAGTTATTATTATTATTATTATTATTATTATTATTATTATTATTATTATTATTATTAGTTTCAACGTCTTATTTTTTCTTCCCGGACGTTTTTGCTGGATTATTGTTGATGTGCACTCAATGATCTTTGAACAGGTAAGTCGTGGCTAAGTGGATAGGACACTTGTCTATAGTTTGAGGCCCCGACCTCTATTCCCGACCAGATCGTTTGATTTCTCACTGAATGGTTAATTACATTATTATTATTATTATTATTATTATTATTATTATTATTATTATTAGGGTTAACGTTTCATGGAGTTGGTGACCCAGAGGGATTCCTGAGCTGGGTCTTGTTTTTAATCCTTTTCCAATCAATTTGTGAAGGCGGCAGTTTGAAATCATAGAAACAAAGTTCTTTTCTCGTATCTTATTCAAACTATCGTATTGGCAATTTGTATTATGAATCCCTGCTATAATATTTAGCTACTGGTATATAATTATAAGTCATACACAAAAAAGAGTCGAACATGGTGGCCTCACAAAATATTCCATCTGTTCTCAATGCATATGTATGTTCGTGTATTTGTGTACGTAGGCCTAAATTAGTGTTTGTTTATTTGTGAGGGTTTTTAAATATATGTGTGAATATTTGTGTAATTGTATGTTTGTATCCGTGTGAATATTTGTATAATTGTGTGTTTGCTTCTGTGTGAATATTTGTATAATTTTGTGTTTGTTTCTGTGTAAATATTTGTGTAATTGTGTGTTTGTTTCTGTGTGAATATTTGAAAAATTTTGTGTTTGTTTCTGTGTGAATATTTGTGTAATTTTGTGTTTGTTTCTGAGTTGATATTTGTGTAATTTTGTGTTTGTTTCTGTGTGTATATTTGTGTAATTTTGTGTTTGTTTCTGAGTTAATATTTGTGTAATTTTGTGTTTGTTTCTGTGTGAATATTTGTGTAATTGTGTGTTTGTTTCTGTGTGAATATTTGTGTAATTGTGTGTTTGTTTCTGTGGGAATATTTGTGTAATTTTGTGTTTGTTTCTGAGTGAATATTTGTGTAATTTTGTGTTTGTTTCTGTGTGATTATTTGTGTTTGTTTCTGTGTGAATATTAGTGTAATTGTGTGTTGGTTTCTGTGTGGATATTTGTGTAATTGTGTGCTTGCTATTGTGTGAATATTTGTGTAATTGTGTGTTTGTTTCTGTGCGAATATTTGCGTAATTGTGTGCTTGGTTTTGTGTGAATATTTGTCTAATTTTTTGTTCGTCTGTGTGTAAATATTTGTGTAATTGTGTGTTGGTTTCTGTGTGAATATTTGTGCAATTGTGTGCTTGGTTTTGTGTGAATATTTGTGTAAATGTGTGTTTTTTTCTGTGTGAATATTTGTATAATTGTGTGTTTGTTTCTGCGTGAATATTTGTGTAATTGTGTGTTTGTTTCTGTGTGAATATTTGTGCAATTGTATGCTTGGTTTTGTGTGAATATTTGTGTAATTGTGTGTTTGTTTCTGTGTGAATATTTGTGCAATTGTATGCTTGGTTTTGTGTGAATATTTGTGTAATTGTGTGTTTGTTTCTGTGTGATTATTTGTATAATTGTGTGTTTGTTTCTGCGTGAATATTTGTGTATTTGTGTGTTTGTTTCTGTGTGAATATTTGTATAATTGTGCGTTTCTGCGTGAATATTTGTGTATTTGTGTGTTTGTTTCTGTGTGAATATTTGTATAATTGTGCGTTTCTGCGTGAATATTTGTGTAATTGTGTGATTGTTTCTGTGTGAATATTTGTGTAATTGTGTGTTTGTTTCTGTGTGAATATTTGTGTAATTGTGTGTTTGTTTCTGTGTGAATATTTGTGCAATTGTATGCTTGGTTTTGTGTGAATATTTGTGTAATTGTGTGTTTGTTTCTGTGTGATTATTTGTATAATTGTGTGTTTGTTTCTGTGTGAATATTTGTATAATTGTGTGTTTGTTTCTGCGTGAATATTTGTGTATTTGTGTGTTTGTTTCTGTGCGAATATTTGTGTATTTGTGTGTTTGTTTCTGTGTGAATATTTGTATAATTGTGCGTTTTTGCGTGAATATTTGTGTAATCGTGTGATTGTTTCTGTGTGAATATTTGTGTAATTGTGTGTTTGTTTCTGTGTGAATATTTGTGTAATTGTGTGTTTGTTTCTGTGTGAATATTTGTGTAATTGTGTGTTTGTTTCTGTGTGAATATTTGTGCAATTGTATGCTTGGTTTTGTGTGAATATTTGTGTAATTGTGTGTTTGCTTCCGTGTGATTATTTGTATAATTGTGTGTTTGTTTCTGCGTGAATATTTGTGTATTTGTGTGTTTGTTTCTGTGTGAATATTTGTATAATTGTGCGTTTCTGCGTGAATATTTGTGTATTTGTGTGTTTGTTTCTGTGTGAATATTTGTATAATTGTGCGTTTCTGCGTGAATATTTGTGTAATTGTGTGTTTGTTTCTGTGTGAATATTTGTATAATTTTGAATGTTTGTGTTCTTGTAATTGTATGTACTTGTGTTTATATTTTGAGTGTTTTTGTGGGTGTTATTGTGTGTGTTTAGTCGAGAAGAACTGACGTGGTCCTGGTCCTCAGCTGCTACCAAGTAGGTGTGGCAGAAGGAAATAGCTTTCCACCTCGCTACCCCTTCATTCATTAAATATTGAACACGTAGGGTGATGTTTCACATAACAAGTCCCTTCCATTGAGCAGTCCATACATTATGGAGTCAAGTTATTGATCCAACCACTAGACTAGAGCAAACTAACAGACTTATGAGCTGCATTTTATGATATTACTATCCACGTGGCTTCAAGCAATATGTTCCCCGAAACAGACGAGCATTTATGCTTCTCTTCTTATGATAATAATTGAGGGGTAGGAACCAGAATAGTACATTATGCAACGAGCCTATAATGGCAACAATTAAGACACGAGTATGTTTATAAAACGAGAGTAGCGAATTTCATAATTTCCATACGAGTGTCTTAATTACCATTATAGGCGAGTTGCATACGACTGTTTATGTTCGACGATAATTATAACTATTTTATGTTCGAACATAAATATTCATAAATATATGTCGAGATTTCACCAGTTTTATGTACTGAACAGAGCGCATGGGACGCATAGAATACCCTGCATTTGACCATGGCCTCCTGGAATACCCCACTATGACACTCGCCATGCAGTGAAATTTAAAACAGGGAGCCATGGAAGTGAGAGTAGGTGCGATGCTATCCTCACCTAATTGGTCGCACAACTGTTTCTTAAGCTTTGATTGGTGGGAGAAACTGTATCATAATGCAAACTTGTACTATAATGAGCCTCATTATAGTACCGTTTTCTGACATATAATATTTACATTTCGCCAGGGTCGAACATAAAGACTGTTAAGTCCCATTTTGGGTGAATTATATTACGAAATGCATGCTTTTCAGTCGGTCAATATGGTTGCACCCAATTTTATTTGGTGTTATGCCCTAACCCCGAACAAAATTATATATTAATAAAACCATTTATGTTCGACGATGTCGAAATGTAAATATTATACTGTATGTCAGAAATCTGTACGATAATGAGGGTCATTATAGTACTAGTTTTCATTATGAGACGGTGGGTGAGTGGATAGCGTGTCGGGCTTCTAACCCCATGATTGCAGGTTCGCCCCTGGCCGTGGTAAGTAATTTTTGAAAGGCGGCAAAAATACGACACGCATGTCATACGATGTTGGCATGTCAAAGAACCCATTTGAATTCAGTAGGCCGTGTTCATAATGGCAAAATTAATCTCGGGAGTTTCCGCCAACACAAAGTTCCTCATTTCTCTACTAGAAAGCGCTATAGTGTTCAAGGAGCTTAGTTATCTAACCTCCTTGACTTTCATAGCAATTCAAGGAACAACGAAATTCGACATGCAAGCTACCCTCTGGGTGTCAAATTACAAAGCTTGCACCCGGTACCGAGGCCATACGATATTATTATTATTATTATTATTATTATTATTATTATTATGAGACAGTTTCTCCCACCAATCAGAGCTCAAGATTTGTATTATGAAACCCTTGTGTGACCAATTAGGTACTTGATAGCTTCGCATATGAAAACAGAATCCAACATGTTGTACATCAATTACATGATTTGAAAGTTGACAATATAGAGGATATCCGATCAATGCAGAAACAAACTGGGGAATATGACAAAGGAATAGCACTGCACCTTAATATCCGCAACTCCAATTTCTAAACAGGGCATTGCGTACGATTTCGCCGACAATTTTAGTGAATGCTGTTGTTGATATAACCACATTATAATGTCATGGAGGCCGCAAACGTAATGCCATTTGATCAGCGGAAATAAATAACCCAGCTCTCTGTTCAGTAAAGGGATTTCTTTTGCGATACTTTCCCGCCAGATGTCATGACTAATCTTCGTGGGACTCCATTGATTTGCCATCCGTTGACATTCTATACGCAAAAAAAAAGTGGATCACTTTAATTTTTTATGTAATTTCTTAATTTATTCCACTAAAATGTATCGGATTTCCAATATTTGCGTTATTCATGTAAATTTTAGATGGTTGGCCACAGAAAATACCGAAACATGTTTTACAACACGCTTTAAATCACAAATTTCGTTACATTTTGCAAATATTACAAATTTCTATTTTTAATAATGTTCTTTTGGGCTGGTTTTTATCAAGCGTATTGCCAAGCAAAACAGTATTAATGTTTGCACTGCATTGCACGAGAACACTGGTCACTAAAAACGAGTGTTTCCACCCTTAGCGTCTATGACAGCTTGTAAACGCTCAGGCATACCGTTCACAACTCGTCGAATGGCATCGGCCGGGATGCTATCCCATTCCTCCAGCAGCGATGTTCTCAGTTGTGCCAAGGTGGTGTGGTCTCGCTGTCTGACGTTCCTTCCAAGCATATCCCATACATGTTCGATGGGGTTCAAGTCAGGACTACGAGCTGGCCAGTCCAGGGTTTGAATCCCCACTTCCTGCAGATATTGTACAACACGGCGAGCAGTATGAGGGCGGGCATTATCCTGCATCAGCATGAAATTCTGACCTATGAAAGGCGCAAAGGGCATCACATGGTTCATCAGGATCGCTTCGATGTACCTTTGGGAATTGAGCGTCGCGTGATCGATGCACATCAACTCAGTGCGGCCCATAACGTTGATGCCACCCCACACCATAACCGAGCCACCTCCAAATGGAGTCCTGCAGGAGAAAGCAACAGGGCTGTACCTCTCTCCGCGCCTTTTCCACACTCTTTCTCTTCCATCAGGAGATCTAAGATTAAAGCGACTCTCGTCAGTGAAGAGAACAGAGGTCCACTGCTCGTGGGTCCATCACAGATGCTGCCTTGGGAAGACGCGCCTCTCTGTGATGTCGTTCGAGTGCGAGTCCACGTGCAGGCCTCCTGGACGAAAGATGAGCTTTATCAAACCTTCTTCTTACATTTCGTTCACTCACTGTCACATTTCTGACATTTTCCAGTTGATTTCGTGCCTGGACTGCTGTGGTATGGCGATCACGCAGAACTTGCAGGGTGAGAAATCTGTCATCCCTGGCACTTGTGCATCTTCTACGGCCTGACCCTCGTCACCTGTCGTAAGTTTGGAGTTCTCTGTAACGTTGCACTGCACGGTGAATGCTACCGAGAGATGATCCAATGTCCTCAGCAACATAACGGAAGCTGCAGCCATCCCTCACCAATGCAACTGCGTGTGCAGCTCCTTTACGGCTAAGAGGCACGTTTTAGTGTGAACTGCACATGGATAACTTGCTAAAATGTATGCCAATGGTTCATACGTGTTCAACAAATGCCAGTTGTTATCCCTAGAACAACAATAAGCGAGCGGCAACACTCATAAACCGTAAACGCTTACAGTGCGCTTCCCGCCATAAAACCATTAAGATAGGCTCATCGAAGATCGGGGGTGATTGGTGGTAATATACCACCCTAAGAAATGTCATATTATCAATTTCTATTCACGGATGTTTCAGATGATTGTTCTAAAGCATGAAAAGCTTTTAAAATGCGATTAAATCTTTTTCATGGCTAATTTTATACTATTTATATTACTTTTTTTAACTGTTCCACTTTTTTTGCCGGTCAGTGTATTTCTGGCGACTGCTAATGAAGAGAAGAGATAGGTTGGTAGGATACAAACTAAGACACGCAGGAATAGCAAGCTTAGTTATGGAAGGAAGCGTCGAGGACAAGAACTGTAGGGATAGACGAAGGTTAGAATATTTCAAACAGATTGCGTCGGATGTAGGGTGTGTAGCTATGTAAAGATGAAACGATTGGCTTAGGACAGGAAGGCATGGTAAGCTGCATTAAACAAGTCAAAAACAACAACAATCGTGTTGACTGACTGTAAAGCATAAATTTCGTTTACTAACACAACACAACGCGATGTGTGTTTGAGACTTCAGTCTTTTTACTGAGTTGATGCAGCCCTCTATTTCCTCCCTGTTCTGAGCTAATCATTTTATGTCATCATAGTTACCACACCGTACATCCAGGACAATCTAACATATTCAAACCTTGGTCTACCCCTACAGTTCTTGTCCTCAACCCTTCCTTCCATAACTAAGTTTGCTATTCTAGGTGTCTTAGTTAGTGTCCTACCAACCTATCTCTTCTCTTCATTAGCAGTCACCAGAAACATCTGTTATCTCCCACTCGTCTTAATACCTCTTCGTTTGTTACTCTGCCTATCTGATCTTCATCCTGCTTTCTGCTACGCCAACAGTCCACATTTCACTTACTGTACAGCCTGTTCCGATTGAACACGGAACTGTAAAATGGGTTGCCTACCTACCCACAATCGGCTTGAAATCTGCTCGCAGCGCGCTAGCGACGGGGCTGAGTTCGATACTACTGATTGCCACCTTCTTATGCAGCATTGCAAAGTATTTTGCTATTTGAAAATATATTTACACAGGCTTCACAATAAGCTTGAACAATTTCTGTTTCAGAACTTGTTATTTTACGCTTCCGTTCATGGCTTTTGCAGAGCATATCTATGAAAAAATAATACAACATAGTTTATTAAAACACAATGCATTTTAGTGTTGTATTTTATTTACAACCCAATACCACAAAACGAGACACAATTTGGAAATGATTTGTTACAAAATTGTAATCAGTCTTCGATGCGACTAAAAAAGTTAATTTATCACAGACGTTATATTTGCTGCAAATGGACATTTACATAAGGTGTTCGAAGTGGCGTCCATCATTTTCCAAGCAGAGGGCCACTCGTCGCATGAAGTTCTCTCTTGCGTTCGACAACATCTGAGGAGTAATTTCCGCAAAGGCTTAGGTAATGACGAGCTCCATTTCTTCGGGTGTTATTGGTGATCTTAAAAAAATACTCTCGACCTGACGTAGCCCCAAATGAAGAAATCCAGGACTTTGTAGTGCTGAATAAGAAGGCGGCAATCAGTGAAATCGAACTCAGCCCCGTCGCTAGCGCGCTGCGAGCAGATTTCAAGCCGATTGTGGGTAGGTAGGCAACCCATTTTACAGTTCCGTGTTGAATCGGAACTGGCTGTATATAGAATGCGACGCTCCAGATAAAGGCTTTCAAAAATGACCTCCTGATACCTAAATCTATATTCGATGTCAACAGATTCATTTTCTGTAGGAGTGGCTGCCAAGAATTCTAGCCACAGTGCCATAAGGTGGACTGAAGACGGCACAAACATCCGGACCCCATGGAAGGGGAACTAACAATTCGAAGATAATATTCCACAACTCGGTGCTCCTGGAACTAAAGGATAGCCACACAACATGATACTGAAACACATTTAAGGTACGGTATAAGTGATATAATTTAATAATATCGTATTGAATGATCGTGTGGCCTCCTGAGAGGCAGAGTGCAGGTCTTTCGAGTTGACGCTTGTAGGCGACCTGCGCGTCGGTATAGCGTATTTATTGAGTTAGTATATTTAAAATAAGACAAATGGGCGTTTACGAAGGGTGCCTTCAGACGAGGCCACTTAGCAGCGCTTTTCTGAAGCGTTTCCGTTCATGAATACTGTAGATAAATGAGAGTGTTAACACACAGCCACCACCACAGAAGAGTGGCGCAGCAGACAGTCTGTGCAATTGACTTCTCCGCTGGTGGCGGCCACAAAAGGTACCGTAGCACTTCTCTTCGCGAAACCAGGAACTATATTGTTGGTTTCAGACGAGGCAACAGGCACGCCACTAATTTAGTGGCGCATACGTAGCGCGACGGTAGCGCTACTAACGGCTCGCCATATGGTTGTGTATTTTGGTATTTCCATGTCCCTATTATTTCTCTTTTGCTGATGGCTCGGGCCTGTATTTTTGCCTAGTTTTCTGTACTCTCTCCGAATATTGTTGCTGATACCATCTAAGAGCTCTTAAAATGAATTTTTTGACATGCGGAAGTACGCAAAGAACATTTCGTCGTCCTGTTGTAGAACTTCGAATAAGGTGTAGAAGAATCGATTCTGTCTTTCCAAAACACAGAATGGATGGACCCAGAATATTCTTGTTTTCCTTTGAAGTCTCTTTCTCCTCTATATGAGGAGCATGGCAAGAATTATATCACCTTCTAAGTCCATGTTTACTGGAAATCTGACGAGTTCTCAATCCGGGTATCAAACAATAGCAGATTTTCGAAGTGAAATGCCATGTCCTGTGGTTCGGATTCCACGTAAAAAGGAGGTCCCGTGGCTCATAATCTACAGATTAACGGTCACGTTAAACTACAAGCTTCCTTCCTTCCTTCCTTCCTTCCAAACAATAGCAGGGACACCTAGTCTTGGTAGAAGCGCATCCTACGCTTGGTAGAGGCGCCATCAATATGACGCTAACTCGTAGCAGAAGCACCACAAACGCTTGTAAGAATTCATTGGTGGCGCTACCAAAGAGCCACGAAGCAGTGCTACTAGGTGGCCTCGTCTGAAGGGGCACTAAATGAAAACCAGTGTGATATTTACACAGTGTGAAATTTGGCAGGAATAAGTGCCTTGATATTCGGTGAATAGAAGGCCGAATGGCAAGATGTCATTTTCCATAGCCAGAATTTGGTGCAGTCAAATCAAATAGAATTCATGAATAAGACCCATTATTACTGTTTCAGTAAATAACGTTCGTGACTCACATGTATCAGCTCACGATCGACGAGTTGCCAGCCCCTGTTACATAAATGTTACGGAACCCCGAGGATCAAACCAAGGATATCCCCACTCAGTCACTCTCCCCATCCAAGCTACGTCAGTAGATACATAATCATCTGGGTAAACCACAAGTCCTCTTAAAACGGTTACGTAAGGTGACACACAGTGTTAAAGTAGCTGAATTTCTCCACTCTACAGCGGGTTTAAACGTCACTTCCTTGAAGGGTTTACAAGTGTATAACAATGAAGTACAGTACGCCTGCCATCTGTTCTGTCCAGAGTATCCTTTCTTCACCGTACCTCTTGACAAAATAAGCCATATGCCTGGGTAATAGCGGGCAAGTAGCACAGCTGACGGCCGCAGACGATAAAGAGAAATCGTCCCCAGTCTTGTTACATAAGCTACTGGAGAGCCACAAGGTAGTGTCGAATTATGTATCGCCCCAAGACGGGAAATAAAACTGGGAAGCATTTCGCTCTTACTTCCGATAATAAATGCTAAGCAGCATTCAGGTTAGTGGCACAATGGTCACTCTTTAGAATTATCGCGTGAATGTCCTCAAGATATTGTGGTAGCCGCAAGACTTGTGTTATGCAAGATCTCTTTACCGCGCGATCTTCGCTACTTGTTTGAGAGAAATCTAACTCATAGCCTGGAACACCAGAGGGTCAACTTGCAAGAAAAGGACCCATCAGCAAAATTAAAGTTCTTTCAAATAATAATAATATTACTTCTACTACTACTACTACTACTACTACTACTACTAATAATAATAATAATAATAATAATAATAATTGTTTCATTTCAGGGACTTGGCTAACGTGGTAAATTAGTCCCATGTACTTGGGTGTGTGTAGAATGTGTATTTAAATCAGTGTTATTTTGATGTATATAATAGTGTGTGTATTCGTAATTCAAACGAGGGTTGGAAAGGAAGTGGCCGTGGCCTTAAGTTAGAAATCATCCCGACATTCGCCTGGGGTAGAAGTGGGAAACCATGAAAAACCACTTCCAGAATGTTTGAGTTGGGAATCGAACCCACTTCTTCTCAGCCTTGTCTCACGGGGTTGAGTATAACCCGTTCCAGCTCTCAGACCAGTATGGAATTTTGCAGAGACAGGAATCGGGGTTTGAACCCATACCTCCGGGGCGATGGAAAAGAGAATATTGATATGTCATAAAGATTCAGTACTAATCAAATGAGGTTTTGTTCAAAATATCCCTCATTATTCACCCAAGTAACTCATCACTCCACATCCTAACCTCCAGATCCATCCGATGCGGTTGCTCCGGTGAAACCCTTTAAGACTTTTTTGTTTGTTGATTGATTTTATTGGGGCTGATGTCCTCGCTGTTCCGACCCAGAAACAACAATAACTAACTATAACTGATTCATTTGATGTGCTTGGGCATCGTAGTCTTTTGGCCGCGTGTATGAATACTTGGGTGTGTGTAGAATTTGTCTGATAACCTGTGCTTATGTGACGTCTGTAGTTGTGTGTGTATTTGTAATTTAGCTGAGAATTGGGAAAGAGGCGGCCTTGGCCTTACGTTAGGAACCATCCCAGCATTTGCCTGATGTAGTAGATGAAAAACCACGGAAAACCACTTCTAGGATGGCTGAAGTGGGAATCGAACCAACCTCTTTTCAGTTTTTGCCGCACGAGGATGAGTGCACCTCGTTCCAGTCCAGACCAGAATTACATTTCTTGGCAGAGGAACCTCCGGGGCGACAGTCAAGAATGCTACACCACGAGTTAGTCACCGCTCACGAATGCACTGGCACATTATGAGGTAATGGAACTACGAACCCCAACGTTGTACGTACGCTCAGCAATCATGGGCACGAAAGAACTAGACTAGAATGCAGCGTAAAAGGGACAAGGTTTCGGTCATCTGATTGGTTCTTGCCTCTGGGTTTAGGTCATAGAACTTCCTGTCAATCCCCGTTCATGTTCATGTTGTAATGATTACCAATACACATCTCACGGCCGTTGTCTTATCGAATTATATATTCTTGCGCAAGATGTATATTTATTCTTGAGATTTCATTAAGAATTTCGCAAGTATCAGGCACAGTCGAACAAAAACTGATCACCACGCTTAAGTCTAAATAAACACAACGTTTCTTACGTTTACTGTCGGTACGGACATGTGCGGAAGTAGTGATGTTGCCATATTATTAGAATATTGTCCTAAATTAGTTTTCCAGATAGAGGAATTAATTCTGAAGCAGTCTGTTACCGATTCATTTTCATACCAATATATTTTGAAGTAAATGCATTCCTTGATTGTTTTATTTTAGCAGCATTTGAACAAAACAAAAATAAATCAAACGAAAAAATTAGGAAGTGAGTTATTGGATTATAAATAATTATGTGTAGTCAATGTTGCATATAATGCGCCAGTTATTGTACCATGGTATTTATTTGTGTATTTATGAATAGCATGGATGATTATTTTCTCAATTAAAGTACTTTTCAATTAAGGGGAAAAAGGTGTGATAATTTTCCACAAAACAATGGGGTAGAAAAGACCCCTTCGGCACAATATAATTGCATAAAATATTTTAGAGTTAAACATATAGAAATTCTACTCTAATCCTTGGCTAAAATATAATGTATTAAAATACAAGTTACTAGGCCTATCTTAATTAGAGTTACAAATTGAGGCGCCCAGAATCTAAACCCGCAAAGTCCATCGAACATGAAAAATGAGATGAAGTTGCCTTTATATGAACTTGCACGCGGGCAACTCAATGATTGGTGACATTATTTTCCTTCAAAAGACGCTATTTCCTTAAGAAAGTGGCGGACAAAACTTAGGGTTAATTTCAAAATTCACTAGATTCAATTGAACTTCCACCATTGTTAGTTTAAAAATCCACTAATTCATCTTCAGCCAATCAGCACTTAGTATTGCATTACCCAGGATTCCTTCATACTGCCATCAGCTGTGTTGTGTTTGGTAATGTGTGGTTAAGTTTTTGTTAAATTTTAGATATATGCATAATCATAAATCAGGTCTGGATTTCATTTCATGCATAATTTGGAAGGGGTACGTTCACATGTTTTCCTTGTTCCCTTGGTTTTTTTTTAAATTTTTAGAATTGCTTTTCTTCCTTTCAAAAGCGTCCATATGTACATTTCACTTTCAAAACCAGTTAACTCCTAATTAATCTTAAGAATTGTGTTACTTTGCATTAGGGACAATCCTGTAATTTGTTGGAATGCATCGTTTGATGACAAAGTAATTAATAAACGAAATGTTCATATTCATATGTTAACAGTTTTCCTCATTTTCCCACAAATTTTGTTTTGTGGGCTTGGCGGGTTTTGATTCTAAGCGCCTCAATTGTAAATGAACTGGGAAGTTTTATTTTGATTGTAATGTTTTGGCCACGTCTTTAGAGGGTAGCACAGTCCAAACTACAGTGTGGGCTGACGTCACGTCACTGCGTTGTCAAATCGTGCACCATGTCTACGATGGGGAGATAAAGCAAGTCTGAAGTTTGATGGTCCGGATACCGGCATGGCACTGATATTGGCCTACTGCGACCTCACTTCGTCAACTCATATTCTCTTCTGATCCCAAAGGTATTAGGGTTCCGAGGCCTAGGGATTCTTTCATTTTCTCGCCTTAATTGGCCCTTGTCTCATCCAAGTCGTCCCCCCCCAGGGGATCACAACAATTCAGACGCGGGCTAGCGACCACGGGACTCCAGCTGAGTCCAGAATTGCTTCCACTTACTTGTGTCGGGCTCCTCTATGCGACCTCACTTCGTCAACTCATATTCTCTTCTGATCCCAAAGGTATTAGGGTTCCGAGGCCTAGGGATTCTTTCATTTTCTCGCCTTAATTGGCCCTTGTCTCATCTTTCCTGATACCCTCATTATTCGAGGGATCAGTCCCTGAATCAAGCAGGATGTGTGTAACCCCACCACTTATGGTACACCCTGCATGGTGTTACACCCTCAAGGGCTCACAGATGGTGAGTTTGAGAGTTGGCAACACGAAGGGATTCCTGAGGTTGATCCGTTTTTCCCTTCTTCCAGTGACTTTGGGACGGTCCCTCCCCTCTCTCACCTTCCTATCTGTCTTTCATGATTCTACTTCCTTCAAAGTCCCTCAGTCTTCATTCTTCGAGTGTTTCCCTTATTCTTTTTTTTTCTTCTTTTTATTTTGTTTGTTTTCTGTTTTGAGTCTGTATGAGGTAGTAGTTAGTTGGAGTCTCAGTTATTCATTTCATCAGCAATTTCATTATCACCCAAACCATTAGGGTGCGATAACCTTGATGTTAGGTATCTTAGACAACAATTAACATCATCATCATCTTTACTTCAAGTCGCACGGGTCCAATCCTTAATCCCTTACCTTAATAATGACTATTAACTGCTTCGGTGACGTAGTCGGTAGCATGCTGAACTCCTATGCCCAAGATCGCGGGTTCAAACCCGGCCAAAGTCGTCAGATTTTTACGAGCGTTAACATTCTTCAGTATGCTTTCCTTCGGAGGGGAATTAAAGCCCATGTCATAAATTTATGGCACGTAAAAGAAACTACCACTGCAACTGATAGTGTGTAGCAAAATTTGTCTATATATATAAAAATCAATATAACGTGATAGTTTGTCCGTGGGTATGTATGTCTCCTATGCGTTCATATACCATTCGTTCGATTGCGATGAAACTTGGGTGAGATGTTGAGTACACTCCAAGGAAGGTTTCTGACTTAGTAAATCCATTTTACAATAGGTAGCGCACGCGTAGATTCAACAAATGAGCGACGATGCGCGAAGCATTTCAACAAAGTCCCGTATGTGTTCATATACCATTCGTCCGATAGCGATGAAACTTGGGTGAGATGTTGTGTTCACTTACGTGAAGGTTTCAAAATTAGTGAATACATTTCACAGTAGATAGCGCACAAGTAGATTCAACAAATGAGCGACGACACGCAATGCGTTTCAACAAAGTCCCGTATGCATTCATATACCATTCGTCCGATAGCTATGAAACTTGCGTAAAATGTTGTGTACACTGCAGGGAAATTTTCTGGCTTAGTACATCCACTTTACAATAGGCAGCGCACGACTAGATTCAACAAATGAGCTACGACGCGCGAAGCATTTCAACAAAGTCACGTTTGCGTTCATATACCATTCGTCCGATAGCGATGAAACTAGGCTGAGATTTTGTGTGCACTCCAGGGAAGGTTTCTAGCTTAGTAAATCCCTTTAAAATAGGTAGAGCACGAGTAGAATCAACAAATGAGCAACGGCGCGCGAAGCGTTTCAACAAAGTCCCATATAATTTCATATACCATTCATCCGATAGCGATGAAACTTGGGTGAGATGTTGTGTGCACTCCAGGGAAGGTTTCTGGCTTAGTACATACATTTTACAATAGGTATCGCACCAGTAGATTCAACAAATGAGCGATGACACGCGAAGCGTTTCAACAAAGTCCCGTATATAGTCATATACCAGTCGTCTGATAGTGATAAATGTTTGGTGAATTGTTGTGTACACTCCAGGAAAGGTTTCTGGCTAAGTAAATCCATTTTACAATACGAAGCGCACGTTTACATTCAACAAATGAGTGTCTACGCGCGAAGCGTTTCGACAACGTCCCGTATACGTTCACATACCATTCATCCGATTGCGATGAAACTTTGGTGAGATGTTGTGTACACTCCAGGGAAGGTTTCTGGCTGAGTACATCCATATTACAATATGTAGCGCAAGAGTAGAATCAACAAATGAGCGACAACACGCGAAGCGTTTCAACCAAGTCCCGTATGCATTTATGTACCATTCGTCCGTAGCTATGAAACTTGGGTGAGATGTTGTGTACACGTCATGGAAAATTGCTGGCTTAGTAAATCCACTATACAATATGCAGCGCACAAGTTGATTCAACAAATGAGGGACGACGCGCGAAGCGTTTCAACAAAGTCCCGTATAAGGTCATATACCATTCTGCCGTTAGCGGTGAAACTTGGGTGAAATATGATGGACACTCCAAGGAAGGTTTCTGGCTTAGTAAATACATTTCACAGTAGGTAGCACACGAGTAGATTCGACAAATGAACGACGACATGCGGAGCGTTTCAAAACAGTCCCCTATGTCTTCATATCCCATTAGTCCGATAGCGATGAAACTTGGGTGAGATGTTGTGGACACTTACGTGACGGTTTCTAACTTAGTAAATACATTTTACAGTAGGTAGCGCACGAGTAGATTCAACAAATGACTGACGGAGCGCGAATCGTTTAAACAAAATCAGGTATGCGTTCATATACTATTCATCCGATTGCGATGAAACATTGATCAGTTATTGTGTACCCGCCAGGGAAGGGGGACTTATTAAATCCATTTCACAATAAGTAGCGCAAGAGTAGATGCAACAAATGGGTGACGACGCGCGAAGCGTTTCAACAAAATCCCCTATTGCCTTCATATAACATTCTTCGATTGCGATGAAACCTTGATGAGTTATTGTGTACACGCCAGGGAAGGGCTTCGATTTAGTAATACATTTCTCAATAGGTAGCGCACGAGTAGATTCAACAAATGAGTGACAGCGCACGAATCGTTTAAACAAAACCCCGTATACGTGCATATACAATTCATCCGATTGCGATGAATCATTGATGAGTTATTGTGTACACGCCAGGGAAGGGTTTCGACTTAGTAAATCCATTTCACAACAGGTAGCGTACGAGTAGATTCAACAAATGAGTGACAGCGATGAAACTTTTGAAAGTTGTTGTGCACGCTTCCACGAATGGTTCTAAATTAGAAAATCCATTTTACGATAGCTTAGAGGCAGTTAACATGTTGTGTATCCAAAAGCACTTCAAGAAACAGAATTTCAACGCCAACACTTTCTTTGATTGGCATTGCAACGCATGCCGGGTACAGCTTGTCTACTATATAAAGCTCAAATACCACTCACTCACTGACTGACTGACTGATTCATTCATCACGAAATCTCAGAAACCACCGAACGGATTGGAATGAAATTTGGTATGCAGCTTCCTCAAGGGCCGCAAACGCCCACTAAGAAAGAATTTTTGGATATTCAGGTTCTAAAGGGGTGTTAAGGGGGTAGACCTGCATTTCATTGAATAGCAATATCTCCCGATTGGTTTCATTGGGGGATGTGATACTCGGCATATAAACTCATCATTAAAAATAAGAAGACATGTGTCTGAGGGTTTTTCGATGTGGTGTATATTACGAGGTGAAAGCGGTGAGAAGTGGGGGTTGAAGGATTCCTAACGGAGCATGTATCCCTTAAACGACATAGGCCAGGAGTTTGGAACTCAGCGGGAAAAAATCAGCATAAAAAATAAGTAAATAGGTGTTTGACCGTTTTTTCATCATTCCAATTTAAGGGGCCCATGGGGAGGGGTGAAATTATGGGGGGGGGGACGTAATATGTCTGAGTGTAAAATTATACATGGCCTATGTTGTAGAAAATAACACATTACATCTTTTTTGTCTCTTACTATTTCATCATACGACGAATACTTACGGAGTTATTAATGATTTTGTACTTTTTGGTCGGAATTTTACAAGTCCCAGGAATGACATAAAAATTGATTCGAATGAAATTTCAAAAATATTTATTTTTAATACTTTTATTATATTTTCACGTCTTTTAGGGTCCGAAACCAACATGATATTTTGATGTTTTTTTTCGTCCCATGCATTTTTGGTTTCAGGTGATAGACCATGCTTATCTATCTATATAACTGATGTTATAACGGGATTCCAAATGTTAATGCGGGCGAAGCCGCGGGTAACAGCTAGTAGGTTATATTTGTCTAGTTAGAAACGTGATATCAAGTTCCAACGTTCGCCGCTAGGTGTTAGTGACAGTAGTATCTAGTAGCCAACGTTGGAACTACTTGAAATTGAACTTGTTGGGAGCCGTTGGGCATTTAATAAAAATACCCAGCTATGACCATTGGCGGCAAACCTATATATAAAAGTGAAAGTCTGTACGTGGGTAAGTTTGTTCTCTATACAAATGAATTGCTTATCCTCCCAGCTCGGTTTCACCCACGAACTCTGCGAGGGATCATTCCTCTACCGTTGCAAGGATGGTGTCTGGGAGCTGGTCACAATTTGACACTCTTGTGATACAACTGGGGATGGAGAGAGGCCGACCACCCAGGCGACCGCTAACTTGGGTCTAATATATTAAGGAAGAGTCAGGGAAAGGATTTTGGAAGGAAGTCAGCCGCGGGCCTGTTGAAATGAACCGTCTTGGCATTTGCCTGGGGGAGAAAATGGTAAACCACGAAAACTATTTTCAGGGTGGCTGAGGTGGCATTCGAACCCACACCCTCCCGATGCCAATGAGGCACAAGCTAGCGCACTAGCACTCTCGGACACCGTGGCCGGTATTATTATTATTATTTTATATATTTACCGGTCTACTGTATATAGTACTAGCAGGTACCCGCAGCTTCGCTCGCGATCAAGACAATGGGGTCGATGTATTATTGCTGATAATTGGTCTATTCTATTACAACAATCACGGCTACAGGTGGGTCCATTCTAATTCTGAAAATTCTGATACATACAGTATATTGATGTGAGCAGCAAAGTGGGAAATTTTTAGAGTTGTGAAAGTCTGCAGGGTACGATGTTACATTATGTGAACAAATTTGCCATCTTCTGCTGAGACACAACGATTTTGTTGTCCGGATAATCACGAGCACGCCACATACAGTTGCGCGTGGGAAAAATGGTTTTGTCTAAATGTCACCTGCTGCTGTTAAGTATGTACCATTGCGCGTTGTTAATAAAAATTGCGAATATTGTTTGAAGAGGAAACTGCATTCTACACACTGGAATGGCAAATCTATCGGAATATGGAGAATTAAAAGTATTTTTCCTTAAGCTATTCTGGGTGTAATTTTGCCACACTTATTGATGATTTGAACGTCAACATGTCGCTATTAATAGACCTATAGTAAAATATCTCTCACCTTGGCCGCTGACGTACATTATGCAGTCTCTTTCAGTGTTACATAACAGGGATTGAAATCACCAACAACCCTTTTGCCTCACATGCCTCTCTTAAGTAATTAAAATTCCTGATTGTTGAAGTTTGAGTCTTCAGATTTTTGACTGGTTTGATGCAGCCCTCCATGCCTCCCTCTCCTGAGCTAATCGTTTCACCTCTACATAGCTACCACACCCTACATCCGAGGCAATCTGTTTAACCCTGGTCTACCCCTAAAGTTCTTGTCCTCGACCCTCCCATTCATAACCATGCTTGCTATTCCTGGGTGTCTTAATATGTGTCCTACCAACCTATCTCTTCTCTTCATTAGCAGTCGCCAGAAACATCTCTCCTCTCCGACTCGCCTTAATACCTCTTCATTTGTTACCTTATCTACCCATCTGATCTTCATCATTCTCCTGTAAGACCACATTTCAAACGCTTCAATTCTCCTCTTTTCTGCTGCACCATTAGCCCAAATTTCACTTCCTTATAGTGTCACGCTCCAGACAAAAGCTTTCAAAAATGACTTCCTAATACCTAAATGTATATTCGATGTCAACAGATTCCTTTTCTGTAGAAATGCTTTCCTTGCCTGAGCCAACCTAATTTTCATATTCACTTTGCTTCGTCCATCACTGGATATTTTGCTTCCTAAGTAACAGAAGTCTCCTACTTCCCGCAGCGTTTCACCTGCCAATTTGATGTCCATAGAGGCTTCTGATTTATTTCGGCTGCATTCCAATAATTTTGTTTTACATTTATTGATTTTCATCATGAATTCTTTCCCCAAGACGGAGTCCATACCATTCAAAAACTCATTCAAATCATCTGGCGTATCGGCAAAGATGACGATGTCATCAGCAAATCTCAGAGATGAAATTATTTCTCCTTGTATATTCGCTCCCTCTTTTAATTTTTCTCCAATTTCCTGATTATTGTGTTTTAGATACCTTTGAAATGCGTTGCCCTCGCACATGGTGTAGATGAATTGTCAAAGCAAAACATTCCATGTTACGAACATGGGCCACATAACCTGTACCGAAAGCTTCTGCAGATTTAACAGAAGGCCTATTCTGAACAGCAGTTCCTTGAACTCAGATTTGCCAACATTTTATTGTATATTTCCATGTGGTTATATCTCTGTACCTCAACATACAGAAGAGTGTTTTAAAAATCATGCCTTGTGTAAATTTTGGAAAAGGTAGTGAGTGTGGTTTTCGCCGGAGTGGATACTCGCTCGTAGAAATTCTTTTCAGTAAAATAGACTGGTTCACATTGAGGTATGTGACGGCGGGAGGCCTTAAGTGTTATGGAAACGGCAAGAGCCGCCATAGAGCTTCGTTACTACAGAAATAACGAACAGACTGATATTTGTACTTAACTATACGGGATTTGTGAGCCCAGTGTTTATGAAATTGAACGTAGCTATATCGCTACCTTTATTTAGTAGCCGCTACTGTAGTGTTTAAAAATTAAAGGTGGTATTAGAAGGCGCTTTCCCTATTTTTAGCCTATTTTCAATTTTGAAAAAATAGGCTTATGAGATCACATTTTGTCCGTGTGTGTGTGCGTGTGTGTGTGTGTGTGTGTGTGTGTGTGATTCGTGTGTGTGTCCCCCCCTAATAAAATCTAAACGGCAGGAGCGATTTCAATGAAACTCGGAAAGTTCATAGCACTATTCCCGGCGACCTCGACCGTGCCCTTCAAATTTTGTTACGACTCACCAATCCAACATGGCGGCTGTGCGAAATATTTCACCAGCATTCAATATCTCCGAAACTATTAAGGATATTACCCTGACATTTTATATCGTGATAGTGGGAACTACTATAAGTTCACTTATGTGACTTTTGAAAACCTGGTAACTACAAAACCAACATGGAGGCCAAGCGTATTTGTGACTTTTAAATAGACGTTTCTCGTGATTTGACCAACCAAACGCAATGAAACTTGGTACAGTATATGTTTATATGCATTGTAATGCACCGACATCTAACTTCGTTCAATTGTTTACATAATCACAAGATGGCGGATGTGCGAAATATTTCACCGACATTCAATATCTCTGAAACTATTAGCGGTATCTCCCTAAAATTTTGTACGGAGATAAAGGGCACTACTGGAAGTCCATCTATAAGACTTTCAAAAACCGGTTAACTACAAAACGAACATGGCGGTCAAGCGAATTTGCAAATTTTAAATAGACCTTTCTCGCGACTTAATGTTCCAAGCGCACTGAAACCTGGTACAGGAAATATTTATACACATTGTAATCCACTGATATCTAATTTCGTTCAATTGTTTACATAACCTCAAGATGGCGGCAGTGCGAATTTTAAAATTAAGTTTTTATTTCTTGTGATGTAGTCATGCGATCGAAGTGAAAGTTTGAATAATGAACCTCCGCAATAATTTTCCTTTAATGGTACATGACTCTATGGCCTATACATTTAACAATCCAACATGGCGACCATCCGAAATATTTAGACGATACTGAATATCTACGAATCTATTTTAGCAATCAAACTGCATTTTTTAATGTTCATAGGGGCTATGAACTTAAGTTCACCTATAGGACTTTAAATAACCTGGTGATCACAAATCCAACATGGCGGCGACGCGAATTATAAATATTTACATGGACGTTTCTCGCAATTTAACCATCCGAGTGCAGTGAAACTTGGTACAGTAAATCCTTATACGAATGTTAATCCACTGGCATCTAATTTATTTCAATTGTTTCCATAACCTCAAGATGGCAGCTGTGAAAAATTTTAAAATCTCCTTGTTTTTTCTTGTGTCCTAATTATGCGATTGAAGTTTGAATACTACACGTTCACAATAATCTGCATGTAACAGTACATAACTCTAGGACCTACATATATAAAATCCAACATGGCGACCATCCGAAATATTTAGTCGGTTCTTAATATCTACGAATCTATTACAGCAATCAAACAGAAATTGAGTATGTTGATAGTGGCAATTAACTTAAGTAGGATATATGAAAATAGGCTGTATAGTTCTTCACGGAACTACTTGTTAGGTAGATTTCATTAGAAAGCTAACTATTGCAATGGGTCCCATGTTTCGACTTCCGGAAAATTTCGACATATCTTCGCGTTACACATCCCCCAGACCCCAAAACCACCGTCAGTTCAAAAGTTTATATATAATGTATGTATATATATATATATATATATGTATATATATATGTATATCAGTTTCTTGTGGACACGATAACTGCCGTAATTTTGCACCAATTACTTCGAATTTTTTACCGAAGATGTATACCTATAAAATCTCGGTCGAGTTCGTTACTGGGCTAAATCGGTCGAAGGGGGTGAAAATGGGGGGCTTTTTTTCGAAAAAGTGAAATTTCGCTATAACTCTCTTAATACGTGCAATATCGAATCCATTCAAAGTTCATAATATGTGTCGGATAAGTGCCAAAAATTTATGTCAAATAAGATTTTTGATAGCACCAACCATTGACCAAAGGGGTGGAAAAAAGTGGGTTTTTCGGGAAACATTAATCATATCTCTCTTAATAGGCACAATATCAAAACCGTACAAAATGGACAATATTCCCCTAATAATTACCTAAAACTTTTGTCTGAAAGAATTTTTGATATGACCCACCATTACGCCAAGGGACGAGAAAAATGATTTCGGAATTATAAGAAAATGCCAAGAGCTATCAGTGGTTGCCATGGCAACACTACTAAATTGATGAGGCATGGACCATCAGACGTTGCCATGACAACGCACTTGCACGAGATCAGATTCAGTATTTCCATCTGATTAAGTGGTTGGTTGGTTGGTTGGTTCTTAAGTTTAGGGGCTGCGACAACGCGGTCATGTAGCCCCGTGTACTTTGGGTGTGTGTAGAATCTGTCTGATAACCGGTGTTAATTGTGATGACTGTATTAGTGTGTGTTATCTGTTTGTTAATTTAAGTACTGCAACTAACAATTTTTCAGATAGTTCCTACTTTTGCCGCCAAGCGCCACTGTCAACGACTACGAGGCCAAGTTCAGAACTGAGCTACTAGACGCCGCCGCAGTCGGCTCTTGGCAACGAACATAGAAACCTAAGAGCGTTGTATACATTCTTAACCTATCCAATTTAGCTTCACACAGGTGCAATTAGTGGAAGGATCTTTAACATGCCATAAATCTATGACATGGGACCGCCGGCTTTACTTCCCCTCCGAAGGAAGGCATACTGAGGGATATTTAACGCTCTTAAAAAATCCGACGGCTTCGGCCGGGTTTGAACCCGGTATCTTGGGCATAGAAGCTCAGCATGTTACCGACTACGCCACCAAAGCCGCCTGATAAATTGGGAAGCGGCTTCGGTGACGTAACTGGTAGCATGCTGAATGTCTATGCCCAATGTCGCGGTTTCAAAGCCGGCCGAAGTCGTCGGATTTTCTAAGAGCACTAGAATCCCTCAGTATGCTTTCCTTTGGAGGGGAAGTTCCAACGTTCGTTGCGAGTTGATGGTTGGGGTGGCATCTAGTAGCCAAGTTCACAGCTAGGTGTCGTTGACGGTTGTACCTGGTAGCAACATTAGGAACTACTGCTTGAAATTGACCGTCTGCAGTACTTACATGAATTAAGACTAATACAGCCATTACAATTCACACCGTGTATCAGACAGATTCTACACTCACCCAAAGTACACGGGGTTAGATGACCGCGTTGTCGCAGCCCCTAAACTGAGGAACCAACCAGAGGTAGATTTCGTTAGAAAGCTAACTATTGCAATGGGTACCATGTTTCGACTTCCGGAAAATTTCGACATATCTTCGCGTTTCACATCCCCAGGCCCCAAAACCACCGTCAGTTCAAAAGTTATATATAATTTATGTATGTATATGTATATCAGTTTATTGTGGACACGATAACTGCCGTAATTTTGTACCAATCACTTTGAATTTTTTACCGAATACGTATACCTATAAAATCTCGGTCGAGTTCGTTACTGGGCAAAATCGGTCGTTGGGGGGTGAAAATGGGGGGCTTTTTTTTTCGAAAAAGTGAAATATTGCTATAACTCTCTTAATATGTGAAATATCGAATCCGTTCAACATTCATACTATGTGTCGGATAAAGCCCAAAAATGTATGTTTGAAGATTTTTTATAGCACCAACCATTGACCAAAGGTGTGGGAAAAAGTGGGTTTTTCGGGAAACATTAATCATATCTCTCTTAATAGGCACAATATCAAAACCGTACAAAATGGACAATATTCCCATAATAATTACCTAAAATTTTTGTCTGAAAGAATTTTTGATATAACCCACCATTATGCCAAGGGATGAGAAAAATAATTTCGGAATTATAAGAAAATGCCAAGACCTATCAGTGGTTGCCATGGCAACACTACTAAATTGATGAGGGATGAGCCATCAGACGTTGCCAAGATAACGCACTTGCACGAGATCAGATTCAGATTTCCATCTAAGTGTGAAGCGGCTTCGGTGACGTAACTGGTAGCATGCTGAATGTTTATGCCCAAGGTCGCGAGTTCAAAGCCGGCCGAAGTCGTCGGATTTTCTAAGAGCGCCAAAAATCCCTCAGTATGCTTTCCTTTGGAGGGGAAGTTCCAACGTTCGTTGCGAGTTGTTGGTTGCGGTGGCATCTAGTAGCCAAGTTCACAGCTAGGTGTCGTTGACGGTAGTACCTGGTAGCAACATTAGTAAGTACTGCTTGAAATTGACCGTCTGCAGTCCTTACCTGAATTACAGACTAATACAGCCATCCCAAAGTACACGGGGTTACATGACCGCGTTGTCGCAGCCCCTAAACTGAGGAACCAACCAAAATCTCTGCGGTAGATATAATTTTGCGTGAAGAAGTAACAGACCGTTACATAGTTGCACATCAGTGTCGAAACCTAGCATAAGGACAGTGTGACCACAAGTATAAAAATGGACCCCAAATGACAAGAAGGTTACCGTTCCCATAAGACAATAAAATGTTTAAAATAAGCATAAAATGACGAAAAACAAAGTTAATTAAGCTCCAATTATAAAATACCTTCTCGCATTAAATGAGGTCTGATCCTTCTACGAAAATCTGCATATTCTGCCTATTTTCGCCTATCCCCAAGTTTGTCCGGTGAAATCTACCTCCGCCTTCCGGCGTGCCGAGAGGACTTTTTTACCCCTGGCACTACAGCCCATGAATGGCTTAGGCCTATCATGCGACCGCTTCCCAGCCATTTGGCCTGCAGATATTGTGGTGACGCGTGGCCAGTGCATCGTGTCCCCCCGGCCGTTAATTTTGTTCTTCGTCACCGGGGCACGGCCTCACTATCAGACAGCTACTCAATAGTCCTCACGAAGCTAAGTGCACCCTGTTGCAGCCCTCACGTCAGTGTCTAAAATCTCTGACGGAGCCGGGAATCGAACTCGGGGCCTCCGGATGAGAGGCAGGCGCGCTACCCTGTTCTTATTGTGTTTATATATATATCTTGAAAAATATAATAAATGGATTGGCATTGTCTCCTACAGGAATAAGTAGATCGATGAAACGGTGTATATTTGTATAAATAACAGACAAACAAACAGACAAACCAACATTGAGTTTTATATATATAGATTGAACGAGTAGAGACAGGGGAAATGCGGTTAAGGATAACGATGATCAAAACCAGCCGGTTGGGAAAGGAAACAAGGAAGCTCAAGTTAATAAATAAAAAAAGGATATTGCTGGGAACAATATATAGGTAACACAACTATCATTCCTTATACACATCATAAGATATAAAAGCATACGCCTCATGGTACAGTGGTTTGCACAGTTTGCTATCACTCCAGAGGTCTGGTTTCAATTCACTCCACTGACAGGATATTATTTTTTATTTTTTGGTTGTGGCACTCGAAGGAATTCATGACATACAAGGTACCCAAGTGGCCTCAATATTTATAAGATTTGCAACAGGCCAGTGGGCAACACGAGTTTTCTTTCCGACATAATACTATTTTGTTAATTCATGTGAGGAGCATGGAACATCTTGGTCATCAACCCCATGTAGTTGGGTGAGTGTTGAACTTGTCTGATAAGCTGTATTTATGTGGTGATGACTGCTGTAGTGTGTGTAACTGTATTAGGGACAACTATGAAGTAGATGCCCCTGGACTTGAAATAAGGTAGCCTACTATCCCGACATTTTCCTGGAGAGAGTGTTGGTAAAACCCGAGGAAAAACCTTACTCAAAATAGCCATTGTCAAGCCGGGATTTGAACCAACGTATTTGCTGCAGCTGCCCTCGTGGCCGTGGTACACGATAAGATATAACGAGCACGTTTGCACGACGGGTCGACATAGTAATAACTTTGCAATAAATATTTTAAACGGAAGATCGTAGCAAAAAAAGAAGGAAAATAATGTACAAAAGAAGTAGTTCATAGGATACATGCCACAGATCGTGTAATACGAAGGTTATGAAGAATTTAAAAACTTACTGTTGTTGTTGAATCATTTAGGGGCTTTGAGACATCATCGTAATGTATTCCCCTGAACTTGGGTGCGTATGAGGAATGCATCCGATAACCTGTGTCATTGGGTTGGCTTTACTAGTGCGTGTGACAGAGGCCTTAAATTAAGAAACCATCATGGCAATTGCCTTGAGTGAATGCGGGAAACCATTTATAGGATGTCTGTGAAGGGAACCGACCCCAACTTTTCTCAGTTTTGCCTCACAAGGCTGGGGAAATTTATCGGTATGTCGAACGAAGAACTGCGAATGGTTTCTGCGGCAAGAGCATGTTAATGGACGTGGTGATAATGATATCATATTTCAGTTTGTCCTCAAAATATCGTTCATTAAATACAACAAGATCATATCTCAAAAACACAATTTCTCAGGAAATGAATTTTAATATTTGATATTTATCTTATTCCAGCAAGATTTTTTTAAATATTCACTTGACAAACTTAGGAAAATATACTATTACTCATAAATGTGACATTCCTACAGTGAAGAGTACACACGAGAAGACATGAAATCGTCTGCAAGTAACATCTTTACACATATTCCATGATCAAATAATATTCACTAATACCACAATTTTTAATAACGAATTCCCCAGCAACGAGAATATACAAAGCCATATTTCCATGGCAAAAGCATATACAGTAGACAAAAAAATGTATATTCTTTCAAAGATCAAATGTTAAATTAACACAGTACATACCACATTGGTTCCACAACAATGGCATTCGTACATAGAGCTGCTTTTGGAGAAACATTTCTCATATCATTTTATCAGAATCTGTAACAGATATGATTTTATTATTTTTAAATAGTTTGGACAGAAAACATTTTGAAAATATTGTTAAATCTCACCCCTTTCATAAATTTAATTTTTACTTGTACTATTTGTCTCGACGACACTAAGAAAATTGTTGGTTTACCTCTATCAAATAATTTCACGAACCTGCAACTTCATAGGCCTATTTGTTTGTTTTTTTTTAAATTAATATTCATTATAAATTGCTGATGAAGGTCATAGTGTGACCGAAAACCGGTCTTTTAGAACAATAATAATAATGTTATTGACTTAAGGTATATTAACGTTGTCTCTCAAACTTTTTCAATAAGGGTCATTTTCAAGATATAGTTATTTTCTTGTCTCTATGCCTACATACATTTAAAACATATTCCTATATTTGGGTAATAACAATGCATTTAATGATCAATATGCATTAGTAGTGTCTCTATCATGTAACGTCCACTTATCCTTTATTTCACTTCTCCCTCTTAATAAATTACTTAGAAGTAAATTTGGTACAGGAAATGCGTTTCCAATCTAGATTTATATTCATGGCTGAGATAAGCTAATATAGGAAAAGGGGTTGAGCAAATGTACTTCAAGGGATTGACTGGATTACGTTGTGAACAGGGTTGAACGAGAAGAAGAGGGTTGCGGAGATGGATGCCAGCTGTGATAAAATCCCTATTTAAGGAAGTCATTCAGAATATCGATCGACGATGCTAATAACTTTCACGATAATCAAGACAATAAGTTGAAGTTTCAATGAGAACTTCTAACAGGAGTTATGGCTTCATCTAAAGGTTACTTTAGAATTAAATAATATCTCTATTATTTATAAGCGATCTACTGAGAGTAAGCACTGTTCGAACAGTGAGGCCGAGAGCATTAACTCGCACACCATGATAGTAATGGGCAGCGGCTTCGGTGGCGTAGTTGGTAGCATGCTGAGCTGCTGTGCCCAAGAAGCGGGTTCAAACCTGGCCGAGGCCGTCGGATTTTTTAAGAGCGTTAAATCCTTCAGCTTGCCTTCCTACGGAGGGGAAGTAAAGCCGGCGATCCCATGTCATAGATTTATGGCATGTAAAAGATCCTTCCACAGACTAAACTTGTGTGAAGCAAAATTTCTAGGTTATATTTCGTTGGAACGCTCTTTCAAAGTTCCAACGTTCACCGCTAGGTATCAGTGACATCTGGTAGCGAAATTTCGAATTTCACTACTTGAAATCGAACGGAACATGTAGCTCACCCAATGGGTATCCGCTTGAAGCAGCTGCAGCCTCTGGAGAGCCGAACCTGTCCTCGGACACTCCCGGCGCTAAAAGCCATATGATAAATAAATAAATAAATAAATAAATAAATCATACTAATATATAAAAACAAGATGTTCAGTAAAGAACATATAGCCTACTTTCTCCTAAATGTATGAGTATAGTTATAACTCGTTGTTATTATCAAAGAGTATAATAGAACTATTCTTTGTTGAAGACCTTAGAAACGATTTACCTCTACCAAACGCCACAACCTAGATAAAAACTGCTACCATCATTGAAGAAAGAAAGATAAGAAGTATCTAAAGAATGTTATGGATCTGGAGACATAATCGACCGGACTGGCGGCGTGGCTCAGCGGTAACGTTCTCGCTTGCTGGACCGTATGTTTCAGGTTCGTATCCTGGCGCAGTCAGCTGGCATTTGAGGGTGCACAAATGCGAGGGAGCCGTGTTATTAGATTTACTGGCACGTTAAAGATCCCCTTCGGGACAAAATTCTGGCACCCCGGCGTCTCTAAAAGCAACAGTAGTTAAAAGGGACGTAAAACCAATAACATTATTATTATTATTATTATTATTATTATTATTATTATTATTATTATTATTATTATTATTATTACATAATCGGCCTGACGCGGGCAACATCCAACTTTGAGTTGAGGCATGTCTTTACACGTCTGGCTGCGTATGACTTTCACAACCCTAATTGAATTAACAAATCTTTCCATGACCCTACAGAGACGTGTGTATACCAACTATGTGGATATTTTCGATTGCTATTTGGCTGAAATAAAAGTATTAATTAATATCCTGAACTAGCACCAACGGTAGAGTTCAGATACTATGTGAAATCGTTTTGTTCTTTACTTGAAATAACATTTTCAAATAACGCACAATAGGCTGTTACAAACCCTTTAAAATAAAAAGTAAAAATGTATCGTAGTATCATCTTGTCATTCTTCAAATTCGATGCGCATAGAATGCCAATGGTATAGTAATCAATGGAGCCCCACGTAGACTAGTCGTGACATCTAGTGGTGAAATATCGAAAGTATATAATCCTAACAGAGCGAGTGCATTCTAGCGGCCAGAAGAAGAAACTTTTCAATAAAATCTGGAAGTTAATAAGTAGGTCAGCGTGCAGTTACCTTTTTGGCAGCTAGATGTCTCGAGTAAATCTGCTGGCGAATTATGTTTTAATTAAATATATATTTTACACCATAATATGCACAATATAACGCTTAATTTTAAAACATCTGAGTCATTACAAAACAATAAACATATGACATTTCAAGCAAAAAACCTAGCTCTGATCGGGTTTGAACCATAGGCATTTGAGCGATAGGCTAACGCTCTACCACTGAGCTAATTGTGTCAACGAATATCGTTCTATATAAAATTCCTTACATAGAACTTGTTAGCAAATAATGATTTATACTAAACGATTTCATCACTGGAGTATATTATTTATATATAAAGCATTTCATACAACGTTTATTTATTTTGTATCAGTACGCTATATTGCATGCAATACTCAAATTAGTGAAATATAAGTCAGGCACAAGATATCCGCTGCCATCTTGTCTTATTACTGAATCGGCTCAGCTTTTTAAAATCACGTCTGCACTATAGTATTACAAAATAAACTTTTAATTTCGAACGTGCCTCTTCCTTTAGAACAGTTAAAACGATTCTCGGCTCGATAATCGGAACTGGTGGGTCCCATGATATGGATTATAAAGTTTGCATAATTCGCACGGCCGCCATCCTGAAATGGTATGGCGGACGACTTTGTAGTTTGGTCACAAGACGCATCCTATACGAAGGTATGTTGTTACCAAATTTGATAGAGATCGGATGATTTGGTTAGTCGTTATTTGATTTTACGTTTTGAACGTTTGAGTGGCCGCCATTCAGTTTTAGTAAAGATGGCGGCGATATAAAACATGACACTGAGGTGTCCTTTGCTAGTGCTACCTTTGTACCAAATTTCGTTAAATTCGCATTCACCGAGTTCGAATTGATAGGGCGGACAGACATTCAGAGTACACACACTCACACACACACACACACACACACACACACAGACTCACACACACACATACACACTCACAGACAGACACACTTTTTTCGCCCTGTGTTGATCTCATAAGTCTACTTTCATTTTTTGCAAAAATCGAAAGTAGGCTAATGAGATGGTGTTTGTCGTCCTGTCTGCCTGTTACTCAATCACGCAAGAACCACTGGTCCGATTGAAATGAAATTTTGCATGGATGTAGCTGATTTACCAGGTTTACACATAGACTTCTTTTGATTTCGATATTTTTCACTATTTAAAAATGGCGACTATTTTCATATTTCCATTTCAAATAAAGAGAGAACGCTAAGAAATTGCAAACGTATGATGGCACATACGAGATTTAAAATTTAATTTTCTATCCGAAAGGTCCTTATCACCTTTCGTGTATCTCCAATGGTTAGCGAGTAAAACCCACATTGGTGACGTCACTACAACGTTTGGTTTCATAATTTCATATTTCCATTTCAAGTAAAAATGGCCCGATTGAAATGAAATTTTGCATGGATGTAGCTGATTTACCAGGTTTAAACATAGGCTACTTTTGATTTCGATATTTTGCACCATTTAAAAATGGCGACTATTTTCATATTTCCATTTCAAACAAAAAAAGAACGCTAAGAAATAGCAAAATTTTGATGGTAAATGTGAGCCTTAAAATTTTTTCTATCCGAAAGGTCCTTATCACTTTTCGTGTATGTCCAACGGTTAGCGAGTAAAACCTAAATTTGTGCACTATAACACGGTCAACACCGAGTGGTGCAGTCTATCTCTCTAAAATTAAAGTTTGCCTGCTTCTTTCTGAATTTCTACGGAAATTTGAGTTATTTACGCGTTTCAGACTGTTTTATCATGGATGCGCGCGAAATATTTTTTGTCTGTCTATCTGTTTGTTTGTTTGTTTGTTTGTTTGTTTGTTTGTTTGTCTGTAGACAACGTTGTTCCCTTATAACTCGAGAACGGCTGGGTGTATCAACGTAAAATTTGGTACACATATCCATCAGAGGCACGACACTAATCATTGATGCAACTCTTCTCCGTACCTCTCATAAAAGGGGGCCTACTCCCTTAAAATACATGCTAAAATAGGCGTAGATGGACGTGACAAAGTTCATTTTCAGCCCCTCAATGTGAGAGACAAAACTCGGGGGGCCTATAGGGTCCACGAAAACCACATTTTAGGCCCTAAAACCAACAGTTTTTGAGATATTCCCAGAAAACTAATTTCATTTAATAAACTAATGAACGAATGCAAGCCGGTAACCATGGCAACAGATTCTCAGAGGTCCATCTATTGCAATTCCATTAATTACATTAGTGTGAAAGTTTGCAAACGGCTAGAAGGTTATCACGGAACCAAATTAAGCTGTAAAATTCATCAATACGCATAATGCGCTTAAGGGGGTCAAGGGGTACTCTAGAACTTTTTAGCGCGTTTTACACCTGCGGGTGTGGTCTGGCAGGTCTATTATATTCCTATCTCTATATTATATTATTATATTCTAGAAGGCTATCACGGAACCAAATTAAGCTGTAAAATTCATCAATACGTATAATGCGCTTAAGGGGGTTAAGGGGTTCTCGAGAATTTTTTCGCGCGATTTACACCTGCGGGTTTGGTCTGGCAGGTATATCATATTCCTATCCCTATATTATATTATTATATTAGTATTATATTATGGCGTACAACGACGATACAAACCCCCTCGGTGCCAGAAACAAAACTCGGGGGCCCTAAAGTGTCCTCGAAAACTACATTATAAGGCTCTAAAACCAACAGTTTCTGAAGTATTCCCATAAAACTAATTTAAACTTAATTTAACAAACTAATGAAGGTATGCAAATCGGTAACCATGACAACATTATCTCAAGGGGTGGCATCCAACTTTCCATCTATTTCTGCAAGAAGCAATGTCACTCCATTTATTACATTTCTGTGAAAGTTTGCAAATGGCTATTAGGTTATCACGGAACCAACTTAGACTGTATAATTCATCAATGCAATTAAGGGAGTCAAGGGGTAACCTAGAATTTTTTCACGCATTTTTCACGTGCGACATAATAGTACAGAAGGTCTATTATATCTCCAAACAGCAACATCATTTTCAAAAATTCCTGAATTGAATCAGCATTTTTTGCGGCTTTTAGGAATTTGGGCCATTTGAGACTAAAGAACCTGAAATTGCATGCACCACAAGCTTTTATAATTTATGATAGAGGTCTTCCTGTGTATGGGGACCTAACACAACGTAGAGGGTCAGTTTTTATGTGACGTGTATTGCGTTTCATCTATAAGGCTTTCAATTCTATTTCATGTCAGGAAGTACACGTTAGGTGAATTTAGTTTGAGAGCACATTTCAACTAATCTTTTTTCTTTTCTTTTTTTTTGTCGACAAACGGGTTCATCGTAAGGATGATTTTGTTTGATACTGTGTGGTAGATATACCCATATTTGGATATCTGGGTGATATGTTGTAGACAATAGAATTGTCTGTCTGTCTTTCTGTGTATCTTTATGTACGCCTATAACTCGTGTTCGGATGCTTGGTGCATCGTAAAATTAGGTATGGCATCCATGAGAGTCAATACAGCAATCATTTATAAAATTCTTCACCGTACTTTTCATACAGTAGAAGGGTGGATATAGGGAAAAACTTCTCAAAATACATGATAAAATAGGCGAAATATAAAAATTATCCTAGAAGGACGACCAGAGCATATGTTGCGCTTCTCAATGTGAGACACACAATTCGGGAGTCTATATAGGGTGTCCGAAAACCACATTTTAAGGCCCTTAAATTAAGATTGTGTGTGATATTCCCAGAAAAGTAACTTCGTTCTGATAAATTGATGAAGGAATGACAAACCGCTAACCATTGCAACAGTAGCTCAATTGATAATGTCTGGTGTTAACACCGAACACCGTTCGAAGAACGGGTACTTCTGCTAGTAAATAAATAAATAAATATATAAATAAAATAAATAAATAAATAAATAATAGTAATGGGGAGATGAAGCAATTCTGGAGACAGTAGGTCGAGTCCCTACGCAGGTAGTGGCCATTCTGAGTGTGGTTTTACTGAAGTTTTCCCATATTCTCTCCTAAAAATGGCAGGATGGTAAGATATTACAATTTTGGGGCACTTGCCAACATTCCTGACTCTTATGGTTACAGCTAGACACACTACTAGGCCTATACTTCTCTCACTTTCCACGTTAACAAGCGGCGACTCAAACGTACGGCAGTAGTACAGCACGCGCTGACAATAACCATTGTTCGCTGCTGACCAATAACGGACGGTTCTTGCCCAATAGCATGCTTGCTCTATCACTTCACGTGGACTCCAGAGTCCGGTCCTGGCGGCCTGACGTGTGTCAGGTCTCGAGAGTTGCACATAGTTATGTCCAGACTCGCTGCTTGCTCTCAGTGGTTTCAGTGGAGAGTTGACAACACTGTGCCTTGAGCTGGGGAAAGCCTTGGCTCCCCGCAGACATGGAATGTAAACATTTCCGACCAGATAGGAGTGTTTGAGAACTATACATTAGAAGTCACGTGGTGTAGGAGGTATCATTCTTGACTGTCGCCCCTAAGAGAGGGTTCGGTTCCTGGCTCTAGAATGATACTTAATTCTGGTGCGAGTGTTGGAACGCGGTCCACTCAGACTCGTGAGCAAAAACTTCAAAGACGTGGGTTCAATTTTCACCTCAGCCATTATTCTAGAAGTGGGAATTGGTTGTTTGCCACTTCTAGTCCATAAATGCCGGGATTATTCCTAACTTAAGGAAACGGCAACCTCCTTCACATTCCTAGCCTCCATTACAAATGATCGCACTCCTACAGACACCACAGCAATAAAGGCTATTAGAAAACAAACCTAAGTACTTCGGGCTGAAATGATCAATATGTCCAAGCCCACAGATGAAGCAAAAACAGCATTACAATCCACACAAATACTTAGTTATCAAACGAATCCAACATACACTTAGATATACGGGGATGATGACTAAGATGTCCCAAACACTTTAAATTATTTGGCAACAAAACGAACAAGAGTAACAACAGCTTCCAGTTTCTCCCCTTTACCCTATCCGCACAAACTCAACACCTCTCTGTTAGCTGCAGTTCTCTCTCAGGCTGTTTCACCGCTTCCAAAGTTTCTTGATTGCCAAGGTTTTGCCAACTTCGAAGTAGCTATCATTAGCAAACCATATAAGTTCCATCCACCAAACTCTGGGAAAGCAACAATAACTAGTTGGCTTTCACGGACAAGTAATTAAAACTTAGCACACCTTCTAGGTTTTTGTCGTGGCTTTTAAAGGGTATCGCCTTGGTACACCATGTCATGCACATCAGCGGGCTCTTGGTGTCCGTGCCCGGACTGCCATTGGGGTAGTGACCATGCACTACGTCCTTTTAGCAAAAGAGGTGGTATCACTACCACCTCGGTACCCGCTAGAGATATTCGCTCTCAGTTACGCCGACAAGTGATGGCATTCTGGGAGAGTCAGTGGCTAGCTGGCCCAATGCCTAATAAACGGAGAGTGATCAAAGGAACTTTCCGGTCACGGAGGGAGCCCGTCATTTTATGTAAGCAAAAATAGGTCATGCAAGATCCACCCACTCGTACCTGATGAGAAGGGAGACCTTCCCCACTTTGCACCTGTGGAGCCGTATTCACCGCGGCCCACATTTTAACGGAGTGTGTGGATCTTGCTAACTCACGAATAATCTTTGGTTTGCAAATTACACTCAAACTTATATTAGCTGATGATCTCATTATCCGCTTTATAAGCGAGAGTGGGTTTGGGCCAGCAATCTAAATTTTCAAGTGATCATTGATCAAAGACTTTGTTCTTTTTTGAATTCTGATTTTTTTTATAATCCGTTTTTTGTGTGTTTAGACTATAATTATACTTATTAGCTTTATTAATTTTTGATATTTTCACATCTAGGTGTCTACCGCTAAATTCTTAATTCAATTCTATATGTGTATGTGTCAAGAAGGGCAGGATACCTCACTTTTCTTTCCCTTTATATGAAGCACATTTGCGCTTCTTTACTCCGAGAGCTCAGAACTCTTACAGCTCTTCTCCTTCCTGTATAGGGTGCGCAAATGCGCTTCATATAAGGGGACGCAGGGAATTGATCACTACCCCTGCGGTGGTCCGCGCATGGTCACCAAGAACCCACTGATGAACCTCACTTGGGGCACCTAGGTGAAACCACGCAAAAGACACGGCAGAAACCTAGAATATATTCTGAGTTTTAACAATTATAGGTATTTATATTGCGCAGAATGCAGAATAGGTAATAGAACCGTTTTCGGCTCTAAATTAAAGAAAAATAATGTAATAATCTTTAATAATTTTGTATATTCTTGGACCTATTCTCAAAATATGGCTGATTTGATCCAATGGATAGTAGTTTGAATATGAATCACAATAAATTTGATTGTTTGAAACTCAATATGGTCTCGGAGTGTTATGCTTGTCTGTGGTTTTAAATCAGTTCAGCGCATGGCAGTGAGGTGTGACGTTTGTGAAGGAACTGCAAGCAATTTACTGCAGTGAGACGTCAGGTAAGAGCGCAAGATTAGGTAGTGAACCCATGTGGATTGGTTCGAGCGTCGAATCCATACCTTTATATGTAAAAAAAAGAGAGGAAATAATGCAGTTTTTAGAATGAATTTGTAAAGGATTTTAAGGGATAAAAGAAGCTGGGCTGTTACAGTGTGATGCAAGAGCGGGTGACCACTAGTCACGCGGGCATGAGATCACGCCTGACGCATCGATAAGAAGCTAGCGCATGATTATTAATAGAGCTGGTAGCTTTCCACTGCGAGTGAGTGGGAAGGAGTTTCGGAAAAAGATCTTACTCAGCTATAAAATGGCAGCATCGCAATGACGCAAGAAGAGAAATAATTAAAATTAAGCCATTTGCAAGCATTTAAGTAATGAAATGAACCCGTCATTGTTGATCATCTTGGAAAGGAGATTTTTGTGTGTGGAAAAAGTTTATAATAATTGCACAGGAAAGAAGTGCATACGCGGCATTACGTCAATAGTTATTCCCCGAGCCCAAAGATAGGAGAGAGGGAAAAATAAACCACACTACCCACGCATCTGAGGAGCCAAATTATTTAATATCTTGGAATTATGTGATCGATTTTCGTGATCAAAGAAACCTTTTACGTTTAAAACGAGAGCTTTCAGGAGACATATTTTTCAAAATTATACGACAATTATTTTAGAAGTTAGTGCTGGAGAAGAAGCAGATCTGATCTTTTTGCGGCAGATTTGAATATAAACCCTGGACGTGCCAGGAAGAGCATGCAGTATTCAGTTCTCACTAGACCGTGATAGGTCGCGTTACTCTGTATCGCAGACGAGCACCCCGTATGGGAGTAGCCGTCCAGTATCGTCAATAGTATCGCCGTGCGAAGACACATCAAAGTCCTTGTTATAGGAAATAATATCATCAAGCTTCGGACTTTATAAATTTCACCAGTACAGTCAAAGTTTAGACTGTGGACTTAAGAAATTACCGGCGATAGGTACTCGAGTTTATATAGTTTCAGTTAAAGAACCAACGCATCATAGTATTTCGAGTACCCAAGAACAGTGAACTATACAATTCTATCTACGTTAAATAACCAGATCAGGCTAGAACGAGATAGTAACGCCTAGTGTTCCTGAACTGAGGGGACTAGAGCGGAGTACGATAGAATTTCGGAATCGAGGTTCCAGGCTTTGTCTAGGTGTAGACAAATGAACAGTCAGACATTGGGAATTACTCCAATAAGTCAAGAATCGTAGTAACAGAAAGTAAAATCCACATGTGGATTATTGGACAAGGAAATTACTAGGTCGCCGTTATACAAGTTCGAGCGATCATAAAAGTAAAACATCAGTGACAGACTTTTATTAGACGAACAAGTTAGCGTCTAGCAAGGTACAATATCGTGCAGTTAAATTAATCAGCCGATAGTCAAACCCAGAATAAGAGGATCAGCCGTTCCAGTGAGGGTAGTCCGATCGAGACTTTCAATCATCTCATCAGAGTAGGAAGCCGACGTACATATAGTGCAGCCCTTGGAAACGGGAAAGAATAAGAAAATCACGTGTGTTAAGGCAAATAATTGATGCCAGAGTGATAAAATTTTATGTAATTCAAGTATAGTGAAATTTTGAGTGTAAAATATTTTTAGTGAAATTGTATTTGTGTTTAAGTGAAAACGAATCTAAAAAAATGGTATTCTTTAGATTAAAAGTGATCAGTGTATATGTTTTCTGTGATGTTAGGAAAGTGTTATTAAGAAGCAATTGGAGGGTGAAATGTTCCATCGAGGGAGAACTCGGTCTCTGACCGTAAAATCATGTGAGTACTAATTTCATTATTATGTGTTTTGGGAAGATTTGCGTATAATCCTCCGGAGTGGAAGTAGGGATGTTTGAAAACATGTGAAATAAGAGTTGCGAGATCTGAACCATTAATTTGATTGAAATATAAATATGTGAAGTATTAATGAATCCCTTGTGGAAAATATTCAGTGGAATATCAGTATAATGGTAAAATAATATAACTATGGTAAAGCAAGCGCGATAATAATAATAATAATAATAATAATAATAATAATAATTAAATAAATTATTTATGTGATGAATTTCGTATTAAAGAAGTGGTAGCTGCAAGAGCCCCTTAGATGAATTGTTATATGTTGTGAATCAATATGTTTTTAATGGTGTAAGTGATTATTGTTGATGGAGGCTAAGGCTGAATATATTATTTTTGAGACGAAGATCGAACTTTGATTTGAATTTATTTCGTTCTTTGAAAGGCAACTTGGCTATTTTTTGTATGAGCGCCATGTCGCGCAATTGAAATAATTTGTCACGCTAGGAACGCGTTGAAATGCTCGGTAAAAATAATTGTGAGGGGCAGTTAGTTGCGGTAATGAGTTATGTTAAATTGTGATACTATGCAATACTGAAAAGGGTGCAATTTATGTTGTATTATGAGCGCTGGTTGCGTGCTATGCCTTCCTTAAGTCGCTAATGTTTTAAGTCCTCAAAGTTGGGATATGGTTCCCGAAGCAGTTTTATAGGATTGAACTCAGAGTCGTCCGTGTTGAAGCCCCTTAATATTTGTTGTTTTATTGGATTTCTTACCCGCTAATAAAGACACTTCATAATAATACTTTACCAAAGCTAAAAGAATAGGTCTGTAGAACCTAATATTGTCTTGTTGTTAATTTGTATTATGAGCCTTGTCATTCAAAGGAACGCATTTGAAGCAGCTGGTTGTAATGCTGAATAGCCAGTCCATTGTGGAAGCGAGACTGTAGGTTCTCCTCCCTCCATAGCCATAAATCAGCCAAGTAGTTGAGACAGACCCTTACACACACTCTTATAGAGATAGGACAGGAACGGGCTGTCCGATTCACGGTACACGGAGGTGTTTAAGATTGTTTTAACGACCCAGTATTTGAACTGAGGTCCTTTCACATTCATTATTATCGCTTGCAGAGTTCAGATCGTTGTTTCCTTAAGATATAATTGTCTTTGAAGACAATATAATAAAATCTCTTACGTTATTATTAAATGATTCAGTGATTCACGAGTTATTATGAAAATATTAAGATTTTGGGAGTAATCTTGAGTTGACTTGGTCAGTAGTTTTCTATAACTCGGGGGATACGCAAGTTTTTCCAATCACGGTAGTAGGTTGGTAGCTTGAGAAGAGAGATGGTGACAGATGAACATTGTGGGAGCCCAAAATTAATTAATGAGTTTCCATAATATGATATTATGATTAAAGCCAGATATACTCATGTAAAAATTAAATGATGTGTGTTTAATTGTTAACACAATGCATGTAAATTTTACTGAGCCATTTGGAGCTCGTTTTTAAAGAATTAGGATTGATGTCATATGGGAGTGAAAATCAGTTGGAGTTTTTGTTTGGTTTCTGGATAACCAGTAATTATTATTTTGTGATTATTTAATTTGAATTCCTTGTTCATCTTTGGACAAGTGTTAAGTGTAGTGTCAGTATTTTTATTGTTTATTTTTGTAGTGCCATATTTTGGATAATTAAATGTTTTGATAGTAGGATTTTGATTTTGTTTATTTTTGGAAGTGTATCCTATGCTTAATCCAAAGTGTGTAAGTCACAGAGTGGGAGAACATACCATGAACCCCGATACTCCCGATTGAGCGTTGCTGGAAAACTGTGATTTGCACATTTCATTGTTGAAATGGGCACAGTAGCGAGAGTTGATTCCGGGATGTCTGTAGTCCGGGTTGCGAATTCGGATTGACAATAGCTAGAGCCCTGTGCGGATAAACAATACGTTATCCGCATCCGCCCCGCATCCGCACGGCTGTTATCCGCATCCGCCCCACATCCGCACGACTGTTATCCGCATCCGCAGGACTGTTATCCGCATCCGCCCCGCATCCGCACGACTGTTATTCGCACGACTGTTATCCGCATTATTTTGCAGCAACTGCTTTCGTACGGTTGACTCGGAAATGTTGAAACGTCTCCCCACTTCCCTTATTTTCCTCCCATCATCCCTAATTGCACGTAGAGCTTTCTTCATATTTTCTGCTGGGTAGGAGTTTTTCTCCGTTTTCCGCGTATAATTTCTTGGCATCTGGAGAACAAACACTAAATATTTTGCCATTAATTTCGCATTGTATTTACTTGTATCGTATGTTCTGCGCACCATTACCCCACTCTGCTTTAAAAACGTAACTCACTGAATCCCGGTAAACAAATCTATTATATTGAAAAATAAATACCTGCAAAAAACACTGCAAAACTGGCATTTAAAACTGCATTTAATTTTAAATAATTGAATCACAACTGTAGGCTTACCTTCTTATTTGCTGGCTACAGAAAATAACATGCAACGTGTAAAGTTTATTCATCCAAGCCTCACGGCTATCACATAGCAACTGGCATCATGCTGACTGTCCCTATCTGATAGGTACGATGACCGCTTAAGGGAAGCATGGGCAGCAGGGAACTGAGTTGCTAGTTGTACTACCAACTCGAAAAACATAGGTGCGCCCAATTACCCAACTTGGCCCATGATATTCAACAAGTTCGGATTGTATTCTAAAAACTATCCGCAAATTTACTCCAAACATTAACCGCAGTGTATCCGCTATCCGGAAAGCCATGCAAACTATATCCGCATGGCGAAAAATGTTGCGGATATCTGCGGGTTTATCCGCGGATATCCGCATCCGCGCAGGGCTTTAACAATAGCCACTTGCCGCCTACCTGCCAAGGAACTGAGCAAGAGAGCATCGGGGTGTTGTGTGCTTGTGCACACAGCTGTTAGGCCGTGTTTTAAACAGTTTACATAAATATTTTGCTATAGTTCATTAATTGGGTATGGATATTTCATTTTTTGTTTAGGAAAATCATCATTTAGCATAAAATATGTAGGTACTCTCTTAAATTTGCAGAAAGAACAAAGGGAATCCTCTAGTTATCCTAACACTACAAAGCAGACTAATGCTACTCGTAGACATTAAACAGCTTATGCAGTACTACATTTCGTTGATATCGTTTACATTTTACAACGCTAGCCTCATTCTTATTATTTCCGCCTTCTATGGTCTCGGGGTTTGAATTGAGACCACCTCCAGAGGTCCTTGATTTGCTCCTCGATTCTGCCAAGAAATTTAATTCTGGTCTAAGGGTTGAAACGGGGTACTCTAAGCGGCGTCGTGAGGAATATCTAAGAAGAGATGGCCTTGATTCTCTGCTCAGATGTGCAAGAAGGCATCTTTCGTGGTTTCCCATTTCTATTCCTGGTATATGACATGATAGTTCCTTATTTAAGACCACGGTCGCTTCCTTCCAAGTCCTAGCCTTGTGACAAATACAGCTATCACAATAACACATGTTATCAGGCAGATTTCGCGTGCACATTGGAACAAGGGGCTACATGACCACGATGCCGTAAAGCCTTCAAAGGAATCAGCAGCAACTTCCTTATTAAGGACAAAGGTTGATTGCCTTGTATTAGTTCACGCCATGTTTTTATGAGTTGGTGAGTAACAGTGTGCCAAACATTTTAGCGATAAATTTAATAACGTATTCAAGCAAGAAGTAGAGCACTCACAGTCACAACCCATTATGTCCCACGATCTCATGAGAATGTGAGCTAAGTGAAAGTCACACAACACCATGTCACTAACAATATTTTCCTGAACAGGAAGTCTGATTCATATTCCAAATCGTACACGGATGAACTTATATAATAAAGCAAGTAGAACTATCAGTGTAGCCCAGAGATTTACCAGGGGCTAGCATATTCGTTGTTCTTGTTGATGAAGATGATGATGATGATTATGACGAAGAAGGCGATGCATCTCTCCTAACACTGTTTAAACAAGCAGTTCCGTGAAGAACTATACAGCCTATTTTCATATATCCTACTTACGTTAATTGCCTCTATCAACATACAAAATTTCAGTTTGATTACTGTAAGAGATTCATAGATATAAATAACCTCAAGGGCACTACTAGAAAATCAACCATATCACTTGCAAAACCCTGAAATGTATAAAACGAACATGGCGACCAAGCGAAGTTGAAACATTTAAATAGACTTTTCTCGCGATTTAACCATCCGGGCATAGTGAAACATGGTAAAGCAAATGTTTATACACATTGTAACGGACTAATATCTAGGATAGTTCAATTCTTTACATAACCTCAAGATGGCGGTTGAGCGACATTTTAAAATTAAGTTTTAATTTCATGTAAAAAAATCCAACATGGCAAACATCCGAAATATTTAGACGGTTCTCAATATCTACGAATCTATTACAGCAATCAAACTGAATTTTTTTTATGTTGATACAGACAATTAACATAAGTAAGATAAAATAAAATAGGCCATTTAGTTCTTCACGGAACTACTTGTTAGCCTACTTTCGATTTTTGGGAAAAATGAAAGTAGACTTTTGAGATCTACACAGAGCCAACAAAATGTGTGTCTGTTTGTGTGTGGTTGAGTGTGTGTGTGTGTGTGTGTGTGTGTGTGTGTGTGTGTGTGTGTGGATTTGGTATGTTTGTCGTCGTCGTCCCCCCTCCCCATCAATTCAAACACGGTGAAACCGAATTGAACGCTATTCGGTACAGAGATAGCATTAGCAAAGGGCACCTCAGTGTCATGTTTTATATCACCGCCATCTTGACGTAAACGTAATGGCGGCCACCCAAATGTTCAAATCTTAAATCAAATTACGACTAACTTAATCTTCTGATCTCTACAAAATTTTGCAACTACATTCATTTATGTGGGGAGCGTCTTTTGACCAACCTACAAGGTCATCAGCCCAATAGTGTGAAGATGGCGGCCGTGTATGTAAGCAAATCGTTCCCCCCTATAAATTCAAACACAACGAAACCAAATCGAACCACCTTTGGTACCGAGGTAATACTAGCAAGGGACAACTCAGTGTCATGTTGTATATCGCCGCCATCATAACAAAAAAGGAATGGCACCCACCCAAAAGTACTGAGCTCAAATCAAATTATGACGAACCTAATCATCCGATATCTACCAATGTTTGCAACAATATGACATAATGTGGGAAGCGTCTGTTGCCCAAACTACTAGGTCATCAGCCAAATAGTTTCAAGATGGCGGATGTATGAATCATGCAAGTATTAGGCCTATAGACAAACCGTAACTTGCGATTCTATAAGGCCTGGCCTTACCAAATACATAAGTAGGATATATGAAAATAGGCTATATAGTTCTTCCGGGAACTACTTGTTAAGGCCTGCGTTACTACTACAGTATATGCAAACGTAACACCATTGGTACTCTGGATCTGACAGACACGCATGATAAACCACACTTCTTTGATGGATAAAACGAGAAACTATGATTTAGGACATTACTTGGGTAGAATAAAATATTTATATATACTTGTTTTGTTTTATGATTAATATATTTATCATTTACAGAATAAAATTACCAATTTACACTACTGAATTTTACGTTAACCTTTCTTACAAATTTAGTGGCATCTACTGCTTATGCAATTTATTCTCTCACATTTTTCAGTCCTAAATACATCAGAAAACATTGTCAATATCACTCAGGAGAATCTAAAGAATGTGAAACTGTCACAATACAATATTACTACCCATGCTTCACTTGCTTGCTACCGTTGGGTCTATGGAGCCCTAAACGATGAAAACAAAGCTTGAGTGTGAGGTCACGACTGGCGCGCCCTACCAAACTACGAGGCACGTCCAGAAAGTAAGTTCCGTTTGGTAATAAAATTAAATTGTGTACAGATACAGAAAAATTATGTATTGCACAACATTCTACACCTCTTAAACTACTTTTCCACATAACTGAAGAACTTTTGCAGGCATTTGTCATAGCGTGGCACAAGTTTTTGGATACCTTCTTCATAGAAGTTCGCCGCCGACCGTAAACGAGAGTGAAGACTCCCCTGTAAGATATCCTACTGTTTGGCCACCACTGTTAGGCAAATTGTGTGCTTACCAGGAGAACTGCGTATGTTTAGGAGTTCTCCTGACCACTTACGCAATTTGCCTAACAGTGGAGGCCAAACGGTAGGATATCTTACAGGGGAGTCTTCACTCTCGTCTACGGTCGGCGGCAAACTTCTATGAAGAAGGTATCCAAAAACTTGTGCCACGCTATGGCAAATGCCTGCAAAAGTTCGGCAGTTATTTGGAAAAGTAGTTTAAGAGGTGTAGCATGTTGTTCAATAAATATTTTTTCTGTATCTGTACACAATTCAATTTTATTACCAAACGGAACTTACTTTCTGGACGTGCCTCGTATTAACAACGTAAGGTAGGAAGCTTGAAGACAGCATTGTCCACTGTGCCAACGTGTTCAAAAACAAGACTGAATAACGTCATGGGTCTCTCAGACCCATGCGTAGCAACGGAGGGTTAAAAATCCACGAAAAATCAAACTTTTTCTCATTTTGAAAGTTGCGTGAGAGCATCAAGGAACATCGCTGAAAATATGCAATTAGTTCCTGTTAATACAGTAGCTTCTGAGCAAAATGTAAAATAAATAGTTGAACATTAACATGAACAGCATAGGACATTCTGGCTCCCCTTAGGATGGACAATATTTTTGGTCGGGTCTGTTTCCCTCCTCTCTGTATTGCACCTACGAACGTTTAACGTTGCTTTCCATGCATCCTCTACCAGTAATGCTACCCTGCAAAGACATGTAGGCCTACGCACTTTTCCCTCCGTGATTTCGAACTGCAAGAAAGGTGATATTCTCCACGCCGAACTCAGCTTAGTAGAGAGTAGAGAGTAGAGAGCTGTCATTGTCACGGTGTGGGGTGTGGAAGTACCTCTGTATTTTTCTTCTGCTTGTTTGTCTGTCTTCAGAGTAGTTTAGACAGTTGTCTATTATATAACTACACAGCAGTGGTGAACCTAGTACATGGAATTCGGAGGGATTTGACCGTTGAGCAGGCTAATGAGATCACTACAGGGCGAAAAAAAGTGTGTCTGTCTGTGTGTGTGTATGTGTGTGTGTGTGAGTCTGTGTGTGTGTGTGAGTGTGTGTACTCTGAATGTCTGTCCCCCCCCTATCAATTCGAACACGGTGAGCGCAAATTGAACGAAATTTGGTACAAAGGTAGCACTAGCAAAGGACACCTCAGTGTCATGTTTTATATCGCCGCCATCTTGACGGAAACGTAATGGCGGCCACACAAATGTTCAAAGCTTAAATCAAATTACGACAAACCTAATCATCCGATCTCTTCCAAATGTTGCAACAACATACCTTTATGGGGGCAGCATCCTTTGACCAAACTAATAGGTCATCAGCCTAATAGTTTGCGGATGGCGGCCATCTTTGTGTGAAAATAGATTGCCCCTATTAATTCGAACACGGTGAAACCGAATAGAACGAAATTTAGTACAGAGGTAGTACTAGCAAAGGGCACCCCAGTGTCATGTTTTATATCGCCGCCATCTTGACGGAAACGTAATGGCGGCCAAACAAATGTTCAAAGCTTAAATCAAATTACGACTAACCTAATCATCTGATCTCTACCAAATTTTGCAACAACATACCTTTATGGAGGGAGCATCCTTTAACAAATCAAATAGGTCATTAGCCCAATAGTTTGCGGATGGCGGCCATCTTTGTGTCAAAATCGATTACCCCTATTAATTCGAACACGGTGAAACCGAATGGAATGAAATTTGGTACAGAGGTAGCACTAGCAAAGGGCACCCCAGTGTCAAGCTTTATATCGCCGCCATCTTGACGGAAACGTAATGGCGGCCACCCAAATGTTCAAAGCTTAAATCAAATTACGACTAACCTAATCATCCGATCTCTACCAAATTTTGCAACAACATACCATTATGAAGTGAGCATCTTTTGACAAATCTAATAGGTCATTAGCCTAATAGTTTGCGGATGGCGGCCATCTTTGTGTCAAAATTGATTACCCCCATTAATTCGAACACGGTGAAACCGAATGGCATGAAATTTGGTACAGAGGTAGCACTAGCAAAGGGCACCCCAGTGTCATGTTTTATATCACCGCCATCTTGACGGAAACGTAATGGCGGCCACACAAATGTTCAAAGCTTAAATCAAATTACGACTAACCTAATCATCCGATCTCTACCAAATTTTGCAACAACATACCTTTATCGAGGAAGCATCCTTTGACAAGTCTAATAGGTCATTAGCCTAATAGTTTGCGGATGGCGGCCATCTTTGTGTCAAAATCGATTACCCCTATTAATTCGAACACGGTGAAACCGAATGGCATGAAATTTGGTACAGAGGTAGCACTAGCAAAGGGCACCTCAGTGTCATGTTTTATATCGCCGCCAGCTTGACGGAAACGTAATCGCGGCCACACAAATATTCAAAGCTTAAATCAAATTACGATTAACCTAATCATCCGATCTCTACCAAATTTTGCATCAACATACCATTATGGAGGGACCATCCTTTGACCAAACTAATAGGTCATTAGCCTAATATTTTGCGGATGGCGGCCATCTTTGTGTGAAAATCAATTCCCCCTATTAATTCGAACACGGTGAAACCGAATGGAACGAAATTTGGTACAGAGGTAGCACTAGCAAAAGGCACCTCAGTGTCATGTTTTATATCGCCGCCATCTTGACGGAATCGTAATGGCGGCCACACAAATGTTCAAAGCTTAATTCAAATTACGACTAACCTAATCATCCGATCTCTACCAAATTTTGCAACAACATGCCGTTTTGTGGAAAGCATCTTATGACTGACTACAAGGTCATCAGCCCAATAGTTTGCAAATAGCGGCCATGTATGTGTGCAAATCCATTCCCCATATCAATGCAAACACGGTGAAATTTTTTACAGAGGTAGCACTAGCAAAGGGCACCTCATATTCATGTTTAATATCCCTATAGCACGTTGTATTTCAACAAGCTACTACAACCAACATTCAATTATACTCCTTGAAAAGGACAAAGAGTTATAACAATACCCATGCATTTAGGAGAAAGTTCTTTACTGAACATCTTGTTTTTTTGTATAATTTTAACCGCTACACAGTGATCAGAATCTGATGATGGTCACTTGAGGGTCAAAACGCTTAATCCTAAATTGCGCCATTTAATGTGATAATGTAATTAAAACATGCATTTTTTTCTAGGAGTGTGTTAACATATTTATATCTTGTACGCCGCCCATTCATTGGGCACAATCGTGTTTACCGACTGAAGAGCTACAAATGACAATGTTTAAATACCGTACATACAATATCTCTCAGCAGCAATAACGGTATTGGAAGTAGTAATAAAATACTAGTGGTTCCAGCCGCAGTGGCCGAAAGTGCCAACGCGCTACCTCGCGTCTCGCTGGTATAGTTCCCTTACTTTTCTGGTTAACGAGCGGCGACTCAAACGTAAGGCAGCAGCACGCACTGACAATACCCATTGTTCACTACTGACCACTAGCTGATGGTTCTTGACCAGTAGAATGCTTCCTCTATCACTCCACGTGGACTCCAAAGTCACACCCTGGTGGCTAGCTTGTGTCTCCGACAGGTATCAGTGTCCAATGTTGCACACCTGCACATAGTTCTGTCCAGTCTCGCTGCGTGCCCTCAGTGGCTACGGTTGAAATTTTACAACGCTGTGCCTCACGCTGGGACCCCAGGTGCCATGGAATGTAAACATATCCGCCCAGCTAGATATCAAAGGCGCACGTTAACCAGGCAACTATATCAGGAGAGCATGGGTTTGAATCCCACCTTGGCTGTCCTGAAATTGGTTTCCGGGACGGTTACTTTCAACAGGTCCACGGCTGACTTCCCTCACACTCCCTTCCCTGACCCTTCCTTAATTAGACACAAGTTAGTGGTCATCTGGGCAATAGGCCTGTCACCATCCCCAGTTGTATCTGCTGGCAAAGTGTGTCCTCCAAGACACTGTCCTAGTGACGGTGACCACTCGCAGAGTCCGTGGGTGAAGCCGAGAAGCCGATAATATTGTTATTTGTTTTACGTCCATTTTAACTACTCTGGCTTTCAAAGACGTCGGGGTGACGGAATTTTGCCACAAAGGGGATCTTTAACGTGCCAGTTAATCTACTGACACGGATCTCTCGCATTTTCACACCCTCAAATGCCAGCTGACTGCACCAGGATACGAACCTGCAACCTTGGGCTCAGCAAGCGAGAACGTTACCGCTGAGCCACGCAGCCAGTCGGGTGAAGTCGAGCTTGGAGGAGTAGTAGTATCAGTGGTAGTAGATGAAGGCCTACCAGTCGTTGTAGTTATTGAACAATAATAATACTCGCAGTAACATTTAGAAGAGGAGAGAATAGCAGTAGTTGTAACAGTAGACTACAGTATACAACTATTGTAACCTTCAGAAATCGGGATGTAAATCTTTATCGCATTACCCAATTCAGAAGTCAGGATTCGCCACTACGTCCTATATATGAAGCATATCGTGCTTCTTTCTTTTGGAACCTAAGAGCTCCCAAAAGATTATCTCCTCTCTGTAGAGGAGAAAAACGATTATGGCTCTCACGACTACGTAATTAAACTCAAGCTAATTTTCTAGGCTTTTACGGTACTTAATTTCTCTTTCATATTTAAGGCCCCTTAAATTTCAAGCAACTTCGTGGTTCATTCCTGTGGTTATGTAGTCGATAAGGGGTGAGCTCTCCCCATCACTGTAATCCTCCTTGCCAACTCAGTGTTCATATATTCAGCTAATCGCGTGAAATGAAGTGAAGTGAACCGGAGTGGCGTGACAGCTGGTGTGCCGGACTTGGTACTTAATTACATGCTAGGAGATTTGAAGCACATTTTAATAATTGTAAGTTCTATTATCCGTGTTAATATATTTTGTAACTTTTCAATCTGACAACACAATATAGTCCCAATTACTGGGACATGTGAAAAAACAACCGGAAACAAGTAGTTCCGTGACGAATTTAAGAGCCGACTTTTCTTTGGGAAAATGGTTACATTCTGGCACAAATTTCAGAGACATTGCAAGAAACTCAAAGGCGTCATCCTTGACGGCAGTGAAGATGTTAATCTTCATACCAGCGACAAAAGTGAACTTCCTAAGATTGATATATCAAGATACACTGGAGACAAACATAACCCAGAGAAGTTAGCAATTAAGTTTGTAAGAAACGGTGCAAGGAATTATTTTGGACTAGGCTTAATTATGAGATAAATATATATTTTGAAATGATCTTCTTTAGAAATTTGGAGAAATTATATATAACATTCTTGAAATTCCCTGTTCAATTTCATTAGACTAATTTAAATTAAATTAATTTTTACTTTCATTAACTCCAGTAATGAGCTGGTCATCAGAAAGGGAATATGGCTGTAAAACCACACTTGCCTTGTAGATACTTGTCTCGCCTTTTTCCTGATCTGTCTGGCTGCGTGGCTCAGGGGTAACGTTCTCGCTTGCTGAGCCCAAGGTTGCAGGTTCGAAACCTGGCGCAGTCAGCTGGCATTTGAGGGTGCGCAAATGCGAGGGAGCCGTGTCAGCAGATTTACTGGTACGTTAAAGATCCCCTTCGGGGCAAAATTCCGGCACCCCGGCGTCTCTAAAAGCCAGTGTAGTTAAAAGGGACGTAAAACCAATAACATTATTATTATTAATTTCCTGATCCCATAGAAAGTAGAGTAATACGCCGTTTTTGTTGTTGTTGTGGTGGTCGTTGATTATTTAGGGTCTTTGCGACATCATGGTCATGTAGTCCCATGTACTTGGGTGTGTGTAGAATTTGTTTGATAACCTGTGTCACTGTGAAGACTGTACTAATTTGTATACATGTAATTGAAGATTTGGGAAAGAAGTGGAGCCTTAAGCTAGGTACCATCCCGACATTTGCTTGGTGTAAAAGTGGGAAACCACGGAAAACCACTTCCAGGATGGTAGGGGTAGGAATCAACCCCGTCTCTTCTCAGTTTCGTATCACGAAGCTCAGTGTAGTCCGTTCCAGTCCTCAGGCAAGAATTAAATTTCTTGGCATACTGGGAATCGAACTCGGGCCTCTTTGGTGACAGCCAAGAATGCTAGCCACTAAGCAACGAGGTGGCAGTGAACAATACGGGATATAAATAAATGCACACATACCGTACATAGAAACATACATATATACGAGGGTCATTTCATAAATAATGCACACTAATTCTTTTTTACTTACATGTTTATAGTTTTTTAGCCTATTTTCATTTTATGAAAAAGTAGGCATATGAGATCACCTTTTGTCCGTGTGCCTGTGCGTGCGTGCGTGCGTGCGTGCGTGTGTGTGTGTGTGTGTGTGTGTGTGTGTGTGTGTGTGTGTGTGTGTGTCCCTATTAACATCTAAACGGCTGGAGCGATTTCAATGAAACGCGCTAAGATCATAGCACCATTCTGCCCGACTCCGACCGTGCCCTTCAAATGTTATTGTGGTTCACCAATCCAACATGGCGGCTGTGCAAAATATTTCACCAGCATTCAGTATCTCCGAAACTATTACCGATGTCACCCTGGAATATTTTACGGTGATAAAGGGAGCTACTAGAAGTTCACCTATGTGACCATTGAAAACCTGGTAACTACAAAACCAACATGGCGGTCAAGCGAATTTGAGAATTTTAAGTAGACTTTTTTCGCGATTTAACCATCCAAACGTAATGAAACTTGGCACAGCAAATATTTAGACACATTGTAATGCACTGACGTCTGAGTTAGTTCTATTGTTTACTGAACCTCAAAATGGCGGCTGTGCAAAATATTTCACTGGCATTCTATATCTGCCAAACTTTTACAGATATCACCCTGAAATTTTGTACGGTGATAAAGGGCACTGCTACAAGTTAAACTATATAACTTTCATGAACCTGTAAAGTAAAAAAACGAACATGGCGGCCAAGCGAGTTTGAAACATTTTAATAGACTTTTCTCGAGATTTAACTCTCTGAGCGCAGTGAAATGTGGTACAGTCAATGATTATACATATTGTAATGCACTGGCATCTAATTTAGTTCAATTGTTTACATAACTTCAAGATGGCGGCTGTGTGAAATTTTAAAATTAAGTTTTTATTTCTTGTGTCGTAGTCATGCGATCGAATTGAAAGTTTGAATAATGAAGCTACGCAATAATTTTCCTTCAATGATACATAACTCTATGGCCTATACATATATGAATCCAAAATGGCGAGCATCCGAAATATTTAGACAGTTCTCAATATCTACGAATCTTTCACAGCAATCGAACTGAATTTGTTTATGTTCATAGAAGCTATGAACAGAAGTTCACCTATAGGACTTTCAGTAACCTGGTGATCACAAATCCAACATGGCGGTGACGCGAATTATAAATATTTAAATGGACGTTTCTCGCGATTTAACTATCCGAGTGCAGTGAAACTTTGCACGTTAAATGCTTCTACAAATGTTAATCCACTGGCATTTAATTTATTTCAATTGTTTTTATAACCACAAGATGGCAGCTGAGCGAAATTTTAAAATCTCGTTTTTACTTCTTGTGTTCTAATCATGCGATTGAAGTTTGAATACCACGCGTACACAATAATCTTCATGTAATAGTACATAAATCAAAATCGAACCTGGCGACCATCTGAAATATTTAGACGGTTCTCAATATCTACGAATCTATCACAACCTTCAAACTGAAATTTTGTATGTAGATAGAGGCAATTAACATGAGTAGGATATATGAAAATAGGCTGTATAGTTCTTCACGGAACTACTTGTTTCAATATCTTTTTACAGTCCTTCAATATAGTCTCCCTGCTTCTCTATGACTGAATCCCAAAGTTTCGGATGCTTTATTATTCCATCCACGACACCACTTCTGTCGAATGGCTCGGATAACGGTGGTAGAAAGCTCTTCCAGAGAAGGATAACGACGACCATGCATAGGCTCCTTCAAGTTCGGGAACAAGTCGAAATCTGGTGGGCTCATGTCCGGGCTGTAGGGAGGATGCGGTAACACTTTCCATCCATATTCACGCAGTTTTTGGCCAACAACATTGGCGATATGCGGTCGAGTATTGTCAGCATTGCCATGGAGAAGAGTGGCCCAGCCTCGAGCATCTGCGGTTGAGTTTTGTGCATTTTTCTGAGCAGGTTTTGCCTGAAGTTACGATAATACGAGGGCATAGTATATTGTTTTACACTTGATGTTTCTCTACCCAAATGAAGTACACTACACATCAGTTGTTACGTCCACCTTCTCAACATAATCTCCTTGTAACTTTATGCACTTTTGCCATCGATGTGTCAGTCTCTGCAGTCCTTCCTGAAACCATTATTTTGGAGTGCTGCGTACCCCTGTCTTGACAGTGACCACGCAGAGGTTTCTTCATGTTCCCGAACAGGTGATAGTCACTTGGTGCCAAATAGAGAGAGTATGGTGGGTTTGGTAGTACCGTGAATCCCATTTGATCAATGGCAGCGGTGGTCTCTCGACTATTGTGGGGGGAGGGCATTGTCATGTTGCAAAAACACGTCTTTAGCCCATTTTTCTGGTTGCTTAGTTTGAATGGCATGACGTAAGCCCTTCAGGGTTGCCACATATGCTGCACTGTTAATCATGGCCCCCAATTCCAGCCAGTCAATGAGGAAGATGCCCTTTGTAACCCAGAACACTGTTGCCATTTGCTTACCAACTGATGGCACTGCTCGACATTTCTTTGGCGGTGGACTGTCCATATGCTTCCATTGTACCGATTGTTGTTTTATTTGTGGCTCATGGTAATGGAGCCATGCTTCATCACCAGTCACAAGCCTAGCCTTGAAGTCGGCTGGATCTTGTCTGGAGAGACTGACTCATCGATGGCAAAAGAGCATAAAGTAAAAGGAGATTATGCTGAGAAGGTGGACGTAACAACTGATGTGTAATGTAGAATTTGGGTAGAAAAAAATAAAGTGTAAAACAATACAGGGTGTTTGAGGAGGAATAGTAAATATTTTAGGAGGTGGTGGTAGAGATGAAATGCAATGAATAAATCCATATTACATGTGTCCCATTTCTATTGCGTGCAGAGATACAGCTGGTAGTATTTAACCCAAACAAATGTAAAGCCAAGGCAAAAGAGGACGCTCAAAGTTTAATTTCAAAAATACCACCATCAACTTCAATGCATTTTGCACTCCTCTTGATAACACCCCGGAGGGTGTCTTGGCGTTCTTTGATGAGGGCTGCACTATGCATAATCCAAACGACCAACTTGGCTCTTGTGTTAACTTTTTCCTTGTAGACTTCGCCTTTCAACCATCCCCACAGACAAAAATCCAAAGGGGTAAGGTCCAGGGACCTTGGTGGCCAAGAAACGTGCCTATAGCAACCGGTGTGCCAGCACACGAAACGAAAACTGTCGTGGTTGCATAACAACATCTGTATCTTGGTATGCAATACAAATGGGACACATGCTATATGGAATTTTTTATTGCAATTCATCTATACTACCACCTCCCAAAATATTTACTATTCCTCCTGAATCATCCTGCATAGTACGCCCTTCGTACACTGCTGTGACACTTGTTCCACATGGGACTGTCATGATAATTCCTTAGTGATAGATTCTTTATTTAGCCGATTAATCGATTATTCAGTTAATCGATTATTAATCGTTTAATCTAACATCGCTTATTACCACTTCTAATACAAAGCACTGAGCTACCATGCTCGGTACTACTGGATAAGTAGGCTAGTCTATCTCGTAGCGTACGGTCGAGGTGACCTCAATGTCAACACACAGTGATTCACTAAATAACTTTCATTTGAATGGCCCTGGTCTGTTTTAGTATAGTTAAACACGAGAAAATACTCCTTGCCTGTCGTTCGTTGTTCGTGAAATTGTATGTCCTACCCTGTGAATGGGAACAATTCACCTACTAGGATACGAAAGGACACTTTTCTTTTTTATAATCATGTACCGAGTTGACTTAGTTTCTTTTTATTAATGAAACTGTTTCCCACTCATCCAGTTAAGAACAATACTCTGTCTTCAATGGAAAGGGAAACTTAATAAGTGCACTGGGAGAGAGGTGTTATGGCGAATGAGCTGACTAACAAGGAGACCACGCCTACTTGTCATCACCGATTTCGTCCAAATTTATGGTGTACTAGCAACCCGCCCCGGCTTCGCCCGGGAACAGTTATCTGAGTAATTGAATGGAGATTGTTGGAGGAAATTATAACGTAAAACACTTATAGGCTAGTGGGCGATGTATTGAAGACAGAGATATGCTCTCACGGACTTTTTTGTAGAACTTTTCATGCTGAACAATTCTTACACTCATAGTGTATAGATACTTTTAACGGTTTGCCCAGCGTAAGCTTAAGAAGCACACGGACGCCAGTATTTTTTCGACTTTTTCACTGAAATCGTTAGTGCTTGGCTTCCTTTGATCAAAAATACATTATTTTCTATAAAAACCTTCGTCGAGATATCCTTTACAGAATGGTGAGAAACGCATCAAAATCCATCCAGTGGTTCTTGAGATTACCCGTTACATCCAAGAATCGGGGACGTTGTTTTATACTAAGTAGGTAGGGTTGGGCCAGAAATGAAAGTGACAAATGTAAGAGCCCCGGATGGCCAAGTGTTAGAAATAAATAGCAATTTTGGCGCGGGTTGAGCGAGGCATGGGCCACGCAAATTTTTGTATTTCTATAGCAACTTTCAAACAAACATGTAACTTAGTTCTAAAAATGTGGCGTTTATAACGTGTGCAAGATGCGTAGAAAATTACTGCTTCCCCTGTTTTTACGAAGAATATCTCCTTAGCACGTGTAAATCATCGACTTAACGTACAATATTCCAGAGTGATATCAGTAATAGTTTCGGAGATATAGAATGCCGGTGAAATATTTCGCACAGCCACCATGTTGGATTGGTGGGACGTAATAAGATTTGAAGGCCTCGGTCGGGGTTGGCCAAAATAGTACTATGACCGTACCAAGTTTCATTGAAATCGCTCCATCCGTTTAGAAGTTTAGGGAAGGACACATACACACACAGACACACACATACTCACACACGGACAAAAGATAATCTCATAAGCCTATTTTTTTCTTTCATAAAATGAAAATAGGCTAAAAATTATAAATGTATCTATATCTCGTGTGTGGCCTCCGTGGCTTAGGCAGCGGCCTCTCACCGCTGGGTCAATGGTTCAAATCCCGGTCACTCCATGTGAGATTTGTGCTGGACGAAACGGAGGCAGACGGGTTTTTCTCCGGGTACTCCGGTTTTCCCTGTCAAAAATTTAATTCCAGCAACACGCTCCACTATCATTTCATTTCATCTGTCATTCATTTAATCATTGCCTCAGGTGAGTGCGACAGGCTTTGGCAGCCGGCACAGATGGGGGCTTCATTCATACCATCCCTATCCCGGTCGGTCGACTAGAAGCAGGCTGTGGATTTTCATTTTCTAATGTCTCGTGTACGCCTTGATTGCAATCCTTTCCTGGAAATGTATTTGCATCCCAAATTTTCCTTTGCTTTTTCGTTTCATGAACTTTATTCAAATATTAATAGATACAATATCTTTTTTTTTTCTATTTTAGTCGGTTTACCCTCCAGGGTTGGCTTTTCCCTCGGACGCGAGGGATCCCACCTCTACCGCCTCCAGGTCAGTGTCCTGGAGCTTGAAAAATCGGGGCGGGGGATACAACTGGGGAGGTGGGACGAGCACCTCGCCCAGGCGGCCTCACCTAAAAAGCAAACAGGGGCCTTATGAGGGATGGGAAGGGAGGGGAAGATTGTGAGGGATAGACAAGGAAGAGGGAAGGAGGCGGCCGTGGCCTTACGTTAGGAACCATCCCGTCATTTGCCTGGAGAGGAAGTGGGAAACCACGGAAAACCACTTCGAGGATGGCTGAGGTGGGAATCGGACCCTCTCTACTTATTTGAACCACTCGAGGCTGAGAAGACCCGTTAGATACAATATATTGAGCATTATTTCGGTTTATTCGCCGACTGGCCGCATGGCTTAGCGGTAATGTTCTCGCCTGCTATGCACAAGGTTGCAGGACCGAATCCTGGTGCAGCCAGTGGGCATTTGAGGGAGTGCAAATGCGAGGGAGCCGTTTCAATAGATTTAGTAACAAGTTTAAGATCCCCTTCGGGTCAAAATTACGGCACCCCGGCGTCTCTAAAAGCCATAGTAGTTAAAAGGGACGTAAAACCAATAATATTGAATTCATTGGTTTATTTGCAGTGTAAGTAATTTACAAATTCAAATTTAAAACAAGACAAAAAGTTTCCGCATACAGACTCGACCCCACGATCCTCAGAATACCTTTCTGTAGTCTTTCCGCTGTGACAACCGCTGTCTGGAAACTACGCTAACATACGTGGCTCATGCCTCGCCTGACTCACGACAAAAAAAAAAGCTAATTTTAGCCTACTTTTCACATTTTGCAAATATGAGGAGAAAGTAGACTTATGAGATCGAAAATGTGTGTCTGTCTGACTGTCCTTCTGTCTGTCTGTCTGTCTGGCTGGCTGGCTGTGTGTGTGGGGGGGTACAACTCCTATCAACTCCTGAACGGCTGCAGCAATCAAAACCAAATTTAGTATGAGTAAAGATGTGCACCGGAATATCTCACGTCCATATTTGAAAATGATGTCAGTGCTACCAACTGCTGAAAAAAAAGCACTAGAAATTTGAGCTCCATGTTGGATACCTTGCAAGGTGTGCATGGGAGCTATTCCAAAATTGGCACACATGTAGATAAGACTATTTCAGTTTAATTTCCAGGAGGCCAACCATGACAGTGTTGCCAAAATAATGTTAAGCCTTCTGATAGGTCCAATGTTTAAATGCATATAACTTCTACACTATCAATTGGATTTTAACCAAATTTTGTATGTAATATCTGTACTTAAACAGATATGACTGAGCGTATGCTTAAGGCCACCAGGGCTACCAACTGTTAATAATTGCTCTCTCTCTATTTTTTTCATCCAAATACCTATATGTCAGAAAGTATGCAAGCCAACAGCTTTAAACTATGCACACGTATATTCTGACATTTTAGATTAATTTGGAGTAACTTATATACGTCAGTTCTACCAACATGATTATAAACCGGCTGATAGTACCAATTTTTAAATACATGTAACTTCTATACTATCAGTTGGATTTGAACCAAATTTCGTATGTGCTATGTGTACCATAACAGATATTACTATTAGTATTGTTAAGAGCAATCAGGGCTGCCAACTGTTAATAAATGCTGTCTATATTTTTTTTACCCTAATATCAATATATCAGAAAGTATGCAAGCCAACAGCTCTATACTTTGCACACGTATAGCACCTGACATTCTAGATTCATTTGGAGTAATTAATACAAGGCAGTGCTGCCAACATGATTCAATGTCTGCTGATATGTCCAATTTTAAAATACATGTAACTTCTATACTAACAAATGTATTTCATCCAAAATTGGCACAACAAGATATCATAATATTTCAGATTATTTCTGATCAGCACACGCATGACATTGTTAGCAACATGCTTTTACGCGTGCTGATATATCCAATGTCTAACTGCATGTAACGTCCATTGGACTTCAACCAAATTTTGTATTCTGTACCTTAAGAGATGGAACTAAGAATATATTCAGTCACCAGGGCTGCCAACTGTAGTGCTCTATTAGGCTACATTATACCAGGTATATTTTGAACTAATTAGATATTTCGATATTACCAACTTAATTTCGTCATTATTCTAGATAGGTTCATATTCTGTAGAATAATCATTGGCATGAAAAGTAGGCTGTATTGTTCTTCACGGAACGTCTTGTTTTTCTATACGCTTGACCATCTGGAGCTCCCACTTCTGTTACTATAATAGCTTGCCACCGTGGGTGAGTGGTTATCGTGTCGAACTAACAACCCCAAGCTCGCAGGTTCGCTCCTGGCCAGGATAAGTGATTGTTGAAAGGGCACAAAATCACGGCACGCATGTCATACGTTGTTGGCAAGGTCCTCCTTTCTTTACTAGAAAGCGCTATAGTGTCAAGGAGCTTGGATATCTAATCTCCTTGACTTTCATAGCGCTCCAAGGAGCGACAAACTTCGACATGCAAGCTGCCCTCTGGGCGCAAATAACAAAGCTTTCACCCGGCATCCAAGGCCATATGATATTATTATTATTATTATTACGTTACTTTAATTTCTGTTCAAGCCCTGCATATACGATACATTTGGACGAAATTGGTGATGATGAGTATGTACGGTCCCCTAGTAAGAATTTCTTTAAGGACAGATGGTTCTGGACGCACCATGAAATACCACTAAAACCACCATAGCACACTTCTCGCTGTGTCTGCCATGATATTACAATAGTTCACCTCCTGGTGTACTGTAGCTGCCAGCATCCATGGCTGTCACCTCGCAAGTTCGGATTCGATTTCCAGCTATGCCAAGAAATTTAATTCTTGTCTGAGGGCTAGAACGCGGTACACCCAGCCTCGCGAGGTGAAACTTTACCTCTATCCAGCCCTCAAAACAGAATTAAATTTCTTGGCAAGGCCAGGAATCAAACCCAGGCCTCCGCGGTGATAGCCAAGAATGCTAGCCACTATGCAACGAGGTGGAAAATAACACAATGGCATGTTTCAATAAGACCTAGAGAAATAACAGATTCTTTAAAAGTGCTGAGAGAAAACGAGGAGCAGAATTTCAAAAAAATTACAATTCATTGGAATGGAAAAAGTTTTGCATTTCTACCTGTAATATTATGGCAGACACAGCGAGAATTGTGGTATGGTTGGTTAGCGTTAATTCATGGTGCGCTGAGAATAATCAGTCTTCAAGAGTGGCCAGCATTCGCATATACTCACACCGCAAACATATTATGTTTGTTTTGACATTTCATGAATTGTGTCCTCGTTTCTTTTACCCGCATTTGACAGTCTGGGCTAGAGCTCTATGCTGGTTGGCAGACACTATCCCATGTGACTCGGGAGCTGCTCTCTGATTGGCTGCGGCTTGTGGTCTGCCGGACAGTATCACGCTTGTCGGCACCAGGTGCGCACCGCAGTCTTCAGTAGCGGTCGACTAGTGGTGGCGGAAGGATTGCGTGCATGTCAGTAGACCTCACGTGTACAGTATTCTGAATATTTACAAAGAGAGTGCCTACCTCAGTCTTTATTCCGTGTGCTTGATATTTGTGCGTGTTTTGTGTGTTACACCCCCTGTCTTCCCCCACTGCGAACAGATATCGTCGCTCCAGGGGTTGATTATTGATCTTTTGTGCTTTTCATTCAAGACCGGCTGCAACAAGCAACAGGAAGGAACTCGTGGTTGTGAATTGTGAAGTTCAGTATATATGTACTTACACTGAAAAAATAGTGCAATTATAATTTTTTTTTACGTGTGAAAAATTTTTTAACACTCAATTCTGGTGCCTTTGTTCCTGCATGGATATATCATTATACAGCCAAGGTAAATAAATATATCTATTTCTATTTATGTTATAGAATTTATACAAAATTTCAAAAAAGCATGTAGCAGTTAGTGGAAGTAATTTGCTCGAAGAAAGAAGTAATAATGTTTCATCTCGAACCATAAAAAATTTAAAAAAATTGTCAGCTACTTTGGACACAACCCTTAAGAGATTTTTGTTGTGATTGTTGCTGCTTCATCTTAGGGCCTCGGATATCATGGTCATCAGCCCTGTATTCTTGGGCATGTGTTGAATTTGTCTTATAACCTGAGCTTATGTGATGTCTGTAATTATTTAGGGTCTATGATTGGGGTAGGTTCCCCAAGACTTTAAATAAAGTATCGTCACGACATTTCCCTGGACGAAGTGCGGAAAACCCTGGGGCACACTTTGGATGCCCGCAGTCTGTGCCGATATTCGAACCTTTGATCTGAGCACTTCCAGCCTCCCTAGCAGTCGCGGTGCTCGATTAGGGTAAATGCATAATTAATCAATTCTTGAATTAAACTCATCGAGGCCTAATCCAAACAGTCCCGTAATAAAATATTGTCAAAATTATTCTTCAATATGTTTATCTTCCCCTACAGGGTCGAGGATGAGATGCGATGAATTTCTAGGGTTGGCTGTACTTTCCGAGGGCAACCTCGTGAGTGGAGTTATTCAGAGATAAAATGAGTGAAGATAAATGCAACTAGGTAATGGGTTGGTAGGAGACGGCCGTGGTCTCTTACGAGTTGCCGTCAGGACATTTGCCAGGAGATGACAATGCAAAACCATAGCAGGGGCGTACATACATTTTTCTTCGGGGGGTGGTTGACTATCCTGGCGAATTTGAGTATTTTCAGGGGATTGTCACCGCAAAATACCCGAAAATATTAACCAATATCTTAGAGTCAATTGTAAAATTCTAAGTTTATATAGCCTACAATTAGTGGCAATAGAGTAAAAATTGTAAAATACAACACAACACACAAATAAAATTGTATATGAATTTTCTATTATGGCAAATATGTAAATATTTGTCAATTTATTAAAAACAGAAAGGTAAAGAGTTTTTTTTTTTTTTTTTTTTTTTTTTACAAATTGATAATTTATTTCTCAAAAGTACCGTACTGTGGAAATTCTCAGTTTTGCCTCTCAAAAGCTCCAGCCCCGTTCCAGCCCTCAGACCAGAATTAAAATTTCTTGGCAGAGCGGCAGCGAAGAATGCTAGCCACTACAACACGGGGTAGTCTAATTTACTATTAATTTATGCTCTTACCAAAGCAACACTTTCTTAATATTTATTGTTGGTTTTTTTTTTTTCTGGGGGAGAGGGTTGAACCTGAACCATTGTAAAGAGTTCGAACCCAATCGCCTAGTGAGTTTGCAGATAGCTTGGTTCCATGGTGTAGCTCTGCGCTTCAGCGAGTGTAGCTACCACAGTGGGATTTTAACTACAGTATATTAGACTAGGTAAGTTAAGTTATTTAATAATTGTAAATAACGTTTATCTTCCGTATTTTAGTCTAAAGAGTTTGGTATGGCTTTCTTAACACCTTCAAAAGTTAAGAATTTTAAACAATGTTATCTCCGATTCTACCATATATAAATCAATGACACTTTTACATGAAAACTACCCCAAGTCCAGAGTACATGTGCTATATTTTTGTAACTGTCATCAGCACAGTTAAACATACAAACAAGATGTTCAGTAAAGAACATATAGACTACGTTCTCCTAAATGTATGGGTATAGTCATAACTCATTGTCCTTTTCAAGGAGTATAATTGAATGTTGGTTGTAGTAGCTTGTTGAGTAACAACGTGCTATATTTATATTGATTGATTGATTGAATTCTCACCTGAAAACAGTCTAGCGAGCAAACAATAGCCTCCATTTTGACCCAACGGGACGGCACGGCCCAGCACGATACGGCACGGTTGGCCTGGGTTGTTAGTCACTGCTATGGTAGGCCTATAATAATTCCATTATAAGATGTTAATATCCTACGGGTCACCTCCTTGAGGACAGTTTAAACCACCCTCTGTACCATAAATTGATTTGGTGAGGCCGGGTCGTGTTGAATCGTAAGTAACCAGTTAGGCTATAATACTTGCATGATTCATACGTCTGCCGTCTTGAAACTATTAGGCTGATGACCTTGTAATTTGGCCGAAAGACACTCCCCTCATGGAGGTATGTAGTTGCAAAATTTGGTAGAGATCAGATGTTTAAGTTAGTCGTAATTTGATTTAAGCTTTGAACATTTGGGTGGCTGCCATTACGTTTCCGTCAAGATGGTGGCGATATAAAATATGACACTGAGGTGTCCTTTGCTAGTATACCTCTGTACCAAATGTCGTTCAATTCGGTTTCATCGTGTTTGAATTGATAGGGGGGGGGGGGGGGCAGATATACACACAGACTGGCTGACAACTTTTGGTCCGTGTAGATCTCGTAAGTTTACTTTCATTTTTTGCAAAAATCGAAAGTAGGCCAAAAATGGTGAATGTTAATTTGTCGGGTTTCACGGTTTCCCTGATGAGTGAGACATTTATTAATCTATTTTTGCTGTTTGTTGGAGGTTGCTTTGTAAGGTTACAGCTACAATACTGCCATCTTTGACATCTCCATTATTACATTTAGTATTTTAAATTATTGATAAATTAACATAATATAACTTAGTATATTGTTTTCGTGGAAATATATTTGATTTAAAACAACCATCCAACCAAGGCTCACGATTTTGGTCAGTTTTGTAGACCCTGTCACTAAGAACACGCGAGAAAGATATCATTGTTACAAGGAGTTACAAGGGAAACGGATTTGGTAAATGCAGTTTAGAGAAAATGAACAGAAAGTTATCTGACTTCTTATACAGTATACTCTGTGCAATATCTAGCTTTTAGAATCATAACTCTGAAACCAATGCAGAATTTTATAAAATTCTTTCACCAAACAAACTGGAAGAGTAGGGTCGTAATTTTAAAAGGTAGGCTAATTTGAAAAACAGAATTTTTCAAGGTATTAAACTATACTAACACCCTCGCGCCTACCGACCGCCTTAGAACAGGTGTGCTTCTTTAAGTTCTGGACGAAATTTTCATGGGTGAAAAGCCCGTGGTTGGATCTAGTGTGAGGATTGGAACGGGATACACTCAGCCACTTGATGCAAATCCAATGGAGTCCTCTTCCCATTTCTACTCCAGGAAAGTGTGCCCAAATGGTTCGTAACTTACATGACTAAAAATTCCTTGCCTCATTACTAATTCACATACTGTACTTCTCCAGACACCAAAATATCGCAGGTTATCATACAAATCCTACATTCATCCAAGAACACTGAGCTGCGTAATAATAATATCGTATGGCTTCGGATGCCTGGTGCAAGCTTTGCTAATTGACACCGAGAGGGTAGCTTGCATGTCGGATTTCGTCGTTCCTTTGAACGCTATGAAAGTCAATGAGGTTAGATATCTAAACTCCTTGACACTACAGCGCTTCCAAGTAGAGAATGGAGGAACTTTGTGTTGGCGGAAAATCCCGAGATTAATTTTGCCATTGAACACGGCCTACTGAATTCAAATGGGTTCTTTAACATGCCAACAACGTATGACATGAGTGTCGTGATTTTTGTCGCCTTTCAAAAATCACTTACCATGGCCAGGAGCGAACCTGCAATCTTGGGGGTTGGTATTCCGACACTATAACCACTCACCCACCGTGGCAAGCTAGCTGCGTAATAACACAATCAAACAAAGGCATTTTGTGCCCTCACGAAGATATTTTAGAATTTTCCCGGAACATTCCGAGTTCTATTTGTGTCATATTTGTTCAAAAAGTCATTAAGTTACTTTCTTCCTCGGAGCGATACTGAGAGCTTCAGTTGTGTTGCATATTACAGGTTCTTGCTATAATAGGAAACTTACAGAAAACATCATTACCTGTAATTAGCTAATGATTTGTGTCCATTATTAGCGCAGGTGTCTGCTTGCGAAAGCCGAGCTCGTGAAGCAAGAAAAGTTAAACATTACGTAACTCTTTTGTCCAAGTATAACAAGTTCCAGCCAATCAAAATGCATGCAAAAAGAAACTTCACATGCTTAGTTGGCAACGTGATATTCTTTACAGACGACCATTTCTCTGAGAAATATTTCAAATTACATAATAATATGGATCCGTACTCAGATAATCACTCATATTTTAAAGGATGGGTTCCATCGAGTCAGTAACTTAACACATAATTTTACGGGAAAACAATAGATTGTCTTATCTTTATTGAGGAGTCATAATTGTTTTGGTGTTTGATAGCCTGTGTTTGAGTCTTCACTCCTTATATTGGTTTGATGCAGCTTTACATGCCTTCAGATAATCATTTCATTCTTACTACATATAGCTACCACACCTTACATCCGACTCAATCTGTCTAGCACACAGTATGCTAACCTTGATCCACCCTTACAGTTTTTGTTCTCAATACTGCCTTAGTAAGTGTCCTACCAACCTATCACTTCTCTTCGTTAACACTAGCCAAAAACTTAGTTTCCTATTCCTGGGTGTCTTTGTTCATGTCCTACAAACCTATCTCTTCTCTTTATTATCATTCGCCAGAAACATATGTCCATAATTAAGTTTGCTTATTCCTGGGTTCCTTAGTATGTGTCCTACCAACCTATGTCTTCTCTTCATTAGCATTCACCAGAAGATGAGATATGTAGATAAGAGTAACAAATGATGAGGTATTAAAACGATTGGGAGAGGAAAGATATCACTCCTCAATGTGACATATCTTAGTCCGAGCTATGTTTGTAGTGATGGGGCACAATAGAATAATTGAAGGGTTCATTCCAAAATCCAGACAAGTCTAAAAATTGACCTTTTGAGGTAAATACATCGTCTTCCTCTTCAAGGCCAGCTCTACGTATAGATATTATTGCTGTCTCCGTAAAGCAGACAGGTCGGATTATATAAGAGTGTGAAATGTTGGGGATTCTACAAAAATAAGACAAGATCAATGCTTTTCCAATGGTTTTTCAAGATAATTAATTGCCTGGAATGTTTGGCATTCAATAATTATTTGTACTTTGTTAGGCTTTAATTTAAATAATAAATAATCATATTTGGGGATTCAAATATTTTTCATTGTATTCAACTAAGATTTCGGCGAAAAAGAAAAACAGACTAGTGCAAAGTTTTTTGTAGGATTTCTCAACTTTGGTATGAGTCAAGATCTCCATCCGAATATCTCAATGCCGTATTTGAAAATGATGTCAGTGCTACCAACTGCTGAATAATCGCAATTGAACACTTGAGAACTGGCGTGAAGAAATATAACACGAGGACTGGCGTCAGGACATTTTGACCCATAGTGTGTCACTCCCTCTTTGTCGTAGTCGTGCGTATGATAATGAAGCTATTTTACACCTGGTGTCTTCCTATGAACTATTCCCAATATAAAATGACGTTTATTTATATTTTTCAAATTTTACATGCAGAAAAATGACAATAATTTTCGAAATAGGTTGACAGTGATAGCGGTGGCAAAGCAGTCTCATCTCGATCTTTTTGAACAAATAGACCCTAAACATGGATCAACAAGAACGAGAGCTATGTGATTGTGTTGCACCAAAATTGGTTGTTTTCCCCCTTATTCTTTACACATTGTTCTGACTAACGTACAGTAAGCCAAAAATTGTCACGCGAGGTCTGGCGCCATGGGTAAATCTGGCCCGACCGTAAATAATATAGATATAACTTGAGTGTTCAAAAAGCTATGGACACGTGTCTCTCGCAGGGTGAAGTTCAAGGCTAGGAACGAAGGTAAAGTAAGTGACAGGAAATAATGGTTGACCAAAACGAAAATATAGAGCATTTTTTAGGCCTCGGGTCAAAAATACCCAAGCACCAGTCCTCGCGGGTCAAAATATATATTTTCTTTACGTACAATGTCAAGCTGTTAGTGAGACAACAGTAGGTCTAAAAGCAATTTTTATTTCAATCAGCACGAATGAAGCTATAAGTTACTGGTTTTTTTTGTGGGTTTTTTCTTCAGTTTCTGAACGATTTAATTTTTGAACTTGTCCGGTTCTTGGAATAAACCTTTCAATTGCATTGTTAGTAACTTATTTCAAGGTGACACGGACTATAACTCAAAATCCTTGTCTCATAAACTCACATAAATATAAACCATCCGATCCATGTGCCAAGGCTGTGCGGACCGTTCATTCGAGTTTGGAGGATGTTCAGTATTGAATAAGCATCCCGTGTAATTCATCTCGATCAGAACATGACAGACAACAGTAGAAGAGAGAGAGCTTTAAAAATAGATATCTCTACAAGCTGTGCGAGAGAGTCAGACTGATGAACTTACGTAAGTGTTGTCTGGACACACACACTCGTACTTATAAACGTGAGACGCCTTCACGAACTTCTAGAAACAAGAGATCGATGGGAACCGGAAGAAAGCTCTATTAACCACTTCTTTCCTCCAGCTTAGTACGGGATACACTCAGGCTATTTTTTTTCGTGAACCATTATTTCGATCATTCTTCCATGGAATTGTGTGGCAACAATGCTACATTGCCGTTCGTACACTAACAAGACGTAATATACTCTACTAGCGGACCCGTGCGAGATCTCTTGCATAATGGTTTGTGGGTGCCCCATGTGTACAGACTACCCGCCCGGCTCCAGTGCTATGTGGGCTGTACGCAACACAGTTCTGCCAGGGGCTATCTTCTTGTTTATTTGTTTAAAAGCACTTTATAAACAAAAATATATATTTCCGTTGACGTTTCAAGAAATGCAAAATTTTTCCTGTATTATTGAGACGATTTGGAAGATTTTGCTACAAACCACACCTTCTAACTCCCTCTAGTTTAGGAGCTTGAGTTTTGTGAGACATACACCTTAGCGTATTTATGTAATAAGATAGGCGGCTTCGGTTGGTAGCATGCTGAGCTTCAATGCCCAAGATTGCGGGTTCAAACCCAGCCGAAGTCATCGGATTTCTTAAGAGCGTTAAAATCCCTCAGTATGCCTTCCTTTGGAGGGGTAGTTAAGCTGGCGGGCCCATGTCATAGATTTATGGCATGTAAAGGAACCTTCCACTAACTACAATTGTGTGAAGCAAAATTTGTAGGTTAGATTTGATTAACGCACTATAGTTCCAACGTTCGTTGCCATGTGCTGGTTGTGGTGGTATCTAGTAGTCAAGTTCACAGATAGGTGTCGTTGACGGTAGCATTTTGTAGCAAAAGAAGGAACTACTTGAAATTGATCGTCTGCAGTCCTTACCTGAATTACAGATAACACACACTAATACAGCCATCACAATTAACACCGATTATCAGAGAGATTCTACACACACCCAAAGTACACGGGGCTACATGACCACATTGTCGCAGCCCCTAAACTGAGGAACCAACCAACCGTAATATAATAAACGTTCTGTCCCTCACACCAGGTCGAAGAAAGAAGCGTGATGGCGCAGTCTAAGAAGAAAATGAGTTCATAAATTTTGGTTCAATTTGGTTGTTGTCTCATTTAAGGAAAATGACATCGTGGTAATTCATCCCCGTGTATTTTGGTGTGTGTTGAATTTGTATGATGTTCTCCTCTATAGTGGTGTCTGTAGTAGTCGGGTAGTAGTAGGCTGGCTGGCTGGCTGCGGTAACGTTTTCGCCTGCTGTACCCAAGGTTGCAGGATCGAATCCTGGCGCAGCTAGTTGACATTTGAGGGTGCGCAAATGTGAGGGAGCCGTGTCAGTAGATTTACTGGCACGTTAATGATCCCCTTCGAGGCAAAATTCCGGCACCCAGGCGTCTCTAAAAGCCACAGTTGTTAAAAAGAGACGTAAAACCAATGACGTCGCCTCCGTAACGTAGCGGTCAGCATGGTTAGCTGCCGCCCCGGTGGTCCTGGGTTCGATTCCCGGCTCTGCCACGAAATTTGAAAAGTGGTATGAGGACTGGAACGGCGCAAAAAGGAGGTCCCGTGGCTCATGGTCACAGGATTAGTGGTCACGTAAAACCAAAAGCTTCCTTCCCTCCTCCCTCCGGTTCCACAGCCAAAACTGCTAGCCACTACACCAGGAAGAAGTTGGTACAATTAGGGTCTATATACATGATTGATAAATCATAGTTATGTTCTTAACTATAATTATTTGGGTGTGGGATTACTTGGTAAATCCGGGAATTGAACATGGGAGTCAGGAGTGACAGCCAAGAAAGCTAACTACTACACCAAGAAGTGGTCTGCGTAAACTTCAGCTCATTAATATTAGTCAGTGGTTAGGACGTAGAAATACATGGCAAACCCATTTTTCTCTTCATAGAAATTATCCCATGGTTATCAAGCAGGTGTTTGGCTGAAGGATAATAATAATAATAATAATAATAATAATAATAATAATAATCATAAAAATAATACTTAAAGCCAAAACTAAAATCTGGCAAATCTGGCATAACATGAACTGAAGCGAGGAATGAACGTCATAGGAAATGAATGCGGGAATACTAGGCGAACGTTAAAGCCCAAGCGCAATGAAATGGAAAAAGACAGTTGAAATAGCGTGGTCCTTAGATGGCTAAAACGACACCAAGAAATAATAATAATATAGGGCGTGGGCTGCAGACAGGTAGATGCCCGTGGGCACCTGGCGTTTGGTGAAGATGGGATGATGATATTAAAATTTCACAATTCATCCGGCAATCGAACTCGGGGCTATCCATTTAGCCACGAAACCAGATAAGAAACAAGGATTAAAAGCGAGAACTTAGATTTCAAATACAGTCCCAAACGTGTGTTTCTAGATGCAGGTAAGGAAGGAAATGGAAGTAAATTCTCAGTCCAAGTAAACTTTTCAATATGTTGTGGATATTAGTTAGAAGTGGCCTTTATCAGAGACGGCCATCAAGTGCTCTAATTATTGTGAGGTTGCTTTATGCATCGAGGAGCAAGGAGACAACAACGTGATGGCTTACAAACTGGCTTCTTAATGAAACCTGGCCAGCTGTCGTCTTAGTTTTTCTGGAGAGTTGTTAGCTACTGTATGCATGTGACTATGATGTTAACGACATTGATTAAGATACAGTATGTACAGTCACTCGAACAAGAAATGAATGCATTCTTGGTGATTGTTTAATGAAGGAAGGGAGAAAGGGAGGGAGTATGGAAGGAGGAAGGAAGAATGGAAGGAGGGAGGGAAGAAGAAAGGAGGGAGGGAGGAAGGAGAAAGGGAAGAAGGAAGGAGGAATGAAGGAAGGAAGGTATGAAGGGAAGGAGGGAAGAAGGAAGGATGGAAGGCGGAAGGAGGGAGGGAAGAAGGAAGGAGGGAGGAAGGAATGCAGGGAGGGGGGATGGAAAGATGGAGGGAGTTGGAAGGAAGAACAGAAGGAGGGAGGGAAAAGGAAGAGGGAGGCCAGAGGGAGGGAGGAAGGCAGGAATGAACGGAGGGAGGGAAGGAAGGAGGGAGTTAAGGAGGAATGAAGGATAGAATGAGGAAGGGAGGGAGGAAGTTAGAAGGAAGGATAGAAGCAGGAAGGGAGGGGGAAGAAGGAAGAGGGAGAAAGGAAGGAATGAACGGTGAGAGGGAAGGAAGAAGGGAGGAAAGAAGGAAGAGGGAGGGAGGAGGGAATGAAGGGTGGGGGGAAGGAAGGAGGAAAGGGGGGGGGGGAAGGAAAGAACGGAGAGAGGGAAGAAGGGAAGGGATGGAAGGAAGGAGTAATGTAGGATGGAAGGAGGGAGGAGGAAGGAAGGATGGAAGGAGAGAGGAAGAGAGGGTGGGGAGAAGATTGGAAGAAGGGAGGGAGGAAAGAAGGATGAAAGGGTCAAGTGCCGAGAGAGCGCCGAAGGGGATGAAAATGGGGGACATTTTTTTTTCGGAAAAATGAAATATTGCTATAACTCTCTTAATATGTGAAATATCGAATCCGTTCCAAGTTCATACTATGTGTCGGATAAAGCTCAGAAATTTATGTTTGAAACGTTTTTTGATAGCACCAACCATTGACCAAAGGGGTGGGAAAAAGTGTTTTTTTTCGGGAAACATTAATCATATCTCTGTTAATAGGCACAATATCAAAACCGTACAAAATGGACAATATTCCCCTAATAATTACCTAAAACTTTTGTCTGAAAGAATTTTTGATATGAGCCACCATTACGCCAAGGGATGAGAAAAATGATTTCGGAATTGTAAGAAAATGCCAAGATCTATCAGTGGTTGACATGGCAACACTACTAAATTGATGAGGGATGAGCCATCAGACGTTGCCATGACAACGCACTTGCGCGAGATCAGATTCAGATTTCCATCTGACTAAGTGTGATGCGGCTTCGGTGACTTAACTGGTAGCATGCTGAACTCCTATGCCCAAGGTCGCGGGTTCAAAGCCGGCCAAAGTCGTCAGATTTTCTAAGAGCGCTAAAAATCCCTCAGTATGCTTTCTTTTGGAGGGGAAGTTCCAACGTTCGTTGCGAGTTGCTGATTGCGGTGGCATCTAGTAGCCAAGTTCACAGCTAGGTGTCGTTGACGGTCGTATCTGGTAGCAACATTAGGAACTACTGCTTGAAATTGAGCGTCTGCATTCCTTACCTGAATTACAGACTAATACAGCTATCACAATTCACACCATTTATCAGACAGATTCTACACTCACCCAAAGTACACGGGGTTACATGACCACGTTGTCGCAGCCCCTAAACTGAGGAACCAACCAACATCTCTGCGGGAGATATAATTTTGCGTGAAGAAGTAACAGACCGTTACATAGTTACACATCAGTGTCGAAACTTTGCATAAGGACAGTGTGACCACAAGTATAAAAATGGACTCCAAATGACAAGAAGGTTACCGTCATCATAAGACAATAGAATGTTTAAAATATGCATAAAATGACGAAAAACAAAGTTAATTAATCTCCAATTATAAAATACTTTCACGCAATAAATGTGGTCTGATCCTTCTACGAAAACCTGCATATTCTGCCTATTTTCGACTATCCCCAAGTTTGTCCGGTGAAATCTACCTCCGCCTTCCGGCGTGCCGAGAGGACTTTTTTTCCTTGACGACTGTACATGCTCCTTCCACATAAAAGCACATGTTCAAGTACCGCAATAGTGTCTGGCCTTAAGTCTAGCTACCATTTTAAGCATTGTCTTAGAAGGCTTTATCTGAACGCGTCCAGCAACGCTCCTTCTTACTATTCCCCAAGGCTGCAGGATCGATTCCCGGAACAGTCAAATGACATTTCAATGCCGTGGTGTCATTAGAGGGATTTGACCGAACCTACTACACCTGTGGTCAGGGTGTTGGGTAGCTGGTGCGGTTGATGCCATTAGGGGGCATATTATGGACTATTACAGCTATAGAAGTTCCATACACTAACCCGTCAATCTCGGATATGATTTCAAGCGTTGAAGAAAACATGCCACAATCATAGTGCGATTTTAAAAAAAAAAACTCTGCCTCAGCGGCTTAGTGTAGATATTTTCAGTTGAAGCGATATAGGCAATCTACATTCTAATTACAGTAGCCTATATCGTTCCTCTTGAACTGCCACCTAGCAGCTAAAATCGAAACAATTGAACATCCTGTTGTTCAGGTTTATTTAAGCTAATTTTGTCCTCTAATTATGAAATGGAAAGTAAATTGTTTAAATAATCTGAGTTCTTTGAATTTTGGTTTCTTTCATATCTCATGAACAGTTTTCTGACTATTTTTCACATATTCCAGGACTGGAATGATTTTTGATTTAGGGTCTTTTTTACTGATGATTCGTTCTTGAACTATTCAAAGATTCATGAACCATTTATTATTAATCTCATGTAAATTATTTTCAGGTTTAAGGAAACGCCCATTTCAAATGTGTACAATCGTGTTTACCGACTGAAAAGCATTAACTTAATTTCGATATTTCTCTCTTTTTGTAGAGGAACATCGAATGAGTGAGAATGAGAGAGAAGGGGAGTACATAAGTGTCAAAATATTAGACTTGACGATAATTTACCAAAATTCATTTTATACTCTTCGCGGTTTAATTCACTAAAATATGTTTTCAAGGCGTTGAATTTACTTCAAATGTTGAACGGAGAGTATAAATTATACATTATTGTAAGAAACTCAAAGTAAAATGATTTTTTAGAATTTCTACTAACAGAGTAGGCTTGCTTATGCAAAATGCCACACGTTTTGTATTGATTACTTCGGTCTACTTTTCGTGTGAATTTAGAGCAGAGAGATTTAGGGTCTTTTTTACCGATGATTCGTTCTTGAACTATTCAAAGATTCATGAACCATGGATTGAAATCACCTGACTTAGAGGGTACATTCCAAATTCAATGAAAAAAAACCAGACCCAGCTCAGGTATCCCTCGGAATCCCCAATTCTGAAAGTTGCATTACTAAGTATGGTTACACAAGATACCAGCAGTTGGTCAATAAAATGATTTTGAATAAAAAATAGTGACTGGTTCAATTCTTTTATTTGATTCAGATAATTTGCACACCTCTAGAATGGGGTACTATGATGGTGTGTAACATCGGGACACGTTCACAATCTGTGCAAGCAGCATTTGCTGAGGTGTTTAAATTGCCTCTCCTGCATAATTTGCTGAGTTGCAGTAGTCCCATTGTTCGGCCACATGATTCAATTGGTGGTATGATTGTTGCTCCTGCCTTGGTTTCCATTACCTTCTGTCTTAAAGTTCCTTGACTCTCTTTTTGTTCATAGAAAGCCAGAGAACAAGGTATTATAGAGAGTCACTCTTATTTTATTATTATGCAGGAGAGAAGAGCATTGTTTGTTTAGTAATGCGTTACGCTTCTTGAGTTCCTTATGCCAAAAGAGGAGATATTAAAGCATTTCTTTCACTGTGAACAATGACCACTTAATATGTTTGTATCTTGAAGTCCACCAGTCTTTCTTCAGCTGCATGTCTCGCCTCGTGAGCAGATAACTCAAAGGTTGCTGCATTTTTACTACTACAATAAGTATCTTCATATTCATCAACAAAAGCAGGGAAATAGAGTTTCAACAGAGGCTTATCTTTTGTGAATTTGATGTTTAAATCATTTTTATCGTGTTATTATTCTCTTCTTTTCATCATTAGAGCCACTAAGACCGCGAGATATCAACTGTTTGCCTTCTTGCGGGTCCACCAGGTTTTCATCCTTCCGAAGTGTGTTTTCTTCCATGCATTTGAATGAACATGTTTCGATCGAGTTGTGACTTCTTCTTGATGAGCCTGTTTAAGGTGGTGCTAACTGAACAGTTGAACCAAATTGTTCCGTTTCGTAATGCGACCTTACCACAAAAACTACTGAATCATTTATATATATAACAAGAAGTCCCATGACGAACTAAAGAGCCTGCTTTTCCTAAAATTTAAGATTCATGCCAATGATTATCTATATGAACCTATCTAGAATAATGACGAAATTTAGTTGGTATTAACGAAATTTTTAATTAGTTCGAAATATGCCTGACATAGTCTAGCCTAATAGAGCACTACAGTTGGCAGCCCTGGTGACTAAATCTAATCTTAGTTCCATCTCTTAAGGTATAGAATGCACATACAAAATTTGGTTTTTGACTTAGTAAATCCATTTTACAATAGGTAGTGCGCGAGTGGTTTCAACAAACGAGTGACGCCACGCGATTCGTTTCAAACAAGTCCTGTATGCGTTGATGAACCATTCATCCGTTTGCGAAGAAACTTTGATGAGTTGTTGTGCACGCTCCCAGGAATGTTTCTAAATTACTAAGTCAATTTTGCAATTATTTAGAAATAGAATATTGTGTATCCATAAGCACTCCTACATCAAAATTACAACGCCGACACTTTCTTTAATTGCCATTGCAACGCATTCTGGGTACAGCTTGTTTGTTATGAAAATGTATTATCATTTACCTTTATAAGATAAAATAGTTAAGTTATTGAGAAGGCAATTTAATTCACTGTTACCAACATTACAATAAAATTAGTCAATTCTTAAAAACAAAATATTAAGCAAATGGTACATTTATGACCTTACTATTGAAGTTAAAGATTTGAAACTAAATACATTTGAAGAAGATTTCCTGGCTTGCAATCCAACTTAGAATCATGGTTCTAGTTCTTCAAACTTATTGTTTGTACATTCCTCTTGGTTAAGCTTCAAAAGAGCTTTGTTTTTGAAGCAATGCATAAATACTGCAGGCATTTTTCTAGGTAAGATTATTGCACATATGCATATATATATACTGTGAAAATTTCAAGTAGATCAATGCAGTAACTTATGACATAATGTAAGTTTACCTTATTTGCATAAAGATAAAAAGTGTAAAGAATGGCTGTCAAAGAAATGTCTACAAATAGATTAATGATGATGATGATCGTGTGGCCTTCGGAGAGGCCGAGTGCAGGTCATTCTAGTTGACGCCCGTGGTCGACCTGCGCGTCGTAATGAGGATGAAGTGATGATGAAGACGTCACATACACCCAGTCCCCGAGCCACGGGAATTAACCCCAGGAGATTAAAATCCCTGATGGCTCGGCCGGGAATCGAAACTGCGGCACTTCGGGCCAAAGTCTAGCGCACTAATCATTTAGCCATGGAGATTAATAAAGAAATGGTATATGTTGACAAGCCCATATGTCAGAAATAGAATAACATTTTTGCTTCAAACAAAGTTCCTATCATATTTCAATTTTCTGACAACCCAAAATATACAGTATATTAAAAAAAAGGAATTTGCTTTTTTTTTTCACCAAAACTTAAGTTGGCGCCATATTAAGTTTGTGTTTGAGTGGTGTTCGGATTTGAATGTCTGTTTTCAAAGTTCTATACTTTAAAATGTTCTTATCGATCTACACCAGCCAAGGAGGAATCGTTTTGAGAATTCTGAAGTAGGATAATACATTTAAGAACATATTTCAGCTAGCAATCTAAAAAGGTGAGTGTGAAGGGTTGTCATTTCTTTTCAGATTAGGTTTGACATGTTTTCGGTGTGGGTGTATATTTTTTGCTCTGAAGTTTGAAGTTTGGGCCAAGAATGATTCTGAAAATTGCCGCCTCCTGTGATTTTGGTGTTCGTATTGAGACTCCAGATCCAAAGGTTCTGGGTTCAATGCCTGGCTCTGCCAAGATATTCAATTAGTCTGAGGGTTGAAACGGGATCCACTCAGCCTTGTGATGAAAAAGAACTGAGAAGAGATAGGTTCGATCCCCACCCCAGTTGTTCTAGATGAGGTTTCCCTACTTTTACTTTAGGCTAATGACGGAATGGTTCCTAACTTGAAGCCACGGCAGCCTCCTTCCAAATCCTAGCTCCAGTAACAAATACGCACACTGCTACAGCCATCACAGTGACATAAGTTATCAGACAGATTCCTCATACACACAAAGCCAGACTAATCTTCCACATCTCTTGTGCACTTCCAATAGTTATTACTGAGTTGCATACAGCTTTAATTTCAATATTCACCTTTGGCTCGTCTTCAGCAAATACACACACTATTACAGTCACCACTGAAACGATGGTTATCCGACAAATTCATCACACATCTATGTAAAAGAGGCTGAAGACCAAAATGCCCAAAGACCAGAAATGAAACAGCAACGATAATATAAACCACCTTTTTCTTTCACTATGTAATCCTAGAACGGTTTGACACCTGTTATGTGACCAAATGCTTAAACACCTACGTAATGCAAGTTGCATAATACGCTGTTAATGTTAAACATTTCCGTATTTTGCAACCTATGTACGCATTTATACTGCGGTTTAGTACTCAACAGTTCTTTAAGTCTGGAAACAAGGTTTTGCAGACGCACATTTGTAAACTGAAAACCTTAAAAAAACATTATTTTATTTCTTCCCACACAATCTGGTTGAAAGGGATAGATGACCTCGCTGTCCCGCCTCTTAAAACTCCAATAAAGAACTAACTGGTTGAAGTAAGCATTGGAAGTTTGTGAGTACTGGACTGGCAAAGACATTGACGCCCTTGGCCTACCAAGTGACCGCTCCTCAACTATATGGTCTGTAGATTGCGAGGTGATGAGTGGTCAGCGGGTCGTGTACAGTTGGTCGTTGATCTTGGCTTTCGTGAGCAGGCCGCTGGCTCTCGTTGTTATTGATTCATTTAAGGGTTTTGTGTCATTGTGGTCATTCATCCCCGTGTACTTGGGTGTTTGTATAGAATCTGTCTTATAACCTGTGTTATTCAGAAGGCTGTATAATTTTGTGTGTTTGTAATAGGGGCCCTAAGTTATTTATCATCGCAACATTTTCTTAGTGTGGAACTGTGGGGACCGCGTAAAAACACTCCTAGGATGGCTGAGATAGGAATCGAGTTTGCTTTTTCTCAGTTTTGCCTCACGATGCTGACAACTCCGTTCCAGCCTCCAGACCAGAATTACATTTCTTGGTAAATTTCGGAATCGAACAAGGAGTTGAAGAGTGCTAGCCATTACGCCTCGAGGTGGTCAGACAGCTACTGAACTGTCCTTATGAAGATTGAGTGCAGCCCGTTCCAGCCAGTTTTAAAATCCCTGTTGAAGACGGGAATCTCACCCGAGACCTCCTTGATGTTGTTGATTTATGTAGGGGCCTTTCGACATCGTGGTCATGTAACCCCGAGTACTTCGGTGTGTGTAGAATTTGTCTGATAACCTGTGTCACTGTGATGTTTGTACTACAGTAGTGTATTTATCAGGTAGGATTTGGGTAGGAAGCAGCCGTGGCCTTACGTTAGGTATCATCCTGGAATTTGCCTGGAGTAGAGAGGGAAACCACGAAAAGCCACATCCAGGATGGCTGAGGTAGGAATCAACCCCGCCTCTTCTCAGTTTTGCCTGACGAGGCTGAGTGTACCTCGTTTCAGCCCTTAGACCAGAATGAAATTTCTTCGCAGAGCTGGGATTGGAACCCGAGCTTCCACGGTGGCAGCCTTGATACGAGACAAGCGTTCTACCCCCACACTCCTGGTCCACTACAGACAAGATGTGCCCTCCCATATATTATTTAAGAGCATTTTAATCCTTCTGCACTTTAAGAACCGTAATTTCCTAGGCAATATACTGTGCCTCGTTGGAAATTCCTTCACCCTTTTGTCACACAGATTAGATATCCTCCGTAATGTAACATTCACGACTCTCTCCCTCTGTGTAGACAAATTTATCCGCAGATAAATAGTGCTTCCCCTTCCAGACCATGTGTCGCTAATCCACGCTGATCTCAACATTTACATACCACACGCCGCGATGTTTGTAATATAGGGATGGATTATACTGGGGTGATTAAATACACCAGCACAAGTTATATACATTTCACACCCTTCCTTGTCAGGGATAACATTGGGGTACAAATGAGCGTTTAGTGGTTACAAGTCGTAGAGCTACTGTGTACATATTACAATAAACAAAACGTAAATACTTATGAGTCCAATTTATGAAATATTTCACACGGAATGGCAGGGCCGTTCCAGTATTTGCTTTTTACTGAGATAAATTATTGCGGTACCTTAAATAAAAAGGATTGTTGTTTCATTTCAAGTGCTTGGAAATCGTGTTCATTTATCCCCGTGTACTTGAGTGTGTAGGGAATTCGTGTAGAATTTGTCTGGTAACCAGTAGAAAAGAGGAGAGGAGAAGCATTTGAAACGTTGTGTTAAAGGAGAACGATGGAGAGGTACTAAGACGAGTGGGCGAGGAGAGACGTGTTCACCAGGTTTTCAAAGTCCCATAGGTGAACTTAAGTTTATATACTCTATTAATATACAACATTTCAGTTTCATTGCTGTAATAGATTCGTAGAGCCACCTAAATATTTCGGATGGTCGCCATGTTGGAATGTTATATATGTTGGCCATAGAGTAATGCACTATTAGATGGAGATTATTGAGTTGGTTCATTATTCAAACTTCCACTTCGCATGATTAAGACACAAGAAATAAAACCCTAATTTTATTATTTCGCACAGCCACCATCTTGAGGTTATGTAAACAATTGAACTAAATTAGATGTCAGTGCATTACAATGTGTATAGACATTTTCTGTACCAAGTTTCACTGCACGCGGATGGATAAATCGCTAGAAAGGCCAATTTAATGTTTCAAGGTCGCTTGGCCGCAATGTTCGTTAACAGGTTTATGAAAGTCACTCAGATAAACTTTTAGTAGTGCCCTTTATCACCGTACAAACTATTGCGGGGATACAGAATGCCAGTGAAATATTTCGCGCGGCCGCCATGCTGGATTAGTGAAACGTATTAAAAGTTTTCAAGGCACAGTCGAGGTTGGACGAGGTAGTAGTATGCACTTACCGAGTTTCATTGAAATCGCTTGGGCCGTTTAGATTTAATTAGGGACACAAACACATACATGCGCGCGCACACACACACGGACAAAAGGTGATCTCACAAGCCTATTTTTTTCATAAATAAAAATAGACTAATAAAAATTAATGAATTGTATCCCTGACCTATTGTGGAGTAGCGTCATTCTATTCGCTTCAGCTAGGTTTATCTCATGAGTGATAATTTGCACTAGCTTTTTTTTTCTTTGCATAATACTTTGATTCGGCCTTCACTTTTCTGCAGTATACATAATGATTTACTTGGAACGAATTGCTCTAAAGGTGCTGTTTTAGTATAATACCCGAATAGACCACTATATTTTACAAGTTGGGTACTGGCAAGGCTACTGGATGGTTGTGGGATGAGATAACAGTGCCGGAAGCCATTGTTCCTCGCAACCCACGGACTGGGGATTCAGGTCAGGTCGTGCTTAGCACTAGGCGTGTTCCTTGCACGATCGACGTCATTTACTGTTATGGTATCTAGACCTCTCTTTCGAGTATACTATAGACATGGACATTCCTTCCTTTCGTGTTAAAAACCTAAAATTTTACACAGTACTTCTGCAAATTATTTTATTATTTTATTAAGTACTAGGGACTGGGATGGACCGACAGCAGTAGCTAAGTTCGCTAACGCGCAGTGCTAGGCCATGGGGCCAAGTTCTCTGCGGACTCGGTAGACGTGGGTTTGAGCCCTAACGTCGGCCGTCCTTTAAATGGTTTTCCCCATTTTCAACTCCAGGCAAATGCTGGGACGGTACCTTCTATCAGGCCATGACCGCTTCCTTCTCATCCTTGCTCAGTTTCATTCATCTTAATTCATTTAATCTCTCATTAACTCCTCTCATGAGGTTGGTGTCAGGAAGGGCATCTGGCCGTAAAAACCATCCGCCACTAAGACTGTCATCGCATCTCATCCACAACCTTGTTGGAAACGGGAATTATAATGGGTAGACATACACACAAACATTAGGGACTGGCATGGGGTAGGTGCCCTGGGACTTGAAAGAAGGCACTATCCTGGCCTTTTCCTGGTGGGAATGTGGCAACCCCTAGGGAAAAACTACACTGAGGATAGCCACTGTCAGCGCCGGGATTCGAACCTGCGATCTTTGGACTTGCTTCAGCTGCCCGCGCGTTCATGGTGCACGATTTAACAAACACGACTACGCCGCGGGGGGAAAGCTAAGAATGCTAGCCGCTACGCTACATTCATGTACTCAGGGTTGATGACAAAAGATGTGTCCAGCCGCTAAATAAATCAACAACACCAAACTCTTTATTGAATATTTTTGAAGCTTTGTTCGTTAACTCTAGAGAGAATCCCATAGAGCGCCTTCCTTTTGTTTGAAACATACAAGCGTAAAATTACCTTTATGTGCGTATCCTCTCACAGAGGACAGTTTGAATATTTCCGAGCAGGTTGAATGACTTCATTAAAGACGCACGGTCACATCACCTCTGGTTGTTGTTGCTGCTACAAACATAAGCCAGGGTCGTTACAGAACAATAACAACAGTGAGCTGTTTACATCTTGTTTATGAGTTCATAGCTACGACCAGGATCTCCGTTCGCCTGGCTTATCTCTGGTTTGTTCCTCGTAATTGTTCTTTCTCCTCACCGTCTAGCCCAGACATTACACCCCACCCTACCTGATGATATGGAGTTAAAATGGATCAGAAAAAGATAGTGGTCTCTGGTGAATTAGAAATAATGCGATCATAGAGCTGCATAAGGAATCAGATGTACTGTAGCAGTGGAAATAAAAAGTAGCAGACTGCGATGGAAAGAATGATGACAGAGAACAGGACGGTAAAGAAAGTCTTTAATTGGAAACTAGGAGGACATCGTATGAGGAAAAAACTAAGGAACAGATGGTTAGACAACGTGGAGGAGGGTCTGCGAAGGATAGGAGTCAGTCAAAGCAGTCAACAGAGAATAATGAGTAAAGATTGTCTAGGAGGTCAAGGCCCTAGAAGGGCTGTAGCACCAAGGAGTAAGTAGTAATTAAGATTGTTTTGAAATACACATCTTAGTACTCACGGCTATTGACGTCGATACATATTCTCTCATCACTTGTGAACACTTCAACAAGTAAATAATAGAATACTCTTGTATTTGTTAACTTTTCAGGCTGCACCGATTGTTATAATACAATGGCAACGTGACAATGCATTGCTTTCACGTCATATAAATCAGTATTACCTGTCCGCAGATAATAATCAGTGACATGACATGTATATTCACAGGCTTGTTATCACCTGATTTGATGGGAACAACCCCTCGCATCGGCAGGGTTGGAGTGACAGTTTGAATCTGCGAGGTTGGTGATTTATCAAGTGCTTATGCAAATTCCTGCATGGATTATGGGGATAATTTGATGCATTCATCAAAGTGTTAGTGGTGAAAAGGGAGTGAGGAGCATTTGATACGTGCAATAAAGATAGGTTATTGGGCGTTCATTTTCAATAATGCCAATTATAACGAGATTGATCTAGAGCCCATAGTCAGCACTGCCAACACATTGTCTCAAATTCCCACAAAAAGACTTATCGAACCGCCCTCGTACAAGAAGTACTATACTTTTATTATGTGTGTGTAGTACGAGAAGAGATGAGTAACGTGGTCATAAAACATCGTTAGATGGAATTTTGCCCCTAAATTTCCATTTCATTAGGACTCTGTAATTTGTGACCGTGAATATTGGGACTTGCTGTATAGGTCTGGTGCGTCTCTCACTGGCCTGCTAGGTGCAGCGTGCAGAAGTGTAGGTGGTGCGGTGGTTCAAATTACGTTCATAGAATTCTTTAATGGCTATTTCCATAGCAGACGCAGCGTGGGAAGTGTGACTCATGGATATTTGAATACAATACTCTCGTAACAATGTCGTAAATTGGGAGACCGGAAGAATCTGTCGCAACTTGAGGATCAATAAATGACACCCAAATTGGAAAAGGATGTTGAGAAGCAAAAGTACTTTAATAATAATAAATCAGATTTTAACTACTAAAATATCATCCTCGTCAATGCCAGAAAACACCTTTAAGTGGATTAAACTGTATTGCTGTGGTTTCTTCGTGTATGTGCTAGGGACATGATGATTATCAGACCCAATACAGACGTTTCCTGATGTTGTAGTTAGCATTGTTAGCTGCCACACTCAAAGGCCCGAGTATGATCTCTGGTTCTATCAATAAGATATATAAGGGAAGTGATATCTGAACTTTATGTATTTTTTCGGTACTGATTTCAAAAATAGTAAGTTAATTGAAAAGTTCTATCACGTCATGCTTAAAAAAATCAAATGTACTTGGATTTTTATGAACATTGAACATAATAGAAAACGTCAAGAAGAAGTTTCAAAGGAAAAAGACTACATACTTAAATAGACACTGTTTGTTTCGTTTTTTGCTCAGTTTAAAATTTGTATCGATCGTTCATGTAAACATTTGTTCCTCTTGGTCAATCGTCTATTTTTTGTTAGTTTCGTCTAGAAACTGCACCATAATTTGATGTAAAAAACGTTAAACTCAAGGGAAATTAATTTTTACTCTCGACTTTAGCAAAAATGTCGATATTGATTTTACTAAAAACCCTTACGTGATGGAAAAAAATTGAGGTAATTTTCGAAATAAGCTCACCAAATATAAAAATTAGCGAAAAATTCTCTTGTATTTTTCAAAGAATTAATTTCGCTGGCCTGTTTAATTTTAATTCTGGTGCCTTGTACCTTGCATTCTCTAGCTGACCAACCTATTTCTAAGAAATTATACATCACGATGAACACAAGAGATTCTTGTCCCGTATATGCCGACTACGGACCACGATATTCAACTATTTTGCTTGGAGTGGGTCTTGATGTTTGCCCAGTAGTCACGTATCCTCTGGCTGTGTTGTTCCTTTCTCTCCCTTGTCCAGCGGGCACCTGTCTTCTTCCTTGGGGGTTTTTCCTGGAACTTAATTTGCTTTAATTTACTCCTGAGAGACGTTCCATCTTTTATGCCTTTTTCCGTAACTCCCAGTTCCAGCAGTACTTTGAGCACTTATATCAGCCTTGGTGACTTGGTCTTCCTTCTTTGCCAGTATGTGAGTAGGTGGTCGGTCAGCCTGGTTGGATGCATCCTGGAGAAGTGTCCATAAAATGTTAGACGTCTCTTCCTGGCCCCGTCTGTAATTCATTCAGAATATAAGGATCAATCAAGCCGAATGAGGAAGGAGTTCACCCCCATCTGACCCCTTGTATTCGTCCCTCCTTCCAATGAATGAGATTTAAATGCTTTTCAACCGGTCCACACGATTCTATCCAAATTGTAATGGATGCTATTCCCTAAACCTGAAAGAAATTACATGAGATTAATTATTACACTTGGATGACCAGTTTCGATCGTTGGGTGATTATCAACATCAGGGAACGGATTTATATGTACTAATAATTATTAAAATACTGTATGTGACTATATTTCGTTATTTTTTATTAAAATATGGAATTATATATGGACTTAAAATTACAAAATATTATAATTTCTATTTTAATGTCCAAAATCAAAGAAGCTCAACACAGTAGATCTATTTGAAAATTAACGTTGCACTTCTCATTATTATATCAATATGATCTTTGAAGAACATGCAATCTTTTATTCTCTGTTACCAAAACAATGGATTACAAAATGTTCATTTAAGTGCTGGAAAATGTCGCTATTGTCGCTAAGGACATATTTATATTGACTGAAACTGCTTCAACATTAGAAGAGGTAATGGGGGCATGTTTGAACTTCATAATGTCTGCTGGGGTTAAATCAAACGTTCACTCTACACTTAAATCTCCACACAAAATTGCAGCAACCTTTCCCATTGCTTCATATCCAGAGTTCCTTGAAAGTATGGTGTCCATCTTCATTTTTGCCGCATCTGCAACTTTGCCTGTACCACGATTTATTTTAAAAAATATAGATATTTAACTTGTTCCTCCATTATTGACAGGACTGCCTTTTTACTAGAATATAATACTTTCTACCCGAAATATTGATATTAATGACTAAGAGTATGGAACATATATGCTAAACTTCCAAATATGGAAAAATATGGAAAATAAACACTCCAATTTTTCAACTCAACATGCCATGGTTCGTAAATATTATAGGCTACAATATATAATTAAGTTTGCCTTCCTAAATAGATATGTATTTACATAGAAATCATTTCTCTCATCATCATCATCATCATTTCAGGTCATTTCTTTTAAGTTTAGAGAACAATACTCATTACAATTTGGGGAACAAACGTGTTGACCGACTGAAAAGCATTAAATTTTCAATTACTAAGGCAACACTGATAAATGGTTTCCAACATGATAACCTCTACATGAAGTAATATACTGTAGTTTCTCTCTTGAAGCCCCCATGAACTTCCAAGTAATCACAGTCAGGATAAGAGTTCCTGAGCCATTTCACCTTATCAGACATTCACCTTAGTTATGATTATATATTCCGGAAGCATTCTCCCATGCTCGTGACAAGGAAGTGATTAGTGTTAAAAGGCAGAAGGTGAACCGTTAAAACTAATGATAACATAGAAATCGTTTTAAAAATTCATACTCAGCCTTTTTAATCCTTCGATACGCTATCACAACTTTCAAGTAGAGAAAAGAATCATGGACGACATTTACCTGAAATTCTAAGTACGGTATCATTTGCTGCCCATGATCTTTAGCCAATTGCAATATGTTTACCGAGTAGTCCTACTCAGTATTTACTATTTATTTAGTGTATGGCAAGAAACGTATGCTATATATTCTGTAGCCAAATAGTGAAATCCGTCATTTCGTGAAAATGCTAGGCATTTCATGAACAGCCGGCATATAGTGTAAAAAGGGATAGTAGCAGTATCGGACGCGATAATTCATGAAGTGTAAGATGGTGTAAGAATAGTACATTATGCAACGAGCCTATAATGGCAATAATTAAGACACGAGTATGTTTATAAAACGAGCGAAACGAGTTTTATAATTTCCATACGAGTGTCGTAATTGCCATTATAGGTGAGTTGCATACGACTGTTTATGTTCGACGATAATTATAACTATTTTATGTTCGAACAAAAATATTCATAAATATCTGTCGAGATTTCGCCAGTTTTATGTACTGAACAGAGTGCATGGCCTCCTGGAATACCCCACTATGACACTAGAAGCAACACAGTGAAATTTAAATTAGAAGGCCTTGGAACTCAGCGCAGGTGCGATGCTATCCTTATTTAATTGGTCAAACAACTCTTTCTTGGGCTCTGATTGGTGGGAGAAACGGTTTCATAATGAAAAGTAGTGTTATAATGACCCTCATTAGGGTACAGTTTTCTGACATATAATATTTACATTTCGACATTGTCGAACATAAATTATTTTACATTATCAGCCAAGGCAATCCGGTATTTGTTGATTTGGCTCTTTATGGGATGACTGACGCAATGGAGACGTACATTAATTTTTCACCGTGGTTCACTAGTTATTCCAATAAATAAATTAATGGTTGATTATTATTGTCAGAAAATCATACTTAAGTGATTGTGTAACAGATCTTATTTCCTAGTTACCGTTTATTTTATATACTTTTAAGGACTTTCCAACAACAATCCATGTTGAATTAACAATTTTCAATGATTAGGCTACTATATATTATATGGTTATCAAGTTATATAGTCTAGTAATAGGCTTTCTTTAAAAACCAAATATACCAGGTGGCTTATTTGCCCCACACAACAGACTTATAAGTGTCCCCTAGACACCACTGTTGTATGAGATGTCTAATAACAGATTTCCACAGGGGGTACACTGCATGCTGGCAGGTTACGTCAGAATACGAAGGGATAATAACTGGACGGCCGCTTGCTGCATGTTCCTCAGTGCTACCCTTTTAATGCACCCCATTGCGTTATGAAACCTCGCATTTTAGAGTGAAATAGGCTCATATGGGGTGCAACAACACGATAGTTGCTGGCACTATATTGACAATGGCTAGTGTATTCAGCAAGAACGAGTACACGGACATCATATTAATCTATGGAAAAGCTGGTCGTAATGCCGTCAAAGCTCAAGGTTTCATATCGCAATGGGGCGCATTAGACGAGAACACTGATGTACATGTAGCGAGTGGCTGTCCGGTTGTTATCTCTTGGCATTCTGACGTAACCTGCTTGTATTAAATGATACCCCTTAGGAATTCAGTTCATAATAAGTACATGGGGGACACCTAAAAGTAGGTTGTACGGGGCAAATGAGACACCTGGTATTTTATTCACGCTGAAAGACGACGACACCACTTACTTGACTAATATACTCGCAATTTCATTACCAATTGTTTTCTAAGATTAACATTGTAGTTAACGCTGATGAAGACCGCAATGTGGTCGAAACTAGTGTAATAAACATTTTCTGGTAATTTGTTTTATTGGATTTTGGTGAATTACTTTTAATACAATTGGTATTTAATTGATATACTCTTTTAGTTACAGAGGTTTATTGTAAAATTGTGTAACCTGTCAGGTTTGTTAGTATTATGTAATTTCTTTGTTATGATAATGTTAGTAGCTGTCTGTTATGTTTGTTAGGTAGTCAGCCCGAAGGCTGGTGGGATCCTCAAAAAGTACCGCTGCTGACCGTCAAGTTTAATTGTTTAGTTTGTTAGTCTGAAATGTATAGTGAATAATCAGGTTGGTGTTCTAACTTGGATATCGATTAAAGTACTTAGCTGGTTACTTGAGCGATGTGGTGTTCAATCTTTTTCAGCTTCTGTCGCAATTCACTGTGAAACTAGACTTTTTTTGTTGTTTCGAATCTGGTCATCCAAGTGTATTAATTTATCTCATGTAATTTATTTCTGATGTTGTGAATAACACCCATTACATTTTGTGTACAACCATGATGACCAGCTGTAAGGCATTTAAATTTCATTTACTTGTATGGCAACACTGAGAAATGACCTACAACACGATACAATTTTAACGGCTGTAAATTAATACCGGTGGATTTACTGGGAATTTACACACCATATAGTTCCCCAACACACAACCACAAATCCTGCGGAAACCATGGTTTACTTGTGACGATTGAGGAAGTTTACTGGATGTATACAGTAGTAAATTTGCTATTTTAGTTCCTTCAGACAGCATCTGGTCAGGCAAGACGCATGTATGGAATGGGGAAAGAACGTAAAGAAATCACTTGATAATCAAGAGTAGGATTCAAATTCACCTCTTCTCAGTTGCTCTCATGAGGATATGTTGTTTGAGTCTTCAGTCTTTTGACTGGTTTGATACAGCCCTTCATTCTTCCCTGTCCTGAGCTAATCGTTTCATCTCTACATAGCTACCACACCCTACATCCGAGGCAATCTGTTTAATATATTCCAGCCTTGGTCTACACCTGCAGTTCTTGTCCTCGACCCTTCCTTCCATAACTAAGCTTGCTAACCCTGGGTGTCTTAATACGTGTCCTACCAACCTATGTCTTCTCTTCATATGCAGTCACCAGGAACACCTCTCCTCTTCCACTCGTCTTAATACCTCTTCATTTGTTACCCTATCTACCCATCTGATCTTCATTATTCTCCTGTAACACCACATTTCAAACGCTTCAATTCTCCTCTTTTCTACTGCACCAATAGTCCAAGATTCACTTCCATAGAGTACCACGCTCCAGACAAAGGCTTTCAAACATGACTTCCTAATACCTAAATCAATATTCGATATCAACTGATTCTTTTTCAGTAGAAATTAGAGCTCCCTATTAAACGTTTTCTTACTAACCACCTTCGTAAAACGTTGAAATAAATAAACGTTTTCTTGAGAATATTTCACAACATATTTATATACTTTATGTACTTTCTGTACATAGGTGTGAAAATTATTAGACTCGATGCCAGTTTTGCAAAATATTTCATTTATACTTTCCACGACTTAATGCACTAATGTTAGCAAGGCACTGACATTATTTAAAATATGTAACCGACAGCCTTAATTTTCTTGTTCAAGATGAGACATTTCGCTGCATATAAAGCTTCTGGCGTATTTGTTATTTATTATTTATTCGTTACGGCCAACTATAGACCACGTTTGACAGCTTTTACATTATTTGTTTTCTTCACTCTCTGCCAATATCGCTTCATCCTCTCTCCCACTTCCTTCTCCTATTCCTCCGTGTAAGATCTTTCTATCCTCACTGACAACTCCCCTGTCTTCTGGAAACCTGTAAACTCCTTAACCAGCCGTCTAAATCGCTCTCTGTCCGTTATGCCTTCTTCCTTCACCCCCATCCGATCCAAGTCCAATCTTACTTCACGAAACCATTTCGGCTCCGTCTTCCTCTTCCTGAAGAATTCGTATTCAATCATTTATTAAGTTATTGATTTTTTTAAATTGTTTGTTTATTTATTTATTTATTCATTCATTTATTTATATATTTATAATAAGTACAATTATTTACTGGACTATTTTTTCAAGTGTTCTTTTTGAAATGTGTTAAAGTAAATAATTACATTTATTTACTGTATTTATAATCTATAAATAAATAAATAAATAACGTATTTATCTACCCCGTAGAAGGACAGCGATGTGTTACTATATAGGGTAGTACTGTGTTCTGCACGGCTTGTCAAAAATCCGTCAGTCCAAACGTGTGAGGAATGCCGCCTTGGCCCAGCTGAGGAATGTTGTTCAGCTCCACGTGTCTACAGACAGGCCGAACGCGTGAGTGGCGGGCCCATTCAACGTGTCGATGCATAACTAATAAGTGCAGGGAGTGGGGTTTTTAAAAAAGCATGTGACAATAGATGGAGGAAGAATGTCTCTCTCTCTCTCTCTCTCTCTGATATTTATTACTTTAGCAAATTCTAGCAACAATCTTACACTACGCTCTGTCTTTTCTTATTTTATAAACCAATCGAGTACTGACAAGGGAACATCGCGAACATCCATTTCCTGACCTCGGTGAAGCTTTTCATAAACGTAGATCTGGTCACATGGAACATATCTATTATGACATTTCATCCCCAAATTCATTTCGGGTGACCCTAACAAGGGCAAAATTGTACACGTTTCAAAAAGGACGTAAGTTTTGGAGCAGCACTGCGTTAGCACGTCCTCTCCCATTGCCTGGGCCGATAACCTAGATGTTAGGCCCCTTAAAACAACAATTATCATCATAACCATTGTCCGTTCAGAGTTAATAATTGTCTACAGCTCCTATGTAGCGGCGCAGCTATGATACAGCACGAAACACGAGGAACTACGTCAATGATACGTGCAATAATGAAAAACAAAACGTGCCAGGTACAACACAGCAAACATCGTCAACTTGCATACAAAACGCAAACTGAACATCAAACGTGTTCATAAATACCACTTATCTCAATGTAATTGTGTTATTTCGCAAAACACTCACTACTTCTCAACACATTGTCTGAATTATCTTGAAGAGATCTGCACTCGTGCATTGGGTGGTGCTCAAAACCAAGTACAACAGTATGCGGGCTGTTCCATCCATCACGCAGACAATACTGTCAGATGATTTACAAAATCACGTTGCATATTCAGAGTTTTTAAAGACTTTGAAATCTTCAATTCTGGAAGAATCCATTAAATGTAAATGTAAAAGCCCATAAGAGCCCGTAATCCACTCTTAACTCTGGACGGACGATAATAGGTTGTCTATGGTGAGAGGGCCTATGGTACTTACTGCAGTGTGATTGGCCAGAGAGAATATAAGAACTCGGCGTGTACTCACAACAGGACCAACCTAACATGCTTGTGCCTTCAAATTTTTATTTAAAAATTAATGATTCATTTAATTATTAATAGCCTATAATCTTCTAACGTTCCTCCAGGGGTTCAAAACTTGTGGGACGTTGGTTGGTGACCACGAGACACCAGCTGAGCTTGGCTTTGTTTCCACTTATTTTTACTGGGCTCATCATTATCAACTTTCCATTTCGACCTCCCTTGCTTAACTCTTGTTCTCTTCCGACCCCGATGGTATTAAGGTATCAGAGGCCTAGGTAGTATATCGCTTTCTTGCCTCATTTGGCCCTTGTTTCATCTTTCCTGAAACCATTATTCTTCGAGGGGTCAGACCTCTTATTTCTCCTTTCATGGTATCTCCTGCTTTCTGCTCAAGGCCCTACATGAGGCAGGGAGTATGTAGCCCCACCACTTATGGTGCACCGAGGATAGCGCTACACCCTCAAGGGTTCACGGCTGGCGAGTTTAAGAGTTGGCGATCCGGTGGGATTCCTGAGTTAAGTTCAATTTTCCCCCTATTTCCATTGACTTTGAGGCAGACTCTCCTTTTCCCCTTCCTATCAGCCTTTCATGGCTCTACTTTCTTCCAAGTCCCTTAGTTCTCACTCTCTTCTGAGGTTAGTTCTAGTTGAAGTTTCCATTTAATTTTCTCTATCACCCAAACCATTAGGGGGCCGATAGCCTAGATGTTACACCCCTTGAAACAACATCATTATCATCATAATCATCTTCTAACCGTCATTAATACCTCAACATAATCTAAATATTTAAAACACTAAGGTATATTTGTTACCGCGAGATTGAGAAAACGGCTTAACCGATTTACTTTGTAAAGCATTATGCCCAAAGCTCTTGACATGTAGATTTCCTGAGTGTCTATAAAAGGAAAATATATGTTTGGGTATATTTTTAAAACTCGTGAAGAAAAATATAATACAATGGCATTTCTCTACAAGAAAAATGTCGGATCCCACCGCGTCTCGCTGAGATCTTTGTTTATGAGAAAAAGGCGTAAAATAGTGTTTATGATGTTTCCACGATGTACATTGAAATAGAATTATAAAATAAGAGAAGTATTGAAGAACTTAAAGTGGCAGTTGAGTGTGTATGCTGTTTACCTAACTTAATATTGCACTCCCGTCCCATTCTTTGGGTGGCTCAGGAGCTAGCGTTACGCCTATGAATTGTATTATGCATCTTCAAGGGAGTTCGAATCCCACCTCGGATATGTGTTTTTATTTCCGTATTCTTCTTTCTTGCTATTGGTATTACATTGAAAAAACATATTTTACTTTTATCATTCCCGTAAAGTAACGAATTCATCCCGATTTATGTTGACCTACGTTTGCAAACTAAGGCAAAATATGTTGCTGACAGGGATAATTATAAGGATTTTATTATTGGTCATCAGACTCATCACTAGGGCTGGGATCGATATGCTCGATAAAATCTCCCGATATGCTCGAAAACCATGTGTTTTATGCTCGATAGATATGCTCGAAAAACCCATTATTTGCTCGATATATATGCTCGAAGAACCCATTATATGCGGTTAAATATGCAGAATGTGCTCAGAAAACACCGTTAAAAACTATAGAAAGGAAAGTGAAACGAAAAAAACAATAACATACCTTTATATACGAGCTTTATTTTCTAATTGTATGTATGATACACTGCAATATACTCGCATTCCAGTTTTTCAAGTATACATAAGAGAAGTTTTCTTATAAAAGTTACAGTTTAAAAGTTCATTTACAAAATGTTCAGAATTAGGCGAGTCAATGAAGTAGATCTGCATTGGTCTGTACAACAAGATTTTTTTTTCTATGTTTTCAGTTTTGAATGATTTTCTTAAATCAATCAATAAAAGTTTCAATGACGAGAACGACCTCACTAAAGGTTAAAAATCTGCGGTTCTATTATTCGCACCAGATAGGCTTTTCAATAATTATTTCTGTTTTCGAACCTTAAGAATGGTCAGGGCCCGAATTCTGGGGGGGAATTCGAAGAAGAACAAACTATTTAGACGAAAACCAAAAGAATATTCATTTATATGCTTCTATTCTGAAAACCGCGGTTTTATGCATTTATATGCTCGATAAATTTCAATTCTCTTGGTCCCAGAGAGGTGAAAATACCACCGGGAGGCTTCTTTCAATGTGTACTATTCAGGAAAAAAATATGCAAATATGCTCGAATCCGAACCCTACTCATCACATTATCCTCAGCAACCAACTTGAGTATAAAAGTCTCTGGACGTTGAATACACTGGTCATGTTTAACTTCATTGTACAGTATAAGCCAATCAATTATTACTGTAATTATTTGTTTAGAGTACATTCTAACCACGCTGTTGATTTTGGCAATGGAAGTATTATTTGGCATGTAATACTTAGCGGCTCCGTTGATGCAGGACACTATGGTATTTTCGAATACGACGTTAATTTGGGGAGAGATGCTACAATAAAAATCCCGTTCGACGAAAACGAGCATCGGCCGGTAGACTACAAATAGACGCAAAAAAGTGAGACATCGGAGAAAACGCCAAGCCACATTTAAAGTCCAATATAAATGTGCCATTACAGAAACAATTCCAGATATTATGCCGTAGTATAGGGTCCTTGATGAACAAATGTTACATTGTTTTGCCCTACATTTCTTTTTCGAGAAGTCAACGCTTGGTTACTTTGGCCTTTGCTGTTATAATGGTAAAATTGATCTGCCAGAATATAAAACACCTGACAGGCTGAAACAATTTTTCACTGGAGATGATATCTCAAGGAATTTCAGAGATAATATTCGGCGGTACAACCATACTACGTCCTTTGTTTCCTTTGGTGCCAATGTTACCGTGCCACATAAACACGGTCCATATCGTTTTAAACTTTCTGGAATATCTCATCATTGCATTTCTTCCTTATATTCCAAAAATATAAGCGGTGGTTCTAACGGCCAGTTGCATATATTAGACTCCTCAGAAGCTAATCAAGTCAGATCTGTAAATCAAATGAATTCTTGCATCAGGAAGGTTACACTTCACAATTTAGACAATATTTTGCCCTATATTCAGCATTCAAAATTCCTCTCAACTTAAATGAGAGTTCAGTGATTAGATAAAATTAAATTGCAATCCAGCTGACGATATTCGATTATCATAGCTCATAATATGGGGTGAAGCCACGATGGCAAATATTCATTCAATAATGTGTGTGAATCGGCTTCTAAAATATATTATACGTAACTACATCATTTCTTTTTGTGGAAAAGTTATTATTCTTGAAGGAAACTTCAGGTAGATTTTGCTTGTTGTGCCTTCTCGCCAAACAGTTATTCACAATTGTAGTAAATACTCTTTTCTCTGGCTCTTCTCCAAAATACGCCACTCACATAAAAACACGCGATTGAAACCAGATAGAATGGAATTTTCTGATTATTTGGTAAACGTTAAAGACGTCTACCCTTCTGTGGATGGTTAGGAATCAAATGTTATTGAGTTCCAGCCCGACTTCCAACTCATGATGATATCGTGACTGAGATTTACGACGAAACATTCACTTCTGCGAAGGATATAATTTATTTATCGAAAGTTCGTATTCTTACACCAAAAAATGAACACTGTAATAAAATTAATTTTTAAGTCATTGAACTGATATCGAGTACTTCAAAAATTTTCACCAGCCTTAACAGATTTATTATTGAAGATGAAATCAGCTTCTTCAGTTTTCTGCAGAATTCTTGGATTCCTTGAAATTAAGTGATTTGGCTCCACATATTCTTACTCTAAATGTTTGAGCCGTAGTTGTGCTCCTTAGAAATTTGAACGTTCCCAAGGGCTCCTAAATGGAGCCAGATCAATTTTAAAAAATAGGCTATGTATGAAAATTCCTTGGATTCGGTTATAATAAGTGCAGATAATATTGGGCAGAGAGCTTGATTTAACATCATCCGGATAAAACACTTCCATTTTCAAATTTCCAATTCGCTTGGCGTACTTTATCACAATCAATAAAGCTCATGGGAAAACTCTGGAACGTTTAGGTCTTTATTTTCCTCATCAAGGTTTCAAACATGTTGCGAAGTCGATCTTTCGACGCCCTTAAAGTTGCAACAGTGTCAAAACGTAATCGTACAAAAAATGCATATAAGAGAATCCTTCAGTAAATATTTTCCCAATGACCGTCATGTTTTGACGGGTTTTAACTAGTTGTTAATACATTTAGCCACACATGATTTTGCTACATATTCCTGAACTAGCAATAAGTGAAAGATAATCAGCTACTGTTGGTTGGTTGGTTCTTAAGTTTAGGGGCTGCGACAACGCGGTCATGTAGCCCCGTGTACTTTGGATGTGTGTAGAATCTGTCCGATAACCGGTGTTAATTGTGATGACTGTATTAGTGTGTGTATCTGTTTTATATCAAGTAAGGACTGCAGACGATAAATTTTCAAGTCGTTCCTACTTTTGCCACCAAACGCCACCGTCAACGACGAGGCCTATTAGTTCAGAACTTAGCTACCAGACGTCACCGCAGTCGGCTCTTGGCAACGAACGTAGGAACCTAAGAACGTTGTTTACATTCTTAACCTAACAATTTAGCTTCACACAGGTGTAATTAGTGGAAGGTTCTGTAACATGCCATAAATCTATGACATGGGACCGCCGGCTTTACTTCCCCTCCGAAGGAAGGCATACTGAGGGATTTTTAACGCTCTTAAAAATCCGACGAATTCGGCCGGATTTGAACCCGCGATCTTGGGCATAGAAGCTCAGCATGCTACCGACTACGCCACCGAAGCTGCCTATCAGCTATTGTGTTTTTACGATATTGAATGACATCCGAAATATATTATTACATCACATGTTGGCGAGGTCACCGGACATGACGTCATGTGAGGAGAAGCGAGGATGCGCTGCCCGCTGGTCCGTTACGGGACTGCATGATGATGAAGCTGAGAGAAGGCCCGGCCGTTCAACTCTCCAGTACCGTACTCTTGACCATGTTCTACTTTGTCGGGCGTACGCAACGTGAGGCTGGGATTTCTCCGAAGGCTATATGGGCTCTCGGCTCTTAATGTGACTGGTCCGCATGCACAGACCTGTAATCAGAGAAATGGAATTAAGAGGTAGGGCACTTGCTTCCTCCAAGTCCATAGTATAAATCCTCTTTCCAAGATAAGTGCCTGTCAAATATATTGGAGTCACCTTACTCAAAGCAAGTTGTTTATTCTTTGAAGAAAATTTGTTGGCCAACAATTCTGCCAACATTGATATTTGCTTCAGTAAAATAACACAACAGTAGCTCAATTAAGGATGGCATAGTTGTGTGCTCATCATCATATGTATGTAAAACGCTAAGGTGAATGTTTCTTAAAACGCACGCTCTTAAACCAGAGGGAGTTAGACGGTGTAAATAACCCCTGGCACTACGGCCCATGAAGGGCCTTGGCCTACCAAGCGACCGCTGCCCAGCCATTTGGCCTGCGCATCGGGTCCTCTCGGCCGTTAATCTTGGTTTTCGTGATCGGGGCCCTGCCTCACTGTCAGACAGCTACTCAATTGTCCTCACGAGGCTGAGTGCACCCCATCCCAGCCCTCACGTCAGTTTCTAAAATTCCTGACGGAGCCGCGAATCGAACCCGTGGTCTCCGGGCGAGAGGCAGGCGCGCTATCCCAACACCATGGGGCTGGCAGTTAGAAGGTGTGGTTTGTCCCAATATCTTCCAAATCGTCCCAATAGTGCAAGAAAAATCTTGCAATTCGTTAAAAGTCATCGGGAATATATTTGTTTATAAAAGTGCATGTTAAAAAAGACGATAGCCTCTATCAGAACTGTGTCGCATCCAGCCCGCATTACAGTACACAGTATATACATGGGGTGCTCACAAGTTAACTACACACATCAAAAAAAGTTTTGCATCACCTCGGTTCCAAGAGTTCCGGAACCTTTAAATACAAAGGGAATAGAGATCAACACAAACAACATTTCAGCTCGTTTTATTGCTCATGAGACCCACACATTGCATGTTGTACCATCATACAGCTAGACTTTCAGCATTTGTGGTCCAGATTGCAGTACACACCACTACCTCTAATACCCAGTAGCACGTCCTCTTGCATTGATGCATGCCTGTATTCGTCGTGGCATACTATCCACAAGTTCATCAAGACACTGTTGGTCCAAATTGTCCCACTCCTCAACGACAATTCGGCGTAAATCTCTCAGAGTGGTTGGTGGGTCAAGACGTCCATAAACAGCCCTTTTCAACATATCCCAGGCATGTTCGATAGGGTTCATGTCTGGCGAACATGCTGGCCACTGTAGTCGAAAGATGTCGTTATCTTGAAGGAACGCATTCACAAGATGTGCACGATGAGGTCGAGAATTGTCGTCCATGAAGACAAATGCCTCTCCAATATTCTGCCGATATGGGTGCACTATGGGTCGGAGGATGTCATTCAGGTATCGTAAAGCCGTTTCGGAGCCTTCCATGACCACCAGTGGCGTACGTCGGCCCCACATAATGCCACCCCAAAACATCAGGGAACCACCACCTTGCTGCACTCGCTGGACAGTGTGTCTAAGACGTTCAGCCTGACCAGGGTGCCTCCAAACACGTCTCCGACGATTGTCTGGTTGAAGGCATATGCGACACTCATCGGTGAAGAGAACGTGATGCCAATTCTGTGGGGTCCATTCAGCATGTTGTTGGGCCCATCTGTACCGCGCTGCATGGTGTCGGGGTTGCAAAGCTGGACCTCGCCATGGACGTCGGGAGTGAAGTTGCGCATCATGCAGCCTATTGCGCACAGTTTGAGTTGAAACACGACGTCCTGTGGCTGAACGAAACGCATTATTCAACATGGTGGCATTGCTGTCAGGGTTCCTCCGAGCGGCAATCCGTAAGTAGCGGTCATCCACTACAGTAGTAGCCCTTGGGCGGCCTGAGCGAGGCCTGTCATCGACAGTTCCTGTATCTCTGTACCTCCTCCATGTCCGAATAACATCGCTTTGGTTCACTCTGAGACGCCTGGAAACTTCCCTTGTTGAGAGCCCTTCTTGACACAAAGTAACAATGCGGACGCGATCGAACTGCGGTATTGACCTTCTAGGCATGGTAGAACTACAGACAACATGAGCAGCGTACCTTCGTCCTGGTGGAATGACTGGAACTGATCGGCTGTCGTACCCCCTCCGTCTAATAGGCCCTGCTCATGCATGGTTGTTTACATCTTTGAGCAGTTTTAGTGACATCTATGAACAGTCAAAGGGACTGTATCTTTGATACAATATACACAGTCAACGTCTATATGCCGGAGATCTGGGAACCGAGGTGATGCAAAACTTTTTTTGATGTGTGTATAATAATGTTATTGGTTATACTGTATGTCCCTTTTAACTACTGAGGCATTTGGAGACGTCGGGGTGCCGGAATTTTCTGCTGACGTGGCTCCCTTGCATTTGCGCAACCTCCAATGCCAACTGACTACGAAAGGATTCGTTCCTACAACCTTGGACATAGTAGGCGAGAACGTTACCGCTGCACCACGTAGCCAGTCTCAAGAAAGAGACTTACCCGCAGCAGTGACGAATTGCACTCTGATTTCATAAAATTCGACAATTTGTTTGAAAAGTGTGGTTAAACAAATACAGAAAATAAGAGATCGTCCCTGCCAGATGTCCAGCCTGCATACCTATAAAGCTGGGCGGGTTGTATATGCACATGAGAGAGTTCTCACACAGGTCCGCTAGTATACAATAATACGTAGTCTAGTAGATATAATAGGCAGTCTGCATGAAATGAAGTATCAATTTTCTTCATTAGGCGTTGAATTATAGGTTGTTGTTTGTTTGAGTCTTCAGTCTTTTGACTGGTTTGATGCAGCGCTCCATGTCTCCCTGTTCTGAGCTAATCGTTTCATCTCTACATAGCTACCGCACCTTACATCCGAAGCATTCTGTTTAACATATTCTAACCTTGGTCTACCCCTACAGTTCTTGTCCTCGACCCTTTCTTCCATAACTAAGCTTATTATAGGTTACGAGGGCAGATAAAAAAAATAAGGTAACTTCTTTCTTCGTCCACAAATGGTTTAGGGAGTTCACGAACGGCCGCACAGACAACCATGATGAACAACGAAGCGGGAGGCCGTCGATCTCAGATGAAACTGTCGAAAAGATTGAGCGAATTCTGCTCGAAGATCGGAGAATCTCGATGAAGGAAATGGCTCTTCAGGTTTCTGAAACAACCATTGAAATGATTTTGACCAAGAAATTGGGCTATCATAAGATTTGTGTGCGTTGGGCCTCACACATGCTTACAGCGACCCGTCAACTGTGCACAGGAATTTCTTTATCAATGCGCCAAAAGCACCGAGGAATTCTTTGACTCCATTGTCACTGGTGATGAAACTGGTGCCACTACTTCACATCCGAAACAACAGTCACGGCGATTCGAAACGGACGATGAAGTGAAAGAAGTTACGAGGTTTCTCATCGGGTTGGCGCCGGACTTCTGTGAGATCAGTATACGAAAGTGGATCTCTCGTCAACAAAAATGTATTCGAAAATCTGCGACTATGTTGAATAACCGATTTCCAACGGTGAATTGTACTTTTGAAGTAAAATAAGAAATGCTAACTATTTCTAACAAATGTGAGAACCTTATATTAGGATCTACTCTCATTGAGTCGTCCAGTTACAAAACTCGTTTAATCCACTTGTGAATAAGAATCATGTTCATAAGAAACGTTTCTCTGGACTTTGTCTCGCGTATCTTTTGTGTTTGTTGTATTCTACTTTTTTCTTTTTACTTTGTGTTTTTGGTGTTGTGTTTGCTTTGTGCTTTTGCTTTTGAATTTTACTTTTTGCTTTTCTTTCTTGGTTTTGTGTTTGTTTTCTGCTTTTGCATTTGTTTTTGAATTTTTCTTTTTGCTTCGTGTTTTTTGTTCTTGGTTTTTTGTTTGTTTTCTGGAAAATCAAAATAAAACATAATAAAATAAAACAATATAAACAAAACAAAATCAAAATAAAACAAAATAAACAAATGACAATCCGCAGCCTGCTTCTAGTCAACCGACCGGGTCAGGAATGGAATGAATGAAGTCCCCATCTAGCGGCGAGGATATGGACTGTGCCGGCTGCCGAGGCCTGACGCACTCCTCTGGGGCAATGATTAAATGAATGACAGATGAAATGAAATGATAGTGGAGAGTGTTGCTGGAATGAAATTGTGACAGGGAAAACCAGAGTACCCGGAGAAAAACCTGTCTGCCTCCGATTTGTCCAGCACAGATCTCACATGGAGTGACCGGGATTTGAACCACGGACCCAGCGGTGAGAGGCCGGCGTGCTGCCGCCTAAGCCACGGAGGCTCAAAACAAAAGGAAGAAAGGAAGCTTGTAGTTTAACGTGATCGTTAATCTCTAGATCATGAGTCACGGGACCTCCTTTTTACGTGGAATCCGAACCACAGGACATGGCATTTCACTTCGAAAATCTCACATGCATTGACCGGGAATCGAACCCGGACCGCCTTGGTGAGAGGCACACAGCTAGACCGCTAAGCCACCACGCCCCGGAGGCTCAAAACAAAATAAACAAACCCGAATAGAAACAAAATAAAACGAAATAAAATAAAATTAAACAAAACAAAAAAAACATAAAATAAAATAAAGTAAAATAAAATAAACTAATAAAATAAATAAAGCCTCCGTGGCTTAGTCGGCAGCACGCTGGCCTCTCACCGCTGGGTCCGTGGTTCAAATCCCGGTCACTCCATGTGAGATCTGTGCTGGACAGAACGGAGGCAGACAGGTTTTTCTCCGGGTACTCCGGTTTTCCCTGTCAAAATTTCATTCCAGCAACACTCTCCACTATCATTTCATTTCATCTGTCATTCATTTAACATTGCCCCAGAGGAGTGCGTCAGGCCTCGGCAGCCGGCACAGTTCATATCCTCGCCGCTAGATGGGGGCTTCATTCATTCCATTCCTGACCCGGTCGGAGACTGGAAGCAGGCTGTGGATTTTCATTTTTCAATAAAATAAATAATTTTACGGCATGATCCTTATTCACAAGTGGATTAAACGGGTTTTGCAACTGGACGACTCATATGTTATTGGGTTGTTATACGGCCAACGGTGTGGAGTGAAGTCACAAAAGACAGACGACGATCGGTCCATACTGCCGACTTTCAAGTTCGAGTTTCAGTGTCTGGGATAGGTATGTAAACATGGTCACTACGAAACAATGAGTGGCAGAAGTGAATACCTAATGATTAAAAACCACAGCCAGAATATACAATAAATCACTATTTTTGTAATGATAAGAAACTCATAGAAACGGGAAGCCCATTATCGGCATCCCTCTAAGATATTTTTCGTACTATACTTTTTCCACTCAAGACAATTGTATTAAATGTGTGCCTATCATTGTTAGCTGTCCTCCCCAGAGGTCCGAGTTTGATTTTGAGCTCTGACAAGAAATACAATTCTGGTCTGAGGGCTGGAACGGAGTACCTTCAGCCTCCTCAGGCAGACGTGAGGAGCGGTTAGTTCGAATCCCACCTCAGCCATCCTAAGAATGATTTATCCATTATTTTCCCCACTTCATATCCAGGCAACTGCCAGGGTGGTACCTAACTAAAGGCACGGTCACGTCCTTCCAAATCCTAGCTCCAATTACAAGAAAAAAAGGCACAATAATACATCTATTACAAAATCACCCGTTGTCAGACAAATTCCCAAGACACACTCAAATACATGAGGCTATATGATCACGATGTCGCAAAGCCCCTAAATTAATTAACAATAACTAGAACATACTCTTATTACTTTAATGAGATTGACATCAGGAAGGGCGTGCGTTCATAAAGAATGTTATGGACTTGCAGGCTCGGAACTTACCGTAGAATCATTGATACGGTTTTATTTGTCTAGTCGTATCATGAGTATTGCATACGCTTCAACAATCGGAAATAGTTTCGCTTGCACTTGTTGCCATGGTAACTAATGTTGGTGTATAAAACTTGTCCACGATAATTCCAGATATACCTCCAGCCCAAAAACATATTCGTGTAATAATAATCCACATAGAAACTCATCTCGCAGCATCCCCAACCCCGTAGAGACGGGATTATAATAAAAGGATACCATATTTTTTTGGGTTGAAACTGGGATGAAATTGGGAAGCTGCATTACCTGTCGACTGTTCATAAAATGGTTTGTTGAATAAATTAGAAAGGGACAGGTAGCCTCTATATCGACCGAGCAGGAGAGTGGCACTTTACAGGGGTCTCTACTCTCTGTACTGCATGTGCTTTATTAATTAGAACAGGTCCCCTTGTCCGGAAGGGTGCGGAGTCTCGGATATCGATATTTCCGGCACACAACAGCTCTATAAACACTCGGGAGTGGATGGACGGATAATATGACGGTCTCCCAGCTTATGAGCACTTCCATCTCTCGCAATATCTCTCCCTCTCCAAACGAATCGTGGTGGTTTGTTATGATTAGGAAAAAAGAGAGCTTCAGAAACAATATTTATTCGCGGATAATATTGGGTGGTTTTCATGGTCAAGTACACCTAAAAACCCTCTTAACCCGTTGAGTGCTTCGCCTGGTTATAAACGGTGCACAATAGTAATGTTCATTTTTTTCATATTCCCCATTCGCTTTCAAGTGCCAAGTCGATCTCTGGCATGCTCTGCCATCTGTTGGGAATTATTTAGTACTACTGTACATCAGTTTCGATATTTCTTCCGGAAGTAACTGTTGTTGTTGTTGTTTGAGTCTTCAGTCTTTCGACTTGTTTGATGCAGCCCTCCATGCTTCCCTGTCCTGAGCTAACCGTTTCATCTCTACATAGCTACCACACCCTACATCCGAGGCAATCTGTTTAACATATTCTAACCTTGGTCTACCCCTACAGTTGTCATCCTCGACCCTTCCTTCCATAACTAAGTTTGCTATTCCTAGGTGTCTTAGTATGTGTCCTACCAACCTTTCTCTTCTCTTCATTAGCAGTTGCCAGAAACATCTCTCCTCTCCCACTCGTCTTAATACCTCTTCATTCGTAACCCTATCTACCCATCTGATCTTCATCATTCAGTTGACAATAGTTCTTAATACAGGTAGTTGTTATTGTAACTGGATAATCGTTGGATTTTTGCTGCTGCAAAATGATTCCCTACCACTGTTCTATCTTTTAGCTTAGATTATTTAAGTTATTTATGAAAGTTTTAGTATCAAGTTACATGGCTCGTAAATAGTACAGAAGAATCTTATTTAAAAAAATTGAATGTTCACATTGATCATGATAATTGCATAGCTGATAGATTAGCATGAAGGGAAGTCCTGAACACTGGTGCAATTTTTATTTATTCCAGAGAATTCTAACTGGAGAGATTCAGGGACATTAATTACTGTAAAAGAAAAAAAACCAACCTCTCGTCACGCTGGAAGGCGGAGATAAATTTTATCGCGTAAAGAAAAATATTTCGAAATCAATAAATTTGCCAATTGTTGCATATCTACGTACGCTCTACCTGTTTAGCACACGAAAACCCCCGTCTTCATATAATTCCGAAAACTAGTTGCTCATAACTTGGCGTAAGGTTGGGTCATATCAAATATTATTTCAGACGGAAGTTTTAGGTAATATTAAGAGAACTATTGGCCATTTTAAACGGTTTTAGTATTGTGCATATTATGGGAGGTATGGCTTTTTCTCTCAAAACTCCATTTTCCCAACCCATTGGTCAATGGTCGGTGCTAGAATAATAATAATAATAATATCGTATGGCCTCGGATGCCGGGTGCAAGCTTTGTAATTTGACACCCAGAGGGTAGCTTGTATGTGGAATTTCGTTGTTCCTTGAATCACTATGAAAGTCAAGGGGGTTAGATATCTAAGCTCCTTGAACACTACAGCGCTTTCTAGTAGAGAAATTAGGAACTTTGTGTTGGCGGAAACTCCCGAGATTAATTTTGCCATTATGAACACGGCCTACTGAATTCAAATGGGTTCTTTGACATACCAACATCGTATGACATGCGTGTCGTATTTTTGAAGCCTTTCAAAAATCACTTACCACGGCCAGGAGAGAACCTGCAATCTTGGGGTTAGTTGACCGACACGCTATCCACTCACCCACCGTGATTGACCCTTTACGAAGAATAGTACGAACTTTAAAATAGATTCGGTTTCTCACATACTGAGAAAAAGGCTCCCCATTTTAACCCGCTAGGTGTGATATTGACCTTTAATTAATTTGACCGGGATTTTAAATGGTTATATTTTATGTATAAAGTTTAACGTGGTTGGCGCAAGATGACTGTAGTTATCGTGTCCACAAGAAAGCGATATATATGTATTATTGATATATAAACTAATTATATAAACATTTAAACTGACGGTGGTTTTGGGGTCTGGGGGATGGGAAACACGAAGATATGTAGAAATTTTCCGGATGTCGCAACATGGTACCCATTTCAATTGGTGGCTTTCTAATGAAATCTACCTAAAATATAACGCTGCATTTTTAGTAAGCAGTTTACGAGATTACTAGCAGTGGTAATCGTATTTGACCAATGCCGCAGCCTCATTCATGGCTGTGATTATATGGAGGCTACTGAAGTATGAATGGTGCTCGGTAATGCCAGTATCTGTGGACGTTGTGAAAGATGCTACTCATATTGTCAGTACTACTGTACTGACTGAGTGAGGAAAGCAATGGCAAACCCCTCATCTTGCCTAGTATGCCTCATTGGGCTTTTTTACGTATGTATTTCTACCCACATAACCTGCGGCGGTACTATTTGAGGATCCAAATTCAATCAAACTATCTCGCACGTTCTGAACAACATGACGGCCTAAAAGATCCTAGTTTCCATTTATTATCGATACCGTCGTGTGGATCTGTTTTTGAAAAGTTAAGAATTAACTACGGAGTGGAATTGGGCAACCATAGACTGAATGGTGTCTCATTAAATAATCAGGTTCCGGTGAAAGTTTCATGACATATTCTATGTAGAATGTTTAGAAACTCGTAAGTCCTGGCCAAAGCAATCTTCCATATTGTTGTGACATCTCTGCCACCTAAACGTCATGTGAAATGCATCCTTGCCCTTTCTTCTCTCCCCCTACGAATTACCAGAAACGCCTGTAGTATTTAACAAGTGCCTTCTGCTTCCACTTGCTCTCCACTTGTGCCCTATTGACAGTCCTTTGTGTGATTCAAGTATCCTACAAGTCCCCGCTTGTCTTCACTTTGACAAAAGAAGTTGGGTTGAAAGTTAAGTCGAGGCACGCGTTAAATTTAAACTCAGCAGTTTGAGGCCTTGTTTAAAAACCTCTTAGTCTATAGAATATTTACGATAAGGCAACCCCAGGGGTTTCTGACAGATGTCACAACAGCCTCGATTTTGAATCTCTGTTGATATGGTGTGTGTGAGGAAAAGCGCATGGCAACTAAACAACCAATAATTAATTAAAATTGAAACCCAATTTTTACTAAGTTATCTTCCTACGAGACGTGGCCGTAGTCATTATTAGTATCGACTTAATCTATCAAGAATAGCCCCAGAGAGGGGCAATTTGTATGGCAAAGGGTGAAAACACAACAAACCCTGTTCCGAACAAATTGATAGACATAAATGACAGTGACATAAGGTGCCTCACAGTCTGATATTCATCTCAGTTGCATCTACTATCCCTAGACAAATGGCGCCACCACATTAAATTCACTTTTGATCTGTCAACACTCGTCCGTAGTCGGTTGAGTGATCTCCATACGCTACAATCTTCATCGCACCCATCCATACGTCGAGTCTGATTTTTTCTGGAGTTTATCTACAGCCTTTGATGTTCGGAGAAAGCTCTTCGTACACTTAAATCCTGTACGTGGTACTTGGTACTGATACTGTGGGTGGATTTCATTATTGTAAATCTTGAACTTTTCACGGTCAGCAGCGGTACATCCGAAAATGAGCACACTATATTATTAAAAGGAAATGACCCAAGTCAGGCTTGAGTAGATCATCTCGAGATTGCTAGCTACTGGCAGAAATTCAGAAAGTTGAACTTTCAAGATCAATTGCCATAAAATTATTACACCGTGGTAATCCGAGAGATCCACTTAATGCATGAAAGTGCAACCAATTGCTACTTCTCACAAAAAACAACTGACGGGTGAACACTCTCAGCTCGTTCTTCAGCTGCTGTGCAGATCAGGGGTGTCCAAACAAAGTCTTACCTTATACGTAGATTAAGACTTTCGCGGTTGGGAATACTTAGTATATCTCAACTAGTTTTAACACGGCAAAATACAAAATAATATAATTGAATAATACTATTACCTTTTCCATAGCAGTCTATTTATATATAGTAACTAGCAACCCGCCCCAGCTTCGCCCGGTATCTTTAACGGTTTACCCAGCGGAAGCTTAAAAGGCGCATGGACGGCAGGTCCTAGACGCAATTCAGCATAGTCGAGGTGAACAGCGAAACTCCAAACACATATACTCTTCTCTGAAGTCTTAACTCGACACGACTCGACACTTTGATGCTGGCCGAAGCTGGGGTGATAGGCTCGCTTGTAAACTCGCTCCGAAGCTAATAATTTAAAATTCCACTGAATTGAGACTGTTGGAAAAGAGAAAACGTAAAGACACTTATAGTGGGCGATGTATTAAAGATAGAGAGATATGCTGTTGCGGACATTTTTGTAGAACTTTTCATGCTGAACAATTGTTATACTCATAATATATAGATATTTTTAACGGTTTGCCCAGAAGCTTAAAAGGCTCATGGGCGACAGGATTTTCTTTGACTCGATTCATTGAAATCGTTACTGCCCGGCTTCCTTTGGTCATAAATGAATGTTTTTATACATAAACATTCCTCGAGAAATCCTTTACACATTGGTGAAAACCACATGAAAAACCATCCAGTTCTTCGCGAGATTACCCGTTACAATCAAGAATCGGGGACTTTGTTTTCTATTGTGTAGAGATGGTCGTAGTTAATGGTGCTTTGAGGGTTGGCACATTGAGACCATATAACCCTGTTCAATATGCATAGCCGATATTTTTTCTTAAGAAAAGAAGGCAACATTTTAAAATCAAAATAGTGCTAGTATCATCATTATGGTGGGTGATTGGAGGGGGTTCTCTAACATCAATTAGCATATTTATATATAGTGAGAAGATGTATTGCACATTACTGTAATTTCCTATAATAACTAAACAGTGGCACTCATTACGTGTGCGGGGCTAAATGACACCGATGCCCAAGCCCCTCAAACAACAACTCATTTTGAGCCTACTTTTTATATAATTTATGCTTCGTCAATCACTGTTTTTTTTTTTTTGCTTCCTAAGTAACAGAAGTTTCCTACTTCCTTTAGCTTTTCACCTGTCAATTTGACGTCCATTTATTTGGGCTGCATTCCATCATTTTTGTCTTACATTTATTGAGTTTCATCATAAATAATATTTCCTCAAGACGGAGTCCATAGCATTTAGAAACTCAATCAGATCCTCTGGGACAGCGTTTCCCAAACTGTGGTACGCTCGTACTGATGCAGTGGTACGCGGTGATGTTACGGAAAATATAAACAAGTAGTTCCGTGAAGAACTATACAGCCTATTTTCATATATCCTACTTATGTTAATTGCCTTTATCTACATACAAAATTTCAGTTTGATTGCTGTAATAGATTCGTAGATATTGAGAACCGACTAAATATTTCGGATGGTCGCCATGTTGGGTTTTAAATATGTAGGTCCTAGAGTTATGTACTGTTACATGAAGATTATTGTGTACGTGTAGCATTCAAACTTCAATCGCATGGTTAGGACACAAGTAACAAGGAGATTTTAAAATTTCTCACAACTGCCATCTTGTGGTTATGGAAACAATTGAAATAAATTAGATGCCAGTGGATTAACATTCGTATAAGGATTTACTGTACCAAGTTTCACTGCACGCGGATGGTTAAATTACGAGAAACGTCCATGTGAATATTTATAATTCGCGTCACCGCCATGTTGGATTTGTGATCACAAGGTTATTTAAAGTCCTATAGGTGAACTTAAGTTCATAGCCCCTATGAACATAAAATAAAACAGTTTGATTGCTATAATAGATTCGTAGATATTCAGAGCCGTTTAAATATTTCGGATGGTCGCCATGTTGGATTGTTAAATGTATAGGCCATAGAGTCGTGTACCATTAAAGGAAAATTATTGCGTAGTTTCATTATTCAAACTTTCACATCGATCGCATGATTACGACACAAGAAATAAAAAACTTAATTTTAAAATTCGCAAAGCCACCATCTTGAGGTTATGTAAACAATTGAACTAAATTAAATACCAGAGCATTACAATGTGTATAAACATTTTCTGTACCAGATTTCATTGTGGTTGGAACATTAAATCGGGAGAAAGGTCTATTTAAAATTTTAAAATTCATTTGGCCGCCATGTTCGTTTTGTAGTTAACCGGTTTTTGAAAGTCTTATACATGAACTTCCAGTAGTGCCCTTTATCTCCGTACAAAATTTCAGGGTGATACCGCTAATAGTTTCAGAGATATAGAATGCCGGTGAAATATTTCGCACATCCGCCATCTTGTAGTTATGTAAACAATTGAACCAAATTAGATGTCGGTGCATTACAATGTGTATAAACATATACTGTACCATGTTTTATTGCGTTTGGTTGGTTAAATCGCGAGAAACGGTTATTTAAAAGCCGCAAATTCGCGTGGCCGCCATGTTTGTTTTGTAGTTACCAGTTTTTCAAAAGTCACATAGGTGAACTTCTAGTAGTTCCCTTTATCACCGTAACATCTTCCAGGGTGATATCGGGAATAGTTTCGGAGATATTGAATGCTGGTGAAATATTTTGCACAGCCGCCATGTTGGATTGGTTTGACGTAACAAAATTTGAAGGGCACGGTCGGGGTCGTCCGGAATAGGGCTATGAACTTACCGAGTTTCATTGAAATCGCTTCAGCCGTTTAGAAGTTATTAGGGGACACACACACAAACTCCTCACTCTCACACACACACACGGACAAAAGGTGATCTCATAAGCCTTTTTTTTTTTATCAAAATTGAAAATAGGCTAAAAATATTAGATACGTTACGAAGAATATACAAATTTAAACATTGATAACTTATGTTGCCGGAGGACTTTCAGGCCAAAGATAAGGAGCAGTTTTATGAAATGAATTGTGATTCAGAACTAAGGCAAACTTTTTCAAAAATGGCTCTTGTGAACTTTTAGGTTGAGAGGCGTACAGATATGCAGACATAGCTGACAAAGCAGTTAGATTTTTACTGCATTTCACTACTTCATACTTGTGTGAGACTGCATTTTCTTCACTTGTTTATCTCAAGAATAAATACCGGAATAGGCTCCTTACAGTGGAAAACAATCTTCGTTTGAGACTCAGCAATCTTAAACCAGACATTCCTAAGTTGGCTTCTAATCTTCAAGCTCACCCTTCACATTGAAGTTGATATTGAACTTTGTTTTTTGTGTTTAATTATTAAGAGTCTTTTATTGATATTATTTGTAGAGTGTCATTTCTGATTGTTTGAATTGAATACTTATTGTAATAAATAATAAAACTGGACACACTTTTTATTATATGAACGTTAACTCTAACAGTCTAACTCTAACAAACACAATTTACAATCCATCTTTTGGTCTGCTACGTAGTGGTGGAGGGGGTTATAGTTATTATATCTCCCAACCATTAGGTGGTACGAGAGGGATTCTCATCTCTTAAAGTGGTACACACACAAAAAAGTTTGGGAAACACCGCTCTGGGGAATCAGCTAGGATGACAAAGTCATATACTGCTTTTACATTCGTATACTCCCTAGCGAGAGTTTGGTATACCCTGGTGTAGAAGGATCTGACCTCTCTGATTCTGCAGACTGGAAGGTTGTATATCTGCGTGTGAAACAGAGCGGAGAGCTAGCCTGTCATTACAGATTTCTATCCATGACCTTTCTCATCCAAGTACTTGTATATTATATTGCATTAACTACCCCGTGCCTGAAGCACATTAATGTTAATCTTCACTACTGCACTATTGCCATCCTGGTCCTCGTGATTGGTATAGGCCTACCTTAAAAATTGACACGGGACAAAATGTTTCTTCGAGGGGTAATTACACTCTCATAAGAAATCTGATCGATATTTTAGGTGATACCAAATGGTTTAGCTAAGTGCTTTAATGCGCAATGGCTTTGGTCCTCTGGGCTATATGTTGTTGTTGATTGATTTAGGAGATTTGCGACATCGTGGCCAAGTAGCCCCGTGTATTTGGGTGTGTGTATGTGTGTATGGGTGGGAAATCCGTCTGATGACCTGTGTTATTGTGATGGCTGTATTAGTGTGGGTATTTGTAATTTGGGGTTAGGATTGGGAAGGGGGCAGCCGTGGCCTTAAGTTAGGAATCATCCCGGCATTTTCCTGGAGTAGAAGTGGGAAACCACAGAAAACCACTTCCAGGATGTCTGAGGTAGTAATCGATCTCGCTTCTTCTCAGTTTTGCCTCACGAGGCTGAGTGTGCCTCAGACCAGAATAAAATTTCTTAGCAGAGCCGGGAATTGAACCCGGGCCACCGTTGTGACAGCCATGATTGCTAGCCACTACGCTACGAAGCGAAATCCGGGCTATATCTAGACCCGGGAGACAAGTGGGTTTGAACACCATATTTTGAGATGGTTTTCTCTAATTTACCATTCTAAACTCCAGGCAAATGCTAGGACGGTACTTTTTATTTTCTATCCAACTCCTCTAATGACGTTGAAATTACAGTAGGAAGACTTCTGAGTGAGAATAAGTTTGGGGGAATAATCTTAGTTAATAAATGTTGCACTCGGAGGGGCATAAATATCGTTTACACTGGATCTGTACCCACTGAAAAAATTGTATGGAAGAAATACCGCTATCAGTTTGGGGAAGTCTAGGAATTCAACATTATAATTGGAGAAAATATCCTCTTGTTTTGTATAATTGACAAACCTGCATTTTCATTCTCAAAACTTAAAGTTATGAATATGATCCTTTTTGGCCAGTACAGGTTTAGAGACGCCAGGTTCTCGATATTTCGTATTGTAGTTCGTTTTCTTACGAACCAAAAATAATTTTACTTGGCTCTCTGGAATAAAGGGGATACATAATCGCCTATCTTACCAATGTTACATTTGTTTAATTCATGTCCCTTTACCTCAAAATCTAATAAAGGTATGATAATGACATTTTTGTCACATTTCAATCAAACCTTACCTGGAGTACTAATGGAGCGTTTTTATATTAGGCTTCAGGGGAGTCAGAATATGTTTTTCTTAACTGTCAAAAAATATAATTACTTTCTTAAAAAAACAGCCAAACCCGAACAGTTTTACTTTAAACAATGAAACTTAATAAGCAAAAATATTTGCCATAATAGCAATTGAAAGCATAAAAAATAATACGGTGAGTAATGCTTTAATGTATACTAACATTTCACGATGTTTATTCAATATTCTAAGGTTTATTGAATAAACACGCTATACTCAACACAATCTTTAGCTTGTTCGTAAATAATGTAAAAGAAGCAATAATGCATGTAGTCCATTGGAAGATAGTAGCGCCAAAACGGACAAATATGCTATTGTAGTAACGCCTAGACGGACATTGTGAAGACTTGAAGAATGATTCTCTTTTAAGTTTCTTTGCCAGCACGACATCTAAGATAATTTCCATTCATCTTATGTTTTTCATCTTTCAACTCATTAAGGATTTATGATCACATGTTTAACATTGAAAGACCTATAAATATTTTGGAGTTTAATATTTCATATTAATACATTAAATATCCCAAAATAGTTGGCACGCGGAACTGAAGGCATAACGACGTAGATGCTAATCTGGTGCTCTGAATCAAGTTATTCGAGGTTAGTAAACACCATTAAACCATAACATGTATCAACAAGGAGGGAGAGGGAATGACATGTGAGGTTTAGGATGGTTTTAAAAATTGTTCTTTCAAGCTCTAACACTATTATAAAATTAAAATTTTGTTTGAACTTCCTAGATTGAGACGCCACCACGTATTGAAATAGTTGGCATGCGGAACAGAAGGCATATAAGAACTGAATGAACATCGAAAGTTAAACTTGATGCTATTAGTAGGGTCCAAGTTTGTACCATTTCCAGGGATATGACTACGTGTGTTATTTCAACTTCATGATACATTACTTTAAAGCTTTACTAGCTTCTTTTTAAGATACTGTTTATGTTCAGAGAACCATACTAACTAATACATTTTTCAGAAGAGGAATTTTTACAATATTTTTCATATAATTTTTTCAGAAGATTAACCATATAATTGCCTAAATTTTCATAGATAATTTTAAGGATTTATAAATGTTTTTCAAAATTATTCTTTTAAGACGTATTGTAAGGATATCCATTTTTAATTTAAGTTTTTCCTTAGAATAAGTTTTTTCTCTCTCAAATGTGCTGAAGAAGAAACCATTGTTGTTTCGAAACATGTACACTTCAAATGATCTATAAATTGTAGACATTTAAGTGTGTTATTATTAGTATTGATTTGGCGTATAATTAACTTCTTAACAATGAAACTTTTCAATTAAAAATTTATCACTGAGACAAATTTATGGTGATAATTTCACAGCTCTGTGATGAATAGTCGCCTAGAAAAAGGAACATACAATTTTAAAAAATGAACTAAGAAAACTGCTCATAAAACTCTCCACACATGATGACTATCTCGTTGTTAGCGCTAGTGAAAATTAAAATTATGCCAATTTCTATTGGTTAAACCAAAATGTATTACACATCATTTTAATGGGCAGACTTCAGAGATTCATAAAACATATATGAACAATATAAAGATATGTTGATTTTGACAATCCCCTTGAAAGCACCAGAAATCAATCCCACAACATTGGGCTCAATAATGGAGCGCCAAACTCATCGCACATCATAACCTGCCCGAGTTCTCCTGCCGTAATGTCGCTATTCTAGTCAGTAATAGTTTAATCCTCGTAACTGTCACTTGTCTAGACCAGACCCCGGATGATATCCCTTTGTTGTCGAGCTAGTTATGTAGATTGGTAGTGTTATAACCGTAACCAAGTGCTGGGTAACTACGTGGATATTGCAGCTATTTCCATCTAAATGTGAGGTTAGGTATGGGCTGGGTCGCTTGGCATTAGATCGCACAGCGCGTGTGTGGAAAGAGAAAACAGTCCAGACTAAAATATTCACATGTTGCAAAAAAATACTTTCACCACTGTGTAGACAATAGCACATCCGATTGTTTGGTTTCCGCGCATGTAACACAACGTGAAAGTGCTGTTGTTATTGTCTGGATCACGATATTTATAGTACCATTAGAGAGGTTTAGCTTCGATGACTTTTCGCACGAATTCTACTCACTCGCGGTCATAATCTCACGCATTCTTTGCTACGCTTTCAATTTCTAACCGTGGCGAAACTAAACATCTTGAGTTTATGTTTTCCTCTAACATTGATCCGCAAGGTTATTTGAATGTTGGCACGAATTCACAGAGGTTACAAAATTGATTGAATTATTTAATATGAGAGTACTTGAGTAACGATCGACCTCAATGCACGTTCATATTACTTAAAGTGCTACAAGACTCGTAATCCTTAAGTACAGTAATTGATTCGAATCAGGGCAATGAAAACTTTCGTGGCCACCCTGACTAGTCTATATATTTTATCAGAGGATTTTCTTTAGAAATTCTTGAAATTTGTTGCCAGACTCACACACACACATATTCTTCTGGCCATAAACTGCCACTCGTCTGCAATGAATCTCACTTCTTCTGTTTGTCAAATTCAAGGTTATTTGGCCGTGTTATAGTGAACTGATGTTCTAAAGCAGGCGTTCTAAACCTGGTGCTCTTTAAATGAAATTTGGTGCTCTGGAACAATAGTGTTGGTTGGTTGGTTGGTTGGTTGGTTCCTCAGTTTAGGGGCTGCGACAGCGCAGTCATGTAACCCCATGTACTTTGGGTGTGTGTAAAATCTGTCTGATAACCGGCGATAATTGTGATTGCTGTATTAGTGTGTGTTATCTGTAATTCAGGTAAGGACTGCAGACGATCAATTTCAAGTAGTTCCTACCAAATGCTACTGCCAACGACACCTAACTGTGAAATTGGCTACTAGTTGCCACCGCAACCGGCACCTGGTGGCTAACTTTGGAACTTAATAGAGCGTTTATCAAATCTAATCTACAAATTTAGCTTCACACAATTTTAGTTAGTGGAAGGTTCTGTTTTACATGCCATAAATCTATGACATGGGCTCGCCGACTATACTTCCCCTCCGAAAAAGGCATACTGAGTGATTTTTAACGCTCTTAAAAGAATCCAACGACTTCGGCCGGGTTTGAATCTGCGATCTTGGGCATGTTACCAACTACGCCACTGAAGCCGCCAAATAAAGAATACTGAGGAAAGCAATCACAGTTATTTTCATGTTTGGATTTAGATTTATAGTGACTCTTATAAGCTAGGTGAATGTGTTCCTATTATGTTTGGACAAATGTGATTAATTCACTCGCTTTCCTTTTTGCTAACTGCTTTTTTCAAACTGCCACGTTTTACTGTTTTGATATATTGCTGCCACTGGAATCTTGCTTCGCAACAACATGTGGTTAAAACCCGTGACAACACCACAAAAGCCCGTTTAACCAGATGTGGAGAAGTTTCAAGTGAAATCCTAAGTCATCTCATATGTATTTTAACTTCAAGTTCCCATCAATTTTAATCTCTATACAGTATAAATTCTTCTTTTTCTGTTAATGAAAGTGACTTAAGATGACGAAAATGGATGCCTTATCCTGTCGTAAGCATTTGCGCTCAAATCTGTGAAGTAACCCAATAGCCCAGAAGAATAACATATGTCAGACTAGCAACACCCCATTAAACCTCAGGCGATCCCAGTGCAATAATAATGTTTATGTTCGACCCTGACTATTATGTGTCAGAAAACTGTATCATAATGAGGCTCATTATAACACTATTTTTCATTATGAAACAGTTTCTCCCACCAATCAGAGCTCAAGAAACGGTTGTGTGACCAATTAGATAAGGATACCTTCGCGCATGCTCTCAAAATCCAACATATCTATATAAATTACCGAAAGTGCACCGTCCATATGTTCGCGTAAATAAACTGGTGAATATGAGACAAGAAATAGCACTGTACCTTAATATCCCCAAATCCAATTTCTACACAGCGCGTTGTTTTGAAACGACTTCGGTGACAGTTTTACTGAATACTGGTGCACAATCTGAACATATGGCATTGAAGCACACAGAGCGCATGCGTCGGTTGGCCAGAGAGCTTGGAAAACAGAGATATACTACCCAGCGCAGCACCCGATCACAACATTCTAGTGACTGAACAGATATTTATGAATATTTATGCTAAAAAATATAATAAAGTTATAATTATCGTCGAACATAAAACGTCGTATACAACTCGCCTATAATGGTAATTAAGACACTCGTATGAAAATTATAAAACTCGCATACGCTCGTTTTATAAACATACTCGTGTCTTAATTATAGCCATTATAGGCTCGTTGCATAATGTACTTTATTGGTTTTACGTCCCTTTTAACTTTGGCTTCGATGGCGTAGTTGGTAGCATGCTGAACTGCTATGCCCAAGATCGTGGGTCGTTGGATTTTTAAGAGAGTTTAAATCCTTCAGTATGCCTTCCTTCGGAGGGGAATTAAAGCCGGCGGGCCCATGTCATAGATTTATGGCAAGTAAAATGACCTCCCGCTGCAATTGGTAGTGTGTAGCAAAATTTGTAGGTTATATTTGGCTAGTTAGGAACACTCTATCCAACGTTCGACACTAGGTGTTAGTGACAGCAGCATCTGATAGACAAAGTTGGAACTACTTGAAATTGAACTTGTTGGGAGATCTTGGGCTTTCAATCAGCTATGGCTATTGGCTGTAATTCATGAATGAAAATCCACAGCCTGCTTCCAGTCTCCGACCGGGTCAGGAATGGAATGAATGAAGCCCCCATCTAGCGGCGAGGATATGGACTGTGCCGGCTGCCGAGGCCTGACGCACTCCTCTGGGGCAATGATTAAATGAATGACAGATGAAATGAAATGACAGTGGAGAGTGTTACTGGAATGAAATTTTGACAGGGAAAACCGGAGTACCCGGAGAAAAACCTGTCTGCCTCCGTTTTGTCCAGCACAGATCTCACATGGAGTGACCGGGATTTGAACCACGGACCCAGCGGTGAGAGGCCGGCGTGCTGCCGCCTAAGCCACGGAGGCTTCGGCTGTAATTCATATATAGTCTAATTAATTTAACTGGCTTTGAGAGACGCTGGGATAATAGAATTTTGTCCAGAAGAGGATCTTTAACGTGCCAGTAAATCAACTGACACGGCTCCCTCCCTTTTTCCCACCCTCAAATACTAACTGGCTGCGCCAGGATTCGATCCTGAAACCTTGGAAACAGCAGGCTGAGCCACGAAGCCATCGACCCCAGTGTGCTCTAAGATGAAGACTAAAGCAAGCATACCACTGAACAACTATTTATTAATCTCATGTAATTTATTTCAGGATTAGAGCATAACCCAGCTCTTTTGGGTACATTCGTGTTGAACGACTGAAAAGCACTTAACTCTTGTTTACTAAGGAAACACTGAAAAAATGGCCTCAAACCCGACAATAAGTTTGGCATGATAAATTGGCCCATTCTTCTTTACAAAGAACCAGCGGCGTAACTACGGGGGGTATTTAAGGAAATTAATCCCCCCCCCCCAGCAGGACCAAATATTTTTAAAGAGAGAAAAATTGATGATTTTTTAAATAAAAAAAAACAATTTTCGGATTGATGCCAAACGACTGGATTATATATTAGACTACCGGTATCTAATTTGAGAACATATTTTATCTTTATTTGTGTAAAATATTTAATGTTAGGCACATTGAGAGGTGCAAATAATGAAAATCCACAGCCTGCTTCCAGTCTCCGACCGGGTCAGGAATGGAATGAATGAAGCCCCCAACTAGCGGCGAGGATATGAACTGTGCCGGCTGCCGAAGCCTGTCGCACTCCTCTGGGGCAATGATGAAATGAATGACAGATGAAATGAAATGATAGTGGAGAGTGTTGCTGGAATGAAATTTTGACAGGGAAAACCGGAGTACCTGGAGAAAAACCTGTCTGCCTCCGTTTTGTCCAGCACAGATCTCACATGGAGTGACCGGGATTTGAACCACGGACCCAGCGGTGAGAGGCCGGCATGCTGCCGCCTAAACCACGGAGGCTCACTGAGAGGTGCAAATAAAACGTATCAAATGCTATCGCGATCAAGTTTGCCTTGATTGTCTTATTTTGCTCCCTGCACAATGCAAAAACAAAAACATGATCAAAACTGAAAGCAAAAACAAAAGCCGTAAACAAATACAAAAACACAAAGCAAAAGGCAAAATTCATAAAGATAAGCAAAAGCAGTAAACAAACACAAAACCAAATACACAAAGCAAAAAGCAAAATTCAAAAACAAAAGCAAAAACAGTATACACAAAACAAAAACACAAAGCAAAAAGCAAAATTCAAAAATAAAAGCAAAAGCAGTAAACAATCACAAAACAAAAAGCAAAAAACACAAAACAAAAAGCAAAATTCAAAAACAAAAGCAAAGGCAGTAAACAAACACAAAACAAAAGAAAAAACACAAAGAAAGAAGCAAAATTCAAAAACAAAAGCAAAAGCAGTAAACAAATACAAAACCAAAAACACAGAACAAAAAATGAAATCCAAAAACAAAAGCAGTAAGTTAGTCTAAACAAACACAAAAACAAAAACGCAAAGCAAAAAACAAATTTCAAAAACAAAAGCAAAAACATTAATTTAATACAAAACCAAAAACACAAAACAAAAAGCAAAAGTCGAAAACAAAAGCAGAAAAAACACAAAACAAAAACCAAAAAAAACACAAAGCAAAAAGCAAACTTCAAAAACAATAGCAAAAACAGTAAACAAACACAAACCCAAAACCAGAAACTCGAAACAAAAAGCAAAAACAGAAAGGAAAAAGCCAAATTTGAAAGCAAAAGCAGAAACGCAATTAGTTCAGATATGACTCCGCTCATCCCCCTCAAGAAGCAAATCCTAGTTACGCTACTGCCAAGAACATCTCTGGGGTAGTCTACATCGAGCCGATTCGGAAACTCGTTCTTGTTCCGCAAAGATGAAAGTGATGAAGTTATGTACGTGCCAAGGAAACGCTGGCATCTGCCCAAACAATACGCACTGTGCATATCGTTTTCACTTACATATGTCGTGCATTTCCCTCGTGTCTCTGCAGCGATGTCCTGCATGCTAATGACCTCAATGTTTTGGTTTAGGTTTCTAAGTTTGTAGACCTGCCCGGAGTACAATGAGCCGTGCCAGTGAAATTGCTGACATAAGGTCATTGCCACTGCCCAGCATAGGTAATGTTGTTAAAACAGTATGTGTCCTGATACCACAATAAGAAATAGGCATTTAGCTGACAGGCGTAACTCAAAGTCATAATGTGAGGTCATGTAGCCCTGTGTATTTGTATGTGTGTGAGTGGAATCTGCTTGATAACCTGTATCATTGTGATGACTGTAGTAGTGTGTGTGTGTTTGAAATTAAAGCTATGATTTGGAAGGGGGCAGCCATGGCCTTAAGTTAGGAACCATCCTGGCAATTTCCTGGAGTAGAAGTGGAGAACCTTCGAAAACCATTTCTAGGACAGCTGAGATGGGAATTGAGCTAATGTCTACTCCATAAGGTTGAGTGTACTCCATTTCAGCCCCTAGACCTCTTGTCAGAACCAGGAATTAAACCCAGTACTTCTCGATACGGCGTCTCAATGCGTATCTCGAGATCACAGGTGGCCCCTGCATTGCGCATGATTCTGGCCCGAGTCCGACCTCGGGAATGACTGAGCATGGTCGTGCGCACCACGTCTGGGATGGGCAGCTGCAGAAATCTAGAGATCGGTCATTTGAATCCAGATACTGACATGTCCATCCTCAGTGTGATTTCTCCTCGTGATAGAGGCTACAACACTCCCTTCAGCCAAATGTGCTACCATTCCGGCAGACAATTTCACGCATGGTATCTCATTTCGAGTCTAGAGACACCTGCCTCGATCTCTTACCCTAATAATAATTACTGTAATTATTACAGTTACGCTAATATTTATTAACTCAAATGTCCAAATTGAAATACCTAGTGTTTACCGACTGAAAAGCAATGCTAATGATAGATTACTTAGGCAACACTGAAAAAGAGGCTTGTATTTTTTCAATTTGCTACTACAGTTACCGCGGAAACACAGGTTATCACACAAATCCAACACTCACCCACGTACGAGGGTCTGAATAATAATAATAATAATAATAATAATAATAAAAAAATAATAATAATAATCGGAGAAATCACATTCAGGAAAAGACGTTTGAAATCTCATAGGGCATATACTCAGAATGAGTGATCAAAGGCTGAGTAAAAGAATTCTAAATCTTACTCTCTGCATAAAAGCTAAGAACGACTGGCTGCTTGAAGTTGAAAAAGACCTTCAGGAAATGGGGCAGATGACCTCGTAGTTTCGCCTCTTAAAACAACAATAACTAACTAACCTTCAGGAAACAAGCACTTGAAGTGATACGGTAGTCAACAGGATTAAATTCAGGGAACTAGTTGACAATTATCAATTTTCAGACCACCCAAACATTGCATCTGAAAGAACTTAGATAGAGGAGCGTAGTAAAAGCCATAGCGAGAAGATGAAGAGATTTTGGGAAGACAAGAAAGCAAGATCAGATAGAAAATTGTGCTCATTCGACGGGCATAGTGATATACAATAGTACATTAAATGCAACAAGCCTATAATGGCAATAATCGCTTCGTTCGTTTTATAATTTCCATACGAGTGTCTTAATTACCATTATAGGCGAGTTGCATACGACTGTTTATGTTCGACGATAATTATAACTATTTTATGTTCGAACATGAAAATGAAAATCCACAGCCTGCTTCCAGTCTCCGACCGGATCAGGAATGGAATGAATGAAGCCCCCATCTAGCGGCGAGGATATGAACTGTGCCGGCTGCCAAGGCCTGACGCACTCCTCTGGAGCAATGATTAAATGAATGACAGATGAAATGAAATGATAGTGGAGAGTGTTGCTGGGATGAAATTTTGACAGGGAAAACCGGAGTACCCGGAGAAAAACTTGTCTGCCTCCGTTTTGTCCAGCACAGATCTCACATGGAGTGACCGGGATTTGAACCACGAACCCAGTGGTGAGAGGCCGGTGTGCTGCCGCCTAAGCCACGGAGGCTTCGAACATAAATATTCATAAATATCTATCGAGATTTCGCCAGTTGTATATACTGAACAGAGCGCATGGGACGCAGAGAGTACCTTGTATTCCACCATGGCCTCCTCGAATACCCCACTATGACACTAGCCACGCAGTGAAATTTAAAATAGGAGGCCGTGGAAGTCAGCGCAGGTTCGATGCTATCCTTACCTAATTGGTTACACAACTTTTTCTTGAGCTCTGATTGGTGGGAGAAACTGTATCATAATGAAAACTTGTACTATACTGAGCCTCATTATAGTAGAGTTTTCTGACATAAAATATTTACATTTCTCCATGGTCAAACATAAAAATAATAACAATAATAATAATCCCATACCAAAAAAAGAAAACGGTCGTTCGGTACATGGACAAACAACCTTTAGTAACTGGGTTCGGCAAAGTAACTCAAGTGTCTAAATTCAAATACCTAGGAAAATGTATCTAACTCTCAGGCCTGAATCGTGATGCAAACGAAGAGAGAATCTTGAAATTGCAAAGAGCCTACAGAATCACATGGAATAGGTAAAATAAGAATTCATCTCACGTATAGCACACTTACGCCATTACAACACGGTGATCAATCCCAAGGCACTATACGCCTATGAAACTCAGGAGGCAGATCACTATTAGACTGACATGACTATGTACATAATAACAATAATAATTTAGAAAACATTGGAATTGATGTTAACCTAAAATCCTGTTTGTTTCAAGTTCTTTGATACGGTGTAAATTGCAAGTTTAATGTAGCCCGCCACATGTGAGACTGATGGTTTTCACTCACAACTTGTAGGAGTGTTTTTTGGTCAATATAAGGTCCAAGTGATCGAAACCCGCACTGGGCAGTTGGTTAGCTACTCCCGTTAAAATGGTGTCGCAATGCTACCTTGTAACACATAGCACCTGCTCCTTCAAGGATCGCACAACTGTTATAATTGCTCCGTGCATGTTTCTCTCTTCTACTCCTTCTCCTACTTGGAATATAACATGAACATCTCTCAAGGCCACTCAATTAGCATGTCTGCTATCCACGACATTCGCAGACATCTAATGGTACATTTGGGCCAAGGGTCGTTAGATCGATTTATTGACAAAACCTGGGTTCGTGGGAGATACCTCGTTGAATGATTTGTATTTTTCATCTCGACAAATTTCATCACCTGATTGTACAACTCGAGATGTAGTGGTTAGCATTGTTGACTGTCATCCTGAAGGCCCGTGATTCGAATCCCGGCTCTGCTAAGAAATTTGATTCTAGAGGCCTAGAACAGAGCTCACGTAGTCAAGCAAGGCAGAACTGAGAATTGATGGGTTCGATTCCTACCTCAGCCATCCTAGGCATGTTTTTCCATGGTCTTCCACTACAGTCCAGGTGAATGACTCAAAAGACACTTTGAATAAACCAGCCAAATTTTATGAGTGGTTTGTTACAAAACACACGGTTCATTGTAAACCTTTCGAGAATTTTTGCTTCTTTATTTTTTTTTGCAAACTCACCATTTAGAGAATCAATTTTAATAGAAAAGTAATTAAGAATTTTGAAAATCATGTTAAATTTGTTCAGATTTTTTAATAACTCTAATATTTAGGAAATTGAGTTGGTACTACTTGAAAACGTTTTGGGTGACAGCTGATTTAAAAGTTAATTGAGATTTTTATTCTGTCTTGATTATTGAAAATGGGAATAAATTAGTTTGCTTTTCGCAATTTTTGAACTACTGTAACTCCTCGAAATGATTACAGGTAAATCTGTTAATGTTCATTGTTATTCAAGGCAGTTTTGGAGAAATAAATAAAAACATCCAACAACAAAAATCATATAAACAACTGATTAGTGGTTTTGCATTAGCACGACGCAAAAGTTTGTTTATATAATTTATTTTTGAAGCGTCCATGATTTTTGGCATGTAAATGTATTGATGTTTCGGCAAGCATGTGTTTTGGCTGACGAAGTCTAGGTTTGCCTGTCGAAACATGTCCCATTAGTAGGGTTTGTTTTACGAATCATTTAGTGGTAACCATCCTGGAATATTGCATGTTGGTATTTATTTGTGAATATATTTACCAATTTTGGAGAAAAGTAGGATTTTTATTTTATAAATAGACAAATATTTTCCTGGTGAGACCTCATCAGAGAGTTGGAAACTGAGCAAAGAAACGCTGTAGCAGGTTAACGAAAGACCACTAGTCATTCCAGTTCGTTGATTCAAATGCTAAGCAAGATAATATTTATTTCAGTAGCCTACCTAGTTAAGAATAAGACTGGTCCACCTTTTGACCAGTCTGTACTCCCTAGGGGCCCACCAAATTACAATGAAGCGATCAAGGCATGGTGAACACGTGTTAATACTCTGTAATTGATAGTGGCCATGGCTATGATTATGGCTAATTAGCTCACAACTTGATAATTTCTAACCAGACTTTACGCAATGCTCGTGGCTGGCCTTGTTAGTGAGAAATACCATACCATACTCACCTTTCATCTCCCAGCACTTCCGCATTGCCAAGCCCAATTAAAAAGTTTTATTACTTCAAAACATTAGATTCTAGGAAAATATTTTGTAATTCGCCACTGGCAGTTTAATGCAGGTTCTACTATGAATGCTTTTAAATATTCGTAATAAATTAATTACGACATTCATTGCATGTTCGTTAGTCTAAGTCCAATTTACGGAAGACTTAAGGGCCATGCAAGACATTGGTGTGAGGTTCTTTTCATTCTTTATAATGATGGTACCCAGTTGTGTGCCGAGCACGTTAAGCTATACTTCTACTGTTATTGGTTCTGATATCCGAGGCTCTGATAGCAACTATCCTGTGTATCTTAACATGTTTTTGGGCTGGGGTCTATCTGGACACAATTAGGGGCATATGACCTCGTAGTTCCGCCCCTTAAAACAACAATAACTAACTATCTAACTAACTATCTGGACACATTTGTGGCATGTAGTAACCATGACAACAAGTGCAAGTGTAATTATATCTCACTCGTTGAAGCCTGTCAAGCAACAAATTTCCGATATGTAGTTACCATGCCAAAAAGCGCAGTTAGATCCCGCCCATTGAAGCGTGTTCAGCAACAGATTTCGGCACGTAGTTACCATGGTAGCAAGCGCAGTTAGATCCCGCTCATTGAAGCATGTACAGCAACAGATTTTCGGCACGTAGTTACCATGGTAGCAAGCGCAGTTAGATCCCGCTCATTGACGTGTGTTCTGCAACAAATTTCCAATCAGTAGTTACCATGGCAACAAGGGCAAGCGCAGTTATATAACATGCGTAGTGGTTAGCGTTCTTAGCTGTCGACGCGCAGGCCCGATTTCTATTCCTTGCTCTGCCAAGATGCTTTATTCTGGTCTGAGGGCTGGAATGGGGTACATTCAGCCTCCTGAGGGAAAACGGAGAAGAGGCAGGTTCGATTCCTACCTCAGTCATCCTGGAAGTATTTTTTCGTGGTTTCCCCACTTCAACTCCGGTAAATGCTGGGATGGTACCTAACTTAGAGCCACGGCCGCTTCCTACCCGAATCCTACCTCAATTACAAGTACACTCACTAGTACAGACATCACAGTGACACAGAGCATCAGAAAAATTGTACACGCACCCAAGTACGCGGGGCTACATGACCACGATGTCGCCAAGCCCTTGAAGAATCAACAACAAAACGGTTAGAAATCGCTCAATGAAGCGTGTTCAGCAACAAATTTCCGACACGTACAGTAGTTACCATGGCAACAAGTGCAGACGCACTTAACGTTGTCACTAGTTGAAGTGTGCGCGATACTTAATATGAATAGCGAATAAAACACGTCCGTAATTATATATTTTGATTGTGCAACACTTATACTCCGGGTAAATGCCGGGATGGTACCTAACTTAACATAACTTGTCTTTTTAGCCTATTTTCATCATATGAAATACAGGCTTATGAGATCACCTTTTGCCCGTGTGTGTGATCTGTGTGTATGTCCCCCCTAAACATTCTAAACGACTAGTGCGATTTCAATAAAACTTGGAAAATATATACTACTAACTCGTCCGGCCGCGTCCGTGCTTTTCAAATTTCAATAGGTTTTACTAATCCAAAATGGCGGCCGCGTGAAATATTTCACAGGCATTCTATATATATCCAAAAATGTTACTGATAACACCCTAAAATTTTGTATGATGATAGAGTATACTAATATGAGTTCATCTATGTGACTTTCAGAAACTTGTTAGGTTCAAAATCAACATGGCGACCAAGCAAATTTAAAATATTTAAATGGAGTTTTGTCGTGATTTCATCATTCGAGCGCAGTGACACTCGGTACGGTAAATGTTTATGCAGAATTTAATATATCGTAATCTAATTTAATTCAATTGTTTTCATAAGCTCAAGATGGTGGCTGTGGGAAATTTGTAAATAAAGTTAATTTCATTTTTAAAAATTCTAATCATGTGATTCAAATGAGCATTTGTGTGATGAGCCAACAAAATAATTGTCATGTACAGGTACATAACACTATGGTCTATATATAGAACAATCCAACATGGCGCTTCTTCTTCTTCTTCTTCTTCTTCTTTCGTTTCACCCTATTTGGGGTACGTTGAATCAATCATTTCCCTGTACGCTGTTCTTTCTGTAGAGCCCAGTACTTCTTCAGTCTTTCCGATCTTCTTTTCCTCTCTTCTTCCGAGATAATGGGTTTGGATTTTTGTGTAGATCTGTCTTGGAACCTTATATCTTCGTCTTTTGTAATTAATTTGGCTGTTCGATCGAGTAATGACGTTTCTGGCATTTTCAATTCTACTAGGTCTTTTTACATTTCTTTAAACCAGTTGGGTTTTGTTTTACGATTACAGAAAAAAGTCAAAGATTTGTTTCGTTAATCTATTAGAATCCATTCTCAGAAGATGACCGTAAAACTTACCCTCCTTTTTGGCATGGTATCTGAGAGTTTTTCAATTTTCTGGTAGAGAGTTTCATTCCTAATGTAGGCTATATAATCTTGTTATCTTGAAATTTTGGTCCTATAATTTTTCTTAAAATTTTCCTTTCCTTCAGCTCTAAGTTTTTCTATTTGGCCCTTAAAATGTATAGTTAGTGTTTCTGCTGCGTACAGTGTTTCTGGCTTAATCACTGTCTTGTAATATAGGCGGGATGGTTTTTAATAGAGAAGGCTAATATGATATATTAAAATAGGCTATATAGTTTTTCACCCAACAACTTGTTTCTCGAGTATTTTAGACTCACGGTTGTTAAATGCTGTTATTTTAAGTTTACGCACGTCGAAGCACGCGGGGATGATGACTATAATATCCCAGGCTAGTAAATGGCTAGCAAATTGCTATAAAATAAAATGTTATATTTAAACCTGATGTTACGAGTATGGCAGATATTGCCGTTAGTCTTCTTGCGTCACAACAGACAAGCCTCAGATACTGTCAACTCTAAGAAAGATCAATCTGTGAAGTATGTCATGTTACTGTATGAACCATTACTCTTGCATAACTGTCTCCTGTCATTGCAAATTTTGTGTTTCTTATTTTCTCTTCTCAATGAACTTGAACAATAGAAGTCAGCAGCAAAACAGAACGCATAAAGACAGAGGAGTGAATAATAATTATAAGGCATTTATCTTCGAGCAAGGTACGGTTATATTTAACATCAAAAGCATTTAAGACAAAGCGGAGAAATGCATACAGTTATTTAGTTTTAAGGGGCGGAACTGCGAGGTTATCTGCCCCTGAAATTCATATACGTAATGTTGTTGATTCATTTATGGGCTTTGCAACATCGCGGCCATGTAGCCCCGTGTACTTGGTGATATAATAATGTTATTGGTTTTACGTCCCATTTAACAACTGTGGAATTTACAGACGCCGGAGTGCCGGAATTTTGCCCCAAAGGGGATCTTTAACACGCTAGTAAATCTACTGACACATCTCCTTCGCATTTGCGTACCCTCAAATGCCATCTGTTTGCATTATGATTGAATCCTTCAACCTTAAGAACAGCAGGCGAGGAAGTTACCGCTGAGTCACGCAGCCAGACGTTGTGTGTGTGTTATTTTGATGGCTGTATTCGTGTGTGTAGTTGTAATTTCGATGATGATTGGGAAGGAGGTTGGCGAGGACTTAGTTTAGGAAACATCCCTGAATTCGCCCCTCGAGTCGAAGTGGGAAACCATGGAAATCCACTTCCAGTATAGCTGAGGTGGGAATCGAACCCGCCTTTTTTCAGTTCTGCTTCACGAGGTTGAGTGAACCCCGTTCCAGCTCTGGCAGAAGTGTGTCACGTCCAGCCCACATAACACTATAGTTGGGTCAGTGATCTATAGTACACATGGAACGCTCACAAGTAACCGATTGTGCATTCCAAAGAAACAGAATTTCCCGTAACAGTGACGAATTGCACTTTGATTTCATAAATATCAGCAATTTGTAAAAGAAATGCGTTCATACAAATTTTAAACAAAAAGCCCGCATAACAGTAAAGCCGTGCACATGCGAGTTTTCTCGCACGGGTTCCCTAATATACTCACGCTTGGTCGGCTTCGGTGGCGTAGTTGGTAGCATGCTGAGCTTCTATGCCCAAGGTCGCGGGTTCAAACCCGGCCGAAGTCGTCGGATCTTTTAAGAACGTTAAATATCCCTCAGTATGCCTTCCTTCGGAGGGGAAGTAAAGCAGGTGGGCCCATGTCATAGATTTATGGCATGTAAAAGAACCTTTCACTAGCTAAACTTGTGAGAAGCAAAATTCGTAGGTTAGGTTTGATTAATGCTCTCAAGTTCCAACGTTCGTCACCAGGCACTGCTTGCAATGGCATCTAGTAGTGGCCAAGTTCACAGCTAGGTGTCGTGGATGGTAGCGAAAGTAGGAACTACTTGAAATTATTTTCTGCAGTTCTTACTTGAGTTTATTTATTTATTTATTTATTTATTTATCGTATGGCTTTTAGTGCCGGGAGTGTCCGAGGACATGTTCGGCGCGCCTTAGTCTGTAGCTGCTTCCAGCGGACACCCTAAAGGGTGAGCTACAAGTTCCATTCCATTTCAAGTAGTTCCAACTTTCGCCACCAGATATCAATGATACCTAGTGGCGAACGTTGGAACTTTGATAGAGCGTTCTGACGAAATTTAACCTAACAAATTTTGCTTTACACAAGTTAAGTCTGTGAAATGATCTTTTACATGCCATAAATCTATGACATGGGACCGCCGGCTTTACTTCCCCTCCGAAGGAAGGCATACTGAACGATTTTTAACGCTCTTAAAAAATCCGACGACTTCGGCCGAGTTTGAACCCGCTATCTTGGGCATAGCAGTTCAGCATGCTACCGACTACGCCACCGAAACCTCTGCTTGAGTTAAAAACAGATAACACACACTAATACACCCATCACAATTAAGACCGGTTATCAGACAGATTCTACACACACCCAAAGTACACGGGGCTACATGACCGCGCTGTCGCAGCACCTAAACTAAAGAACCAACCCAACCGTACTCACGCTCGTGTTTTCATCAATAAACACTGTAAGCTACCTCTCATGAATAATTGAAAGTATTATTAGCTAAACTGATATAATGTATTATTACAGTTATAGAGTTTGACCTTGTAATTAGGAACTACAGTAGTAGCTAAAAGCAATCTAATTATAGTCCAGCTAGAAAATACAATTACGCGTGTGTATGCTTTCTGGGCGTTTTATATTAAGGGGAGTGCATGTGAATATTCTGTTTGCCGCCTGGAGGTGTAATAGCACCCGATAAACCAATATCTGATGCACGGCTGATCTAATTTGTGGGTGCAATAGGGGACTGCACGATAGCTGCAAACAGAGATTATAATTGGCAATAAGCCATCATTGGCCAAGCTTTGTGTATCTCTGTTCGGAAAGCGGATGCTACAATGTGGCATATTTGTTGAAAAATTAACTAAAGATATTGGAGACAAAAGAATATTTTAAAAATGTATATCCTCACCTTGTAGACATGTTTTAATTGTTGTTGTTGATGGTTTTAGAAGCTTTGTGACGTCATGGTTATGTAGCCCCGTGTACAATCCGTCTGGTAACCTGAGGCACTGTGATGCATGTACTAGTAAGTGTATTTGTAATTGATTGGCCCGAAGTTAGGCACCATTCCGCCATTTTCCTGGAATAGAAGGGGAAACCACAGAAGACCACTCCCAGAATGGCTGAGGTAGTAATCGAACACACCTCTACTCATTTTTGCCTCACGAGGTTGAGTGTACCCCATTCCAGCCCTCAGACCAGAATTACATTTCTTGGTAGAGCTGTAAATTGAACCCGGGCCTCCACGGTGACAGCCAAGAATGCTAGCCACTACGCAACAAGGCATGTTTTAATTTAAACTGTCTGTGTGCGTTCGCCGTTTACAGGTTCTTGAGGAGCAAAATATAACTGGCAAAATAGTTGAGCTGTTTTTACTTATTTAAGGGGCTTGACATCATGGTCATATAGCCCCGTGTATTTGGGTGTGTGTATATGGAATTTATATGATAACCTGTGTTATTGAGATGGCTGTACTAGATACAGCCTATTTATAATTCCAGGCTCTACCACGAAATGGTCTGAGAACCTTGTGAGGATAGCTTAAAAGTAGTGGGTTTGTCCCCTCTCTCTAATTATCCTAGAAATGAACCACTTCATGGTGTAGTAGCTAGTATACTTTTGACTGTCAACCTCTTAGGACCGGCTCTGCTTAGAAGCTTGATTCTTGTCTGGAGGTTGAACGGTATCTACGCAGCCTCGTGAAGCAAAATGAGAAGAAGCAGGTTCGATACCCCCCTCAGTGTTCCTTAGTTTCCGTAGATTCTCTCTTCTACCCCCAGGCAAATGTTCCCAATTCATTGCGACCAGCAATAGCAATAACACAGGTTTTCAAACAATAATCGTGCACACATCGAAGTTCATGGAAATGATTACTGCGATTTTCCAAACCCTTACGCCTACTTGAAGGACAGCAGCAACTTCTTATTAAGGAATCATTTTTGTTGTGGAGTCAAAAGGGAAAACTTAAGAAAATTATTTCAATGACGGCAGATGGTAGGATTCCTTTCCACTCATCTAAGTCTTAATTTAGCCTGGCCCCACGGCCATGTGTGTTAACCTACTGAGCTAGCTCGGTCAGTAAAGAATGCACAGTAAATACATTACTGATGAACGTTACCATGACAACACTATATCACGGAGAATCTGGCAATGTGTAATCTCAACCTGACTGAGAAATGGTCTAATGAATGGAGACAATTCGCCCCAGCAGAGTCTTTGGAAATGCCATGCATCACACAGAAGGTACCTGGCTTTGAACAAACTCGGACCGGATCCGAACTAACCATGGTGTGTGTGCAGATCTGCTATGCAAATGGAGGAAAAAGTCATCATCTTGTTGCGACTGTGGTGCTGAGAGGCAAACTGTGAAGCACATCACCCAAGAATGCCCACTGAGCCGTTTCGATGGAGATAGAAGAGAATTTTTCCTGGGGACGCCACAAGCAATTAACTATGTAGCCTAAATAGTGTAAATATAAATTTGTGACTCATGTATACGCCATACGATAAATAAATAAATCACGAGGTGACATTCTGCTTTCATTCTGTCTCTGTAAGAGATAATATTTGCATAAAGGAATAGCATACTGTTAAATAGATAGACGCCAGTGTCGAGACTTTCCGTACGAACCGTGTCACCACCTGTATAAATAAGACCCTAAAAGATGGAATGGATTCTGTCCACAAAACAGACGAGAAGACTTAAATAGATGATTGAGGCAATGAGGATAATAGACGCAAGATCGCTGAGGACAACCAGGGCAACCGTTTTGAACGGGATTTGCCAGATGCCTTTCCTCACGCCACGTAATTTCATCTTGCAATCATAAGGGATCGAACCTCTGTCATCGGGGAGAAAGGCAAGGAACTACATCATTGCTCAAACACATCCTCTTCTCGGTTATAAATAAATAAAAAATGATTATATAAATAAATAAAGCAATCATAAATAAATAAATAAATTTGAAACATAAAATAACTAATTAACCAAATAAATAAATGAAGTAATAAATACATTAATTAAAAAAACTATATAACTCTTAAACTGCGGAAATTGAAAAACAAGAACGAAAATATCTGTGGAGTATATGGTCCCACGAGAGAAAATGGAATGTGAATTAAGAGGAGAACAGCAGACCTCCATTCCTTAAGTGACAAGTTCACTGATGTCGTACGCAAGAGTCGTCTGAAATTCTATGGCCATATCTATAGAATGGACAGCGACAGACTAACCAAAAGATTATTTAAAGTCATCAACTCAATGATGGTCAAAATAAACTGGCTAGAAGAAACTAAGGCGGACCTCCAAGAAAACAAGTAGTTCCGTGAAGAACTATACAGCCTATTTTCATATATCCTACTTATGTTAACTGCCACAATCAACATACAAAATTTCAGTTTAATTGCTGTAACAGATTCGTAGATATTGAGAACCGTCTAAATATTTCAGATGGTCGCCAGGTTGGATTTTTATTTTTGTGCTATTACAATAAGATTATTGTGTACGTGTGGTATTCAAACTTCAATCGCATGATTAGACAACAAGAAGTAAAAACGAGATTTTAAAATTACGCACAGCAGCCATCTTGTGATAATGCAAACCATTGAAATAAATTAGATGCCAGTGGATCAACATTTGTATAAGCATTTAACGTGCAACGTTTCACGGCACTCGGATAGTTAATTCGCGAGAAACGTCCATTTAAATATTTATACTTCGCGTCGCCGCCATGTTGGATTTGTGTTCACCAGGTTCCTGAAAGTCCTATAGGTGAACATATGTTCATAGTCTCTATGAACATAAAAAATTCAGTTTGGTTGCTGTAAAAGATTCATAGATATTGAGAACCGTCTAAATATTTCGGGAGCTCACCATTTAGGAGTGTTATGTGTATAGGCCATAGAGTTATGTACCATTCAAGGACAATTATTGCCTAGGTTCATTATTCAAACTTTCAGTTCGATCGCATGATTACGACACAAGAAATTAAAACTTAATTTTAAAATTTCGCACAGCCGCCATCTTTTGGTTATGTAACCAATTGAATTAAATTAGATGGCAGTGCATTACAATCTGAAAAATCATTTACTGTACCACATTTCACTGCGCTCAGAGAGTTAAATCACGAGAAAAGTCTATTAAAATATTTTAAATTCGCTTGGTCGCCATGTTCGTTTCGTACTTTACAGGTTTATGAAATATGCATAGGTATACCTGTATCAGTACCCTTTATCACCGTACAAAATTTCAGGGTGATATCTGTAATAGTTTCGGAGATATAGAATGTCAGTGAAATATTTCGCACATCCGCCATTTTGAGGTTATGTAAACAATTGAACTAAATTAGACTCCAGTGCATTACAATGTGTATGAACATTTGCTGTACCAAGTTTCATTACATTTAGATAGTTAAATCGCGAGAAAAGTCTATTTAAATGTCTCAACTTCGCTTGGCCGCCATGTTGGTTTTGTAGTCACCAGGTTTTTGAAAGTCTCATAGGTGAACTTCTAGTAGTGCCCTTTATCACCGTACACAATTTCAGGGCGATATCGGTAATAGTTTCGGAGATATTGAATGCTAGTGAAATATTTCGCACAGCCGCCATGTTGGATTGGAGAGACGTAACAAAATTTGAAGGGCACGGTCGAGGTCGCCGGGAATAGTGCTATGAACTTCCCGAGTTTCATTGAAATCGCTCCAGCCGTTTCGATTTTATTAGGGGGGGGACACACGAATCACACACACACGCACACACACACACACACACGCACACACACACGGACAAAAGGTGATCTCATAAGCCTATTTTTTTTCAAAATTGAAAATAGGCTAAAAATATCACAGGCGACATCATTGAAATTCATGGAGCCTTTAGTACAATAGTACGCAAACACAAATTCCAGGAGAAACCTAAAAAGAAAACTGGTAGGAAGTGGTTCAAAGAACGCAACATGTAACACAGTGCTATTTTTGAAGAGATTTTTTGGTGAATAAGAAGGTGAAAATCATAAGTTCAAACGCGCTCTTTGAATGGGCATAACGAAGATCAAGAAAGAAATACTAACTAGCGCCCCATGTGTACAGACTACCCGCCGGGCCCTAGTGCTATGCGGGCTGTGCGCGACACAGTTCTGCCAGGGGCTGTCGTCTTATTTATTTGTTTAAAAGCACTTTATAAACAAATACATATATTTCCGTTGCCTTATCAAGAAATGCAAGATTTTTCCTTCACTATAGAGACGATTTGGAAAATTTTGGCACAAACCAAACCTTCTAACTCCCTCTGGTTTAGGAGCTTGAGTTTTGTGAAACATACACTTTAGCGTATTATACCTAGGTATAATAAGATTATGTAATAAGATACTATGCTACAGTGCCAGTAACAATTTGTCTTCAGTGAAGAGTTCTGTAGTTGGCTGGATAATTGTTATTTAATGTTTACTTCCGGTTAGACGTAATTCCATCCCTCCAGGAAGACTGTGTAGACATAACTTATAGGAACACATCTCATTCCGATGATGGCTCTGAGATCTTGCTATGATCCCGAAGGCATACAGTACATCTACTATTAGTAAGACCAACGAAAGTGAAAGATGCATTGGGCAATAACTGAGTTCGTGAGGAAGGCTTTTACTAACAGATGTCCCATTAATGGCCTGTGTTTTCGTACACTGTTATTATAACTCTGACCTTATGTGAAACTTTCTAGACTTTTGGACATGTTTGCCTTGGCAATTGTCATTATTTCGTGGATAACAACTACTTATGTGGTATTTACATGAGTATTGGAGATGAACTGGTCATCCTTCTTTACTATTGTTATCGTTGACGTGGATATGTAGTCATCGATATGTCTGGCCGGGGGATAGCTCTGTGTGTCATGCATGTCTCTCTTGTGAATGCAGTAACGTTTCTGCTTCATTTAGCCGCTATTTGGTCAACTTTACCATTAGCCACATATTCTCTGGAGTGTGTGTAATCTGTCTGATATTATATGCTATTGCGTTGGCTGTTCTATTGTGTTTTCTTGTAATTGGGATGGTGGATTTTGGCCTCAAGTTCAAAAAGTGAAAGACACTATATTATGTGCCCCTCAATCCTGCGATGTTAAGCCAAGAAATCTCCTTTATTTTAGGTGGAATCCAAACCACAGAACTTCACATTTTAACTAAAACATCTCTGATGAATTAGTCTGGAATTGAACCTGGTCCACTTTGGTAGGAGACAAGCACGTTCTTGGACTTAAGTTAGGTATGATCCCTACATTAGCCTAGATTTGCGGTGGCATAGCTACTTTCTATAGTCGAGACTAGGTTTCAAACCACCCCTCCACTCTTCTTAGCCGTCCTGAGCGTTTCTTTTAATTGACATTAAAATACTCCATGTCCACCTTGAGGCGTAGTGACTACCATTCTTCGCTGACACCGCGGAAATCCAAATTCATCTCCCGGCTATGGCAAGAAATTCAATTCTGGTCTGAGGGCAAAAGCGGGGTTCATTGAGTCTTGTGAGGAAGAACTAAGAAGAGACCTCAGACATCATAGAAGTGGTTTTCCTTGCCTTCTATACTCTAGGCGAATTCCGTGATCGGACCTAAAGCATGGCCACGGTCGCCTTTTTTCCAAATCATAGGCCCCAATTACAAAAACATAAAAAATAAATCCACACAAGCACAGTTGGTTGGTTGGTACCTCAGTTTAGGGGCTGCAACAACGCGGTCATGTAGCCCCGTGTACTTTGGGTGTGTGTAGAATCTGTCTGATAACCGGTGTTAATTGTGATGGCTGTACAGTATTATTGTGTTTTATCTGTAATTCAGGTAAGGATTGCAGACGATCAATTTCAAGTAGTTCCTACTTTTGCTACCAAATGCAACCGTCAACGACACCTAGCTGTGAACTTGGCTACTAGATGCCATCTCAACCGGCACCTGGCTGAGAACGTTGGAACTTAATAGAGCGTTAATCAAATTTAGATTCACACAATTGTAGTTAGTGGAAGGTTTTTTACATGCCATAAATCTATGATAAGGGCCCACCAGCTTTACTTCCCCTCCGAAGGAAAGCAAACTGAGGGATTTTTAACGCTCTTAAACAATCCGACGACTTCGGCCGGGTTTGAACCCGCGATCTTAGGCATATAAGCTCAGCATGCTACCAACTACGCCACCGAAGCCGCCCACTAGCACAGTCATCAGTCACAATAAAGAAAATCAACATAAACACTGGGTACAAGAGCATGATGCCTTAAAGACCCTATATCAACAACAACAGTAATATAATACACCACGAGAGAACAAGGAATCGAACACCAATGACTGCATCGCCCGACAAACTGCATCTGATTACAAAGCTGTAATTCGATGGTTTAATCAGCTTAAGGAAGCAGGGACTGTAGAGCAAAATCTAGGCCAGGCCGACCACCAACATCAGTATTGAACGCACGCTTTCCCAATGGCTGGATTGGTACGTGCAATCATTTCAGAAGTAACTGTCAAGATGGCGGCAGAAATTCGCTCCCGCAGGTGCTCCAAATCCCGATTTTTTTCTTCATACACAATGTTTTTAATGTACCCCCAGAAAAAAAATCCAAAGGAGTGAGGTCGGGACTTAATTGGCGCGCGGGCCCCCGGCCGACCTTGGCTACTGCGCATCTAGTGTGCGCATAGCATGGTCACGTCCCCTCCAAAACAAAACTTACTTTAACCAGCTGGCGTTCAGTGAAATAATTACACGATAAACATAAAGGGTTTCAGTGCTATAATTTTTTTAAATGTTGGCATTATTTCTCGATGGCCCTGTATTGTGCTGAGTTACTATGCTCACCGCTTGGCTATGATGGCCATATAAGTTAAGAGTTAGAAGGTACGGACATTTAACATTATTTGATTCAATTAAAATTATTGAATTTATGTCTTTGATTGGTTTTGGTTTAACTCCCCCGCTCCAGACGTAATCGAATCGAATGTATCTTTCTCAGTTGGAAAAGACCCACATTGGTCCAGAAACCACATTGTGTGCACAGTACTGGTCCGTCTTTCTTCACTTCTGTCTGCAGTGTAGACCATGATAATAAATAATGTTAGCCTATTGGTTTTACGTCCTTTTTAACTACCGTGGCTTTTAGAGACACCGGGGTGCCAGAAGTTTGTCCCGAAGGGGATCTTTAACGTGCCAGTAAATCTACTGACACGGCTCCCTCGCATTTGCACTCTCTCAAATTCCAGCTGACTGCACCAGGATTTGATCCTGCAACCTTGGGTTCAACAGGCGAGAACGTTACCACTGAGCCACGCAGCCAGTCTGTAGACCATGAGCTATGATTAGTATTCTACTAGTCTACAGATTTCTCGGAGTACAAATCCGGGTTTGATTTTAAGGAACTGCAAACGACTCTTCTTGCGATGCATTGTATTCACTGGTATCTTTCTCGAGTTATATTTTGAAAAACAAGTAGCCTAAGGAAGGACGAAAGAAAGAAAGATTGTTGTTAATAGATTCGTATTAGGGTGTGTTTTGAAATTGTCTAATAACCTGTGTTTTTGTGCAGACTTCAGTAATGTATGTAGCTATTTTACTAGAGTCGGGATTGAGGTAAGAGCCCCTAGACTTTTAATACTGTAAGGTACTTTCCCGGCATTTGTCTAGAGTGAATGTGGAAAAACAAAGGGAAAACTATACTCAGGATAGTCAGTATCATCGCCGGGATACGAACCTCCTATGTTCAGAAACCTCTTATGAACCATTATTATGGCAGAACAGCATCGCACTAATTCTTAAATCAGAATGTCCTAGTTTGTGAGTATGACACTGTTTATGTTTAGTTTACAGTATACGGTAAGGTTTCTTAGATATCCGTTACTCTTTAATTCCAACCACTTCTTGCGAACGACAACACGGGATTGAGAGAACTTGCACAGCTGCTTTCATTTCCGTGAAATCAAATCCGGTTCTTCAACCTTAGCAAGGATAAGGCTATTGAAATCTGAGCTGAACACTCCAGCAAAGAATGTTCCAACAATGATTTATTTGCTACTAAACGTACTTTCTGTTACATTAATAGAATTTTAGGTCAAGTTCACAGCTTTCAATGAAGGAATGAATGAATGAATGAATGCCGACAAAGCTATTGTAACCAGCACTCTCCTCGCAGTTCATTTTTGTGCATATCACCGTGGAAGCCCGGGATCGATTCCCGGCTCTGCCAATTCTGGTTTGAGGGCTGAGATGGTGTACACTCAGCCTCGTGAGGCAACACTGAGAATAGGTAGGTTCGATTACCATCTGAGCCATCCGGGAAGTGGTTTTCCGTTGTTTCCCACTTCTACTCCAGATGAATTCCGGGATGGTTTCTAACTTAACGCCACGGCCGTAGATGTCGATTGGGAAGGAGGCGGCCGTGGCCTTAAGTTAGGTACCATCGCGACATTTGCCTGGAGTAGAAGTGGGGAAACCACGGAAACCCACTTCCCGGATGGCTGAGTTGGGAATCGAACAATCCTATTCTCAGTTTTACCTGACAAGGCTGAGTGTACCCCGTTCCAGCCCTCAAACTAGAATTAAATTTAACCTAGATGTTAGGCCCCTTAAAACAACAATTATCATCATCATCATCAGAATTAAATTTCTTGGCAGAGCTGTGAATCGAACTTGGGCCACCGCGGTGACAGCCAATAATGCTAGCCACAACGCAATGAGGTGGACACGAAATATAAGAATCACATTTCGTTTCACTTTCAATAAAGAATTGAATGTTAATATTGACCGTGATCATTGCATAGCTGATAGAAGCGGGTGTTTTATCGTTCAGATGGTAAGTTCTTAATACTGGTGCAATTAGTGTCTATTCCAGCTAGGTAGATCGAGTGAACAAATGGTATTGTTGATTCATTTTTGGGGCATTGTGATATCGTAGTCCTGTAGCTCCGTGTATTTGGGTGTGTGACATTTATCTGTTAACCTGTATTCTTCTTCTTCTTCTTCTTCCTCCTCATCCTTTTCTTCTTCTTCTTCTTCTTCTTCTTCTTCTTCTAACGTTTGGGCCTATTGTGGATCACGCTTGCTCAACTGTTAGGTTTTGAGTTTTGCTCAGTGCTGACGCATGTTTTCCCGGTGTATTTCTTTTCCTTCCTCCAACCGGGAGGTGCCTATTTTTGTAGAGGTTTATTCTGAAAACCACGGTCTTCCTTAAGAATATGTCTCACAGTTTGTCAGTCTTGTACGTCTGTTTGTTTCAGTTCTTTGATATTGTTCTCAGCTTCAGTCAGCCAAGTGGTACGCACCTTCTTGTTTCGCCAGAAGGTGAACAGGCGGTTGGTCAGTCTGTTCGGAGGAAATCTTGCCACATGAACATAAGAAGCTATCCTTCTTTCCCTGGCACATTCTGAAAGCATCTGTATTTTTACGTAGAGTTCTGAGTTGTGTTGCCTCCGATATTCCCCATCTTCTACATAGTACTGGTCCAAGATCTTTCTTAGAATTCTTATTTCCCCGACCTCCAATTTATCCATCTAGCCTCTATTATTCATTGATAGACACTCCATAGCATACAGGGCTCCCGGTCGGATTCATTCATTCATTTATTTGCAATTGGCCGTGTGTCCCCCGGTGGCAAATTGGGTTAACATAACAAATAAACAATTATACATAACATTCAATAACAATTAAACTGGAGTATTTACACAAATCGTCAGTCATTTCTTAAACACACCTATATGCTTGGAGAAAGGCTGTAAGACTGCGGCAGGTAGAGAGTTCCAGTTATCAATGGCATGGTTTACGAAACAACATTTACCATAATTTATACGCTGAAGTCAGCCCTTAACTTTGAAAGAATGTTCACTCCTACTCACACAAGTTGGCTTTCCCATACGTTTGTTGAGCTCACCCCATGCTGGTTGATTTGTATACGTGTAGTACATTGAGGAGTCTAGATTTCATCCTCCTAGCCTCAAGTGATTCCCACCCAAGTTTCATTAATATACATGTCACACTGCTCCTGGGTTTAAAGTCACTGAGGACAAATCTAACGGCCTTTCTTTGTATCATTTCCAACTCATTGATGAGCCCTATTTGATATGAGTCCCAAACCACCGAGGCGTATTCCAGAATAGATCTTACAAGTGTTAAATATCTTACATTAATTCTTTAGCAGAGGTTTCTACTCCCTTTTAATGCCCTCATTACAAAATGCAGATATATGTAAGCTATAGAAACTATACTTCCTACATGACTACTCCATTTCATATCATTCGTTACGTGAACGCCCAAATATTTGCATGAATTTTCATCTACAAGTATTTCCGAGCCAATGTTATATTGAAAATCTTGTCGTCGCCTCCTATTTTTAGGAGACTACATTTTCTTGTATGACTGAAGTGTAGTACTGTGGTGTAGTGTTGCTTCAATTTTAGATTTCGCTGATAACCTATATTGTTTTGTGGAACTTCATTTACTTCATGTATTGGCTGGATTTCTATATTACATGTACATAAAGGAATTCTACCACAGAGTTTCTCTCTATTCTAGAATAATGCATTGTGGTTGTGGCTTGTCTGAGTCCTCACCATATAGAGTCGTAACGCTGGAGTCTGGATGTCGCATCCTGATGACAGACATGGGCGTGTTCTATAGTAAACTGGTTGTGAGCGTGTCTCTCTGGTTTACTTATCATCCAGCCAGCACAGCTTCCCTCTCAACATTTCATTGTAGCTGTATCGAATGATAAGACTAATATTGACATTTCTTTGACGATCGTCATCCAAGGTCAAAGATCAAATACATGGTGTTCGGAGAAAATGTGCTTAAGAATGAGATTGAAGAATAGATCAAAAGTGATAAGATGAACAAGTTTTCTGAGAGTGGGCTCATTGAGTATCCACCTTGTGGTGTAGTGGCTAGTCTAGCTTTATTGGCTAGCTCCGCAGAGGTCCGCGTTCCATCCCAGCGGCCCCCAATAATTAATTCTGGCCTGAGGTACACTCACGTAATCGTGGTACACTCAACCCCGTGTGGCAGAACTGAAAAGAGGTTGCCTATGTCCGTGGTTTCCCCTCATTTCGTCTTCAGGCAAATGCCGGGATAGTACCTAAATTATAGCCATGGCCAACTCCTACCCAAATCGTAGACCAATTACTAATAAACACGCTAGTAGCCAACAGCCTTCACAATGACAGAGATTATCAGACATATGCCATGCATACCCAATACATGGAGCTACGAGACTTCAGGGTCACAAAACACATAAATGAATCGTCAACAAAGACAACAGCATTCGTGTTGACCGACTGAAAAGCACTATACTCTTTTTACTAAGGCAACACTGAAAAAATGTATTCAAACCCCACAATGACAACAACAACAAGTAAAACCACTTCTAGAATGGCGGTGACAGCCACTACGCAACGAGGCGGGCTAAACAAAACGAAACTGAGTTGCTAATGTGGTTATGTTGACTTAGCTGATTTCCGGCAGAGTTTCTATGTTGCGGCGACTTCACTTCACACCCCTCTAATAGTTCAATACTTAAATGAAACAATAACACGATGTTCCACTAATTGTGACCACGTGTGGGGAACAGAGATGTGGAATAGTATGCAATGTTCTGGTGTCTATAAACTGTTCAGTCTAGCCTCTAGTTTTACTGCTTGGTTACGACTTCCTTGCTATTCGTCCTGACAAGGAAACATACCAACTGCTTGTCTGACCTGAGTCCCGGTTCCCGCCATGCCATAGCCCAGCTCAGTCCCGTTAATACTTGCTTTCTTCCCGTCATGTCGCCGTTTTACAGACCTAGAGTCGTAGTAATTACAACAAGTCTTCCTGCTTGTGACAACAGTTAAGTAATTCGAAAGAGTCGCACGTCATTGTCTCTGAAAGAGAAGCGATCTCGGTGTCTACTTGACATATACACGCGCAGCCCATCTTACGGTTTATTTTAGCATGACAGTTCTCCGTAAATCACGAGCTAGAAGACACTGTATTATATTTGCTTCACATTAATTTGAGAACCGTTTGGAATATTTGAATGTCCGTTAACACATGTAGCTTAACTGCTCACCAGCAGGTCGGATTGAGGAAATCTAAAAAGGGAACTCAGATAGTGTCTACCATCCGATCGGATTGTAATTGGCAGAGTGGATACTCTTGGAAGGTCACTCAATGCGATGGTGGTACACAATCCGCTAAAATTCACATTACGTGACTTGTTGAGGGAACCTTGTACTTTTGTGAATTGTTCTTTATGTTCTGTATATGTGAATAACCAATAAAGCACCGGGTGAGTTAGCCGTGGTCGTTACGGCGTGAATGCAGGCAGTCGCTCACATCCAGGAGGCGAGGAGGTTCGAATCCCCCCGCTGGCAACTTTGAAGATAGTCTTCTGTGGTTTCCCATCTTCCTTCCAGGCAATTGCCGGAGTTAGTCCCTAACTATAGGCCACAGCCACTACCTTCCAACTCCTCATCCTTACATTCAAACGTTCCTCCCCAGACAACACTCCACACGTGATGGTACTTGTAGCTCACCCCATGGGTGTCCGCATAGAAGCAGCTACAAACTCTGGCGAGCCGAACATATCCTCGGACACTCCCGGCACTAAAAGCCATACGCTAACAAGAAACAATACAGCAATTGCAAAAAAGAAATGTATCCCGTTCCGACCCTCAGACCAGGATTAAATTGATAGGCTGAGCCGGGAAGCGACCCCAGACCTCTCGGGTGACAGTCAGGAATACTACCCGCTACACCACGAGGTGATCACCAACCTCTTCAGTAGAGTTAATTACATATGAAATTAACGAAGATGAATGAAATTGGGAATGAAGTTAGGAGTGCCCATTTGAGGAATATACTATCTCAGCATCTGCTTAGAGGTGAAAATAGAAAATCACAGCAAAAGCTGTTTCAAGGATGCCATCGGTTGCGTTCGAATATCTCAATTCGTCTTCCAGACTACCAAATTTTATTTTCCTGTATTACTTTATCTGGCTGAAAGAGCACTTATTGAGAGCATTTCTTCCGATTCAATAAGTGGACTATTTAGATAAAGAGGCGTGGTTCCTGGTACACGCCAGACTATGTAGTGAAACAGAACAAATTTCTAAAGTGGAGAAACTGAGGAAGTAATATGATGAGCTGTTAATTGAGAACAATACCGTACCGTTTATCTGATTAGCATATGAATGAGATTGTGATCTCACAAAGTGAGGATGTTTTGGATTTCAGCTGCCCATTGTTACACACGAGGGAAAGTAAGTCAGGAGGAGAGAGAGACAGGTTTCAAAAGCAGAGGAGGCCCAACAAATTATACAGGGTTATTTTACAGTATATATCAGCGCGGGAAATTTCCACTCGGCTGTTGCCTGTACATTGGCCGACCGTGGCTGATGTAATTGCCAGGCGGCGACAGATGCAGGTGACAAGATGAGGGCAATTACGTCAGCCGCGGTTGGCCGATGCACGGGCAGCAGCCGAGCGGAAACTCCCCGCGCGCGACGGTGCTGTTATATAATCATGTACTAGGCATCTCCATTACAGTGCATGTCATGTATTGTCATTAATATCCAATTATTTGCTAATTATTTTTGGAGACGCCACTGTGTCGGGATTTTGTCTCGAAGGAATTCAGTTAGATTACAGAGCGCACTTAGATTACCGCCTGTTAGTAAAGCCAACTACTTCAAATCTTAACCTTTTCTTGCTGGCGTTAGTCCCATCAACGTGTGGAGTCTTACTTTCTGCTTCTCACTCTTCACTTTGTCTGGTCCACAGCATCACTGGAGAAGACGCAAACAGTCCTTGGTCGACTACATGATCTTTGTTTAACTGGACTGAGTGCGAGTGCCATCTTGACATACTATCAGCGTTTGGTCTGGCCGCATGACCCTACCAGCCCATCCTTGCTACCATCAAGAATTCTGAAGCTGTACCACATGGTCTCATTGATCGAGTCATGTCCCTCCCATGGACCATCCCAGCATACGCATTTCCTCATTACCTTGTTAGAAGCCGTTTTTGCTATAGAAATCGAAATTCATGCTTTTCAGTCGGTCAACGCGATTATACCCAAATATTTCGATCTAGACATCCATGTAAATGTATTTATGTCATAAAAATGTTTTTCAGGTTTAGGGACACACCCATTACAATTGGGTAGTCTATAATTGTTTTGACTGGCTGTAAAACATTAGTTTTGATATGCATTTCCATTAATTGAAGCTTCTGCTCTGTGTTGTTGTTGTTGTTTCAGTCTTCAGTCTTTTGACTGGTTTGATGCAGCCCTCCCCGTCCTGAGCTAATCGTTTCATCTCTACATAGGTACCACGCCCTACATCCGAGGCAATCTGTTTAGCATATTCTAACCTTGGTCTACTCCTACAGTTCCTGTCCTAGACCCTTCCTTCCATAACTAAGCTTGTTATTCATGGGTTTCTTAGTATGTGTCATACCAACCTATCTCTTCTCTTCATTAGCAGTCGCCAGAAACATCTCTCCTCTCCCACTCGTCTTAATACCTCTTCGTTTGTAACCCTATCTACCCATCTGATCTTCATCATTCTCCTGTAACACCACATTTCAAACGCTTCAATTCTCCTCTTTTCTGCTGCGCCAATAGTTCAATTTTCACTTCCATAGAGCGCCACGCTCCAGACAAAGTCTTTCAAAAATGACTTCCTAATACCTAAATCTATATTCGATGTCAGCAGATTCCGTTTTTGTAGAAATGCTTTCCTTGCCTGAGCCAACCTACTTTTTATAACCTCTTTGCTTCGTCTATCACTGCTCTGTGTAGCTGGCCATTATTCAGTCTCATAGAGCACCTCTGGATGGATTATCTTACAAGGGATCCTTACGAGTGTGAGATAGGGAACGGTCAATTATATTGAATACGTTCGAAGCCCCATACATAGTCTACGACACATGCGCAATATTTGCTGCATATTGGCAAGAGGGGGTTGAACTGTACGTATCCAAAGGTGAACAGAGCGTGAAGTTGTGCGACGTACTGTAGTTGAACAGCACTGTCGACAAATGCATCACAACAGTTCCACAGGGTCTTTCATATAAAATAAGAACGGCAAGCGGCAGTTTTGTTATTCGCTGCTACGATGGCCTTGGCCGAGCTTGAGGCGCGCCATGGCCCCCTGCTGTTCTATTGAAAGCGCGCGCATAGTACATACGAGGGCTGCTTTTTTTTTGTTCCGATGTACTGTACAAAAATAACCGATTGACATACCAAACTGATTTTACTACTAAATGTTTGCTTGTTTTATTCTTATGTCTCAACATAATCGCCAAAACGATTGAAACATTTGTCGTATCGTTACACCAGCTTTCCAATGCTCTCGGCAAAATATTCTGCCGCCACTGAGGTGGGTATATCTGGACAGTCTCCTGAAGTGTTTCCTTTTTGGCGAGGCGTTGCCGCCCAACCATACCTTCAATTCTCGAAAAAGGTGAAAATCATTCACGACCACACTGCACCAACGTTACGATAGACTTTTACAAAGAATTCAAGTGTGAAGTTTTGGACCATCTACCGTTTAGTCCAAACAAGCACTGAATGATTTTCACCCTTTTCGAGAATTGAAGGTATGGTTGGGCAGCAACGCCTCCCCAAAAAGGAAACACTTCAGGAGACTCTCCAGACGTACCCACCTCAGTGGCGGCAGAATATTTTGCCGAGGGCATTGGAAAGCTGGTGTAACGATACGACAAATGTTTCAATCGTTTTGGCGATTATGTAGAGACTTACGAATAAAACAAGCAAACATTTAACAGTCAAATCAGTTTTGTATGTCAATCTGTTATTTTTATACATCGGAACTTGAAAAAAAAACAGCCCTCATGTATGTACTATGCGCGCGCTTTCAATGGTACATCAGGGGGCCATGGCGCGCCACAAGCTCTGCCAAGGCCGCCGTAGCAGCGAATAACAAAACTGTCGCTTGCCGTTCTTATTTTATATGAAAGGCCCTGTATACTGCTTGTAGTATTGATATAAACGAATGCAGTGGTATCTAATAAACAATCTCAACGTTACCTCATACCTACAGCAATAGTTGCAGATGTTGACCTTCCGACAGAAAGTCCGCAGATTACATACTAACGTTTATGGCAGATGAGTCATAGATATCATTCATTGCATTCATTTATATCGAGGCAAATGTCGGGATGGTTTCTAGCTTGAGACCACGGCCACCTCCTTCCAAATCCTCACCTGAATTACAATTACACACACCAATACAACCATCACAATAACGCAGGTTATTAGACCAGTTTCCTCACACACACCCAAGTACAAAGGTCCTAATGACCACGATACCCAAGTCCCTCAAATGAAACAACAATAACAACGACGACAACAACAATAACGCGATCGTGTAACCCCATGCACTTGGGTGTGCATGTGGAACCTGTCTGATAAACAATGTTATTATGATGTCTGTTATAGTACGTGTATTTGTAAGTGAAGCAGGAATTAGGAAGGAGAAGGCTTTAGGTTAACAGAAGTGGGAAACCAGAAATATCACTTCCAAGATGGTTGAGGAGGGAATCAAAACCCACCTCTTCTCAGACCAGAATTAAATTTTTAGGCACATTCTGGAATCGAACTCAGAATCTTTGAACATAAAGCCTCAATACGTACTCCGAGACAACAGAAGGTGGCCTACAAAAGTGTTTTGCTTGTTTGTCACTCTTGTGTATTCATTACTGAAATTACTATAATGATAGACTCAAACTATTGTTTCACAGAGAAAGCTATCATCATTTCAAGAGAGAAACGGGACCAAACAAATACTACCGCATGATTCCTTCCTTCCTGTAGCACAGTGGTTTCTCCTCTGACCTTCACCTTTGACACAAGACATTTGCGTAACCCATATTTGAAGACAAGCGTGTGTAATAATACAGTAGTCTAGACTTTCAAAGAGGAATGGTGGCGATAAATAAGCCGTCGCTCCCACGCCGGACAGCTTAAATTGTTCTGTTACACACGTCATTTCATCAAGTTTATACAGTAAAGCATGTCTAGACATGCAGCCAGCCGATTGGGTTGCGTCATTCTCAGTGGCGTAACTACGGGGGAGGGGGTGATAAGGGGGATCAATACCCCTGAGCCAAATAATTTAAAAAAAAAACTAATTTCATGAAATGTTTTTATAAAAAAATGCTAATTTTCGAATTGATTACAAACGATTGGATTATGTACGTTTAAAATTTGAGAACATTTATCTTTACTTATGTTTAGTGTTAGGCCGGCAAAAACTGTTCATTTCCGATTTATTTTGCTATCGTGATCAAACGTGTAGGTTTGCTTTCATTGATCGTCTTATTCTCCCCCCCCCCCCCCCCCCGCACAAAGCAAAAAGCAACAACATGATCAAAACAGAGAGCAAAAAGAAAGAAAACAAAAAACAAAATCATACGCATGACCAAAACAGACAACAAAAATCAAAAACAAACACATGGCCAAAACAGAGAGCAAAGAGCAAGAACAAAAATAGAAAACAAACAGAAAACAAAAAGAACACAAAGCAAAAAGGTAACTTCGAAAACAAAAGTAAACTCAGAAAGCAAAAGCAAAATTCGAAAAGAAAGGCCAAAGGCAAAATTTGAAAACAAGAGCAAAGGCAAAAAACAAACCCTTCTTGTGACTACAGACTAATACGAGGGAAAAGTAATAGTGTTCAGTATCGTTTGCGGGATCTGCTTGCAATGCAATACTACCATACGGGATGAAGGCGGAGAAATATGGACCTTCCTGACAACACGCGTTAATTTGGCTGCATAAAACAATATTATTAGGATCACCTGATCCACCTGGTAGGCCCTATATTTCAAATTAGATAAGAAATGCTGCATTACTTTTAATCCCAGAAACAAGAATTGAAAAGATTTTCGTGGTTTTGAGGCCAGCTCCTCTGAACTCTTTCGGTGTAGGCTATGTGTGTGTGTGGGTGGGTGGGGGAGGGGGGAGGGTTTGTTTGATAACCTGGTTATTGTGATGGCGGTATCAGTGTGTGTATTTGCAATTCGGGCTAAGATTCGGTTTGAGTGTGAGTATGTGTTCTTACCTTGGTTACCATCCTAGCATTTGCCTGGACTAGAAGTAGAACCACTTCTAGAATGGCTGCGGTGGGTATCGAACTCTCCTCTTCTCAGTTCTGCTCCATGAGGCTGAATGTACTCTGTTTCAGCCCTAATAAAATTAATTAAATTAAACAGAATTAAATTTTTTGGCAGAGCCGGAAATCAAAGACCTCAGGGGTGACATCCAAAAATGTTAGCCACTACGCCATGAGGTGGTCGATATGAAAATAGCGCGAGAGTAGGAAGTGACATCTTATTTTGGACGATTACCATAATTGTTCATTTATTTGCATAATGCTAGGAAGTTTTCTAATCAGAGTATGTCGATCGCACTTCCTCCACTCCACTGCCACGGTAAAATATATAATTAGGAAACAGAAATCTATAGTTTCAAACCCTCTCCTTGTTCGTCCATTTGTTATGAGCCAGAGGCTAGAAGCTCGGACATCCTCTCGTTACTGCTATGTAATTACGGTCAAATTCACGAGATAGCCCACTTCCAGGTTCCAGGGCACACTGACTGCTCTCTTCAACAGCAAGTTGAGGGACAGTTCTTTATTGAATTTTAATACATAGCGAGCAGTACTATCTACAAATATTTATTAAAAACGTTTTGACGTAGCTCTCATTTCTTGTTGTTGCTATGATAAAAAAAAGCACCCAATACAAGAAGAATGCTACAAACGAATAAAACACGTATACGTTAACCATGTTAAATTGGTAACTGTTTTATCCGTATTGACTAATTGTAATATGTATTGTGTAATCCCTCTTGTCAATACTTTGAAATCATGTTTAATAAAATATTTTATGTTCGACCTTGACTATTATATGTCAGAAAACTGTATCATAATAATGGTCATTATAACACAATTTTTATTATGAAACAGTTTCTCCCACCAATCACAGTTCAAGAAACAGTTGTTTGACCAATTAGATAAGGATAGCATCGCACCTGTGCTGATTTCCAAGGCCTTCTAATTTAAATTTCACTGCGTTGCCTAGTGTCAAAGTGGGGTGATCGAGGAGGCCATGGTCAAAAACATGGCATTCTCTGCGTCCCATGCGCTCTGTTCAGTACATAAAACTGAAGAAATCTCGACAGATATTTATGAATATTTATGTTCGAACATAAAATAGTTATAATGATTATCGTCGAACATAAACAGTGGTATGCAACTCGCCTATAATGGTAATTAAGACACTCGTATGGAAATTATAATCATACTCGTGTCTTAATTATTGCCATTATAGGCGATTTGCATAATGTACTATTTAACGTACATGTTTCGATCTGACAATGATATCTTCATCAGCGTTGATAGTTTAATAGTTTAACATGATAAAGTGAAATGGATATCCTTACAAAATTTTGTTTTAAAATAAAATTAGCAACACGCCCAGGCTTCGCCCGGGAACAGTTATGAATGCATTACGTGTCAAGAGCTTTTCTTTTTTCGGTGTAAATGAACTACGACCTATATCCATTTTACGTCTCGGCATGTGCAACGAATTCTTGTCAGCGTAATTTAAGAATGGCGAGGTGCATGAAACACAAATCCCCCTCCCGTCCAATCTATAAACACTTATAGTGGGCGATGTATTGAAGATAGAGATATGCTCTCGCGGACATTTTTTGTAGAACTTTTCATCTGAACAATTCTTACACTCATATTATATTGAAATTTTTAACGGTTTGCCCAGAGTAAGCTTAAAAAGCGCACGGACGCCAGTTTCTTTTTGACCTTTTTACTGAAATCGTTACTGCTTGGCTTCCTTTGATCATAAATAAATAATTTTCGACAGAAATCTTCCTCGAGATATCTTTTACAGAATGTTGAAAACCGTATAAAAATCTATCCAGTGGTTCTCAAGATTACCCGTGACATCCAAGAATCGGGGACTTTGTTTTATACAATGTAGAGATGAAAAGTTCACATACAAATTAAATTTTATACACTAGAAAGAAGTTCTTACTAAAAATGAAGTTACGAATAATACTGGTGAAATGTGTAAATGAAAAATTTTAGAAATCTACCTTACGAAACTGCTCAACTTGGGCAGTTTCGTGAGGTAGATTTCTAAAATGTGCTGAGTAGTAAAATCAGGGGAAAAAGAACAAAAGGTGTTGCAATAAATTGCCTAGCATTTTCAAATGATTTTGCTATACTTTCCGAAAGCCTTACAGATGCAGCAATGCAAGTAAATCTCCTTGAATAGACAGCCAACAAGCCAGGCTTAAGATTCTCTGCAGAGAAAAGAAAACTTTTGACGAATATGAAAAGTGCCCAGAAGATTTTAGTAACAGATATTGGTCGAATAGGAAAGATAAAGAAACTCAAATATTTAGGAGAGACAATAAATTCAAGAAAATGGTTTAGAACAAGAAGTTCCGTGACGAACTAAAGAGCCTACTTTTCTTAAAATAAAGATTCATGCCAATGATTAATCTACATTATATGAACCTATCTAGAATAATGACGAAATTAAGTTGGTAATATCGAAATGTCTAATTAGTTCGAAATATACCTGGTATAATGTAGCCTAATAGAGCACTACAGTTGGCAACCCTGGTGACTGAATATAATCTTAGTTCCATCTCTTAAGGTACAGAATACAAAATTTGGTTGAAGTCCAATGGACGTTACATGCAGTTAGACATTGTATCTATCGGCACGCGTAAAAGCATGTTGGCAACAATGTCATGCGTGTGCTGGTCAGAAATAATCTGAAATATTATATCTTGTTGTGCCAATTTTAGATGAAATCCATTTGTTAGTATAGAAGTTACATGTATTTAAAAATTGGACCTATCAGCAGGCATAGAATCATGTTGGCAGCACTGACTTATATTAATTACTCCAAATTAATCTAGAATGTCAGGTGCTATACGTGTGCAAAATATAGAGCTGATGGCTTGCATACTTTCTGATATATTGATATTCGGGTAAAAAATATAGACAGCATTTATTAACAGTTGGCTGCCCTGATTGCTCTTAAGCATACTTATAGTCATATCTGTTATGTTACACATAGCACATACGAAATTTGGTTGAAATCCAACTGATAGTATAGAAGTTTCATGTATTTAAAAATTGGTCCTATCAGCAGGCTTAGAATCATGTTGGTAGAACTGACATATCTAAGTTACTCCAAATTAATCTAAAATGTCATGTACTATACGTGTGCATAGTATAAAGCTGTCGGCTTGCATACATTCTGATATAATTGTATTTGGGTAAAACATAGAGAGAGCAATTATTAACAGTTGGCAGCCCTGGTGGCTCTTAATAATACGCTTAGTCATATCTGTTTATGTACACATATTACATACAAAATTTGGTTGAAATCCAATTGATAGTGTAGAAGTTATATGCATTTAAACATTGGATGTATCAGAAGGCTTAGAATTGTTTTGGCAACACTGTTATGTATGGCCTCCTGGAAATCAAACTGAAATAGTATTATCTACATGCGTGCCAATTTTGGAATAGCTCCCATGCATACCTTCCAATATATCCAACATGGAGCTCAAATTTCTAGTGCGTTTTTCAGCAGTTGGTAGCACTGACATCATTTTCAAATATGGGTTTGAGATATTCCGGTATACATCTTTGCTCATACTGAAATTTGGTTTCGATTGCTGCAGCCGTTTAGGAGTTGATAGGTGGACACACACAAACAGACAGACAGGCAGAAGGACAGACAGACACACATTTTCCCGGATCGATCTCATTGTCTACTTTTTACTTATTTTTGCAAAATGTGAAAAGTAGGCTAAAAATCTGCTATAGAGGAGAGGATACACAAGATGGAAAGAGCGTACGGTATAACTAAGAATACCTACAACAAAGAGTGCTTATCCAAAAATCTTAAAATAAAGCACTACAACACAGCAGTGTAACTGGAACCCCTGTATGCCAGCGAATGTTTAGTATTGAATTACAAGCTTGATAAATATTAGAAAGAAGAATTATCAGGAAAATACTAGGTCCTCTAAAAATTGCAGAGTTTTGGAAATGAAGAAGTAGCAATGAATTTTATCAGAACATAGAAAACATAATATCAGAAACAATAAGGACAAGAAGATTGATGTTTATTGGACATATTTACAGAATAGATGACTATAGACTAACTAAACGAATTCTCAAATATCTTTGGGAAAAGAAATCAACCACCACCAGGATTCTACAAGTCAAGAGAGATCTGGAAACGAACAACTTAAGAGAAGAAGAAATATTGAAATGAGAGGTTTTTAGGACGAAAGTCTTGCAACTGGAAGGATTCCAAGGGAGAAAGGAACAGGCGCAAAGTGAACTGACGACAGGAAGAAGAAGCATAGTGCAACAATGAAGGAATACAGGTAGAAAAGGAAAGAACAACTAAGAAGGATGAATTGAAATTGTGACGTGGTCCTTAGAAGGCCTTAACGAAAGAAGAAGAAGAAGAAGAAGAAGAAGAGCATGCTGAGGTGATACCAATTTGAAGATCTGCTATCTGCGTTCCAAACCTTGCCCAGTTACTACCACGCATACAGTGTATTTCTTCATAATTTTCAAGAATTTACAAAACGTACAGTTTACAAGGGCAATCTCTATGTTGTCAATAAACCTTTTTCACTGAATCCAATTTTCTTCGGCATTTGTAAAAGGAATTTTCTTTTTAATGTTGTAAGGTTCAGCATTAATTTTACGCGTGCAATATGCTCTGATCCAGCCATTATCACTGCTATCAAATAAACGGAAGAACAACTAGGCACAATGTATCTGAAGTATAGCTGTTAAGAAAGTTCATGAATGATGTTGGCCTTCCTTTGAAAAAGAATCCGATACTTGCTCCGGACGTTCAGTCATGCTTCACCAAAACCAGCAACCACATGGTCTCAATTCACTGCCTTCAAGATCTTATCAGCTTCAGAATTTGCTCAACGTTTACCGCTAAGAAAAAGTTGCTCCATGCCTTAACATCGGAAATAGACGTGACTTGAGGTCTGGTGAGGAAACGGTGGTTTGAAGTCTCACTGACAGAGTCGCCAAGTCAGGTTACAGGGAAGAACTAATACATAATTTCGTCGTAAGCAAAAGTTGATATACTAAACGTGTAGTCGGTAAATGATCACCTCTTAGTTTTTGTTGTTTTATGGGTTGGAACAGCGAATTAATGTGCCCCTCACCTCTTGGGTAGTGACTAGCATTCTTAGCTGTCACCTCAGAGGTGCGGGTTCAATTTCCGGGCCTGTCAAGAAATGTATGATATACTGGTCGTAAAATACCGTTAGTAGGCTTACACCATAGTTGTCCAAATGTATGTAATAAAAGTGGATGCTGGTAATGATGGAATCTTTATTACATTATATAAGTAAGTTAAATTAACAATACAAAATGCAGACGGACATTTATCAACTTTTTCATGGATTAAAGAAATCCGTCATCTTCTTGTGCTTCATCTTCCGCCACAAAATCACAACCACATTCAGGGATGTAAGAAACAAGTTGCACTGTGATAACACGTGAATGTTCGAGATAAAGAACAAGTTTCAGTGCCAGGAATAGAACTTGAGGTTCGACATATCGAAATATTCGAGTTTTAGAAATTTGACTTGTTGAAACAAGTAGTTCCGTGAAGAACTACTTAGCCTATTTTCATATATCATACTGGCCTTACTTAGTACACGAGAAATGAAAACGAGATTTTAAAAAATTGCACAGCCGCCAATTGTAAGTTCTCGTAAATTCGATAAAATTAGACGTCAGTATATTAGGGCTTGTATGAAGATATACCGTGCCAAGTTTCATAGCGCTCGGATGAAAATTTGCGAGAAAAATCCATTTAAATATATCATTTTTGTGTCGCCGCCATGTTGGTTTTGTGCTCACCAGGTTATTGAATGATGCATAGGTGAAATTATATTAATAGCCTCTATCAACCTACAAAATTTCAGTTTGATTGTTGTAATAGATTCGTAGATATCTCGGATGGTCACCATGATGGATTGTTATATGGGTAGACCAAAGAGTTATGTACCATTAGATGAGGATTATTACGTAGGTTCATTATTCAAACGTTCACTTTGATCGCATGATTAGAACACAATAAATAAAAGCTTAATTTAAAAATGTCGCACATCTGCCATGTTAGGTTTATCAAAACAATTGAATTTAGTTGTATGTCAGTAGATTAATTTTTATATGGACATTTACCGTACCAAGTTTCACTGCACATGGATGATTAAATCGCGAGTAAATTCAATTTAAATATTTAAACTTTGCTTGGCCGCCATGTTAGTTTTCTGATCACCAGGTTATTAAAACTCCCATAGGTAATAATATTAATAATAATAATAATAATATCGTATGGCCTCGGGTGCCGGGTGCAAGCTTTGTTATTCGACACCCAAAGGGTAGCTTGCATGTTGAATTTCGTTGTTCCTTGAAGCACTATGAAAGTCAAGGGGATTAGATATCTAAGCTCCTTGAACACTATAGCGCTTTCTAGTAGAGAAATGAGGAACTTTGTGTTGGCGGTAAATCCCGAGATTAATTTTGCCATTATGAACACGGCCTACTGAATTCAAATGTGTTCTTTGACATGCCAACATCGTATGACATGGTGTCGTAATTTTTGCCGCCTTTCTAGAATCACTTACTACGGCCAGGAGCGAACCTGCAAGCTTAGGGTGAGTAGACCGACACGTTGACCACTCACCCACCGTGGCAAGCTACTCCCATAGGTGAGCGTAACGTAATAGCCCTTAGCAACATGCAAAATATCAGTTTGATTGCTGTAATAGATTCGAAGATATTGAGAAACGTCTGAATATTTCGGATGGACTCCATGTTGGATTGTTATTATGTAGTATGCCATAGCGTTATGTACCATTAGATGAAGATTATTGGGTAGGTTAATTATTCAAACTTTCACTTTGATCGCATGATTAGGGCACAAGAGATAATAAAATAATTTAAAAATGTTGTACAGTCCCCATCTTGAGTTTATGTGAACAATTGAACTAAATTAGATGTCAGTGTATTACAATGTGTAAACATTTCTGTGCCAAGTTTCACTGCGCTCGGATGGTTAAATCGCGAGAAAACTTTATTTAAATATTTCAAGTTTGAGATTTCCAAGTACGACTGTAATTACAGCTACACACACTTCTGCTGTCACGACAAAAACATTGGTTATTAGACACATTAAACACCAATCCAAGTACATCTGGCTGTTAACCAAAGAATTAACAACAATAACAACAGCATCAATAACATCTGAAAAGAGTTGCACTCAGCCACGTGAGGAGGACTGAGTAGCTGATTGATATAAGTAGTAGCATCCCACTGTTAGAACCAAGGAAATAAGACTAAAGGTGTCATTACGCAGGCCAAATAACCTTCATAATCCCATAATCTGTATATTATGAACGGGTAATTAACGTCTTTGTCTGCACGTGGTCCTCTGAGTTCTAATTTACTCTATCTTGCCTCATTTCGGCGAAATACTTCAGAGAAGGAAATGCATCGAGCCATAAAACAGTTCCCGGAATGAAAGATCCGTTTTAATGTTCAAGTTTTTCCTGATTCTCAAGTTAAATTGCATTGAAAAATGTAGCAATTATATGCAAGGTCGTTAGCCCACATTACTGACAGTTTTAGTCCATTAACCACGTGACCACAATAGACGTTTGCAACAGGAACAAATTGCCAGCGACTGGCACAAGAAGTCTTTACTATTTAAAAAAAACTGAGTTTTTTTCTTTCAGAAGACCGCAATCATGTTGCAAGCAACAAAAAGTATTGATCATAACTCTAACATGGAGAATGTACGACTTTCATGAGAAAGCCTAATGAAAGCTAGACTACAATATAACAGCGAGCGACCTGCTTGCCTCGTTTTATTCTAAGGCGGAGCACCGATCATCCATAACACAAATAATTTTGGAATTAGAAAGTCCAGTTAACCAACTCATTGTTCGGATACACATGGAACGAATCCGTTATCAGCAGATCGTATCGCTTCATATTTATGATGATGGTAATACTATTGGAAATGCATTACACGAGTCAGTGGTTATTACATACCAATAACCAAGTAAGAGGAACGTTATTAGATTATGATTACTCCACCATAGCCAGTCCCAAATCCGGTCGAGATAGGAGGATGGTGATAACCTGAAGGGACCTCAACGACGTACTATTATCCATCTCGGGGAGCAGCGACAAACTCAAATCGTGAAGTAACCAGAGGGTGCGTCCCTCCACTGTGCTATGGGGTCTGCGGGCCAATAACTCGAATCCCTGAGAAACCATTATTATTGAAACTGCAACAACGAGAAACCGGACAGATAAAAGGATGATTTTTGGCATGGAAATGGTCACAAGAAATGTATGTTGGAACATAAGAAAGTTACGGCAAATATGGAGAAGAAGTGTGGAAGTAGAGGCTACGGAAGGCGAACCAACAGACACTACCTAGGAGACGGAACCAATGGAGAACCTTTGTTGCAGCCCTTTGTTCCGACATGACACGCAGTAAGTCATTAAATCCTGAATATAGTCTACTGTCAAAAGAAAAATAATAGAGTAGTAAATGTTATGATCTGCATTAAGGCGAGACATACCTCTTAAAGAATTAAAAAAGAACAGATGAAATTCTTAATACTGAAGTACTCATGGAGGGGTTTACACAGGCGGGCCTGATGATTAAAGGCTCTCAAGCGGAGCCTCTCTTGAACGATTCTATTAATATATATCTTTAACTAAGAAATGTATAATTTAAATTTAGAAGCATTAGTAAATTTCACTCAGTCCATTCAGCCACAACAGTACCATTTTTGGAACTGTTGATTAAATATGTTTTTCAGGTGGGTAGTAGCACTGTTAAGCGGAGCCTCAAATTTTCTATGTAACAGGGTTTGGAGGCGTTGTTAAGAAATCTCCATTCATTTCAAGTGTAACTATGAAGGCTCAGGTAACCCGAGCATTGGTCAGACTTGCCAACAACGACAGGATTTTTTTTTAATGCAGAATACGGTATACTCAAAGTTGTTCAGGAAGGTTAACTCACCCTCGTGAAGCTTTCTCTTTTCAAATGGTAGTATCTCTTGAAGTGTAGTTAAAATACTGTTGGCTATTTCCGCCAGAGAGCACCATGTGCTGGCAGGGAAGTCTTAAGGGAAGTATTCAGTTTGAAATCTGGCCATACTTTGAGTGTTCGTTTATTTGTTTCCATATATCCCTCAAGCTCGGCTTCACTCTCGGGTTATGTTGCAGCTGTAGGTGGTAGTGGTTATGGGGTAAATTTACGTTGTAGAGTAGGGCACAACGGCGAAACAGGCCTTCTCTGATCGGCTCTCATCAGGATGGGGAGTAGGTTAAATCAGAAAAGCTGAACTTCGGAAGTTGGTACGTCAATTCAGTTCAATAGGAAATAAAACAAAAATATTGGTTCATGATATAACACAATATGACCAATTTCTTTGTCAACAAGAAATATTTTCCATCTAAAAAACCGTAACTTTCTTTGTCCACTTTTCAATACAAAATATCACTATGCCACTATCAGTACATATTTCGGCACATTGTACCTTCTTTAATCTTTCTCCACAATATCATACCATTATTACAGCAATGTACGTCACTTTAAATATATATTCACAAGATTGTTTCATCGAAAAGGTTTCTTTTAAATGTGGCTAAAAATAAAACAATACGGGACTTTTGTTCCGGAAATGCTTCCTTTATCTTTTATTGTTTTATTTTTAGCGACAATTTAAAAAAATCTATTTTGACAAAACAATCTTGTGAATATATATTAAAAGTGACGTTAATTACTTTGTGTGTGTGGTGTTTTTTTTACCCCTGGCACTACAACAGCCCATAAGAGCGTAGGCCTACCACGTGGCCGCTGCCCAGCCATTTGGCCTGCAGATATTGGGGTGACACGTGTTCAGCGCATCAGGTCTCCTCGGACGTTAATCTTGGTTTTCGTGATCGGGGCGCTGCCTCACTGTCTACAGCTACTCAATTGTCCTCACGAGGCTGAGTGCACCCCATTCCATACCTCACGTCAGTTTCCAAAATCTCTCACGGAGCCGGGAATCGAGACCGGAGCCTCCGGGTGAGAGGTAGGTGCGCTACCCTAACACCACGGGGCCGGCAAATTTTCTGTAATAATGGTATGATATTGTGGTGAAAGGCTGTCGAAGGCATAATGTGCCGAAACATGTACCGATAGTGGCATAGTGATATTTTTATTGAAAAGCGGACAAATCAAGATACGATTGATATCAATATGGAAAAAATAAATACCATGACGAATGTCAAGAACATAGCTTACATACGGTATTAAAAATCCTACAAACGCGTGTCGTATAAGAAACGAATTTGCCAACGTTTAGCTGAGTTAAGCTGGTCAGTTACTTCCTAGCTAAAAATATCTACACCATCCTGAAGCTCCAAACTACCTTTAGGGATTTGCTGATTTTCAGCCTTTCTCAACTCCAACACCACGAGCCACGATTGGGTTTGCACATAGAACGTAATGGAAACGGTCGCAATAAACTTTCTAGACGCTGCTAATAAAGAGGATTGCAGCCTATCTGTTGTGAACAACAAAGAAGATAGCACGCCTAACTAATTGTTTGTGGTTTATATCCAGTATCCGTGTTTCAACACTCGCGCAATGCTCACCACGCGAGACCTCATTAGCGGTCTGGGAGTTCAACGCAAGAATAGACGAGAAACTTTTAGTGTTGCGCTGTGGTGAGGTTACACAACCTGCGTGGTTGTGTGTAGGAGTAAACCGTTTGCTTACATTCCATGCAACTCAACTCCCTCGACTGGCACCAATACAGAGCAGTTCCTTTCCCTGTATTGTTCAAATTGTTACATATTATTTCCTTGTCGACAGGGTGGAGTAGCGGTTAGCACCTCAGAGATCGGGCTTCAATTCCCGTCTCTGCCAAGAATTTAAATCTGGTTTGAGGGATGGAACGGGATACTCTGAGTCTTGTGAGGCAAAACTAAGAAGAGGTGGGTTCGATTCTTATCTCAGGCATCTTGGAAGGGGTCTTCCATGGGTTCCCACTTCCACTCCAGGAAAATGCCGGGATGGTGCCTAACTTAAGGCAACAGCCGCCTCAATTCAAATCCTCACCTGAATTACAAATATACACACTAATACAGCCATCACAATAACACAAAGTATCAGAGACATTCCACACATACCCGGAGGCTACATGACCACAATGTCCTGAAGCTCCTAAATAAATCTACAACATTCAACGGTATAGAATACTATTTCACTTCGCCCTTTCCAAGTGACAACAATGTTGGGCATGCGTTTATGTACGAAATTTATTTTCCATGACTTGCTGTATTAATACCTTCGAAGACCACCTCGTGGCGCACTGGCTAGCATTCTTAGCTATCACCCCTGACGTCCGAGTTCTGCTAAGAAATTTAATTCTGGTTTGAGGGTGGGAGCTAGCAGAATATTGAGATGAGATGGGTTCAATTCCCATCCCAGGCATCCGAGAAGTGGTTTTCCGTGGTTTCCCAAGTCTACTCCAGGCAAATGTCGGGTTGGTACCTAAATTAAGGCCACTGCCACCTCCTTCCGAATCCTAGCCTCAATTACAAATACAAACATTAATACAACAAAATCAAAAGTCAACCCCTGGCACTATACAGCCCATGACGGGCTAAGGCCGACCAAGCGACCGCTGCCCAGCCATTCGGCCTGAAGATATTGGGTTGACGCGTGATCAGCGCGTCGGGTCCCCTCGGCCGTTAATCTGGATTTTCGTGATCGGCGCGCTGTCTCACTGTCAGACAGATACTCAATTGTCCTCACGAGGCTGAGTGCACCCCGTTCCAACCCTCACGTCAGTTTTAAAATCCCTGATGGAGCCGGGGATCGAACCCGGGGCCTCTGGGTGAGAGGCGGGCGCGCTACCCCAACACCACGGGGCCGGCAAACATTAATACAAGGATCGCAATAGCATAGGTTATCAGACAAACTACACGCACACCATCCTGACCAGGATGTTGCAAAGCCCCTATAATATATCAACATCATCAATCCCTCCGAGTTTAGGGTACAGAATTTAGAAACAGCGTCTAAGAAATCCTTGTATTTGTACAAATTATTTTTAGAACCCCTTCGGATTCACTATAAATATATCAAATGAAAAACAATCATAATGCTTACGTAAGTACAACATTATTTTTCCTCAAGTAGCTCAGGAGACCAATATAAGCATGAATAAGCGTCGATCCGTTTCTTTCGCAACTTACCAGAACTCGTGCGACGGCTGGAAGATTAAAATGCGCAGACATTTCTTCACATTCCAGGAATAGGTTGCAAATGGTGTCTATGCATGTACTCAACTTCCTTTATTTCAACTGACTGCGTGGCTCAGCGGTAAAGTTTCGCTTGCTGGTCCCAAGGTTACAGGTTCGTATCCTGGCGCAGTCAGCTGGCATTTGAAGGTGTGCAAATGCGAGGGAGCCGTGTCAGTAGATTAATTGGCACGTTAAAGATCCCCTTCGGGGCAAAATTCTGGCACCCTGGCGTCTCTAAATGCCGGCGTAGTTAAAAGGGACATAGAACCAATAACATTATTATTATTATTATTATTATTATCTTTTATCTCATATTCAATGAGAGAATGTACTTTATTCCATAGTGGCCATGATTACCCGCTGTTGGCAGGTTCATGCAGGGCCGTGGGGAGCGAGCAAGGGCCCTAGAACTAGGATTTTCGGGTCCCTCCTTACTTTTTGATCTCATAACACCCCTTTCAATGATTTTAAATTTTACATGTTTCCATTGTATCTGACCGAGAAGTTTACTCTCATCATAGAAGAAATCGAACGCCTTACAAAAACATATGAAGTAAAACTCGGATTTTCTGGACGCCAGTGGAGAGGAGATGACGCATGCGCAGAGCGCTGACGAAGAGAGAGGAGCAGCAGACCGGCGTGCCCGATAACATTCGAGTACAACTCACAATGGCAGACAGATGTGTACTGACAACGTGGTCGCCTATGGAAGTGCGCGCTGTTATCCGGTATGAATGGGCACGTGAGACTAGTGTGTCAGTCATCCATAAACACCTACAGACCGTGTTTGGTGAAGTGATCATGTCTCGTCTAATGGCCGGTCGCTGGTGTTGCATGTTCAGTGTAGGACCGCAGAGTGTGGAGGATGAAGATCAAAGTGGGCGTCCCCCCACATCCACGAATGTAAACAACATTGCTCGAGTACAGGACATGGTGTTAGCGAACAGGCGCATAACGGTGACAGATGTGACGTCCACACTGCGTATTGGTTGTGCCCGGGCCCATCATATGCTCCTTCCGTCGTTGAACCAGCCACATGTGTGGATTTTTATGATGATTTTTTGTGTCACCTGATGTACCATATGCTTGTGCAAAAAAATGTGAAACTTACTTTCGGAGATTCCCTCGCAAGTCTATTATGTCAAACTAAGCGTAAAATTTTATTTCCTAAACCATTGCTGTTACTGAGAAATATGCACCTGAAACTCACAATGTATAGACTAATAATGAATCTATATATTTATTATTTCAAAAAGGTATTACTTTATTTTCTAGAAATATGTAAGACGTTAACTAAGCACAATTTTAAGGGAAAATGCTACTTTACAAAATCTGAGAGTTTAGAAGTTGAATTACAAACATTTAATATTAGTCATTTCTAACGAGAGTTTCCCATCTAATGTCGTCCACCTCAGCTTAAGAAATTGCTGCTTATTTCCGTGCTTATACCAGTTGCGTCTCAGTTAGGAATCACCTATGGTATCGTGGGAGTAGCGCAGATTTGGCTATGCAACCCGGCGGGCAGTAACGCTCGAGGGGAAGTCTACACTGACAAGCTCCGTAGCGAGTTTTTCCCTGTAATTTATGCTGATCCCTTTTGTGACGCTGCACGCTGCTAGGATTTCTGAACCAGGGAAAGTGATTATGCTTAAAATGGAGGGGAAGTCTTTGGCATTTCCATAACGACCAATATATTCCATTTATTGCTCTTCCGTCCGCTCCCTCGAAGGAAACATATAGGAAGGGGTTGGCGATGCGTTAGACAAGAGTTTTATATTTCCAGGTTTTGAACGTTAGTTTTAAATAGTAATTGCGTTCTGTGATATAGGATATGGAGAAATAACAGAAGCTGTTACCTGTTATTCATAACTATCGTCAAATCAACTTTGCATAAAAGGATTTTATTTAGGAAAGTGACGATTTTTTTGGTCCATATTGACTGAGGACATTTTAACCGATAGTCCGCCAAGAATAAGGTAGAATAAGGAAAGATAAAAGAACGTTCATGTTGTTGTTTGTATCTTCAGTCTTTTGATTGGTTTGATGCAGCTTTCTAATCGTTTCATCTCTACATAGCTACCACACCCTATGTTCATAGCAATTGTAAACGAAAAATGGCTATTTATAGCGTAAATTGGAGTAAGTTGTATGGCATTTTGAAAAGGATTGGAATAAATTACAGGGAAAGTAGACAGGGAAAGGAGAGTGATCTAATCTGTACAAAATCCAGATACCAGTTATTCGCGCCGAAGGACATGGGAGAAAAGTTGGAATTCATAAAGGTGTAAGGCAAGGTTGCAACTTATCACCCATACTTTTTAATCTGAACATTGACCAAGCAATGAAGGAAACTAGAGAAAAGATTAAAGTAGGACTAAAGATGTAAAGAGAAATAATTTCAACTCTGAGATTTGCTGATGACATGGTCATCTTAGCCGATTTAACAGAGGATTTGAATGTTTTTTAATGGTCTGGACTCCGTCTTGACGAAGTAATTCATGATGAATATCAGTAAATTTAAACAAAAATAATGAAATGCAACCGAATGAAATCATAAACCCCTACGGACGTCAAATTGGCAGGCGAAACATTAAAGGAAGTAGAAGAATTCTGCCATTTAGGAAGCAAAATAACCAGTGATGGACGAGGTAAAGAGGATGTAAAAAGTAGGTTGGCTCAATCAAAGAAAGCATTTATACAGATAAGAAATTTGTTGACATTAAAGTTTAGGTATTAGGAAGTCATCTTTGAAAGTCTTTGGCGTGGCACAGTATTGGAGGTAAAACATGCACTGTTGGCATAGCAGAAGAGGAGAATAGAATCGTGAACTTTCTTGCTACAGTAGGGCATGCTACTTATGATTTTACGCAAAGAAATAGGGTAACTTTTAACCATTGAATCTCGGTAACGGATAATGATAACAAAAACAATAAAGGGTTGCCTTAGAACAACATATTAGTAACACATGACAGCATTTTAGACAACGTACTGCGAATGTGAAGTACAGAAGTGGTTGCAACAAAATTTGCTACTTTAGGTATCCAAAAAATCTTTTCTTTTCTCTCATCAACTAATAGTTAGCCGCCTAATGCCCACTCTAGAACACATCCAGTGCATAAGGGACCAATTGATTTGGCCATTCTGCCTGGATTGGAGGAGTGTGTAGGCCTAATGTTTAAACTGTTACTCTGTACTGTATGATAGCTACAGCAATCCTATTTGTTTCGATGGGTATACGAATGGTCACTGACCCACGAGCTATCCAAGACACTTGACCCCTTGTTTGTACGGCCAATAGATTGTGCGATATGGGCCCCTAAAAATCAGCTTTTGCCACTCAGCCTTTTTAAATTCATTCATTCACTTTATTTGAAAATAGGGGTAATTCCCCGGTGGCAAATTGTGCACATACAGAAAATTACCAACAATAATATCAAACATGCTAGTGTACATAAGTCGTGAAGAGGAAGCTATAGTAATTATATCCGAGTATTTGAACAACATTTCAGTCTTCTCTTAAGCACATCAATAAGTTTGGGGAAAAGCGAGACTGTGGCAGGTAATTATCAATACCGCGATTAATGAAATAATATTTCCCATGATTTGTACACTTCGGTCGGCCTTTAACTTGTTAAGGATGATCTTCCCTGCTCAGGTAGGTGGGATTTCCCAGACGTTTACTTAGTTCTCCCCAGGCTGGGCGATTAGTAGCGTATAGTCTGTGTTTTCGTCCTTCTATCTTCCAGAGATTCTAACCCTTGTTTCTCTATCATTCGAGTAACACTACTCCTAGCATTAGAATCGTTGAGTACCACCTCCATTGATGAGCCATACTTTTGAAACATATTGGGTAAGTGCACGTACCGATTTGACTGTGAGAAAATACAGGATTACGTGAGGATCGAGATTTACAAGTGACACACAGTGCGCGGGAGAGTCGGGTGAGTGAACGGTCACACGACACATTGTTATTGCTGTCAAGGATGTGCATCCACATGTGACATGCGTAACACATTAGCAATACTTACGTATCATCATAATAATAGTATTAATATTAATAACAACAATCATAATAATAATGTTTTGAATTTTAAGTCCATTTCCGGTTTCTAGAGACGCCGAAGAGCCGGAATTTTGACCCGAAGAGGATCTTCAACGTGCCATTAAATCTACTGACACGGCTCTCTCACATTTAAGCACCCTCAAATGCCAACTGACTGTGCCGGGATCCAATCCCGCTATCTTGGGATCAGCAGGCGAGAAAGTTACCACTGAGTCACGCAGCCAGTCACTCAGGTATCATAAAGATTTGTTGTAGTTGATTATTTTAGGGGCTGTGACAACGCGTGATATAGCCCAGTGTATTTTTGGGTGCGTGTGGAATTTGTGTGATAACCGGAATTATTGTGATGGCTGTCCTAGTGTCTGTGTTTATAAATTGAGGATATTATCGAGGAGGAGGCGACCGTGGCCAGAAAAGGGGGGGGGGAGGAACCATGAAATACTACTTCCAGGGTGGCTGAGGTGGGAATCGAACACTCCTCTTCTTAGATTTGCCTCACGAGGCTGAGTGCACCCCATTCCAACTCTCGCATCAGAATTAAAATTTCTTGGCAGAACCGGGAATCGAACTCAGACCTTCAGGTCGAAAACGATGAACGCTAGCGTATCATAAAGAGCGAAGTGGGATGACTGTACATTTCCTTTATTAACCTCGTGAGGCAAAACTGAGAAAAGGTGAGTTGGCTTCCCACTTCAGCCATTCTGAAAATGGTTTTCCATGGTTTCCCACTTTTTCTCCAAGCGAATGCTGTAATCGTACCTAACTAACGGCCACGACTGCGTCCTTCCCAATCCTCAACTGATTTACAAATACTCACACTAATACAGTCATCTCAATAACATAGACTATCAGACAAGCATTCCACACACATCCAAGTACACGGGGCTATATGATGACGATGTCCAGTTTCCTCAAACAATCTGTTTTTGAGTCACTTAACTAAATTGCTTGACGCTTTATAGGACAGAACTATTTTGCTAAATATTTATTAATTGTATTCTTTTTCAATTATTATCAATGTTAACTTTATTTATTAGTTGTTATATCTAATTAATAATTCTAATTTTTATTGCTATTGCATTTTTATATTAAGTTATGTACTTTTAATTTTCAATTTTAATCAATCACTAGATTATCATGAGAAGACGTCGTCGTACCGGATTCAATCTATTCAGTTTAGCATCGAAGTTCTCTCAGGGTGTGTTCAACACTATGGCTATGGAGGTCAGTTCTTGGCATGTGTTTAATCCGTTGACCTTTACTTCATCCCTAACTTGTAGAGGAACTTGAAGATTGAGACTTGTAATCGAGATCTCCTCAAGACAAGTCTACTGTCTCTAGGCGCGGAGAAGTCTGGCTCCTTCAACATTCCTAACCAACTCCACGTTCTCCTTCATTTAATCTCTCTGCAATTACCAGCACGCATATAGCATACGCAACTGCACCTTGTATATATACAACTGGCTGAGTTTACTTTCAATATATGATGACAAGGCGAATAAAAACACATCGGAAACCAAATAATGTCACTGACAATGCTACCCGGTGGTTATCATAACAACAAATGTAGGCCTACGTTATCTAGGCCTGTGCATTCTAGTTAAGTAGAGACATCTATGTGTTGGTAGCGTGGACAAAAACTGACAATGATATCCGGTGGTTGATATCCGGTGGTTTCCATGGCAACAAGTGTGGGCCTACGTTTCTAGGCCTATGAATTCTAGTTTAGTAGAGACATCTATATATTGCTAGCGTGGACGAGAAACTGACATGGATATTCGATGGTTGCCATGGCAACAAGTGTGGGCCTACGTTTCTAGGCCTGAGCATTCTAGTTTGGTAGAGACGTCTATATGTTGCTAGCGTCGACAAAAAAGCTGACGTGGATATCCGGTGGTTGCCATGCCAACAAGTGTTCGTCAGTTTGGCCCATGCATTCTAGTTTTGTAGAGATATCTAAATTATGTTACCAGCGTGGACAATAACTGACATGAAACTCAGCAATATTTGTAGGTTTATGCCCTGTCTTGTGTGGCGTTTCGCCTAGGAACACCAAGCTGGCTCATCAGCATAAACGGCATAATCCTAGAAAAATTGCTTGAGATTTCAATCACTGGCCGTGATCACCAATATACCATCAATAACTGGCATGGATATCCGGTGGTTACAATGGCAACAAGAGTAGGACTATGTCATCTACGCCTATGCATTCTAGATTAGTAGAGACATCTATATTATGTTGCTGCCGCGGACTAATAACTGACATGGATATCCAGTGGTTGCCATGGCAACAAGTGCATGTCTACGTCATCTGCGCCTATGCATTCTATTTAGTAGAGACATCTATACGTTGCTAGCGTGGACTAGAAACTGCTATGGATGTCCGTTGGTAACCATAGTAACCAATGTATAACTACGCGATCTAGGTCTATGCATTCTAGTTAAGTAGGGACATCTAAATATTGGATCTTGGTAACATCTTGGTTTTTATTATTGAAAGTTAGTACCCAACTATCGGTCATGAGATGTACCAACTCGTAGTGTAAAAGTGGGGATGTCCGGGGCGACAGCCAAGAATGCTAGCTGCTACACCACGAGGTGGTCTTCATGGATATTTTTCATAAAATTTGTAATAAATCTAAATAATAAATATTTCTAAACTTAGGACTACACAAGGGAAGCCTTGTAACTTTGGGCATCCGGCTGCTGTGAATGTAAGCGTGACTCTGAGAGACGAGTCTCATGTGAACCCAGAAACTCGAGCAGGAAACTGTATCTTTGGTGTGTGCCTGGTCATCGGACTGTGACCGTGTGAAAAACGAGTTACACCACCCACTCTTATTGGGTTACAAGATGCATTCCTTTAACACTTACATCTTTATCTGCTTTGGAGACTTTCCTTTCAAATGGTTTAACACCTCCAGAAGTCACTGGCTAGGGAGGTCAAACACCTTAATGCATTCATTAATTTTCATTGGAGACAGACCATCTCCAGATTTCTTGCCTGTTACCCCGGAGGTCTGAGTTCGATTACCTGCTCAGTCAAGAAATGTAATTATGGTCTGAGTGCTTGAACGGTCATTGGCTGCTGCAATTTTGTGTGGAGATTTTAGTGTAAAGTTAAAGTTGAATTTAACCCCAACAATAATTGTTGAGAAGTTCAAATATGTACTCATTACCTCTTATGATGTTGAACGTAATTCCAGTCAATATAAATCTTCCTTAAGAGACAATAGGAAAACATTCATTTTACAGCACTTAAAAGAACATTTTGTAATCCATTGTTTTAGTAACAGAGAATAAAAGATTGAGCATTCTTCAAACATCATATTGATATAAAAAAAGAGAAGTGCAACGCTATGTTTCAAGTAGATCTACTTTGTTCAGCTTCTTTGAATTTGGATATTAATATAGCAATTATAGTTTTTTGTAATTTTAAACCCATTTACAGGTATATTTCCATATTTCGATAAAGATAACTATATATATATTTACATATATCCTTCATTATTAGCACATATAATAATTCGTTCCCTGAATTATGCATACAAACTTGGGGAATAGAAAGGGAAAGATGATTTTGGGAAGAAAACTGGACTTCATAATTTTATATCAAACAAAATTCTTAATTTTCGAACATTTGCACCTTGAAATGTGCAAATCAAATGCTTATAAAATCAAACATGTAAAAACTGTAGTTAGGAGGTTTTGAAACTTCAGGATCATATACTGTATTTGCTTTCATTGATTACACAAGGCATCAAACAAAACAAAAGAGCCTTAGAGCAGTGATCCATGGCTTCCTTGGAAATAAGAAATCTGAGAATTACCAAGAGCTTATTTCCACTATGCTTGCAAAATTTAAACTCATGGGTTGCAGAATGTCCATTAATATAACCATGTTTCATCCTCACTTGGACCAATTTGAAGATAACTTGGAGGCATATTCAGAAGAGCAAGGGGAACGTTTTCACCAAGACGTGATGAACTTTGAGCAACGTTATCAAGAACAATATAATGAGAACATGATGGGTGATTACATTTGGGGACTAATACGAGAAAGTTCGTACCCACGCGGAAGAAGTACCAAAAGTTTTTTTTTTTCAAAGCTTGTTTGCCTGTTTTTTTTTAATTTGAAGATTAATGTTAACTATGTTTTGTAAATACACTTAATAGAAATATATAAGTTAACGATTGTTTTCGTTTGAACTAAAAAAAATAGAGAATTTCCTCCAAATTTGAACTTTCGTTGTGGTAGCTACAAATGCAAACTTTAGTGGGAAAAACTATTTTTTCATTCATTGGTTAGGCATGAGGTAAGCCTCCGTGGCATAGGCGGCAGCACGCCGGCCTCTCACCGCGGGATCCGTGGTTCAAATCCTGGTCACTCCATGTGAGATTTGAGCTGTACAAAGCGGAGACAGACAGGTTTTTCTCCGGGTACTCCGGATTTTCCTATCACAACTTTCATTCCAGCAACACTCTCCACTATCATTTCATTTCATCTGTCATTCATTTAATCATTGCCCCTGAGAAGTGCGACAGGCTTCGGCAGCCAGCACAGTTCATATCCTCGCCGCTAGATGGGAGGCTTCATTCATTCCATCCCTGACCTGGTCGGAGACTGGAAGCAGGCTGTGGATTTTCATTTTCAGTAAGGCATGGCAAATCAAAATCAGACATATGCAGAACCCAGACTTAAAATTCTTGTTGACTTGTGTTATGTCTCATTACGTCCGAATCCTCGCCCCAATGTAAATTTGACTCTGCTCACTACCCTCCACAAGCTAACCCTAGATACGCCACTGAATCCACGTAAATGGTCCTCATAGTAACTGAGGTGGTTAATATACGGACCACTAACCTATGAAGGGTTACACAACTCTAGTAATAATAATATCGTATGGCCTCGGGTGCCGGGTGCAAGCTTTGTTATTTGACATCCAGAGGGCAGCTTGCATGTCGAATTTCGTTGTTCCTTGAAGCACTATGGAAGTCAAGGAGGTTAGATATCTAAGCTCCTTGAACACTATAGCGCTTACTAGTAGAGAAATGAGGAACTTTGTGTTGGCGGAAACTCCCGAGATTAATTTTTCCACTATGAACACGGCCTACTGAATTCGAATGGGTTCTTTAACATGCCAACAACGCATGAGATGCGTATCGTAATTTTTTCCGCCTTTCAAAAATCACTTACTATGGCCAAGAGCGAACCTGCAAACTTGGGGTTAGTAGACCGACACGTTAACCACTCACCCACCGTGGTAAGCTAGGTAAATACAATGACCAATATACCAATATCTCTGTGCACATTGCCTCGAATTCTTCTACGGAATATATTGCCTCGTCTGTGAGCCATGTTTTAAATTTAAATTTAAATGGGGAAATTGTGCTGACATTTCTTAGAGTTAGGGGCAACAAGTTAAAATATTTGGAGGCAGTATACAAGGGATCTTCTTTTCTGAAAGCTCCTCTATAATATTGACAGTGAATATCCATTCTGCTTCTAGTGTTGTACGAATGTACATATATTTTTTGTTTGCAATATTATCATTTCCAGTTAGAATTTGTCTCTTAATATAGACCTACATAAAACAATGAGAAAGTACAGTGATGGTAATGTCATTATTCGGAAAGTTTTAAAATACTGTAGTCTCTACAAGATGTTAGAGGGTCTATAACAAGCATAACACGGCTTGCACTCTTCTGCAGGATAAAAATATTGCTTAAAACTTCTTTTGTTGCACTGTCATATAGATTTATACCATAAACCGAGTGGGAGTGAAAAAGAGCATAATAACTTGATAACAGGATATTACTGTAATGTTAACTTTCCGTCTTAGCTGCTTCAATACAAATATTGCACTGTTTAATTTAGATTGTAGTTTAATTATGTGTTTTTTCCAACTAAGATCTGTTTCCATTGTCATACCAAGAAAGGTTTGTCTATTTGTTGTTGGTTGAGTACAATACTTAGATTAATATCTGGAAGCTTGTATACATAGCCTCTTGAGTTGATGATGGACCCACGTACTTCGCCAGCAAGAGCGAGGGTTGTCATAAACATTACCAGTGAGGTATTCCAAAGAGAAGAATGATGCACCGGAAGTAGCTGTGCGCTCTGGTTGGTTCAGACAGACCTGCTGGCTCATGTCTTTGTCTTCGCTTCACGGCAATGTCATGAGCCACTAACTCCTAGCATTTCCATTCCTCGTTCTTTGCAGCAGTGGGAAAATGGTACAGCCAGTAGACTAGAACACAGTATTCGATTCTTTGTTGGAGTCCACCTCGTGGTGTAGTGTCTAGCATTGTTGGTTGTCACCCCAGAGATCCAGGTTCGATTCCTACCTAACCCATCCTAGAAGTGCTTTTCCGTCGTTCCTAGTAGGAGACCACAGCTGTCACCTTCCAAATCCTAGCCTCTTAGTTCAAATACCCACACGTCTACAAACACCATTATTACACATGTTAACAGACAAATCCTACACATACTCCACCTCGTTGTTGTGGGTAGCGTTCTTGGCTGTTACCGCTGAGGTCCGGTTCGTTTCCCGGCTCCGCCAAGAAATTTAATTCTGGTGTGAGGGCTGGAACAGGCTACACTTAGCCTCGTGAGGCAAAAGTGAGAGACGGCAGCTTTGACTCCTACCTCAGCCATCCTGGAAGTGGTTTTCCGTAGTTTCCCACTTCTACTCCATGCAAATGCCGGGATGGTACCTACCTTAAGGCCACGACCACTTCCTACCCAAATCCTATCTGCATTAAAGATGCCCACACTTGTAGCCTACAGACATCATAGTGACACAGGTTATCAGATAAATTCTATACACACCCAGGTACACAAGGCTACATGACCACGATGTCACAAAACCCCTAACAGAATCAACAACAACAACTAATATGCGCCATCTCCCTGTTCCGCGTCTTTTCAAAATATTTAAATAAGTTAGAGGCTTTGGTGTTGGCTTGATGAACTGCTATGCCAAAGATCGCGGGTTCAAACCCGGCCGAAGTCATTGGATTTTTGAGAGCGTTAAAATTCTTCAGTATGCTTTCCTACGGAGGAGAAGTAAAGCCAACGGACCCATGTCTGATGGCATGTAAAAGAACCTACCACAACAATTGGTGGTGTGTAGCCAAAATTTGTAGGTTACTTTGTTTGAAACGCTCTATCAAGTTCCAAAGTTCGCCGCTCGGTGTCAGTGACAGTGGCGTCTGGTAACCAAAGTTGGAACCACTTGAAATTGAATTATCCATTGGGCGTTCAATTGAAATGTCCTGGTATGCCCATTGGCTGCAATTCAAATGTAATAAATAGAAGCTTAATGTATATTTAAGCTGATTTTTTACCACCATCGTGACCTTCGAAGAATATCCTCTGCCAATTAGAATCGGATTGGGAGGTGGACGCTAATAGAATTCCCTTGTAAAAGAGACTAACACTGAATCGCGAGTGTGTGTTCACATTATGAGTGAGAGAAAACGCAAAATAAGTAGTGAAAACATCCGTTTAAGTCGCGGTAATATTTATTAAAGTGCATCCCATGTTTTATGATGTGTATTAACTGGTAATGCGGATACTGTTCGTATAACAATTTCATTATCCATTAGACGCAATAAAATATATCAGGTTACAGATAATGGCCTATTAAGATTTTATGTTTTGACTCCCAAGACTTTATAGGGATTTACAGAAGATTTATACATGTTAGAACTAATTATGAGACTGCGATAGTCTGGTTGGTTCCTCAGTTTAGGGGTTGCGACAACGCGGTCATGTAGCCCCGTGTACTGTGTGTTGTGCAGAATCTGTCTGATAAAAGGTGTCAATTGTGATAGCTGTATTAGTTTGTGTTATCTGTTTTTAATTCAAGTAAGGACTTCAGACATTCAATGTTCAAGTCGTTCCTACCTTTGCTATCAAACGCCACCGTCAACGACAACTAGTTGTGAACCACAGTCGGCTCCTGGCGATGAACTTTGGAACCTAAGAGCATGAGTCAAATCTAACCTATTAGTGGAAGGTTCTTTTACACGCAATAAATCTATGACATGGGACCACCGCTCCAGCTTTACTTCCCCTCCGAAGGAAGGAATACTGTGGGATTTTTAACGCTCTTAAAAAATCCGACGACTTTGGCTGGGTTTGAACCCGTGACCTAGGACATAGATGATAAGCATGCTACCAACTACGCCACCGAAGCCGTCCACGTTAAATTGTGCACCACGAACACGATTGGCGATCTGCAGAAAGTCCGGAGATCGGAAGTTTGATTCTCGGCACTGCCTTCACAGAAATACAAGTTATCCGATAAATTCAAGGTACATCCTAGTATTCTGGGATGATGACCAAGGTGCTCCAAGCTATTAATATGAATCAGCAACATGATCATGTTGGAAGACATTTTTCAGTGTAGTCTTAGTAATCGAAATTTGAAGTTTTTCAGTCGGCCAACATGATTTAAAAACAAAACTGAGAAGAGGTGGGTTCAAATCCCACCACAGCCATGTTGGCTGACTGAAAGGAATGAAATTTTGATGAATGAATGGTCGTGTGGCCTCCGGAGACGCCAAGTGCAGGTCTTTCTAGCTGTCGCCCGTGGGCGACCTGCCCGTCGTAATGATGAAGTGATGATGTCGACGTCACATACATCCAGTCCCCGAGCCACGGGAATTAACCCCAGGAGATTAAAATCCCTGTTGGCTCGGCCGGGAATCGAACCCGGAGCAGTTTGGGCCAAAGCCTAGCACGCTAACCATTTAGCCACGGAGCCGGACAAATTTCGATGAATCAACTACAAAAACAACAACTGAGTTAGCGTATAACAGTTGTTGGTTCAATCAGGGGCTTGTAACATCGTGGCCACCCAATTCCTTGTAGGCCTACTTGAGAATGTCTAGTAACATGTTTCGATGATGATAATTGTTATTTTAAGGGGCCTAACATCTGGGTTATCGGCCCCTAAAATAACATGTTTTATTGGGGTGTCTGTAGTAAAAGTAGTATTCGTGTTTGTAATCGAGACTAGGGTTGGAAAGGAGGTGGCCGTGGCCCTATGTTATTAACCATCCCGTCATTCGTCTGGAGTAAATGTAAGAAATCTGAGAAAACCACCTCTTGAATGGCTGAGATGGCAGCCTAACGCACCTCTTCTCAGTTCTGCCTCATGAAGCATAGTACACCTCCTTCCGGCCCTGAGTTCAGAATTAAATTCCTTGTAAAATCTGGGAATTGAACCTCACGACCTTCGGGAATAGAGTCACAACACATACCCCGTGACCACAGAAGGCGGATGGAGTATAACAAATCGGTCAAGTGAATGTCAGGATGCTTGGTGGTGCAGTCTAGCCCAGTTTCAGAACAATGAAACCATAATGTTCTTAAGCACACTGAACTACATTCCAGTTTTGTCTGTATCTTAAACAGGCAGTGAAATACAAAAGCGGAGAAGGGGTGAAGAAAAAAATCATTTTAATTTTTTCAATTTTGTCTGTTTTAAAATCCACTCGTTTAATGTACTTCCTTTTAATGGTTAAGCTCCACCCCTTAAAACTTGACGTATAGTTCCTTGCCATAAAATAATTAATGAATCACGAACACCTTAAAAGTAATCCCGTTGGGGTGACTCTACACCTTTTCTAGGGTTGGTCAAGTGTTTGGATGTCATATCGTATTTCCCCCTCTACTGCTTCCCGAGATAATGGTTTGACTAAGTATTCTGACAAAAATGCCGTCCGTTAAATGTTCCTTCATCCTTGGAAAGTGATGAATGAAGCACGGGACTACTGTAAATCAGGCGAAACGGTGGGGCGACAAACATAGGAGTTCCATGTTTGCTAAGAAACTCTTGTACCGATACTAACTGTTATGTCGTGGGAGATACAAGATAAATAACATACACTTGTTAATATAACACAACGGTTTATTAAACACTAGTCGATACACAACGATACACAATGTGAACTAATTTGAGCGGAACTATCGTCTACAGTCCGCGGGTGCATATATACATAGTAGCTGGAAAGTTCCAGAATCGAATGTTCCAGATTGGAATGTTCTGGGCATAGTGACTAGAATGTTCGTGTTAACTCAAGTAGCCTAAATACACAACACTGACTAGAATGTTCATGTTAACATAGAACTTTCTAGAATGTTCATGTAAATACACAACATTTCCTCCCTCTTTTAAATGGATGATTTAGGAATCAGGAGAGAATCTCAACGGTGGTCGGCGCTGGCGAGTACTCCTGCGGGGAATAAAAGGGGTTTGCGAAATAGGCGGTGCCCTGTCTACAGGTGTAGCTGGTGTGGCTGGTGGTGTTTGGGCTGTTGCTGGTGTCTCGGTGAAGCGAACTCGTCTCAGGCTCGGTTGCTCAATGGCTGGTTCTTGATCATTGGTTGACTCTCGATCGTTGGTCGATCCTTGATCGTTGTCCAAGTTGGTTTTGCCTTTGTTGGTGTCAGCAAACGATCTGATCTGATCAATGTGGCGCTTGAATCGTTTTCCCTGGTCGTTGATCTCGTAGTGAAGGTCACCAGTGCGTTTCACAATTGTTCCAGGGAGCCACTTGTCCAGCTTGATATTGCCAGACAGGAAGTAGACTTTCTGTTCAGGTTCCAGAGTGCGGAATGTTGAGCTCATTTCAGCTCGTTGTTTTTCTGTAACCTTCGTGTGGACGTCATCAGGTCTGGGCAAGTTGAGTCTCGTGCGGAGATCTCGTCCCAAGAAAAGCTGGGCTGGAGATTGGCCAGTGGTGGAGTGTGGGGCCTTGCGGAATTGACGTAGGAACTCGTTCAGGTTGGCGCGGAGCGTTCCCTTAGTTGTCTTCATCGCATAGAGGGCGTCCTTCACCGTTTGAACATAACGTTCAGCTTGGCCATTGGTTGAGGGACGGTATGGCGCTCACAACTTGTGATATTTCACACCAATGTTTCTTAGGAAGGTCTTGAACTCGTCTGAGACAAATTGTCGGCCGTTGTCGGAGACGAAAGTGTCTGGCACGCCATACGCCGTGAACAGGTCATCCATGATGGAAATTGTTGCGGCTGATGTTGTTGATGTTACGGGTTTGACCTCGAGCCACTTGCTGTATGCGTCGACAACAATGAGCAGCTTGGTGTCAGCCACTGGGCCCGCGTAGTCAATGTGGATCCGTTCCCATGGTACCTTCGGGTATTCCCAGTGGTGATCTCGGAACTTGGGTGGCGCATGCGCATGAGCTGTACACACGGCGCAAGCCTTGGCGAGAGACTCAGTGTCGTTGTCGATTCCAGGCCAGAACACAAAGGAACGTGCCATGCCTTTCATCTTGACTATCCCCAGGTGAGCCACGTGCAGGTCGTTGAGGATAGCGTCTCGCAGTGAAGGAGGGACAACAACTCGATGATCGAACATCAGGCAGTTTGCGGCGAGGGTGTACTTCGCTTCTGGTGCCTTGTAATGCTGGCGGGTGAGGTCTTGCCCTGCTTCGATGATCTGGAAAATTTTGCCCAGATGTGGATCTTTTCTGGTCTCGCGTGCGATTGCTTCTGCCCTAAATGGTAGCTGTTGGATCTGATGGACTGCCAAAAAGTCAAAATCATCAAAACTGTCCGTCTCTTCCTCCTGTGGATGAAAGAAGTTTCTGATGAGGGTAACTGTTGTTGGTAGGTGTGCTCGGGAGCAGTAGTCAGCGTTGGCGTTGGCTTTGGATGTCTTGAAGATGACGTCGTAGTCGAAGTGAGCTAGGTAGTCGGCATAATTGACCATGCGACTGATGCACAGGACCGGTAAAGACTTCTCAGGGCGCAGGATCTGTGTGAGAGGCATGTGATCAGTGATGAGAGTAAAGTGGCGAGCATAGAGATAATTTAAAAAAACTTCTGTACAGCCCAAACAATGGCCAGTGCTTCCTTATCGATCTGAGGGTACCTTTGTTCCGTTGCTGTCATTGTTCGACTGGCGTAAGCAATTGGGCGTTCTTGGTCGTTGCTGAGCCGGTGTGACAATACTGCACCCAGGCCGGTCTTGCTGGCGTCCGTGGCCAACTGGAGTGGTAACGCTGGGTCATACTGCATGAGTACCTGGGGCGAGGTTAGGGCGTTCTTGATGTCTTTGTATGCCCTGTCACCTTCAGGTGTCCAGATGAGAGGGTCCATGAGCAGCATGTCTCTGAGTGGTCTGTCTCTGGTGGACAAATCGGGGATGAACGAACTGTAGTAGGTAGCTTTACCAAGAAACAGTTGGAGTTCTTCTGGTGTAGTTGGTTTCGGTGCATCACGTACAGCTCGGATGTGTGCATCCGACTTGTGGATGCCTGACGCATCGATTTTGTGGCCAAGGGCTTCCAGAGAAGTTTGAGCGAAAACGCATTTGGCTCGGTTGAGCTTGAGGTTGTGTTGCCGAAACCGTTCCAGAGTGGTGCTGAGGGCCTGCATCAGATTTTCAAAGCTATCAGCAAAAACTATACTGTCATCGAAAAAACTTACGACGTTTGGGAGACCATGCAGGACTGTGTCCATTCGCCGCTGCCAGATAGCGGGGATGTTAGCTGCTCCATATACTGCTCGCGTTGGGCGGATCTGACCGTGAGTTGGCGTGTTAAGCGTGAGAGCATGGCAGAACTCATCGTCGACCTCGAGATGAGTGTACGCGTCGGAGATAACCAGATGGCAGAAGAGAGTGGCGCCGCGCATTCGGTTGAACAGATGTTCCACCTTGGGAATCGGATGTTCATCGATGATGATCCGCGGGTTGAGAGTAGGCTTGTAGTTGCCTGTGATCCTCAGTTTGCCGTTCTTCTTGGCGACGACGTGCGTTGTCGATGCCCACTCAGAGTAGTCCACTCTTTTGTAGAAGCCAGATGCAATTTTCTTGTCGATTTCCTTGGCATAGGCATCGCGGAGGGCAACTGGTACGTCTAGAGCTCTGGCGAAAACAGGTGTGGCTCCAGCCTTCAGGTGCATCTTCGCTGGGGGACCTGATATCTTCCCGGGGGTGTCGCTGAACACATCCTGGTAGCGAGATAGAATGTTGTCGAGCTGCTTCTGTTGTTCCAAGGTCAGAGCCTGCTTGTCTGAGAGCTTGTGGATTGGGTCGGGTTTTGCGAAGAGGTGACCAAAGTCGATCTCCCGTACAGACTCTGAAATCCACTCTCGGTCAAAGAGCGATTCGACTTCATCGTCAACCACGTAGAGATTCAGGTTCCTGGTTGTGGTTCCGATGGTGGTGCACATTGACGTTTTGCCAATGCATTTAATCGGATGGCCAGTGTAACTGACGAAGTTACGATCGTTTCTCTGCAACACAAAACCTGGTTTGATCATACTTAGCTTTGATTTGCTCATGGTTGAGCAGGGGGCGCCGGTGTCGAGTTCCATTTTGACGGTGGTTCCCTCTATGTTGACATCAACCAGTGGTTTAGGTGCTGCGTTGACCGATCCGATGACCTCGATTTTGCTGAGGTAGTCCACAACGTCGGGGTTTTCTGCTTGAAGCTCTTCTTCGGTCACATGGTTTGTTGTTCGATGTTTCCTCGATTTCGATCGGCAAACTTTTCTGATGTGACCTTTCTTGCCACACTTCAGGCACTCTGCGTTCAGGAACCTACACTGACTACGAGGGTGAGCTTCACCGCACCCTGCACATGTTGATTGGTTGTCCTGGGATGCACTCTGGTTTGCCTGGTGTGGCCATTGGTGCTGTCTGGTTAGGTTGTAAGACCCTTGACTTCGATGAGCTGACTTACTGCGTGGCGGCTGCTGGTTGATGTTCTTCCTGGACAGAGGCTTCTCGTATCTAATCCGATTGGTTGATTCAGACTTAGCGGCAGCTGTTTTGGCCTCGTCGGTGGTAATGCGAGTAGCTTCGAGTGCGTGCGCGATTTCATATGCTGCGGTGAAATTTTCTGGTTGTTTTGCAATAATCTCGTCGCACATTTCTCGTGATTCCAAACCTGCGAGCATTTGTTCAATTAACATGCGATCAAGAAATGTGCCATACTCACAAAACGTTGCAGCCTGCCGCAGTCTTAAGGTGAAGCTAGCGATGGTTTCTCCTTGCTTCTGCATTACACTGCGAAATTTGATGCTCTCGGCAAACTTGTTGCGTGTGGCTTCAAAGTGGCCTTTCAGCTTAGATTGAATCTCGTTGTATGACAGAGTTTCCGGATCATTAGGACTCACCAGGATCTTCAGGGCATCATTGAGTTCAGATCCCATGTAAACCTGTGCAAAGTTTGCATGCTGTTCCGCGGGTACCTTGCTGAGGTTGAGCGCCCAGGTAAAGCGTGTGAAATAGTCGGCTACAGTCGTTCCGTCGGTAGTGCGATACGGTTGCATTGTGAACTTTGGCGGTCGAGGTTCTGATGACGTTGTTGACCCTATTGTCTGTCGGATAGCGTCGGCGATCATTGCCGAGAATTCTTGGAGTTGCTCAGAGGTTAAGTCCGGCATGGTGAAGATGAGTGCAGAACAGTATGTCTAACATGCACTTGCGATGAACTTAGTTCGGTGCACACACTTGTGTTGATGTTAGAAAGTTCACTCGGTTTAGTTTCCAACACGCACTGCGATGAACGTCGTTCGGTGCAACACTTGCGTTGAGGTTAGAAAGTCACTCGGTTTCACAACGTTATTTATCTTATCCCACTTCTGGCACCACTGTTATGTCGTGGGAGATACAAGATAAATAACATACACTTGTTAATATAACACAACGGTTTATTAAACACTAGTCGATACACAACGATACACAATGTGAACTAACTTGAGCGGAACTATCGTCTACAGTCCGCGGGTGCATATATACATAGTAGCTGGAATGTTCCAGAATCGAATGTTCCAGATTGGAATGTTCTGGGCATAGTGACTAGAATGTTCTTGTTAACTCAAGTAGCCTAAATACACAACACTGACTAGAATGTTCATGTTAACATAGCACTTTCTAGAATGTTCATGTAAATACACAACACTAACGTATTTAGACGTGATGTCTCGGAGAAGGTTGCATTGCCCACTTAGTCACTCGTAAGCAGGGGAATGAAAGAGATGGTACGACCATCTATGGGGGCCCACCCACCCTTCTTGGGTGGGAATGAAATGACTCCTTTTGATTAATTGATCTTAAGCGGGTGGCTCTAAGTCTGGAGTGTGATTTAAATGTGTACAATTTCACGCTCTCGTGGTCGACGCAGTAGATTCACTCAAATCACGATGAAGATACCTCATCAAAGTACAAATTCAATACATCATTTATTTGTACCGCATAACGTATTTATAATGTGTATAAGTTTTATATCTATGAGAATTATCATCGTTCAGTAGACTACTCAAGAGACACCTAACAAATGCATTAATGGCGGGGTAGGATATAAGTGACAATTAATAATGATTACGCGATCGTAGCAAGTACATCATGGATTTACATACAGTAGATAATTTTCGTGTACATTTAGTGTATATTATAGTTTGTAAATTTAACAAATGATTGTTGGTCGTGTTGTGTTTTAATGTAAGAGAGCGGATTATATACATCGAATAGGACATTTAGTCCTATGCTTGTAATTCTCAAATAAATAATCAATCAATATTATGTATGGATGGTTTACGTGAATTTGTGTATGAAATTGAATCACAAGTGTTTTCCATGCGATTTTACCAACATATTTGCAAAGTTTCAGCTATATCAGAGATTTACGATCACGCTGTTCCCTCGTAAGTGGCTACACACTATGTATGAATACTAAACGTAGTTTCGAACGTCCATCAATGTCAGACGATGTAGCCTTCTTCTTAAGTAAGAACTTAAATTATGAATTTAAATTTAAAATGGAACATTGTCACATCCAAATATTGCAAATTGTTCTACAATCAGTTTGATAACCATATAACACAAATCACCCATGCTTGTATTGCATTTTTCCACTCTCACTATCAATGTACTCACATTGAGATTTGTGTCAGAAAAGTGGAATAAGCCCAATCATTATCCAGCGAATCATAACTTTTTCTAGCAAGTGTATTGTAGATTAGGTTAACAACTTTAGTGCTTCCGGGTTCTATTCTGTCATTAAAAAGTCTTATGTTTTTGTGACATGATTTCTCTAAGATTCCATTAATAAACAATTATTTTCACTTGTTAGTTGATGGATTGAAATAGATACTGCGTGAATTACTTCATGATTTGATTCGGTATATGGTTAGAATATGGCGTATCGAATGAATCTTTTACCTTAACCTAGAAATGGGGCTAATGTCCAATATAACGCCTGCAAATTATTAACAAACGTCAAGGTTAAAATGGCAATTGTGGCAAAGTAGTTGCCCAGTCAGAGATCTACAGGTGCTGCATTGTGCTGGATATAGAAATATTGACTACACTTTATAGTTATGGAACAATAATGTTGTGTACGTGTGTGGGGGTTTTTGTCTGATAACCTGTGTTAATGTGGTGGCTGTATTAGTGCGTGTATTTGTAATTCAGATGAGGATCGGGAAGGAGGTGGCCGTGGCCTCAATTTAGGAACCACCCCAGAATTCGCCTGGAAGAGAAGTGGGGAAACCACGGAGAACCACTTCCAGGATGGCTGAGGTGGAAATAAAACCCACCTCTTCTCAGTTTTGCCTCACAAGGCTGAGTGTACCCCCTTCCAGCCCTCAGACCAGAATTCAATTTCTTGGCAGAGCCGGGAATAAAACCCGGACCTCCGCGGTGACAGCCAAGAATGCTAGCCACTACGCAACGAGGCGGACTGGAACAATAATATTTAGGATTTGAACACTTTCAACTTGTGAGAGAGTCGACTGGATACGAGGTTCAGTGGTAACGTTCTTGCCAGCTGAACTCGAGATAGCAGGATCGATTTCCGGTGCAGTCAGCTGGCATTTGAGGGTGTTGCAATGTGAGGAAGCTGTGTCCGTAGATTTACTGGCACGTTAAAGATCCCGTTCGGGGAAAAATTCTGCCCCCCCCCCCCTTCCCGGCGTCTCTAAAAGCCGCAGTAGGCCCACTTAAAAGGGACGTAAAACGATTAATATTATTAACTTATTATTAGTATAACTTGTGAGTGCTTAAACACAGTGTGACCCACTCAAATCTTTCATCACGAATGTATTTAAAACAACAATAAATATTTAAAAAGACGCATGCATGAAGACAGAGAAGGGACATATCACAGCAAATAACATTGGTAATTTAAAAAGGTAAGCAAATATGATATTCGTCATAAACTTACGTTTTTTAAAATGGCAATTGTTAACATGGAAGCTCACGTTAAGAGTGGAGTTTGTCGCATCGCAGTAGGTCAATTGCATCCTGAGACATTGTGAAATGAATTTGACGCTTGAAATGAACGTAATGCGCATCAATTGCACATCCTGGTATTCAGGTCTAAACTTCACGTTGCTTGATTGCAACTTTTGTCGCACCGTAGTACATCGCGACTAGAAGCAACGTGAAGTTCGCACTTGAACATCAGGATGTGCAGCTGATGCGTGTTTCGTTTATCTCAACAGCTTTGATCGTGAGAAAGGATTTAGCAACATATGGAAAGTTCTGGCAGTGAGCCATGGAACAAAAATCAATTGGCTGAGGCTCCGATTAATCAGCGAATGGCGTGACAACAGCGAGCGAACAGGAACACTTGACTGCCAGTGTAAGAGGAGATGGATCCTTGATAGAGGCTGCTGCAACTACATCCGAAACGTTGATAGTCACTCACCGACATAAGATGCGGCCCTATCCTAGACAACTGGATGATAAACTAGCCATCGGTACCAAAATCCTACGTTTTATATAAAGAAATGATCTACCATTTTGAAGCACTACCCGCCTAATAAATATTATCATTCGTTTAAGGCGACAGACAATTCGCACCCCAGGTTGACGGAATCTGTGCCACCGACGTATTATCCTTTGCCAGAAGGTGAAGGATAAGAGAGGAAAATATCTTGCAGTTTTACGTAAATGTTATTCTCGTGATCATGGACCACAGGACCTCCATTTTAACGTGGAATCCGAACCTTAGGACGTCATTTCTTTTGGAATATCTCACATGCATTGATCGTGAATCGAACCCGGTCCGCCTTGTTGATATACATGCAGCTATACCACTGCATCACCACGCTCCTTAAGATGAAGGAAAGTATTTTAGTGTTTCAATAATGTTATTGTTGACTTGAAGCTCTCGTACTCTATTAGCAAGAGACATACCGACAACAGTGGCTACGCTGGCTAAAGCTCAGTGTTAGGTCATGGGGCCAAGCTCTCTGCTGACTCGGTAGACGCGTGGGTTTGAGCCCCACCATCGGCCGTCCTTGAAATGGTTTTCCGTGGTTTCCCCATTTTCAACACCAGGCAAATGCTGGGACGGTACCTTCTGACAGGCCACGGCCGCTTCCTTCCACATCCTTGAGTAGTTTCATTCATCTTCACCCATTCCATCTCTCATCCCGACGCGCTGGTCGCCCACGGGCGTCGACTAGAAAGACCTGCACTTGGTTTCTCAGGAGGCCACACGACACAAAAAAAAAAAAGACAAAAAAAAGCAAGAGACATGACATGTTGCGGGCAGCTCACCTTGTTGGGATATCCTCGCTGGACGTAACCCTGACCACTATGCAACCTTCCGCCCACCTCAGGCTGGACAACACAGCTATGGATTGTAGCAGACTGCTGGAGAATTGCAATCCCAAGCCGTAAATCAAGTTATTAAATCTATGGAATCAGTGAGGTCGTAGAATAATATGTCTTGAACTATCTTGTCCTGTTAATTCTACGAGTACACTAGCAAGGGAACATCGCGAGAGTTGGTATAAGCTCCCCATCTTTGTTAAACTTTGCATACATGTTGGCCAAGTCACATATGTGATGATATTTCATCCTTTAAGTTCATTTTGGCTATAGTACACGTATGAATATGGGCGCACTTAAGACTTGGGGCATCACAGTTCAATCATACTGCCGCAAATGCTTCCACCAGCATGTACCCTAGGTTGGTCCGTATTTTGGAAAAGTCCAGATTGTTTTGCTCCCCCTAAATCAAAATTAGAGGCCGAAAAAGTAATTATGACGCAAAAAAGAAGTCTAAAAAAAAAGAAAACCGTCCCTCACGCAGGTTGAATTTTAAAAGGGTTTTCCGTTTTCTTAGGTTAATCCAAGCGTTGAGCACTTGATTTCCATCGCTTCAACTTGAAACTTGGTATCCTTAGATTTTCGATACCGCTAAATCCAAATGTTATGTTAAAACCCAGTTTTGACTTATGATAGCTGTCAAAAAAGCAGTCAATAAAAAATCTTCTTTTTGTTTATTCAAAATTGTAAGTTTCTTATATTTTAACACAAATCAAGAAAAGTTCCGTCGTAATAATTGCTATTAACAACTGTCAATCAAGCTGCCAATGACATTTTTAATAGAAGTTTTAGTATTTTTTTCAATTTGTCACCGAAAGCAGCCTATTAAGTGAGTGGTTTAAGTAATGCGATTGGTTGATGGGATGTGAGAACTCAGTTTGCACACCCACCAGGACCGTTCCGAGTCTCGTATTCATACACGTACAATTTCTAACTTTCTAGGGGTAAATTACCACCACAGATATATTTCTTGCGACCTGGCCAGCATGTATGCAAAACTTCGCCGAGATCGGGAACTTCAAGTTTACGACGTTCCTTCCCTAGTTATTGTTATTTATCCCCATGCACTTGAGTGTGTGTGTGTGTGTGTGCAATATTTGTCTGATAATCTGTGTTACTGTGATGGTTCTATTAGTATGTGTATTTGAAATTCAGTTGAGGATTGGGAAGGAAACGACCGTGACCTTACGTTAGTAACCATCCCTGCATTTGACTGAAGTAGAAGTGGGGAACCACAGGAAACCACTTCTAGGATGGCTTAGGAGGAAGTCCAACCCACCTCTTCTCAAGGTTTGCTTAACGAAGCTGAGTGTACCCAATTCCAACCCTCCGACCTGAATTACATTTCTATGCAGAGTCGAAAATCGAACCCGGACCTCCAGGACGACAGCCAAAAACGCTAGCCACTACACCATGAGGTGGTCATTTATTGTTTCATGTACGAGCTTGGACATGGTGGTCATTTTATCCCCGTTTACTATTGTGTGTGTACATTTGTTTCTTCTAATAACCCGTGTATTTAAAGTATCTGTAGTGTGTGCATTTGTAATTGTGGATAGGATTTGGAAGAAGGTGGGGTGATCTTAAGTTGGAAACCATTCCGGTATTTGCGTGGAGTAGAAGTGGGGAAACAACAAATAAACTACTCCTAGGATGCCCGATGAAAGAATTGAACCCAGCTCTTCTTAGTTCTGCACCCTGTTGCATCCCTCAGATCAAATTACATTTCTTGGCAACCTGGCCTGACCTTACCCATGCAATCGAAGCCGGCGGAGCCGGAAATCCGAACCGAACGTAGTAGTACCATTTTCTTTTCCTCGTGGATTAAAATTCTATCGAAGATTAATGTGTTGCTACCAAGAAGCTCCAGCAGTTCAACACGCTAAGGTGTGAGTGAGAGCTGAGCATGCAGTTATCTGAAGGTGAACTGGTACAGTAACTACTCCTCCTCCTAGAATGAGTATGCCTTGCCAAGTTTAACTGTGCACGAGTTCTGATATCTCATGCAGCTTTACGGTGTATCTACACAATAACTGGAACTCTTCCAGAAATATTACTCTTACAAATGATTTATAGTTTCTAACTAGATTGTGTCCCATTTACATTCAGTCTCAAGATCAAAAAAGAAAAAATTGTGTCCCGCTTGCAGTCACTGTAACATTATTAGCAACCTAACTGGCTGGATTTTCCAACTTCCACGCCGCAGCGCGAACTCGAATTGTAGTTCGGCTACAGTAGGAAAGAGATTACTTTGTGATTGAGACTGTGGGTATGTCTGTTCTTTAGATAATACTGTGATAGTCTAATATGCTGTGTCCAGATTGTGAAAAGTAAGATTGCATTGATGTGTGTTGAGTATTTTTTTATGTTAATGATGTCTTACATACAAAAATAAATCCAAGCCGTGGCTTTCCTCCCAGACCCCCTTTGCTTGTAAAACAAGCAGTGCAATTACAATAGTATCCTCGATGGATTTAACCAGTAGTGAACGATGGTTTTGCCCAGACAGTGGTCTAACCCAATATTCACCAATAGTTTAGCTCAGACAGTCGTCTGACCCAGTATCGAACATTGGTTTCGCCAAACGGTGGTCTATTCACCAATAGTTTCTCTCAGACAGTGGCCTAACTCAGTAGAGACCAATGGTTTCGCCCAGACAGTGCTATAACCCAATATTCACCAATAGTTTCGCTGAGACAGTGGTCTAAAGCAGTAGTGAACAATAGTTGCGCTCAGTAAGTGGTCAAACCCAGTAGCGACAAATCGTTTCGCTCAGACTGTGGTATAACCCAGTAGATACCAATGGTTTCGCCCAGACAGTGGTCTAGCCCAGTAGTGACCAATGGTTTCGTCCAGACAGTGGTCTAGCCCAGTAGTGATCAATAGTTTCGCTCAGACAGTGGTCTACCCCAGTAGTGATCAATAGTTTCGCCCAGATAGTGGTCTACCCCAGTAGTGACCAATGGTTTCGTCCAGACAGTGGTCTAGCCCGGTAGTGATCAATAGTTTCGCTCAGACAGTGGTCTAACCCAGTAGTGATCAATAGTTTCGCTCAGACTGTGGTATAACCCAGTAGATATCAATGGTTTCGCCCAGACAGTGGTCTACCCCAGTAGTGACCAATAGTTTCGCTCAGACAGTGGTCTAACCCAGTAGTGATCAATAGTTTCGCTCAGACAGTGGTATAACCCAGTAGATACCAATGGTTTCGCCCAGACAGTGGTATAGCCCAGTAGATACCAATGGTTTCGCCCAGACAGTGGTCTACCCCAGTAGTGACCAATGGTTTCGTCCAGACAGTGGTCTAGCCCAGTAGTGATCAATAGTTTCGCTCAGACAGTGGTCTACCCCAGTAATGACCAATGGTTTCGTCCAGACAGTGGTCTAACCCAGTAGTGATCAATAGTTTCACTCAGACAGTGGTCTACCCCAGTAGTGACCAATGGTTTCGCTCAGACAGTGGTCTACCCCAGTAGTGATCAATAGTTTCGCTCAGACAGTGGTCTAACCCAGTAGTGATCAATAGTTTCGCACAGACAGTGGTCTAGCCCAGTAGTGATCAATGGTTTCGTCCAGACAGTGGTCTAGCCCAGTAGTGATCAATAGTTTCGCTCAGACAGTGGTATAACCCAGTAGATACCAATGGTTTCGCCCAGTCAGTGGTATAACCCAGTAGATACCAATGGTTTCGCCCAGACAGTGGTCTACCCCAGTAGTGACCAATGGTTTCGTCCAGACAGTGGTCTAGCCCAGTAGTGATCAATAGTTTCGCTCAGACAGTGGTCTACCCCAGTAGTGACCAATGGTTTCGTCCAGACAGTGGTCTAGCCCAGTAGTGATCAATAGTTTCGCTCAGACAGTGGTCTACCCCAGTAGTGACCAATGGTTTCGTCCAGACAGTGGTCTAGCCCAGTAGTGATCAATAGTTTCGCTCAGACAGTGGTCTAACCCAGTAGTGATCAATGGTTTCGCTCAGACAGTGGTCTACCCCAGTAGCGATCAATAGTTTCGCTCAGACAGTGGTCTACCCCAGTAGTGACCAATGGTTTCGTCCAGACAGTGGTCTAGCCCAGTAGTGATCAATAGTTTCGCTCAGACAGTGGTCTACCCCAGTAGTGACCAATGGTTTCGCTCAGACAGTGGTCTACCCCAGTAGTGACCAATGGTTTCGCTCAGACAGTGGTCTACCCCAGTAGTGATCAATAGTTTCGCTCAGACAGTGGTCTACCCCAGTAGTGACCAATGGTTTCGTCCAGACAGTGGTCTAGCCCAGTAGTGATCAATAGTTTCGCTCAGACAGTGGTCTACCCCAGTAGTGACCAATGGTTTCGTCCAGACAGTGGTCTAGCCCAGTAGTGATCAATAGTTTCGCTCAGACAGTGGTCTACCCCAGTAGTGACCAATGGTTTCGTCCAGACAGTGGTCTAGCCCAGTAGTGATCAATAGTTTCGCTCAGACAGTGGTCTAACCCAGTAGTGATCAATAGTTTCGCTCAGACAGTGGTCTAGCCCAGTAGTGATCAATAGTTTCGCTCAGACAGTGGTCTAACCAGTAGTGATCAATAGTTTCGCTCAGACAGTGGTCTACCCCAGTAGTGACCAATGGTTTCGTCCAGACAGTGGTCTAGCCCAGTAGTGATCAATAGTTTCGCTCAGACAGTGGTCTACCCGAGTAGTGACCAATGGTTTCGCTCAGACAGTGGTCTACCCCAGTAGTGACCAATGGTTTCGCTCAGACAGTGGTCTACCCCAGTAGTGACCAATGGTTTCGTCCAGACAGTGGTCTAGCCCAGTAGTGATCAATAGTTTCGCTCAGACAGTGGTCTACCCCAGTAGTGACCAATGGTTTCGTCCAGACAGTGGTCTAGCCCAGTAGTGATCAATAGTTTCGCTCAGACAGTGGTCTAACCCAGTAGTGATCAATAGTTTCGCTCAGACAGTGGTCTAGCCCAGTAGTGATCAATAGTTTCGCTCAGACAGTGGTCTAACCAGTAGTGATCAATAGTTTCGCTCAGACAGTGGTCTACCCCAGTAGTGACCAATGGTTTCGTCCAGACAGTGGTCTAGCCCAGTAGTGATCAATAGTTTCGCTCAGACAGTGGTCTACCCGAGTAGTGACCAATGGTTTCGCTCAGACAGTGGTCTACCCCAGTAGTGACCAATGGTTTCGCTCAGACAGTGGTCTACCCCAGTAGTGACCAATGGTTTCGTCCAGACAGTGGTCTAGCCCAGTAGTGATCAACAGTTTCGCTCAGAAAGTGGTCTACCCCAGTAGTGACCAATGGTTTCGCTCAGACAGTGGTCTACCCCAGTAGTGACCAATGGTTTCGCTCAGACAGTGGTCTACCCCAGTAGTGACCAATGGTTTCGCTCAGACAGTGGTCTACCCCAGTAGTGACCAATGGTTTCGCTCAGACAGTGGTCTAGCCCAGTAGTGATCAATAGTTTCGCTCAGAAAGTGGTCTACCCCAGTAGTGACCAATGGTTTCGCTCAGACAGTGGTCTACCCCAGTAGTGACCAATGGTTTCGCTCAGACAGTGGTCTACCCCAGTAGTGACCAATGGTTTCGCTCAGACAGTGGTCTACCCCAGTAGTGACCAATGGTTTCGCTCAGACAGTGGTCTACCCCAGTAGTGATCAATAGTTTCGCTCAGACAGTGGTCTACCCCAGTAGAGACCAATGGTTTGTAGCAGTTGAGCAGATGAGCTCTCAGATTCATGGCTGATGCGCCCATGAATGAGAGACGGATCTGGGCGGGTTCTGCAAGTCCTGATGTGTCAGTAACAGTGCCCAAGACAGCACGCGACCCACTGCGATACCCGGCAAAGCAAGGCCAGCCAGTTAACCAACTCTGATATCGTTAGGTGTGGCTCGCCATGCCCATGCGTATCTCACGCCTATTTAATTTATATCATGGCGAGTTTCTTATAACCTTTACCTTCTATTCACCAACTTATCATACGTAACGTGACGAATATATTCGAACAGCTACAGCAGTGTTCCTCAACCTTTTGAAGTTCGCGGTGCCCTTGGGAATAACATTAAAAACCTAGGGCACCCTACATTGAATGAGAAAAAAAAGTGTAATATATTCATTTAGTGAAAGATGATAATACGTAACACACATCATAACTTAATACAGTAAACCTTAGTCTACTACAATCACGGAGTACAACCAATATGTTCGATTAATCATTCGATTATCTCAATATCTCGTGGCACCCCTTACCCGGTCACGTGGCACGGGTTAGGAACCACTGTTCAGGAGGTTTCCAAAAGTACGAGTTATATTTAATATCGTGTTGGGAGTCATTTTTCAGGTTGCCTTAATCATCGAAATGTAATCGTTTTCAGTCGGTCAACAGTGAAATCTTGAAAAATAAAATTACATTAGGTTATTAAATACACTTGAATGATCAGTTTCGATCTTCAAGTGATCATCATTAGATTATTTGCACTCAGATTATTGAAGTATGGGTGATGGTTAGAGATGGTGACTTTTAGCATTTTTAAATCAGAAACTTAGCATTTTCATTTGAACATTCCGCATTTTATAGCATTTTGGGAATAAAATATATAATTTGGGTTAAATCTGACAAATGGAGTTTCTCTTTTGAAATGGCATTAATGTGAAATTAAAGTAACATACATAAAAGGTTATTAATGAGATAAAATGCATAGAATACCGTAAACTGTGTATTTATTTTAATTGAATTTGGTTAAAGTAACACAGAAGAAAATTGTTACAGGCTAAAGCATTACACATAAACAATAGTTCTTTATACTGATGTAAAACCAGAATAATACAGAGTAAATCTACTGAAATTTTGCTTCAATATCCTCTACAGTGGGTAAGTGCATGAAAGTTCGTGAATCATTGTTTAATGAATTCTTAGAGCTGCTTTATAGACTTGTTGACTTGACTTATGCGAAAGAAATGAAAACGACAGGCGGGCAACAAGATGGAGAAGGGATTACTTTCTGCATTCCAGATTGGTGGTCCAGCCGCCATGAACATCTTAAGGCCGTACAAACTCTTCACTTTAAGTTTCCATACAAAAAGAAAGAATAAAGAACGTTATCTTTGAAAAAAAAATCGTGAATTTCGCATATATGTAGCATTTTGGAACAATTTTAGCATTTTGTCGCGTACCCAAAACACATTGAAAAGTGGTTTACAGGTCGTGAAAAGTGAAAATATAACATTACAAATCATTATGAGCATTTCGCGCTTTGTCGCATTTGCGAAAAGACACCCCCCCCCCCCTAATGATGGTATTTACAGAGGTGTGCAAATTATTAGACTAAATTAATGGATTTAAATCAGTCACAATTTTTCATTCAAAATCATTTTATTTATTTGTATTATCGTACTTAGTGTTATTTTCTCCGCTAAGGATTTACAACTTTTCCCATTCGTACTTTCGCGGAGAAATTTCCGAAATTGGAGATTCTGAGGGATACCTGAGCTGGGTCAGTTATCTCTCCTTTCATTGACTTTGGAATGCACCCTCTAAATCAGGTGATTTAAATCACTGGTCCAAGAATCTTTATATAGTTCAAGAGCGGACCATCAGTAATAAAATACTTTGCATTCTTCTGCACTAAATTCGCAAAAAAACCTAGAATAATGTGATGGAAAGCAAACAAAAAGTGTGACATTATGCATTAGAATAGCTGCTCAATCAGTGGAAATTCTAAAATAATCATTTTGCTGTCAGTTTCCTAAGAGAAATGTAATTAACACTATTGGTTAATCATTTGAAGAAAAAAACTCGCTAATATTTTACTGCATTAAGTCATTAAAAGAAAAAATGAAATTTTGGAAACTAGCATCGAGTCTAATAATTTGTACACCTCTGTACAATGTATACACTTATTTAGTTGCAGTGGTAATTGAACTAGCACAACTACTCAAGATTTGTCAGTTATATGCGCTGGCAGTGATGTTGGCAGTTGCACGGAAACGAACCACGCATCGCTCAAACAATCCACAATAACCTGACCACTCAATAATAATCACATAATAACACTAATCAAGCAAACTTGAAGGGCAATAACCACTATCAGTATCCAAACGAAGTATTCTTTCAAAATTCCTTCCTTGACCCGTCCTGAAAAGAAAAATATGGCCATTGGCTACATTAATAAAATGATTGCAAATACACATACCAGTTTAGATATCACAGTGACACAGGTTATCAGACAATTTGTGTATATACATCCAAGTGCACGGGACTACATGAGCACGATGTCGCAAAGCCCCTAAAGAGTCATCATCATCATCAACAACAACAACAACAACAACAACAACAACAACAACACTAACAGCAACAAGTTATGTTCAGTAGGATGGAAAATTACGGGCCTTCAATGCCTCAAGAAACTCGTCGCTGAGATAGGCACCGTGGACGAACCTCTCAAGGTGATCCTCTAATTACTGGCGAGAAGAATGACCTGAGGGCAAAAAGTATAAACGTTCAACGAAATGGCATCTGTCAATGTGTTGTGTAAGGACATTATGATAGAGACCCATCTACACACATCAAAATAAGTTTTGCATACTGCCATTGAGCACAGTGGGGATGAAAGTGAGGACGGACTTATTTATTAAGCAGTGTCCACGCCTGCTCTACAAAATTGAGATCCGGAGCATAGGCAGGCCATTCCATTCTGTGAATACCATTCTCGTCAATTTATGTATTTATTTATCATATGGCTTTTAGTGCCTGGAATGTCCGAGAACATGTTCGGCTCACCAGAGGCTGTAGCTGTTTCAAGCGGACACCCATATGGTGAGCTACAAGTTCAGTTCAATTTCAAGTAGTTCCAACTTTCGCTACCAGATATCATTGTCACCTAGTGGTGAACGTTGGAACTTAATCTAACCTTGAAATTTAGCTTCACACAAGTTTAATTACTGGAGGGATCTTTTACACGCCATAAATCTATGACATGGGACCGGCTTTACTTCCCCTCCCAAGGGAGGCATACTGAAGGATTTTAACGCTCTTAAAAATCCAATGACTTCGGCTGGGTTTGAACACGTGATCTTGGGTACAGCAGTTCAGCATGCTATCAAATACGCCACCGAAGCTGTGAAGAAAGGCATTAACAATGCCACCTCTGTGCGGGCGAACGTTATCGTCCACAAAAGTGAAATTCGAGCCGAAATTGTCAGCATAGTCTTTCACTACAGGTGCCAGAATAGTATCCCTGGGATACGCCCTGGGATGTGCACAAGATAGGTACGGCGACCATACATGATACCATCCCAAAATATTGCACCCTGTTGGTATCGGTCTTGGATTTATTGGTCGTGCATACGTTCACCGGGTCGTCTGCACACTCGCACAGATCTATCCTCATTGACACGGGCGAGTGTACACAACCGTTATACACGCACGCAAGAACGACTAATGGGTTTGAGACCACTACGACTCTTGGCTAGCAATATGCAACACTTTTTTTTATGTGTGTCATACGTGTGTGTGTTCCTTCATTCGTAGACGGTGATGTTCCTTTCTCTCTTTTGCCAAGCTTTTCCAGTTTCCAGCATTGGTTGGAAACTCGGATGTTCTCTTAAGCTGATCACGCTCCTGAATATCTTCACTTGAGATTCCAAACTCGTGCATATTTCTTTGTATCGCACTGAACCAGGATTCCTTTGTCTTTTTCTCTTCAAGAACAATGAAAATGTGATACGATAACCATGTTATTATTATGCCCATCATGGATAAGGGGACACACTGGATTGGCTGGTAATGAAAGAGCAGACCAATTAGCAAAATCAGCGGCTACGACACATCTTGGAATAGCATATAGTAAGTCTCCTATATGTTACGTTAAAAGGCAGATAAGGAATTACATACTACACGAATGGAATATCGCATGGACATGTAGCCTGAAAGGATCTGTAACAAGAGAAATATTCTTCTCGGAAGTACAAAATCGACTGTTATCAAAATTATTAGAGCCAAACTTTGTCCTCACACAATTTTTAACTGGTCATGGAAAATTCAAGTCTTATTTTGAACGTTTTAAAATAGCAACAGACGACTATTCATGTTTTTGTGGATTGCCTCAATCGGTGTATCACCTTATATTTGAGTATCCTGTTTTTGAAAAGGAAAGATACTATTTACAATGCCACCTTAATAGCTGTAACCTGGAACGTTCAAAGCCGCTGTACCTTATTTTCAACAGGCAGTGTTGTTTAGGACAATTTCTCACTTTCATCAACAATTTTTTCTGTAAACTATGTTAGTAATATTTGAAATTGCTGTGTTTTTAATCTACAGCCCTTATGTACCTCTGGTAAAATAGTGTTCCTGTATTTTTTGGATATTTATTATTATTATTATTATTATTATTATTATTGTGTAATCCAAAAACTCGACGGCTGGGCACTTTTCATATGCATTGGTACAATTTTAGGACTCTTCCGAAGGGATTGAACCAGGCAATAACATAAATAAACGTGAAATAATCCAAGTATTCCGGATACGGTTTGAAAAATAATGTCATTGTATACCGGCTCTGTGTTTGTGTAATTCATGGTGTATGGCGCTACCAGAGTACTACGCAGTAAACCTGTGTGGATTCCTGAGATACCAAGTGGTGCCAATATAATATAAAACGCCTATGAAAGTTAATTCACTGTTGCCGTCGTCGCATTGTCCAGTTAAGCGTTTACTGAGATACTGTACAGTAATTCTGCTGATAGTCACATAGCAGTCCATTGTGCTATACAACAAGTCTCTGTCCCACATACTCTACTGCTTGAACGACAGATGGTGACCTGGTCGGTGAAACGCAACTGTTCTGTGTTCCTTAGAGCAGAAGGAAGATCAAATAACACAGGTAATTCAAATCATTTAAGCATAAAATTTACTGCTAGCTTCCACCACAGGAATGGGGTCAATAAGGTCCATCTCCAAATAAATTAATAAACAAACAAATAAACAAATAAATAAATAAATAAATATGGGATTAATTAACCTCAGGTAATTTTTTCAGATGTAGGGAATTACACCCATCATAATTTTGGCACAATCATGTTCACCGACTGAAAGGCATTTACATTTCATTTAATTTCTTCAATTAAAGTACAATAGAATTGCACTTTATTTCTATTATTATTATTATTATTAGTATTATTATTAATATGTCTGTGATAAGAATCACAATGAATAAAGAACTCCCTATGTGATTATACTCGTATTTTAATATATTGATAGGTGAGGACCTCTTATCATTATATTTTTTGGAAGTGGGCCGAAGGGAAAACCAATCGAATAGTCCTAGCGCAGGGATTGAAAGATATCGATACCAAAGTAGTTTGTGTTCCTTCTCCGTACATTGAGATAAGCTCTGCAGCAATATAACCTTGTAGCTACCAGTAAGAGCACGATCGACCTGAATGAGCTCATGAAAGCCACCGACGCCCACGCTTATAAGACCAGACCCTCTAGAGGCGATGGTTAGTGTGTAGAAACACTTTCCTTCGAATTATCGTTAAGCCAAGTTCACACATCACCTCGGAGAGATAGTGATCAGTGATATTGCCCGCCCTACTAGGAGGCTACTCACCTGTTCCACACAATGGACTCACTTTCTCCATATGAAATGAGGCAGTCCTGCAATTAATAGCCACGTACGAGTACTATCTAGGACGTAGCGTTGTGTTGATTGATTATTACTTACGTAGTGGCTGATTGATTGATATTTAATGTTCTAAACTTCTAGGCCACAAGTCCCATTACAGTAGCAGGTAGAACGAGAAAAGAAATTCCATCCTCGAAGAATAGAAGAGCACTTGTTGAAAACGCTGACCCTGCGGTGAATCCATGCTCGTTATATTTTGCACCATGATCGTGCTAGCAGCTGCAGCAAATCCTGAGTTTGCATGTCCGAATACCGGCGCTTACAGCGACTATCCTGAGTGTGGTTTTCCCCGGATTTTCCCACACTCCGTCCAGGTAAATGCCGTGATTAGTGCCTTAATTCCGGGAGCACCTACCTCATTCCGTCCCTAATAATGTTACACACACTAATACAGTCATCACAGAAATACAGGTTATCAGAAAAGTTCAACATACACACAACTACTCGGGGCTGATGACCAAGATGTCCCAAGCCCCTCAAATGAACTATCAACAAAAAAAAACATCATATTAATTTAGGAGCTTTGTGACATCAGGTTCATGCAGCCCCATATAATTTGGTAGTCTCTTGTGTGGAATCTGTCTGATAACCTGTGTCATTGTGATGGCTGTATAACAGTGTATAGTTGCAATTGAGGCTAGGGTTTGGGTGGACAGAAGGCGTCCATGCTCTTAATTCAGGTACCATCCAGCATTTACCAGGAGTAGGAGTGGGAAACCACGGCAAACAACTTCTGAGATGGCCGAGGTGCAAATTGACCCCACCTCTTCTCAGTTCTACCTCACGAGGGTGATTGAAATCCATTACAACCTTCAAACCAGAATTAAATTTCTTGTCTAAGCCAGAAATCGAACCCTTACCTCCGCGGTGACAGCCAAGACTGCAAGCCACTAGGCCACTGTCTTGTGGCTTGTGATATTGTGGTATCTGTCTGTACTAGTGTTAGACTGTTGTCATCTGATGAACGACGTATTTTTTACACTTGTTTGTTGGCACAGGCTAGGGCAAAATGTAGATTTTCGCCGATATCACTCGAGGGATCAATGTGAGGTCCGACATCAATTTACAAATCTTAAAAGTGCTTTCAAGCTGACACAGGTTCGAAGAATATACAATTTCGCTAGTCCTTTTAGAGGGCTTGAAGTAGGCTGCCCGTTCTCTGAATAGAAGCCGTTAAATGTCAGCGCTCGTAGCCAGTAACGAGGCCCATCCCCTACTTATGATATTGCAGGGATCGTCTATATTCGAACGAAGGAAATCAACCATAACATCCATAACCTACGCAAATACAGAAGTTCGGTAGCCGGCACGTTCATATCAGCTGTGTGCAGACCAGTAACGAAAACATTTAAAAGTGAATAGGCTAGTTTGAATTGTACGGAATATTTTTGCAACAAGAAAGGAGATAATCAACCCTTTCAATATAAGACAATTTTTCGATCTATCGATATATGCTGCTGCCAGGGATTGACAGATTGAAAGTTATTGTGCTACTTGTCAATTGACGTCGCAGAAACCGCCAGAGTATAGTTTAGGCTACATCTTTTTAACTTTCATTTAAATCTTTCCAATCGACAAACAACACTTGACCAACAGTGACAGGATTTAAAAAAGAAAACTTGCCAACCTCTTGGCAAAACCCATTTGTCGCGTTTCCAGAACAAAGTCAAGCAATCTTAAGCATTCCAAGGGTGTACAAATTCCTCTCTTGAGGTTTCCGGGGAGGGGAAAAGAAAAGCGTTTTATTTGAAAAGCAATAGTGGACATTTTAGTATAATTTACACATTTTGAATCAATTTTGCATGTTTTCACTTTCGCAACACACATCAATGTTACGATTGAAAACTTATGTCCGAGTAAATGAGAAGACTGCTTCATATCAAGTACGCACATAGTCTCATAAACTGACAGATGATTGCGAGTAAAAATGACCTACTTTACGAAACTGGTTATTTCATAATATAACTTCATATAATTAATTGAAACCGGTTCTCATGCAGGAAGGAAGTTGTCAATTTCTAATTTCTGCTGTATCATCGGACGCGCAATTCGGTAATCAGTTTACTCAGGATATTCAAACATATACCATGACACAGTGGGGCTTTCTTCGTTACGTCTCATACTAAACAGTTGATTTTCCTTGATTTGTCATCTATGGATAGTGTAGTCACCAACCTCATGGCGGCGTAGTGCAGTGGTAACGTTCTCGCCTGCTGTTCCCAAGGTTGCGAGATCGAATCCCGGCGCAAACAGTTGACATTTGAGGGTGCGTAAATGTGAGAGAACCGTATCATTTGATTTACTGGCAGGTAAAAGGTCCCCTTCGGTGCAAAATTCTGGCACCCCGGTGTCTCTAAAACCCACAGTAATTAAAAGGGACGTAAAACCAATAACATTAATTGAACCTCGTGTAGAGACATAGTCATCCTATAAGAACTTAGCCTGCGCATTCATTTTTAAAAGTATTTTCATTCATTCATTCATTCATTTATTTATTTATTTGCAATTGGGGTGCAAATGGTGCAAATAAACAATTGAATCGGTCGGTGATGAAAAGCATTGAGTCAGTTTTCACTACTTTCCAGGAGACAGATAAAACGTCATTGATAGAACAGAACTTAACGAACACACTATATTAGTCATCTATGTTGTGAAGCAACTATTCAGGTTAATATTAGCGGAATATCAATTTTATTTTAATTTAATAAACATATTTTTCTAATCAAATTTGCGAACGTGACTTAATGCCTTTCTGGTCCGTGGTCAGTTCATTGCGGCATAAAGCCACCCAGAATGAATATTTCACATGTTATCTTATTTTAAAATGAATTTATAACATATAAACCACCTAAATCCTATACAAATGTAATTTACAATAGCACAAAACAAATTGCTTTGTGATGGATTTTGCCTGGTCAGTGAGCTTCCATGCTATTTCTCCTGATGAAAATGTTTTGTGTGTAGCTTAAACAGAAGGCTGACTTAATTCTTTCCTATGCCGTTCCAAGAATACTAATTCTTAAAAAAATAACCGTTTTTGACCTAATGCTTTTCATCTCCGACCGATCCAATTATACATAGCAATTTATTAACAATAAACTGGAGTATTTACAAAAATCTTCGGTCTTTTCATAAACACACCTACAGTATATGTTTGGGGAAAGGCTCTAAGACTGCGGTAGGTAGAGAGTTCCAGGTATTGATGGCATGGTTTACGAAAGAATATTTACCATAATTTATGCTGAGGTCGGCCCTTAACTTTGAATGAATGATCACTCCTACTCATGTAAGTGGGCTTTCCGATACGTTTGCTAAGCTCAACCCATGCTGGTTGATTTGTATACGCGTTGAACATAGCCATTTGGCCTGCAGATATTGGGGTGACGTGTGGTCAGCACATCGGGTCCTTTTGGCCGTTAAACTATATTTTCGCGACTAGGGCACTGTCACACTATCAGACAGCTACTCAATTGTCCTCACGAGGCTGAGTGCACCCCGTTCCAGCCCTCACTTCAGTTCTTAAAACCCTGAAGGAGCCCGGAATCGAACCTGGGGCCTCCGGGTGAGAGGCAGGCCTACGGGTGAGAGGCAGGCGTACTACTCAAACACCACTGGGCCGGCATGAATCTGATAAGATATACAAAAAGGAAAGACATTCTAAATAAATTCGAGGAGAAAAACTATGCTTATTGAGAAAATTAGAGCCTAATGAATGTTAATTTTTGTTGATTCGTTTAGGGTTTTTGCGACATCGATCATTCTTCTTCAGTTTGTGAATGAAATATAAACCTGTATGAAAACAAGTAGACAAGTGTAAAACTTCACATACAAACATGCTTAATTATCTTCAAGAAATTGAAGGATTCCATAGCATTATGCAACTAATTGATGTACCTGTACATGGTTAAGCAACTGTCTGTAATTGAGTTATCAACAAGATAATTACCGAAGGCTATAAGTGGCTAGTACGTTACCTCCTCCTTATTATGTTGAAGGTTACTAAGAGTACATCGTCAGCTCCTGTAAAAGCCACAAAGGCAAGTAATACATATGAACACCCTTCATATTCGCTTACAAACCATTGTTATTTATAAGGACGTTTGTTTTCGTATTTGTTGTTGCTGTTTCTAGTTTCTTTTATACTTGCAACCTGCCCCGGCTTCGCCCGGTACTTTTACAGCTTTACCCAGCGTGAGCTAAAAAGGCGCACGGATCACAGGTCCCAGACGCAATTCAGAAAAGCCGAGGTGAACAGGGAAACTCCAAACACATATACTTTTCTATGAAGTCTTAACTCGACACGACTCGACAGTTTGATGCTGGCTGGTGATAGGCTCACTTGCTCCGAAGCTAGTAATTTAAATTTCCACTGAATGGAGATTGTTGGAAGGAATGAACACGTACAAACAATTACAGTGACGAAGTATTAAAGATAGAGATATGCTCTCACGGACTTTTTTTGTAGAACTTTTCATGCTGAACAGTTCTTACACTCATAGTATATACATATTTTTAACGGTTTATTAAGCTTAAAATGCGCATGAACGGCTGGTTTTTCTTCGACTCGATTCACTGAAGTTGGTATTGCTCGGCTTCCTTTGGTCATAAATGAATGTTTTTCGACAAACACCTTCCTCGAAAAATCTTTTACATAATGGTGAAAACCACATCAAAATTCATCCAGTAGTTCTTGAGATTACCCGTTACATCTAAGAATCGGGACTTAGTTTTATACCGAGTAGAGGTATAGCATACGAGTATTTTATCATAACTACATGTAATTTATTTCAGGTTATTTTTTGCATATTCCAATATTTGTTTTGACCGACTGAAAGTTATAATAATCAAGCACAACACACGTATGTTAGGTGTGGAATCCGGCAGTGCTCAATGAGGACAGAGTACATTTATCAATGGTAAATTCATCAGCAAATCAAGTTCTTTTCACAGAAGATGCTGAAAATGTTCTCCTTCAGCTGACAGACAGTAACTTTGGAAGTTACGTCGTTACATTATGTAGCTACTCCTGTACCACCCTGCGTGTTCTCCGTAATTAATCGAAGCACGGACCTAAGCCCGTTTTATGTTCAATTGTGGGGTAATTTAAAATGCAAAGTGTACAGATCAATTACCCGTACTCGAGTGGAGCTGGAGAACAATATACGGCTGCCGATAGCCCTCACAACAGAAGGGAATTACAACGTGTAAACGTGAATTTACCATTAATTAATGTATTCTGTTACGGTTTCTACCTACTTAAAATATTACATACCATGACCCCGTTATATCTCTACAATGCCTTTACACCAATGCATTCTGTTCACAATCGAGAAAATAGATACACAAATTTAACTCTCCCGATTCCTATACACTTAACCATGAAGTACAATTAATCTTTTGTTTGCACCGCCTCACGCCTCTTCAACACCTTCGATTTATATAAGTTCGTCAACATTGCAAGCACTGCAGCTCTTAAAAGACGTCTTTCGTCCTGCTTCTTGGAGCAGTATTCCTCTCACATCTGATTACTGCATTATGCTAAAATACCATTTTAGTTCAATTATAACATCCGGACAATAGCTGACAACCTACCTACGTTAATACCTTTCCTTGCATATGGTGTTTGATTTTTAGGCTGATACTGTGTCTGTGTGCACTCTTTTGTATATAATTTTTCCATTATTATTATTATTATTATTATTGTATTAATACTGTCTTTTTGTTACTATCATTGTTAGACTATTATTATTTATATTCTGAATGTTAGTGAAATGTTTTATTTTTATAAGCCCTAATCTAATTCTATGTGGTGCGCTACTCTTTCCCGCCATGCCTAACCTTAAAGTGACGATTACTAACACGGTGTGAGAAAATCAGCCGAGCTTAAAAAGCTCACCCCCTGCTAAGTTCCAGGTACAATGAAGATAACAACCGTACTCATTAGCAAAACACAAGAATCGCTTAGATGTTACTCTGAAGGCTTATGAAAATATATTTGATATTGTGGTCTTATCGGAAACTTGGAAATTAAATAACGCAAATGTTACTCAACATAGCTGCAATAAATCTTACTATAATGAAAGTGCAATAAATCATAATGATGGAGCACAACTCTAAAGGAGCTCTTAAGCTCTAAGTGTAGCCGTGGAAACCAATCAATCAATCCACGTAATCTGCGGCCCGAGTTTAGATGTCTGGCGGAAGGCGTGCGTGCGCTGGTAGCTGGTCGCTGTCCCCGGTCCAGCAAAAAGAACACCCTGTAGGCCTACAATGTAAACATTGCCCATCTATAAGAAACATTGGAGTAATGTACTATGGACAACCTCCCTCACGTGTTCCAGTTTGTACTTTCTTACCACGGAACTATTATCATACTTTTACTGATCAGTATCTTCGCACGTGGCTGGTTTCTAATACCAGAGCTCCTCGTATCACGCCTCATCAAATAACCGCTATTTCGCGCCTCACTGAGTAAATGTTAGTTATTTCCCTAGAGAAATATAGTGGAGGTTAATGATTCAACCGTGTTTATCTACTTTTCACGCGTTCTATATTCTTGCCCCTATAAAAATTATCAATAACCACCGGCAAGAACGAAATATTACTTGGACTGGCTGCGTGGCTCAGAGGTAACTTTCTCGCTTGCTGGGCCCAAGGTTGCTGGTTCGTATCCTGGCGCAGTTAGTTGGCATTTGAGAGTGTGCAAATGTGAGGGAGCCGTGTCAGCAGATTTACTGGCACGTTAAAGATCCCCTTCGGGGCGAAATTCTGGCACCCCGGCGTCTCTAAAAGCCAGAGTAGCTAAAAGGAACGTAAAACGAATAACATTATTATTATTATTATAGAAATAAGAATAATATCGCATGGCCTCGGATGCCGGGTGCAAGCTTTGTTATTTGACACCCAGAGGGTAGCATGCATGTCGAATTTCGTTGTTCCTTGAAGCACTATGAAAGTTAAGGAGGTTAGATATCTAGGCTCCTTGAACACTATAGCGCTTTCTAGTAGAGAAATGAGGAACTTTGTGTTGGCGGAAACTCCCGAGATAAATTTTGCCGTTATGAACACGGCCTACGGAATTCAAGTGGGTTCTTTGACACGCCAACATCGTATGACATGCGTGTCGTAATTTTTGCCACATTTCAAAAATCAATTACCACGGCCTGGAGCAAACCTGCAACCTTGGGGTTAGTAATCCGACACGATAACCACTCACCCATCGTGGGAAGGTATTATTGAAATATTACTTCCTCAAGGGACTCACACCATTTGCTAACTAAAGTTGTTGTTGGTTCATTGAGAGGCTTTGCAACATCGAGGTCATGTAGCCCCGTGTACTTGGGTGGGTGTGGAATATATATGATAATCTGTGTCACTTCTTTTTGGCGTGTGGCCTCCTCAGAGGCCAAGTGCAGGTCTACCTAGTCGACACCCGTGGGCGACCTGCACGCCGGGATGAGAGTTGGAATGGATGAAGAAGATGAATGAGACTGGGCAAGGATGTGGAAGGAAGCGACCGTGGCCTGTCAGATGGTACCGTTCCAACATTTGCTTGGTGTTGAAAATGGGGAAACCACAGTAAACCATTTCAATGACGGCCGACGGTGGGGCTCAAACCCATACGTCTACCGAGTCAGCAGAGAACTTGGCCCCTTGGGCTAGTGCTGCGCTTTAGCGTACGTAGCCACCACTGTTGGTACCTGTTTTACTGTGATGGCTGCATTAGTATGTGTAGTTGTAATTTAGATTTGGAAGGAGGTGGCCATGGCTTTAGTTTAGAAACCATCCCGGCATGCATCTGGAGTGGAAGTGAAAAACCATGAAAACCACTTCCAGGATGGCTGAGGTGGGAATCGAACCTGCCTCTTCTCAGTTTTTCCTCACGAGGCTGAGTATACCCCATTCCAGCCCTCAGACTAGAATTAAATTTCTTGGCAAGCCGGGAATCAAACCCGGGCCACCGCGGTGACAGGCAAGATTGCTAGCCACTACGCAACGACGCGACGCGTCGCGGACCTAACTGAAGTTAAGGTTGTTGATTTATTTAGCAGCTTTGCCACATCGTGGTCAATTAACCCCAGCACTTGGGTGTGCTCGTAATTCTGTCTGAATACTGTGTTATTGTGATGGCTGTATTAGAGTTTGTGCACTCGTTATTCAGGTGAGGATTCTGACGAAAGAGGCGGCCGTGGCCTAAAGCTAGGAATCATCCCGGCATTTTCCTGGCGTAGAAGTGGTAAACAGTGGCAAGGTAATTCCAGGATGGCTGAGCTGGGTATCGAGCTCAGCTCTTCTTAACTGTACCTCACGAGGCTGAGTGTTCCCCGTTTAAGCCCTCAGAGCTGGGATTGAACTCGGACCTCCGCAGTGACTCACAAAAATGCTAGCTGCTACACCACGAGGTAGTCTACTGAACAGTTTTACACAGGAAAATTACAGTAGTTCCAAGGCAGAACGTGAAATTTAACGCAGAACTTAAGGACAGTACTATAGTAAATAGGTTGGTAGGACACATAGTCTACAAAGACACCCAGGAATAGCAAGCTTAGTTATGGAAGGAAGGGTCGAGGACAAGAACTGTAGGAGTAGACCAAGGTTAGAATATGTTAAACAGATTGCCTCGGATGTAGGGTGTGGTAGATGTGTAGAGATGAAACGATTAGCTCAGGACAGGGAGGGGGGGGGGGGGGGTGGAGCGCTGCAGCAAACCAGTCAAAAGACTGAAGATTCAAACAAGTACAGTAGTCGCGATACGTACCTCAATGCCACGAATGGGGCACTAACATTGTCTTATAAAAGTGATTGATAACATCAATGGCTTGTCCATTATAAGAATAATTCTATCACCTTCTTCAGACATAGAAAGAGAGAGAACTAGTACAGTACTGTATATGCCATCGCTTAAAGAAATAACGTTCAGAGAAGAGAACTGCATGCTCCCTGTACCGGTATCCAGATCCTGTTAGCGAGGCCCATATATGGACTCAAGGTTAGTATCACCGACTTTCACTCCTTGTTTTATGAACTAGCGACTCTGTGTCTATACTTGCAGAACGATATATACTCGTATACCAGAGTTCCTTAACATGTCCCTTTCGCCGCCACAAGCTCGCGGTGATTTCTCTACTCACACAATAGCACTGGTTATCAGACATAGACATACTCAATGCCCAAGCCACTAAAAGAACGAACGACAACTCCGTGAATGGACTTGCAGAACGATACATAACGTAGTTCCCTAACATTTCGCGTTCCCCACCATATGGTCAATGAGGAACTTACGCATTGCCAACACAATAGCACAGGTTATCAGGCGTACACATTTACTAGAGGCTAATTACTACAATGTCTAATTTCCTAAATGAATCAACAATAGCTCTGTGACTGGACTTGCAGAACGATTCATACCAGAGTTTCTAAACACGTCCCTTCTCCGCTACAATTGCGCTGAGGTATCTGGTGAGGCATGACACACACAATAGCTCAGGTTATCAGACACACACAAGTACATGCGGCTGATGACCACGGTTCAAGTTCGTTCATCAATAGCCTACTTTCCATATTTTTCAAAAATGATGAAGAAGTAGTTCTTTGAGATCAACCGAGCAGATGTGTGTGTGTCTGTCTGTCCTTCTGTCTTTGTGTGTGTGAGTGTGTGTGACCCCTTGCTATTTACTCCTAAATGGTTATAGCTATCGAAACAAAATTTAGTAAGTTAAGATCTTTACCAGGACATCTCACAGGCATATTTGAAAATCACGTCAGTGTTACCAACTGCTGAAGAATCACAATTGAAATTTGAGCTCTATTCAAGATATCTCAGAAGGTATCCATGGAAAATAATCCATAGGTAGTACACATTTATATAATAATATTCTACATTAATTGCAGGAGCCCATAGATTACAGTGTTGCCAGCATTATTCTACACCTGCTGATGTATTTTTAAAAGCATGTAACTTCCATACCATCATTTGGATTTCTGCCTAACTTCGTATACGCTATTTGTACCGTAACAGATATGATCATTCGCATTCTTCTGAGTCACTAGGGCTGCCAACTAGTGGTAAATGCTCTCTATAAATGTGTATTCTGGTTTCAATATATCAGAAAGTATGCAGGCCAATAGTACTAAATTTTGCACATGTATAGTAGCTGAAATTTTGAGTAACCAATATACGACATGATTCTACGCGTGCTGATAGGTTCAATGTTTATTCGCATGTACATTTCATAGAAACAAATCGATTTCTTCCAAAATTGGAACATATATAGGTCATAATATTTCAGGTTAATCCTGTCCTCACACCAGAATTAATATTTCTTGCCAGAGCCGGGAATCGAACTTGTACCTCCAGGGTGACAGCCAAGAATGCTAACTGCTATATCACGAGGTGGTCTAAGTTAGTTGAAAACCGAACACTATGCATGATTTTCAAGTGGGCCGTGAAGGATAATATTGAACACAGTACATCCATAAACGTCTATACTCGCTGATGTATGAGGTCGTGACCCCATAAAGCTGTGTGCATCACATCCTGGAAGACTTTTCACACCATACGATTGGAAGACAACACCGTGGTGATAACGCTTTTTTTTTCGCTTTCCTACGGACTAAGTGAGGGATCCCACCTCTACCGCCACTGAGGGCAGTGTCCTGGAGCTTGATACTATGGGTCGGGGATACAACTGGGGTGTGTGACCAACACGACGCCCAGGCGGCCTCACCTGCAAAGTGAACAGGGGTCTGATGAAAGGATGGGAAGTGTGGGAGGGTTTGGCGGCCGGGCCTTACGGTATGGGACCATCCCGGCATTTGCCCGAAGACGAAGTGGGAAACCACGGAAAACTACTTCGAGGACGGCTGAGGTAGGAATCGAACCCCCCTCTACTCATTTGGACCACCCGAGGCTGAGTAGTCCCCGTTCCAGTCCTCGTACCACTTTTCAAATTTCATGGCAGAGCCGGGAATCGAGCCCAGGACCTCCGGGGCGGCAGCTAATCATGCTGACCGCTACGCTACGGAGGCGAGCGTGGTAATAACGAACAATAATAAAAATGTTTATGTCAAGAGCCTTCTCGCTGGGGGGTTAACCTTGCAGTAAAATTAACACGTACAGTACAAGACCTTGCTTGCTTGCTTGCTTGTTTTACACCACAGCCATGGTCATCGCACAGTTATGTTATGTACTCAGTGGCATGACCTGCTGCTAACACAGGATAGTCACGGAATTAGCTGTCTTCATTTTGTTTAGACCATTTCATGATGTAGTGGCTAGCATTCTCGGCTGTCGCCCTATAGGTCTGGATTCGATTCCCGATTCTGCCAAGAAGTTTTAATTCTGGTGTGAGGGTTGGAACGGGGTACAGTCAGCCTCATGAGGCAAAACTGAGAAGAGGTGGGTTCGATTACCGCCTCAGCCACCTTGGAAGAGGTTTTCCGTAGTTTCTCACTTCTAGGCCTATTCCAGGGAAATCCCGGGATAGTTCGTAAGTTAAGGTCACATCCACCACCTTATCAATCCTCACCTGAATTACAAATACACAGACCACTACAGACACCACTACACACACCACATTTACACATGTTATGGGACAAGAGCTAGATACACCCAATTACGGGGCTAATAAAATTGACCTCGATATCCAAGCACCTCGAATAGCACAATAACTAACAACAGCAACAATAACAACGGTTTTTTTGGTTAACAGGAAAGACTAAAAAAAAAGCCTATCCCAAATGTCTTGGGTTCGATTCCCAGCTCATCCTAGAGATATATTTCTTGTCTGAGGATTGGAATGGGGTACACTCAGCCTTAGGAGGCAAAACTGAAAAGAGGTTGATTCAATTTAAACCTTGAGTGGGTTCTTACCTCTAATCCTCACAAATGCCTGGATGTGTTCCAAACTGAAGACCACGGTCTCTTTCTTCCTAATTCTAACCTAAATTGCAAATATGCACACTAGTATAGACTCCACAATAGCACAGGTCATCAGACTAATTCTATAAGTCTCTCTATATACACTGGTCAAAAAAATTGCATTTGCATAATGTGCTTTCATTGCTGTATGACGACATTCCGTTTTTGCATATTGGCTCATGTGTTAACTCTGAGATAACATGCTTGTTTGTTTGTACCGTGCGCTGTTATCGTGATAACATGACAGTTCCCCACACTGACTCTTCCACACACTGCCCAAAATACTGACACTTCCACACAGCTCTTGGACGCGGCTACCTGTTTAATGACTCAGAAATATTCCCGACTGACAGTTCCACACACATCCCCCCACCCCTAAGGCTAGCTTCACCGATCATCGTTACAGCCGCACCTGTGACAATGCACCTTAACATAATACTCATTTGGAGTGAAGAAAAGCGCTTGGTCTATGTACTTCATTACATACCACGGTCTCGGAAATATAATTGTGATGTAGTGTAATTACCATTAAAATAAAATAAATGCAGAGTCTGATGTCCATCACACTTTATCCAGGCTGTGGACTGGCAAAATAATAACAAAACCGATCAGTTTGGTGTTGTTATCTTTTTGGCGTGTTTAAAATCAGCTTTCTAGGCTTCGTCGGTTGTTTTGTATTTTTTTAAATTTATTTTTTACTTATTTTTTTTTGTTTTTGTCATATTTGTTCAACAATAATATTAACCTACTCCATTTTCTGTGAATAGGCAACTGCCTTCACAAAACTTTTCATATTTTTGTCATTTTCGAACTTTTCCGTCCGTCCAGTTTGACATATATTCGTCTTCTTTTTTTTTCCCCTTCCATGTTGAGCTCGGCCATTAAAAATGCGCAGTTTGTCTTCTCAGCTTCCGTCTTGAACACTTTGACAACCTCTTTTAAATTTGGGGAGAGGTCTCCCGACAAGATTGTTGAGTCGGTTGTTCCAGCCCTCAACAGCATTCGTTGTCCTGTGTCGTGCTTGGTGGCAGTTCCACATCTCGATTGAAATATCTTGGTTATCTAGCCAGTTGTCAACGAAGTAGTCAACTTGATCTTTTCCATAGTAGCCTTGGGGGAGAGGGGAGATGTGTGTGGAAATGTCAGTCGAGATTATATCTGAGTCATTCAACAGGTAGCCACGTCCATGGACTGTGTGGAAGTGTCAGTATTTTGGGCAGTGTGTGGAAGTGTCAGTGTGGGGAACTGTCCGGACACCGTTATCGTACATGGGGTTTGTGCATACAACCTGCACAAATGGTGGAAGTGGCCACCCCCTGCTGTTATTGCGGTACATCGAACAAGACCATCAGTCACATTGTCGAAAATTGCAAACTAAGAGCGTACTTATAGTTGACCATTACGACTTTGTCAGTTCTACACCATCGAGCCTGGACTGGAAAAACAGACTGGACATAGTTGGTTGGTTGGTTCCTCAGTTTAGGGACTGAGATAACGCAGTCATGTGGCCCAGTGTACTTGGGGTATGTCTGATAACCGGTGTTAATTGTGATGGCTGTATTAATGTGCGTTATCTGTAATTCAGGTAAGGACTGATGGCATTCAATTTTCAAGTAGTTCCTACCTTTGCTACCGTCAACGACAACTAGTTTTGGACTTGGTAACAAGATTCCACCGCAGTCGGCTCCTGGTGACGAACGTTGGACTTAAGAGTGTTAGTCAAATCTAACCTATAATTTAGCTTCACACACGTGTAATTAGTGGAAGGTTCTTTTACATGCCATAAATCTATCACATGGCACCGCCGGCTATACTTCCCCTCTGAAGGAAGGAATACTGAGGACTTTTTAACGCTCTTTAAATCTCCGACGACTTCGGCCTGGTTTCAACCCGCGACCTTGCGCATAGAAGCTCTGCATGCTACCAACTACGCCACTGAAGCCGCCGACATAAGTTTGTAATAAAGTTGATGTCTGTGCTTGTATGGACTTATTATTATTATTATTATTATTATTATTATTATTATTATTGTGTTTCATGTGTAATGCCATACGTTACATAAGTAAATAAAACAGTTATCGGATAAAGCACGTGTATTATATTTGATCCACGAATAGATAAGCTTGCAATATGCAAAACCTCTTTTGGCCAGTGTATACAGGGTGATTCACCTAAAACTTGCACTGTAAATATTTCTGAAATGGAAGGTGATATTGATATGCGGTTTTAACCTAATGAAATTGTAACCAAGGGCTCGTATTTGTAGCTGATACACTGATATTTATAATTTTTAGAAAGTGGTTTTATTTACAACAATTACAATTTTTTAAATGGAACAATTCCCATTGACATTAAAAAAATAAAAGTAGAACAAATTAGAATACCAATGGTGTTTTGTGCACGATTCTAGTGCAAGTAGTTTACGAGATATTGATTGTTATTCGAAAATTGTACGCACTAAAACCCAAGTGCTTAGTGGCGAGGTTACGATGTTGTTATGTTTGTTGAGGTTGTGGTTTGTGTACACTGGGTGCACTGCGACTTTTCAGTCAGTTATTGTGTGATACTTCAAGTAGTAGGACGTGCTTGCAGGATGAGATTTACCATTGCAGAAAAAGCCGACATGCTCATGGTTTATGGCAAATGTAGGAAGAATGTCGTTCGTTCTTGTACCGTGTACGCGGAAACATATCCCATTAGACGTCAACCATCTCGGCAATTATTTGTGAACCTTTTCAATCAATTACGTGAAAGTGGTAGTATAACGCCTAGAAAACGTAACAGTGACAATCAAGTGACTGGAGAAGAGGGAGAAATTAAGGTTCTGGCTGCTGTTGCAGTAGATTCACAAATTAGTTCCCGTGCAATTGCACATGGAAGCGGCATAAGTCAGGCAAGTGTACTACGCATTCTCCATCGTCATAAGTTCCATCCGTATCACATCTCTCCCCATCAAGTGCTGCATGGTAATGATTTTGAGAATCGTGTTAACTTTTGTACATGGGCATTAAGACGTGATACTCCAGATTCGTCATGTATCTTGTTTACTGATGAAGCAACATTTTCTAATCATGGCCAAGTCAATCTTAGAAACATGCACTATTGGTCTGTTGAAAATCCCCGTTGGCTGCGTCAAGTAGAACGACAGCGTCCATGGAGTGTAAACGTCTGGTGTGGAATAGTGAACCATCACATCATAGGTCCCTTTTTCGTAGAAGGAACACTGAATTCGTGCAAGTACCTCAACCTCCTAACAGACCATCTTCCACAGATGTTAGAAGACGTTCCGCTTCAGACTAGGAGGAACCTGTGGTATCAACATGATGGCTGTCCGGCCCATAGTGCACGAATTACTACAGATTATCTTCACGGATTGTTTCCAAATCGTTGGATTGGACGAAGGGGACCTGTACTTTGGCCGGCCCGTTCACCAGATTTGACTCCTTTAGACTTTTTTCTATGGGGGAAGCTAAAAGACACTGTCTACAAGGACATACCAACTACACCAGATGATATGAAACGGCGTATTACTGCTGCCTGCGCTGAAATTTCCTCTGAAATGCTAGAACGTGTGCAGCAATCTTTACATAGCAGACTGGAAGCTTGTATTGAGGCTGGTGGTCGTCATTTTGAACACAAGCTTTGAGGGTACACTGTACTTGTCAGAAACCACAGAATTACTTCATTCACATTTGTTTTTCTTTAGTTTGTCCTAGGCATTGTCCCATTGTGTACAAATAACAATATCTCGTAAACTACTTGCACTAGAATCGTGCAAAAGACACCATTGGAATTCTAATGTGTTCTACTTTTATTTTTTTAATGTCAATGAGTATTGTTCCATTTAAAAAATTGCAATTGTCATAAATAAAACCACTTTCTAAAAATTATAAAAATCAGTGTATCAGCTACAAATACGAGCCCTTGGTTACAATTTCATTAGGTTAAAACCGCATATCAATATCACCTTCCATTTCAGAAATATTTACAGTGCAAGTTTTAGGTGAATCACCCGGTATATACGTAAGTGTACCAATATTCCAAACCCCTAAATGAAGCAACAACGTCAAGAACTTTATGACTGAGATATCATTTATGATTTCAAACCCTAAGCATTACGTTCGTTGAGTTAATATTATAATAACTTACTCGTTTCCTTGGATTTAATAAGCGTAAATACACGACTTTTTCAAGCACTGGAGCATTATGTTTATTTTCTCTTCAATGTCACTAGACCTGATGGTTATCAGTGAAAAAGGAAAGTCATGAAAGGCTGAGAATCTCCCAGCATAGTTCAAGCCTTGACTTTTCTGCAGGATTAAAGTAGGCTGATCTTGATGTCTAAGTCACCTTGGCCGCGATCACAGAGGACTCTTCTCTGCATGTCCCAGCAGTGGCTGGTGATGGCTAGGGTTCGGAAGTTTTAAGACCTAAAAAAGTACAAAATATGCCCTAAAAACTAGCTAAATATGCCCTAAAACTAGCTAAATAAAAACATTGTGGTGTTTGAAGCCATATTTTCAGTGTTGCCTTAGTAAACAAGAGTTTAGTGCTTTTCAGTCGGTACATTCGTGTTGACCGACTGAAAAGCACTAAACTCTTGCTAAATAAAAAACATGGCATTTCCTTATTTGCTCCTTGCTTCTGAGCTAAATATATCTACTGGAGTAGCATTCTATTGAAACTATCGTCATGTTCCGTGACCTCATGCGTACAGTGTCGCAATCTAACTTGTCCAGAAAGATGTGCTCAAGGAGCGCCTCCTTGGAATCAGGTCTTCTAAGCCAGTCTGCCTGTTCCGGGAAAAGAAAGAAAAATAGATCTACTACACAATTCGGAAATCCTGTGTTTGAAACTCGACGCAGATAACACATACCTTGTTAACGACGCCTAAATTTAAACAAAAATGATGAAATTATAACCAAATATGACCTTATATCACTAAAATATGACCAAATATGACCAAAACAAAAAAATGGCCGAAATATGCATTTATAGGCAACATCAAATTGCTTTAAACGTGGTCAGGGACCCGTCATTCAAACTATTTTTTCAGATTTCGGGTAAAATTAGCTCAGTAAAAAAATATGACTTTTCCTTAACATCCGAACCTTAGTGATGGCTAAGTCACTCCTTTACCGGAGTATCTTAACTATCCACCTTGTATCCATGAGGTAATCTTACCGCTAACAGCCATATCTCTCGTAATTACTGATCAAGTGTGATACATCCACCCCTGAAAGTAATATTGTACCACTGGCCGAATTGCCTCGAATTATAATCATACAATGCAAATTAATATTAAACATAAAGAAATAAGACCACCTCGTGGTGCAGTGGTTAACATGGCTGTCGCCTCGGAGGTCCAGTTCGATTCCCGGCTCTGCTAAGAAATATAATTCCGATCTCAGCCTCAGGAGGCAAAACTCAGAAGAGGTGAATTTGAATCCCACCTCAGCCATCCTGGAAGTTTTTTTTTATGGTTTCCCCATTGCTACTCCAGGCAAATGCCTGAATTAAGGCCACGACCGCCTCCTTCCCAATCCTCACCTGAAATACAAATACAGACAGTAGGTACTACAGACACCATAATAACGCAGATTATCGGACACATATTTTAATATACTATATACAGTATGTATGTCTACCACTTATTAATTCCGTTTACATCGTGGTCGGGGATGAGATGCAATGAAATTTTATGTGGCGGATGGTTTTTACGGCTGGATGTTCTTCCCGACGCAAACCTCATGAGAGGAGAGATGACATGATTGAAGATGCATGAAACTGGGCAAGTTCAATTTCAATTAGTTCCAACTTTTGCTACCAGACGCCACTGTCACTGACACTGACACCCAGCGGTGAACGTTGGAACTTAGTAGAGCGTCTCGAACAACTCGTCCACTGAATATATTTATTTACACAAATTGTTGTAAATTTTGGGTACTTATCATCTTCAAATAATTCAAACATTTGAACTGTTTGATTTCCTTTATTATTTTTAATTTATTTATTATACAGAAAGCACAATGTGCACATACGGCATGTTGACATGAATTCACAGGTCATTGGCGTAATTGGCGAGTATAATAGTCCTTTTAGAGTGGTTCCCCAGGTGGTACTGCGTACATTTCATTCCACACAGTTGGCATTTGCTGTTGTCATCCGGTGTGTGGTGGCCGTCAGTCGTGCAGATCTTCCAGAAAAGGCCGTGGGCGGCGAATCTTTTGTAGACATGTCTGAGCTCGAAGTTTGGACATTTCCATTTGTCTGTCTGTAGTGTTTCCGTGGAGTGGATATCCGCTGGAATCTGGCGTGCTTTTTCTTTTCTCTCTTCATGGACGAAGGTAGAGACTGTGTGTCCTGTAGGTTGAAGGTGGATTTGATGTTGGCTATTATGTATGCTAGTATTTAAATAATAATTGACTATTTAAAATACTGGTGTACTTCGAATGTTCAAATGATTTGAACAACTAAAGAATTTGGACATCCGCAAAGTTCGAACATTCGGATGTTTCGAATTTTCGATTAATTTATTCAAATTTTGAATTTGTAAATATTCGAAGTAGTGGAATTAATTGAACTAGCGGACCAGTGCTAGAACTCAAGCATAATGGGTTGTGTGAACCCCATGTGTACAGACTACCCACCCGGCTCCAGTGATATGTGGGCAGGCCACGACACAGGTCTTACAGGAGACAGGAGCTTCAGTTTTGTGAAATATACACCTTAGCGTATTATATAATGTATTTGTTTAAAAGCACTTTATAAACAAATAAATCTATTTCGGTTGACTTTTCAAGAAAGGCAAGATTTTTCCTGTACTATTGAGACGATTTGGAAGATTTTGGTACAAACCACACCTATTAATTCCCTCTGGTTTAGGAGTTTGAGTTTTGTGAAACATACACCTTAGCGTATTATATAATTAGATATTTGGATGATATGTACAAGGAAGGAAGGAAGATAGTAATTTAACGTGACCGTTAATCTAGCAATCATGAGCCACGGGACCTCCTTTTTACGTGGAGTCAGAACCACAGGACATGCCATTTCACTTCAAAAATCTCACATGCATTGACCGGGAATCAAACCTGGTCCACCTTGGTGAATGATATGTATAGCCCTAGTGATTACTTTCCTATTTTTTTCAGGTGGTTACATGCAGGCTGTCTCCTGTATAAAATAGAAGTAAGAAGAATTTCCTCTTGGGCTAAAGGTTCGTTGAGACTTGGAGCTGACCACGTCTGCTTCATCGTCAGTGCCAAAGATCAAGCAAGTGTGGATAATTAATCTCCACATCCCCCTTGGCCGCCAGACCGGTTTTTAATTCTTCTTTTATTTCAGGTCTTCTTTGTCGGAAAGAAATACTTAATATTAATTGTCCAGTTAGTTGATAATCTATTTTTCTCACACCATTCGTCATTAACCACTATTTTAAACCGTTTATTCTCGTTTATTTCAGGTCTCGGTGTGCCATGGACTGCTGGGGATAGAAGAAGGCCACCTATAATCTCTACATCTCCTGCGCAGGTAAGTCTCAAAACACCAACATCGCAATAACACAGTAGCGTATAAATGCACGTAAAATGAATTTGACATACATTACCCCATTCTAATACATGAACAAACAACTACTGTATGTTACTCTAATATGTGCAGTTCAGAGGTAAACGTGGTTTGTTCCGCTATCGATTTTCAGGTGGTCGTTTCCTTGGAAATTTGCGAATCATAGTGGGATTCTTCCCGGTGGTCTAATGAGTTATAATGGAATTAAATTCGTATTCATTAATATTTCCCTGCGCTTACATCAGTGATAAATGGTTTAATACATTAGTGTTTGATATATATTTTCTGAAAAAATAATAATAATACTTTTATTGCAGCCAAATAGCCATTGAAAATAATGTATAAACACGTACACTAAAATTGCACTCTAGCAGTTTGAGTTTCATAGTCTTTGATAGATGTTGTCCTTTTACTACAGAGCTCTAAGTGGTAGCGGTCACATGCTTCTCCACATAGTTGGCATACACACGTCACTGTAGGTTCATGGAAATATTTGCTAACGCAAATAAGGTGGTGAAAACCATGGACCGCCAGACAAGTAAGCACATGCCTCAACTCAAAGTTTGCTTTTGTCTACGTCCGGTCTATCATGGCTCCGGTTCCATAACATTCTTGAGGTATGTCTTCTCGTTTTTTCTTCAATGATGTTAGTGGCTTTTCCGAACTCTGGTGTTTGGTAGAGGTAAATAGTTTCTAAGGTCTTCTATAAGAAATTATTCTCGTGCCAGGAGGTAGTCGAATCGTGACCTGGTAGATTTTTACACTCCAATTGATTTCTTTATGAATAATGCCTTCACTCTTTCTAGTGAGGAAAGGTTATTTTCTGTTAGGTGTTGCCAAATGACTTCAATGCCATATATTAGAATAGACATGATGATACTATGATATGTTTCCAACGAGATTCATAAAAAATATTTATAGTGGCTTCGGTGGCGTAGTGGGTAGCCAAAATGTAATTATAGAATGATAAAACTTACCAGAGTATCCATCTATCCCATCAGCTCCTGCGTTTCAACGTAATTGGGACGGTCTCGTTTGCAAAATAAATAATGGACAACCTGGAATTTCACTCAGATGAGGAAAAGGCTATTCATTTGGCTAGTTTGAAGAAAGAATCGAATTCATGGTTAAATGCCATCCCATCGAGAACAATAGGGACATTACTGGACAACAATAGTTTTAGGATTTCGATGTCTCTCCGCCTTGGATCAACGCTTTGTAAACCTCATACTTGTGTCTGTGGTGAGGTCGTTTCCGCACATGGAACACACGGTCTCTCTTGTAAAAGGAGTGCTGGCCGACATTCTCGTCATTTCTCGATAAATGAAACGCTTCGGAGGGCTTTCGCTACTGCAAAGTTCCCGTCAATTCTTGAACCATCTGTAATTTGCTTCACCTTTAAAATTAATCAAAATTTGTATAATTTTATGTGTCAAAAGGGGCAGATGACCTCGCTGTTCCACCCCTTAAAACAACAATAACAAACTAACTAGCTAACTGGGAATATTCCTTACAAATCACAAATTGGTGATATTCACAATCGGCCTTCTCTTCGCTTTCACTTATATTTGCTCTGTTTGCTATTTCTCCGTAACAGTATTTGCCATTCGAATAATACTAAAAAGCAGTCTTTGCTTTATATTTGTTGTTGATAATTCAGTTTCAGGGTTTTAGGACATATTTGTCATCACCTCCGTGAACTTGGATATTCGTTGAATTTGTGTGAATATTCCACTCATACTTTACTCTTTTGATTTGGACCGATAACGTGATAAGATTAATATCAACGAATTATACAGCTCTGTTTTGATTAAAAAGAAAGCTCCAACCTTGTTATCGCTTTTATCATATTTTTATTTTATTTACTGATCACAACGCTTACCATCGTTCATTTGTTCACCATCTTTAAGCTATGCATTTCGTCACTCTTCCATTAACAATGAAGAACCGCAAATTTTTCTGAATGCATTAAAATGTGGTAAGGGTGCTCACGATTCAAATATAATATAACCACGATTTTCTTGACTCTGCTAAGAAATTTAATTCTGGTCTAAGTGTTGGAACGTAATCCACTAAGCCTTATGTTGCAGAATATACTGGGTTCGATTCCCACCTCAGCCATCCTTGAAAGGTTTTTCCACTTCTACTCTAGGAGAAAACTTGGTTAGTATAAGGACACGGCCGCTTCCTAGCTACAAATACACAGAATAAGATCCATCACACTGCTACAGTACAGATTATCAGACAGATTCCACACACACCCAGGTACACAGGGCTACATGGCCACGATGGTGCAACACCGCCATGAATTAATACGATGAGTTCTTGTATATATTTAAACTGAACTACTGTTTGGATATATTAGACCAGGAAGTGAGAGGAAAGCCTCACAGACTTCGTTTTAAAACACTAATTTTATTTTACCTTAGTTACATTCAAATTACAAAATGGTTCATTATTTGAAGGTCACACACTGTTTCGTGTATATAGTATGAAACGGAAGAATATTTACTTGGTCTAGTTGACCTTACGAGTTAATTATTGCTCCTTAAACCAATCTCCATGCATATAATTAAGAGTAAACTGTTTCACGCAGGAACGGCATGTTCAAGTTCCACAGACATTGTGTTCAACAACTGCTCCTCTCTTTTAAGCACTGGCCATGCTTCGTCAAGGTGTTAATGTTTATGTTCTGTTTTATATAATTTGTTAGTTCTTTGTTTTATTTATAACTGCACGTTAGCTGCGTGGGTACGGTAAATAATTAAGTTATGATTAAGTTATGATTTGTATTATTTTTGTAGTTATGATAATATTCATTTCTTGTTTTATTTTCTTTTCTTACCAATATTATTATGATTAACAATTATCTGATTTGTATTTTTGTATCAAGAAGGTACTGAATTAAGTTAATGGGCAGTGTTGTTTCCAAATAAATATATAAATAGAATTATTGAAAAGGGGTACACTCACTCTCGTGAGGCAAAACTAAGTAGAGATGGGTTCGATTCGCATCTCAGCAACCGTAGAAGTGGTTTCCCAAATTCTCCTAAATGTTTAAACAGTTTTGTTACTGATTTGTAAAACATATAATAGAATCAGCCAGCGCTGAAAAGCATTGTCTGAATTCACTACTTTTTGGGAAAGAGAAAAATTGTTATTGACAGAACAGAACTTAACAAACAGACTACATTAGCCATCTATGTTGTGATCCAACTGCTCAGGTTATATTTGTGTTGCGGAATATCAATTTTAATGTAATAAACTATTTTTGCAAATCAATTTTGGAAACGTGGCTTAATGCCTTTCAGTTCCGTGGTCAGTTTTGTGTGCTATAAAACCATCCAGTATGAATATTTCACATGATATTTTATTGTAAAATGGATTTGAAACATAAAGGCTACCTAATTCCTGTACAATTGTGTTTTACAATCCCACTGTAACACACGGGAATCTTGCAGTGCAGCCAACATTAAGTACGGAATACGATGCTGAAAGGCACTACATTTAGCAGTGGTTTCTGGCTTAAAGGGAAGGCTGACTTAATTCTTCCTTCTGTCGTTCGAAAGCCCTTGGGTCAATAATAGGAATACTTAAGGTATAAAAGTTGGCCATTTCTGACAATTCTTTTCAGCTCCAGCCAATTCAATTGCAATATTCTATGATTTTTTTCTTTCAAACAACATTCCGGTGCGTTCCCGTCCAACTAGACCATTGCACCTGGATTATACTGTATGCTGGTTTGCTTGACGGAATGTTCGTATGAAGACTGCACCTGCTGTCAAATGGCCGTTGGCAGGTTAGCGGACCGTTACATAACATGATAACTAATGCGAACCACTGGACTGATAAGATTACTTTTTCTAGCGGGGACAGTTTTCACTTAAGCGTTCATTCTCGACTGGCATGTGTGCTAAAAATTACATTTTGTCTTTTTCAACTACCATCTCGAAGTGTAGCGGCTAGCATTATTGGCTGTCACCCCGGAGGTCCGGGTTCTATTCCCGAATCTACCTAGAAATGTAATTCTTTTATAATCCTTTAGTTTTCTCCTTCTTCTATAATCCTTTAGTTTTCTCCTTCTTCTATAATCCTTTAGTTTTCTCCCTCTTCTACAATCCTTCCGTTCTCTCCCTCTTCTATAAACCTTTAGTTTTCTTCCTCTTCTATAATCCTTCAGTTTTTCTCCCTCTACTATAATCCTTCAGTTTTTCTCCCTCTACTATAATCCTTAAGTTTTCTCCCTCTTCTATAACTCTGTATTTTTCCCCTTCTTCCATAATCCCTTAGTGGTCTTCCTCTTCTATAATCCTTTATTTTTTCCTTCTTCTATAATCTTTTAGTTTTCTCCCTCTTCTATAATCCTTTAGTTTTCTCCTTCATCTATAATCCTTTAGTCTTCTCCTTATATAATCATTTAGTTTTCTCCCTCTTCTATAATCCTTAAGTTTTCTCCTTCTTCTATAATTCTTTAGTTTTCTCCTTCTTCTATAATTCTTTAGTTTTCTCCTTCTTCTAGTGGCAGATGACCTCGTAGTTCCGCCCCTTAAAACAATAACTAACTCCTTCTTCTATAATCCTGTAAGTTTTCTCCCTCTTCTATAATCCTTTAGTTTTTTTCTTTTGCTGTAATCCCTTAGTTTTCTCCCTCTTCTATAACCCTTTAGTTTTCTCCCTCTTCTATAATCCATTAGTTTTCTCCCTCTTCTATAAGCCTTTAGTTTTCTCCTTCTTCTATAATCCTCTAGTTTTCTCCCCCAACTATAATCCTTTAGGTTTCTCCCTCTTCTATAATCCTTTAGTTTTCTTCTTCTATATTCCTTTAGTTTTCTCCCTCTTCTCTAAGCCTTTAGTTTTCTCCTTCTTCTATAATCCTCTAGTTTTCTCCCTCTTCTATATTCCTTAAATTTTCTTCCTCTTATATATTCCTTTAGCTTTGTCCCTCCTATATAATCCCTTAGTTTTCTCCTTCTTCTATAATCTTTTAGTTTTCTCCCTCTTCTATAATCCCTTAGTTTTCTCCCTCTTCTATAATCAATTAGTTTTCTCCTTCTTCTATACTCCTTTAGTTTCCTCCCTCTTCTATAATCCCTTATTTTTCTCCCTCTTCTATAATCCTTTAGTCTTCTTCTTCTTCTTCTTTTTCTTCTTCTTCTTCTTCTTCTTCTATAATACTTTAATTTTCTCCTTCCTCTATAATCCTTTAGTTTTCTCCCTCTTCTATAATCCCTTAGTTTTCTCCCTCTTCTATTTTCATTTAGTTTTCCCCTTCTTCTATAATCCTTTAATTTTCTCCCTCTTCTATAATCCTTTAGTTTTCTCCCTCTTCTTCTTCTTCTTCTTCTATAATCCCTTAGTTTTCTCCTTGTTCTACATTCCTTTAGTTTTCTCCTTCTTCTATAATCCTTTAGTGTTTTCCTTCTTTTATAATCCCTTAGCTTTCTCCTTCTTCTATAATCTTTTAGTTTTCTCCCTCTTCTATAATCCTTAAGTTTTCTCCCTCTTCTATAATCCTTTAGTTTCCATAGCAAACATTCTCTATATCTTAATCACTTTTTTTTTTTTTTTTTTTTCAAAATGAAAAATGCTTCTATTACTACAATTTTTTCGGGTATTTTTTTTGCGCATATTCCAATAATTGGAATTATATTGTGTTGATCGATTGAAAGGTATACTATTAATTGTCAAAGTGACTATAAATGTCACTTTGTAACTAGTTTGGTAGGTAACGGTAATTGTAATGTAGTTACTTTTGAAACGTACTTATCCAAGCTTGATTTTAGCCTATAGATATCTTCATTAAATGTAAAGCAGTGTCAAGGAACTTAACGAATTAAATAATTGTGAGCATTGAATTCTTTTGATAAGTACTCAAAACATGGAAATGCTTCAAATAAAACAGGCTTTAGGAAGAATATTTGTTACAGTCGTACAAATATCTAATAATTCTCCAAGGCTGTTCTGAAACAGGAACTGAAATATGAAGGTTAGCCTTGACTAGATCACCTTATATAAGTGCACCACTTTCAAGTTAGGAATCTCGAGGTCGAGCTGTACCCACACCGTTACCATACCGCACGAGCAGCTCACAAGATTTAGCATTACTTCAACTGTCCAAGGTGATCGGAGGGGAAGTTAGAGCCAGACACCCTGCAAACAAATTGAACACACAATCAAGTACACCGGGCTGATGTCCAATATGTCCCAAGCCCCTAAAACCTATTTAAAAACAAATTATTCTGATACTTGCACTTATATCTCTAGTACCAAAGGCACGACACCCTCTCCCAAACTTCGTCAGTTTATTGTTTCCTGGAATAGTAATAGCAATAATAATAATTATTATCATGACCTATAAGCCTCCGTGGCTTAGGCGGCAGCACGCCGGCCTCTCACCGCTGGGTCCGTGGTTCAAATACCGGTCACTCCATGTGAGATCTGTGCTGGACACAACGGAGGCAGACAGGTTTTTCTCCGGGTACTCCGGTTTTCCCTGTCAAAATTTCATTCCAGCAACACTCTCCACTATCATTTCATTTCATATGTCATTCATTTAATCATTGCCCCAGAGGAGTGCGTCAGGCCTCGGCAGCCGGCACAGTCCATATCCTCGCCGCTAGATGGGGGCTTCATTCATTCCAGTCCTGACCCGGTCGAAGACTGGAAGCAGGCTGTGGATTTTCATTTTCATTATCATGACCACTTGACACGAATGAGCTCTGGAAGATTCTCCAATCGAAACTGTGCCTACTCTGTGTGAAAGAAAACCGAAGGGATCTGGTTTACAGATGTGGAAAAAGAGCTACAGAAAACTGGGTATATCACATGAGGACATCTTGGAACGTGACCATTTGAAGAAGAAACTTGGGCAAATAAAGATTTTTCAGCCAAAACACAAAATGAAAATAGGCGAGATGTGGATCGAAGAACGGAAGGAAGCTCTCCGAAAACAAAGCGGGAATCCTGGGCAAATGTGATGAATCGAGGGAGAAAACAGTTGAAAAGACAATCATGGTCCATACATGACCGTAGATACAGCCCTGCGCGGATGCGGATATAGATTGCATGGGTATGCGGATAGCGTATAAGCTTCGGATAATGTTTGGAGAAAATTTGCGGTTAGTTTTTAGAATATAATCCGAACTTGTTTAGGTTTAATATCATTACCCAGACATTTATTATGACATATCATATTTTTAATTTTTGTTTTCATGACAAATGTAGGATGATTTAAGCTAATCTCTTTTAAATTATGCCATTTAGCATAATTTACACTCCGAACAGTAAAGGTTTGCAATTCTGGCTGTATAAAATTCATTTTAAACATATCAAATGACATACAAATCCTATGGGAACGACATTTCCCTCAAATTACTGAATATGTTGCTTTACCTTATGCTTTATCTAATTTAAAATATTATTTTAATGCTAGTAGATTCGGATAACAAACGTGGGGATACGGAAAAAAGAGTCGTGCGGATGCGAGATGGATGCGGATAACAGTCGTGAGGTTGTGGGGCGGATGCGGATAACAGTTGTGTTTATCCGCGCAGGGCTCTGTCCATAGATGACCGAAACAAAAGAAAAAATAATAAAATACCATTGTCTGCTCAGAAGGGTCAGGATGAAACGGAAGTCTCAAGAGCCATATCAGCATTCTGGAAAATAGAACACTAACACTTTCAGGAAAAGGTGATCGAAGTTCTACGGCCACATTCTCAGAATGAGCATCAACAGGCTCACCAAAAGGATTCTGAAGCTTGCTCTCTCAATGAAAGTCAAGAACAACTGACTTAGTTAAATAGAAACATATCTTCAAGAAATTGGCATTACAGAGGAAATTATGCTAAATCGACTCCAGTTCAAAACAGTAATCAACAACCAATAAAATGAATACCACGACCAATAAATCATGAACTGATGAACGGAGGGAGATTTTTAGTGCCCAGATGAAGAGATTTTGGGAGAAGTCGCTAGGAGTCGACGCCGACTTGATGGCACCAGATCATCATCATCAAAAATCAACATCAGCTAGATAAGTTGTATCGCTCTCCACATGTGGACAAAACGACGAATAATAATAATAATAATAATAATAATAATAATAATAATAAATTCCAAGATCAATATGGAAAATCTCGAGGTCCACACTGAGTGCCAGAAGAAAATCACAAATATTAAGTTTGAGCAAAGAATATCACGACAACCTGAAAAAAAAATTGACAGCTGAGCGGAAAAAGGAGCATTCCGAGAGTATAAAGAGATTTTGGGAAGAAAAGAGGGAAAACGCCCTAAGATGAAATAATGAATTCAAGTTCAATCGATCTTCTAACGGGGAACAATGGATAAATAATAATAATAATAATAATAATAATAGTAATAATAATACATTCTAAATATGTGATTCAGTGTTATAAGAACAAAGCTAACCACTACTTTCACGTCGGCATGCGCCCTCTGACTTCAGTTTATCAAGTCTAGTTGGCCCTTTGGATACGCCTGGGCTAGGCGTAAGATGGACCTCGACAACAGTATCTTGACCTTCTCCCTCTACCTCCAGGAGACCTAGAAGAAAGAAATTGCTGGCGTGGTGGAGAGCGTTGTGGCTTGCTAGGAATGTCATGAACTCATAACGTAGAGGTTATATATTACGGAGGAATGCTCAGCACTCGGGGAAGCGTCGAGGTTAAGACTGGTACCAAGCCATGGACCTTCTGGCTACAAGGCCGGCATAGACATCTACCGCTTCAGTTTTATATTATTCGGAGGAGAAGAAAATATAATAATAATAATAACCCATCGTTAAATAACCCATTAGGGCCTTCCCCTAAGAAGTGGCCACCGTTCAGTCATTTATTGCCTCCATTTCATGGGTTAGATCTACAATCTATACAGAAACCAGACAGCAGTCATTCGATCTGAAGGATATGAGAGAGAAGCTAGTAACTTATTCAGAAAGGTGTAAGGCAAGACTGCAATTTATCACCCATACTTTTCAATCTTTACATTGAACAAGCAATGAAGGAAACAGGAGAAAAATTTAAAGTGGTGTGAAGATTCAAGGAGAAATAATTTCAACTCTGAGATTTGCCGATGACATCGTCATCTTGGCCGACATGTCTGAGGATTTGAATGAGTTATTGAATAGTATGGACTCTGTCTTGGGAAAAGAATTCATGATGAAACTTAATAAATGTAAAACAAAAATATTGGAATGCAGCCGAAAGAAATCAGAAACCCCTGTTGACGTCAAATTGGCAGGTGAAAAACTAAAGGAAGTAGGAGACTTCTGTTACTTAGGAAGCAAAATAACCAGTGATGGACGAAGCAAAGAGGATATAAAATAAAAACTAGGTTGGCTCAGACAAGGAAAGCATTTCTACAAAATAGGAATCTGTTGACATAGAATATAGATTTAGGTAATAGGAAGTAATTTTTGAAAGCCTTTGTCTGGAGCGTGGCACTCTATGGAAGTGAATCTTGGACTATTGGTGCAGCAGAAAAGAGGAGAATTGAAGCGTTTGAAATGTGGTGTTACAGGAGAATGATGAAGATCAGATGGGTAGATAGGGTTACAAACGAGAAGGTATTAAGATGAGTGGGAAAGGAGAGATGTTTCTGGCGACTGCTAATGAAGAGAAGAGATAGGTTGGTAGGACACATACTAAGACACCCAGGAATAGCAAGCTTAGTTATGGAAGGAAGGGTTGAGTATAAGAACTGTAGGGGTAGACCAAGGTTAGAATATGTTAAACAGATTGCCTCAGATGTAGGGTGTGGTAGCTATGTAGAGATGAAACGATTAGCTCATGACAGGGAAGCATGGAGAGCTGCATCAAACCAGTCAAAAGACTGAAGACTCAAACGACAACAACATGGGTTAACACGTGGTCACACCTACTCAGGTTGAGTACGTCCCGGTCCAACCCTCACATCAGTTCTGAAATTCCCATCGGGGGGGGAATAGAACCTGCGGCCTTGTAAATAAGGGGCAAACCTGCTACACGTACACCAAGGAACCAAGCTGAACACACTTTGTTAGCAGATACAACTGGGGATGGTGACAGGCCGATCGCCCAGGCGACCGCTAACTTGGGTCTAATTAAGGAAGGCTCAGGGAAGTCAGTCGTAGATCTGTTGAAAGGAACCATCGAAGCATTTGCCTGGTGGTGAAAATGGGAAACCACGAAAACCATTTTCAAGACGATTTGAACCTACTACGCTCTCCCGATGCCAGCGAGGCATGAGTTAGCGTGTTATCGCTCTTGGCCTCCGTGGCCAGTGATGATAAAATAATAATAATAATAGTAATAATAATAATAATAATAATAATTTATGGTTTCTGATACACGGTTTACACTTTTCGAGGTGGTGCACCAAGGCACCAAGGCACCAAGGCACCTGTTATCAAATTCCAACGTTCCGTTTCAATTGCCATCTAATAGAGAAAGTTTCAACAAAGCCCCGTATGCATTTATATACCATTCATCCGATTTCGATGAAACTTTGGTGAGTTGTTGTGTGCGCTCCTGCGAAGTGTTCTAACTTAGTAAATCCATGTTACAATTGGTAGCGCACGAGCAGATTTAACAAATGAGTGACGGCACGTGATTCGTTTCAACAAAGTCCCATATGCGTTCATATACCACTCATCCAATTGCGATGAAACTTTGGTGAGTTGTTGTGTACACTCCTGCAAAGGTTTCTGACTTCGTAAATCCATATTACAATTGGTAGCGCTCGGGTAGATTCAACATATGAGTGACGGCGCGCGATTCGTTTCAACAAAGCCCCGTATGCGTTCATACCACTCATCCGATTGGGATGAAACTTTGGTGAGTTGTTGTGTACACTCCTGCAATGGTTTCTGACTTAGTAAATCCGTATAACAATGGTAGCGCACGAGTAGATTTAACAAATGAATTACGGCTCGCGAATCGTTTTTACAAAGTCCTGTATGCGTTCATATACCATTCATCCGATTGCGATGGAACTTTGGTGAGTAGTTGTGTACACTCCTGCAAAGGTTTATGAATTAGTAAATCCATTATGCAATAGGTGGCGCACGAGTGGATTCAACAAATAAGTTACGGTGCACGAATCGTTTCAACAAAGTCTCGTATGCGTTCATATACTGTACTATTCATCCAATTGCGATGAAACTTTGGCGAGTTGTTGTGTACACTCCTGTGAATGTTTCTGACTTAGAAATTCCATTTTGTATCAGGTAGCGCACAAGCAGTTTCAATAAATGAGTGACGGCATGTGAATCGCTTCAACAAATTACCGTATGATTTAATATACCATTCATCCGATTGCGATTAAACTTTAATGAGTTATTGTGTACACTCTCGTTAAGGTATCTGACTTAGTAAATCCATTTCACAGTTGGTAGCGCACGAGTAGATTCAACAAATGACTGACAGCGTGCGAATATTTTCAAAAAACTCCCGAATGCGTTCATATACCATTCACTCGATTGCAATGAAACTTTGGTGAGTTGTTGAGCACGCTCCCACAAATATTTCTAAGATAGTAAATCCATTGTACAGTAGTTTAGAGGCAGTTAACGGAAAGAGAAAAAAAATGTGTATCCAAAAGCACTTCAACAAACAAAGCCACAACGCCAACACTTTCTTTGATTGGCATTGCAACACTTGCCGGGTACAGCTAGTTATTACATACATCTAGACAACTCTATGTTGTAAGCTTACGTATAGTATTTTGCGACCAGTATATCAGAAATTTTAACTTTTACCATTTTAAATGATCTTGTCGACTTCGTCGTTACACTGAGGTCTCGCGTTACGTTACGGTGACTAGACGAAATGTACCGAGAATGCACTGAGCCGTGTGACGTCATAGTACCGCTTGAGCTCCTTCCTTTATCCGCGCGCTCCCGTGAGCGAGACGTCATCCAGCCAGCTACCTCCTTTGACCTTGGTTTGCACTTACTAATAGATTTTGAGTTCACGCAGTTCGCTGCATGATCATGAGGCTTTCACCCAGCATTTGTAGTATTTAAAATGATATAAAGTCTAGTCTTTGAGACTGACTGTCACTCTTTTTTCATACGTACCTCCATAACTCGAATTTTCAATAAATCAAATTTGACATCCCCTAACGATTCGAGATATCGAGGATTGACTATATATCTAAATTTTGAGGTTTTAAACAAAAAATCAACACCTGTATAAATTCGTTCTTACATCATGTGCCTGACTTTGCACGACGTTGTATGTGCAGTAGATCTGGCAACAGCGTTTAACGGGTATCGTCGATTAAGGTACAGATGCACTAGACAGCTACACCACCGGACTGGTAGTTGAATAAAAGATAAGTGAGATTTTATAGCTGCAGAAACTGGTACCAGAATGTTGTAATTCTCAGTTTGATGAACGTTAAATATCAGAATTCTGGACAAGAGCTGTCTTCACTGGAGATATTTTTTAATGAAATATTCATGACCTTGCGAGGAAAGTGGATGTTGAGATTTATAACCGACGGCAAGTTGAAACCAATATTGACAGGTACTTTCACAGATTATAATTACTCCGTATAAGAGCACGGTTCGTCTTATCCTAGAGGCGAAGATGAGATGTACAGTGAGGAGGAAAGTAGGTGATAACTACTACTCATAATAAGCGAAAATATTTGCCATAATAGCAAATTGTGTAAATCCGTATTGATAGAAAAATTAAAACTCCTATATTATAATATTCGCCAAATCAATACTTAAAAACACTTATTTGTCTATATTTTACAGACTATGTGTACATGTTTCAAAACTCGTTGGTTTCATCTTCAGCACATAAATAGAACTTATCGTAACTAAGAAATGGATATCCTCACAAATAAGAAATAAATTAAAACATTAACAGTTTTGCTCCAAACTAACTTGCTACGATATTTCAATATGCAGAGAACCCAAAACATCAGAATAGAGAAAATTGAATTTTTCAACCAAAACCTCAGTTAGCGTTATGTCTGTGGTTTGAATCCTGGTGCTGACACTGGTCATCCTGATTGTGTAGCCTATTTACCCCTGGCTCTTTCCATAATTCTTCCAGGAAACTGCTGAAATGATAATTAAGTTTAATTTTAATTGTTATTTATTTATTTATTTATTTATTTATTTATTTTGTATTTAGTGTATGACTTTTAGTGCCGAGAGTGTCAGAGACTGTACTGTAGCTGTTTCAAGCGGACACCCATGGGGTGAGTTACAAGTTCCGTTCAATTTCAAGCAGGTCTAACTTTCGCTACCAGTGTCACTAACATCTAGTGGTGAACGTTGGAACTTTGATAGAACGTTCCAACGAAATCTAACATAGAAATTTAGCTTCACACAAGTTTATTTAGTGGAAGGATCTTTCACATGCCATACATCAATGACATGGGACCACCGGCTTTACTTACCCTCCGAAGGAAGGCTACTGAAGGATTTTTACGGTCTTAAAAATCCGACGACTTCGGCCGGGTTTGAACCCGTGATCTTGGGCACAGCAGTACAGCAAGCTACCAACTACGCCACTGAATCCGCCATTTAAGTCCAAGGGCATCTTCCCCAATCCGAGATCCTATAAATGACAGTTATACACATTACTGTGGTCTCAGGGTACGCATTGAGACTGGGGTCCCAAAGGTTGTCGGTCGATTCCCTGGTCTTCCAAGAAATGCAATTCTGGTCTGAGGGCAGGAACGAGTTGATTAAGAAGCCATTGGTTTGAGTCCCATCTCAGCAGTCATCCCAGATGAGGTGTTTCATTGATTTCCATTTCTAATCAAGGCAAATGCTGGGATGCTTCCTAAATTAAGGGCACGGCCACCCGCTTCCCGATCCTCATCTGAATTACAACTACACTCGCTAATACAGCCATCACAATAACACAGGATATCAGACAAATTACAAATACACCCAAGTGCATGGGGCTACATGACCATGATGTATCAAAGCCCCTAAATGAATCAACAACAACTATTTATAAGGACATATAAGTTTGAAAGGGAAAGGAGTTAATCCCCATCCAACCGTTTGGATTCACGCTTGCTTTTACAGCTTCTGTGGCGTAGTTGGTAGCATGCTGAGCTTCTATGCCCAAGATCTCGGGTTCAAACCCGGCCGAAATCGTCGGTTTTTTAAGAGCGTTCAACATCCCTCAGTATGCCTTCCTTCGGAGGGGAAGTAAAGCCGGCGGTCCCATGTCATAGATTTATGGCATGTTAAAGAACCTTCCACTAATTGCACATGTGTGAAGCTAAATTATAGGTTAAACATTTGACAAACGTTCTTAGGTTCCAACGTTCGTCGCCAGGAGCCGACTGCGATGGCACTTGGTAACCAAGTTCTGAACTAGCAGTCGTTGACGGTGGTGTTTGGCGGCAAAAGTAAGAACTACTTGAAAAAATTCAATGTCTGCAGTCCTTGCTTGAATTGAAAACAGATAAAACACACTAATACAGTCATCACAATTAACACTGGTTATCAGACAGATTCTACACACACCCAAAGTACACGGGGCTGCATGACCGCGTTGTCGCAGCCCCTAAACTGTGGAACCTACCAACCATCACCCTTGATTCGAAGAACTCGTTTCTCCTTATCTTGGCTGTAAAGGTGTTTGAAATCGAAGCGTCATGCTGAATTAATTCTTTACACAATTTTTTTGTAATTTCCGGATAAACCTACTTATCTTCAAATAATTCCAATTTTTGAAGTGTTAGATTTATTTTAATTATCGACTATTTGAAATACTCGAGTACTTAGGCCTACGTTTGTATGATTCGAACAACCGACGTTGTCCGATCATTCAAAGCATTCGAACATAATGTATTCCAATTTTGAATTGACGAATATACGAAGTAGTCGAATTTATCGGATAGTCAAATGATATGTACATGATACTACATATCTATGTAAACGGGACTGATGATAAAGATGGCCCAAGCCCATGATATGAACTAAAACCAACTGCAAAACTTTAATTGAAACTTAATGTCGAGACCGGTTGGTTGGTTCCTTAGTTTAGGGGCTGCGACAACGCAGTCATGTAGCCCCGTGTACTTTGGGTGTGTGTAGAATCAGTATGATAAGCGGTGTTAATTGTGATGGCTGTATTAGTGTGAGTTATCTGTCATTCAAGTAAGGACTGCAGACGATCAATTTCAAGTAGTTCCTACTTTTGCTACTAAATTCAACCTTCAACGACACCTAGCTGTGAACTTGGCTTCTAGATGCCACCGCAACCGGCACCTGGCGACGAACGTTGGAACTATTAGAGCGTTAATCAAATATAGCCTACAAATTGTAGTTAGTGGGAGGTTCTTTTACATGCCATAAATCTATGACATGGTCCCGCCGGATTTACGTCCCCTCCAAAGGAAGGCATACAGAGGGAATTTAACGCTCTTAAAAATTCCGACGACCTCGGCCGGGTTTGAACCCACGATCTTGGGCATAGAAGCTCAGCATGCTACCAACTACGCCACCGAAGCCGCCATTGTAGATACTAGTTAATAAAATATTCTTGGGATTCTCAGGTTGTTGAACGTAGGATATCAGAATTCTTGACAACACCTGTCTTCACATGATATTCTATTTTTAATGAAATATTCATGACCATGCGATGAAAGTGGATGCTGAGATTTACAACCAACGGCAATTTGAAACCAATATTGACAAGTACTTTCACAGATTATAATTACTCTGATTATGAGAATACTGTAGCTCCTACTTTCCTAGAGGCGAAGATGTGCACTCTAAGGAAGTACGTCTGTGATTTACATGGGTAATCACTACTCACACTCATTTAGCCGAGCGGTACCTTGGTTTCCGCCCAGGTAAAAGTTGTTGAATTGAGATCAAAATCTTCAGAAACGCCTGCAAACATGTAATGACCTAGAGACCTGGTTTTCACCTTCGTAACAACATCCTACACTCGTCTGGTGGTCATCTCTTAAGCGTGCCTCGTTCACTTTCCTTTCTGTACCGCCTCACCTGGCTCTGGCTGTCGGATACACGATCAAAGCAAGACGCCTTAATGGCCAAGAAATGTTAAGTCCTGGGTCTATAAAGTGAAATGACACTTTCTGTTCTAAAATCGGCCATTCACGGGAAGTGTTTTAGAATTAAGTTTCTCTCTTGACTATAACGATGTTTGAAATTCGAAGCTTCGTTCTGAATTCATTCATTCATTCATTCATTCATTGCTTCATCCGTGTATTAATATTGTTGTGTGTCTGCTTCGTGGTTCTAGAGCGCGGTTTCGATTCCCGGAGGAGAAAGTCGTCCTTTTTGACGGCTGAAAAAATCCAAGGTGCTCCAAGTTTTATGATGTCGGTTCGTTCAAGGCCTTCGGTGATTAGAAGCCAAAATTAATTAATGTTATTAATTCTTTGGGGGTGAGCCTCCGTGGCTTAGGCGGTAGCACGCCGGCCTCTCGCCGCTGGGTCCGTGGTTCAAATCCCCGGCACTCCATGTGAGATTTGTGCTGGACAAAGCGGAGGCAGACAGGTTTTTCTCCGGGTACTCCGGTTTTCCCTGTCACAATTTAATTCCAGCAACACACTCCACTATCATTTCAATTCATCTGTCATTCATTTAATCATTGCCCCAGGGGAGTGCGACAGGCTTCGGCAGCCGGCACAGTTTATATCCTCGCCGCTAGATGGGGGCTTCATTCATTCAATTCCCTGACGCGGTCGGTCGAATCGAAGAAGTCTGTGGATTTTCATTTCAATTCTTTAGGGGCTTTGCGACATTGTGATCATGTAGGCCTTTGTACTTGAGTGTATTGAAGGTGTCTGATAACCTGTGTCACTGTGATGTCTGTATTAGTGTGTGTATTTGTAATCGAGCTAGGATTTGGGTAGGAAGCGGCCGTGGCTTTACGTTAGGCACCAACCCGGCATTAGCCTGGAGTTTACATGGGAAACCATGGAAAACCACTTCCAGGATGACTCCGGTAGAAATCGAGTCCACCTCTTCTCAGTTATGTCTGACGAGGCTGAGTGTACCTTGTTCCAGCCCTACTACAGAATTAAATTTCTTGGCAGAGCCACGAATCGAACCCGGACCTTCGTGGGGACTGCCAAGAATGCTAGCCCCTAAAAATTAATTAAATCTCAGCCACTGGTCATCCAAGTAGAATTCTGGGTTCTCAGCTAGATGGTAGCGCAAATCTGCACGTCGAAGTTGGACTGTAGCAGCCGTGATGGCTCCAAATCAAAAGCTCAATTCGAGGTAGCTGAGACTACACGATTATTATTATTGTTATTATTATTATTATTCAATTCATTATATTCATTCAATTTCGCTAATCGGCCAACTAGGGACCACGATAAGCCTCATTTTACATTCTGGCATTTGCTAATTTTTTTCTTGATCCGCATTGCCTTCATGAGCTCACTGTGTTTAGCACGACGTTCCTCTGTCCATTTCGCACCAGTTGTCCGTTTTTCGTCCCGGAAAGTCCCAAACGTCTTGATGGCTGCTCTATAAAGATTTCGGTCTTGTGCATCTTCTGCTCGTATCCCCATTTCTTTCAGATCTTTCTGGACGTTAACATACCATGGCATTGTCGTTTTTGGTTTTGAGTCGAATATACTGAAGATACGTTTCGTCCATCGGGAATCGATCATCCGTCACATATTATTATTATTATTATTATTATTATTATTATTATTATTATTATTATTTCACCGTATCAGTGAGCACAAATCCACATATCTCTGGCTTGTTTGCAAGATGATATAGCAGCTCTTTTTAGGATGGTAGCATGTGGTACTACCGTATGTCTTAATTTTGCGTTCTTCGATATTGATATTTTGTTACTATCTGTTCTAGTTGATTAGGCTTTCTGTGATTTTGAAATTCTTTCTTTTTTGTCTCACGATTCAATACTTATTCTAAGTACTTGAATGTATTTACTTGATGAATTTTTCCGAATTGAGTTTTAGAGGTTTCTCGTCTAGATAACGGCCGAATTGTTCCATGTATTATGATTATTATTATTAGTAGTAGTAGTATTTACCTAGTTCAAGTTCACAGCAATGAAAGTACAAGGTTTCGCGGCCCACTTTCAGCAGTTCTCAGTGTTTCCAATGGGAATCCTGCGTGAGAACGAGACAATGGATGACTTGTATTGCACCAAGGAAAGTTGAAACAGAAGAGAGAAATTCCTCAAGATTTCTATTTCATTATCGTTCGCCTCATAATGGCGCAGTCTGCTGGTTTCCCTCTCTGATTTTAGCAAGTTAAAGAGGATTTCCTTTTAAGCATTCTCATTCGGATACAACCCCATTCCGATTCCTTTGAATTAGTTAAACAAAATCCTTCCTCATACGAAAAAAGTACGGCAGAGGATTCATAGGATAAATGTTGAATTTTTCTTTAGTTCATAACTGTACAATTTAAAAAAATCGTGACAGATTTTGATTTGATCTTTCAATCCCTAGCTACGCAATTGTGTTTGTACGTACGGTAGTTTATTTCTTAGTAATTACGAATACAATTACTAATTTTCACCTCGAGATCAGTGGTTAGTTTAGGGGCTGCGACAACGCGGTCATGTAGCCCCGTGTACTTTGGGTGTGTGTAGAATCTGTCTGATAACCGGTGTTAATTGTGGTGACTGTATTAGTGTGTGTATCTGTTTTAATTCAAGTAAGGACTGCAGACATTCAATTTTTCTAAGTAGTTCCTACTTTTGCCGCCAAACGCCACCGTCAGCTACCAACTAGTTCAGAACTTAGTTACCAGGTGCCACCGCAGTCGGCTCTTGACAACGAACGTAGGAACCTAAGAACGTTAGTCAAATGTTTTAACCTATATACTGTATAATTTAGCTTCACACAGGTGCAATTAGTGGAAGGTTCTTTAACATGCCATAAATATATGACATGGGACCGCCGGCTTTACTTCCCCTCCGAAGGAAGGCATACTGAGGGATGTTTAACGTTCTTAAAAAATCCGACGACTTCGGCCGGGTTTGAACCCGCGATCTTGGGTATAGAAGCTCAGCATGCTACCAACTACGCCACCGAAGCCCCTGTGGTCAGTGGTTGCTGGCAGCCATGTTGTCAACAAAAGAAAATTAATCAGATTTCCCATCTTCATGGAATACAAAAGGAGCAACAATTACATTTATTGCATAAGCAACTTTCCCAATTAAAACTCCTAAACGTCACAATGGAGTGAAAGGAGCCAGCATTTGGCACCACACTCTTCTCCCCAAATTCCCGACTTAAAGGTCGGAAAATTGTTCACGCCCCGAGATTTACAGGTCTGTTCAAATTATTAGACTCAAGCACTTGTTTTTATTAAATATTCCTTCCTCCAGCAGATCATTAAAAACTGCAACTTTACGTGAAGAAATGTCTTCGTTTTTGTCCATTATCCCAACACGATCTGATTTTACTGTGCACGGCGCTAAATGATGGAAGGAATTAACGATTTACTGTAATTATATTGTATATTAAAATTTCGAGATTAACGGTGAGAAATAGCTACTATTAGGGGCTGATGACCTAGCTGTTCCGCCCCTTAAAACAACAATACCTAACTAGCTACACTTCCCTAGCAAATCCCTATTAACAATCTATTGCACCAACAATGACCATAACCTCAAATTTTCATTGTTGTTTTAAGCTGTTACTTTGAGTCACAGAGCAGCGGGTGACTCCCTTCAAAACAAAGTAGCTGAAGGTCAAAGCAGAGTTGCCAACATCTTCGATGAATCCTTAAAAATCGGTTTGGAATTGTTATGTGCATTACAGTAATCTGACAAGAATCCCTCTCATAAACAGCTATGTTGAAATATATTTTAAAAATGGTGGAAATTTGTGAGTTGTGTCAAATAATTTAAACAGATCTGTATATTGGGATGGGGTCCACTTTTCGGATCATGGAGCGCCACTTCACTCGGTCAACTGCATCTTCTGGTTGGAGATATGCAGCTTTCATATCGGTGTTGATAGTGTTTTTCTACCGTTGTTTGGGCCTTCCTCATGGTCTTCTCCCTTCACCCTTCAGTTGGTAGGCAGTATCTACCAAATGGTTACGTCTTGCTCTCAACTGAACACATGGACATACCATCGGAGTCTTTGTTCAGCCATCTATCAGGAATTGGAACCACGCCAAATAGTCGCCTGATATTATCGTTATACCAAGTGGTCTCGCAGTGAAATCCCCTTAGTTCGTCGCAGCATCCGCATTTCCATTGCGTGGAGAGAAAATATATTCTATCATATGAAGAGTACAGGGAAAGGAGCTAAGTCTATTTTTAATATGTATATATTATTATGTGAAAAAAAAGGTTCCTTCCTGGTCCTCAACAATACCTAAGTGGTTTTAGAAACAATGAGTTAGATCCAAGTATACGGGGAATACTAGAAACAGTACATTGGAAAATAAGGGGTCATAAGCTTATCTTCTTAACCACATAATCTTCTTTTTTCACTCCAGATATAAGTTCTAACGGTTTTAAAATTATGTTTCTAGTACGAAAGGAAACAAATATGTTTTATTTGTTTATAAGATAAATTTGATAAACAGAGTTAAACTCTTTAAGAGCAATTTACAGAACATTATAAAATTGTGACTTAGCCTCTTCTTTCCCTGTGCCCTTCATATATTTTCAAATAATGTACCTTCTTTGCGAAATTAGGCTGAAATAAAGAAAAAAAATTGTTCCTGCCCTAAATTATAAACATTGAGGAAGAATTTAACATTTTTGCTGAAAACGCTTCGTTTTCTTTTTTCGAAACCCTGCCCAATTAGATTAATGTTTGTCCTTCCACTGTCACTGACTCTTATTTGGTTATCTATCTACTATATAAAGCTCAAATACCACTGATTCATTCATCACGAAATCTCAGAAACCAGCGAACGGATAGGAATGAAATTTGGTATGCAGCTTTCTCAAGGGCCGGAAGGAAGGAAGGAAGCTTGTAGTTTAACGTGACCGTTAATCTCGAGATCATGAGCCACGGGACCTCCTTTTTACGTGGAATCCGAACCACAGGACATGGTATTTCACTTCGAAAATCTCACATGCAATGACCGGGAATCGAACCCGGACCGCCTTGGTGAGAGGCATACAGCTAGACCGCTGAGCCACCACGCCCCCCTTTCTCAAGGGCCGCAAACGCCCACTAAGAAAGGATTTTTGGATATTCAGGTTCTAAAGGGGGTGTTAAGGGGGTAGACCTGCATTTCATTGAATAGCAATATCTCCCGATTGGTTTCATTGGGGGATGTGATACTCGGCATATAAACTCATCATTAAAAATAAGAAGACATGTGTCTGAGGGTTTTTCGATGTGGTGTATATTATGAGGTGAAAGGGGTGAAAAGTGGGGGTTGAAGGATTCCTAACGGAGCGTGTATCCCTTAAACGACATAGGCCAGGAGTTTGGAACTCAGCGGGAAAAAATCAGCATAGGAAATAAGTAAATAGGTGTTTGACGGTTTTTTCATAAATCCAATTTAAGGGGCCCATGGGGAGGGGTGAAATTATGGGGGGGGGGGCTAATATGTCTGAGTGTAAAATTATACATGGTCTATGTTGTAGACAATAACACATTACATCTTTTTTGTCTCTTGCTATTTCATCATACGACGAATACTTAGGGAGTTATTAATGATTTTGTATTTTTTGGCCGGAATTTTCAAAGTCCCAGGAATGACATAAAAATTGATTCGAATGAAATTTCAAAAAATAGTTTTTATTAATACTTTTATTATATTTTTCACGTCTTTTAGGGTCCGAAACCAACATGATATTTTGATGTTTTTTTTTTCGTCCCATGCATTTTTGGTTTCAGGTGATAGACCATGTTTATCTATCTATATAACTAATGTTATAACGGGATTCCAAATGTTATTGCGGGCGAAGCCGCGGGTAACAGCTAGTTGTTAATATAAACAAGGAAGGATACTTTGTATATTTAGGCAAAAAGTAACTTTTATTGATTTCTATACAGTACATCTTTCCGAAAATAACCGTAACTCAACTTAAGCGATGACCTCTCATATAATAGTACATTATGCAACGAGCCTAAAATGGCAATAATTAAGACACGAGTATGTTTATAAAACGAGCGTAGCGAGTTTTATAATTTACACACGAGTGTCCTAATTACCATTATAGGCGAGTTGCATACGACTGTTTATGTTCGACGATAATTATAACTTTATTACATGTTTTAACATAAATATTCATAAATATCTATGGGATTCAGTAACTTCAGTTAGTGAATAGAGCGCACTGGGTGGTTTGCTGACTGAACAGAGCGCATGCGTGGGTCAACGAATTTCAAAAGCAGAGACCATATACTTTGCTTGGCAATGCTATTGTTTACAGCCTGCACGATGTTTAGTGCCGATCAGAACTAGCATTCACTAATATTGTCACCGAAGTCGTTTAAAAGCAATGCAATGTGTAGAAATTGGTGTTGGGGATAATAAGGTACAGTGCTATTTCTGGGCTCATATTCGCCAGTTTATTTACGCGAATATATGGGACGGTGTACTTTCCATGTCGGTAATATATATAGAAGGATGCTGTGTTGCTAACTTCTGGACGTAGATTCATAAATTTCTTGCATATGTCATAGTGTTGTCTTGTTACCGTAAAGGTTCGTGCTGATTTTGTCTTTGTGTTTGGGATTGTAACTACAATGGTTGATCCGATATCCAATTTGAACTTTCGAATCATGTAATTCATGTCCGACATGTTGGATTTTGAGCGCATGCGCGAAGCTATCCTTACCTAATTGGTCAATGAATGAGCTCTTATTGGGTGGAGAAACTGTCTCATAATGAAGAATAGTACTATAATGACCCTCATTATGATACAGTTTTCTGCATTTACATCGTCGAATATAAACTACTTTTCTTATCTCTTGTCTACTGATAGTTAATATATTCTTCGGTTAGCCAATTAATCTATTATTTGGTTAGTCGATTAATCCTTTATTTGGTTAGTCGATTAATCGGTTATTTGGTTAGTAGATTAATCGATTAATCGATTCCGATAAAGTTATCGATTAATCGATTAATAATTGACCAATTGAACATAGCGAATTACCAGCTCTAGTTGACAGTAGAAGTGTTTATTTTTTCATTTTAGCCTATTTTCATTTTTCAAAAAATAGGTTTATGAGATCACCTATTGTCCGTGTGTGTGTATATATGTGTGTTTGCGAAGGATGTCTGTGTGTGTGTGTCCCTCCCCCCCCCCAAACTAATAAAATCTAAACGGCCAAAGCATTTTTAATGAAACTCGGTAAGGTCATAGTACTATTTCGTCCGAGCCTGACCGTGCCCTTCAAATTGTTTTGCGTCTCAACATGGCGGCTGTGCGAAACATTTCACCGGCATTCTATATCTCCGAAACTGTTACTGACATCACCCTGAAATCTTGTATGGTGATAAAGGGCACTGCTAACAGTTAACCTATGTATCCTTCAGAAACTAGCTATGTACAAAACGAACATGGCGCCCAAGCGAAATTGAAACATTTAAATAGACTTTTCTCGTAATTTAACCATCCGAGCACAGTGAAACATGGTACAGCAAAAATGTATACTCATTGTAATGAACTGACATCTTATTTATTTCAATTGTTTACATAACCTCAAGATGGCGGCGAAGCAGAGTTTTAAAATTAAGTTTTTATTTCTTGTGTCCTAAGCATGCAATCAAAGACAACGTTTGAATAAGGAACCTACGCAATAATCGTCATGTAATAATACATAACTCTATGGCCTACATATATAAAAATCCAACATCCGAAATAATTAGATGGTTCTCAATATCTACGAATCTATGACAGCAATCAAACTGAATTTTTGTATGTTTATAAAGGCTATGAACATAAGTTAACCTAAGGAATTGTCAATAACCTGTTGAGTAGAAATCCAACATGGCGGCGACGCGAAATTTAAATATTTAAATGGACTTTTCTCGCGATTTAACCATCCGAACGCAGTGAAACTTGGTACGGTAAATGCTTATACAAATTTTAATTCACTGACATCTAATTTATTACAATTGTTTTCATAACCACAAGATGGCCTACATACTGTATATAAAAATCCAGCATGGTGCCCATCCAAAATATTTAGATGGTTCTCAATATCTACGAATCTATTACAGCAATCAAAATGACATTTGTATGTTGATAGAAGCTATTAACATAAGTAGGATATATGAAAATAGGCTGTTATGTTTATCACGGAACTATTTGTTTCATTTCATTTTCACCACCATCATCAGAAAGTTATATATTTTACTGTCTTTGCATGTACCGAACAAGAAAGCACTTGCGGTTTGCTTTAACATACCAGACCGGCTAGGATCAAATTAACGTTTTTTCATAGTCTTTGTAATTACTTACGTAATGAAGTCATGTGAAATCACTGAGTGGGTGTTCAGTGGTGCGGTAAGAGACGGATTTGTTGTCTGCTCAGATCGAAAGTGAACGTTTGATTGGATTGACAATTTAAAGCACGAGCGTCAAGTTTCACTACAATCTTAAATTAGAACACAATCCAACAAGAACTTTCCAACCGCATTACATTGCACAGCGTAATTTATGGAATAAATATATAATCTACAAAGAAACAAGAAGTAGGTCAGAAGTGCAGATGGACTTCTAATAAGATTCCTGCGACACCAGTTGTTTGTATACAGTTGTTGTTGTTGTTGTTATCGTGTTGAAAACCATATTTCAGTGGTGCCTTAGTAATCGAAATGTAATGTTTTTCTGCCGGTCAACACGATTGTACCCAATTGTAATGGATGGTTCCTAAACCTGGAAAACAATACATATTCACAATTCACCAGTTTCGATCATCAAGCGATCATCATCAGATCCTTAACACTTAGGTCGTTAAATCTGGCGGCTTCGGTGGCGTAGATGGTAGCATGCTGAGCTTCTATGCCCAAGGTCGCGGGTTCAAAACCGGATGAAGTCGTCGGATTTTTTAAGATCGTTAAAAATCCTTCATTATGCCTTCCTTCGGAGGGGAAGTAAAGCCGGTGGGTCCAAGTTAGAGATGTATGGCATAAAAAATAACCTTCCACTAACTGTAATTGTGTGAAGTTAAATTAGTAGGTTAGTTTTGATTAACGCTCTATTAAGTTCCAAAGTTCACCGCAAGGTGCTGGTTGCGGTGGCATCTAGTAGCCAAGTTCACAGCTAGTAGTTTGTGACGGTAGCATGTGGTAGCAAAAGTACGAACTAGATGAAAATTGATCGTCTGCAGTCCTTACCTGAATTACAGATAACACACACTAATACAGCCATCACAATTAACACTGGTTATCAGACAGATTCTACACACACCCAAAGTACACGGGTCTACATGACCACGTTATCGCTGCCCCTTACTTTTCACATTTTGCAAACACGAGGAAAAAGTAGACTTATGAGATCGATCCGGGAAAATGTCTCTCTGGCTGTCTGTCTGTCCTTCTGTCTGTCTGTCTGTCTGTGTGTGTGTGTGTGTGTGTGTGTGTGTGTGTGTGTGTGTCCCTATCTACTCCTAAACGGCTGCAGCAATCAAAACCAAATTTGGTATGAGTAAAAGATCTATATCTGAATATCTCAAGCCCATATTTGAAAATAATTACAGATCTATCAACTGCTGAAAAACCGCAATTGAAATTTGAGCTCCAAGTTGGGTATCTTGGAAGGTATGCATGGGAGTTATTTCAAAATTGGCAAACATATAGATAATAATATTTCAGTTTAATTTCCAGGAGGCCATATATGGCAGTGTTGCCAAAATGATTATAAGCCTGCTGATAGGTCCAATTTTTAAATGCATGTAACTTCTGTACTATGAAATGGATTTCATCCAAAATTGGCACAACAAGAGATCATAATATTTCCGACCAACATATGCATGACATTGTTGCCAACATGATTTTACGCGCGCTGATAGATCCAATGTCTAACTGCATGTAACGTCCATGATATCCATTGGACTTCAACCAAATTTTGTATTCTGTTCATTAAGATGATGGAACTAAGAATATATTCAGTCACTAGGGCTGCAAACTGTAGTGCTCTATTAGGCTACTTTATACCAGGTATATTTAGAAATAACCAGAAATGTCGATATTACCAACTTAATTTTCTCATTATTCTAGATAGGTCCATATAAATTAACCATTGGCATGAATCTTACATTTTAAGAAAAGTAGCCTCTTTAGTTCGTTACGGAACTTCTTGTTTAATTTTTATAAAATTGTAAAGGAATCAAGAGGCCGCACTATAAGCTGCCAATAGGAGGCATTGAAGCGCACAGTTCATTGACTGAGTACTTGGAGTTTGAAAAGGTGCAATAGTCTGATACACTATGTAGTAAGTTTCACTTCCTCTCAAGCATGCGATGAAAGGAAATGGAAAGGCGAGGAGGGCTAGACTATAAGTTAAGAAGAGCGGTTATTTCAAGGTGAGGCCTACTATTGTGGGAAGTAGGTCGGCCAGTGGATCATGGCACTGCAAGTCCCCGGCACGATGAGGCGAGACGGGGGAAAGTACAGTACATAGCTCTTTCTGGTAATTACACTCGAGGTATTTGCTTCAGACAGTTAATTAATTATTGGATAATAATAATATTTTACCGACAGAAACTTACTTTTCCTCTGCTACGCCACTGACAATTTCAGGCAGGATGAAACTTGGTACGAAGTCCAAGACAACTTCCTCATTCCTATGCTCATGAAATGATATCTACTCACGAGAGTAGTAGTCCGGTCAGGATACTCAAACCCGTGCGCTTTTTGGGGGGGGGGACCTTTTTTATGATTGAAATTTATTCTTGACATGCTAAGGATGAAATTTCGAGAGGGAGCCATTTTTTTTTTAAATTTGGCGTTTTAGAAAATACAAAAGTCTCCTAAACTACTTAGACAATTTTCATGTATAACTTTTTAACTGGTATGTATTTCCAGATGGTCCTCCTCGTTGCGTAGTAGATAGCATTCTTGGATGTCACCGCAGAGGGCCGGGTTCGATTCCCAGCTCTACTAAGAAATTTAATTCTGGTCTGAGGGTTGAAACGGGGTGGGCCCTACACTCAGCCTCGTGAGACAAAACTGAGAAGAGGAGGGTTCAATTCCTACCTCAGCTATTCTAAAAGTGGTTTTCTGTAGTTTCCAATTTTTATTCCAGGTAAATGCCGGGATGGTACCTAACTTAAGGCCACTGCTGCTTACCACCCAAATCCTACCTCAATTACAAATGCACACACTTCTGTCTTATGTAGCGACTGCCAAAACGGCCTTTCACTACGGGAGACAAATCAGATTTTTAGGGAGGTTATGTCCCCAATGCCCCCCAGTTTATAAATACAGTATATTGAAGAATATATATATATATATATATGTGAGGAAGAGACTAGGTGGTCTCTCGAAAAGGGTGTATTAGGTTGATTTCACACAGAGATGTCATACCTTAATGCTCTAGGAAATAGATTCGCAGGAAGTGGTATTGAGGAGCTAGCTGATGCTAGCTTCGTTCCATCAGATTCATTTAACAAATTTGTGCATGGGATGCTTCGAGATATCTTCGAGTCCGACTCAGATATGGTAAAATGTTGGCTCTCTTACATCATCGATGTGGAAGTCCTGTTTCAGCACTACCATTGTCTGAGGAGTGGAGTAAGTTTTGAAGAATACTTAGATGGTTGTCGCAGAATGCTTCCTCTTCTAGCAGCATATGGCAACATAAGTCATCTGCGCTACCTCTCTCTCTACTACTACTGGCAAATGTCCACCTTGACAAAGGAAGAAACGATACATATGTCCTCAATATACTCATTCTCGTTGACTGGCAAGAGTTTCAGCAAATTGCCTCCCGCTCAGGTCATTGAAATGACCATGAACAAACAGTCTAAGATCCAAAGAGGTGGTGGCGGGGGTGGATTCTCCAAGAATCTCCCCATGATTGCTGTTAACATACTAAGCAGACCTGCTGTGTTGTACTTAAGGGAGCAATTACACCAACAAACCATAAATTTAAGGAAGCCTCTCTACAGCTACCCAGAATTGGGTCCATCAAGGATTAACAAAGACTTGCTCTGGAGGAATGGGATATGGACCCATGGAACATAAGCCAACCAAATCTTCGCTCACTGTGCACTGGACCGCCAGCGACGGAGGAAGTAGTCAAGAGACTGCACACAGCCCATGATGAGGGGAATACCATGGCAGTAGCAATATTGGACAGACTTTCTTCTGGAACTAGATCTCTGCACGTTCCTATCAGCAAAAGGAAAAGCAAAACATTTGCCACACAGACAGTGTGCATTGCAGAGAGCAAGCAAGATGTAAGGATATTGGTAGACCACACTGCAACGAAGCAAGCTATCAATCTCTTAACGAGTGGAGAAACTCCTACCATGACTCTACTGGATATCATGCAATACAGAATAACAACCGAGAGCCTATCTCTTTTTACAGCTGACTGTATGTTCCATAAACCAGTCAAGTCAAAATTCAGGACATTGTTGTCTCTTCAACCTGTGATGCCGCCACCACATTGCCATGCCATCATAGATGTCGGAATGGCATGGAACAAGGTACCGACATGCAAGGCTTGGAGTGATTATGCCTTCAACCTCTACAAATACATAGTAAATCGCCATTCTCAAGCAGTAGCTTTTCACCTAATCAATGATATTTACAATGAAGAAACAATGATTGAAAGTACCAAATATCATGAGCAAAAACATCATATGCAGTCGTATGGGTTCGTCCCAAACGTTTGCCCAGTTGTTGACCAGCAAATGCCTACAGGGAATGCCTGGCATTCATTTCTGTCGAAGCCTGCAAACAAACAGAGGCTACAACATTTCCTTCGAATGAGTGGCAATCCTACGTGCATAATCCTAACTGGTATTACACCATGGATCTTTATTGCTATGATTTCAGATCTGGCGAATGCGATCCTCGATTCGAAGCACCATGTTCATGTGAAGCCGATACCAGGGCGTTTTTCCAAGCAGCACAGGTATGCGGTTCTGATTCAATTGTTGTTTTCGAGGACACATATGTATGAACAGGATATGTATATGTACAAGAAGAAATCGGGAAATGGTACAGAATTCTACAACTGTCACTCACTGTTCTCAGAACAAGACAAAGCCTGTGCTGCTCTTGGAGTCTACACATTCACCGGTTGTAACACAGTAGAAGGTTTCTTCGGATTGGGGAAGGTCAAAGCAATAACGCGCATTCTTCAGCAAATATTATGACACACCTTCAGATGATACAGCAACTTGGAGTTAATGAGGAACTATCCGATGAGCTGTTCGTTCAACTGCAGTTGTTCACAATTAGGATCATCTACAATGACACAGTGAGCAAACGATTGTGCGAAGCGCGAGCGCGTGAATGGCGGCAGTTGCGATGTTACGATTCTGCCAGATTGCCTCCTGACGAAGACTCATTTAGACAACACTGTCTTCGAAGTCACTTGCAAGCTTATGAATATAAGAATGCAAGGCTTGTAAAACGGCTGCTCCCGACTAACTTCGGATGGGAACAGATCCAAGATGGATTGCGACCAATCACGCACACCATACCCTCACTTCCAAGTGGAGTCCAATTTCCTCAAACCAAACAAACCCTTGCAGGGGAATTTGTCGAAGGAAGTCAATTTACCCGTTCATTATTCATCCATAGAATACAGCGACGCAGAGGAGTTCAATGATTGACAGAAGGATTTGTGACGTGGCTTTCACATGTTCAACGGATATAAAATTAATGATGCACATAGATTTCTTATTGATGCTACTTCAGATACGTCTATCCTATGAAGACATTATACTAATGGCAATACCTGCATTTGATAATCAGTAATATTACACCATAAGTACAGTATACATTCATCAAAAAATAACAAGAAAGCATCTTTGTTTCTTTTTCCCTTTCAGATTGGAACCAGTCACTTTGTAAAACATATAAAACGATTAAATACCTATCCAGAGGTATCTTAACCATGAAGATTGTCCAAGTAGTTTGAGAGATTTTTCTATTTTCTCATTTCGTGAAGATTGGGCGCCATTTTTCAATATGGCTCCCAAGCTCAATTTCATCCTTAGCATGTCAGAAATGAATTGCAATCATAAAAAGGTTCCCCCCCAAAACGCACGGGTTTCAGTTTCCTGACCGGACTATAGTGAGGAACATGCTGATCTACGAAGTGATCATAATCAGCGTAAAACACTCCCTCAGGGTTGGGGAGTAACTTGGTTACTAGTAGCCGTTACTTTCGCGGTAACGAGAGCGTGTCGACGTTACTTTTTAGCCTATTTTCATTTTATGAAAACATAGGCTGATGAGATCACCTTTTGTCCGTGTTTGTGTGCGTATGTTGTCTGTGTGGTGTGTGCGTGTGTCCCTCAACTAACTTCTAAACGGCTGGAGCGATTTCAATGAAACTCGGTAAGTTCATAACACCATTTTGGTCGAACCCGACCGTGCCCTTCAAATCTTATAACGTCTCACCAATCCAACATGGCGGCTGTGCGAAATATTTCACCAGCATTCAATATCTCACAAACTATTGCTGATATCACCCCGAAATTGTGTACGGTGATAAAGGGTGCTACTTGAAGTTCACCTATGAGACTTTGAAAAACCTGTAAAGTACAAAACGAACATGGTGGCCATGCGAAGTTGAAACATTTTAATAGACTTTTCTCGCGATTTAACCATCTGAGCGCAGTGAAATATGGTACAGTAAATTATCATACATATTGTAATGCACTGGCATCTAATTTTGTTCAATTGTTAACATAAACTCAAGATGGCGGCTGTGCAAAATTTTGAAATTAAGTTAATATTTCATGTGTCGTAATCATGCGATCGATGTGAAAGTTGGAATAATGAAGCTACGCAATAATTTACCTTTAATGGTACATTACTCTATGGCCTATATATAGGCCTATAGCAATCCAAAATGGTGACCAACCGAAATATTTAGACGGTTCTCAATATCTACGAATCATTTTCAGCAATCAAACTGAATTTTTTAATGTTCATAGAGGCTATGAACATAAGTTCACCTATAGAACTTTCAATAACTTGGTGAACACAAGTCCAACATGGCGGCGACGCAAAGCATAAATATTTAAATGGACGTTTCTCGCAATTTAACCATCCACGTACAGTAAAACGTGGTAGGGTAAATGCTTATACATATATTAATCCACTGGCATCTAATTTATTTCAATTGTTTTCATAACCACAAGATGGCAGCAGTGCGAAATTTTAAAATCTCGTTTTTACTTTTTGTGTCCTAATCATGCGTTTGAAGTTTGATTACTACACGTACACAATAATCTCCATGTAATAATACATAACTCTAAGACCTACATATATAAACATCCAACATGGCGACTATCCGTAATATTAGACGGTTCTCAATATCGACGATCTATTACAGCAATCAAACTGATATTTTGTATGTTGATAGTGGCAATTAACATACATGGGCTTTAGTTCTTCACGGAACTACTTGTTAAAATAAGTGACTGTAATGTGGCTAGGTTGTTACGACATTACTAGTAACCATTACTTTTTGCGGTAAAGATAGGGTGACGACGCTACTTTTTAAAATAAGTAACTATAAGTGTAACGCCATAACTTGTACTTAGGTGTGTGTGTGTGTGTAAACTGAACTCAGACCTCAGGGATGACAACCAAGAAATATAACCACTACACCACGAGGTGGTCTAAAATTATTTTGGACCACCTCGTGGTATAGCTCTTAGCATTTTTGGCTGTCGCCCTGGAAGTCTGGGTTTGAATTCCGGCTCTGCCAAGACATTTAATTCTGGTCTGAGGACTGGAGTGGGGTATACTCAGCCTCGTGAGGCAAAACTGAGAAGAGGTGGGTTCGATTCTTACATCAGCCATCCTGGAAGTGTTTTTTTTTGTGGCTTCACACTTCTGCTCCAGGCTAATGACCGGATGGTGCCTAAATTAGGACCACTGCCGCTTCCTAGACCTTATTACAAATTAAATACAGTAGTACAGCCATCACAATGATACAGGTTATCTGACAGATTACACACACACCTAAGTACATTGGGCTATATGACTAAGATATCACAAAGCCTCTAAATGAACCAACTGCAGGCCTGAGATCGATTCCTGGTTAATGCATGTGAGATTATCGAATGGATGAGTCACGTCTAATGGTTCAGACTTTACGTAAAATAAGAGACGCGTTGTTTGTAACCGCAAGGTTAAGAACCTAGTAAAACTACCAGATATCTTTTTGTATTATTTTTGCGATCAGTTTAGTTGGTTGGTTCTGGGAAGGGAGCAAACACCTGTTACTCAAACCCTGGACAGAAGAGTTAATGGAATTCCACGCACGTTCTGTGATCTCAGCCATGAGTCATGAGCAACTTCCCTGTGTTCTTATTGGAGGGTTGGACCACGGACAGTTCAGGGAAATGTCACCAGCATGATGTAACACCTCTGGCATGTTTTAAAGCTTCAAGGTGGGCTCATTCATGATAAATTCAGACCTTGATGCTGCTAGCAATCAGGTGGGAGTTTATAGACATTTACATAATATAGTTGTTTTAAGGGGCTGAACAGGGTTTAACCCTTATAGAGCCAGGCCCCGATATATCTGCAGAGGTAGCTTCTTCTTAAATTGTCAAGAGCCTCGTTTTTTATAACAATTTTATTTTTATTTCCAGCCATGCCGTGCTATCACTATTTTAAACAAGACAACGCGGGAATCCATCTCTGTCTTAGTATATCAATGCACTAAGTTCCGTGAATAACTGAATTCATAATAAATATTCTTTGAACAAGTTGCAAACAGCTGGCTTCCTGCACGTTTGAAGCCGTATTTGTTTGTAGAAACTGATCGTGCATGAAACCTATTTGATAGAATTACTAAAAACTCGGGATGATTCGAAACTCAAAAGCATCAACAAAAGATATTATTTAGAATATGTAGACTCTCAAAATTAGACAAAATTTCGTTATTAATAAAAATAAATAAAGTATTTTTAATGACGAAAAATGTTACTTATTGAGCATGTAATCATTTTAAATATGTGTACCTTCTATGGAAATCTATACTAATATAATAAAGCTGAAGAGTTTGTTTGTTTGTTTGTTTGTTTGTTTGAACGCGCTAATCTCTGGAACTACCAGTGGGATTCGAAACATTATTTTTGTATACGATAGTCAGATTCAAGAGGAATAGTTTAGGCTATGTAGCATTAGTCTACACCTCTCAGGTAACCTTAAAGATTGATTTTTGTTCAGTAAGTCGGAAGAACAAGCGCTCCCGAACAGCTTCAGTAATACCTAAGTCTATTGTTGTCTGGCAATGCGGGCTGCATCACGTCGCCCCGAACAGTGTTCTGGTGCAGAATTGCGAGCTGCTTATAAATTGCAGTCATGGGGAGTAATTAGTGCAAAAGGATTTCTTAGGCCCCATAAAACAGTTATCATCATGACAATAGTATGCCTCTGTATAAGGGCGACGGTGTTGGTGCAGTATACTGAGGTTATCAGCTGCAATAAGCGTTGGTGCTTTCAAATTTACTTTCATTTATTGCGATATTTATCCTTGAGCGCTCCAGTTCTGTAGTAGTAAGCATTGTCATCCATGAAACAAATAAATCCACCGGGCGAAGCCGGGCACTACTGCCAGTTCTTTTATAAAATACTTGTAAATAATAATAATAATAATAATAATAATAATAATAATAATAATAATGTCGTATGGCCTCGGGTGCCTGGTGCAAGCTTTGTTATGTGACACCCAAAGGGTAGCTTGCGTGTCGAATTTCGTTGTTCCTTGGAGCACTAAGAAAGTCAAGGAGGTTAGATATCTAAGCTCCTTGAACACTATAGCGCTCTCTAGTTTAGAAATGAGGAACTTTGTGTTGGCGGAAACTCCCGAGATTAATTTTGCCATTATGAACACGGCCTACTGAATTCAAATGGGATCTTTGACATGCCAACATTGTATGACATGGTGTCGTAATTTTTGCCGCCTTTCAAAAATCACTTACCACAGCCAGGAGCGAACCTGCAAGCGTGGGGTTAGTAGGCCGACACGTTGACCACTCACCCACCGTGGCAAGCAAATACTTGTAACCTCACTAAACTTGGCCTGGCATTTTCACCATAGCCACTCATAATTACTTGACTTAAAAAGGGATAAAGTATTCAAATTTGAAATTGAATTAAAATTTAGAGTGGAAGCCTTAATATGAACAATGCATAAAATTAATAATTGTAGTGATAGAAGGCATTTTTCAGTGTTGCCTAATTCTAATAAAGAAAGCTTTTCAGTTTCGAGAAACATGTCATCTAATTATTAAGTAGGTATTTGTACATAAAGAGTGTGTTAGTTTGTAGGGTATGTAAATACTTGATTCCCGCCTAATGTAATTGGGCACAATTTGTGTTGACCTACTGAAAAGCTCTCTTTATTAAAATTAATAAAACAAAAAAAGCTAATAATTATAATAATAAAAAAACGTTTACGTTCCTATGGACATATGGTTAGAATGGATCCAACAAGAATAAATAAATACATTTTTGATAAAATATATAATCTGAAGAGCTAAGGGGGTTACACCAAGCAGATGAAGGAAGAACTCCGGAGGCTAGGAATTACAGATGACGACTGTCGAGACAGAACATAATTCAGGGAGAAAAGAGAGAACGCAGGGGAGGAAGATGGACAGCAGAGAAAAAGGCGCTACACTCTGATAGAATGAAGGAAGTGTGGAGGAAGAGAAAGGAATAAAGAACTATGAGAAGGAAATGAAATGATATTTGCGTGGTCCTTAGTTTTGGCCGGTTCGCATAATGTAATGTAATGTAATAAACAAACAAAGAATACGGAAAAACAAAAAATCAGAATTCAAAAAAGAACCAAGTCTTTGAGTAAGTATGCACTTAACATTTACATTATTTTAGACTACATAAGAAAACCGTGCAGCGCAGCTGAGTGCGTTAGGTACACTGTCCACGATTACATTGGGGAGTTGCAAGTCTCTAAATCCAAAGTTCGAACCCCTGTATAGACACCAGCCATCCTTACTATGGTTTCCAACTTCAACTCCAGGCAAATGCCAAGATTGTTTCTGACTTCAGGCCATGGTCTATTTCTTCGCGGTCCTAGTCTCAATTATTAATACATATACACATCCTACTACAGATACCGCTATAACACATACTACATACACTCCAGTACAAAGGGCTGAATGACTACGGTGTCGCAAGCTTCTAAGAAGTGAATCAACAACAACAACAACAACAACAACAGCATTTCAAACAATCTTGGGCGGAACATGAGACCGGGTGTCGAATCTTTTGCTTTTGGTTACAGAGCGTGTAGTCCACGTCCTGGTGCAGCGACTAGCATTCTTGAATTATGATATAGCCTGCTCGTTGTTTCAAATTATAAGCTACCTTGTGTGGTCTTGGGGTTCTGGGTTTGATTGCAAGATGTGCCAAGAGATTTAATTCTAGTCTGAGGGCTGGAACGGGGTACACTCAGCTTCGTAAGGCAAAACTGAGAAGAGAAGGGCCTCAGCCATCCTGGAAGTGGTTTTCCGTTGTTAATCACTTCTACTCCAGGCAAATCCAGGGGTGGTTCCTAACTTAGCGACACGGCCACACACTTCGGCTACACTCTCTGATACAGCCATCACCTCAACAGCAATGGTTTGGTGCTTTTCAGTCGGTCAACACGATTGTACCCCAATGAGATGAGTTATTCCCTAATCCTAAACAAATAAAATTACATGAGATTAATAAATACACTAGGATGATCAATTTCGATCGTCAAGCGATCATCATCATAGCCTAAGTGTAATGGATCTTATGATGATCGCTTGACGATCGAAATTGATCATCCTAGTGTATTTATTAATCTCATATAATTTGTTTTTCAGGACTAAGGAATAACCCATCTCATTTGGGTACAATCGTCTTGACCGACTGAATAGCACCAAACTTTTGTTTTGGCAACACTGAAAAATGGTTTCAAACACCATAACAGATTAACAGACAAAATTCGACCCACTTTCAAGTACACGGGGCTGAATGGCCACGACATTTAAGCATGATTTAGGGAATACATTTATTATTGAATAGGTCCACCTCGTAGCGATGTGACTAATTATTGGCTCCCACCGCAGAGGCCTGTGTTCAATTTCCTCATTATGCCAAAAAATTTAATTCTGGTATGAGGACTGGAACGGAGTTCAATCAGCCTCACGAGGCAAAACTGAGAAGAGGTGGGGTCGATTCCCACATTGGCCATCCTAGACGGGGTTTTCCGTGGTTTCCCATTTCTACTCCAGTCAAATGCCGGGATGGTTCCTAAAGTTAGACCGTGGTCACATCCTTCCCCATCCTCATCTCTATTACATTACTACAACCATCACGATGACACAGGTTATCAGACAGATTTCATACACACCCAAGCACACGGGATACGTTACCAGGATGTTTCTAAATGGATCAACAGCAATAAAAACATATAATTGAAGATGCGTGACACTGTATACAAAAAGTGAGAGCAAGAGGGAAAATGAAGGATTTAATTTTAACAAGTAACTTTGTCATGACTAGACAGCCAATTCTAAACGAGATGGTAATTATCCTCATGACATTAAAATGAAACACTAGACTGTTTTAATTTTTCTCTCCAAGGCTTTCACGGAAAGAAATCTTACTAATATAATTGAATGTAGATTCTGCCCATACATAAGCACTTTCGTGATTGTCGTCCCAGAGGTCCGGGTTGGATTCCCAGTTCTGCCAACAAATTCAATTTTAGTCTGAGGGCTGTAACGAGCTACACTCAGCCTCGCGAGGCAAAACTGAGAATAGGCAGGTTTGGGTTTTCACCTCAGCCATCCTGGAAGTGGTTTTGCGTGGTTTCCCCACTTCTACGCCAGGCAAATGCCGGGATGGTTCCTAACTTTATACCACGGCCACCTCCTTCCCCATCGTATCCCCAATTTACAAATACACACACTGGTACAGCCATCACAATAGCATAGGTTAAAGCACACATAACACGCATACCCAAGTTCCCGGGGTTACATGATCACTATGTCGTAAAACTCCTAAAATAAGCCACAACAACAATCTTTTATTAATTAAATACATCTTATTTATTTGATCTATGAAATCTCCTTTTAATATGGGGAGATGTTACGAGTAGATGTTGACAGTGTGAGACTTTTGAGGGACCTGCGTGGCGCTGTCGGTAGAGGCGCTGAGCTTCTAATTGAAAGGTAGTGTGTTCGAGCCCCGACCAGGTAGTGGATTTTGGAAGCAAAACTACCACTTTCGGAAGCGCAAATAGCCCTGGGGTTCACTCAGCCTACACCAGAAATGAGTACCAGGGTAATTCCTGGGAGCAAAGACGGCCGGGCATGGAGCTGACAACTCCATCCCATGGTAGTGGCGATGTCACAAAAAGTGGAAGCCTCTACCTTCCACTACTCCCAGGGTCTCCATGGCCTGTATGGAGTTGGCTTTGCTTTTTTTGTGAGACTTTTGGGTGCAAATTGGCGTAGATATTTTTTTCATTTTTTTAACTAAAATAAAACAAATATCCCTCCGTTTACGCTGGAAGGCGGAGGTTGATTTCACCAGCCAATAAAAGAATATTTCGAATTTGCTAAATTTCCCAATTGTTGTATACCTAGAAAAGTTCCACATGTTTGGTGTAATTCTAAATACATTTTGCTCATCTCTTGACGTAAGGGTGGGTTATATCAAAAATTATTTCAGAAAAAGTTTTAGGTAATTTTAAGAGGATTATCGACAACTCCAAACAGTTTTGATATTGCGCCTATTAAGAGAGGTATGATTCTTTCTCAAAACTCTATTTTTCCACAACTTTGGTCAATGGTTGGTACTATAAAAAATATAAAAAATCGGAGATACGTTTTGGCCCTTATCCGAAGAACGGTATGAACTCGGAATTGATTCGATTTTGTACAAACGGTACTAAGAAAGTTATAGCGACATTTCATTGTCTGGCGAAAGGTCCCCCATTTCCATCCCCTTGGTCCGATTTTGCCCATTTCTTGAACTTAACCGAGAATTTAAATGGTTACATACATATATAAATTTGATAGTGATTGATACAAAATTACGGTATTTATCATGTCCACGATAAAGTGATATGCTGTAGATATAAATTATATATACTATTTTGAACTGACAGTGGTTTTGGGGTGTATGGGATGTTAGATGCGAAATTATTTCGAAATTTTCTGGAAATCACCTTTTGCAATAGTTAGCATCGTTTTGAAACATACCTAAAATTAATAGTGTATTCGTAGAAGTTATTTTCATGAAGATTAACGAACCATTGAAGATATTGCACCTATGGCCCATGGTGGGCAGTTCTTTTGAATCTTTAAAACCAACATTCCGGGGATTAAGGGCGTTCCTTTGGAAATGCATGTTTGTATAATAATGGTTGGTCAATAACGCAAGTGTGGAGCTTATAACGGTGAACGGGCACCTCGATTGTGTGCCAGACACTTTATATCACAGTGCACATTAAAATAAACTGCTTTAGATGCTATCGAGCAGGGATTCATTTGTATAATGTGAAGGGGAAAAGTATGCAAAGTTATTCCCCGTGTTACTTTCACTGCACGCTTGGATTGCCAATAAATTCCCGTCAAGCCCACCTGGAAATTCAACTAAGCTTAGTATAAATGCCTGAGAGCTTTCATTTGGTTCTCCTTCCCTAACACTAACGAGGCTGTCACAGTGGAGGCCAGAATTCGATTCCCGGCTCTACCAAGAAATAAAATTCCGGTCTAAGGGCAGGAACAGTATACACTCAACCTCGTGAGGTAAAACTGAGAAGATTCCTACTTCAGCCATACTGAAATTGATTTCCCGTAGGGTAGTTTCCTACTTCTACTCCAAGAGGGTACCTAAAGCAAGGCCACGGCCGCTTCCCACCCAAATCCTACAATAAATAAAAGTACACACACTAGTGCGGACATCACAGTGGCACAGGTTGTAGTTGTAGTTATTGTAGATTCAAGGAGCGGAACTACGAGGTCATCTGCCCCGTACAAATTCTTCACACACATAAGTGCACGGGGCTATATGACCACAATATCGTAAAGCCCCTAAATAATCATCAACAATAGGAAAGATTTATCTCAAGGCCATGGTGACTTTCGAAGGTCATTATCTCCCCCACACACCCAGGTAAATAACGAAGAACATAACTAATTTCAAACATCGAATCACACTCCTCAATCCCAGATGCCAATTAGTGTAAATAAATCTAACATACTTGAAATAAATACATAAGAGGCCTATACTGTATTAGACGTTGACGACACGCACCATGAACTATATACGTGGCCAGTGACCGCTTTCGTCACAGGCAATACAAACGAAACAAGATGTTCAGCAAAGAACATATAGCCTACTTTCTCCTAAATGTATGGGTATCTTTATGACTCTTTGTCCTCATCCCTAAAACAATCACCCCAACCACAATGTATTGTTTGTTTTCTTTTATATTGATAATAAGCCAGTAAGTGTCAAGATCAATATTATATACTTTATGATGATTGAATAACAAAACTACTAACTTATTGTAATGCATTCACGTCCGTTAATCTCTATATTAAGCCAGCCTGCAAAATTAAGAATCTTCCGCCCCAATCATCTTCCGCCCCAATCACAGTAGGTGGTGCTGCGACCTATCAGTGAATTAATCTTTATCTTGTACGCCTATGCACTGCCATCGTAATGTACTACGATGGCAGTGTTCTATGGGTGTTGAATGAGTAGGCAGTTTAAAGTAGCCAAGAGGGAGGCGATCCAGCTGGCAGTGTTTAAAGGTATTCGGAGCGCGATCGTGGCTAATAGTTGAACTACCAGTATTACAAAATTGCCATACTTCAGGAGGCCAGCTCAGGCATTTACACAGCGTTATGTTTGGAACAATATTACCCACATAACCCACAAGAGGACAGCACCGTACAGAGGCATTAAGAAGGCTGTGGTTAATGACAACGTGTATCTAGTTCTTCTATTCTCCTTTTTCTAATGTCTTCTGTTTATGTGCGATGCTGGGACTGTGATTTTATTAATATACGAGTGTATACTTTATCCTCTCCTTTGAGCTAAATGACATTTTATTCAGTATATGTGGGAAAAGCTCGTGCACATCAATTGTAAAAGAATTCAAGAAAAAAAAAAACCTAACTGTAGCAGTATTCGATCCCCAGTCAACTGCGTGTCAGACTAACATGCTAGCCCAGAGCTAACCGTATCCATGACGTCAGGTGTTCTTAACTGACATATTAGATACAAACTGTTGGCAAATAATGACTTTAAATAAACGATTTCTTCACTGCAGTACATCTTCATTAAAGATCATTTCATACAAAGTTTATATTATTGTATCAGTACGGTATATCACATACAACATACTAAAACTAATGAAATATAAGACAGGCACATGAGGACAGCTGCCATCTTGTCGTGTGACACAAACGGCTCAGCTCTTTTAAGCCACTCATACTGTATAATATTATAATATTAAATTATAATAAATAACGGATCACGACCTTCAGGATAGCTTAAACCCCCCTAGGCCCGATAATCGGAATTGGTGGGTCTTAAGCTATTTATTAAAATGGTTGCATAATTCACACGGCCGCCATCCTGAAATGGCATGGCCGATGACCTTGAATTTTGGGTGAAAGACGTGTCCTATATAAAGGTATGTTGTCACCAAATTTGGTAGAGATCGGATGATTAGTTTAGCCCTAATTTGATTTTACGTTTTGAACATTTGAGTGGCCGCCATTCTGTTTTGGTAAAGATGGCGGCGATATAAAGTATGACACTGAGGTGTCCTTTACTAGTGCTACCTCTGTACCAAATTTCGTTCAATTCGGTTTCACCGTGTTCGAATTGATAGGGGGGGACAGACATTCAGAGTACACACACTCACACACACACAGAGACACACACACACACAGACTCACACACATACACACACACACACAGACTCACACACACACATACACACACACAGACAGACACACTTTTTTTGCCCTGTGTTGATCTCATAAGTCTACTTTCATTTTTTGCAAAAATTGAAAGTAGGCTAAAAATCACCACAACAAAATGTAGAGTTCCATAAATCAAGGGCAATTAGTTCACGTGTTTAAACTTTAATGGTTAACAACATAAAGTGAGGCTACCGTCAACCATCAATAGTCTACTACGACTGGCTGCGTGGCTTAGCGGTAATGTTCTCACCTGCTGTGCCAAGGTTGTAGGATCGAATCCTGGCGCATTTAGTTGGCATTTGAGGGTGCACAAATTCCAGGAACGGTGCCAGTATTTACTGGCACGTAAAAGATCCCCTTCGGGGCAAAATTCCGTTACATCGGCGTCTCTAAAAGCCACAGTTGTTAAAGGGATGTAAAACCAAATACTATACCAATTCCATAAACAATCACCGTTCGATAGGGGTTGAAGACCTAGAGTTAGTTAGTTAGAAATTTAATGAAAAGCATTCAATTTCGATTGCTAAGTCCACACTGTAAATTGAATTTCAACATGTTGTTAGTTATTTAATTCATTTAAGGGCTTTACTACATCGTGGTCATTTAGCCCCGTGTACTTGGGTATGTGTAGAATTTGTATGACAACCTGTTGATATTGTGGTGTATATAATAGTGTGTGTATTTCTAATGCAGGTGAGGATTGGGAAGGAGGTGACCGTGGTCTTAAGTTAGGAACCATCCCGGCATTTGCCTAGAGTAGAAATGGGAAACCATGTTAAACCATTTGCAGGATGGCTGAGGTGAGAACCGAACCCATATCTTCTCAGTTAATCGATGAAGGAGGTGGTCGTGGCTTTAAATTAAATGTCCCATTTGTCTGGATAAGAAGCAATCAAACCATTTCAAGGATGGTTGAGGTGGGTTGTTGTTGTTGTTATTGATTCATATGTAGGCTTTGGGACACGGTGATTATGTAACCTCGTCTACTTGTGTGTATGTGTAATCTGAAAACTTGTGATATTGTGATGGCTGTACTAGTGTGTGCATTTCTAATTTTGGTTGGGTTAGCTACTCTGGGTCTGAAAATAAAGCCCCATCCCAGCATTTTCCTGGAGGTAGTTTGGGGGGAAAATTGGATATGTAATTCAAATGCTCAGCCAATCAATACAAATTATATTCAAATTAGTACATGTTTCGGTCCATCAATGGGATCTTCTTCAGCTAATTACAATAAAACCTTAAGAAAATGATTTAATGAAACTAATGAGAAATGAAATTAAGTAAAATATGTACAGGATGATATGAAGAAACTGGAAAAAATAAGAACGACGAAAATATTCCATTTCCTTGGTGCATTAAATTAATTTCTTGAGGTCTAATTCTAAATTGCTGAAGAAGGTCCGTTTTTTGCATCGAAACATGAAATAATTTGAATATAATTTGTATAGATTGGCGGAGCATCTTAATTACTCACTAGTTGATACCCATCAAAACATGACGGTCATTGGGAAAATATTTACTGAAGGATTCTCTTATACAGTATGCATTTTTTGAACGATTACTTTTTGACACTGTTGCAACTTTAAGGGCGTCGAAAGATTGACTTTGCAACTTATAACTGGCCATGTCTGAAACCTTAATGAGGCAAATAGATACCTACACGTTCCAGAGTTTTCCCTTGAGCTTTATTGATTGTGATAAGGTACGCCAAGCGAATTGGAAATTGGGAAATTGAAGTGTTTTATCGGAAGATGTTAAATCAAGTCGAAGGAATATAGATCTCTGGCCATTAAGTGATTTGCCTCCATATATACTTACTCTAAAAGTTTGAGCCATAGAGCCACAACAATATCCCCCACCCCCCTTTTTTTTATTCTCATAAACAAAGATCTCAGTAAGACGCAGCGAGATCCGCCAAGCGCGGGAGTGACAACTATTGTATTTTTCTTTAATAATTTAACAAGATGTTCAGCAAAGAACATACAGCCTACTTTCTCCCAAATGTATGGGTATATTTATGACTCTTTGTCCTCATCCCTAACACAATCACCTCTACCATCAAGTAGGCTATTGTTTGTTTTCTTTTATATTGATAATTAGCCAGTAAGTGTCAAAATCAATATTATATACTTTATGATAATTGAATAACAAAACTACTAACTTATTGTAATGCATTCACGTCCGTTAATCTCTATATTAAGCCAGCCTGCAAAGTTAAAAATCTTTCGTTTTGGGTATCTTCCCCTTTAAGAATCCGCGCCGATCACAGTAGGTTGGTGCTGCGACCTATCAGTGAATTAATCTTTATCTTGTACACCTATGCACTGCCATCGTAATGTACTACGATGGCAGTGGCCTATGGGTGTTGAATGAGTAGGCAGCTTAAAGTAGCCAAGAGGGAGGCGATCCAGCTGGCAGTGTTTAAAGGTAATCGGAGCACGATCGTGGCTAATAGTTGAACTACCTGTATTACAAAATTGCCATACTTCAGGGCCAGATATTTACACAGCGGTATGTTTGGAACAATATTACCCACATAACCCATAAAAGGACAGCACCGCACAGAGGCATTAAGAAGGCTGTGGTTAGTGACAACGTGTATCTAGTTCTTCTATTCCTAATGTCTTCTGTTTATGTGCGATGCTGGGGCTGTGATTTTATTAATAAACGAGTGTATACATTAGCCTCTCCTTTGAGCTAAATGACATATCATTCAGTATCTGTGGAAAGAGATCGTGCACATCATTTGTAAAAGAATTCAAGAAAAAAAAAGTTTACACTAGTAGTATTCGAACCCCGGTCAACTGCGTGACAGACTAACACGCTAGCCCAGAGCTAACCCTATCCGTACCATCATGGGGTTCTTAACTGACATATTAGATACAACCTGTTGGCAAATAATGACTTTAAATAAACGATTTCTTCACCGCAGTACATGTTCATTAAAGATCATTTCATACAAAGTTTATATTATTGTATCAGTATGGTATATCACATACAACATACTAAAACTACTGAAATATAAGACAGGCACATGAGGACAGCTGCCATCTTGTCGTGTGACACAGACGGCTCAGCTCTTTTAAGCCACTCATACAGTATAATATTATAATATTAAATTATAATAAATAACGGATCACGACCTTAGGATAGCTTAAACCAACCTAGGCTCGATGATCGGAATTGGTGGGTCTTAAGCTATTGATTAAAATGGTTGCATAATTCACAAGTCCGCCATCCTGAAATGGCACGGCCGATGACCTTGAAGTTTGGGTGCAAGACGCGTCCTATATAGAGGTATGTTGTCACCAAATTTGGTAGAAATCGGATGATTAGTTTAGCCGTTATTTGATTTTACGTTTTGAACGTTTGAGTGGCCGCGATTCTGTTTTGGTAAAGATGGCGGCGATATAAAGTATGACACTGAGGTGCCCTTTGCTAGTGCTACCTCTGTACCAAATTTCGTTCAATTCGGTTTCACCGTGTTCGAATTGATAGGGGGGGGGGGACAGACATTCAGAGTACACACACTCACACACACACACACACAGACACACACACACACCCAGACACACAATTTTTCGCCCTGTGTTGATCTCATAAGTCTACTTTCATTTTTTGCAAAAAACGAAAGTAGGCTAAAAATATAACCTAACATATATTTTCCTTTTAAAGACACTTTGCAAATCTACACGCCAAGAGCTCTCGTTAGAATGCATTACGAAGTCAATCGGTTAAGACGTTATCTCAATCTCGCGGTAACAAAAATCACCTTAGATTTTTAGCCTACTTTTCATATTTTGCAAAAATGAGGAAAATGTAGACTTATGAGATCGGTCAAATGTATGTCTGTCTGTCCTTCTGTCTGTCTGTCCTTCTGTCTGTCTGTCTGTCTGGCTGGCTGGCTGAGTGTCCCCCCCCCTATCAACTCCTAAACGGCTGCAGCAATCGAAACAAAATTTGGTAGGAGTAAAGATCTATACCTGAATATCTCACGGCCATATTTGATAATGATGTCAGTGCTACCAACTGCTGAAAAATTGCAATTGAAATTGGAGCTCCACGTTGGATATCTCGGAAGGTATGAATGGGAGTTATTTCAAAATTGGCTCACGTATAGATAATAATATTGCAGTTCAATTTCCAGGAGGCCATACATGGCAGTGTTGCCAAAATGATTATAAGCCTGCTGATAGGTCCAAATTTTAAATGCATGTAACTTCTACACTATCAATTGGATTTCAATCAAATTTCGTATGTGCTATGAGTACATAAACAGATATGACTGAGCGTAATCTTAAGAGCCACCAGGGCTGCCAACTGTTAATAAATGCTCTCAATTTTTTGTATCCAAATACCCATATATCAGAAAGTATGCAAGCCGACAGCTTTAAACTATGCACACGTATATTACCTGACATTCTATATTAATTTGGAGTAACTTATATACGTCAGAGCTACCAACATGATTCTAAGCCTGCTGAGAGGTCCAACTTTAAATACATTCAACTTCTATACTATCATTTGGATTTCAAGCAAATTTCGTGTGTGCTATGTGTACCATAACAGATATGACTCTGCCGATTCTTAAGAGTAACCAGGGCTGCCAACTGTTAATAAATAGTGTCTCTATTGTTGTTACCCTAATATCAATAAATCAGAAAGTATGCAAGCCTATAGCTCTAAACTTTGCACACGTATAGTCCCTCGCATTCTAGATTAATTTGGAGTAACTAATATAGGCCTACGCCAGTGCTGCCAACATGATTCAAAGCCTGCTGATAGGTCCAATTTTAAAATGCATGTAACTTCTATACTAACTAATGGATTTCATTCAAAATTGACACAACAATAGATCATATTATTTCAGATTATATCTGACCAATACATGTATGTCATTGTTGCCAACATAATTTTACGCGCGCTGTTAGATCCAATGTTTAACTGCATGTAACGTCCATGCTATCCATTGGACTTCAACCAAATTTTGTATTCTGTACCTTAAGAGATGGAACTAAGAATATATTCATTAATAAGGGCTGCCAACTGTAGTTCTCTGTTAGGCTATATTATGCCGGGTATACAGTATTTCGAACTAATTAGAAATTTCGATATTACCAACTTAATTTCGTCATTATTCTAGATAGATCCGTATAGATTAATCATTGGCATGAATCTTAATTTTAAGAAAAGTAGGCTCTTTAGTTCGTCACGGAACTTCTTGTTAATAGATAGATCTATTAATCAATAGTGCAATTTTCTCACATTTTCCTATAATGGTAAATATTTTTGCTTTTTATTTGGGAAAATTGTAGGAAATCCATACTCAGGTTGGCCGTTATCAGCGCCAGCAATTCGTCCAAACTTGGTGCATTTCCCCTTTGCTATGTAAGAGCATGTTGGATTGTAAGAATGAATGAGCGGGATATGTACATCGTTAATTAATTTGGCCATGTGGTTCTGTGGAATGCGCCAATCACCCAGTGCTCGTTAAACTACTTTCCATTCCCTTGAGAAGTGTCCCCGTTGATAGCAGACCGATAGCTGTGCGACATTAATCCTACTGGCTACACTGAACCTTTCCTTATATGGGTATTGCATAATCTGTTCTACTCTCAGAGGAGTCCTCCCACTTGCAATCACTCCCACTTGGCAGAACACTTGCGATGAGTCCCATTTGCGATTAGTCCCGTTTGTAATTAGTCCCATTTGCGATTACTATCACTTACGACTACTCCCACTTACGACTACTCCCACTTACGACTATTCCCACTTACGACTACTCCCACTTACGACTACTACCCCTTTGCGACTATTCCCACTTACGACTATTCCCACTTACGACTATTCCCACTTACGATTACTCCCACTTACGACTACTCCCACTTGCGACTATTCCCACTTACGACTACTCCCACTTACGACTATTCTCATTTATGACTACTTTCACTTGCGACTATTCCCACATACGACTACTCCCACTTGCGACTATTCCCATTTATGACTACTCCCACTTGCGATTACTCCCACTTACGACTACTCCCACTTGCGACTACTCCCACTTACGACTATTCCCACTTACGACTAATCCCACTTGTGATTACTCCCACTTACGACTACTCCCACTTGCGACTACTCCCACTTTCGACTATTCCCACTTACGACTAATCCCACTTGCGACTATTCCCATTTATGACTACTCCCACTTACGACTATTCCCACTTACGACTACTCCCACTTGCGACTATTCCCACTTACGACTACTCCCACTTGCGACTATTCCCACTTACGACTACTCCCACTTGCGACTATTCCCACTTACGACTATTCCCACTTGCGACTACTCCCACTTACGACTATTCCCACTTACGACTACTCCCACTTGCGACTATTCCCACTTACGACTACTCCCACTTACGACTATTCCCATTTATGACTACTCCCACTTGCGACTATTCCCCCTTACGACTACTCCCACTTACGACTATTCCCAATTCTGACTACTCCCACTTGCGACTATTCCCACTTACGACTACTCCCACTTACGACTATTCCCACTTGCGACTATTCCCACTTACGACTACTCCCACTTGCAACTATTCCCACTTACGACTACTCCCACTTACGACTACTCCCACTTGCGACTATGCCCAATTACGACTATTCCCACTTACGACTACTCCCACTTGCGACTATTCCCACTTACGACTACTCCCACTTACGATTATTCCCATTTATGACTACTCCCACTTGCGACTATTCCCACTTACGACTACTCCCACTTACGACTATTCCCAATTATGACTACTCCCACTTGCGACTATTCCCACTTGCAATTAGTTCCACATGCGATCACTCTTATCAGCTTCATCATTCTAAATAAACCACGCTGGCTGCGTGGCTCTGCGGGAACGTTCTCGCCAGCTGTACCCTAGGTTGTAGGTTGGAATCCTGGCGCAGTCAGCTGGCATTTGAGGGTCCACCGTGTCAGTAGATATACTGGCACGTGAGAAGATCCCCTTTGGGGCAAAATTCCGGCACCCCGGCGTCTTTATAAGCTGCAGTTGTTAAAAGGGTCGTAAAACAAATAACATTGTATCTGTATGTCCACCCCTAATTATTCCCGTTTTCCAACGGGGTCGGGGATGAGATGCGATGGAAGTCTTGGTGGCGGATGGTTTTTACAGCCGGATGTCCTTCCTGACGCTAATCTCACGAGAGGAGTTCATGGGAGATGAAATGAATGATGGTGAATGAATCTGGGCAAGGATGTGGAAGGAAGCGGCCGTGGCCTGTCAGAAAGTACCATCCCAGCATCTGCCTACAGTTGAAAATGGGAAACCACGGAATACCATTTCAAGAACGGCCGACGGTGGGGGCTCGAACCAACGCGTCTACCGAGTCAGCAGAGAGTTTGGCCCCATGACCTAACGCTGCGCTTTAGCGAGCATACCCACCCCTGTAGGTCGTAAAACAAACAACATTATTATTATTATTATTATTATTATTATTATTAAATGAACCATAATTTAATATTTTGTAATTAGGTATGCAACAATGTTGAAGAAAGCATGCATTAAGACAGTGTTTCTGGGTTATTTGGAGTGAAACTTACAGCAGTGATTTTTTTAGCCTATTTTCAATTTTGAAAAAAATAGACTTATGAGATCACCTTTTGTCCGTGTGTGTGTGCGTGTGTGTGTGTGTGTGTGTGTGTGTGTGTGTGTGTGTGTGATTCGTGTGTGTGTCCCCCCCTAATAAAATCGAAACGGCTGGAGCGATTTCAATGAAACTCGGGAAGTTCATAGCACTATTCCCGGCGACCTCGACCGTGCCCTTCAAATTTTGTTACGTCTCTCCAATCCAACATGGCGGCTGTGCGAAATACTTCACTAGCATTCAATATCTCCGAAACTATTACCGATATCGCCCTGAAATTGTGTACGGTGATAAAGGGCGCTACTAGAAGTTCACCTATGAGACTTTCAAAAACTTGGTGACTACAAAACCAACATGGCGGCCAAGCGAAGTTGATACTTTTAAATAGACTTTTCTCGCGATTTAACTATCTAAATGTAATGAAACTTGGTACAGCAAATGTTCATACACATTGTAATGCACTGGAGTCTAATTTAGTTCAATTGTTTATATAACCTCAAAATGGCGGCTGTGCGAAATATTTCACTGACATTCTATATCTCCGAAACTATTACAGATATCACCCTGCAATTTTGTACGGTGATAAAGGGTACTGATACAGGTATACCTATGTATATTTCATAAACCTGTAAAGTACGAAACGAACATGGCGACCAAGCGAATTTAAAATATTTTAATAGACTTTTCTCGTGATTTATCTCTCTGAGCGCAGTGAAATGTGGTACAGTAATTGACTTTGCAGATTGTAATGCACTGCCATCTATTTTAATTCAATTGCTTACATAACCTCAAGATGGCGGCTGTGCGAAATTTTAAAATTAAGTTTTAATTTCTTGTGTCGAAATCATGCGATCGAAGTGAAAGTTTGAATAATGAACCTAGGCAATAATTGTCCTTGAATGGTACATAACTCTATGGCCTATACACATAACACTCCTAAATGGTGATCTCCCGAAATATTTAGACGGTTCTCAATTTCTATGAATCTTTTACAGCAACCAAACTGTTTTTTTTTAATGTTCATAGAGACTATGAACATATGTTCACCTATAGGACTTTCAGGAACCTGGTGAGCACAAATCCAACATGGCGGCGACGCGAAGTATAAATATTTAAATGGACGTTTCTCGCGAATTAACTATCCGAGTGCCGTGAAACGTTGCAGGTTAAATGCTTATACAAATGTTGATCCACTGGCATCTAATTTATTTCAATGGTTTGCATTATCACAAGATGGCTGCTGTGCGTAATTTTAAAATCTCGTTTTTACTTCTTGTTGCCTAATCATGCGATTGAAGTTTGAATACCACACGTACACAATAATCTTAATGTAATAGTACAAAAATAAAAATCCAACCGGGCGACCATCTGAAATATTTAGACGGTTCTCAATATCTACGAATCTGTTACAGCAATTAAACTGAAATTTTGTATGTTGATTGTGGCAGTTAACATAAGTAGGATATATGAAAATAGGCTGTATAGTTCTTCACGGAACTACTTGTTTTTTGTTGAGTCAGTCAGCACGGAAGTTGTTTGGAACCTCGAGGAAAAGCACTGCTGTAGGCCTATGTTACGTGGTAAAAACCTCAAATCCCCAAGCCAGTGATATGAGAGACCTACTAAGTAAGGTGAAGAACGAGGTACTTTGCCATCACTTCCCTCACTGAACCCACTGCGGTAACACTGATTCAATTAGTAGGAAAACCAACAAGCAACGGATGTGCGCCGAAAGTCAATACTCAGCACCACTCATACCTTAGTAGCTTCCATATAATCAAAGCCATGAATGAGAATGATACATTGGCAAAGAAACACATTTTACTCGAGCCTGTGCTAACAGAAAAATTTAAAAAATACTGTATTCATAAGTAAAAGGCATAAGGCCAAGCCGCATTATTATACGTACATAATCACAGATACGCACACTATTACAGCCAGAACTTGGTGTCAGACAAATCCAGCACACACTCAAGTACGTAGGGCTGATGACCTAGTTTATAAAATGAACTGACAACATCATCAAGTAATCCCTGAGAGACTGTGGAAATGAAAATCGTTGGTCTATCTTTACGAGTTGTGATATCAATCATCCTTGCACACATGACTGTAGCTAGCAGGGACCCAACTTTCGCTTTCCTTGAATTCTTTCTTAACTTGCGAAACACAATCTCAGTTCGTCTGCCACTCGGAAGTCTGACTAGCATGTTTCTTATCGTCCGACATCCTTCCGTTTAGACCGTAGTTCCTCAGCAGAACTTTGTCGCTATGCTGTTCATATGGAAAGCTATATGCGTATATTAGGCCCTGGCCTTAGCCTACTTTCGATTTTTGCAAAAAATTGAAAGTAGACTCATGAGATCTACACGAGCAAAATGTTCGTATGACTGTGTGTGTATCTCTGTGTCCCACCCCTATCATTTCAAACATAACGAAACCGAATTGAATCAAATTTGATAAGCAAAGGACACCTTAGTGTCTCTATCTTAACCAAAACAATAATGGCGGCCACACAAATGTTCAAATTAAGACTATACTAATCATCGGATTTCTACCAAATTTTGGAAAAGAATACCATCATGTAAAAGACGTCTGTCATCCAAAATACTAGGTTATCACCTAAACCATTTCAATATGGGGGCCGAGCGAATCATGCAAGCAATATAATCCATAACTTATGATCCAATGGATCAATGTTGACAGTATTTGGCATTCATAGGGTTTCCTACAAGGACCCTCTATTGTCAGCGTGACAACAATATGAGACTGTATGTTACCTGCAGCCGCCATCTTGAAATTATAAAATATAAAAATAAATAACTCTCAACACTTAATAGCTACTATAACGAAAGTTAGTGACAAGGTAGAACCGTATATGTGGCCTTATCTGGCAAATTAAAAAAAGAATAGACTCTCCATACATTCAAGATGGCAGCTGTGCGAACTAATAAAACATTAAAATCGAAAACACCGAATGAAATTGGGTAACTAAGATGAATCTTGCCAAAAGGTGAGCATCATATTGGAGCTCTCACATGCGTTAGTCAGAAGATTATCACTCTCAATATAGCGCAAAGTGGCCATCTTGAAATTTTAAAATAAGTTAATAACTTTCGCTATCGTAGAGCTATGATAACGAAATTTATTAATAAAATAGAACTTTATGATTCGCTTCGTATGCCCAAAGCAAAAGGCCAGTGACTCCATAGATTCTAGGCGTGCTGTTAAAGTATACAAATTGATAACTCAGGCTGTTATTGCACAATCAAGGCGAAACTTGGCAGAATAATTAATAATTTTAAAATATAACAAAAGTTTGGTGCTTTTCAGTCGGTCAACACGAATGTACCTAAAAAGAGCTGGGTTATGTCCTAATCCTGAAATAAATTACATGAGATTAATAAATACACGTAATTTATTTCAGGATTAGGACATAACTCAGCTCTTTTTGGGTACATTCGTGTTGACCGACTGAAAAGCACCAAACTTTTGTTTACATAGGCAACACTGAAAAATGGCTTCAAACCTCACAAAATGTAAAAATAAATAACAATCTACTGTATGTTTTAGAACTACAATAACGAAATTTAGTGATAAGGTAGAAACCTACATCGAGTATCATATGCCCGAAACAAAATAACAGGGACTTTACATTTTCAAAATGACGGCCAGGCGTAAAATTAAGACATAATTTTGAATCGTATAGAATGCAATTGTGCAATTGAAACTAAACTTAGTAAGAAAGAAGTACCATATAAGGGACCTTGTTGAAATAAGCCATAAGAATAACACACTGAATCCAAGGAGAGGCGGCTATCTTGAAAATATAGAATATAATCATGAATAACTCAAAGTGTTTTTAGTTACAACAACGAAAGGTAGCAGAACCGTAATGTAGAACCATGTAAGTGTATTTCTATGACCATGTCAAAAGAACAGCGACTCCATACGATCATGGTGGAGGCCTGGCGTACTGTATTCTTTAGACTTGAATATCATTAAATAACGATGAAATAGCACAATTAATGTGAAATTTAGTGAAATAAGAGTACCAAATAAAAGACCTCGCTACCATTATTCATTAAAATATCACACTGAGTACAGCACGCAGCGGCCATCTTGATGTTATAAAATATAAAAAACAAATAACTCTACATACTGTATATTAGAGAAACAACATCTCTAATTACCTTTAATGTAGAACCAAATGTGGGCCAAAAGCATAATGGCACTCCCGCAATATATTCAAGATGGTGGCTGAGCTTACAATTAAAACTTCAAAATCAATAGTCAGGATCTAATTGCGCAATTAACATGAAACTTTGCAAGAGGGGAGAAACTGATATGATACCTCGCTTGCAGTTATCATAAGTCTATCACTCTGCATATAGCACGTAGCTGCCATCTTGAATATGTAAGACATTAATATCGACCATCTAGGATTCTCTCCACCGGGGTCAATTAGGAAAATCCTAACAGGGGAAGTTACCCGTGGCGTGTTTCACTGCCCCCACTCCAAACTGGACGTGAAGGTAAATAATGCCAGAATGTGTCAACCTTTGCTGATCTTCATGGTGCTCTTCACTATCTTCTCTTGTTATCTTAAATACGTATGCGATACTATTCATTATCAGGTTTTGGCATTATTCCAGATTCCTGGATTTCTTGAACATTGCATTTAAAGCTCGAATTTGTTCATATTCTTTCTGTTTCACAGTCACTATTCACATTTTAATTTTTATATTGTAGCTTCGTAAAAATATCTTCGTATGTAAGTTAGCCAGCACTATGAGCTATGGTGCACGTAGCTATCAGTCAACTCATGGCTTAACGGCTTAACCAACGTTTCACGAGAGGTTGCCTACCCCCGCTCTCGTCTCAAAACCCATTAGCGTAAGTTGACTGGAATCTCTGTGTTTAACCCAATTAGCGCAGTTCAACCATTCCGAATGAATCGTAGTTCCATCTACTGATAGTTTTGCACAAATAATGTAACTGTAGTTGCCGAGTTCTCTTCCTTTCTTGGGTCCTACTAGTGAGTATATTTTGGCAGCACAACTAAAGATGTGACGTCATATAACATTCAAATATCACTCCCACCATCTGTAATACTTGTTGGCGGTCAGGCTGTTGCCCCGGGCTACGAATTGCAGTTACTCCAGCTAACAAGTGACCTACAGTGACCGTGTGAGCTGCCAGCTTGCAGTAATCATCCGCCTGATGGATGGACACATGAACGTTTTGTGTTTTTTGATACAGTTTGCCTCGTTTTTGGCGTTTAACGGCCCCGTGTAGATTCTGTGAATGATAAATATTAAGTTGTTACCTCTAGCATTTTAATTATTTCGTTATTCCCGTCTAAGGAGCGTGATTGAACCTATTGATCTGATCTTGCTTTCTTGTCCTCCCAAAAAATCCTTCATCTCCCTATGGCTCTTTCTGCGCTCCTCTGCCCATGTTCTGTTGGATGCAATGTTTAGGTGGTCTGAAAAAAGATGATTGCCAACTACTTCTCTGAATTTACATCTGTCCAGTACTATATCGCTTGAGATGTCGGTATTTTGCAACTTAAAGAAGCCAGTTGTTCTTAGCTATTAATTATTGAAAATGAAAATCCACAGTCTGCTTCCAGTCGACCGACCAGGTCAGGGAATGGAATGAATTAAGCCCCCATCTAGTGGCGAGGATATGAACTGTGCCGGCTGCCGAAGCCTGTTGCACTCTCCTGGGGGCAATGATTATTAGAATGACAGATTAAATGAAATAACAGTGGAAAGTGTTGCTGGAATGAAATTGGTGATAGGGAAAACCGGAGTACCCGGAGAAAAATTGTCAGCCTCCACGTTGTCCAGAACAAATCTCACATTGTAGCGGTTTCGCTAGCCCACACTGTTGGGAGAGAACTGTAACTGTTTACCTTTGCCTAAGCTATGTTGTTTTAATGGGCGCCAAGACCTCAATGCAATGTTGAAATCTAAATTTGTATTTAACAACGTCTAGCTCGGGCAGAACACATTCAAGACTCTATTCACTCAGATCGTGGTATGATTTGATCATTAACCCAACAAACAATTGTATCAGGAGAAGGAATTGGTCTATATCTAATGCTACCTACTGAAAGCAAAGATTGCATTGTAAAAGAAATGAATTTATTATATAAAACAAGTATAGCAAAATTAATAATAATAATAAGTTTAAAATTTAAATTGGAGCGTTGTGATTTGAATATTACCGATAGAAAATTACGTGAAAACGGAGTCTGATAAATTGATTTTACTCTTATTTCCAAGCTATGAAGTTACTGAATTATGAAATATAAAACAAAGAAAAATGAGAGATTGCGTATTTCTGCGTCATTAGCGCTTACCCCTGGAAATTGCCAAAGCATTTCCCTCGTTCTTGATGATGCTGTGTGCTTCCCACAGTCTCCTGGACGTCGTCATCTCCGTCGAAATTTGATGATATTCTGGTAGCTTAGATAATTCTATGGTCCGTACCTCGGACCCAAACACTCGTACAACCGCACTGGTTACGTTTTACAAAAGTTCGTCGCTAACTCCACTGAACATCGGAGCGTCACGCACTTGCGACCGTACACTGCAAGTTCTACACAGATTGTCCTTAACTCCACCGAACATCGGAGCCACTCGCACGCGCACCCATACTCGTCAATTATTTCACAGATTGTCCTCGTCTCACGGCGCGTCGAACGATATATCCACATGCCGGCTCCCCACTCTTCAGTCCCAACTAGCTTACGTCGTCTCCCCTGATTGGCTGAACCACCACGCGATCTTCTCCTCCTCCGGGTCATTACACTCGGCGACAGGGTTCCGTTTTAACAATTCGCCTCTTCTTGACGATGCGACCCAAGATTGCGTCATGCTCCTCGACAGGAATCTGCTTGTATTAGAATTCCCAGTGAGTCACGTCTCTCAATATACCCTAACTGACGAAAACTCCGTAAAATTCCGTAATCAGATAATTTTCTATGATATCGTCGTTCGTAATAATTTGCTTGTTAGCGTTTTCTAAGACATAGAAAACCTATCTGTATGCTTATAATTTTTATAAAATGCTCCGAAAATATCTTAATAATAATTATAATAAATTAATAATAATAATAAATTAACATGAAAAATTATCTTGGCTGAACAATTTGCCGCGTAAATAAATATAGAATGGCTTCCTACTGACTTATGCCAGTTGCATAAAAAACCCTCGAAAAACACGTTACATATTCGCCTCGGATCATCGGATGATTTACCGTGACGACGGTCCATTATCCGATTATCCCAGACACGTTAATAAACCCCATCCAAAATACATATTACATAAATGAAATCACCCTAAATTACAGATATATACACTCATAATTTTTCTTCACGCACTTTGCGTCAAAGTTTGTTGTCACTATGGATTGCACTTTGCAACCAGTCCAATGTTTTACATATAGAATAGTGTTCCATGGATATTTCCGCCTCTCAAATTGCTCTATGTTGGAGAAATAGACATAATTAATGTGTGAGCACTATGTATTTATGATGTCATATCACACGCATTGAAGGTGTTCTGATATATTTATATCATCATTGAACTTCCTAATTTCACTGGAGGTCCCTTCCTTATGGTGAAATTTAATCTCACTTATCACTGAGCACACGATCACACTATTGTGGCAGCGCCTCGTGACCATAATACTTAATCTCTCTTTAAAGTAGATTAAATTAATATTGACTTCTGAAAAAAAAAACAGTAAATGCGCATTACATATAACACCAAATATTTCTGTGCCGTAATCGCCCTGTCTTGTTAAGTTCCCGTACACCATATTCTACTTAATACTAGTTCTCAACACAGACCATTTCACCTCACACAAATAATACCATTGTACAAATTATCTTAAATTACACACTTACAAATCTTACATGGCGAGGCCGTAAATAGAAATCACGTGTGCTGATATGTATGAGTTTCATGAAGGACTGTCTCGCATTCTGATGGCCCATCTTTTATCTCGTGGACGCCTTAAGCTAACAAGCCCTATACAAGCGCTCCCCCATCTCTTGGAGATAAATGGGAACCCATCAGCGCTGCCAAAATGGCCTTGGTGCATCGAGACAATTTAGTGCTCAACAGCATCCGACAATCCCGTCATATTTCCCTGTACCTTAAAAACTCTCATTTACTTACATACTACCCCCCTGTGTGACTTCTGATACGCCTGCCTGGGAGACCATCTCCTCCCACGCATCAAATACCACACTTACTCATTTGATAGGCTGGCTCGCCAGCTAAACACACTCACTTTATGACACATATATTCGTAGACTTTGTATATTATACGTCCCGTATAATCTGTTTCCCTCACTATTCTCCAGCACATATGCTGTTTTTCCAATACGTTTGGAAACTATAAATGGGCCCTCGTCACCTGCTTCCAACCTTCCAAGTGGCTCCCTTTAAATGAACGTCATCACGTTGCTCCACTAGCATATTTCTCAGTGTCTGTAACGATGCCCTGTTGCTACTGTCCACACATGCACATATTAAAATACCGTCCTCTGCTTTAACCACAGGATAATCCCTACATAAATTAGTGTCCCTCGATAGCATGTCTGCAAGAATGTTATCTTTACCTTTAATATATTTTACTGTGAATTCGTATTCCTGCAGAGCAAGAATCCACCTACTAACTCTGTTAGAACTGAGTTTACAAGTCCTCATATACAGTAATGCATGGTGATCTGTGTGGATCTCAAATTTCCCCCCTACTAAATACATTCTAAATTTCCCTAAACTGAAAACGATACCTAAAAGCTCTAACTCAGTAATCGTGTATCTTTTCTCTGCTGCAGTCAGTCCTCGCGAGGCTAAAGATACAATGCACAGATTACCCTCATCATCTTTCTGACATAATACTCCAGCAATGCCTATATGTGAAGCATCTGTCATAACCACATATTCCTTATCTTTTAACGGATATTTCAGCACTACAGCTTTCTCAAAACCTTCCTTCAGCGCTCTAAAAGCCTGATCATGCTTGGACTCCCATCTCCACCGAGTCCCACTTTTAAGCAATTCCCTGAATGGTTCTACCAACCCTGAGTATTTAAGAACGAACCTCCTGAAAAAGTTGCAAATTCCCAGGTAAGTTTTTAACTGTTTAACATTCTGTGGCACCTCTGCGTTAAGTATCTTATTAACCCTACTTTCTTCTGGTGTTACACCTCTACTCGACACTCTATGACCTAAAAATGTCACTTCTGACTGACAGAATGACGACTTAGACAGCTTCAAAGTGAACCCTGCCTGATCTAACTTCTGAAAAACTATATTTAAATGATGTAGATGCTCCTCAAAACTGCGTGAACTAATTACCATATCATCTATGTAAATGGTTACAAACTCTCCTGTGTCATCCCCTAATGCGATGTTTAAAGCCCTAATTAAAGCTGCTGAACTACTCTTTAACCCATAAGGTGTTCTACAAAATTGATAAAGATTATATTTATGACTAAAAGCTGTAAATGGTCTATCTTCGTACATAAGTGGCACTTGCCAAAAACTGGAACTCAAATCTACACAAGTGAAATACTTCTTCCCCTCAAATGTTTGCATTAATTCTTCTATTGACATAGATTTCAGCTGATCTGAACTAATTCTACTGTTAACCAAACGAGCGTCTAAACAAATACGAACAGTGCCGTCGGTCTTGGGTACCGTGATCAAAGAATTAACATATGGACTGTTCGAGTGCTCAATAATCCCATCTTCAAGCATCTGATTAATTTGTGCCTCAACTGCACTCTGATAAGCGAAAGGTACAGGATATCTATGTCCTGTGAATACTGACCTATCAATAACGTTCAATGAATGTGTATAGCAATTGGTCATACCAATGCGATCCTCAAAAACTCTCCTATTACACCATAACACATCATAGAGCCGAACACACTGTTCATCCTCTATATTTCCCTGAAATGCAGCCTCACGTAACGAGTCCTCTAGACTTCCGTTCGTAATCACACTGCCCACAAAACATGGAGAACCCCGCTCTACGGCTGGCGATATCTCATTTAAAGTACAAATCACACCTACAACACTACTTCTCTGAATTTGGTCATTGAACGCTACTTCTACTTCAGAATCTCCCCATTTAAATTTCAAACTCCCTACATCATAACATAAGTTACCAGACACTCTACTTAGCCACTCTGAACCCAAGATAACACTGAATACTAAATTTGGAATTACAAGGCAAATCTGCTTCTCTACATGATTATTAATTTTAATGTCTACTAAAACTTGCTTAGAAATTACTTTAGACCTCTTCCCAACAGCTGTGATAACAAAAGTGCTTTTAATTGGCATCTCCTCAAAATTTACTCCAGTTCCTTTCATTTTATCATAAAATGCACTACTTATGCAACTCTTCATACAACCACTATCAATTAAAACATCTGTGTACGCCTCGGACACGTTAAATTTAACTATGGGGCTCTTACTAACCACTTCCTGAATAATACCTTCATCATTTAGTTCATGTAATAATTCATTTCTTACATTTAGGTCATAGGGTTCCTGTATAATTGTATGGACAGGGCATGCTACAGACTGAGATTCTGACCTTACTTCGCAGCCTGGTTCGCGTTTAAAGAACCGCTACAGCTGGCCGTAGTACTACTAACTACTGAACTAGTCTGGTTGTTCTGGGCTGTGTTGTCATTGTTTGGCTGTATATTACTACCACTAGGCTGTCCTCTTCCTTGACCCCTATTCTGGTTGTAATTATTGTCATTATAATTTCTCCCTTGATTTCCCCTGAAATCATTGTTTCTCCCTTGATTTCCCCTGTAATCATTGTTCCTCCCTTGATTTCCCCTGGAATCATTGTTCCTCCCTTGATACTGATTACCATAGCCATTTCCTCTGTTCTGATTTAGCTGATTATTATTATTTCTATTTTGAGCGTTGGCCCCTTCGCCACCGTTCCCTTGAACTTCTTGATGCCTGGCTTCATTAGGTCTATTATTATTATTACCCTGGTTCCGATTGAAATTGTCATCATAACCCCCTCTCCCTAGTGCATCAAATGTGCTTAACAAATTTTCTACTTGTGATATAGTCTTTACATTCTGGATACAAGCAGCCTCCTTGATCCTATAGGGAAAGTGCCTAAGTAGCAACCTTACCACATCACTTTCCTCCTTCAAGCCATCCAGATATTTACACACTAATACCTGCCCTAAAAAGTATTCGGTCATGGTGGAGCTTCCTTTAGGGTTATATTTACCACACACTACTCCCTCACGATGCTGCGACTGAATAACCTCATTCCAGAACTTTTCACAGAATTTCATTTTAAAATCATTGATATCAGTAAACTTGTCTCTGTAGACAGCAAACCAATTCCTCGTTTCCCCCACAAACACTTGTTCTAAAATTTCAACTACCTGGCACCACTCAATACTACCATTTTCCAACCTTTCCCCGAATTTATTTTCTATAGTGTTCATGAACTCCATTGGGCACCCCTGTCGATTGCTGAACTTACCCAGTTCTACCTCCCTGTGTGTGCTATTCACAAAAACTGGCCTATTCTGACTATTTTCTTGCCTGATCCTAGCTTTTAATTTTAACTCTAATTCTGCGATTTTCTCCTCAGCCTTCCTCTCAATACTGTTTACTGTTAATTTAATGTTTCCTTCTGATTCTTCTACTTTATCATATAGCTTTGCTTGTTTCTCCTCAATCTTGCTAATGCTTTCCCTATTACTCTCTCTTAAATCATTTACTTCTGCAACTATTTGTGAGTGGACTTTCTCCATTCTACCCCCCAGCTGTTCCTTAACCTCTTTAGTAGCTACCTGAATTTTGTCAATTTCTCCCCCCAATTGCTTTTTGACCTGCTGTGTTTCCAGTTGCACTAGTTCTTTTAAATTTTCAGCCTGTGTACTGATTCTAATTTCCAACTCCTCCTGTACTTTTCCTAATTTTCTGTCTACATCTGCAATAATCTCTTTAGCCTTTTCTTCCATCACCCCCCTGATCTCACCTCTAATCAGTTCGAATTTGTCACTCATTTCCCTACTGTTTTGTTCTAATTTAGCATTTAAAGTTTCAGTACTCTCTCTATTTTCCTTACTGTTTTGTTCTAATCTTGCATTATTCTGTTCTAATTTTGCATTTAACGCTTCTGTACTTTCTTTATTTTCCCTACTGTTTTGTTCTAATTTTGCATTATTCTGTTCTAATTTTGCATTTAAAGCTTCTGTACTTTCTTTATTTTCCCTACTGTTTTGTTCTAATTTTGCATTATTCTGTTCTAATTTTGCATTTAAAGCATCACTACTAACTTTGTTCTGATACATGAAATCGAGAAGTAAAGTTTTTAATTCTGGTTGGCCGCCTACACTCCCTGTTTCAGTATCGGGATTTACCTCCGCTACCCCGGTACTACCATCACTCGACATACTGCTCGTATCATCATTCTCCAGTTGATGACCACTACGTAACCTCATCTGTCTTTCTTTCTCATCCCCCATAATGATATACACTGATAAAGACAAATAACCCCCAAAATACAGGCACAGAAATATATACCCTTCTCCTTCCACAAATGTTATTAGGTTTTCAGCCCCAAGTTGTCGGCGACAAATGTAATGGTCTTGCTTAGGCTGGGATGACAAGTGAAACGGTATTTACTTTGCTCCACGTTGAGCGTACAAATGTAATGGTTATTAGTTAGTGCCCCATGTTGGTAGCGACAAATGTAACGGTTTCGCTAGCCCACACTGTTGGGAGAGAACTGTAACTGTTTACCTTTGCCTAAGCTATGTTGTTTTAATGGGCGCCAAGACCTCAATGCAATGTTGAAATCTAAATTTGTATTTAACAACGTCTAGCTCGGGCAGAACACATTCAAGACTCTATTCACTCAGATCGTGGTATGATTTGATCATTAACCCAACAAACAATTGTATCAGGAGAAGGAATTGGTCTATATCTAATGCTACCTACTGAAAGCAAAGATTGCATTGTAAAAGAAATGAATTTATTATATAAAACAAGTATAGCAAAATTAATAATAATAATAAGTTTAAAATTTAAATTGGAGCGTTGTGATTTGAATATTACCGATAGAAAATTACGTGAAAACGGAGTCTGATAAATTGATTTTACTCTTATTTCCAAGCTATGAAGTTACTGAATTATGAAATATAAAACAAAGAAAAATGAGAGATTGCGTATTTCTGCGTCATTAGCGCTTACCCCTGGAAATTGCCAAAGCATTTCCCTCGTTCTTGATGATGCTGTGTGCTTCCCACAGTCTCCTGGACGTCGTCATCTCCGTCGAAATTTGATGATATTCTGGTAGCTTAGATAATTCTATGGTCCGTACCTCGGACCCAAACACTCGTACAACCGCACTGGTTACGTTTTACAAAAGTTCGTCGCTAACTCCACTGAACATCGGAGCGTCACGCACTTGCGACCGTACACTGCAAGTTCTACACAGATTGTCCTTAACTCCACCGAACATCGGAGCCACTCGCACGCGCACCCATACTCGTCAATTATTTCACAGATTGTCCTCGTCTCACGGCGCGTCGAACGATATATCCACATGCCGGCTCCCCACTCTTCAGTCCCAACTAGCTTACGTCGTCTCCCCTGATTGGCTGAACCACCACGCGATCTTCTCCTCCTCCGGGTCATTACACTCGGCGACAGGGTTCCGTTTTAACAATTCGCCTCTTCTTGACGATGCGACCCAAGATTGCGTCATGCTCCTCGACAGGAATCAGCTTGTATTAGAATTCCCAGTGAGTCACGTCTCTCAATATACCCTAACTGACGAAAACTCCGTAAAATTCCGTAATCAGATAATTTTCTATGATATCGTCGTTCGTAATAATTTGCTTGTTAGCGTTTTCTAAGACATAGAAAACCTATCTGTATGCTTATAATTTTTATAAAATGCTCCGAAAATATCTTAATAATAATTATAATAAATTAATAATAATAATAAATTAACATGAAAAATTATCTTGGCTGAACAATTTGCCGCGTAAATAAATATAGAATGGCTTCCTACTGACTTATGCCAGTTGCATAAAAAACCCTCGAAAAACACGTTACAACATGGAGTGACCACGGACCCTGTGGTGAGAGGCCGGCGTGCCTCCGACTAAGCCACGGAGGCTCGCTATTAATTATTATTTATTATTATAACAGTATTATTACTTCACTCTCAGAACATTATCTGGCGAATATGTGGCAACTATAGGCTACAGATTATAAGAAATCAGACCATAATCACCACCTAAAACTATTTCTACTACTCCATGAATTTTCGAACTAATCCAGTTGTTACAATGATGACTGCCTTTTGCATTGACTTGTATAAATTAGTGTCTACATCAAGTTCCTTCAATCCCTGCAGTAGACTCCTTGGTACAACACCAGTGCTTGATATAACAATTGGTATGATCGTCACCTTCATGGGCTGTATAGTGCCAGGGGGGGGGAGGGGGGGGGGGTGTCCTTGATACATAAATTCAAAAACAGGAGCAACAATGACCAAACAAATATTCATTCCCCAAAATCTCCAATTGAGCGACTGGCACTCCCTCTCGATCCCAAGGAGGCTGAGCACTCATCAACATCACGCATTTCCATGATAAACAGGTCTGTTTACTGAGGAAGCAAGTCAGTTCAACCCTGCACCGTGAAGGCATTGATCCTATCATGTTATGTAGTATGTCCAAACTACACATCACGCGTCTAGACCTTCACAACAAAGTACCTCTCACAACACACACAATTCCAACCTGACAGAACTGTGAAAACAGAAACCCGTTCATGGTAGACACCCTAAAGATCTCAGCCAAGAATATGTAGACAGTGAAGCGTCAAACTTTAAGCAGATTCATGGGGAGGTGTTTCCAGAAACCGAAGGAATTACATTATTTCTGCAATCCGAGATCAGGTTATGTTGACAAAGAACTACATTAAGTAGATTGTAAAGAATGAAAATACTAAGGATGATGCAAGCAGATTATGTCACGGTACTTCTGACAAGGGAAATATCAAGTAAGACAAGTCTAAACCTATCTTGAAACATTGTAGACGCAATCGCTGTACTATAAGAGGACAATGTGCGGAAAATCAGCCTCCAGATTGAGCTGCAAGGTAAGACACCCAAAGACACGATAATGTCACCAAAACCATTCCGTGCTAACTTGCTCAGGAACATCAATGAATAGATTCAATGACACCATACAGTAAGTATACACCAAGCACAGTGATGAAAGTGACATCCACATGACAGACCTGTCATCACAGATAAAGCTATTCCAACTAATACACCAGACATCATTCTTGTGGACAAACTCAAGAAAACACACACATTTGATCGATATTGCTGTGCTAAATGAACACTATATGCAATAGGTGTCCAGTCAAAAAATCAGAAATTAGAGTAAGTTGGCAGAAGTTAAGAAGAAGATGTGGTGGCATCACGAAAATATCACTGTTGTTCCACTTGTCCTCTCATCAACAGGTGTTGTACTGACGTCTTTGAAGAGAAACCTGCAAGCAGTGGAACTTCTCATCAGTACAGTGGCATGTGTTGAAAAATTTGTAATTCCTAACACTTGCTTAACAGTTCGAAAGTTTTTAATCTTCCCGCCATATAGATAAAATAGAAGATTACCAACTTGCACTAAAATGCTGTAGGTGGTTGCTCCCCCTCCCCCTCTGCAACAATAGGCGTGTATACAAGATAACGAGAATAATAACATGAACAGATTTTTGGAGAAGCAGAAAGCAAAATCATCAAGCCAACTAACACGTTCCGACGCGTTCTATGAATGGGCCTAACGAAGAAAGAAAAAAAGAAAGAAAGAAAGAAAGAAAGAAAGAAAGAAAGAAAATAATCATAATACGTACATGAATCAAATACAAACCAGAATTTAAATCTAGCGGTTCTGTCAGTGAACGGAAATGGACTTTACCTTGGCAGGATATTGGCAGACATGTCTGGAAGAAGAGTCTCCCACCAGCACACAGCGCTCAAGGAATCGCGTCCTTCAATACGCCATTGATTGGGCAAAAGTTACACTCATCCTTTGTGCAGCGTATCTTAATCAAGGTAGGCCTACTAAACATCCGTAAATTCTGAGAAGGCTCCATGCACAGTTTGGGAAGAAACCTTTCAAAATCTTAGGTGTATGGATAGAGTAAAAAAAAAAAGTGGCAGGACGGTAGGCTATGGAAGACTAGCCCCACCTAAAGATGATCACGGACAAACATCACTATACACAACATAGGTATTGCAAGTGAACTTATTGAAGATCAGATCTGTTAGGTTTAGATCTAGTTATACAGATCCCCCCACAATTTTTTCTGGGTACGGGCAAGCGCTCAAATATAAAGAGAAAATACATTACATGAAATCTGCGACGGTTATAAATGCTTACAAGTAGCTCTGTTTTCTGCTTCGGTGGCGTAGTTGGTAGCATGCTGAACTGCTGTTCCCAAGATAGCGGGTTCCAACCTGGCCGAAGTCGTCGGATTTTTTATGAGCGTTAAAAATCCTTCAGTATGCCTTCCTTCGGAGGGGAAGTGAAGCCGGCGGTCCCATGACATAGATTTATGGCATGTAAAAGATCCTTCCACAGACTAAACTTGTGTGAAGCTAAATTGTTAGGTTAGATTCCATCGGAACGCTCTATCAAAGTTCCAACGTTCACCACTAGGTATCATTAATATCTGGTAGCGAAAGTTGGAACTACTTGAAATTGAACGGAACTTGTAGCTCACCCTAAGGGTGTCCGCTGGAAGCAGCTACAGGCTCAGGTGAGCCGAACATGTCCTCGGACACTCCCGGCACTAAAAGCCATACGGTAAATAAATAAATAAATAAATAAATAAATAAATAAATAAATCTGCATCTTCTTCACGTAGACTATCCCAGTATTAGATTAAGTTGGTAAGCACAAAAGAGAGAGGTGATTCCTTCCGCCGCAAACAGGTCTTCAGCCTGACTAATGATGTAGCATCTGGGGTCTTGGTACAGTTAGATTTCCTCACGAAGCTTGCATTAAATTGAAGTGACAGGACACGGTATTGCTGGAAGCGACATCACACACAAACAAAGCCTTTGAGAGCATGTACACGAATTTCACACACATATTATTAGGTGGGCGGGACCACAGCTGTTATGAGTAATTCTCCACTTCACTTGCTAACAAGACTTTCCACGTCGTTAACGTGATTTCCTTCTTCATTAAAATTATTCTGATTGGACACAAAGAATGTCAAATGAAATATGAGTGTCACGGAACTTATACTTTAAATCAGCGATTCTAAAACTGTGGTACGCGTTCCCCCGAGGGTACGGGGACGATTCTTATTGAAAAATTGACAAAGTGACATAAGAACTAAACGTTGCGATAAGTTTTCGAGGTATACAATATGAACTCTCTTCATTGTTTGTCTGAGGAGCATACAGTAGTAATATCGGATCCAGTGCTACAGCAGTACTGTACTGAATTTCTACTACACTACCACAGGTTTACCATCGGCTTTGCTGCATTGGAGGATTCTACATTTTCACTTTAACACGTGACTCTGTGAATCATTCTCAACAATGGAAGTTGACGATTATTTCTGATTTCAAGAAGCCAACCATAATAGGTTTGTGACAGTTGATGTTGCGATATTCATTCTTGTTTGACGTCATTAACTTACACAACAATGTAATATATGGAATTATTTTATTTTCCTTGCTCGCAAATCGAAGCTGTATATGTATTTCATTTTGGAGATAAGAGAGTGCGTGTTAAAACCTTTTTCATTATTTTAAACATTTTTAAAAGGTTTGATTGAAACTGTAATGATAAAGATGGTATATTGGCTTTCACGGCCAGTGAATTAAAACTCAGCAATTTAATTCAATGGACATGAAAGCCTATATACCATCTTTTTGGAAGCCTTCATAGGGAGGTTATGGCTGCTTGAGCTTTTATTTCTCGCAGTAAAGAGGTGCAGGTGCGCTTCGTAAAAAAGGGAGGTAGCGCGCAGATCGCTACTCCTGTGGGGATTCGGGCGGGCACACCTAGAGCCCACTGATGAATCAGCTTGGGGTCCAAGGCAAAACCCCACACAATACACGGCACAAACCTAGGAAAATGCTGAGTTGCAATGATAAAACTTATTAACGATACTAAAATATAATTATTATGTTAAACTACAACATTTGAATTATTTAAATATAAGTAGTCTACTTTACCATATTTTTAATATTACTATTATTTGGTATGTCTTCAACCTTTTTTTTTTAATATTGGGGTTACAATAGAAACTGTTATTCTTATTGTTTATCCTTTTACTTGATGTAATGTGGTATTTCGTTTTATGCTTATGTATCGTAAGTTAGAGCAAAGCAACCCATGCAGAAGATACCCCCATTGAGAGTTGAAAACATGGTAAATTAAGTATTAAAAGGTGCCATTTGTACATTTAATTGTGAATACAATAAACATAAATATCCAAGAGTTATAATACTACTACGGAACAGCTCCAGATCATTCCAGTGCGCTTGGGTGTGCTGGGGAAGTTTTCTGATAACATATGTCACTGTCATGTCTGTACTAGTGTGTTTGGGTGGGAAGTGGCCGCGTTCTTAAGTTGGGTACCATTCGGACGTCTGCCTGGAGTAGAAGTGAGGAAAACACGGAAAACCACTTCTTGGATGGCCGAGGTACGAATCGAACCCGCCTCTCTAGGCTTAGTGTGCCCTGTTCCAGCCCTCAGACTAGATTCAAATTTCTTGGCAGAGCTTGGAATTGAATCTGGGCCTCCGCTGTTACAGCGAAGTATGCTAGCCACTGTACAATGAGGTGGACGTACTTAAGTTAGTTGTTGAGTGGACTTCGGAAAAACTGGAATATCTATGACTAGACTTAAATGAGTTTTACATGTTATTGTAGTTGAGAAGGTGTATCTCATTCGAGCAAGACGTTTCTAATTCATTTTAGTTGTATATTTCATGTCATCTTTCATTTACACTATCACCCTAACCATTAGGTTCCGATAACCTCGATGTTATGTCCCTTTAAACAACAATTATCACCATCATCGTCTTTCTTATTAACCGTCATTAGGGATGTGCAATGTATTTATTACTGAATGCACGAGTCTTACAAAGATGAGCAAGTGTGTCAGCCAGGTAACTGTAATCATTTTCAACTTACTCAGCTTGCTTATGAATTGCGTAATTAATTCTATCTTAGAACAATCTGCTCCAAGTGTTTTTACTTGAAGAACAAGTTTGTTGGTACTGCTGACCTGCATTCCGCACCCATCATTTGCTAACAGGCAGCTCATCATGACACTACCATCATTCACTCGCACAGTATGAACACAATGACTAGCCCATCAATGGCCCTAACGGAACTTCGCAGCCAAAATTGGCTCTGTAAAGAGGTAAATTGTTTCCACGTAATCTGCCTCTGCATCAATATTATCTTATCAACAACACAAAGTATTTGTACGATACAAGATCTTTTTCTTTCGCGTTTAATTCAAAGCCTCTAAATGTACTGTATATTTCATTTCTTGTAGTAGAATGACTTACAGTATTGACTAATATGTATTCAAGACAAACTAATTATGTTGTTGTAGTTGTTGTTAATTCATTTAATGTGGTGCTAACTGAATAGTTGAAAAAATCGGTTCAGTTTCTTAACATGATCCTACAAAAGAAAATGTAGTTACTGGAAAGGCAATATCATTCATTGTTGCCAACATAACAATTAATGAATTAAAACAAAATATAAATCAAAAGTATGAAGTTTTAAATTTGAATAAAACCAATCTTCGGATTCATGGAAAGTGATTGGGTTATGTAAGTTTATAAATTTATATGTAAGCATTTCTTTCATTTGTGTGAAAGTTTTAGAGTTACCCTAACTTAACACTTACTGAATGAGCATAGTGGTCAGCTGTTTAGTTAGTCAGAGGGATGGTAGTTCCTCATCCCTTTCCGAAAGTACACTATTTGTTAGTTGTTTGAATCCGAGTTTGAGTGACATTTTGGTAAGTGAATAATATTGTGTTTACTTGTATTAAATATTAGTTGGTAATTATAGTTTATTAATATTTATTAATATATTGGGGAATATAAAGAGCCTGATTATTTCGCGAAGAAAACTGAGATTTATAATTTAAGATTAACTAAATTGTTAATTTTTGAGCATTTACAGATTGATAAGTGCAAATAGAACGTATCAAATGTCAATGAAGTCAAACACGAAAAAACATAGATTATTTTATTTATTGAATATCCATTACAAGGGGAACCCTATTTCACCGAAGCATATTAGGGTTGTAGTTTAAGAAATTACAGGTTACATATTACATAAGACAATTTACAAAGATAATTTAGAGTAAATGTGGTGTGTGAATGTTAAAAACTTAGAGTAACAACAAGATTTTTGAAAAACGTAGTATAGTGGTTTTGTTAGTTCATTATTGGAGTAATTCCAATTGTGATTCAGATAATATATTTCGCTTTCGAAGGCTAACTTATGCATTGAGATGATCCACAGATGCAAGAGCAATCGTCTTTTACTTTAAGTTTGATACGTTCGAAGTAAAATTGAAATTTTCGACGGCCGGAAGGGAATTGCGAAAGCTCAAAGCGAATATATCCAAGGTTTTGAATCTTCGGGACCGAATATTTGCTTTCATTTATTATGTCTTGTTATGTCCGAGTCCCCCCGCCCAATGTAATTTTGACTCAGTACATCCCCCTCCAGAATCAAACCCTAGTTACGTCTCTGTTACACACACTAATATAACAATTAGAATAATACAGGTTATTACACAGGTTCCATACGAATATACATGAGGTTGATGAAAAATACACTCATTTAAATAATAATATTAATAATCATATTTAGGATGGACAACAATAGACTAACAAAAAAATATTCAATGCAATTAATACGATTGATTCGAGGACAAATTGAGTGGAGGAAACACGGGGCACCTGAATGAGATGAACATTGGAGAGAGCATAATGAAAAACAGAGAAATCTTCAGAACCTTTGTAAATAAGCTCACATTTAGGGTGAAATCTAGCAGCAGGATTGGTACAAGTTGGACAAAATAACGCCAGAAGCAACACCGTGAGTTTATGAAGATATTTTGGCAGAAGAAGAAGGTTAAAGTCATCAAGTCAACTATCAAATTCCAATGCGCTCTAGGAATGGGCATAACGAAGAAAGAAAGAAAGAAAGAAAGAAAGAAAATAGTAATAACAATAGCATTAGCAATGATGAACTTATCTACATGTGAAGAAAATAACGGACACTATACGCAAAAGATGATTCCTTTTATGGCCATTTAGCACGAATCAGCTCCGAAAGATTCTCCAATCGAATCTGTGCCTGCTTTGTGGGAAAGAAAACCAAAGGGATCTGGTTTAAATAGGTGGAAAAAGACCTGCAAGAACTGGGGATATCACATGAGTACATCTTGGAACGTGACTCTTTGAAGAAGAAACTTGGGGAAATACACAGTTTTCAGCCAGAACCCATATTGCAAGAAGTGGATCGAAGAACGAAAAGAAGCTCACTGAAGAAGAATGCGCGAACACTGGGCCAATGTGAAAGAACGATGGAAAAGGCAGTTGAATTAACGTGGTCCATAGTAGACCGAAAGGATTATAAAGGAATAATAGCATTAGATGTTTGTTCGTAATATGGCGTCACATGTTTGTGTCGTTAAACGTACAGAGGCAATGACAAAATATGGTTGGGCAAACGTAGAGGAACTCTTTTGCAAGCTTTGCACCGAGTTGTTGTTCTTCTGAATTGCGCAAAGGTACCACTTGTGTCAATATCAGGCCACGCTTTGTAATATTCTATCACACGACAAATACTACTGCTTCAGGCATTAGTCAGTATGGACAAATCAGGATTTTGGGAAAACCTTGCAACTCGCTGTAGATCAAAACTATACTAAAGAAAATAAGATGTAAATAGTTCATGATAAGCAATTGAATTATCGATAACTCTTCATGAAGGTGGCCAAGGATTAATTTACGGCCAAAGCAGTTTTTTTTTTATTAAGGGAAGATGAAAATTATTTCCCCACTGTTGTTGTTTCGTAAGGGACTTGGACATCGTAGTCATTTGAGCCCCGTGTAGTTAGGGTTGCATATGTGTGTGATAACCTGCGATATTGTGGTGTCTGTAGTAATGTGCGTATTTGTAGTTGAGTCTAGGAATAGAATGGAGGCAGCCATGACCTCAAATTAGGCATCATTTCAGCATAGAATAGAAATGGGTTCTAGGATAGCCGAAGAGGGAATCAAACCCGCCTCTTCTCAGATTTGCCTCACGAGGCTGAGTAGACCCCGTCCCAGCCCTCAGATCAGAATTATATTACCTGGCTGAGCCGGGAATCGAACCTGGACCTTCGGGGCGACAGTCAAGAATACTAACCACTACACCCCGGCGTGGTCTCTTCCCCTAATTGCATTCTATCAAACACAAATTCATGTTAACCGATATCGAAATAATAATAATAATAATAATAATAATAATTATTATTATTATTATTATTATTATTATTATTATTATTATGGGGGTGAATAAATGCAAGAATGTGTAGCCTAATGAAACTTACCGTGGTCCCTAGTTAACCGATTATAGAAATGATAATAATAATAATAATAATAATAATAATAATAATAATAATAATAATAATAATAATAATAGGGACTAATAAAGAAATTGGAAGTGAAAGAAATAAATTCTAAGAAACATATTGGGCCCAGTAAAAGAAATTGATGACTATAAGGGACGGCACAACCACGAACTTTACACCCATGTGTAAAAAAAACCTGACACCAAGAGGAAATGGAGAATTACCTTTTATGGTCATATAACAATAATGAACCCAGCGCGATTGTCAAATAGAATGTTCACCTACTTCCTCAAAAAGAGAACCAAGGGAGCTTGGTTCACTGAGGTGGACAAAGATTTCCAATAAATGGGAATTACAAGCAACGATATCTGGGAACGTGCCCCCCCCCCCCCCCCCTCGCCCCCCCCCCCCCCCCCTTAAGCAAAAACTAACAGCACACCGATGCTTCCAACAAAAGCCCAAGCCTCCAACAGGCAAGAAGTGGACTGAAGAAAGGAAACAACAGCATCTAGAACTAATGCTAAAGTACTGTGAGGATGTTAAAAGTTCGATGCAGCAAGAAGTAGTTGAAATGACGTGATCCTTTGATGGCCGAATCGAAAGAGGAAGAATAGGCCTGATGGTAATAAATGATGTGGATGAATAAATGCAAGAAAGTGTGATCAAACTTATCATGGTCCCTAGTTGACCGATAAGAGAATGAATGATAATAATAATATATACCACCCTGCCAGCTTTATTGATATGCGGGCTTGACTCGACACAGTTCTATCAGGGGCGATCGTGTTGTTTATTGTTTAAACGCACTTTTTTTTTACAAATTGTCGATATTTATGAAATCGGTAATTCTCTTCCTTTTGAATGCTCAATTGTTACGATCGGTTACTTGTCTACACCCCATGTGTTTATAACACCCGCCTGGCTTTACTGTTATGCGAGATCGACATGGCACAGTTCTGGCATGAACTAAGGCCTTGTTTATTTTTTTTAAATCGCACTTTATAAAGAAATAAATATTTCCGTTGACATTTCAAGAAATACAAGATCTTTACGGTATTATTGGGACGATACGGAAGACTTCAACACAAACCACACCTTCTAACTCCCTCTGCTTTAAGAGTTTGAGTTTTGTGAAACATACACCTTAGCGTATTATATATATGATGATGATAATGACAATAATAATAATAATGCCAATGATTGTTATCCATTACGAACAGAAAAGGAGAAGCGATTATCTTCCTCTCCTGTCGTATCCAACCAATAATTTAAAATGTCACTAGGCATATTATGTAAGGTCTGGCCGTTCCGGGAGAAAGTGAAGACGTTAAACAGATACCGCTATTTGATCCTAGCGGTCCTCACTAACCTTGTAACATCTTCACTGCCACTTCAAAGGACGCGACTGTGGCTGAATCAGCTGGCTAAATGAACATACATACAGTACAATAGGTGCTCTACGTGCGCTGCCTAAGGCACAAGGCTTATGGGCCCAGAATATCGTCTTACTCGGAAGACGAGTGGGTCGAACTTCGAATCTTCACTCCATCCGCCGTCCCTAAATGATATTCCGTGGTTTCCCATTTCCAACTCTTATCAAATGCCTGGACGGTACCTTCTGATAAGCAGTGATCAAACTGCTTATCTCTCACCAAGATGGACCGGGTTCGATTCCCAGCCAATGCAAATGTTTCAGATGCATAAAGGGCTTCTGATTTGACAACAATATTGTAGTGTGGTAATTTTGCATTTTGTGATATGGATTTTTTATTATATCTGTTCCAGGTACTTTCTATGCTATCTGAAATTTTTCAAATCTTCCCTTGTTGGTTTCCTCATTATTTAACCTTGCTGGCTGAATGATTTCTCCTTAATACTTGCATTTATCTACTTGGGAGTTAATTCGATATTTGGTGATTAAGGGTTGGTTGTTGAATGCTGATTTAGTTCCTTCTATATACAAAAATTTGAAGTCTTGTTCTGGCTGCTATTTCATGAAGTTTTTCTGAGGAATAGATTGCTTCTTACCTGTTGTTGGAATGAATAGCAAGGTCATCTTCAAAGGCTAGGTAATCAAAGTGGATTTTGTTCTTGCGAAGTCTGTCAATATGTATACCTTTAGTTTCATTTTTCCATTCACCAATAACATATTCCAGGATTAAATTGAATGGTAACGGGGATAAACCCTCACCTTGTATGACTCTTGTCTTACTTTCGAACAGAATATATTATTATTATTATTATTATTATTATTTATTTATTTTTATTTTACACGTTACAGGCCTATTAGACCACGCGAAGCAATCATGACTTTTTGTTCTTCCTGTCTTTCCAGTACTCTTTCATTCGTGCACTAAAGGCCCTCTTCCTTTCTTCGGTCCACTTTGGTCTTTGGGCTGTAGGTGCAGCTCTCTCTGACAACACTTCCCACTTGTATACTTTGTGTCTAAATACGCTTATTATTATTATTATTATTATTATTATTATTATTATTATTATTATTATTATTATATCATGTTTGCCATTATGGACATTGTTTGAATTTAAATATCTCATGATGACACAATTTTCTCTTCTCTCCTTTTTTCCTCTTCTCTTCCCAAAATCTCTTCATCCTTTGACTGTGCACCTGTTTCCGTTGTTCTGTGCACAATGTTCCCGTCTTCTTCTTTTCATTTACATTAAATGTTGTATTCTTAATGTTGTTTCTGAATTCTCCTCTTGTCTCCAATCATTTGCCTGTTGATCGCCACCTGCCTTAAGTCTTCCTCTATTTCATGATACCAATTAGTTTTTCTGCTTGAGCTGTTTACTGCATCAAAGATTTTCTTTGTAAGTCTGTTGTTGTTCATTCTCTGTATTTGCCTTCGATATTATTATTATTATTATTATTATTATTATTATTATTATTATTATTATTATTATTATTATTAATAATAATCTGTACGATCCCATCAACGACTGGCATCCATACCAAGCCATATATAGGGCGTAATTATTACGACTTCAAAATTATTATGGCTTGGTCTTCTGAATTATTCAATAAAAACTTTCTGCTCCCGGTATTAACGAGCGACTGTTACTATTCTCAAACATCACTTAAAAACAGCACCTCCATTGAAGGATTCCAACTTCCGACATTCTTATTCTGACCACACAATATGTCTCTGTCCATACCATCCAGATAAAAAGAAAGATGAATGGTGTGACAAGCCCACCCAAATTCGGATATACGGTTCCTTTGTAAGGCTACAGCATGAGACGTGACTGCAACACAAACCACTCACCTTCAACACCCGTTGTGTTCTTCTGCACTTAAAATAGCCCTTTCAAGATTGAAAGTGGACAATTCTTTCCAGACTGTCACGTACCCAGACTTTGCAGACATTTGACAAAGAAATTGCGAGATTTTTTTAGTACTTGAATTGTGTGAGTCTAAACGAAATACAGCTACAGATAGGTAGGTAGATGGTTGGTTGGTTCCTCAGTTTAGGGGCTGCGACAACGCGGTCATGTAGCCCCGTGTACTTTAGGTGTGTGTAGAATCTGTCTGATAACCGGTGTTAATTGTGATGGCTGTATTAGTGTGTGTATCTGTTTTAATTCAAGTAAGGACTGCAGACATTTAATTTTTTCAAGTATTTCCTAATTTTGCCGTCAAACCTCACCGTCAACGACTACTAGTTCAGAACTTGATTACTAGATAGCACCGCAGTCGGCTCCTGACGACGAACGTCCGAACCTAAGAGCGTTTGTCGAATGTTTAACCTATATATAATTTAGCTTCACATAGGTGTAATTAGTGGAAGGTTCTTTAACATGTCATACATCTATGACATGGGACCGCCAGCTTTACTTCCCCTCCGAAGGAAGACATACTGAGGGATTTTAACGCTCTTAAAAAATCCGACGACTTTGGCCGGTTTGAACCCGCGATCTTGGGCATACAAGCTCAGCATGCTACCAACTACGCCACCGAAGCTGCTCATCTGGTAACTAAGTTCTGAATTATTTGGACCTTGATGGTGGCGTCTGGCGGCAAAAGTAGGAACTACTTGGAATACCCCCCAGTAGAGAATTAGAGGCAAAACGGTGAGTTTTAAGCCTTTTTTAAGCCTCGCAAGTGACGGGAGGGGGATATCTGGCACCCTAAATTGATAGTTCTACACACCTTTTAAAAATAAAAAGGAATTTTTGCTACATAAAATATATCATTTTTCCTTTTTAATGATAATTTTTCTGGTCTACCATCTGGAAAGAAGTGTTAATAAAATACAATTTAAAATACTTCATAAAATTGTTTAATTGAACAATTACTAAGTCCCATTAATTTTTGAAAAACTACATCTTTTTGTCTAACTACTAAAACAATTTAAAAAAAACTTTTTTGTCAAACTAAAAAAAACAATAATTAATTAATGAGTTAACAATATTAATCTTTGCTTTCAAACCACTCATGTTTAGCCTATTTTCAATTTTGAAAATATAGGCTTATGAGATCACCTTTTGTCCGTGTGTGTGTGTGTGTGTGTGTGTGTGTGTGTGTGTGTGAGGTGTGTGTGTGTGTGTGTGTGTCCCTAATAAATTCTAAACGGCTGGAGCGATTTCAATGAAACTCGGTAAGTTCATAGCACTATTCCGGGCGACCCCGACCGTGACCTTCAAATTTTGTTACGTCTCACCAATCCAACATGGCGGCTGTGCGAAATATTACACCAGCATTCAATATCTCCGAAACTAATACCGATATCACCCTGGAATTTTTACGGTGATAAAGAGAACTACTAGAAGTTCACCTATGTGACTCTTGAAAATCTGGTAACTACAAAACCAACATGGCGGCCAAGCGAAGTAGCGACGTTTAAATAGACGTTTCTCGCGATTTAACCAACCAAACGCAATAAAAATGGGTACAGTATATGTTTATACACACGGTAATGCACCGACATCCAACCTCGCTCAATTGTTTACATAACCACAAGATGGCGGCTGTGCGAAATATTTCACCGGCATTCTGTATCACTGAAACTATTAGCGGTATCACCCTGAAATTTTGTACGGAGATAAAGGGCACTACTGGAAGTTCATCTATAAGACTTTCAAAAACCGATTAACTACAAAAAGAACATGGCGGCCAAGCGAATTTGAAAATTTAAATAGACCTTTCTCGCGATTTATTCTTCCAAACGCAATGTAACTTGGTACAGGAAATGTCTATACACATTGTAATGCACTGGCATCTAATTTATTTCAATTGTTTACATAAGCTCAAGATGGCGGCTCTGCGAATTTTAAAATTAAGTTGTTATTTCTTGTGTCGTAATCATGCGATCGAAGTGAAAGTTTGAATAATGAACCTACGCAATAATTTTCCTTTAATGGTACATGACTCTATGGCCTATACATTTAGCAATCCAACATGGCGACCATCCGAAATATTTAGACGGCTCTGAATATATACGAATCTATTATAGCAATCAAACTGAATATGTTTTTGTTCATAGGGGCTATGAACATATGTTCACCTATAGGACTTTCAATAACCTGGTGATCACAAATCCAACATGGCGGTGACGCGAAATATAAATATTCACATGGACGTTTCTCGCAATTTAACCATCCGAGTGCAGTGAAACATGGTACAGTAAATCCTTATACGAATCCTAATCCAAAGGCATCTAATTTATTTCAATTGTTTCCATAACCACAAGATGGCAGCTGTGCGAAATTTTAAAATATGGTTTTTACTTCTTGTGTCCTAATCATGCGATTGAAGTTTGAATACTACACGTACACAATAATCTTCATGTAACAGAACATAACTCTAGGACCTACATATATAAAGTCCAACAGGGCGACCATCCGAAATATTTAGTCGGTTCTCAATATCTACGAATCTATTACAGCAATCAAACTGAAATTTTGTATGTTGATAGTGGCAATTAACATAAGTAGGATATATGAAAATAGGCTGTATAGTTCTTCACGAAACTACTTGTTTTGACTTGAATGTACTTTTTTCAAAATGTCTTTCTTAAGCTTGACATTTTCTCTAAAAATCTTAGCAAGAAAGGCCAACGTTGATTTTACATACAATCATTGCTCTTGCAGTGGACCTCTCATTGATGCTCTGTCTTAACCCCCAGGCATTGTTCGTTTGAGAAAACACCCTTTCCACAGGTGCTGATGTACCTGGTAAACAAAATATGTAGCCTACTCTAAAACACGTCCAAGGTTCGGATCAGAGATTTTATTTTCTGGGAAGTGGTTAAAGAGCTATGCGCGATAGTCTACGATGATGATTGTTGAATAGTAACCGATTCATAAAAGATTTTAAACACATAAATTCATTACTTTTTACATCGTACAGCCGTTTCCCGGGACATGGATAAAACCGGGCGGGACACCAGGACAAGAGCAAACTACCGGGACTGTCCCGGTCAAACCGGGACGTATGGCAAGCCTACCCATACGGAATTTGTATCTTGCAACTTTCAGAATTGGGTACTCCGAGGGATACCTGAGCTGGGTCCGTTTTCTATTTTTGCATTGACTTTGGCATATAATCACTAAGTCAGGTGATTTCAATCCATCCATACCGGTTGAGTTAGCCGTGGTCGCTACGGTGTGGCTGGAGGTAGTCGCTCACATCTGGGAGGCGAGGAGGTTCGAATTCCCCCGCCGGCAACCTTGAAGATGGTTTTCTGTGGTTTCCCATCTTCCTTCCAGGCAAATGCCGTGGTTGGTCTCTAACTATACGCCACAGCCGCTACCTTCCAATTCCTCGTCCTTACATTTACACCTGCGTCCCCAGACAACACTCCACACGCGACGGTACTTGTAGCTCACCCAATGGGTGTCCGTATAGAAGCAGCTACAAACCTCTGGCGAGCCGAACATGTCCTCGGGCACTTTCGGCGCTAAAAGCCATACGCTAAAAATTTAAAAAAATTAAAAATTAAAAAAATCCATCCATCAATCTTTGAATAGTTCAAGAGCGGATTATCAGTAAAATGACTTCAAAATCCTCAGCTCAAAATTCACACGAGAAGTAGAGTGAAATACACACAACAAAACGTGTGGCATTTTGCATTAGCAAGGCTCCTCTATTAGTTTAAATTCTAAAAAATCATTTTACTTTGACTTTCTTAAAAGAAAATACAATTCAGATTCTTGGTTAAACATTGGAAGTAATTTCACCGCCTTGCAAATATATTTAGTACATTAAGCCGTGAAAAGTACAGGTCGTCAAGGAATTTTCCCCACAGTGACTACGTGCTGCTGCGAGATGTTACATCAGCAGTTTAGTTGGCAGCACTGTATCCTTGACAGGGTGGTGGCACAGTGAAGGTCACACGTGTGGGCTGTAGGTTGTCGAAATCGTCAGAGTGTATTGTGGTAAGCGAGCGTTCAGATAGATTTGGAAGAGTACATCGGTGTACAGTATTCAGGCCGTAATGTTTACTGCTGAAGAGAGAGAGAGCTTTTATCGTGGAATATGTTTTTCGCGAAGGCGATCGGTTTACAGAAAATGTAAAACTAAAATTTCAGGCACCATTTCCTAACTCAAAGTGTTCAAACCGGGATACCGTTCGGGATTTGATAAGTATATTTCGTGTGACCGGCTCAGTTTACGAAGTGCCGGGAACAGGCAGGCCTACGCTTTTAACAGACGAAAAACTTGATGAAATCTCCGATATAATGCTGCATATTCCAAGAAAATCAACTCGCAAATTAGCTCAAGAAACAGGAATCTTTAAGTGGAGAGCACATGAATCTGTAAGAGACAAGCTTCAGTTGATACAAGCTGCAGCCGTGCTGCCAACGTAACTGCTGATGCTACCTCTCGCAGCAGAATATAGGCACTGAGGAGAACATTCCCTGGTGCCCTGTATAATACTGTTTTGGGAGTCGAGTCTAATGATTTGCACACAGAAAATTTATCAAATCCAATATTGCTTTTCACTACTACAAATTTCCTGGTCAACTGTATCTCTGGCTTGAACAGTTTGGCACCTCGTTCTCAGGCCACATGACAAGGCGAGAACTGTCAATACCATTCTGGCAGCTCACAGAGTATACCGCGTAGACCGCTAAGAAGGCTGTTCTACAGCGAGCACTCCGATATACGGCAGGTACACACTGATATAGCTGACGGACGTCAAACTTAGGATGTGGTCTTAATATTGTGACACTCTACTGTAAGTATTTTTATTTTATGTTCAGATAAGATTGAACCAGGAAGAGATAAATTAAAATCAACTCCCCCGACTTAAAGGAAAACGAGGTGTCTATGTCCTATTCCAATAAGAGAGAAAATATTGCGTGGGCTAGTGTATGTTGGCGCCACTGGGATTACAATAATACAGTAGTCTCCTCTTGTGGGCAGTAATACGTTACTGAACGTTATGCAAGCAGTGACCGACCCAGTGAAAGTGTATTGTGGAAGCGGTTAGACTGAAGGTCACACACACACACACACCGCTATTTGATCCAGACATCCGGTGTCAAGCGCTTCTCGCTAACCTTCACATCGAGCTGATGATCTTCACCGTTACTTTCCACAACTTTACTGATCAAAATATGATGCGTGGGAGGAAATAAATACCACACGTAACGCTCCATGCAACGCGTAGAGTAACACCGTTACTTGGAGCAATTACTTTTAAAAGTAACTAGGAATAACGCCGTTACTAGGAATTATCAGTTTTAAAAGTAACTAGGAATAACGCCGTTACTAAGAATAATAAGATTTAAAAGTAACTGGGAATAACGCCGTTACTTGAAGCAATTACTTTAAAAAATAACTGGGATTACATCGTTACTTGGAGCATTATAATTCTTTGATTTTGAGTAGCTATCATAAAAGCAGTAATCTCTGGAGAAGTAAGAACAAAATACTGTATCCTTACTTTTAAACAAAAGGAAATATATCAGAATCATCTATGTTATAGTAAATCTAGAAATCAATGATATTGAAGTTCAAAGAAATAAGTTGAATTGAGAATTGATTTAAGGGGCAGAATAGCGAGGTCATCTGCTCCTCACCCAAGAAACAAAGCTATGTCTTAATAATACTGCCAGGTGGTCATGTCAAATAATCCAATAACCAGTCCTGCTCCTGTACCTCATTTAAAACCAAATTTGCATTCTGTTAACGAAGCAGTTTCCTTTCTGTGGATACTTTTAGTGGGTATCTCTGTGGCATGTGAGATTATCCTTAAAGTCCGATATGGTTTACACTTGGTGGTTGTCATCTTCCTCGACAAGGGTATCATAATACACTTCTTAAAATCGCGTGAACCAAATGAATCTTCCATCAGCCTCATCAGAGTATTCTAGATCCCTTGACCAGCCAATTTAAAAAGTAACTTGGTCGACTCTGTTTCCCTCTTCCATTGACTTTGGAGCGGAACCTCTCTCTTTCTCTTTCCTATTAGCCTATTTCCTTCCAAATCACAGTTCTCATTATTAGAGGGTTGGGCGTATTTATTTTCCCTGTACCTTTTCCTTAATTCCTTTCTTGTCCTTTATTTCTCCTAGTCCGTAAATTAGTTGTAGTTTTAGATTTTCATCTCATTTTTTTCCCTTTTCATCCAAACCATTGGGGGCCGATAACCTAGATGTTATGGCCCTTAAAACAACAATTATATTATCATCCTATTTTCCATCAACCTCCCATAATCAACTCTTCTTCTCTTCTCCGACGGTATTAGGGTATCCGAGGCCTAGAGTATCCCCAATTTCTCCGTCCAGATTGACTTTTGTCTCATATTTCCTCTTTTATCAAGAGGTCAAACCTCATTTTCTCTTTTTTGTTTGTTCTATCTTAGCAACCCCTGCGTTCTGTGAGAGGCCCTAAAGAGGACACAGTGTATGTAGTCCCGCCATGAATTGTGCGTGCTGGTTAGCGCTACATCCTAAACGGTTCACGGGTGTTGAGTTCGGGATATGACGAACCGTTTTGCACCTTTTTTCTCTGACTTTGGGTCGGACTCGCTTTCCTCTCTGCCTTTCATGGCCCCACTTCCTTTACAGTACCACAATCCTCATTCTTCGTGGGTTGAGGCATTTATTTTCCCTGTCATTTATTTTCCCTGTCTTTTATTTCCCTTATTTCTCATGTCCTTTCTGCTTCTAGTTCCAGCAACAAACGTTATTTCAATGGAGTTATTCCTCTAGTGTTAGAGCTCCTCTCCACCTCCTGGTTTTCAAGAGACACGTTTCGCTTGGTGATGTGCACGTGTCGTTCTGTTATCAAGAAGATCAGTACACAGTGACGAGTGTAACTGCTACAATGTCTGCTTAAAAGTCGTGAGCTAAATTTTGATGGGCGATATACAGCTTACAGAGCCTAACGAAAAGTGTCAGTATTAACTTTATGACTGTTGCTGTCATAAATCTTGTACAACAATCATACAAATTTGCAAGAAACACAGACATCATTGCCACTAGATCCAAACTTCTATATTTTCAAATTTCAAATTATAACTGGATATTTTTACATTTTATATTAGCAAATCGCTTGCTTAGTAAATTGACAACACGGTTTCTTTTCAGCAAGCACATGAGCGTTGGTATTATAGCCTTCATTTACCAAAAATAATTAGATAAGTGCTTATCCGACAATCAGTTGTGCATATGACTTGTGACTGTTAATTCCATTAATGAACGCTACTTCACGAACCTACATAAGTCGCCGTGAACAATAGCACATTTGCAACTAAAGCACATACATTGTTTTGTAATAATCTTATTACTAGCATTACCCGTCGCGGCTTCGCCCGCGAATATTGTAGTTGAGTACAATTAGCAAAATCTCAATCATGAATGCTATGACTGATTTATCCTTAGTATGAATAATCAGACTTTATCAATTCAGCTACTGGTGCAGAGGTTAGAGGTTTGTCATTCCATCATAGGTATATCAGAGCGAAGTTAGTTTTCTGGGAATATTACAGACACTGTTAATTTAAGGGCCTTTAAATGTGGTTTTTGGAGACCCTTTATAGTCGGGTGAAAAAGACCTTTCGTACCACACTCACACGTGAAAATTGCGTGAAAAAATCTAGAGTGCCCCTTGCCCCCCTTAAGTGCATTGTACTGTATGTATTGATGAATTTTACAGCTTAATTTGGTTCAGTGATAACCTTATAACCGTCTGGAAACTTTCACAGTAATGTAATAATTGGAATTGCATTGCGTCTTACAGAAATAGATGGACCTGTGAGATTCTGTTACCATGGTTATCATGTTGCATTCTTTCATTATTTCATTGTAAATATACATGTTTTAAGGTATTTATTTAATTTTGAGTCATTTAAAGAGTAAGTGAGTGCGTTTCGCTTACGCATTGGGTTATGCTGAGCCTGTAGGTACCCCATATGTGTGGGTTGGTGTTAATGGGACCTTATTTTCGGTACAAAACTGGAATGGGACCTTAGAAGAATAATATAGGGAGGGATACCGTATACAGTAATACGCTAAGGTGTATGTCTCACGAAACTCAAGCTCCTAAACTAGAGGGAGTTAGAAGGTGTGGTTTGTAGCAAAATCTTCCAAATCGTCTCAATAGTACAGGGAAAATCTTGCATTTCTTGAAAAGTCAACGGAAATATATGTATTTGTTTATAAAGTGTGTTTAAACATATAAACAATACGATAGCCCCTGCCAGAACTGTGCCGCGTATAGCCCGCATAGCAATAAAGCTGAGCGGGTAATCTGTACACATGAGATGCACAACGCGCATTATGCGAGAGTTCTCGCACGGGTCCGCTAGTTAATAATAATGTTATTGGTTTTACGTCCCTTTTAACACCGGGGTGCCGGAATATTGCTCCGAAAGAGATCTTTATCGTGACAGTAATTCCACTGACACGGCCCCCTCGCATTTACACACCCTCTGCCAACTGGCTGCGCCAGGATTCGATCCTGCAGCCTTGGGAACAACAGGCGAGAACATTACCGCTGAACCACGAAACCAGCCAGCCATATAAATTGTTTTATAAGTTGTGCTCAGCTCAAGCCACTCAATGCGCTTTGTTTGTTTTTCTCTGCTTGCTGCACCCCTCGCTCTTCGCTGTCACAACCGAAGATGTCTCACCGTTCCCATCACTAGCGAATACTTACGATGTCTTGGTCACTTCAGCTAACTTGGGTCCGGGCTCCCGTGAGAGGCACAATTATGACGGACGGAGCTTTGAGCACTGAAAGATCCTTAAACTGGAATCCTTGTTCTATACCACTGTCATGATCAAATGACATAATCTGAAATATAATGAACAATCGCCCAATCAATAGGGGGCATTCAGTTAAATCCGCAATACATTTATTTTATTTTATAATGCATTTGTAAGGATATCCATTTTATTACTATATTTCAAATATTACAATTATTATCAGTAACTTTTCATGTATTCTTCAGATTTAAGTCATATATACTATTTTTAGATTTTAACTCTTAATTGATTTTCATTTTAAGCTGAAGATCACCTCATTGAAGGTCGAAACATGTCCCAATATATAAAATAAAATATATATTTGTCGCATAATTCTAAACGTTTTAATCCTGTATCAACATTTAAAAAATCAGTTTGATTGCTGTCATAGGTTAATAGATATTGCGAACCATCTAAATATATCGGATTGATCGCCATGTTGGATTGTTATATATGTAGGCCATAGCGTTATGTACTATTAAATGACGATTATTGCATAGGTTCATTATTCAAACGTTGACTTCGATCGCATGATTAGGACACAAGAAATTAAAACATACTTTTAAAATATTGCACAGCCACCATCTTGAGGGTATGTAAGCAATCAAACTAAATTTGATGTTAGTGCATTGCAATGTGTATAAACAATTGCTGTACCGTGTCTTACTGCGTTCGTATGGTTAAATCGCGAGAAAAGTCTACTTAAATGTTTCAACTTTACTTGCCCGTCATGTTCGTTTTGTACCTAACAGGTTTCTGAACGTCCTATAGGCGAACTTCTAGTAGTGTCTTATATCACCACACAAAATTTCAGGGCGATTTCAGCAATAGTTTCAGAGATATAAAAAGGCGGTGAAATATATCACAAAGCTGCCATGTTGGATTGATGAGACGTATTAAAAATTGAAGGACAATCGCTCCAGCCATATAGATTTTATTACGGGGGGAGGCACACACACATACAAAAGGTGATCTCATAAGCCTATTTCTTCATAAATGAAAATAGGCTAAAATAAAAAATATACTGAGAATTCAATTAAGAAGCTATTTCTTGACTTCACGGTGGAAGTAAAATAATCTGCCTTATCCTCTTTAGAGATCGCGACTTTAATTTGTCGTCTTTATTAAAGTCATTAGCCACAGACTGAGATGAATGAGGTGATGGTCGTAGCGTGGATAAAGTGTGCGCGACCTTATTAAAATTAAGAGAGGTTACGTGTTCACAACACTTACTTCTTTCTTTGTCCACTACTCATGAAGCCAGGAAGAGATTGGAATGAAAGAAAAGGGTGCGTTAACAAGAACTAGAGTGGCATGAAATCTTAATGTCCGGGAGACTGAGAAACAATGACGTTTGAGTTTTACACGTCATGCCGTTTAGTAGAACTCTTTGTTGGTTGACGATACTTTTGTGTACAACGTAATCAGGGGATACTGTACACATTGCTTTACCTTTCGCTAAGGTCCTGGGATCGATTCCCGGCTTTGCTAAGAAAATTGATCAGTCCCTCAAAGGTATTTGAGAAGAGGTTGGTTCAATTCTCACCTCAGTCATTTTAGGTATGGTGGACTCCCTGTCATTACTAGTTTTAATTGCAAGTACACATAGGTACTTTAATAACACAGGTTATCAGACGGATCCCATTGCCCTCAAGTACACAAGGCCGATTCCTGCGTGGTTCCAAGCTCTGAATCAGGCGTTTTCAACCTTTTTTGAGACTGTGAGCACCATAAAACGAATACAATAATAATAATAATAATAATGCAGGCATCCACCTCTATTTCCTTTTCCTATCTATTTCTCCCTCAGAAGTGCTGAAATAGCTAGGGATTCACCACTCACCAGCCGTGCTACAACTGATTGCATGACTCATGCAGATAAGATAGGCCTATATGTACGTGCGGACAGTCGAATCGAATCATTCGTGTTACCCATAAAACAGGGACGTCCAATTCTATTTTAATGTAGATTAAGAATACTATTTCACAAAATTATAAAATATCCACTATCTAGATTATTATTTGTGTTGGCCGACTGTAAAGCTTTCTTTATTAGAACCAGGCAACACTGAAAAATGGCTTCTGTCACTTCAAAATATAAACTGTCAAAACTTGTAATGAAAAGACTATTATTCCGCTTCGTGTAACAGAATTTGAATTGAAGAATGGATCATAGGGGAACTTGTGCACGCGAGCTCTTTTTGACTTGTATGACGAGAGCACTACTGGAACACTAGGACTGAGTTTTTAAGCAAAAATGACAAAATAACTGTTTTTTTGTTTTTCCCATATATATCTTATGGACCCCTGCGGATCATTTCAGTAAAACAGTTTACATGCGTCGCCATTTTTAAAGGCTCAGCGACATTTTTAAATCTCCTCTGCGTAAGAAGAAGATGAAAGGCCAATCATATCAAAGTAGGCTATATTGTTAGAACTAGAAATCCTAGAAAGTCGTATGTTATCTCAAACGAAAGGTCTCTATGTTCCTCATCTCTACAACAAAGCATTGTATTTTTCAGATTTTTTCCAAAAAAGTTTCATTAGGTGAGCTAAACTGGTTAATATAGTATGCGATTTATAAAAATGCTTTTATCTCCAAACAACATCTTTAGATAATCAAAATGCTCCATGTGCATGAGGTATTCACCAATTTTACTCAAAAAATCACTGGATATCCAGAAATGCATGTGTTGTAAGATCACATTGCAATATATCCAGTCACTTTGTAAATTACAGACAAAAATAAATAAAATACAATGAAAAAAATCAAAATTCATAAAACATTATGGCACATCAAAAAAAAAAATCTGACAGCTTACATGTATCACTTCCCTGAAATGTCTCAATGTTATAATATTTAGAATAGTTTTATGTATATTTAATGAAAAAAATCAAGTGTTTTACGTAATTTCTACCACTCGTGGAGTTTTTTGATCACACGGTATATTTTAATAATACAATTAGCAAAAAATAAATTCAATTTCATCCGATTGTTTTCAAATTTGGTATGTGACTAAGTGTTACTATTTTAATTATGCAGTATAAATTTCAACTCGTTCCGATCAAAAATGTGGAGGTTGAAAAATTGAGTCCTTGTGTCCCTAGAGCACCCGGTTGAGAACGGTTGATCTAAATGTTACAATAGCAAACATATCTCCATGGCTCAGATGACTAGTTGCCGAACTTTAAACGCTAGTTTCTGGGTTTAAGCCCTCTTGCAATATACTGTAGTGATGTAGTGGGGCCAATGTTAATAATCTAAAAAAAATCACCGTATATCTCTACATAGTATACAACTAAGTCCCCGATTATTGGATAAAACGGGTAATCTCGAAAACCACTCGATGGATTTTGATGTGGTTTTCACCATTCTGTAAAGGATTTCTCGAGGAAGGTTTCTGTAGAAAAAACATTCATTTATGACCAAAAGAAGCCGAGCAGTAACGATGTTAGTGAATCGAATAGAAGAAAACCCTGACGTCCGTGCACCTTTTAAGCTTACGATGGGTAAACCGTTAAAATATCTATATGACCTGTTATGAGTGTAAGAATTATTCAGCACGAAAAGTTCTACAAAAACGTATCTGGCAGCATATCTCTATCATTAATACATCGCCCACTATGAGTGTTTTTACGTTTGCATTTCTTCTAACATTCTCCATTAGTGGAAATTTAAATTACTAGCATCGGAGCAAGTTTACGAGCTAGCGAGCGAGTCTATCACCCCAGGTTTGGTCAGCATCAAACTCTCGAGTCATATCAAGATAAAACTTCAGAGAAGAGTGTAGTGTTTGGAGTTTCGCCGTTCACCTCGGTTTTTCTGAATTGCATCTGGGACCTGCCGTCCGTGCGAAAAAATGTTGTAAGAAGACATTATAATATTTAACTAAACTGTATTAGCCTACAGTAAATTTGTAAAAGGTCACTTTTCTCTTGTATTTACGTTCATTTTAAAGAAAAATATATTCATAATGAATTTTAATGAATATATAAACAAATCTCCATCTTTCGAAAAAAAAAAAGGAATAAATTATGATTCATCGTAAAAAAAATGAAAAAAATCGTTCAAATTAAAAACAAATGATAAAATTAATGACAGGACAGCTTTAAAAGGACTGTGAAAAACCATCAGAGTTTTATAGTGGATTCAGAAGCGGCTTCGGTGGCATAGTTAGTAGCATGCTTAACTGCTGTGCGCAAGATAGCGGTTTCAAACCCGGCCGAAGTCGTCGAATTTTTTAAGAGCGTTAAAATCCTTAGTATGCCTTCCTTCGGAGGGGAAGTAAAGCCGGTGCTCCCATGTCAAAGATTTATGGCATGCAAAAGATCCTTCCACTAACTAAACTTGCGTGAAGCCAAATTTCTAGGTTATATTTCGTTGAAACTCTCTATCAAAGTTCCAACGGTCACCACAAGGTGACAGTGACATCTGGTAGCGAAAGTTGGAACTACTTGAAATTGAACGGAACTCGTGCCCGCAGCTACAGCCTCTGGCGAGCCGAACATGTCCTCGGACACTCCCGGCACTAAAATCCATACGGTAAATAAATAAATAAATAAATAAATAAATAAATAAATAAATAAATAAGTGGATTCAGAACTCAGGAAGCAGATAGGATCTTTATCCGAAGAGAGAAAGAAAACAGTGATTGGTGGGCTCAAAGAGTACTGGCAGGTTGTTAACACGTAGTCCATAGAAACTCAATTCGGATGAAAAAAATCTCTTTCACCACAGCAGAGAATGGGCGTCCTCCCCGAGATTTATCCCTTGCTGCCATCACTGACAATTGTTACCTGTTATTGTTGTTGTTGTTTTTGTTAATATTATTTGAAATTGTTAAAATATTAGTGTAAAATGACCTTTTCATGGTTGTATCTAATAATTATTAAATAAATAAATAAATAAATGTTGGTAATAGCAATCTTAGCATAAGGAGTTGCCGCCATATTCGGAACATTAAAGTAGCCTAGTGTCAAGATCTGATAGCTTGTTTACCGTCCTTGAAGAATATTATGATATGCGGTTCAGTCATGGTTATTTGACATTGTTACTCAGACAGCCGTAAATATGATAATTTTACTACCCATATTTGTTCATATCCGGGATTTAAGATAATATGAAGGTGTGATCATAACTCCAAACGAACATTGGGGCTTACCCAAGGTATAGTCTAATAAATCGTACGTCATGCACCTCAATGGGATTGTTGAAACGTATATGGAGTTCCAGCAGTTTGATATGGTGTTCAATGTACATTCACTATTTGCCAATTGGGGCTGACTTCACCTTTAATTTGTTTACAGCCGAGCAATAACTGCGCTATGTCCTACACCTATAAGGATCCAAAATTCATGTAGACTATATTTCACTTTTTTATTCCTCAGCAACAGGAAGCACTAAAGAATTGTAATTTGGTCTGCCAATCACACTATGCTTTGCCAATATGTTCGTGTATTTACAAATCATATGTCGAATGCATTTCAGAAAATTAGCCATTTAAAATGGCGGCTGCATATTTTGCACTGTTCCACCGTTTCCCTAATATTTTACACAAATATCATTGTTTTTTGAAAAATTCCTTTTTCATTGTATTTACTTAATGCAGTAGCTGGAGATTGACGTAGAATCATTGGAATCTATAAAGGGATTTTTTTATTTTTTTTAGCTTAAAGTCTAACTTTTTTGCAAATTTTTTCACTGAGTTTTTTTCAAAAAGAAACGAAACTATGACATGTACAGCAACAGTTCTAAGTCATATTGTTCTTCCCTATAACATACACACGTATAATAAATTTCACTTCATTGTCTTGAAAACTCTGGCAGTTACTAAGGAAACGGATTTGAAAATACGACATTTCGGGAAACGAGCAACAAAGCCACCAATGTGTAGGAAAACTTCTAAAACGTCGGTGACAGAGACGGTGACAGTCCTGCACGTTTTTGGTCATAACTTCAAAAGTATTATACATATCAAAGAAATTGTAGTGATTTGAGAGGAAGGATCAATAAACGTAGAAAAAAAATATTGAAAAATGACAAATTTTGATCCATATAGGTGTAGGTTCCCCCTTAAGTGAATGAAAACCCCCCTTAAGTAATTAACGAAATTAAATTATCCTATGTATGTTGTTCATCGCTTATATAGCTATTTAACAGTGCAGACATGTTCTTTGTAAGTGGTTCGTCGCTTAAACAGCTATTTAGCAAAGTAGAAGTTACTGTATCTTTGTATGTGGTTCGTCTCTTATACAGCTGTTGAGATCTTTTGTATGAACTGGTTTCTAAACCGCACGTGATTGCTGGTAGCGTGCTTACAGTTGGTTGCGATGGTATCTCACATGTGGGTAGCCTTCAGTGAGACCACTTTCCCAAACTCTGGTTGGCTCAGTATAAATAATCCAAACAGTCTGTTTTGTTCCCCCCAGCAATTGCTATTTGTAGCATTAGGTTACACGGGCTCACACATACCGGAATTCCTGCCAGTGAAAATATTATCTCCATATCGTCGTTGCTCTCGGCATTATTTTTTTAACATCCCGGACGGAAAACTTTTGTTTCATATCCGTTCTATTTATCACAATAATAATAATAATACTAATAATGTCTGTTAGGTAGTCAGCTGGAAGGCTGATTGGATCCTCAAAAAGTACCGCCGTTATGATATGTGGGTAGATACCCACAAAAATCCAAGGCAGCGCTATATTGAGGCGTACTAGGCAAGATGAGGAGTGAGGTAGTTTGTCATTGCTTTCCTCACTGAGTCAGAGCAGCAGTACTACCCTATGAGTAGAACTTTCACAGCATCCACAAGCATTGACTGTGCCCTGAATGTCATTACTAAGCACCACCCATACCTCAGTAGCTTCCATATTATAACAGCCATGAGTGAGACTGAGACATCAGTGAAAAGCCACATTTTACTCTAGCCTGTGCCAACAGACAAATGCAAATGTACTGCATTCATCAAGAGTTGGCAAACAGGTCATAATAATAATAATAATAATAATAATGATAATAATAATTTATTTTTTTGGTCGTGTAGCCTCCTGAGAGGCCGAGTGCAGGTCTTTCTAGTCGACGCCCGTAGGCGACCTGCGCGTCGGGATGAGAGATGGAATGGATGAAGATGAATGAAACTGGGCAAGGATGTGGAAGGAAGCGACCGTGGCCTGTCAGAAGGTACTGTCCCAGCATTTGCTTGGTGTTGAAAATGGGGAAACCACGGAAAACCATTTCAAGGACAGCCGACGGTGGGGCTCGAACCCACGCGTCTACCGAGTCAGCAGAGAGCTTGGCCCCTTGACCTAACGCAGCACTTTAGCCCGCGTAGCCACTACTGTCGGTATAATAATAATAATAAACTAAAACTGAGGGATTTAACCAAGCGGACCTGGACAAAGCTATCCAGTACAAAAAGTTGCAGGAAATACATCCTGAAAGATCAGAATGTCACTCATAGATGATGAGTGCAGGAAGTGTAATACCGGCCCAGAAACCATAGAGCATATCACCAGCAGCTGCAGATTTCTAGGGCCGACATCTTACACCAATAGGCATAACGATGTTGCCAAAGTCATTCGTCAAGAACTTGCCGTAACCCGATCTCTCCTACACGACAGGACGCCTAATTACAAATACTCTCCAGAAAGTGTCCTAGAAAACGAAGATTACAAGCTGCTTTGGGATTGCACTATTCAAACTGACAAAACAAAATTTAGTATACGTGGAATAACCTTCCAAATATTAAATTAAATCGTATTACAATGTTAAAATCAGAAACAAAACACAACTTTATATCTCGATACATCAGGATTTGAAGAATATTATTCTCTACAAGCCACAGTAGTTGAAAGGGACGTAAAACCAATAGCATTATTATTTGAAAGATATTATTGATTTATAGAGACAGTCAAGATTCGCGACTCGCGAAATCATGAAAAAAAAAACATTGGTTCAGAAGATGTTTTAGATAAAAATTATCATAATTATAATTACTCGTTTCAACTCGCAGAAAAATCACGAAAAATCGCAAAATATCTATTACTTGCGTATTTAGCTTTTTTTCCTTATTCGCAAAAAACGGATATTTTCGGCAATTAATAAATAAACTAAATTAGAAAATTTTAGATTGTTTTTTTTTTCATAATATTTATTGACCAAGTTCATAAACCGAACTGTTATATGCCTTGTTATATCTGAAAAAATCTACAATGTTTGGAATGTTGTCGCTAGACTGATGTTATGAGTTGAAATGCTTCGTATTACTGACATTGGTCTAATAACTTAATAAAGCAGTGTGGAATGTTCAGTTTCACTCTAGAATTTTTCAAATTCACTCAAGAATTTTTACCCTTATTAACCAAGAATGTTATCCCCTTTCAATCAAGAATTTTGACTGTCTCTAATTATAATATACATTGTACCCCACCCTGTTATTGGGAAACTTTGAGTTGACCAACTGAAGAGTTACACCTGACAGTTTGTGTAGGCAACACTGAAAGAATGGCTTCAAAAGTAAGTTTACATTACAAAAGGAACTTATGCAGCCTTTCATAGTTTTAATATCCCCATTTAATTTGTTTCTTGTTATGATCAACGGAAATGCACTAAAACGTCAGCTTTTGACCGGAAACTTATATTACCATACATCACCGGATGTACTGTGTGATACCAGAGACTGGATAATTATGCAAGAGGAACGTGTTGTTAAACGGTTGAACATCCCACGTTGTGGGACCAAGGTGTGAATATCAGAGTAGCTGAGGAACAATAGCAAACCGTGAGCGTGCCTGATGGAGCAAACTCGGTAACGGTACCGCCAAGTGAGGTCATCGCGGCTACAGAGTGACTCGCAACTCACGTCACCTAATTTATTCAATGCTACTACAGTAATAAGAATAATACTATTTTTCAGCCTACTTTCGATTTTTGGAAAAAAATTAAAGTAGACTGATGAGATCTACACGGGCCAAAATGTGCCTGTCTGCACCAGCAAAGGACACCTCAGAATTATGTTTTATTATATCGCTGCCGTCTTCACGGAAACGAAATGGCGCCACCCAGATTTTCAAATCTTAAATCAAATTACGACTAACCTAATCATCCAATCTCTACCAAATGTTGCTATAATATACCTTCGTGTGGGTAGCGTCCTTTGCCCAACCTACAAGGTCATCATCCAAATTATTTGAAGATGGCGGCCGTGTATGTGTGCAAGTCAATCCACCCCTTTCAATTCAAACACGAGGAATCCAAATCAAACCAGCTTTGGTACAGAGGTAGCGCTAGCAAAGAACAACTCAGTGTCAAATGCTCAAAGCTTAAATCAAATTACGACTAACCTAATCATCGGATCTCTACCACATTTAGCAGCAATAAACCTTCAATAATAATAATAATAATAATAATAATAATAATAATGGTATTACGTCCCTTTTAACTACTCTGGCTTTTAGAGACGCCGGGGTGCCGGAATTTTGCCACGAAGTGTATCTTAGCGTATCAACTGACACAGCTCCCTCGCATTTGCGCACCCTCAAATGCCAACTAGCTGCACCAGGATTCGATCCTGCAACCTTAAGCACAGCAGGCGAGAACGTTACCATTGAGCCACACAACCAGTTCAGAAGATACAACTGGGGATTGTGACAGGCTGATCGCCAAGGCGACCGATAACGTGGGTTTAATGAAGGAATGAGCAGAAAAGGGATTTCGGAAGGAAGCCGGCCGTGGACAGTCCTGACATTTGCCTGGTGGTGAAAATGGAAAAAGATGAAAACCATTTTTCTTGACGGCCGATGTGGGATTCGAGCCTACGCTCTCCCGATGCCAGTGAGGCACGAACTAACAATAGCCTCTAATGAAAATGAAAATCCACAGCCTGCTTCCAGTCTCCGACCGGGTCAGGAATGGAATGAATGAAGCCCCCATCTAGCGGCGAGGATATGAACTGTGCCGGCTGCCGAGGCCTGACTCACTCCTCTTGGGCAATGATTAAATGAATGACAGATGAAATGGAATGATAGTGGAGAGTGTAGCTGGAATGAAATTTTGACAGGGAAAACCGGAGTACCCGGAGAAAAACCTGTCTGCCTCCGTTTTGTCCAGCACAGATCTCACATGGAGTGACCGGGATTTGAACCACGGACCCAGCGGTGAGAGGCCGGCGTTCTGCCGCCTAAGCCACGGAGGCTAACAATAGCCTCTAATAATGATAATAATCTTATATATTAAAATAATTGGTTAGACATTTCACCCTTTACTAAAACTGAAATGTCTTGACAAGTAGTTATGCTACGCCAACGTTTGTTAGCTTGATACACTATGCACTTTACGCATTATATATTGAGACCTAATTTACTTGATTCTGTAATCTGTGTATTACAATATTTGCGAAAATATGATTGTACCAAGGTCATTTATTGAAACTGAAATATCTTGACAAATAATAATGCTACGGCATCGTGAACAGGATCTGATGAGGATCACGATACGACGGAATCATGTCATCCAATTAGGTTTCCCCTTTCCCTTCATTTGAACATAAAAGCGTGTTATTTTGTATTCAATATCTCATGTAATATTTCTTTCAGGTTAGGGTGTTTAAGTACTGGTTTCCCTGCCCAATGTAAGGAAGGAAGGAAGGAAGCTTGTAGTTTAACGTGACCGTTAATCTAGAGATCATGAGCCACGGGACCTCCTTTTTACGTGGAATCCGAACCACAGGACATGGCATTTCACTTCGAAAATCTCACATGCACTGACCGGGAATCGAACCCGGACCGCCTTGGTGAGAGGCGTACAGCTAGACCGCTGAGCCACCACGCCCCCATCCTGCCCAATGTATTTGGGCACAATTTGTGTAGGCCAACTGAAAAGCTTTTTATAACAGGTTATCAGACAGGTTCCATACACACCCAAATACATGGGACTATATGACCACGAGCAAATCCCCTAAATAAATCAATTACAAAGTAATATTTATTGAAACACCACAAAATTATATTTAGACTTGGTCTGAAATAAATCTTTCTTTGACATTCGGAGCAAGAAAAAGTGTTAGCGTGTTTGCGTTGACGTTCGATTTTTTAAATCGCTGTTTCCGGACGCGTTTTATGGGCTGCTTCACACAAAACGATCTCTCGTTTGGGGCGCGCCGATACATATTTGCTTTGTAAAGTGTTTTGTGACTGATCAGTATTCGGCAATGTGTCACCTTCCAAACGACCGACAGGCGTGGTCAGGCAATTGGGTCATGTTTTGCGGGGTTTGGTGTTTCATCGTAATGGGTCTTGCTCAACGACGCGGCCTGGCAGCTGCCCGCCCTGTGAGACATGCAGGAATGTGACCAACACATTCCGAACACTTGCTATTGTGTTCAAAGGGAGAACGCTAAAGAGAAATTGATGGGCTATAGGACACCACTGTTTTTTTAAGGTTGCTGTCATAGTAAAAATCACGGTACATATTTAGCTCTTATCTCTCTCAGAAATGTGTGTTCGTTTGAAACAGTAAGTTGACTTGCATTCTCTTCTCCAGTAAGTGTGATATATTTGTATTCATCAGTGGTACCCCTTTAGCACGGCATATTATCTAATAAAAATAATCAGTCTAAATCTGGAATCCCAACCTCCACAGACACTTTGTTACCCGTAACAACGCTTCTCGTTCCATTAGTAAGCCATCATTGGAGAAAAAATTCTGTACGATATCACCTTGATATGAAAACAAAATTAAGTCTATAACACCATAAAATATATTTTAACGTATCCGTGTTTCGATTTCATGACTTAAACACATTCATATCCAACTTGAACACATAATTTTAATGTATTCAAGTCCAACTTGAACAAATAATTTAATGTATTCATGGCCTACTTGAACCCATAATTTGAACGACTTTTAACTCAGCTCGAATGCACGATATAATTTCTATTTTCTCCAGTCAAGAAAAATACAAGGCTTATATGTAACCTATCCTCATCCTGAAATAAACTTTATTAGGTAAACTCGTCATGGTAATCCAGTGTGCAACGTCTGCTGACCTCTCCGCATTGCTTGGTAGCCTTCTAGTATGACGGAAATAATTTTTTGGGCAATCTGTCATTATTATTCTCGTCACATCTTCCCACTTATCAAGCTCCTAGAAGGTTTTCATAAATTAATGAGAATATTTAATGCAAATGACGTTTCGTACTAGGAAAGTCTTTTGCTATGGTGGTCACATCCTGAAAGACAAGGCTAACCGCAGAGTTGTAAATAGGTTATTCAAATCCCACCCACACACTCAGACTGAAGTAGTCGCCATTCCATATTGGGCAAGACAGTCATATCTAGATCAACATAAAACGTTGACGGATTGCTTATGGAGTTGGTTATGACACAGTATGAAACAAATTCGCTGTAGCTCTGATGGCAAGTACCAAACATGAACAATGACAGCCGCAAGTTTAATGTCCAACCTCATAGTTAAATTATTAACAATCTAGACCGAAGGACTCTGGTTCTATTCCCGGCCAGGCTGTAAGTTAGGTGTTTTTATTACCTATCGTTAATATTTGATTCAAGTATATACCGCTATAGGTACGTATCTGGGGGAATTTTTCAGTGCACGGATAACGCGTGGTCGTTGATGTTCATGTGTTCTGGCTTGAATTCACGCCATGTTGTTCAGCTGTATGAGGTTTCAAACAGTGTGTCCTTACATGCCGATGTAGTGACATGTGTTCAAGTTCAAGGTAAGGTAATGAGCAACGAATGTTCATAAATTACTTTTAGTTCAATTTAATTGACAAGTTGCACTGCACTCTTCTAGATGGGGGCTGCATTCATTCCATTCCTGACCCGGTCGGAGACTGGAAGCAGGCTGTGGATTTTCATTTTCACTGCACTCTTCTAAAGCCGTGATGAGACAAAGCCATTGGTCGCTACTTGGTTAGACCACTGTCTGCTCGAAACCTTTGGTCGCTACAAGGTTAGACGACGCCTTGGGCGAAACCATTGGTTGCTACTGGATTAGACCACTGTTTGGACGAAACCATTGTTCGCTACAAAGTTAGACAACGCTCTGGGCAAAACCATGGTTGCTACTGGGTTAGACCACTGTCTGGCCGAAACGATTGGTCGCTACAAGGTTTGACGACTGACTGGACGAAACCATTGATCGCTACTAGGTTAGATGGCGCTCTGGGGTTAGACTACTGTCTGGACGAAACCATTAGTCGTAACTAGGTTACACGACTGACTGGACGAAACCATTGGTCGCTACAAGGTTAGACGTCTGTCTGGACGAAACCATTGGTCGCTACAAGGTTAGACGACTGTCTGGACGAAACCATTGGTCGCTACTAGGTTAGACGACGTTCTGGGTGAAACCATTGGTTTTTATTAGGTTAGACCACTGTCTGGACGAAACCATTGGTTGCTACTAGGTTAGACCAATCTCTGGACGAAACCATTGGTTGCTACTAGGTTAGACGAAGTTCTGGGAGAAACCATTGGTTGCTACTGGATTAGACCACTGTTTGGACAAAACCATTGGTCGCGACAAGGTTAGACGTTCTTGGCTGTCATCCCGGAGGACTGGGTTCGATTCCCGACTCTGCCAAGAAATGTAAGTCTGGTCTGAGGGCTGGAACTGGGAACACTATGTCTTGTGAGGCAAACCTGAGAAGAGGTGGGTTCGATTCCCACATCAGCCATCCTGTTAGTTGTTTCCCGTAGTTTCCCACTTCCACTCCAGGCAAATGCCGGTAAGGGTCCTAACTTAAGGCCACGGCCAATTCTTTCCCAATACTTTCGTGAATTACAAATACGCACACTATAACCATCACAATAACACAGGTAACCAGATGCAAATTTCACACTCACTCAGGTACACGGGACTGACCACGATTTCGCAAAGCCCCAAAATGAATTAACAACAACAACAACAGTTAGTTGTCCGCACGATGAGTCGCTTAGGCTCATGTCTGTCCTGGTCAGTAAGCATGAACATTTCATAGATCACCAGATCTGCTTCGTGAGGGCGTTGCCCAGTTATTTACCCATGAGTAGGTCCATCATTATCCCTCCATGACGAAACAGAAGAGCCCAATCATGCTAATCGTCCCCGTCCTGTTCTGTTTCATGAGCTGTCAGTTCTACCGCGCATCAACATTGGTTATACTTCATTTCCATACGCCGTTAAGCAGTAAATAGTCAGGTCCGTGAAGCTGTAAGGTCATCAGAGGTTTGATTCCTTGGTCTGAGGGTTAGGACATGATTAAAGTAACGGATTTTTGGTTTAAACGATATCCGCGAAATGTTTTACCAAACATAAATATAAAACTATGTTATCTCAACGATATCTTTACCACTATTCACACAAGGTGTAGGCAAGGCTGCAACCTATCACCCATTCTCTTCAATCTACACATTGAACAAGCAATGAAGTAAATTGGAGAAAAGTTCAAAGTAGGAGTAAAGATTCAAGGAGAAATAATTTCAACTCTGACATTTGCTGATGACATCTTCATCTTAGCCGAAATACCAGAGGATTTGAATGAGTTTTTAAATGGTATGAATTCTATCTTGAGGAAAGAATTCATGATGAAAATTAATACATGTAAAACAAAAATATTAGAACGCCCCGAAATAAATCAGAAACCCCTAAGGTCGTCGAATTGGCAGGTGAAAGCTAAAGGAAGTAGGAGACTTCTGTTACTTAGGAAACAAAATAACCAGCGGTGGACGAAGCAAAAAGGATATTAAATGTAGTTTGGCTCAGGCAAGAAATGCATTTCTACAGAAAAGAGATCTGTTGACATCGAATATAGATTTAGGTATTTCATTTGCACAGATTAAAAGAAGGGTTTACAAGGAGATGTTTCGCTCGTCAAAACGATCATAATCAGTTCCAAGGTCATTCAAGTCAAACATGTATAAAAGACAACCAAATTGTTCCACAAAACACTATTAAAACCTACAATGCTAGTAACAAATAGTCGCAGCCCTCCAACACTAGTCCGCGGAGGTGGGGCCAAATTAATGAAAAGTGTGGCTACTGTGCTATACTTCAGCGATTAGCACCTGAAATATAACTAGACCTATTTATTTGAATATCTGCAAGATAAGTAGATTGAAAAAAAAAAACAAGAAGTTCCGTGACGAACTAAAGAGCCTACTTTTCTTATAATTAAGTTTCATGCCAATGAGTAATCTACAGTATATAAACACATCTAGAATAATGACGAAATTAAGTTGGTAATATCGAAATGTCGAATTAGTTCCAAATATACCTGGTATAATGTAGCCTAATAGAGCACTACAGTTGGCAGCCCTGGTGACTGAATATATTCTTAGTTCCATCTCATAAGGTACAGAATACAACATTTGGTTGAAGTCCAATGGACATTACATGCAGTTAGACACTGGATCTATCAGCACGCGTAAAAGCATGTTGGCAACAATATTATGCGTGTGCTGGTCAGAAATAATCTGAAATCTTATGATATCTTGTTGTGCCAATTTTGGATGAAAACCATTTGTTAGTATAGAAGTTACTTGTATTTTAAAATTGGACCTATCAGCAGGCATAGAATCATGTTGGCAGCACTGACTTATATTAATTACTCCAAATTAATCTAGAAAGTCAGGTGCTATACGTGTGCAAAGTATAGAGCTGTTGGCTTGCATACTTTCTGATATATTGATATTAGGGTAAAAAAAATATAGACAGCATGTATTAACAGTTGGCAGCCCTGATTGCTCTTAACAATACTTATAGTCATATCTGTTATGTTACACATACCACATACGAAATTTGGTTGAAATCCAACTGATAGTATAGAAGTTACATGTATTTAAAAATTGGTACTATCAGCAGGCTTATAATCATGTTGGTAGAACTGTCGTATATAAGTTACTCCAAATTAATCTAAAATGTCAGGTACTATACGTGATCATAGTTTAAAGCTGTCAGCTTGCATTCTTTCTGATATATTGGTATTTGGATAAAAAGAATAGAGAGAGCAATTATTAACAGTTGGCAGCCCTGATGGCTCTTAAGAATACGCTCTGTCCTATCTGTTTATGTTCACATATTACATACAAAATTTGGCTGAAATCCAATTGATAGTGTAGAAGTTATATGCATTTAAAAATTGGACCTATCAGAAGGCATAAACTTATTTTGGCAACACTCTCATGTATGGCCTCCTGGAAATTAAACTTAAATAGTATTATCTACATGTGTGCCAATTTTGGAATAGCTTCCATGCATACCTTCCAAGATATCCAACATGGAGCTCAAATTTCTAGTGCGTTTTTTCAGCAGTTGGTAGCACTGACATCATTTTCAAATATGGGCGTGAGATATTCCGGTATACATCTTTGCTTATACTAAATTTGGTTTATGAGTTGATAGGGACACACACACACACACACACAGATAGACAGACAGACAGACAGACAGACAGACAGAAGGACAGACCGACAGACAGACACACATTTTCCCGGATCGATCTCATGAGTCTACTTTTTCCTCATTTTTGCAAAATGTGAAAAGTAGGCTAATAATGCCAAGCACAAATAGTTGCCCTCCACCAACTAATCCACGAAGGTGTGGCTACTAATTCTACTACTGTGATATACCTTAGCAATATGATTAATTTGTTGACTTGGATCTGGTGATGTTTGCTTGACGTACGAAACATGATGATGATAATTGTTGTTTTACGGGGTCTAACATCGAGGTTATCGGTCCCTGATGGTTAGGGAGTTAGTGTAAGTGAAAGTTGATGACATGTCCACACTTCCACGCGCTGATTCTTTGCCCCGTTTCTTTTCAATCACTTTAAATAGAGGCGTAATGCTTTTTACCACCAACGCATAGCATGACCTTCACATAGTATTCTCTACCATTTACAATATGATCGGAGGAGGGGGTAGACGCTGACAGAGTTCCCTTGTTAGTAACAACCACAGGAAGCTTAAATTTGCATCAACTCAAGCCACTGCAAGAAGTAGCCAAAACAACAACTCAATGGAACATAGTAATTTAATATATCATTTTGTTATTTTACGGCTGATTTAAACTCATCTCAGAAGCAAACTAGCTTGTCACGGTGGCTGTACTGTGTCCATAAGATTCATTTGGTTCGTGAAGTACTTATTAACTCCTCAAACAACCATTACCTTGTTAGTTCAACAATCCCTCACGCATAATTACACAAGTGGCACAACTTAAATTCATATATAACGTAATATTTATTTATAGAGCTTTTCTAAAATAGAAATAAGACATCCACGATTTAATATCTTAAACCTTCATCCAGAACACCAAGGTTGAGGACGAACGCTTTACTCGTGACGCCATTACTAATAGCAGTTACCTTTTCATTAACGAGGGGGTAACAACGTTACTAATGAAATGAAGGAATCCCTTCCTTGTATGAATTATTAATTATGGGTTTAAGTAGTCACAACCCCTGTATTGGGGTTTGGGCTATAACAATTTAATTCAAGCAAAAACTGTAACCATGACGTATGTATTAATTGATTTTACAAAGAGACACCTTATGGTGTTTGAAGCCATTCTTCAGTGTTGCCTTAGTAAACAAAAGTTTGGTGCTTTTCAGTCGGTCTACAAAATTGTTCCCAAATGAGATGAGTTATTCCCTAACACTGAAAAAATTACATGAAATTAATGAATCTCATAAAAAAAATTAAAACAAAAGTTTGGTGCTTTTCAGTCGGTCAACACGATTGTACCCAAATGAGATGGGTTATTCCCTAATCCAGAAAAAGATTACATGAGATTAATAAATCGCATGAGATTGAAAAAAAAATGCCAACCACGAGTCAGAAGCGAAGTGGGTCTAATATACCGTACCACATAACTCATATCTTCAGCGCTGATTCCAGGCGGTGTACTGTACCCGATGGGGCTGTGAGCTTCTGAGGAGATAGTACTGCAATCGTAAATCTCATTTTTTTTTCATGATAGGGAATAACCATCTCATTTGGGTACAATCGTGTTGACCGACTGAAAAGCAGCCAACTTTTGTTTAAAGAGACTCCTGTTAATACTACAATATGGTATTGAAGCAGTTTTCAGCCTTTCATTGAGCTCATCATCAGCATGGATTACATTACGATAACCCGTACTTATACACTAAATAGGTTAGGTTATTTCATATGAAAAAATAATTTCTCAAAAGAAATACCCACAGGAATTTAATAAATCTAATACATCTTGGTCAATAAAATGTTTAAATTAATATTTATTAATTTAATACCAGGTTCTGCCACATTATGGCCATCTTCAGTTTTTCAAAGAAGAAAAAACTAATGAAAAACTACGAGAAAAGCTTTTTAAAACAATATTTTTGGCAAATTTGGTTGTTCCTATTAAAACCTTTGTATAAAAATATATTTAAAATTTTTATTTTATTTTGTATAGAAATATATTTTAAAAAATTGTTTCTTTTAATATATTTTTAACAAAATTTTAATAAGAGAAAACAATTTTATCGATAAATGTTGTTTTCAAAAGCTTCGCTCGTAGTTTTCCATTATGTTTTTCTTTTTCTTCTTTGAAAAATTGAAGAAGGACATCATGGGCCCGAAACTGCTATTTAATGAATAAATATTAATTTTAAAAAATATTGACTAATTCTTACTCAAACAATAATAAACTTTGATAACTTCTTCCACAGACTTAATTAAAATAATGGATTTGATTGACAATAAAACCAAGACTTTTTAAGACCTAAAAGTACTACTGTAGTTGAAATGTCAAGATCTATTAATTAAAAAATACACATTTATAGTACAGTATATTTGGAAAATAAAACCTATTAATAGCCTTCATATGAGCTCAAACAAAATACGATTGTAAGGTTGTCCATTTTATTATACTTGCATACTCAAAATTAGATTTTTAGAGCTGAAATTTATTCATTATATTATTTTTAAAGAAAATTTAGTTTATAACCATGTTACTGTAATGTGACCCATGCTGATGAAGACCCCAATTAAGGGATAAAAGCATGTTTCAATAAACATTGTAGTATTAACAGGTATCTCTTTAATAAATATAATTAATTGCCCAAGAGAATGAATTTTAGGCCCCAGAATTTACCCCAGGCGAATCTTATTCTTCTTTGAAGTTCCTTGTCGATGTTTCTCTTCAGGCTCTTCTTATTATTATTAGTATTCTTTTTTTGCTTTAGCGTCTGTCCCGCCTCGTGGCAGGGTCCGCTATATGAATCCACTGTCTCCACTTTACTCAGTTGTGGGCCATGTTCGGATGTACAGTAGGTTGACGATTTTCAGATCCCTGTGCAGTGTATCAGCCCAAAGTTGTCTCGGTCGCCCCTTTGGTCTTTTCCCGGCGACCTCTAGTGTGTAGCCCTGTTTTGCAATGGTGTCCGCTCCTGAACGTAGCACATGCCCAAACCATCGCAGACGACCCTCAACATTTTGTTGCTGATTGCCGCGATACCAAATCGTTCCCTTAATGCATAGGTGGACAATGACAGAGCGCAGCTCCTGGAGCCAACTGCATGAGCACGAGCGGAGCCAAGGAGCCGGGACCAGCTGACTGCTCGCTAATAGTTCGTGCTGGAACGAATAGATGGCATTATGCACAGTCAAGGCACAAACATAGGTACAGCATTGTACCGGGCTGAGTAGGCCTATATTGCAGTATGTGTACGGCTGTACGCTAAATATGAATCATGAACAAGCTTAGCACATTTTTATGAATAGTTTTTGCAAACAGATTTCCCAAACATACACAAAATGACTGCCATGCTTCTATCAATGTTTGGTTCAACATATCTGTGGGAAACTGTTCTCTTCAATCAAGATAAATAAATCTCCACGAAGAGCCACTCTAACTGACGCACATCTCACTGCCGTTCTTCGCATTGCAAGTGCAAGATCGATGGCACCAAATGTAACCCGTCTGCTTCAGCGAAAGGATACGCACACCTCCTCATCATCTGCAGAATGACAGTTCAGATATATAAGAACACATAGGCCTATGTTTTGTTTATGGTGAATTATATTTATTCATGTATTTATTTCTTTACTCCTACAACAAGTTTTCGTTCCTTGTGTTCTAAACCAGTTGTTAGGTTGGCTTATTGTAGTTTCAGGACTATCGGTAGTATTATTTGTTTCCTACACAGAACCTAATAAGAGGAATATAATTAAGCATATGTACGTAGCACTATAATCTAATCATCTAATGCACAACAAACAAGGCACAAGTATAAAGCTGTTGTGATATGCCGCTTGTAACGGCAAGCTGAACAAGCAGCTACAAGGTTAACTTCGGTGAGAGCGCATACTCAGCTCTTCCTCCTGCAGGAGCGGGAGCGCTGCTCAATGAGTCGAATTGTGCCCACCTCTGCCTTAATATTTCTCTTCAGGCTAACTATTTTAATTTCTTAAAGATGTTTTCAACCTACTCTACTCAAACTGCGTTCGTTGGTAGCTAGAGAGACACGCAAAATTGCCAAAAGGATATAAAAGTTAGGGGGAAAACTTTTGTCACACACTTCAGGGCACTTGCTGATGTCCTTGTCAGGTTCTTAAGAGCGAAAGCATGAGGTTTTGTTATTAGTTTACACATAAGATCAGAGCAAACTGATTGTCACACAGTTTGGTTGGTTGGTTCTTAAGTTTAGGGGCTGCGACAACGCGGTCATGTAGCCCCGTGTACTTTGGATTCGTGTAGAATCTGTCTGATAACCGGTGTTAATTGTGATGACTGTTTTAGTGTGTGTTATCTGTTTCTTAGTTCAAGTAAGGACTGCAGAGTTTTGAATTTTTCAAATAGTTCCTAATTTTGCCGCCAAACGCCACCGTCAACGACTACTAGTTCAGAACTTAGCTACTAGACGCCACCGCAGACGGCTCTTGGCAACGAACTTAGGAACCTGAGAGCGTTGTTTAGATTTAAACCTAATTTAGCTTCACACAGGTGTAATTAGTGGAAGGTTCTTTAACATGCCATAAATCTATGACATGGGACCTCTGGCTTTACTTCCCCACCGAAGGAAGGCATACTGAGGGATTTTTAACGCTCTTAAAACATCCGACGACTTTGGCCGGATTTGAACCCGCGATCTTGGGTATAGAAGCTCAGCATGCTAGCAACTACGCCAGCGAAACTGCCTGTCACACAGATTACACCACTCTACCGCCTCCTCACTTTGCAACGTTGCCATATGTCGCTTACAATTAGTAACAATAGTACATGCTAAGTATATTGGTTATTAATGTTTCAATGCATAAACAAATATTATATTTGACAAACTTTTGGGGTGGGTGGAGGGTGAGGGGGAGGGCCCTCACTGACCCTCCCCTTATATACGCCGCTGCACTGGCGTTAAATGACCAAAAGTGATATTTATATATTTTAAAGCAGTTGAGACCCAAGACGCGTAGCGGCAGTAATTCTTACTGACCAAAACAGCGAGCGGAAGGATATCGGATCCATTCCAATCACTTCGTGCCTTTTGTGACGGTCTTCACGAGTCGGAAGCGAGGTGAGTCTAATATACCACATAATCTCCGGTCACGGGACATGAATGGGAACAATAAAGCGAGCTGTGAAAGGAACGCTGGCTGTATTCAATGGTGCGTGTAATGGTTGCGGATGACAAGTACCGTAAGGGTATTTCACTTATCTTCAGCTCTGAATCCAGGCGGTGTGCTGTGCCCGATAGGGCTGTGAGCTTCTGAGGAGATAGTACTGCAATCGTCATCGCGTGACCATGCTCCTTCATGCTTATCCTTTTCACCGATTGGCTTTAGATAAAGATTGAAATCATGGAGCTTATCACTCCACAGATACATACATTGACCCTTTTTGGGTTAGTGATTTGGGGAGCAGTATAGATCGCGATACAATACTCTACATTAGACACAAAATGGTGGCTTCCACGACGTCATGGACGACACCAAAGGTGTAAACGATGCACACATGCTTAATTCTACATGTTAGTAAAGCTTTACATACAAATACAAACCTAACCTGGGGCTTATGCCCCAGACCCCCAGACTAGCAGTAATTTTCGTCCAGACAGTCGTCTAACCAAGTAGCGGGCAATAGCTTTGTCTCAGCATGGCTTTAGAAGAGTACAGTGCAACTTTTCAATTTATTTGTTTATTTCTCGTGTCGGAAACATACAAATGCACAGTTGCTATACATATAAGGGTAAAATTGTCTATATAGCACGTGCCCAATACTGAGCAACATCCAAAGCGCTCTGAGTGGCTAGCAGGAGATCTTCCTCTGCACAAGATGAAGGGCAAAGAGGGCAATGAAGCATGTGTTTTGTGGTCTGTTCTCGTCCACATTCGCAAGACGTGTCACCTGTACTGAGGCCCCATCTCCTCAGATTGTATCGGGATCTTCCAACTCCGGATCGCAACCACTGTTCAATTGAATTGAACAAATAAAATATAACATGTCACTACATCGGCATGAAACGAAGACTGGAAACGAGCTTCAATAGTTCCAAAATTCAAGGAAAGGAACAGATTGGTAATGGGGAACTATAGGCCTGTTAGCCTCACATTCATCATATGTAAACTGATGGAGCACCTTATTTCTGATTACTTGAGGTAACAGTGAGGAAATTTATCATGGCTTAATGGGAGACAACAAGGATTTAGACAAAGGGACTCATGCGAGACCCAATGTTATCACTCTTTCAGGATATTAATGACTCGCTAGACAGAGGAGTGCAAGTTGACGCCGTAATTATAGATTTTGCGATGGCATTTGACGTCGTCCCACATGACATACTACTCCGTAAATTAGCCGCAACGAAGATTCATAAAAGGGTAATTTTATGGATTCAAGAGTTCTTGATAGGTCACTCGCAAAAGGTAATGTATTCTTGGAGGACATTTTGATAACGCCAGGTGTCCCTCAGGGTGGTGTCATTGGGCCCCTGTTATTTCTGGCACGTATTAACGACTTGCCGAATGGGATTCGAAGTGACTGCCGATTGTTTGCGGATGATTTTGTAATATACCGAAAAATCCATAGCTCACAAGACAACGCTCAGTTACAAAATGGGTGGTTGGCAACAAAATGACGATAAATACGTGTAAACGTAGTCTCGTGAAAATAGGGAGAGGGCGAAGGCATGATTTTCAATATAATATCGGCTCGGAAATACTTGAAAGAAGCCTTGATCATGCTGGACCTCGATAGCATTTGCGCCTAACATTAAATATTTTACGCAAGTAAAGATAAATATTTTCAAATTATTATAATTATAAGCGTACATAATCCAATCCTTTGCCAACAAGCCAAAAATTGCATTCCTTTAATACAAATTTCATCAACTTAGTTTTCTTTAAACTTATTTGGCTCTGGTGGGGATTGATCCCCCTAATCACCCATCGTAGTTACGCCACTGGTCTATCCTCTATACAAATAAACAAGTCAAGCACAGTATTTACTGCATCGTAAACAAGGGTTACAGTGAACATTGTAGCATTTGATACCTCCATGTTTAACATACATGGAGAGAACAACATATCAACTGCTAATGCTAAGTACTCCTCCAATTCTCTTTGTTCGATAATCTCCTTGTGAACCCATTCCTCTCTCAGTAATGGTGGGAAAGTACAGGTATGAGCTACAGTATTTATTGTCTGCTTAGTCTAGCTCCTATTACTATAGAGCTTTATTTATGGAACATGAATGAGATGTAAGTGCATACCACTGTTCATATTTATAGCTGAGGAAATAAAACCGGCGTAACTTGACCGGCACCGGATCAAATAAGCAAGCAAACAAACAACTAATGTAGATTAAAAGAATCCCTTCAGGCAACCAATTCAATGTTTAAAAAAGGTTAGAGCTTCTATGAAAACACTATTCCTTTAGGGGATATCAACTTGGACGTCAGTCCCGGTTCATCATTGAATCCTATTGTTGGTACATTTGTAATTGATTTTCGATGTTTTCTCCAATTTTCCAAACGTAAAGGACACACTAAACGTTTTTTATGATGTGCTGGCATGATGACATGTGGTAGACTGATTAATGTTCACGGGAAACTCAGCCCTATCCGGTCGATTAGATTAGCATTTTACCTTTTCTACCACTACGAGCGCTAGTGTGAGTCAATGCAGAGTCTCACTTAAGCCCTTATAACTATTTCAGGTGTGAAGATTTTTCAAAAAATTAAAGATGCCTGCGGGTATTAAACCAAGGAACACATTAATGAAATAATTATGTAAATAAGTTATTTTGGCTAAGATTTGAATCAAAAAGACTACGAGTAAAGGAACAAGCGATTTTAGTCTGTTTTTCCCGAACTGCATTTAGACAAGTGATTTTCGAAATTTGTTCTTTTCTTTTAGTTTGTTAGTGCTCTTCAAGACTCACAATTTGAAACCTTTTTGGGCCCTTTAGCCCTTGAACTTTTGGTACAATTAAGGAAGTTAATTTTACGTTTTTGCTAAGATGGGGACTCCTACTTTGCTAAGATTTTTTTAAACACTAAAAAACAAATAAATATCATTAAAATATAGCAATTATTTAAAGAGGTTGCCTTGTCTGTTGCTGAGTTTTACCCTGGTGTACTAAATTGAGTTCCTGAACAGGATTTTATTTAACCCTGCCTGGATCCCTCTCGGATAACGTACTTTGAATGAATTGAATACCTAAGTCTCTAATCGTAGGATCAGTACTGCTATAATGATTCAGTGAAGAAAGTATGTCAAACTACCCCCACTTGTTTGCAACAAATCAAATACCTATGCCTAGCACACCTCAATATAGTGCTGCCTTGGAATTTCCAGGGGTTCTCCACATACTGTAATTTACGGCGGTGCTGTCTCAGACCTGACAAGTAGCCCGTTTAGACCGGAGTCCGCACGACCACATATGCATTTTACCAATAATCAGTCAGCACGAGAATCAAAATATCCCGGAGCGCCAGATGGGTTAAAGCAAATCGCAAAAACGACATCAAATTTATAAAAATGCTTTGCTGATTTTTGGCTCAATGCAACAATAAGGATAGAAGGAGATTTAATGGGGTAAGACACATCTGGTAAAATTATCTCAGTTTATTTAAAGTTAAAATCTGACTGCAAGAATAATGCTCAAAGCAGCATCATCCACGTGTGGCGATCCACACTCTTATTTACACACAATATACAGAAATCTTCCAAACACATCTGACAATCTTTTTGAAAACACAAGTCCGATTGTTAGTCCTGTGGACTGTGTTCCAAAATTATTAATATTATTCCAGCTCAAAATTAATTGTTCATACTGGAAATAACGTTGATCACTGTTTGACTATTTACATGATATTAACACTCGTAGAATAAATGTTTATAGAATTTCTTAGACTTTCATTTGTTTTCCAGTTTTCCAAAATATATCGTTGAAACTATTATTATCATCGTAGCAACACAAATTATTAACACATATTAACAACATCTGAAAAGTATTTGACCATTGAGCATAGCATCGAAGAACTGTGCGAAGCACAACAACAATTAATTGTTCTTCTGACATTAAACATTCGAGAAGTGACTCGATTATGAACTTCAAGTTCCAAACAAAACATATGATTTCTGAATCATCAACTTGATCAACAAATGGTTGAACCATTCAACTATTAGATTTTCCACTTGGAATTATTATGAAAAAAATATTTATATTTATGGCCATTTCTAGCAACTTTTACAACTTGCAATTCTTCGACAGAATGCGAAAATTAGAATTGTAGTCTTATAATGAATTCATTTGGTTCATGGCACTAGGATTGAAAATATCCTTCAAATTATTCGTGGTTAAAGAATTATTTTAAATTGGCAGTGGCCCATTCTACTATTTGTGTAAGAACACAATATTATAACAACAACAACAACGGCAAAGGTCTTCCTCTGAAGAAGAATAAACTACTATCATGACAAATCCGGGTTCTAGCAAAATCAAATTCTAAATGGAATTCGTAAACAAGGTTGAAATAAGAACTGATGGTTTCAAAGAAATAACCTTCGGGTTATTCATACGACGAAATGTGTGGCTCCAATACTCCTACTATAAACCTGAGCCATCGAACCTACTATTTGATTGATGCTCGAAAAAACCTTCATTCCTGCGACTTAACATGCGCACCTGGGAATGGCATTTACAACTATTCCACACACATAAATTATCTTCCCAAAATTTATACAATAAATCAAGCCTCTGCTTGTTATCAACACTGGAAGATTAATAAACTGACAAGTTTATTTTATTCTACCATTCAGTTCAACCCGTGAATTTACCATACTCATGAAAAGCATCATTTCACTTTCGAAGTGTATTTACGTCATGATTTTATATAAATACAAAAATATCCTATTTGATACAAATATCAATTGCTTCCCGTTTCATGCCTCTCCGTGTTATATGAAACATATACTTTGCTCATTGCAAATATCAACTGTTCAACCAGAACTGAAATGTAGGTTGAATGCGGGCTTGCGCTAACCACTCTCCTTCGTAAAATCTCCTGTTCCATACTAGAAATGATTAAACTACTTCATAGGCTCTTTCTCAATACATATGATTATTATAAAATATAATATCCAAGAATTATTTAGAAAAATTATGAAAATTATTATTATTATTATTATTATTAGTGGATTATTATTATTATTATTATTTCAAATATGTTTAATTATCATCTCAATATGTGAGAATCCACATGTTCGAACCTTCGAATATGGAAAAAATATCCATTCCTCACCAAAAATAAATTTAACTTTTACAGTTACATCGGCTGATTACCGTGATTTCCCAAAAATATGAAAAATTCAAATAAATGCTCAAAATGCTCGGTCATCGATCCTAAACTGTTCTGAGTGCTGAAAATGCTCAGAATAAATCTAACAAGTCTTGCGTAAATCATTACAAGCTTTAAATATGACGAAAAAAATGTGTTGGTCATCTGCAGAAAAATAGTTTGTTCCAATTAGCTAGGCATAATATAATTCAAATGTGGCTTACATTTCTTGATGGTCTTGAAGTGTAGTAAACCTGGTCTATACCAGATTTATCCGTAGACATGCCCTAGCGGACAAGCACGTATAATCCTTGTATCGGCCGCCATTGTAGACCCACAAATCGTCTAGTCAGACATAGTGGTAGTATCTTTCGACGTTTTAAATGACTGTGGTTTCATTTTAATATGGGCTTCTAACAAAGCCATAACAGTTTGTTTGAAAAGGGTCAGATCTAAGCGATCTCTTCTTAAATGTGTCAGTTGTAACTTAACTCACTGTAATCTCATCAGTACAAGAAAAATGTAGACAGTCTAAGCAGTTAACGGCTGTTCTGAAGATCGTTCCCTGGGCATGGTTTGTATATCACCATCTGCCATGCGCTAGACAACTTGCAGTTTCCCTTGCGTAGACTAATGAACGCCACCGTTATAGACTATTCTTCAATGTACTGACGGATCGAAGTGGTTAAATAGTTACAAAATATGAAACTGACTTCAAATGGATCTAAACATCCAAGTATTAATTTACTATTGGACTGTGACAAATACTATTTTCTAGACCAAGTCTAGCATATGTCCTTTTAGAAATATAAATATTTCCACCAATGTCTGTAGAAAAACAATCACCTCAGTGATTCTCCTCACCAGAAACTTACTAAGTTCCCACTCGTTTGCGCAGCACTTCTCGTGACTATCACGATTTGAAAAGTACTTCTTCGTAGACGTGGCAACCATGTGCCTTGGCTCAGCGTAGACGCAACTTGTTCGCCAAGTGCTTGTGATGAATTGAGATAACTATCCCTGTTCCAGCTTGCTTTTATACAAAAACGGTCAGGGTCACGCGTCATCGCCTGATATCTAGAAATCCTCATATCTCTTGAATCCCTGGTCCGATTTACTTGATATTAATTGCATTCTCTTTTATTTGGCCGTGCCAGTAATCTGATCCCAGTCTCAAGTCTCTGCTCCATAGTTAACTATTTAATCAATAAATAGTCTCCACCTCTGCTGTTACTCGCTACGTCATTTACCATCCAACTATCGGTAATTTCCTTCGAATGGCTTCGAGAAGCAATGTAGCGCGATATTCAAATATCCGAACTTTCAAACGCTGCTACAGCCTTTCCCTTGATATCTAGGTTTCTGAAACTTGGAATACCCATTCCTAGATTTGGGCACAATAGCCCCTTAAAAAACGCATCTTAATTTCATTGTACTGTGATCACCAATAAAAATCATATTTTTGAAAAAATCTTAAAAATTGTTCACACTATTTTAGAAATAAAAGATTTGTTTTTGGCAAGAAATAAAATTTAGTTCCGGCAGGTCTTGACTTCTCATACATTTTATTTCTAAATTTGATGCCACGTCGTAGCTTTCCCTTGTAAGAGGAGGATTTGATAAAGAAACGAGGGGGCGGGAAGGGAATTAAAATTTCAAAGTCAGTATTATTGTCGTCAATAACTGATTACTAGAGTTTGTGGTTTTAGCATTTGCGATATACGAGTGCAGAATTTGTCTAGACCTCATCACCTCACCCTAGGAGTGGGGTTTAGCGGTATTGAATACTGTTTAGATTTTTTAGATTCTTTATACTGGCTGTTTCTACTTATGATTTATGATTTGTTTTAACTTTGGTTATTTAGAAAGTTGTCATTAGTTTCTATTTTTTTAAATTTTTATTAAAGAAAGTGGGCAATTTAGTGATCAAATGCAAAGTTGGCTCTAAATGCAAACTTGTGTTCGTATTTTTTCAACGGAAGGGATTTCTTTTACGATGAACAAATGCAATTCATTGTTAGCCTATTTTCATTTTATGTAAAAATAGGCTAATGAGATCACCTTTTGTCCATATGTGTGTGTGTGTTATATATGTGTTCCCCCTAATAAAATCGAAACGGCCGAAGCACCTGTCTCTGAATCTTATTAGGGACATAAAGTCTGCGCGCCAGGGAAGTCCGCTGGGTTTGAACTGCACATGCCTACCTTACGAACTTAAAGCTAGATGAACAAGAAGAACAATGTGGGAGGTAGCAGTAACTGACTGTTGATATATTTAGGTCCGGAATAGACAGACGGTGCATGCGCACGGCTGAACCTCCACTCCCCGTCACAGCGTATCGAACTTACTTCTCCTGGCGCGCAAACAATACTACTACCTCGTCCGACTTCGACCATGCCTTTCGAATTTTAATGTGTCTTACCAATCCAACAAGGCGGCGCGCGAAATATTTCACTGGCATTGTATATCTACGCAAAAGTTTTGTACACTGATAAAGGATACTATTATATAAGATCCCATATGTGACTTTCAAAAACCTGTTAAATACAAAAACAAAACGCTTAATCTTAAAATGATAAATACTATCAAAAGTTAAATCTGAAAACTAAAGTAAAGAAGAAACGCTTAATCTTAAAATCATAGATACTATGAAAAGTTAACTCTGATAATAATCAAAGATGCTATAAAACACTTGAATCCTAAATTCGCGTGCTACAAAATGCTAAATTTTGGAAACCAAGATGAAAAATTCCGTATTTTTAGATGCTAATAGCCACAAAATCTACCGATTACACCCGGAGTGTCACTAGTCTTAAATTATGTTACCAAACGATCTTTAGAGTTCAACATATTTAGTGACCTGTCGTTAAAGTTGGCAACCATTCATGCAGCCCGTGGACCTCATGTTGAATATCCCTGTTCAGTTGGAATTTGCAGCACTGATTCCTATACCATGTTTTTCTTGTGTTTTATTAAGTGTGATAGTTATATCTACAAAAAGAAAACGGTCATTAACGTGCTTATTACAGAGCTGAGTAATAGTAAGGTATGTTGTAGTTCTTAACAACCATTGTCTTCTTAGTATTTATTTCCTCTGGCAGTGTTTTGAACACTTGCGGTTTTTTGTCTCGTTTTAACAGTAGAGCCAACCTCCCTGCAGCTCATTAGATAATGATCCTCATTGTACAACACGCCAATGCTGTATCATTAAGGACTTTTACTCGCTTCGAACACCGGCTTGACATTGCCATTCAAACTACAATAACTTTCCTTGCATTCACATAGCCGTTTCCTGGAAGGGAGACGTGACTATGGATGTCGTGATTGTTTTTCATAGAGGCGTAACATCTAGGTCATCGACTTTATTCTAAAGATGATAGTGAAAATGAATATCAAATCAATATTTGCCGAATCATTTCGCGGCTTGCAACATTGTGATCATTCACCCGCCGTGTGCTTGTGTGTCTAGAAAGTGTATGGCAACCTGTCTTAAAGTGTGTCTATAGCAGTGTGTTTATTTTTAATTGAAACCAGGATTGGGAAGGAAGCCACCATGGCCTTAATTTAGGAACCATCCTGGCCTAAAATAGAAGTGGTATACTACGGAAATAAACCTCATCTTGGATAGCCGATGAGGGAATCGAACTCACCTCTTCTCAGTTCTGCCTCACAGAATCGAAGCCTTGTACAGTCAGTTGGCGGTGTGCGAAAGCGAGGGAGCCGTGTCAGTAGATTTACTTGCTGAAGACAAGATAAGGGAAAAGAAAGCACACTTCAGACAAGTTTTTCTTCGGACCATGCAAGAGAGAAAGGAGCATGACGATATGGTAAAATAGAGAGAGGAGATAGATGAGAAGAGGGCCGCTGCATTCGCTGAAGTGAAACGGAAAATCGCCAATATGCGTCAAGTAAAAGTGAAACAGAAGAGAGAAGAGGAACTGGAGATCAAAGAGAGGATAGCTGCCAGAATTATGAAACAATCAGATGAAAGAGAACAGTTGGAAAATGAATCCATTAGGAAAGCCATAAGAACAAATGCACACACTACTACAGACAACACAGTGGCACGGATATATGAGACAAATTCTACATACACCCAAGTACAATGGGCTAACGGCCACGACGTCCAACACCATAAATGTGAAGACAACAAAAATAACTTATCAAGGATTTTTCATTTGTTTCGTACACTGCCTTGTCATTATCATTCAGGCAGTAATAACTTTTAGGGGCCGATAACCTAGATGTTAGGCCCCTTAAAACAACAATTATCATCATCAGTAATAACTATCCTTGTATTCAGTTTCCTGGAAAGGAGGCCTGACGTTATTTGCTTTACAATTGAATTAGGTCAACTTTCAACGTTTCCTTAGGGGAATTAGTGGTCCATTGTATTGCTTGTAAAAACAAATTTAAGTGAAACCCATGTGAAATAAAGAGCATGGATTTGTTGTTCCATTTAGGAGCTTTGGGGTATTACGGTCACTAATCCCGTGTGTGGGTCTGTTTGCATTCTCAAAAACCACCACTTTAAGTTATGTTTGTGTTAAAAACTTTTAAAGACTGCCTTCTGATGTAGTGAGTAGCCTTCTTGACTCTCATCCCAGAGGTTCAGGTTCAATTCTCGACCTGGCTCTCCTTCCTTCCAGGTCCCTCAATCTGTATTCTTCGAGGGTTGAGGGCATTTCTTTTCCTCCTATCCTTTATTTGCGTTGTTCTCCTTTTGTTTTCCATTTCTTCTTCCAGTATGTAAGTTAGTAGTTAGTTTTTAGTTATAGTTTGCATTCCATTTTCATCTTCACGATCACCCAAATCATTAGGGGCCGATAACCTAGATGTTAGGCCACTTAAAACAACAATTATCATCATCATCATCATCAATTCTCGACTCTGCCAATTATGGGATGGAACACGGCACACTCAGCCTGATAAGAAATTCATAGAAGAGATGGGTTTGATTCCCATTTCTTCCGTCCTAGCAGGGATTATCATAAGTAATATCCCTTTTTAAGTTTCGTGTTTTATAAGATAGACTTGGTTTTCTTTGGTTCGCCAATGCTATTTACAGGAAGTCATGACTAGAATTGTGTATATTGCGAGAATGTATCAGTCGTCAGTTGTTGATACACAATCATAAACGGAACTTACAAGGTTGGAGGTTAGGGTCCTTCTAAAGCACTACTGGAAACAAGATTACAGTGCTGCTGCCGCGGCTCGAAGCATTTGTGAGTGTAAGGAGAAGGTGCCGTTAGTGAACGTGTGGCACAACGATGGTTCCAACGATTCAACACTGAAAAAAAAACACTACATATTTTTCCACGTTCTGGAAGACCTAAACCATGGGATATTGAGGATACATGCAGAGTTTTCGAAGAAAACCCGCAAAAAAGTACTCGTAGGTTGTCAGCAAAACTTAGCGCATCAGAAGATATCATACATTGCCAGATTAAGAAACTTGGAAAATCAAACAAAAGCTGTAGATCTGTACCTCATGAATTGACCCCTGAAGAGGCTCAACGTAGAGTGGATATCTATCGTCGGCTTATCAGTAACCCCATGGATGATAGATTTATCAGGAGAACTGTCACATGTGATGAAAATTGATTGTATTACCGCAACACTGAAGCCTCAAAACAATGACTCAGTCCCCGTCAACCTGCCAAAGTCATTGTTAAAATGGATCGGGTCGGCCCCAAAGTGATGTTATGTGTGTCTGTTGGAATTTTGAAGAGTTTGGAAGTTTGTTCCAAACGGGCGTGCAGTCAATGCGGATCTTTATTCTCAACAACTGGAACGAGTTACAGCAGGACATTGCGAGACCTCATACTGCACGAACAACTATGGCAAAAATTTAGGAATTGGGAGGAGTTGAGCTGCTACTACATTCAGCATACAGCCCTAATCTTGCGCTTTCAGATTACCCTTTTTTTAATCCATGGCCCATTTCTTGCGTGGAAGACATTTCGACAACATTGAAGCTGTGGAAGTGGGTCTCGCCGAATTTTTCACTTGAAAACCCAGAGACTAGTATCGTCGTGGGATAAGAAACGCAGCTGAAAGATGGTTCAATACCATAGAATCTGATGGTCTCTAATTTGAAGAATACTGTAGTTTAATTTCTTGTCAGAAATGAAAATCCACAGCCTACTTCCAGTCGACCAACCGGGCCAGGGAATGGAATGAATGAAGCCCCCATATAGCGGCGAGGATATGAACCGTGCCGGCTGCCGAAGTCTGTCGCACTCCTTTGGGGCAATGATTTAATGAATGACAGATGAAATGAAGTGATATTGGAGAGTGTTACTGGAATGAAATTGTGACAGGGAAAACCGGAGTACCCGAAGAAAAACCTGTCTGCCTCCACTTTGTCCAGCACAAATCTCACATGGAGTGATCGGGATTTGAACCACGGACCCAGCGGTGAGAGGCTGGCGTGCTGCCGCTGAAACCACGGAGGCTTAATTTCTTGTCAGAAAACTTTCAAAATAAAATTTTCCTCAAAAAACGACATTACTTATGAGACATGCCCTGTACATTCATAGTCAGCTGTTACTACTGTTATTAGCTGGCTTTACCCACTTACTCTCACTGTCGGAGGTGCACAATGACGTCAACCCGTGTTCCAGCCTTAAATAGTATAATAAGCTACTGACAGGAATACACAGTCCAGGTGCCCTACACAACTAAATCCATATTGTAATTTCCATGTCACACCTAAACAACGTAATTCAAGTGCATTTCCACCCCAACTTAGGAATAATGACAAATATATTATGTCTGGGGAACAAAATATCATCGAGTTATGGAAATATTCGAATAATACTCGTAGAACTTCGAATTATAGAAAATACATGACATATAAATTGTGTAGAATTTATTATTATTATTATTATTATTATTATTATTATTATTATTATTATTATTATTATTATTATTATTTATTTATTTATTTATTTATTTATTTATTTATTTATTTATCATACTGTAACTAGGTTAGGAATAGGTATATCAATAGCTATAAGAACAATTCAAGAACAGAGACTAACATGCCAGAAAAGTGCACCACTAGGTGCCTTACTTCTCTTTAGGACTGCTCACCTAATGAGTGTAATGGAGCAAAATCCCTGCCTAGACAGGAGGCCATTGCCCTTAGGGGAATAAAGGGCTGTATTTATTATTATTTATCATAAATCAAACGAAGTATGGAAGACCTAGTGTAAAAGGGCATATTACATGTTTAACTGGCACAATTTACATCTACATTTGGCTTCGCAATATTTACATGATTTACAAAGATATTTGCATTATTTACTTATTTAGAATATTAACATCGTTCACTCACTCTCTCACGCACGCACTTTCATCACCTCAATCACTCCATACATCCATTCATTCGGCGAGACAATCAATCACTCATACCGAAGTTTATTTATACAATGTACCTTTCTATGTACGGCTGGGAAATTAAAATTATTTCGAGATATCGATAATTCGAGTTATTCGACTTATAGAACTTCGACTGTAGGCTATATATATATTCCGAGGTAAAGTGATAGTTTGGTGGCTTTGGACATATCTACGGTGATTAGGGACAGATGACTACGTAGTTCCGCCCCTTAAAAGAACAATAACCAACTAACAAAGTACGGTGATTGGCCTACCCGCTCACTTTATCATGTCTGTGAAACGTGAATTTATTTGCTTACTGTAGGACTATGAACTATGCTCCACTGTCATACATTCAATTAATGTTAATTTTATTTTTGTTACAGGTGAGTGTTCTACAATGGTGTCCTAGAGCATCCCATCCTGTGGCAATGATTCCAATGCTCCGGGTATGTGTTTTATATTTTATTGTTTAACGCATAATATTACATTTAATACTAACATCACCGTTCAAACAACGTATGAGTATTAGTAATTAATGTAAGGATGTGGAAGGAGGCGGTCATGGCTTGTCAGAAAGTACAGTCCCAGCATTTGCCTAGACTTAAAAATGGGGAAACCACTGAAAAACATATCTAGGACGGCGGATGGTAGGGCTAGAACCCACGTCTGCTGAGTCCACTGATAACTTGGCCCCATGGCCTAGCACTGCGCGTTAGCGAGCATAGCTACCGCTGTCAGTTTTTATGTATATTAGATGGCAACTTATCACCTGAGATGCAAACTGCGAATCTTAATATAAACACCAATTAAATACGCTACATTCTCTTTATCTTTAGATAATACACACATCAAAAAAAGTTTTGCATCACCTCGGTTCCCAGATCTCCGGCATATAGACGTTGACTGTGTATATTGTATCCAAGATACAGTCCCTTTGACTGTTCATAGATGTCACTAAAACTGCTCAAAGATGTAAACAACCATGCATGAGCAGGGCCTATTAGACGGAGGGGGTACGACAGCCGATCAGTTCCAGTCATTCCACCAGGACGAAGGTACGCTGCTCATGTTGTCTGTAGTTCTACCATGCCTAGAAGGTCAATACCGCAGTTCGATCGCGTCCGCATTGTTACTTTGTGTCAAGAAGGGCTCTCAACAAGGGAAGTTTCCAGGCGTCTCAGAGTGAACCAAAGCGATGTTGTTCGGACATGGAGGAGGTACAGAGATACAGGAACTGTCGATGACAGGCCTCGCTCAGGCCGCCCAAGGGCAACTACTGTAGTGGATGACCGCTACTTACGGATTGCCGCTCGGAGGAACCCTGACAGCAATGCCACCATGTTGAATAATGCGTTTCGTTCAGCCACAGGACGTCGTGTTTCAACTCAAACTGTGCGCAATAGGCTGCATGATGCGCAACTTCACTCCCGACGTCCATGGCGAGGTCCAGCTTTGCAACCCCGACACCATGCAGCGCGGTACAGATGGGCCCAACAACATGCTGAATGGACCCCACGGAATTGGCATCACGTTCTCTTCACCGATGAGTGTCGCATATGCCTTCAACCAGACAATCGTCGGAGACGTGTTTGGAGGCACCCTGGTCAGGCTGAACGTCTTAGACACACTGTCCAGCGAGTGCAGCAAGGTGGTGGTTCCCTGATGTTTTGGGGTGGCATTATGTGGGGCCGACGTACGCCACTGGTGGTCATGGAAGGCTCCGAAACGGCTTTACGATACCTGAATGACATCCTCCGACCCATAGTGCAACCATATCGGCAGAATATTGGAGAGGCATTTGTCTTCATGGACGACAATTCTCGACCTCATCGTGCACATCTTGTGAATGCGTTCCTTCAAGATAACGACATCGCTCGACTACAGTGGCCAGCAAGTTCGCCAGACATGAACCCTATCGAACATGCCTGGGATATGTTGAAAAGGGCTGTTTATGGACGTCTTGACCCACCAACCACTCTGAGAGATTTACGCCGAATTGTCGTTGAGGAGTGGGACAATTTGGACCAACAGTGTCTTGATGAACTTGTGGATAGTATGCCACGGCGAATACAGGCATGCATCAATGCAAGAGGACGTGCTACTGGGTATTAGAGGTAGTGGTGTGTACTGCAATCTGGACCACAAATGCTGAAAGTCTAGCTGTATGATGGTACAACATGCAATGTGTGGGTCTCATGAGCAATAAAACGAGCTGAAATGTTGTTTGTGTTGATCTCTATTCCCTTTGTATTTAACGGTTCCGGAACTCTTGGAACCGAGGTGATGCAAAACTTTTTTTGATGTGTGTATTTGTATATAAAGTTAAACCTAGAAACAGTGATCAGGACCGGATGATGACCGCTTGAAGATGAAGCACGTAATCCTCAAATAGCCACATTATAATAGTGATCATACATAATACTTTTATTTTTTCCCAGGCGTGTTATTTACTTAATATGCATAGGCTATATTACATACATTGTACCCCACCAAGTCATTGGGCAAATTCGTGTTAACAGGCTGAAGAGTACCGTAGGGCTGGTATTTTTTATCCATAAGTTTCAGTTATCAAATAATCGATTAAATGAAGCAGAGAAATGGATTAATTGCAACAAATAACGAATAATAGATCGTGCTTTTAATCGATTAATTGCTTTATCGCTTAGTCGATGTACTTCGCTCTTTTCACTACGCTCTCACAGAAGCAAAATTGACATTTAATTAAATAAAATATATTGTATCATATATTTTCAAATAATATACCTACTTTATAAAATTATGCTAAAACAAAGTAGGCTACAACAAAAATGTTCCTGGCCCAAATAGTAAGCATTGAACAAGAATTCAAAATCTTTGCTGAAAACTCTTCGTTTTTTTTTTTTCAAAACTGTGCCCAATTTGATTGATGTTTGTCTTTCCACTGTCACTGTCTCTTATTTGGTTATTGTTAACATAAACAAGGAAGGACACTTTGTGTATTTAGACAAAAAATTACTTTTATAGAATTCTATACATCATTACGAAAATAAGCGCAACTCAACTTAAGCGATCGCGTCTCATTTAAACTTATTTTCTTATCTCTTGTGCACAAATCAATTAATAGATTTTTCGATTAATCGATTGAAAGGTCAGTGGATTAATTGATTTATCGTTTTCGATTAATTTCAAATTATTCGATTAGAAAATAGCTTATTGCCAGCTCTTCTGAAGAGCTACAAATAACTGTTTGTATAGGTAACACTGAGAGAATGGCTTCAAAACTTTACATTGCTAGGACACACAGAGGTGTGCAAATTATTAGACTCGATATCAGTTTCTCACCATTTCCTTATTATTTTTGAATGATTTTATACAGTAAAAATGATTACAAGGCTCCTGAAATTATTAAAAATATTTAACCAATAGTTGTAATTATAATTTCCTATAAGAAAACGTACAGTAGAATGATGTGTTAGAATTTTCACTGAAAGAGGAGCCTTGCAAAAACAGAATGTCACACGTTTTGGTTTTGATTACTTTATTCTACTTTCGTGTGTATTTAGAGCAGAGAGTTTGAAAGGTTTCTATTACTGATGGTCCACTCTTAAACTATTCAAAGATTCATCGACCCTGGATTGAAATTACCTGATTTACAGGATATATTCAAAATTCGATGAAAAACGAGGAATGGAACCAACTTAGGTACTCCTCAGAATCTCCACTTTCCAAAATTTCGATACGAAGTTCCTTATAGGAAAAGTTGTAAGTCCATAGGGGACAAAACATTGCTAAGAGGGGTAATAAAAATAAAATAAAATTATTTCAAATAAAATATTGTAACTGATTTAAATTCTTTATATGAGTCTAGTAATTTGCACACCTTTGTATTTGAACTGCTTATTTCCAAAGCGACGTAAATCCAAAATTGACGACTTTCAGTTTTTTTCTTTCGTAAGCAAGTTTATAGGTTCTCTCAATTTTTAAATCGCAATACGTCGTACATCCCATATTAACAGAGATCTAACAACTTAGTTTATTTGCAAAGTGACGCAACTCCAACGTGTATTTATTTCCAATGTGTCTAATATCCATGTTGACCAATCCGATGGCTAACTTTGAAGAATACGTAGAACATCAGTTTGTGTTTGTTGTGTGTAAACCATTTAAATGTTCATAAATGCCACTCAAAGCGTATGTCAATATATGATTTATTTCCAAAACGTCCTAACTCCAGTCTCCTACTTACAGGAGACCGTTATCACCATTTTCATTGATAGGAGATATTTAAAACACAGTGTCAGTATGTGCATAAAAGTAATGAATGAAATTACATTATATTCATAATCATGTGTGAATTTAATTATACGAAGAAACAAAAAAGCGATTTCTGAAGTTTTGCATTTCTTGGATTAACGTCACTTTGAAAATAAGCTCTTGTCGTCGTCCAACCGAGCCAAAGAAACGGTAACATTACACAAGCGATGGCCATGGAGGTGGCGAGAATCCAAGCAGGAAGCCAAGAAACTGGAGAAAGTGACAGAATACAATGTGCCAAGTAGGTGTTACTAGTGGAATTCAAATATTACTCACTGTACGCACTCGTGCTGATTTCTCTCGCAAAAGATAGACCAAGAAGGTATGTCTCTGTTAGGAAAGAATTTCTCTTTCACTGAACTGTATAGACTTATTATATTATAATAATTGTAATACCTTTATGTAATCATGACAAAGAGCGTATTATAAGTTTCTGTCTACCATGAAATGAAGTAGCTCTTTATCATGATAATGAAGATAATTTAATTGCCATTATTATAACATGGTTCATGCATGGCTGAGTGCACTCAACGTGCTCAGTGTACTATTAAAAGAGATGAGATGGTAATATCATTTGCAGTGAGTTCCCATATCGGTCTCCAGTATCACTGGAGGCATGACTAACCATTCTATATTTCTGGTTTCATAATTACTGTAGAGCGGATTCGCATGCCACAAAAGAAATTGAAAAAGTATAAATTGGTCTGAATGCTGAATGCTAAGTAATCAGGGTAGGAGGGTCTGTAGTCAAGAGCTCAGTTCGTGCTAGCTCAAGTTATTGCACACATGAAAATCCACAGCCTGCTTCCAGTCTCCGACCGGGTCAGGAATGGAATGAATGAAGCCCCTATCTAGCGGCGAGGATATGAACTGTGCCGGCTGCCGAGGCCTGACGCACTCCTCTGGGGTATTGCACACATCAAAAATGTTAATACACCACATCGTGCGGTGGTGGTACATAACTTCCTCCAGGAGTCCGACATTACACGAATGGAAGGGCCTGCGATGTCGCCGGACATGAACTGTATCGAACATGTCTGGGATATGCTGAAGCGTGCTATTCCTCAGCGTCCATGCTCTTCCATAACTCGCCAAGAGAACAAGGGGGCCACCATCGAAGAGTGGGATCGCCTGCCTGAAGAGGACCTGGACAACTTGATCTGTGGTATGCCACGGCGAGTAAGAGCTTTACTGGACGCCCGTGATGGAAAAATTACAACACATATCATTCCCTGTTTAACAGAACAAATATCTTCCTGTACGTATAGTTTGTAATTTTCTTTTCACACGTCAATAAAGTCTGCAGGTTATTTGTCAGAATGCCAACTCTTTCGTGATAACCTCGCCCACAATCCCACATACGCTCTGCATCATGGCAAACAAGTGTTATGCAAACCTTTTTTTGATGTGTGTATTATCCCTCCTGGATATTTCAGACAGGAAGTGAGTGTACTGGATATCAACAGAAGATACCAAAATGAATCAAGGAACGAATTGAAAATAGAACATTGCTTTGCGTAGATACATAAATGCACGGAATATAAGGGGAAAATGGGACTGTCTGGTATGTAAATGCTTGGAGGCCCCTAGCTACTTTAGAAATGCCTGAAATGGGAAGCTTTCTTAGTAACTACCTCGTGATGAGGCGGCTACCGTTCTTGGGTATCACCCCGTAGGTCCCAGTTCGATTCCCGTCTCTGCCAATAAATTGTAGGACTTTGTCTGGAGCGTGGCACACTATGGAAGTGAAACTTGGACTTATGGAGCAGCAGAAAAGAGAAGAATTGAAGCGTTTGAAATGTGGTGTTACAGGAGAATGATGAAGATCAGATGGGTTGGTAGGGTTACGAATGAAGAGGTATTAAGACGAGTGAGAGAGGAGAGGTGTTTCTGGCGACTGCTAATGAAGAGAAGAGATAGGTTGGTAGGACACATAATCAGGCTCCCAGGAAGAGCAAATTTCGTTATAGATGGAAGGGTCGAGGATAAGAACTGTAGGGGTAGACCAAGGTTAGAATATGTTAAACAGATTGCCCCGGATGTAGGGTGTGGTAGCTATGTAGAGATGAAACGATTAGCTCAGGATAGGGAAGGATAGAGAACTGAATGAAACCAGTCGAAAGACTGAAGACGCCAACATCTCAACTGGGGGCTGGAACGGGGCACACTCAGCCTCATGAGGTAAAACTGAGAAGAGAGGGGTTCGATTCCCACCTCGCCATCTTCGAAGTGGTTGTCCGTGATTTCCCATTTCTACTCCCGATAAATGCCGGGATGAATCATAACTTAGGTCCACGGCCACCTCCTTCCCGATCTCCATCCTCAATCGGACCCGATTCTTCTCAGTTTTTCTTCACAAGGCTGAGTGTACCCCGTTGCAACCTTAAGATTAGAATTGAATTTCTTGGCAGAGCCCGGAACCAATCCAAGGTGCTTGGAAGAGACAGTCTTGAATGCTAGCCACTGCACCACGAAGAGAAATTAATGTAACATAAACGTAGATATAGGCTATGATGAAACTAGACAGGAGTCGGAAGGAGACGCCATGGTCTATTAAAATATGCCAGGATGCTTTCGCCTGAAGTTGAAATTGGGGAAACATAAAAAATAAAATAAAAAGGAAATTAGGGAAAAAATATACTAACCATTTGAAAGAGAAGCCGACGATGTGGTTCGAACCCACTCCTCTTCCCAACCCATGGCCGTGCGTCTTTGGCCCGTATCACACGACACTCGTTAGCATAAAAGCTTCTGCCATTATGGGTTGCACGCTGGTATAGACGTGTCTATTACCGTGTGGTTTATACCTTCAATGCTAGGTTCTTCCACAATAACTTCCATACAGCTCACGAAATTGAACAGGTGCCATTTCTGAAGCTCCTTGTTGCACTTCTTGTTAACGCGTATCTTAAATATTGATTGGAATGCTTTCATTCAGTACCTGGCATGTTTTCAAATTTATTTATAACAAGTTTCACGACAACCTTGCGTTAATAATGCGAATCAACTGCAAATATTACCCTCAAATGACAACCGTCCTCCATGTATTATTTCTTACAACTTGGCGTATGATATGCTAGCATGTGATATACCTACGGTGACCATATTTTGGACAGTCAAAATCGGGACAACCTTGTTGGGGGGAGGATTGTTGGAGGATTGAGAGATTATAGTTTGACTATAATATATTGAGTTCTTTTTAAAGTTATGGCCTTTTACAAAATTTAATTTTAAGAAGTGCCGCAAAAATTGATCCACCAAAAATCCAATATAGAGGGATAAATGAATACAAAATTTATTTTGATGATGATGATAATTGTTGTTTTAAGGGGCCTAACATCTAGGTTATCGGCCACAAAAAAAATATTTTAGTGTATTTTATTTATTTATGTTCGACCCTGACTATTATTCTATATGTCTGAAAACTGTATCATAATGATGGTCATTATAACACTATTTTTCATTATGAAACAGTTTCTCCCACCAATCACAGCTCAAGAAACAGTTGTTTGACCAATTAGAAAAGGATACCTTCGCGCATGCGCTCAAAATCCAACATGTCTATATAAATTACCGAAAGTGCACCGTCCATATGTTCGCGTAAATAAACTGGTGAATATGAGACAAAAATAACACTGTACCTTAATATCCCCAAACCCAATTTCTACACAGCGCGTTGTTTTCAAACGATTTCGGTGACATTTTTACTGAATACTGATGCTCAATCTGCACATATGGCATTGAAGCACCCAGAGCGCATGCGTCGGTCGGTCAGAGAGCTTGGAAATCAGAGATATCCTACCCAGCGCAGCACCCGATCACAAAATTCTAGTGACAATCTCAACAGATATTTATGAATATTTATGTTAATACATATAATAAAGTTATAATTATCGTCGAACATAAACAGTCGTATGCAACTCGCCTGTAATGGTAATTAAGACACTCGTATGGAAATTATAAAACTCGCATACGCTCGTTTTATAAACATACTCGTGTCTTAATTGTAGCCATTATAGGCTCGTTGCATAATGTACTATTATGCAAGTACGGTACCTTACAAGTTATGTGAGAAAAGAAAGAAAACTTAAGTAAGTTTATGTTTAAGTTTTTAAGTTTATTACTTTACATTACAATAACAATTCAATTTCTTACTGAGTCTTTACAAGCGCCTGAAGTCTTTACAAACTAGGACAGGGTCGTGGATATTTCAAAAGAAAACGTATTTTTCGTTTTATTCCGCATATTTTTCAGAGAATTATTATTAATTTTTTCAAACATAAAAATCAGAACACTTTTATTAATATTCGGGATGCTGGGACATGCTCCTTTAAATCAGGACTGTTCCTATTTTTCCGGGACGTATGGCCACTGTAGATATACTTCGGTTCTAAAAGCAGGTGTACTGACGAGGATGAACAGAATCATACAGGATTTTGTACCAGCGATCACGGCAGCTTCCTTGCCAGCAAGTGTCGTGTGATATGGGCCTTAACACGTGTAACTATCCGTCAATAGATAGATATATAGATACATAGATAATCAGAGAAACAAGCAAATAAATATTTAATTGGATGGATGGATGAATGAATGAATTAATTAATTAACTTATCAAAAAATAAATAATTAAATAAATAAATAAAAAAAACTTCTGAAAATGAAATTCACTATTTTTTCCTTTTTCATAATGTATACTTTGAAACTTTTCCTTTGTCTTCAGAAAACCTTCTACCGTTTAAAGGAGAACCACCTGCACGGACAGCTGCTAGTGGGAGAGCCGAAATGAACATTTAGTTTGTTGAGAAGATCACGAGTCGAGTATTCGGTCAACAGAATATGAATGGTTAAAAGGAAAAGTGAGGTTTCACATTTCATCATCTTCTTGTGGAACAAAGTGGGCGTATTCTATCAAAGAGTGTTGACACACGTCAGCCCCGGGGCCAAGGGCTGCAGAATACCTCACGCTGATCACGACTCGGTAATAACACACGCCCTGACTTACATATTTATGTGGATTGCTACACACATTCACTGCAGCTGTCAAGAAATATCCTTGCACTTTTCGTCACTCGTACCTTGGCACCTGCCTGTGTGATTCAGCTCATTGAAGTCTCCATTCCTTACCTGAAACTTAACTAATCAGTAGAGCCAGGATATTTAGGCATTAAGAGGAGAAATACAGCTTAACTCTTTCTAGGTTAGTGATCTGTATATTAAAAAACCCACTACTCGTATGAGGACCATGTGCACTGTCAAAGATGCAGATGGTTGAATCTTTCAGCGAAATACAGGGTTATATTTAAATATCAGCACCGTCGCGCACGGGGACTTTCCACTGGGCTGTTGTCCATGCATCGGCCGACCACGGCTGATCTAATTCCCCTAGTTATCCCTATGCGCACTCGTCTTGTCAGCTGCATCTGTCACCGCGTGGCTATTATATCAGCCGCAGTCGGCCGTTGCACGGGCAACAGCCGAGTGGAAAATCCCCGCACGCGACGGTGCTGGTATAAAAATATAACCCTGTATCAACGAATTTCCTTTTGGAAGTCTTAATATTCGTCAAAACAAAACATTATTTCTTTACATCCTTGACCTAAGATGATTGATAAAACCTATTTATTAAAAAGAAGCATTTAAAATTGAAAATTAAAGAATTGAAATTAAAAATAAATGTAAATTTCATTGTAAAAATAAAATATAAATAAGCTTACACAATTAAAACAATCGTTCTATCAGTTTCCCCACAATTTCTTCATTTATGCATATGATAAAAAATAAAATTTTCTCTGTGAATATGAACATTAAAACGATAATTAAAACAAATAATAATTATTAAAATTAGACTGAAATAATTCAATTAATTTAATTAAATACAATCTCTGTAATTCATTGATAAAATGAATTTTATATATAAGATAATTTAAATTGAAAAGTTAAAGCTAAAATATGATAATAAAGAGTAGAATAAAAAATAAGTAGGCTTTTCTTGTAAAAATTAAAAATATACAAGTTTATAATAGTACATTATGCAGCGAGCCTATAATGGCTATAATTAAGACACGAGTATGTTTATAAAACGAGCGTATGCGAGTTTTATAATTTCCATACGAGTGTCTTAGTTACCATTATAGGCGAGTTGCATACGACTGTTTATGTTCGACGATAATTATAACTTTATTATATGTTAAACATAAAAATTCATAAATATCTGTTCAGTCACTAGAATGTTGTGATCGGGTGCTGCGCTGGGTAGGATATCTCTGATTTCCAAGCTCTCTGACTGACCGACGCATGCGCCTCTGAGTCCTTCAATGCCATATGTTCAAAACAACGCGCTGTGTAGAAATTGGATTTGGGGATATTAAGGTACAGTGCTATTTCTTGTCTCAGATTCACCAGTTAATTTACGCGAACATATGGACGGTGCACTTTCGGTAATTTATATAGACATGTTGGATTTTGAGCGCATGCGCGAAGGTATCCTTATCTAATTGGTCACACAACTGTTTCATGAGCTGTGATTGGTGGGAGAAACTGTTTCATAATGAAAAATAGTGTTATAATGAGCCTCATTATGATACAGTTTTCTGACACATAATAGTCAGGGTCGAACATAAAAATAAAATTTGAATATTTTTAGAATCTTCATTTTAAGGTTATAAGAATATAAAAAAAATCAAAATTATAAAAATAAACATAGGCAATAAAATGTAAAAAAAAATATTAATATAAAATTTTGGATAAAAATTAAAATTACATTTAAGTAAGCTGATGAAAAATAAAATTTTAATAATTTTATAATCTTAATGTTGAGATTGAAGCCTCCGTGGCTTAGGCGGCAGCACGCTGGCCTCTCACCGCTGGGTCCGTGGTTCAAATCCCGGTCACTCCATGTGAGATCTGTGCTGGACAAAACGGAGGCAGACAGGTTTTTCTCCGGGTACTCCGGTTTTCCCTGTCACAATTTCATTCCAGCAACACTCTCCACTGTCATTTCATTTCATCTGTCATTCATTTAATCATTGCCCCAGAGGAGTGCGTCAGGCCTCGGCAGCCGGCACAGTTCATATCCTCGCCGCTAGATGGGGGCTTCATTCATTCCATTCCTGACCCGGTCGGAGACTGGAAGCAGGCTGTGGATTATCATTATCAATGTTGAGATTATAAAAATAATATATAAATTAAATTAAAGAAATAAACATGAGCATTAAAATGTTAAAGAAATCAAAAAAATATAATTAATAATATAAATCTTAGGCTAAATAATTAAAAATTAATTTAAGTAAGCTCATGAAAAATATAATTTCAATAATGTTATCATCTTAATTTTAATATTATAAAATAATATAAAATGTCATGGTTTTAAAACATGAGCATAAAAATGTTAAAGAAAACATAAATTGAAACTAATAGTAATACCGATATGCGAAATAACTAAATTAATTTAAATAAGCTTATGAAAAATACAATTACAATAATTTTATAATAATAACCTTAATGTTAGAATTATAAAATAAACGTGAGTGTTAAAATGTTAAAGATGATAAAAATTCAAATTGATAATATAAAAATTAGGATAAATAATTAAAATCAAAATTGAAATAAATACAAATAATTCATCTTTCATAATATTCTGGCCTATAAAGGGTTAGAGAAAACAAAACACTGTGCATTTTGTGCATTATTTTGCAAGGGTAAGAAGGCGTTCGTTCTAACCTGGAGCCACTTTCTCCATCAACTGGAGAAACATCTAAGCCCAATCGATAATTTCTTAGAGATTGTTGGTATTTCACATGACTCAGCAATTCTTGTCATGTCGCTAGTGTTGTCTGCTCTAACGAGATCCTTGTTTGTGCATCGCAACTTTATTCATGTTTTTACTCCAGCAGCTTCTGAGAAAGTTACGCCAGTGTGCAATGCACCCCGCACATGCTCTGAAAGTTTTACTGGAGAGTGCCGATGTGAGTGGCATAAGCCTCGCATAGATCTGAAAGTCACAGACTAATGAAAATGCATCACTTCCTTTTAAATGTAAATTCTTGTAATTATCCTTGTGTACATCTTGGTAAATGTCCGTGACGTCAGTTCTGATTTCCTTTTAAGACTATCGTTTGTGGAAAAATAACATTTCACTCGGTTAGGTCAGTGGGAGAAACAGATTTGGTCTTCTCGTTCTACAATAATTGGTTTTCACGTTGATAGTTCTTGTTGTTAACTCGTATTAAGGGCTTAGAACATCTTGGTCATAAGCCCCGTACACTTGAATGGGTGTTCAATTTGTCCGAGATTACCTCGTAGTGTAGCAGCTAACATTCCTTGCTGTCAGTTTGGTGGTTCGGGTTTGTTTCCCAGCTCTGCCAAGAAATTTAATTCTGGTCTGAGGTGAAACTGAAAGGAGGTGGGTTCAATTCCAACGTCAGCCATCCTGAAGGTGGTATTGCGTGGTTTTCTACTTCTACTCCAGACAAATGTCGGAATGGTTCCGAACTTAATGCCACGTATACCCCGTTCTAGTCTTTCAGACCAGAATTAATTTTCTTTGCAGAACCGGTAGTCAAACCCGGTCGTTCGGGCTGACAACGAAGAATGCTAGCCACTACACCACGAAGTACAAATATACCCACAGTTAAATTTTCGTCTGTTTGTTTGTTTGTTTGTTTGTGTTTTTGTCTATGTCTGTTTGTAACGGCTTCGATGGCGTAGTTGGTAGCATGCTGAACTGCTATGCCTAAGATCAGGGGTTCAAACCTGGCCGAAGTCGTCGGATTTATAAGAGCAATAAAATCCTTCAGTATGCCTTCCTTTGGAGGGGAAGTAAAGCCGGAGAGCCCATGTCATAGATTTATGGCATGTAAAGGAATCTACCACTACAATTGGTAGTGTGTAACCAAAATTTTTAAGTTATTTGGGTAGAAATGCTTTATCAAGTTCCAATGTTCACCGCTAGAAGTCAGTGACAGTGGCGTCTAATATACAACGTTGGAACTACTTGTAATTGAACTTGTTTGGGAGCCTACGGGCGTTCAATTGAAATGCCCTGCTATGGTCATTGGCTGCAATTAAAATATAATTTATTATGGTTTGACGTCAAAACTGCTGAAGTGATGCATAGGAATTCGTATTTAAGTTGAAGAGATCCCTACATCGAAACCAAGGTACACATTATTTATGTACTTCCAGACAAATATACCCTATATATTCAATGGGAGTGTGAAGGGTCATGAAGAGGAAGTTTCAAATCGTTTATCGTTTGCCCTTCCAGGGATGAGGACTATTGCACAATCTACATCTGTCTTCCCGCACCCCTTCCACTGCTAAAGAGGCGTGATGGCACAGTTGTCAACCTCCTTGCCTCCCACCAAGGAGAACCGTGTTCGATTCCCAGTTAATTCTTGAGGGATAATCGAGGTGAAATGTTACATCCAGGATTTTGGTTTCCTCGTAAAAAGGTCCCTGGCTTATGATCGTGAGGTTGATGGTCACGGAAGACCACACAATTTTCCCCCGTACAAGTTACGAATTAATGACACGTGTGGAGTAACTCACTACCTCGCGAAAGGTAAAGACATCTGCTTGGCATCGGCATGTCACAAGCAAGCGCCTTAGAATCCATAACAAATCAAGACCCCACAGAAAGAACGCGGTAAGTCTATTTTGTTCGAAAATGAGTTTACGGCCCATTCTGGCTATCGTCATTACAGATCAGTTGAAATTAATCTATACTAAGATAATAAAGCTGAAGAGTTTGTTTGTTTGTGTGTTTAAACACGCTAATCTGTGGAAGTACCAGTCGGATTCGAACAATTATTTTTGTATATGATAGCCTGATTCAAGAGGATTAGTTTAGGCTATGTAGCATTCGGCTACACCTCTCAGGTAACCTTAAAGATTGATTTTTGTTCAGTAAGTCGGAAGATCAAGCGCTCCCGGACAGCTTCAATAATACCTACAGTAATTCGTATTGTTGCCTGGCATTGCGGGCTGCATCACGTCGCCCCTACCAGTGTTCTGGTGCAGAATTGCGAGCTGCTTATAAATTACAGTCACGGGGCGTAATTAGTGCAAAGAGATTTCTTAGGCCCCTTAAAACAGTTATCATCATGACAATAAGGGTGATGGTGTTGGTGCAGTATACTGAGGTTATCAGCTGCAATAAGCGTTGGTGCTTTCCGATCCTTATCCTTGAGCGCTCCAGTTCTGTAGTAGTATTCATTATCATCCATATAACAAATAAACCCACCGGGCGAAGCCGGGCACTACTGCTAGTTTCAAATAAATCGGAATGTCACCGAGGTACAGAGATATTTATTTTTAGTGGAAACTGAAAGAACGCTCCATATCCTCTCACTTTTTCATAATTTAACTTCAGTTGTTATTTGTTTTACATGTTACAAGAAATAAATTTGGCAAAGAAACTATGTTTCTGTGTTTTTAGTTTTTCCTTTTAGTGTTGAAAGTTTAAATTCGCTCTCCTGAAAAATTTACAGAATGTGACTTACCCCGTTTCTCCCGTGGAGTCTTCAAATCATTCACTACACAGGCCTATAGGTGCTCGCGTTAACAGGCTGTCAGTAAATCTCCCGTTAATTTTAACATCGAAATTAAACTCATTGGTGTTTCACCAGCACAACCACAGATTAGCATTAGCAAACGAATCGTTATTGTTATGGTATGTACAAAACTCATTGAATATTGTGGTAGTATTTGCATATTCTCTGGTATAACAAATTTATTATGTAGGCTATTTATTTATTTATTTATTTATTTATCGTATGGCTTTTAGTGCCGGGAGTGTCCGAGGACATGTTCGGCTCGCCAGAGGCTGTAGCTGCTTCCAGCGGACACCCTTACTGCAAGTTCCGTTCAATTTCAAGTAGTTCCAACTTTCGCTACCAGATATCAATGAGACCTAGTGGTGAACGTTGGAACTTTGATAGAGCGTACCTACGAAATCTAACCTAACAATTTAGCTTCACACAAGTATAGTCTGTGGAAGGATCTTTTACATGCCATAAATCTATGACATGGGACCGCCGGCTTTACTTCCCCTCGGAAGGAAGGCATACTGAAGGATTTTTAACGATCTTAAAAAATACGACGACTTCGGCTGTTATCTTGGGCACAGCAGTTCAGCATGCTACCAACCACGCCACCGAAGCCAAGGACAGAAGGCCGCGAACCATAAAGAGTTAAAAAATTATATGATTCTTTGTTACACACAAACATGGCTGATGAAGGAGTGTCGGGAACGAATGTGTCTTTGAATGAAAGAAACATAGGCTACTCATCCACTTGATAGATAAGTATAGTGGGATCATAGAAAATAAGAGGATGGATGAATTGGAGTTGTACAGTTGGTAACTGCGACAGTGTGCCTGTTTTTTTTTTTTTTTTAAGGAACGGGTTTAGAGAGCTTTGGAGCCATTGTTCAGTCTTGTCTTATTAAAAATAGATTTTGTAACTTTCCAGTCAGTCAAATAGGGATTGTATCGTGTTGACCGACTGAAAAGTTGCAATATCTCTGGAACGGATTGACGAAAATCTAGCATGTCTTCAAGAGCATCGTCATCAATGAAAATTGGAGTTTAATGCCCACTCCATTTTGGATTTGAATCGTACGTAAATCGACCGCCAGCCGTTAATTATACACAAGAACCTCGTTTATCCGGATTAGTGGGATCGGAACGTATCTGGATTATCGAAATTCCGGATAATCCGGAAAGGACTAAAAAACAAATACATGTTATATAATCTATTTACATAAGTTGTAATACCTTTTTTCAATTGTACAAGAAAATATACGGACACTTCTCTTATATTTGCGACTCTTTTTTATGCACTAAATTTAATGTGTGAGTTTTTTCTGTTTTACATTTGTATAGTGTTTCCACGCAGCACGATCACGAAGACAGTTTACTAACATCTGTTCTCACTTCCAGGCGAATGCCGGGACGGTATCTCTGATGGACCGTGGCCGAATTACTTCCAATTCCCGTCCTTAACTGTCCTTGGCGGAAAAGACATTCAAGAAGAGTCGACCCCGTAAAACAAATACTGTACAGTATTTTTTTATGATTTTCAATCCGGATTAATGAGGGCCGGATAAACGAGGTTCTTTTGTACTGTATTTTATTAGCAATTAATTTTAATGCTTCGTTAGGGATTCTAATGGATTGTTACATGTTGCTGTACCATGACATTTTGGTAATCATCTGATAAAGATTTTTATGTTCGACCCTCACTATTATGTGTCAGAAAACTGTATCATAATGACGGTCATTATAACACTGTTTTTCATTACGATACAGTTTCTCCAGCCAATCAGAGCTCGTTCATTGACCAATTAGGTAACGATACCTTCGCGCATGCGCTCAAAATCCAACATGTCGGACATAAACACAACATCGAACTATAATAAATTACCGACATGGAATACGCACCGTCCATATGCTCGCGTAAATAAACTGGCGAATATGAGACAAGAAATAGCCCTGTAGCCTACCTTAATATCACCAACCCTAATTTCTACACAGCGCATTGCCTTCAAACGACTCCGGTGACAATATTACTGAGGGACGGCAGATGTAAACATATGGCCTGCATATTATGGCATTGCAAGCACACAGAGCGCATACGTCGGTTGTTCAGAGATCTTGAAAGACAGAGATATCACACACAGCACTCGCTCTCCGATCACAAAATTCAAGTGGCTGACTCAACAGATATTTATGAATATTTATGTTAAAACATAAAATAAAGTTATAATTATCGTCGAACATAAACAGTCGTATGAAACTCGCCTATAATGGTAATTAAGACACTCGTATGGAAATTATAAAACTCGCATACGCTCGTTTTATAAAAATACTCGTGTCTTAATTATAGCCATTATAGGCTCGTTGTATAATGTACTATTAATGGTTTATATTTTTATTTTACAAACTATGGTTACCCCAGCCCGAAGTCTGACAGCTTAACCAAGGCTTTCCACCCTCCCTCGGTAGCGTATAGGTGGGATTAGTTAATTGTTTTATGTTTTTTGCTACCTGATCTATCAACCCGTCAACGACGGGGATGCAAGGCTAAGTATTCATAAAACAATCACACGCTAAATGCAGAAATGTTCGCAGAATGACAATCTTCCAGGACAAGGACATGTTCCCCTCTTCCCACTGTTGTTCATACAGTTGGAGTGGATGTTTAATCGTTTCATAGTTTTTATGGGTTTGAGTGTATGGTTTCCCTTTAATTGATTCTTAGCATGCATCATAAATGTAGCATTATGTACCAACCAGTGAACAAAGATTATCGTGAGAAAGTGGAAGAGTGTTGTGGTATTTGATTGAGGACTCTCCCCATGGGGAGCGTAAAGACCAGATTGCGTTCCATCTGTTTCTTTAAGTAGTCTGGCATCGTCAATAAGTCAAATTAGAATTGGTGAAAGATATACTTCAGAAGGCTAGTTCGAACACCTTCATATTGGGAACACAAAATATTTTGTCACATTTAGTAGTCTATAGAACTTCACAATTTTCCAAAAATGCTCTACTGTATTATATATGCTTTCAATATTGGGGCTTTAGTGGCGTAGTGGGTAGCATGCTAAACTTCTATGCCAAAGATCGTGGGTTCAAACCTGGCAGAAGCCATCGTATTTTTTAAGAGCGTTAAAATCCATCCTTCAGAGGGGAAGTAAATCCGGTACTGTGTAGCTAAATTTGTAGTTTATTTGGCTAGAAACGCCCTATCAAGTTCCAATGTTCACCACTGGGTGTCAGTGACGTCTGGTAGCCAAAGTTGGAACTACTTCAAATTGAAATTCCCCAGTTTCATTCGTCTTCATTCATTTCATCTCATCCACATGCGTCGGTACTTGTAGCTCACCCCATGGGTGCCCACATAGAAGCAGCTACAAACTCTGGCGAGGCGAACATGTCTTCGGACACTCCTGGCACTAAAATCCATACGCTAAATAAATAAATAAATAAATAAATAAATAAATAAATAAATAAATTGACAAATAATTTGGAAAGCTGATAAATCATAAATAGACTTTAATGTGTTTTTTTGTTTTCGTTTTTTTGAACATGACCATATTTAGAACTCTTCAGGTTCCTGTAAATGGTGTTATTTTTTTTCTTTTGTATTTCTGTTTGTATCATCTCATGGACCCACAACTCATGATAATGTTGCATAGTGGGTAGTAACGAAAGGTGAGATATTGATTACGTGGAGACACTCGTAACATTAAATTATTTTACTCACCACAGTGGGTGAGTGGTTATCGTGTCGGACTACCAACCGCAAGCTTGAAGGTTCGCTCCTGGCCGTGGCAAGTGATTTTTGAAGGACGACAAAATTCACAGCACGCATGTCATACGTTGTTGGCATGTTAAAGAACCCATTTGAATTCATTAGGCCATGTTCATAATGGAAAAATTAATCTCGGGATTTTCCGCCAACACAAAGTTCCTCCTTTCTCTACTAGAAAGCGCTATAGTGACAAGGAGCTTAGATATCAAACCTCCTTGACTTCCATAGCACTCCAAGGAACGACAAAATTCGACACGCAATCTGCCCTCCAGGCGGCAAATAACAAAGTTTGCACCTGGCACCCGAGGCCATACGATAATATTATTATTAAATTATTATTGTTTGAAATTATCATAAAAATATAGAAAATAATGTTAAAATAGTACATTATGCAACGAGCCTATAATGGCTATAATTAAGACACGAGTATTTTTTATAAAACGAGCGTATGCGAGTTTTATAATTTCCATACGAGTGTCTTAATTACCATTATAGGCGAGTTGCATACGACTGTTTATGTTCGACGATAATTATAACTTTATTATATGTTTTAACATAAATATTCATAAATATCTGTTGAGAGTCAGCTACTGGAATTTTGTGATCGCAGAGTGTTATACCTTCGTCTTTCAAGAGCTTTGAACGGCCGACGCATGCGCTCTGCCATATGCAGCCATATGTTTACATCAGCCGTCCCTCAGTAATATTGTCACCGCAGTCATTTGAAGACAATGCTCTGTGTAGAAATTAGTGTTAGTGATTTTAAGGTACTGTGCTATTTCTTGTCTCATATTCGCCAGTTTATTTACGCGAACATATGGACGGTGGGTATTCCATGTCGGTAATTTATTATAGTTCGATGTTGTGTTTATGTCCGACATGTTGGATTTTGAGCGCATGCGCGAAATTATCGTTTCCTAATTGGTCAATGAACGAGCTCTGATTGGCTGGAGAAACTGTATCGTAATGAAAAACGGTGTTATAATGACCATCATTATGATACAGTTTTCAAACACATAATAGTGAGGGTCGAACATAAAGGAATAAAACAGATCTGTAGAACATTTCAAACAATAATACAATAATACATACATTTTAATTTGAGACTGTTTTGCCTTTCAGTGACCAGTCTAGTCTGCAAGTTATTATTATTATTATCATTATTATTATTATTATATTATTATTACATCATTGTTGCCCTTATGGACAGTGTTTGAACTTAAGTATCTCATGATGTCACAATTTTCACTTCTTTCCCTTCTTCTCTTCCCAAAATCTCTTCATCCTTTGACTGTGCTCCTGTTTCCTTTGTTCCGTCCACAATGTTCCAATCTTCTTCCTTTCACTTACTAAAAATTTGGCGTTCTTAATTTTGTTTCTGAATTTTTCTCTGTCTTCTATCATTTGCTTGTTGATCCGTAATTGCTTTAAATCGTCTTCTATTTCATGATACCAATTTGTTTTCCTTTTTGAACTGTTTACTACATCAAAGATTTTCTTTGTAAGTCGTTTATTGTTCATTCTCTGTATGTGCCCGTAGAAAGTTAGTCTGCGTTTTCTAATGATATCTGTGAGTCTGTCTGTGTGTTCATATAGCTCTTTGGTAGGTCTTTTCATCCATATCCCATCTCTGTGTACTGCTCCAAATATTTTTCTCAGAATTTTACGTTCAATTTTTTCTGTTTCTGTGATGCCAGATGCTCCAATTGAGGTCGTTTCTGACGCATACAATGCTTCTGGTAATACAACTGTTTTGTAGTGTCTAAGTTTGGCCTGTCTTGATATGATTTTCTTATTATAATGTGACCATGTAAGTTTGTATGCTTTCTGGAGTTTTTCCGTTCGTTCTATGTTAGACATCTTGTTTGATCCTCCTATTTGTATATATTCTCCTAAGTACTTCAATTTTTCAACTCTTTGTATGGATCCATATATGGTATGCATGGTTTGTATATTGTTGGTGTGTCGTTCCATGTATTGGGTCTTCTCATAAGATATCTGTAAACCTGTTTTAGCAGCTATTTCATGTAATCGTTCCAGTGCTTCCTTTGCCTCCTGTGTGTTATTGCTGAGTAAGGCTACGTCATCTGCAAATGCCAGACATTTTATGATTGTTTTTGTTTCGCGGGTTCTTCCTAGCTGTATTCCTTTAACTTGTTCCTCCCACTGCTTAACAATTTTGTCTAAGACCATGTTGAACAAGATTGGTGAGAGGCCGTCTCCTTGTTTGACACCTGTGCGTATATGAAAGGGCTCTGAAATTTCACCCATGAACTTAACTTTAGAGGTGGTGTCCGAGAGCGTTAGTTGTATAAGTGCCCTGGTTTTTTTTTTGTCAATGCCATATTCTTCCAGTATTGCAAATAGCGTTTGTCTATCAATGCTGTCGTATGCTTTTTTAAAGTCCTCAAAGGTAACTACAGTGTTTTTTGTCTGTCTGACTTTCAGTAGTGTTCTCAAGTTCTAGATCTGTTCGATGCATGATCTCCCTTTTCTGAAGCCTGCCTGGTATTCTCCTATTTGTGGATCTGCTTGTGGTTCTAGTCTGTTCAATAACACTTTAGAGAATATTTTGTAAGCGACTGGCACTAGAGAAATCCCTATGTAATTATTTGGATCTGACTTATCACCCTTTTTATGTAATGGGTGGATCAATGCACATTTCCATTCCTCTGGCATTTTCTCTGTGATCCAAATGTCTGTGATGATCTTATGAATTGTTTTGGTGATGTTTTTTATCTTGAAGCTTCCATACTTCAGCAATAATGCCATCTTCTCCTGCCGCTCTGTTATTTTTCATTTGTTGTATGATCTCCTCTATGTCCTCTATTGTAGGTGGAGTAGAATCGGGATTGGATGTGGTTTTTTGGAAGGTCAATTTCTCCGTGGGTTCTGTACAATTGAGAAGATTATTATTATTATTATTATTATTATTATTATTAATCATTGCAAATGGGAACTGAGTCTCGGGAAGTGTATCATAAAGCTCTCAATGAGAAAGAAAAAGATACATGCTTCAATGGAGGAACTAATAGATTGAATGAAAGCATCTTTCTTCTGTTTTACAATGAAACAATTTGGTTTGCAAATAATGTTTATCTAAAGGAAGATATGGAATCTTCTATGTGCAGACACGAAGCCGGTTCATTAGTGAACCAACTGTTGTTTTAACGGAACAGTAAGGTCGTGAAAGAGACAATACTGTATGACGCGTGTAGCCACATATGGTCACGTAACGGGCACTGTCGCAACACCCGCTATGCATACAGTATATTATTATTATTATTATTATTATTATTATTATTATTATTATTATTATTATTGAAAATATGAAAATCCACAGCCTGCTTCCAGTCAACCGACCGGGTCAGGGATGGAATGAATGAAGCCCCCATCTAGCGGCGAGGATATGAACTGTGCCGGCTGCCGAAGCCTATCGCACTCCTCTGAGGCAATGATTAAATGAATGTCAGATGAAATTAAATGATAGTGGAGAGTGTTGCTGGAATTAAATTTTGACAGGGAAAACCGGAGTACCCGGAGAAAAACCTGTCTACCTCCGTCTTGTCCAGCACAGATCTCACATGGAGTGACCGGGATTTGAACCAAGGACCCAGCGGTGAGAGGCCGGTGTGCTGCCGCTTAAGCCACGGAGGCTCTATTATTATTATTATTATTATTATTATTATTATTAATACTATTAACAATAATAACAATATTACCGACTGCATTTGCTACGCTAGCTAAGGCACATCCCAAGACAATGGGGTCAAGCTAGACGACTTCGTTCGAACTTTAAAATTACTATCGACCGTTCTCGAAATGGTCTTTTATGATCTGCCATTTTCAACTCCATGAAAATGTCGGGACGGTATCTTCGAGTGGGCACTTAGATAAACAATATTAATAATAATGGCATTATCAGCTCTATACTTGCTTCGGTGGGTGGGTGGTTAACGTGCGGTCTACTAACCCCAAGCTTGCAAGTTCGCTCCTGGCCGTCGTAAGTTTTTTTAAGGCGGCAACAATTGCGACACGCATGTCATACGATGTTGGCATGTCAAAGAACCCATTTGAATTCAGTAGGCCACGTTCATAGTGGCAAAATTAATCTCGGGAGTTTCCGCCAACACGAAGTTCCTCATTTCTCTACTAGAAAGCGCTATAATGTTCAAGGAGATTCTAACCTTCCTGACTTTCATAGTGCTTCATGGAACAACGAAATTCGACATGCAAGCTACCCTCTGGGTGTCAAATAACAAAGCTTGCACCCGGCATCCCAGGCCATACGATATTATTATTATTAGCTCACTCAGCATTCTGTAAAGATCACTGACGCCTTCAGCAAGAGGCTATTGAAGTTCTACGGCCACATTCTCAGAATGAACAATGATAGGCTCACCAAAAGGATTCTCAACCTTGCTCTCTCAATGAAAGTCAAGAACAACTGGCTTAGTGAAATAGAAAATTGCCTTCAAGAAATTGGCATTACAGATGAAATCAAACAAGATCGTCTCCAGTTCAGAACATTAATCCACAACCATCATTTCTTTGAGAACATTACTACCAGGACCAAGAAATCATGGACTGAAGAACGCAGGAAGATTTTCAGTGCTCAGATCAAGTGATTTTGGGGCAATTTCCACCGTTCTGACGTCTCTAAAAGCCTCAGTAGTTAAAAGGGACGCAAAATCGATAACATTATTATTCTTATTCCATGTAGGAACCTGAGACATCGTGGCCATTAGTTTAGTGTGTGTACACAGTATAATAATATGTAATATTTCTAACAACCTATGTTATTGTGGTGTTTGTGCATGTTCATACATTTATTTATTTATTTATTTATTTGAGGTAGGATTTGAAATGTTGGTCGCAGGTGGCCTAGATGTATTTCCCCTTAAATTAACAATCAACGCCATTTGTAAAGAGGTGAAAATGGACTATGGTTGGGTACGATTCTGGCTTTTCTCTGGGGTGAAAGGCAAAACCACGCAGAAACACCTTTAGGAGGGCCGAGTCGAGGATCGAATCTATCTATTCTCAGTTACTCTCACGAGGTTGAGTTTACCGTTCGGGCCCTCAGAGCAGAATCACATTTCTTTTCAGTGACGGGAATCAAAACCGACACACCAGAGATGGCAGTCGATGAATTTAATCGCTGTATTGTGAGCGGTCATTATGATAAGAGGAGCAGCACCACGTCTTTCCCATTCACTTGATTTCCAATTACTTCTCTGGTGGGGATAACTTGATGTGATATCGACAGTAAATTGTGTTGGAGGTAAAGGTTAAATTGTCTTACATCTTATCTTCGTGATGACTAGGCATCTGACTGTAGCCCAAGGTTCATATTGGCAGCTTGTGTAACGTGCAAGACCTTGGTCCCGTTGTGGGAAAGACCGACCAACCAACCGCTAGGATTGGCCACACGGAAGGTGAGGTTGAGTTCGAGAGATGCCCTGGGAAGCAAAATATCGTAAGAGACACGCCATTCATTTTTTCTCAACTTCTCAGAGATATTATGGGGTTTGAAGCCATTTTTCAGTGTTGCCTTGGTAAACAAAAGCACCAAACTTTTGTTCTCAGAGATAATAATATCCTCATTACTCAGGGTAAATGATCGATAGTGAATTAATCTACTCAGATGCATAATATGTACTGTATATATAAAGAATACATTTTCTTCGCAGGTATATTCTTACTATTAGCCCATCACCCAGGCCCCATAATCACCGTCAGTTCAAAAGTGTGTACATAATATATGTATTATTTATATGGTTATCAATTAACACGATAACTACCGTCATTTTGCACCAATAACTTTCAAATGTAAGTTATACATAAAATATAACAATTCAAAATCTCTGCCGAGATGGTAATGAGCAAAATCGGATCAAGGGGGCGGAAATCGTGGGGATTTTCGAAAAAAATAATATCGCTATAACTTTCTCTGTATATGAATATTAAATCCATTCATAATTCGTCCTATTCTTCTGATATGGGCCAAAATCCTATCTCAATAAAGTAGTTTGGTACCACCAACCATTGACCAAAAATTAGGGAAAATTGGAGTTTTGAGAAAAGGAATCATACATCCCTTAATAAGCACAATATCAAAAACGTTTAAAATGGTCGATATTCCTCTAAAATTTACGTAGCACTTTTGTCAGAAATAATTGTTGATATGAGCCATCCTTACGCCAAGGGATGAGCAATATTTTTTTTGGAATTATAAGAGGATGGGGCTTCTCGTATGCTAAGCATGTGAAACTTTTGTACGTATGCAACAATTGGTAAATTTAGTGAGTTCGAAACATATTTCTTTTCCTGGCGAAATGTACCTCCGTCTTCCGGCTTGCAGAGAGGGATTTTTTGATATCGTCCAGGATTAAATTTTATAACAGTCCCGTATGGTATAAAACCGAATAATACGAAAATGGGTTGTGTTGCATGCTGTAATATCCATGCCACAAAACTGGTGCAATAAATCGTGTTTAAAATGCAACTGTAAATTCAGACATGACTTCTTGTTTGCATACCTCTACGCGTCAAGTGCATATTCTAAGAGCGAAAGGACATCGACAAGGGTTGCATGTTCTTGAAACTCGTATGTCCGCATGGACAATTATTGTATGTTGCCTTATCCTGAGGAAAAACATTTAAAGATGTAAAAGTAGAAATTAAACCTAAGGGTCGACGCACAGCGAACATTGTCTGGAAGGAAGTATTGTGAAATAAATGTTATAAATTATTACATAATGCCGTTATTTTTTAATTCCAATACTGAAAAATAATGCTGTGGAGCAGCACGGGCACCCTAGTGGGCTATGAATCTTCAAACTAATTCGTTTAAACTAAATACAATTGAAGAAGAGTTCTTGGCTTGTAATCCAAATTAGAATAATGATTGTAGTGCTTCCAAATAAAGTCCTATATTTGTACATTTTTCTTTGATAAATTTAAAAAGTTTTGAAGTATTACGTCAAATAAATACTGAAGTAATTATTCTAGGTCAGATTAAGGCAGACGTTCATATACAGATACTGTGAAAATTTCAAGTGGATCGGCGCAATAATTTGACATAATGTACCATATTTGCATAAAAATAAAAGTTGTAAGAAATGGCTGTCAAATAAATGGCTGCTAAAGTAGATGAATTAAGATTTGGTAGTTTTGCCAAAGTTGAGAAACTTAACTAACTCTTCTCTTGGAAATAATAAATGAATATTATTTCTCCAAATAAACTTCCTATGATTTTCAATATGTGCTGAACCCAAAACAGAGAAAAAAAAAATTCTTCCACCAAAACGTAAGTTAGCACCACCTTAAACTTTAAACAAATTTATTAAATGAAATTGTGTCGCATTGCATCTTTCCGTACTTTTTTCACCAAGTAAAAATGTTTGTTAATTCTCCCCCAAAGTCTTCAATTTTATTAATATTTCTTATTTAACAATAATCGGGTGACTGTATAATTTATTTTAAATACATGTATGTCTACCCACTTCTTATTCCTGATGAGTTTCCGCGTGGTGGTGTTTTACTTCCGGATGTCCTTCCAAACAATAACCTCATGATAGTAGTTTAATGAAGATGAATGAAACTGGGCAAGGAGTTGGATGAAGCGGATGTGGCTTTTTAGAAGGCACCGCCCTGGGATTTGCATCGAGTTGGGAATGGGAAACCACGCCAAATCATTTCAAGGACAGCTGACAGTGGGGTTCGAATGCTTTATCCCATGATCTAGCACTTAACCTTAGCCAGCCACTGCCGGTATTTAAAAAAAAAAGTAAAATAGATAAACAGATTTTATCGCACTTATTAACTTCAGATGCCGCCATATTGAGAATTCTCAGCAAAACATAGTCGTATACTATACAGAAATAAAGTTACTAACATTACGTGCGTTCAAGTTCCCCATCCAACAAATTAATAATGGTAATTATACTGCATATATTACACCTTTTATCACTCGATTCACGGCGTAAAGAATATTACGACTGGCCATATATCATCATGACTGCAATCTAAAGAACTCACGGAGATTTAAGATAGAGATACGAGTGTTTCTCATGAAAACAATATTATAATCTGATGCAGGGTCACAGCAATGTGGATTTCCCATGGCGTTAAGTGTGGGCAGCGAAAATGGGTGGTGGGCAGTGGTGTAAGTACGGGGAGATTGGGAGGACCAATCGACCCCCCAGGAGTTAAATAATAAATGCATTGAAGTTTTGAATTGTCAATAAAACCAATCTTTGGACTGATGAGAAACTATTTTGGAAAGTGAATATAATTGTGTCAACTTTTCTTTGAATCTGTACTTTAACAATAGTTATACAATGTAGGGGAAAAGAAAGAGAGAGATTATTTTGTGAAGAAGGGCCGAAAATTAGACTTTATGATTTAACACCAACTTGTTTCCATCTAGCGAATCGTGTCGCAAACTACAAACCAAGAGTCCTGTTCAATGGACAAGAGCTGAGGTACAATCCTTTCCCAAAATATCTCGGAGTCACTTTAGATAGAACCCTGAGCTACAAAGAGCACATCACCAAGCTCTCTCACAAAGTCGCCGCAAGAAACAACATACTGCATAAGCTCAGTGGTACCTCCTGGGGAGCCTCTGCTGACTGTCTACGTTTAACTGGCATCAGTCTTGTTTACTCAGCTGCTGAGTACTGTGCGCCTGTCTGGTTGGAAAGCGTACATGTGAAGAAGATAGACACGAAACTGAACGATACAATGCGTTGCATTACTGGTACCATCAAATCAACTCCATGTCACTGGTTACCCGTGCTGAGTCACATCCCTCCACCTCACTTAAGGCGGAAGCAAGCTCTACTGAGGGAGGCTAAGAAAATCTTTGCATCACCCTCTTTGCCACTGCATCAGGAATTCTGCCATCCGTCACAACAACGATTGCAATCCAGAAGACCAGCAAGTGTCACTGCAAGGCAACTCATCGCGGATGGATTTGACATAAAGGAAAGCTGGAAGCATGAGTGGTCAACAAAAACATTGGGAACAAGTGTCCACCATCTTGATCCCACAAAGAAGCCAAATGGTTTTGACCTACCAAGGAACCTCTGGTGCCGTATCAACAGGTTGAGGACTGGACATGGGTGTTGTAATTATTTCAGGTACAAGTGGGGCTGGATCAGTTCACCAATGTGTGAATGTAACTTAGAAGAACAGACGATTGAACACCTGGTCCTACGCTGTCCTCTTCATTCATACCCTGGAATTCCTGACGACTTGTTCGATCTCACACCTAGTCTAACCGAATGGTTGAAAAGGATGGACTTTAAAGTTTAATTTTGTCTTGTTTGTATTCTGTATTGTATCACCATACGATTAAATAAATTATGGTAAGCTTTGTTCATACCGGGTGGTTATAATTAAACTGATGGTGTTCAGCGTAGCACATCACGGGCTGCAATGATCGAAGTTGTTTAAAAACTTATAGATATGTTAAATTAAACAATGAGCTCGCGAGTTATGAAATTCAAAATAAATAAATATTACTACCAAGTTTTGCCACCAGGTGAAAATATGTTACTGTAAACCGTACTGGAGCCTTTATAGGGAGGTGAAAGGCTGCTTGAGGTTTTAGCTCTCGCAATTAAGAGGCGCACGTGCACTTCATAAGAAGGGAGGTAGTGCACAGTTCGCTACTCCTGTGGGGGTCTGGGTGCGGACACCGAGAGCCCGCTGATGAACCAGTTTGGTGTTCCTAGGTGAAATTGCACACAAGACATGGCATAAACCTTGAAAAATTGCTGAGTTTCTTTTGTTGTTATTATTATTTTTCTACCTTTCATCTGCACCAATACCATATTCCGACAGCCTAGAGTGCCTTATATTCATCTGGTGGCAACACTTGTAACTATTCTTTTAATTATCATAACTCGTGAGTGCATTGTTTAATTAATATATCTACAAGGTTTAAGATACCTTCGATCGTTACAGCCCGTGCTGTGCTTCAATGAGGATGTTTATCAACATCCTGTAGAATGTGCATCCATGTGCAGGTACTTAACGTCTGACAATTCCTTGTTAGAAAGCGTTACCCTCGGAACAGCTTGACCAGATCTTGGAGAAAATTTCTAGCATCGTTGACATTTATTTCGTATCTATCATCTCGCCGTTAGCATAGTGCCGAACGCTAGTAGCATTGCTAGATTTTTCTCATTACAGTATCGTACGTGTTAAATGTAACGGGGAGCGTGATGGCGCTGTGGCTTAGCTGCTCGTCTTTCACCCGGACGGCCGTGGTGACAGCGGGGTGGAATTTTCACCTGAAAAATCACGTGGCGTCAGGAAGGGCATCCGGCCTTAAATCCCCGGCCCAAACGAAAATCAGCCTGGTTGGCTCCGGCGACCCCAAATCATTGGGAAAAAGCCGAAGAAAGAAAAAAAACACGTGTTAAATGAAACAAGATGAAAACATGCATTCATTTTATCCAAATGAATATGTTTATCTTATATAAGCAATCACATCGAAATATGAGTACCAACTAAAGAAAATTCTCCCCAATGGGCTCACAGCTAGTAGGATTGACAATCCCAGCTGAGTCCCGTATTGCTTCCACAATATCAATGTTACCAGCATTGTGGAACAAAGCAGATCAGATCTTAATTTCTTCTAACATTACAGATTCTGTAATGTTTTGTTGTTAAATACACATATACGTTGTTTAATACAATCAATAGGGGGCGTGGTGGCTCAGCGGTCTAGCTGTATGCCGCTCACCAAGGCGGTCCGGGGTCGATTCCCGGTCAATGCATGTGAGATTTTCGAAGTGAAATACCATGTCCTGTGGTTCGAATTCCACGTAAAAAGGAGGTCCCGTGGCTTATGATCTACAGATTAACGGTCACGTTAAACTACAAGCTTCCTTCCTTCCTTTTTAATACAATCAATAGTGATATCTCACGTCTATGAGTTCACTTGCATAAGTTGACACTGGTAGTCAGCAAAACCCACTAGATCATTCGGTCACTAATATATTTTGTTTCCATGTATAATCAGTAGGGACGGTGGGTGAGTGGTTATCGTGTCGGATTACAAGCTTTCAGGTTCGCTCCTGGCCGTGTTGAGTGATTTTTGAAAGTCTGAAAAAATGACGACACGCATGTCATACTATGTTAAAGAACCCATTTGAATTCAGTAGGCCGTGTTCATAATGGCATAATTAATCTCGGGATTTTCCGCCAACGCAATGTTCCCCATTTCTCTACCAGAAAGCGCTATAAAGTCAAGGAGCGTAGATATCTAACCTCCTTGACTTTCATAGTGCTTCAAGGAACAACGAAATTCGACATGAAAGCTGCCCTCTGGGTGTCACATAACAAAGCTTGCACCCGGCACCTGAGGCCATACGCTAATATTATTATTATTATTATTCCCAATCGATAATAATTTTATTTCTACAGCTACACAAACAGGCTCATTTTACATTAATCAGCCAGTTCAATACACTCTTGAATTAAAACATCCGTATTAAATTAACTATAACAAATAAAATATTTCGTCCATTGAAGTGGTATGTGGAAAAGTTCCCATAACACAGGCTGCGTTTCCCTTTCGAATCGCTATGCTGATTCTCTGCATCAAATAAGTTTTGCAACGAGGATCACCAGAGACTCCATCTATTACTATTATTATTGTTATTAGTAGTAGGGACCGGATTCTTAGGCTTTTACCTATTTTTTCCCCTTACTTCTAAATACTGAAATATTTTTGCGATTCAAGCTCAAAATAATTCTGTAGTACCTAAAAAGAACAAAGTGTTATGCGAGTTCCTAAAAATACCTAATTGCAGTTTTGTTCCATTTATTGTAGTACAGTATATTTGAATTTTAAGTCCATAATTCTTAAAAGTAAACCACAAGACAGTGTTTATTCCTAGCTCTAGTTGATTGAGAGAAACCCTACCTGCCAGGAAATTCAAATACCATCAACACTTTTCAGCTTATATCTTGTTTGGTTATTTACTGTCAGGAAAGTGGGGATAAATCTCTTATTGTTTCCAAATTCCCTATATTCTAAATAAACAAAGTTAATTAAACGGGCTAGAATGTGAAAATCACGTCTGGTATCCTTGGATTTATTGAATTTGAATAATTAACATATTTAAGGAGAGCAAATATTGCCTAAAAGTGTGAAGTTCTCGGTGATAATTTGATACAGGATAAAAACAATCATTATGTAAAATATTTACACTCTCGTAACAATCAGATTCGCTACTGACAATTGGGAATTAATGTTAAACTTGGCGCAGTTTATGTCAACTTTTGCTACACTTTAAACATAAACACCTATTCTACCTATTGAAAACCTAAAAAAAAAAGTTTTTGAAAACCCATAAGAATTATTTTGAAAAACTAAAAATCCAGTCCCTAATAATCATGGTGGTTGGTTGGTTCTTAAGTTTCTGGGCTGCGACAACGCGGTCATGTAGCCCCGTGTACTTTGGGCTTTGGGTGTGTGTAGAAGCTGTCTGATAACCGGTGTTAATTGTGATGACCGTATTAGTGTGTGTTATCTGTTTTTTAATTCAATTAAGGACTGCAGTGTTGAATTTTTCAAATAGTTCCTACTTTTGCTGCCAAATGCCACCGTCAACGACTACTAGTTCAGAACTTAGCTACCAGACGCCACCGCAGTCGGCTCTTGGTAACGAAAGTAGGAACCTAAGAGTGTTGTTTACATTCTTAACCTATACAATTTAGCTTCACACAGGTGCAATTAGTGGAATGTTCCTTAACAGGCCATAAATCTATGACATGGGACCGCCGGCTTTACTTCCCCTCCGAAGGAAGGCATACTGAGGGATGACTTCGGCCGGATTTGAACCCGCGATCTTGGGCATAGAAGCTCAGCATGGTACCAACTACGCCACCGAAGCCGCCTCCCTAATAATCAGTTCTTGCACCAAGGTGGTGGTAGAATTCTCCACGTGCGTGACATTCGTACCCAAACATGACGTCAGCACGATCTCATCTGACAAGCTCATAGGAACCATAGCTATTATATGCTCCTTGATGTGAAAAGAGATAGCTTGAGGTCTCGAAGGCTGTGGTGTTGGTTCCTCTCTTAAAGTAAACAGTTATAAGCAGTTGGCACGCCCGCCCCCATCATGGCACCTGTCCCATCAGATGTTCCACTTGGTTGCTTGTAGTACTGCAGTACTCGAATGACAATACCGAGCGGCTATAGAGGTTAGTATGTAACCAACACTCCACTTCCTGCCCCCGCGTAACCTCTGCTGACCCACAACACACACACACCTTCACGTTTCACTCGGACAACAGGTAATTATAACCCTTTCATTATGTAACGAGAAACTATATGTGAAGTATATCCCACAGTATACCTACACACCGCCTTCTCTGCACTAAGCACCGATACACCAGTGAGCTAGGACTGTGTAGGCCAGTACCATTTTGAAGTTTATCCTCTACATCCTGGATTACCTTCTTAATAATAAAAGAAACCTCAACAGTACAAAAGACATATTTAATTATTTATTTACCCATTTATTTATTTATTTATTTATTTATTTATTTATTTATCTATTTATGTATCTATCCATGTATGTATTTATTTATTTACCTATTTATTTATTCACCTATTTATTTATTTATCTATCCATTAATGTATTTATTATTTTTTATTTATTTAGTCAATTTACCCTCTAGGTTGGTGGTTCCCACGGACTCAGCGAGGGAACTCACCACTACCGCCTCTATGGGCAGTGTCCTGGAGCCTGGAACATCTGGTCGGGATGGATACAACTGGGGAGGTGTAATCAGCACTTAGCCCAGGCGGCCTCACCTGCAAAGCGAACAGGGGCCTCATGAGGGATGGGAAGGGATGGATGATTGGGATGGATAGGCGAGGAAGAGGGAAGGAGGTGGCCGTGGCCTTACAGTAGGTATCATCCCGGCATTTGCCCGAAGACGAAGTGGGAAACCACGGAAAACCACTTCGAGGATGGCTGAGGTGGGAATCGAACCCCCTCTACTCATTTGGACCACCCGAGGCTGAGTAGACCCCGTTCCAGTCCTCATACCACTTTTCAAATTTCGTGGCAGAGCCGGGAATCGAACCCAGGACCTCCGGGGCGGCAGCTAACCATGCTGACCGCTACGCTACGGAGGCGACTTATTTATTTATTTATTTATTTATTTATTTATTTATTTATTTATTTATTTATTTATTTATTTATTTATTTATTTATTTATTTATTTATTTATTTATTTATTTATACCTTTGGATGGTAGCTTATTATGTGAAATAACATTTAAATATATAACTCTCTTTTAAATTCTAAATTGCATTAATACATTTATGAAATCAGTGTGGATAACGTAAACTACTTTATGTTCGACGATGTTGAATGAAAATATGATGTCAGAAAACTGTATCATATTATTTTTCATTATGAAAGAGTTTCTACCACCAATCAGAGCTCAAGAAGCAGTTGTGTGACCAATTAGGTAAGGATAGCATCGCATCTGCGCTGACTTCCACGGCCTCCTATTTTAAATTTCACTGCGTGGCTAGTGTCATAGTGGGGTATTCGAGGAGGCCATGGTCAAATACAAGGCATTCTCTGCGTCCCATGCACTCTGTTCAGTACATAAAACTGGAGAAATCTCGACAGATATTTATGAATATTTATGTTCGAACATAGAATAGTTGTAATAATTATCGTCGAACATAAACAGTCGTATGCAACTCACCTATCATGGTAATTAAGACACTCGTGTGGAAATTATAGAACTCGCATACGCTCGTGTCTTAATTATTGCCATTATAGGCTCGTTGCATAATGTACTATTAGGAAATCAGTATGGATAACATAAACTACTTTATGTTCGACGATGTTGATGAAAATATGATATGTCAGAAAACGGTATCATATTATTTTTCATTATGAAACAGTTTCTCCCACCAATCAGAGCTCAAGAAACAGTTGTGTGACCAATTAGGTAAGGATAGCATCGCATCTGCGCTGACTTCCACGGCCTCCTATTTTAAATTTCACTGCGTGACTAGTGTCATAGTGGGGTATTTGAGGAGGCCATGGTCAAATACAAGGTATTCTCTGCGTCCCATGCGCTCTGTTCAGTACATGAAACTGGAGAAATCTCGACAGATATTTATGAATATTTATGTTCGAACATAAAATACTTACAATTATCGTCCAACATACAGTAAACAGTTGTATGCAACTCGCCTATAATGGTAATTAAGACACTCGTATGGAAATTATAAAACTCGCTTCGTTCGTTTTATAAACATACTCGTGTCTTAATTATTGCCTTTATAGGCTCGTTGCGTAATGTACTATTTCCTTCTGAATTCATATAGGCCTAAGTTCTGTATAATTTCTTATTATTTTTGTTAAGTATTAAAATGAAATATTATATTTGAATTGCAGCCAATGGCCATAGCGGGGTATTTTAATTAAACGCCCGAAGGCTCCCAGCAAGTTCAATTTCAAGTAGTTCCAACTTTGGCTACCAGAGATGCCATTGTCACTGACACCTAGCGGCGAACGTTGAAACTTGATAGAGCGTTTCTAAACAAATAACCTAAAAATTTGGCTACACACTACCAATTGTGGTGGTAGGTACCTTCTTTACATGCCATGACATGGGCCCGCTGACTTTACTTCTCCTCCGAAGGAAGGCATACTGAAGGATTTTAACGCTCTTAAAAAATCCGACTACTCCAACCGGGTTTAGTTAGTTATTGTTGTTGTAAGGGGCGGAACTACGAGGTCATCTGCCCCTTCAGCCGGGTTTGAACCCGTGATCTTGGTCACAGCATTTCAGCGTTTAAGTCAAATATTTAGCTTCAGTTAATATCTTCCATGTGACTTGCAATGATTTTTAAAGCATCAGATTTTGAATATACTGCAAATATTGTCGTGGATACTTTAATCGTCGCCACGCAGATTTAGACAGTAAGAAGGGATAACCTCTAATTTATAAATCAATCTGTAAGATTCAGCACATCACTGGTGATATAGTTTCTTTTTTTTATCACTGTGCCATAAGAGCACTTACACTGCATCACACATCGTCATTTAGAATTACAATTCCAAACTTTCTCATCCATCTGGAAGCAGAAAGCATCAATTATGTTCAATATATTGTGATTCATCATCATCATTTAAGACATTTAACGGGCCATTAAGGCCCAGGGCAGAAAACAAGAGATAGAAACTAAATCTAAAATACAAATTAACCCGGGTATTAATTACAAGAGGGACTGAGGCTTGTGCACAAGTATTGATCACAGATGTTTTTCCACCTTCCCCGGTCCCTTGCATCTTCCACTGTTGCTGATCGTGCCACCTTTCCTAAAGCCATTATTGCCCGGTGCTTCAATCTTCTTCTAGGGCGGCCTCAGTCGGTATTTTTAGGGGCAGATGACCACGTAGTTCTACCCCCTAAAAACAACAATGACTAACAATAACTAACCAGTTGGTATTAGAGTGGAAAAGACAATTGGATATGGAGTCCTGCGCTCTAATTACATGATCCAACCACTGCAACCTCCTCCTCCTCCTCTCTAGAATTCAGTTATGTTCGTCTTCCCAAAGCGTTGATACAGGTCTTTCTGATGTCTTCCTTCCCACCTTTCGGTTTCTGTATTACAGTATATATTGGACCATGTAATTTCTTCAATATAGGCTATTGTGATTGGAAAAATAAATATTACGAATAGGGACTATCTTCCTTTCAACATTCTTTAATAAAAGATATTACCACTTTTCTTTAGCTTACGTTATTCTTTTGTGACTTATCACACTCTACACCACTTAGAGTTATCTCGGTGATTGAGTTGGCAACAGTGGTATGTACCAATACAAAGCTCACCTACGCTAAGAATAGTCTCGCCTGCGTGTTCCCACGTCTCAAGTGCCTCTGGGATCGTTTTAATATTTAAATAGCTACATCTGCTTGTTATGGCTGATTATAGGCTGTGCCGTCATTACCGAGCCGCACCAGCCTGTCCACTATGAGCAGGGGTCATTAGCCACACACCTCAGTGTCCAGGACATCTCACGTGTTGCAAACAGTATAGATCTCATGGTAATCCAAAAGGAAAAGGAAACTACAGCTGGTAATAAGCGAGGTTCGATTAATCGATTCATAATCGATTCTTCGAAACGTTGAAGTTTATCGAAAACAATTAATCGATAAATCGACTGATCGTTCAAACGATTAATCGACTAACCGAATAATAGATTAATCGGATAAGCGAAGAATCTAAAAATTGATTAGTAGACACGAGATAAGGAAGGAAGTTTAAATGAGAGGTCATCGCTTAATGGGGAACATATAGCTTCAGGAGCCAAAACAATAACGATATTAATCTTATAACCATGTATGCTATGAATCGTGTACAACAATTATATACATCTCCAAGGAAACACACGCATCTTGCTATTAGAAGCTAAGTTTAAAACTTTCAAAATTGAAATGTTAACTATTTTTATTCTTTTTTTCAAAATACGGTTCTTGCTTTGTGCAGATCTTCACCGTTTCCCTCATATCTCCCGCGTTTATTGGAATTTTTGGACTTTAAATTCCTTCAAGTGGGTGTTAAACCTTCGGATACAAAATGGATCTCACTCATTTCCACAATACAAATTAATTAAGCGTTATTGTTTCATTTTAATTCTGAGCAAGCTCAAAACATATGTTTATCGTTTCATTGAAAGACTAATTAAAGCCACAAAGATTTATCAGTGAGTTTCATTTTGTACCTGAAGGTTTAACACCCACTTTAGAAATATAAAAGTCCAAAATGCCCTCTATACGCGGGAGATATGCGGGAAACGGTGAAGGTCTGCACAAAGAAAGAACCAAATTTTGAAAAATGGATAAAAATAGTTACGATATGAATTCGAACATGTAAAGTTTGATTTTAATAGTAATATGTGTGTTATTTCTTAGAAATATTCTTGCACAAGATTTATGACAGGCACAGTTATCAATTTAAAAATGTTTATATATTGGCTTCTTGAGCTGTATATTCCTCCTTAAGTTGAGTTAAGCTTATTTTCGGAATGATGTATAGAAATCTATAAAAATACCGTTTGCCTAAATATAGTCAAAGTCCTTCCTTGTTTATGTTAACAATAACCAAATGAGAGTCAGTGACGGCGGAAGGACAAACATCAGTTAAATTCGGAAAAGTTTCGAAAAAAGAGAACGAAGAGTTCTTAGCATAGATTTTGATTTTTAGTTCAATGTTCATTAATAAGGACAGGAACATTTTTGTTTTACATTGTTTTAGCCTAGTTTTCACAAAGAAGGTACATTATTTGAAATTATATGATACAATATATTTAAATTAATTAATTAAAAGCTTGTAGTTTAACGTGACCGTTAATCTCGCGATCATGAGCCACGGGACCTCCTTTTTACGTGGAATCCGAACCACAGGACATGGCATTTTACTTCGAAAATCTCACATGCATTGACCGGGAATCGAACCCGGTCCAAATTAATTAAATGTTTGTTTTGTTTCTTTGAGAGCGTAGTGAAACGAGCGAATTTCATTACACGACAAAACAATTATTTATTTTATCAAGCGATGAATCGATTAAACGCGCAATTGATTAATCGTTATTCGTAGCAATTAATGGATTGTTCTGCTATGATTAACCGTTTATTCGATAACATTCATGGATTAAAAGTAGCAGCCCTAATTCAAAGCGAACTTAATTTTCGAAAACGCTTTCATACGTGAAATAGTCTGGTTGGTTGGTTCCTCTGTTTAGGGGCTGCGACAACGCGGTCATGTAGCCCCGTGTACTTTGGGTGTGTGTAGAATCTGTCTGATAACCGGTGTTAATAGTGATGACTGTATTAGTGTGTGTTATCTGTTTTTTAATTCAAGTAAGGACTGCAGACTTTTGAATTTTTCAAATAGTTCCTACTTTTGCCGCCAAACGCCACCGTCAACGACCACTAGTTCAGAACTTAGCTACCAGACGCCACTGCAGTCGGCTCTTGGCAACGAACGTAGGAACCTGAGAGCGTTGTTTACATTTTAACCTATACAATTTAGCTTCACACAGGTGTAATTAGTGGAAGGATCTTTAATATGCCATAAATCTATGACACGGGACCACCCCCTTTACTTCCCCTCCGAAGGAAGGCATACTGAGGGGGATTTTTAACGCTCTTAAAAAATCCGACGACTTCGGCCGGATTTGAACCCGCGATCTTGGGCATAGAAGTTCAGCATGCGCCCGACTACGCCACCAAAGCCGCCCATGAAATAGTCTTCTCCGTGACAAATCCTTATAGAGTACAGCTACTGCATAAGAACATGAAAGGCTGTAGGCTACCTTTTCTTTGTATTCAAACGGTCGTTGATATTACAATTTCGCATAAGCTCCACAACTGGCCTTACCGATGCAGTGCTCGTGAACAGCAGCAGCAGCAGTTGCCACCCCTTTACAAAGCTGAGAGAAAATTTATGTTCGCTATATCTGAGTTGGGAAGGGTATCGAGCCGCAAATCTGGAGACCCTGACTTTTTAAATCTCTGGCTAACATCTTAGTGGCTGCAGGCGGTGGCCGAGAACGCTAACGCGCTATCTCATGTCTCGCTGGCATCGGAAGAGCGTGGGTTCAAATCCCACCTCGACCGTCCTGAAAATGGATTTGTGGTTTCCCATTTTCACCCCCAGGCATCACGGTTCCCTTCAATAGGTCCACGGCTGATTTCCTTCCAAAATTACTTCCCTGAACCGTCCTGAAAATAAAATAGATGGCGATTGGCTGCATTAATAAAATTACAATGGCTTGTAGTTCATGTACACAACGCATCCTAATAGATAAAAAGAACGGCATCTGGTAACTTGAAAAGTTGTTCAAAGTTGGTCAGAGTTTCATGGATAATTAATTCCGTGATGTAGTTGTTGTTGTTGTTTCATTTTCGGGGATTTTACATCAATATAATTTGGCCCCGTGTACTTGGGTGTATGTAGAATTTGTCTGTAACTTATATTATTGTGGTGTATGTAGTAGTATTCTAGTAGTAGTGTGAATATTTGTAATTTAGGTGATGATGGGGTAGTAAGCCTCAAGTTAAAAATTATCCTGGCATTTGCCTGGAGAAGAAATGGTAAACCACGGAAAATCACTTCTAAGATAGCTGAGGTTGGAATGGAATCCACATCTTCTCTGTTTTGCCTAACAAGGCTGAGTAATTCCATCTCTTGGTAGGAAGGAAATAATGCCGAGGAGGTTCTTAGCTCCCCCAGCAAAGAAGTACAAATATGACACGTAGTGCAAGGTTCCCTATCATAACGAGGTCCAGGTAAGGTGTATTAAACATCCGCTGATGATACCAACTTGGTACATCTAAGCAAAACCCCACAACGGACATAACAAAAACACACACTTTTGCTGAAGTTATTCAGAGTTAGTCCCTTGTTTTCATGCGTGGAAGCTGAACCATAGGACGAGATCTCACTTCGAAAATTTCACATGCATTGACCGGGAATCGAACACTGACTGCCTTGGTGAGAGGCAAACAGTTTGACCACTGCACCATTACGTTCCCTAAAATGTAAGACTATGCTTGTACGAATGATAAGGCATGTTTTTCATTTCAGAAGCTTGGACATCGTTGTCATTTAGGTGTGTGTAGAGTTTCTCTGATAATCTGTGTTATTGTGATGGCTGTAGTAGCGTGTGTATTTGTAATTCATGTGAGGATTGGAAACGAGGCGGCCGTGGAGTTACGATAGGAACTATCATGACATTTGCCTGGAGTAGAAGGGAGAAACCACGAAAAATCTCTCCCAGAACGGCTAAGGTGGGAATCGAAGGTACTTCCTCAAACCAGAATTACAAATCTTGGCTGAGCCGGGAATCGAACCCGGAATTGGATACACTCAGCCTCGTGAGGCAAATCTGAGATCATGATATTTCGATTCTTACCTCAGTCGTCCTGTAAGTGATTTTCCACTTCAACAGTACCGGTACTCCAGGTGAATGTCAAGATAGTACCTAAATTAAAGACATGACTACGATGTCATGTCTGTAATGGTATATGTATTTGTAATTCTGGTAGGTATTGGGAAGGAGGTGACCGTGGCCTTAAGTTCGGTACCATCCCGTCATTTACCTGGAGTAGAAGTGGGAAACCACGCAGAACCACTTCCAGGATGGCTGAGCAGGAATTGAACCCGTTTCCTCTCAGTTTTGCCTCACAAGGTTTATTGTACCCCATTCCAGCCCTCAGACCAGAATTATACTTCGTGGCAGAGCCAGAATTTGAACTCGGACCTCCAGTGTGATAGGCGAAAATGCCAGATTAAGTCTACAGAGGACTGTACAGTCGTGCCTATAGGTCATTGCATATGCGATTCTCTTCTGTCTGTAAAAGCGAGGCATTCTTCCTCATATTGTATGGATATATATTTTATATTTTTTAATGAGATTTCAGTTTTAGAAGTCTTTAAATATATTTCAGAAGCACAAGATGAAATTATGAAAATACAGCACTTTGGCCCATAAATTTCTGTGTATGACTAAAATCAAAGGTATTGTTTGACTCATTCACGACACAGAATATTAAACACCTGTAATCTCTGGAGGTAAGACAATGTAGTTTGCTCTCATTAACTTTAAGGAATTGCAATCCTAACTTCAAAATTAAATAAACCTTCAATATTCTCCATTCGTTATTCCAGAATTCCATCCAAGAGCTGAGACACTCTCGTGAGAATACGTCTGGATCGTGATAGTTTGAGGGCAGGAACAGCAGGCAACAGGTCCAATCATGAGGTGAAGCAGTAGCAGAAGTCACGAACGATGATAAACAGTTGGATATAACGCGATAAAGTATCTTGGAACATTCGAACAATTCTAGTAATTTCGAAACAACAGTGAAATATATTATGTTTTAGAGACAATTTTGTGTGACTATCGGTTGAAGGTACTGTTACACCTCCAGGCGTCTCTGGGAGGAACGGGATGCATATCTTTCTGAGCAGGGTTGGGTGAGTTACTTCTGAAAAGTAACTGCGTTATATGTACCGTTACAGTTGCCTTGTGTATTACACTTATAAACAACAAATTAACACAGCGTTACTATTCTGTTCCTTTTATTTATTGATGTGTAACATCTTTCCGCTCGGTTGCTGGATAGTTTTGTGGGAGTGATTTTGATAATTGGGGATGGAAGTGGATCGGAACAATCGAGCTGGCAGAGGTGGAAAACGGAAGTATGCACTGGGTGTTCCAGCGAGCAGTGGTAAGATCCAGCTGACGGTCGTACGAGAAACAATAAGCGCGCGGTGTCGAAAATTGATACCATGACGTACTCTCGGCCATGTGGAATGTACTGTATATGACATACTGAACGGAAAACGCTCATGCGAACTCTGGTGTCAAGTGATTGAAACAAATGGCATGGTACATGTTCGAAGTCTTCGTATCAGTATTTAAATGGTAAAATGCCTTAATATCAAACATTGTAAGTAGTCGGCATTGCCGGTGTTATGTTTCTGCACAATGGCTATTCAAATATTAACCCACATAACGGTAATGCAGTCATCAGTATAATATAATCGTTGTGGTTATACGAGAATTGAGCAAGCCTTCATGAACTATTACTGAATACATTCTCTTTACTCACAAGAGGGCCTATTCATAAGGCATTTTAAACTCAATTCCACGCAGGAACATTATCGAAACAAGCAAAATATAAATGAAACTTAATTCCGTGATGCAGTATTATTGGTACGTGAAAATAACTCACCATCTTGTGCTTAATATTCGCGTGGTCAAAATTGCCGTGGTGTTAGCGTTTTGACTGTGAACCTAGAGATCTCGGGTTCAAATCCCGGACGGGTTAGATATTTCTGCTACCAGATTATCGTTTTAAACGATATTTATCACACCAATATGACTCATTTTAACAGAATCCATATGAAATTACGTGTTGGTCTGTGAATCAAGAGGTCCGGGTACTGGGCAAGCCTTGAGCTTTTAGTTCTCGCAGTCGAGTGGTGCAGTTGCACCTAATATAAAGGGAGGTGGCGCGCAGTTCGTCACTCCTGTGGGGGTCCAGGCGGGGACTCCAAGAGCCCGCCGATGAGCCAGCTTGGTGTCCTAGGCGAAACCCCACACAAGACACGGCACAAACCTAGAAGAATTGCTGAGTTTTAATTCATCGGTCGTGAAAGCCAATATACCATTAAAATATTACTTTGCGACTTTTCCCCCGCCTGTTGTCTTCTATTATTACACTGAAATCTAAACTAGCTAAACGGTCACGGGAGGTCATAGCTGCACTGAAATAAGGAATATGAATTATAAATTAATTTGAAAAGGATAATTAATTAATTAAATTTTAAACAAGATGTTCAGTAAAGAACATATAGCCTACTTTCTCCTAAATGCATGGGTATTGTTATATCTCTTTGTCCTTTTCAAGGAGTATAATTGAATGTTGGTTGTAGTAGCTTGTTGAAATACAACGTGCTATAGGGATATTAAACATGAATATGAGGTGCCCTTTGCTAGTGCTACCTCTGTAAAAAAATTCATTCAATTCGGTTTCACCGTGTTTGAATTGATCTGGGGAATGGATTTGCACACATACATGGCCGCTATTTGCAAACTATTGGGCTGATGACCTTGTAGTCAGTCATAAGATGCTTTCCACAAAAAGGCATGTTGTTGCAAAATCCGGTAGAGATCAAATCATTAGGATGGTCGAAATTTGATTTAAGCTTTTAACATTTGGGTGGCCGTCATTCCGTTTCCGTCAAGATGGCGGCGATATAAAACATGACACTGAGGTGCATTTTGCTAGTGCTACCTCTGTACCAAATTTCGTTCAACTCGGTTTCACCGTGTTTGAATTGATAGGGGGAATCGATTTGCACACATACTTGGTCACCATCTGCAAACTATTGGGCTGATGATCTAGCAGTTTGGTCAGAATATGCTTCCCACATAAAGATTTGTTGTTGCAAAATTTGGTAGAGACTAGATTATTAGGTTGGTCGTAATTACATTTTAGCCTTTAACATTTGGGTGGCCGCGATTACGTTTCCGTCAAGATGGCGGTGATATAAAACATGACACTGAGGTAACCTTTTCTAGTGCTACCTCTGTACCAAATTTCGTTCCATTCGGTTTCACCGTGTTCGAATTAATACGGGGAATCGATTTTCACACAAAGATGGCCGCCATCCGCAAAATATTAGGCTAATGACCTATTAGTTTGGTCAAAGGATGCTCCCTCCATAATGGTATGTTGATGCAAAATTTGGTAGAGATCGGATGATTAGGTTAATCGTAATTTGATTTAAGCTTTGAACATTTGTGTGGCCGCCATTACGTTTCCGTCAAGATGGGGGTGATATAAAACATGACACTGAGGCGCCCTTTGCTAGTGCTACCTCTGTACCAAATTTCATTCCATTCGGTTTCACCGTGTTCGAATTAATAGGGGTAATCGATTTTGACACAAAGATGGCCGCCATCCGCAAACTATTAGGCTAATGACCTATTAGATTTGTCAAAGGATGCTCCCTCCATAAAGGTATGTTGTTGAAAAATTTGGTAGAGATCGGATGATAAGGTTAGTCGTAATTTGATTTAAGCTTTGAACATTTGTGTGGCCGCCATTACGTTTCCGTCAAGATGGCGGCAATATAAAACATGACACTGGGGTGCCCTTTGCTAGTACTACCTCTGTACCAAATTTCGTTACAGCCGGTTTCACCGTGTTCGAATTAATAGGGGCAATCGGTTTTGAGACAAAGATGGCCGCCATACGCAAACTATTAGGCTGATGACCTATTAGTTTGGTCAAAAGATGCTGCCCCCATAAAGGTATAATGTTGCAAAATTTGGTAGAGATCGGATGATTAGATTAGTCGTAATTTGATTTAAGCTTTGAACATTTGTGTGGCCGCCATTACGTTTCCGTCAAGATGGCGGCGATATAAAACATGACACTGAGGTGTCCTTTGCTAGTGCTACCTTTGTACCAAATTTCGTTCAATTTGCGCTCACCGTGTTCGAATTGATAGGGGGGGACAGACATTCAGAGTACACACACTCACTCACACACACACAGAGACTCACACACACACATACAGGGGCGTGGTGGCTCAGCGGTCTAGCTGAATGCCTCTCACCAAGGCGGTCCGGGTTCGATTCCCGGTCAATGCATGTGAGATTTTCGAAGTGAAATGCCATGTCCTGTGGTTCGGATTCCACGTAAAAAGGAGGTCCCGTGGCTCATGATCTCAAGATTAACGGTCACGTTAAACTACAAGCTTCCTTCATTTTCCTTACACACATACACACACACAGACAGACACACTTTTTTTCGCCCTGTAGTGATCTCATAAGTCTACTTTCATTTTTTGCAAAAATCGAAATTAGGCTAAAAATCCAAATTGTGGGGCCCTGGGCGGTCGCCCTCCTCGCCCTCTCCTAGATCCGCCCCTGCCTGAGTGTACACCATTCCAGCCCTCAGACCAAAATTATATATCCTAGCAGAGCCTGGAATGAATCCCGAACCTTATATGTGACAGCCAAGAATACTAGCCACTGCGCTACAAGACAAGCCTTTACATTCTAGAGCCAAACCTGCGGGTACAAGTTAGATCTTTGGAAGAGGAAGTGACATGAACGAATCAATATCTCAGGGACAGAATCTTCGAAGCTAAGTGTTGAACAAAAGTATGCACCTTAGCCTTGGAAGTTTGAAGTACTGCAGTTTTTATCCGTTGAGCAGTGTGAGACGATGCAGAAATCTTGTTTACAAGGTCAATACTACCTTCATGAAGGTCGCTTCTAAATGTGTCATGTGACATCCAATGCCTGTTGGGTGTTTGATAAATATTGCATGTGTGTATGTGAGGAGTGGGCGATAGAAATAATTCCGTTTTGTTCAGAGAACAGGCAAAAAATGTCCATTTTAACTACAACTGCTTTTAGAGACACCGGTGTGCCATAATTTTGCCCCGAAGAGGATCTTTAACGTACCAGTAAGTCTATTGACACGGATCTCTCACATTTAAAAACCCATAAATGACAAGTAATTGCTCTGGAATTTGATTCCACAACATTGGGCTCAGCAGGCGAGAATGTTAACGTTGCGCCAAGCAGCCAGCGAAGGACAGACCTAATTCAACGTTTATATTCCGAGAGTATGTATCTATAGATGTATCAACTATTATGTTGTTGTTTGTTAGTATTAGGCTACCTTCTGTGGTCTATGGAGTTCAAACTAGGACTCCAGATCCAAAGGTCTTGAGATCAATCCCCAGATTTGCCAAATAATTTAATTTCGGTCTAAGTGTTGGAACGAGGTAGACTCAGCTCAGTGAGGCGAAAGACTGAGAAGAAATAGGTTCGATTCCCATCTCAACTGCCCTAGAAGTGTTTTTTCTGTGATTTTCTAATTCTACCCCAGTGAAATGCTGGGATAGTTCCTAACTAAAGGCCACGGTCGCCTCCGTCCCAATCCTCACCTGAATTACAAATACTCACACTAATACAGCCATCACAACAACAGAGGTTATCAGACAAACTCTACACACACACACAAGCACACGGGGATAGTCGTCGTTTTCCTAAAATAGAGGTGGACAACTTCTTCAGAGAGATATGTTTTCTTTCTTCTAGATCTTCTGGAGCGTCCTTCTGTCTTCTAGATAGATGTCCTCAATCTCGGTAAGGGGAGCCGATTTGGAGCCATTTCCAGCACGTGCTCGTTGCAGTTTTGTCGTTATTCTTATATCAGTTCTATTGGAAATTCTGACTGCAATATCTTACATCTCACGACTTACTGCTTCTGTGAATGGTTTAAGACCAAGGAGAAATTTAATATTGAAGTGTTGTATATCCGGAGCTCCTTCTGTATTGTGTCTGAAACGACTAGCACTTCTCTGTCTTTGCTGAAATAAAGAAGAACTCATTTCTAACACATGCTCAGAAATAAATTGTTGATAGCCACCCTCCGTGACGTATTGAGACTACTGTCTTACATACCCCTGTTAGATTCCAGACTATACTAATTCTGATTGGAACTGGGTCCATTCAGGATGAGTGAGAAGAAGTGAGTTCGAATACCTCTTCAGACATACCAATGGATTTCTTTTGGTTTTCCAATTCTACTCCTGGCAAATAGGCTACTGTTGATGTTCCAGAATAATATTGTATTCAATCTATGTCCACCCCTCATTAATCCCGTTCCCAACGGGTTCGGGGTTGAGATGTGATGAAATTCCACGTGGCTGATGGTTTCTATGGCCGGATGCCTTTCCTGACGCCAACCTCACGACAGGAGTTAATGAGAGATGAAATGAATGACGATGAATGAAAGTTCAATTTCAAGTAGTTCTAACTTTGGCTACCAGACGCCACTGTCACCCAGTGGCGAACGTTGGAACTTGATAGAGCATTTCTAAACCAAATAACCTACAAATTTAGCCACCTCTGCCATAAATCGATAACATGGGCCCGCCTGCTTCACTTCCCCTCCAACGGAACTCTTTTTAACATTCTTAAAAATCACCGGCCGTGGTGGCTGAGAGCACTAACGCGCTACCTCGTGCCTCGCTGGCATCGGAAGAGCGTGGGTTCGAATCCCACCTCGGCCGTCCTGAAAATGGTTTTCGTGGTTTCCCATTTTCAACACCAGGCAAATGCCGGGACGGTTCCTGTCAATAGGTCCACGGCTGATTTCCCTCCAATATCCCTTCTCTGACCCGTCCTGAAAAGAAAAGTACATGGCCATTGGCTGCATTAATAAAAATTATTAAAAATCCAACGACTTCAGCCGGGTTTGAACCTGCGATCTTGGGCATAGCAGTCCAGCATGCTACCGACTATTCCACCAAAGCCGCTATGTTCCATAAGTATTATATTCTCATTACATTATTGATGACAAATAGAAGATAACAGCTATTAGGACGCGCATTGTATATAAAGTACAAGATGGTCTACAATCTGGTGTAGCGGCTTGAAATTTTATTTTTGTCTGAGGGCTCGTGGGCTAAAAGTGAGAAGATGTGGGCTCGACTCCCACCTCAGCCATCCTGGAAGTGGTTTTCCGTGGTATCCCACTTCTACTTCAGGCAAATAACGGGATGGTTCCTATCATATGGCCATGGCCACCTCATGTCTGAGATCTGTATGTGTGAATAGAAGGTGAAAACTGTCGATTTTTGAATAGCCGTAGACAATTCTTTTTCTCAATATGAGAGACTCGTGTAACTGAAAATAAATCTATCTAAACATTGAAGTAAGTTACTAACATGGTTTTCAGAAATTTTCCGTTTTACTTATTGTTGTGCTTGTTATATTGTTAATGTAGGCCTATGTGCTTTTGAACCTAAATTAATGTGACTAGTAAAAATCTTTCCTAGCTATATTGTTAATTTATGAGCTCAATTTAGTACTCGGCTTTTACGACGCAAACAATGTGTGTGAAGAAAACATGGCGAGTGAACAAGCTTTATTTTATTGGAGGTTAAACTTTCACGGAGTCAAATCAGCTGTTCATCACGAAAGCCATTCGGATCACCCCGCTGAGTTAAGCCCGTGATGTTCTCTGTCAGCAAGCCTGGGGATTGCAACGTTTAAGATCCGAGGTAATTCTCAATTTCCTTTGGTCAAATTATGCGGCCAGGCTATGCCTGACCAAGTACAAAAATTCGATCAGGGCGATCAGGAAACCAATCACTAAGATCAAGAATCCGATCAAACCCCGACAACAGGCTAGTTAGGCGGAGTGGTCATTAATAAGATCAACCATATTAGATCGATAAGGTTAGGTTATATGCTACTTGTGGTAGAACTAGCCGATATGCCTAGACGAGTACCGCAGTAAGCAGAATAAAAACCTCCAATGGCATCCAACAGCATACGAGTGTAAAGAGAAACTACGTCCAGAACTGCTACATATAAACGAATTGTTCAATATTGACAGCAGGAAGCTATTGATCATATTTACATTCGCCAAATAAAGACCGTACGTTAGCTCTATCACTGAGAGAGAGGCTATTTTTTTTTATAGAAGAAGGTGTTGAGAAGTTATCCTCCAGCGCAGCGAGGAGAAATGGCGCACAGTGTCACGTGACCACCACACAGTGCCTAGGTGATCTCTCGTGTGCTGCTATGAGCAGGACCGTGGGTGAAGAACTCTCCCCACCCCTTTCCTCTAGTCCTGCTTCTCTCGGTGTGAAAATGAAAATCCACAGCCTGCTTCCAGTCTCCGACCGGGTCAGGAATGGAATGAATGGAGCCCCTATCTAGCGGCGAGGATATGAACTGTGCCGGCTGCCGAGGCCAGACGCACTCCTCTGGGGCAATGATTAAATGAATGACAGATGAAATGAAATGATAGTGGAGAGTGTTGCTGGAATTAAATTTTGACAGGGAAAACCGGAGTACCCGGAGATAAACCTGTCTGCCTCCGTTTTGTCCAGCACAGATCTCACATGGAGTGACCGGGATTTGAACCACGTACCCATAAGTCCAACCCCTCGTCCACGTCGTGGGAGACGGGCAACGGCACAAAGTAGGGGATTGCCTGTAGGGGCGAAGTACAGTGGGGACTTCGTGTGCCCCGGGACCGTTACGGTAGCTGTGAAGGTCCTACAGGAACCCTGAAAAGTGACGGCTAACGGGGCTCTGGTGAAGCTACGATAGGCCCAGCAAGCCAGTAGTGGATTAAACCAAATGCTTTCAAAAATGGAACGAGCCTCGGACAGGATGGATTTAATAGACGACGACACGGCTGTACACACGGACTAAGATTTGGAACTTTAAACCTAAGAACGCTGACGGGGAAGGTGGAGGAGATAGTGGATATGATGGAAAGAAGGAAGTTGGATTTATTGGGATTGGCAGAAACAAAGTGGAAAGGGGAAGGAAGGAGAGTACTAAGAAAAGGCTATAGACTGTACTGGAGTGGGAACGAAGAGGGAAAGAGGAATGGAGTGGGAGTAGTAGTACGAGATGGTTTGAAAGAAGAAGTGAGGAGAATAAGTGATAGGATGATGAAAGTGAAAGTAGCACTGAGGGGAGAGACCGTAGAAATAGTGCAAGTATATGCTCCACAAGTAGGCTGCGCTTCTGAAGAGAAGGAGGAGTTTGAAGAGGAATTGCAGAAGCAGCTGGTAGGAAGAAATATGATTGTTATGGGGGACCTCAATGCCCATGTAGGAAGAGAAAGACAAGGTTATGAGAGTGTTCTAGGACCAGAGGGTTGGGGTGGAAGAAATGAGGAAGGAAAGAGACTGTTGGACTTCTGCCAGAGGAACAGCCTGCTAGTTGGGAACTCCTGGTTTAAGAAAAGAGAGAGCCACACAATCACATGGTACAGTGATGACTTGACCAGGAAGTCGGTGGTCGACTATATACTGTATGAGAAAGAACTAAATAAGAACATCACGGACATCAAGGTTATACCATCGGAGAACATGGATAGCGACCATCGATTACTGGTAATGAACCTGAGAGGGAGTAAGGAGAAGAAAGGGACTGAGAACCAGGAAAGACGTATAAGGATATGGAAACTGAAAGAAGGGGATAGAAGGGTCGAGTACCTCAAAATGGTAAAGGAAGGAATTCCAACAGATGAAGAAAGAGGGGTGGAAGAGGAATGGGCTAGATTTAAGAAGACACTAGTGGGTGCAGCAGAAGCAGTATGTGGGAGGACAAGTAGTAAGAAGAGGTGGAAGGAAACACCATGGTGGAATGAGAAGACAAAAGATATAGTAAGGGAAAAGAATAGAGCCTTTAGGAGGTGGTATCAAAATAGGACGGTAGAGACAAGGGAAGAGTACCAGGAAAGAAAGAAGGAGGCGAAGAGAGTGGTGGCTGAGGAGAGAAGGAAGTGGATGGAAGAGTGGACAAAGATGATGGAGGAGGATAGTGAAGGTACAAAAAAGGTCCTGTATGGGATGGTGAAAGATAAGAGGCGGAAGGATCCTACGGATTATGTTAGAATGGTGAACAAAAGGGGACAAGAGATAGAAAATAGGGAAGAACTGAAGAAAATGTGGAAAGAATATTTTGAAGAACTTCTGAACCCAAATGGAAAAGATGGTGAGGAGGAAGAAATCGGGGAAGAGGAAGATGAACTGCAAACAGAAAAGGACTTAACATGGAAAGAAGTGGAAGATGCAGTGAACAAGATGAAAGGAGGGAAGGCACCGGGTGTGGATGAGTTGAGTGTGGAGATGGTGAGAGCAGCAGGAGAGGTGGGGATACAGTGGCTGTACCGAGTGATGAGGACAGCATGGAAGGAAAGGAAGACCCCAGAGGACTGGAAAAAAGGAATCATTGTCCCGATCTTCAAGAAAGGTAGTAGAACAGATTGCAGAAACTATCGGGGAATAACACTGATGAGTCATTGTGCAAAGATCTTCGAGAAAGTTTTGGAAAAGAGAATTAGGACAAGGATAGAAGGAGGGATGAGGGAAGAACAACATGGCTTCAGAGCAGGAAGGTCCACAGTGGATTTGATTTTTGCTGTAAGGCAGTTACAAGAACAGCACTATGAATATGGAACAGATCTACTGATGGCCTTCCTGGACATTGAGAAAGCATATGACAGTGTATGCAGAAACAAAGTATGGAAGTCCCTGGAGGATAGAGGAGTAGAGAAATGGACTATAAAGAGGATAAAGGAGATGTACAAGGGAAGCGTGAGCTGTGTGAAAGTGGGAGGAGAGAGATCTGACTGGTTGGAACAAAGAAACGGCCTGAAACAAGGAAGTGCACTGTCACCGTTACTTTTCATTGTGGTGATGGATGACATAATGACCCGTGTGGCACAAGTAATTGGGGACGGAAAGATGAAAGCAATGGTGTTTGCAGATGATTTGATGATTTGGGGAAACAAGGAGGAGGAGGTACAGGAACAGTTGGACGTGTGGGAAGGAGTAATACAAGGATATGGGATGAAATTTAGCATAAATAAGAGTGAGATGGTGATCACAACAAGGAAGAAGGAAAGAACCACAACGGGAATAACAATTGGTGGGGAACAGCTGAAGAAAGTGGAGAGTTTTAAGTATCTGGGAAGCCTGATACAAGATAATGGAAGAAACGATAGAGAAATAAATGAGCGGGGGAGGCAGGCAGAAGCATTTCGGAGGAGTGTGAGAAGCATGTTATGGAGCAAGGATGTCCCTCAGAACAGCAAAAAGATCATATATCGGACGTACTATGTCCCTATCCTGACGTATGCCTCGGAGACCTGGGTTATGAAAGGAAGGGAGAGGAGCAAAATACAGGCCAGTGAGATGAGGTTCTTGAGAAGCAGTATTGGAGCTACAAAGATGGACAGAATAAGAAATGAGAGGACCAGAGAATTAATGAAGGAGGAACCATTACAGGATGGTATAGAGAAATCTAGACTTAGATGGTATGGACATGTAAAACGAATGGAGGAGAAGAGGATACCCAGGAGAGTACATGAGACGAAGTGGGAAGGAAAGAGACCGAGGGGAAGACCGAGAGACAGGTGGCTGAAGGGGGTGGAAGAAAACGTGAAGAAGAGAGGAGAAGACTGGACAAGGGTGGAGGCTGAGAGATGGTGGGAAGACAGAAGACGTTGGAGAGGCTTGTGTTCCAAACAGACCCGGCCAGTGGCTGGAAACTGTGCAAGATGATGATGATGACCCAGCGGTGAGAGGCCGGCGTGCTGCTGCCTAAGCCACGGAGGCTTCCCTCGGTGTATTCCTTTAAATTCAAGGTACATTGCATTTAATACCCTAAATATATGTGGAATTTTCTGCATTAAAAACTAGTCGATCATTTGTTTGTTAACGGTGCTGTGTTGAGTTAATTCCCAAATAATTTAATAATGCAGCAAAATGGCCAGTTATATACAGTACATAGATAACCAATCAAGTTGATTCACAACAGAATTGAGACAATGATAAAATTCTATCTGTCTGACTGCGTGGCTCAGGGGTAACGTTCTCGCTTGCTGAGCCCAAGGTTGCAGGTTCAAAACCTGGCGCAGTCAGCTGGCATTTGAGGGTGCGCAAATGCGAGGAGCCGTGTCAGTACATTTACTGGCACGTTAAAGATCCCCTTCGGGGCAAAATTCCGGCACCCCGGCGTCTCTAAAAGCCAGGGTAGTTAAAAGGGACGTAAAACCAATAACATTATTAAAATTCTATCTGTACAACCCATGATGTGGTATCTCTCACAGTGTTTCCCACACATACGACAAACACAGTTTGCGCAGGCTCATGAAAACTTATGGTCCTACAACACTTGTGATGAAAACCATGCACTGCAAATCTGGTAACAAGGTGTCTGAGCTGATAATTTGACTTGATTCCCCACTTCGAATATTTTGAATTCTTGCTCTATATTTTCTACAATATTTCAAATTGTTTTGACTATTACTTCAATTACAATTTTGGAGAGTTATCCCTCTGAACGGAGCCTCCGTGGCTTAGGCGGCAGCACGCCGGCCTCTCACCGCTGGGTCCGTGGTTCAAATACCGGTCACTCCATGTGAGATCTGTGCTGGACAAAACGGAGGCAGACAGGTTTTTCTCCGGGTACTCCGGTTTTCCCTGTCACAATTTCATTCCAGCAACACTCTCCACTATCATTTCATTTCATCTGTCATTCATTTAATCACTGCCCCAGAGGAGTGCGACAGGCTTCGGCAGCCGGCACACTACTTATCCTCGCCGCTAGATGGGGGCCTCATTCATTCCATTCCTGACCCGGTCGGAGACTGGAAGCAGGCTGTGGATTTTCATTTTCATCCCTCTGAACATACCACTGATCTCACAGACACAACAGCGGTAACGTTCTCGCTTGCTATGCCCTAGTTTGCAGGGATCATAATACGTCCCTTTTAACAAGTGTGGCATTTAGAGACGCCGGGGTGTCGAAATTTTGCCCCGAAAGGGATCTTCAACATGCCAGTAAATCTACTGACACAGCTGCCTCGCATTTGCCCAAACTCAAATGCCAACTGGCTGCACCAGGATTCGATCCTTCAGCCTTGGGAACAGCAAGCGAGTACGATACTGCTGAGCCAAATAGCCAAACTAGGTTGCAGGAACAAATCCTGGTGCAGTCAGTTGGCATTTGAAAGTGCGTAAATAAGTGGGAGGCGTGTCAGTAGATTTACTGGCACGTTAAAGATTCCCTTGAGGACATCCCCGGCTCCCCAGTGTCTCTAAAAGCCGCAGTAGTTAAAAGCGACGTAAAACCAATAACAATAACATCAAAGACACGAGATGAAAAACATTGTGAAATAGGTCATTGTTGATGGATGTTTAGAAGTTTCAGAAATCTAAACAAAAGAAAGAAAGGTCAAAATCCTTATAAAGATAACTTTAGCTTATCAATAAATTTAATATTTTCCAGGGACTTGTATTTTACATTTATATTTCGTCTCACAACACTTACTGTAAGTAAACGACTTAAAGTTCTCAGTGGACCCGGGCACTTTAGGAAATCCGGGCCCCAGGGCTACAGTCCCAGGCCCAGAGATTACTCTACTAGTCCGGGACGGGCAGTGAGACTGTCCCTGTAACAGAAATTACAGGGTGGCACAAGAAATGATCCACCATTTGTTTCTTAATGGATAATTTATCATCAGCTGCATAAGACATCCCGTCCACCTCGTTGCGTAGTGGCTAGCACTCTTGGCGTCACCTCGGAGGCTCGGGTTCAATTCCCGTCTCTGCCAAGAAATGCAATTCTGGTCTGAGGGCAAGAACGGGGTACGCTCAGTCTCGTGAGGCAAAATTGGGAATAAATTATTTTAATTCCCAACTCAGCCTCTTGAGGAAAAACTGAGAAGATGCAGGTTCGATTCCTACCTCAGCCATCTTGGACGTGACTTTCTGTGGTTTTTCACCTCTACTCCAAGCAAATGCCATTAACCTAAGTTAGGGCAACAGCTGTTTCCTTCCCAAATCCTACCTCGATTACAAATTCACACACGAGTACAGACATAACAGTGACACAGATTATCAGCCAGCTTCTGCACACACACCCAAGTACACGAGGCTACATGTCCACGGTGTCGCAAAGCCCCTATAGAATCAACAACAATATATTATGTCAATGTACTATTTTGGGAAGGAAATTCACATTTTTTTCTTTTCTTTCCAGGATGGGTTAGGGAAGGGATTTTGGAAAGAATTTGGCCGTGGACCTATTGAAAGGAACCGTCCCGTCATTTGCCTGGTGATGAAATTAGGAAACCATGAAAACCATTTTCAGGACGGCCGAGATGGGAGGGATTCGAACCTACTCTCTCCCGATGCCAGCGTGTAAGCGCTCTCGGGCACTGTGGTCGGTCTACGTCTTCAATTATAGAGGATTATTCTTTGTTCGTGGTTTTGACAGGTCTAACAGTACCTCCCTTTTGTAAACAGTGCCTGTCAGATTGCGGCAGCGAATAACAATGTATGAGAGACAGTTCACATTGTGTCATCATGTTACTGGTATAATGTTCCGGTACAGAGACCAGCCACGGTTAAAATAACTGTCCGACTGTCTAACACAGACACACTTCTCATGCAACAAGCTTCATTTTACTAGATAAACATCACAGGTTGGCGCATCCGCACTACTAAGGTCAAACAACTGGCTCTACACCTATCTTAATACGTGCGGTATCAGGGACCTTTCAAGAAAGAATTCTACTGAATATATAAGTTGGTTGGTTCCTCAGTTACGGGGCTGCGACAACGCTGTCATGTAGCCCCCTGTACTTTGGGTGTGTGTAGACTCTGTCTGATAACCAGTGTTATGGCTGTATTAGTGTGTGTGTTATCTGTATTTCAGGTAAGGACTGCAGACGATCAATTTCAAGTAGTTACTACTTTTGCTACCATCAATGACACCTACTAGTAGTTGTGAACTTAGTTATAGATGCCACCGCAACTGGCACCTGGCGGTGAACGTTGGAACTTAATAGAGCGTTAATCCAATCTAACATACAAATTTAGCTTCACACAATTGTAGTTAGTGGAATGTTTTTACATGCCATAAATCTATGGCATGGGCCCGCCGGCTTTACATCCCCTCCTAAGGAAGGCATAGAGGGATTTTTAACGCTCTTAAAACCTCAGACGACTTCGGCCGGGCTTGAACCCGCGATCTTGGGCATAGAAGCTCAGCATGCTACCAACTACCAACTGTCTCGTTTGAGAAGCCTATTATTAGAAACTTTTCAGTCAGATAACACGAGTATGTCCAATTAGATTGGGGTGTGCAAGTATGAGGACACCGGTACAAAAACGGCCACAAATCAGCTGAGTCTACAAAACCACAGTGTCAACTTGGTTACATTTTAGGGTCCGTTTAAGTAAAAGGCAATAACATTTACTATGCCAGGAAATTTTAAAATATTTATCGCATTGATTTGTAGATAACTACTTAAAAATATTACGCCAACCAATAGCCTACAAATTATGAAGCATCTACTCGATTGTTGTGCATGTCTCGATATTCATTGATAACTTCTTCAGCGTTTAACATTACCAAATTAAAATAAAATCGATACCCTTACAATAATTTGATTAAATGAAAGTTCTAAATACTTGAATACCTATTCAGTATATGTTTTTCAAAAAACTTAGAAGATGTGTTTCTAAACTGTGTCATTGGAGTTTGGATGGATTGTGGTGAAATTGTAAATATGTAATTAGATGTCGAAGGTATAAATCTCAACTCCCTCTATCAATATTTTTGAAGAAAAAAAAACGTATTTGGAACTTTTATTTAATTAATCAAATTATTGTAAGGATATCCATTTTATTGTATTTTAATAATGCTAAACGCTGAAGAAGATATCAATGAATATCGAAAAATGTACAAAAACTGAATAAATGTTTCATAATTTGTATTTATTGGCGTAGTATTTTGAATTCTTGTTTAATGTTCACAATTTATGAGAGGAAAATTTTCGTTTTACTTTGTTTTAGTTTTTTTTTTATTGCAAACAAGTTACAGTACATTATTTGAAAATATATGATACAATATATTTTAATTAATTAAATATTTGTTTTGCTTCTGTGAGAGCGTAGTGAAAAGAGCGAGGTACATCGGTTAATCGACAAAACATTTAATCGTTTATTCAATCAACCGATTAAACGACCAATCAATTAAACCAGTGGTTCCCAACCTTTGTCAGCTGACGCCCCCCTTTTCAGATACGGGAATTCATCGCCCCCCCCCCCCTCCCCCACATCACCCCCCTTCCCCCCCACTCATCGCTTCTATAACCTCTTCGATTGACGAGGAGCATATAGACCTAACCTAATAACACACCATAATGGAATAGGCCTATCTATTACATACTAACTTCATTTTAGCACAATACAAAGAACACACTTTTATAACAAATCCTTAAATTAGCCAACAAATGTCAGTGACAGGGTTGACAGTGTTTTCTTTTGGTAAGACCACCGCGAAGATCACTTGCAACATCAAGCCGACAGCGCTGCTTTGTTTCTATGACATTCAGCGTTGAGAATCCTGACTCGCATAAATATGTCTTTAAAAATGGGACAATGACACGCAATGCAAATTTGGCTATTACAGGATACACTGCTAGACAGTTTACCCAAACGTCACCCAGTCCTAATATTTTAGAATCATCTTTTAGCTTTGATTCGCACTTCAAATCTATGGCTTCTTCTTGAAGCTATGCTGGCAGTGCTTCAATGTCAATGGCAAACGAATTTCTTGTTAACATCCAGGACCATTCTTCCGACAAGATATCAGGAAAGTAGAAGTGGAATTATTGCACCCAAGTTTATTACGATCACGTTCATTTTCCGGCAAAATTTCATTAAGGCGGTGAAAGGATGAGAAGTTGTTCAACTGAAGCCGGAGTTTCCATAACTGTATTTTTCCAGGAATGCATAATATTGGAGTTTTTGCCTCGGAGCTATAAGTTCAAACGGTTCAAAGCTTCAAAGGAATCACAAAGATATGCCAACGAGACAATAAAATTGGCATGATTTTGCTCCTTACGACACAGCAAATTCCTTATTTCACCTCCAACCTCACGGCTCCGCAGAGGTTTGTGTCGACAGTAGGCAATTACCAGTGCTTGAACGATTGACTTGGTGCGACAATCACTTGGAGAGATTCGAAAAATGTTAATTTTACAAAATTGTAATATTAGAGTTAAAAGAACTTAATTCGGAAATCACTTCACGCCCCCATTGATAAAGCCCCACGCCCCCCTATGGGGGCGCGCCCCCCAGGGTGGGAACCCCTGAATTAAACGCACAATCGATTCATCGTTATTTGTAGTAATTAATCGATTTGTCTGTTTCTATAAATCGATTATGTGATAACTAAAATTACTCGTTTGACAAGAAGTTCCGTGACAAGCTAAAGAGCCTACTTTTCTTATAATTTAAGAATTAATCTAAAATATTATGATCTATTATTGTGCCAATTTTGGATGAAATCCATTTGTTAGTATATAAGTTACATGCATTTAAAATTTGGACCGGCCACGGTGGCCGAGAGCGCTAACACGCTGCCTCATCCCTCGCTGGCATCGGGAGAGCGTAGGTTCGAATCCGTCCTGAAAATGGTTTTCGTGGTTTCCCATTTTCACCCCACTTACTTGTGCCGGGCTCCTCTCCGTCTTCTTTCCTGTCGACCTCCCTTGGTCAACTCTTGTTCTCTTCCTACCCCGACGGTATTCGGTTATCCGAGGCCTAGGGAGACTTTCACTTTCCCGCCTTAACTGGCCCTTGTCTCATCTTTCCTGATTCCCTCCTTCTGTGAGGGGTCAGCGTTCTTTTTCTTTTCCTTTTACCTTCTGCCTTGTGCTCAAGGCCCTTAAGGAGGCAGGGTGTCTGTAGCCCCACCACTTCTGGTGCACCCTAGATAATGCTACACCCTCAGGGGCTCACGGCTGGTGAGTTCGGGAGCTGGCGACCCGGAGGGATTCCTGAACTGGGTCCGTTTTCCACTTTTGTCCCTTACCTTTGGGGCGGACCCTCTCCTCTCTCCCCTCTCCCCTCTCCTCTCCTCTTTTCCTTATATTTCCTTTTCTCTTTAAGATTCCCGCACTGTTTTTGTTACTTGGTTCACCGTGTATCTAAATTCCTTTTTAGCGATTTTTTACGGCATTTTTGATCTACGTTGCATTTTGTATGTTTTTTTCGATCTAAATTACATCTCGCGATTGTTTTCAACCTCAATTGCATTTTGTAAAGATTGACAATCTAAATTGCTTTTTAGTAAGTCTTTCCATGCAGGTAGACGGACCTTTTAGTGAGTATTTTGAATTTCAATTGCATTTTGTAAGTATTTTCAACCAAAACCGCATTTCGCACGAAATTGAATCTCAATTGCATTTTGTTTGGTGGGCATTTTGCACATATTTTGATTCTCAATTGCATTTTGTTGGTATTTTGAATCTAAATTACATTTTGTCAAGTATTTTCAATCTAAATTGCATTTTGTAAGTATTGTCAATCCACATGAGTCGTTTGAATCTACCGTACATTTTGTTAGCATTTTCAATTTCAATTGCATTTTGTAAGTATTTTGAATTTCAATTGCACTTTGTGAGTATTTTGAATCTGAACCGGCCTTTTTCAATCTAAATTGCATTGTGTATTTTCAATTTCAATTGCATTTTGTAAGTATTTTGAACCTCAATTGCATTTTGTACGTATTTTCGATCTCTTTTGCATTTTGTAAGTATTTTGAATTTCAGTTGCATTTTGTAAGTAAATCGACGCTACATTGCATTTTGTACGTATTTTGAATCTAGCCTACGTCTTGTGGGTCTTTTTCAATCTATTCTTTTTGTGTATCTTTTCGTTCTAAATTCCCTTTTGTAAGACCATATTGTGAGTTGTTTCCATCTGAGTTTCTCTTTGTACGTATTTTCCGTCTCACATAATTTTCGTTCTGGTTTCCATTTCATTCTCATTTTCGCTATCACCCAGATCATTAGGGGCCGATAACCTAGATGTTAGGCCCCTTCAAACAACAATTATCATCATCATCATCATAAATTCCACTTTGTCAGTCTTTTCCCTTTAACTTGCCTTTAGTGAGTGCTTTCAATCTAAGTTACATTTAGTAACGTGTTTTCAGTCTACCTTGGTTTTCGTTATGGTTTCCATTTCGTTGTCATTTTCGCTATCAGCCAGACCATTAGGGGCCGATAACCTCGATGTTAGGCCCCTTAAAACAACAATCATCATCATCATCATTTTCACCACCAGGCAAATGCCGGGACGGTTCCTCTCAATAGGTCCACGGCCGATTTCCTCCCAATATCCCTTCCCTGACTCGTCCTGAAAAGAAAAAGTACATGGCCATTGGCTGCATTTTTTTATTGGACCTATCAACACGCTTAGAATCGTGTTGGCAGCACTGACATATACTAAGTACTCCAAATTAATGTGTGCTAAGATACGTGTGCTAAGATTCGAACTCTTGGTTTGCATACTTTCTGATATATTGGTAGGATAAAAGAATAGAGATAGCATTTATTAACAGTTGGCAGCTCTGGCGGCTCTTAAGAATATGCAAAGCCATATCTGTTATTGTACACATAGTACATACGAAATTTGGTTGAAATCCAATTGATAGTGTAGAAGTTACATGCATTTAAAAACTGGACCTATCAGCAGGCTTAGAATCATGTTGGTAACACTGCCATGTATGGCCCCCTAAATATTAAACTGAAATATTATTATCTATATGTGTGCCAATTTTGGAATAGCTCCCATGCATACCTTCCAAGATATCTAGCATGGAGCTGAAATTTCAATTGCGATATTTCAGCAGTTGATAGCACTGACGTCATTTTCAAATATGGCCTAGAGATATTCAGATATAGTTATTTACTCATACTAAATTTGTTTTCGATAGCTGCAGCCGTTTAGGAGTTGATAGAGGGACACACACACACACACACACACACACACACACACACAGACAGACAGACAGACATTTTTCCGGAACGATCTCATATGGCTACTTTTTCCTCATTTTTACAAAATGTGAAAAATAGGCTACAAATCTAATCTTTACTATGGCTCACATTTCCCTTCTCTCCAGACTTGGACATAGGTTCGACTAGTTATTGGATGACTTCCTGGACATCTCCAATGCATGAAGATATGAATGTCTATGTCAAGGTAAGGCAAGGTACTATGTCCTTAACCTACGTTCAATAGCGTACGTTAGCATCCTTACGTGACCAGGAAGTGGTAGAGGAACAATGAGATCCCCACATGGCGCCCCTCCTACCCACCCACGATGTGCCTGCGTGTCATGAACTCTCATAGAGAATAAACAATACAGCCCGGTCTTCACTCATATGAGTTAATTTTCTTTGTCTCGTTCTTAGGCTATCTTGAGTTAACCGCTGGCTTACGGTACTTCCTGATACGTGTTATCACCTGCCTCATAGACCTACTTCCATCGCCGTATGAAGACAATAACATCGTCCGACTACAGAAATACATCAAGATTATTATTAACTATGATGTAAATACAGTGGAACTTGGATAATTCGAACCTCAAGGGACCAGTGAAAAATTCGAATTATCCAAAAATTCAAATTAAGAAAGTTCTTTGAAAAGGGTAGAGAAAATATTCAAATTTTAGGTTTTTATCCAAGAATCTTAATTAAACATAATATTACATAGTTTTTTAACAAGTAAAGTGCTTATATGCTATGTACAGTATTACGTTTACATATTGATTGACGTTAACAAAGCAGATTAACAGACAACGGTGCTGTATAGGCCTAATGACTGTATCGTGAATAACCCCAAAAGTTTCAACTGATAAAATAAAACCAAAATGTACTATTCACCTATTTAACGACACTAGTAATCCAGCATTCTAGTTAAGTCTTAAAGAAATCTACTGTTTTTCAAAAAAGGTTTGAGTTTTTTAGCTGTATCTTGCAATTAAGTCCCTCGGCCATCACAAAGGAATCTAACAAATTTAAGGAACGGGAAACAGAATTAATTACGCCTTTTCTACATTTAAAAAAAACCTTACCTCTGTGATATGGCTTGTTGCTTGGGCTGCACTCGGAACAGTTTTTCCGGGAACTCCCTCCACGAGTTCATCGCCAGATGCGTCGTCACCATCTAGTTTTTCAAAGTCACGTTGGCAAAACAATCGAGTAGGGGCAGCATGCCAATGATACAACGTCGTTTTACGGGAATTCCTGACGCAACTGTTTGGCTTCCGATCGCCTTTTTACACGTAAAAACTTCGAATTATCCAAAATGTAATTCGAATTAACCACGATTTTTTAGCATTGATTGTATATAAAATGCTAGGGACCAAGAGAAAAATTCGAATTAAAGAAGATTTCGAATTATAGAAGTTCGAATTAGCCACGTTCCACTGTACAATGTTCTCTTGTTGCAAGTAATTGTGATTTGTTGCTTTTCAGTCGGTCAATACGTTTATGCCCAATGAATGGGCGGGGTACAAGATATAAATATGTAAATACACTCCTGGAAATAATTAAATCATATTCATTTCCCCTTTTCCAGCTGACACTGGGTGGGGGCAAATATGGTTCCTCTCCACTTTGTTTTGTCGTTCCATCATTCCTCTTCCGACTCGGATTCCAATCCAGATTCCGTTTTCTAATGCTATTCTTCACATAGTATGGAACAAGGATATACCAATTAAGGCTAAAGAAGTTATGTACAAAGCATATTATGTTCCTAATTGACATATGCAGCAGAAACTTGGACAATGACTAAGAGGGATGAGAGCAGAGTACAGGCAGTTGAGATGAGATTCCTGAGAAGTATGGTCCACAAAACGAGTAGAGACAGAGTAAGAAATGAAGATAGCCTATACGGAAAGAACTGGGAGTACAGAAACTAAATGACAAACTGGAGCAAATCAGAGTGAGATGGTTTGGACATGTCAAACGGACGAATGAAGTAACGCTACCAAGACGAGCACTGGAACGACGGATGACAGGGAATAGAGGACGAGGAAGACCAAGAATGCGTTGGAAAAAAATACATTTATTAGTTAATTATCACAATTAAATGGGGCAGTTTAGGATTACGAGTTTTGACCCTCAAGTGGCCATCGTCAGATCCTGATCACTGTGTTTAAGTATACATTTTCACTAATTTAAATTCACTATTGTAATACAATAGTTAGTCGTTAGGTGATTTTAATACGATTCGCAATTTGAATCTCGTTATATGTTAGGTTTGTTTTGTGTTCAAGGTTTTGTGAACTACGTGAGTAAAGGTGTATATGCGCGTGTATACAATCTAGAATAATACACTGTAATAATAATAAATCAATTAACAAATTTTAGCATACACTAGGAAAAACTCATTATAATGTTTACTTAACTTGGTGAAGTACTCCTCACAGCGATGTTGACTTATCGTCCAGCACACCGTTATTTATATCTTGTACCCTGCCCATTCATTGGGCACAATCGTGTTGACCGACTGAAAAGCTACAAATGACAATTTGTATGGGCAACACTGAAAAAGAATGGCTTCAAATCTCTACATATTTGCAAGTAATGAGAAAACTACTACCTGTACATAAAATGAAATCGTGGTAGATCACAACATTGTAAGTAAATTACAATCGATTGCTGCAGTAACAAATATGAAATGAGAATCCACAGCCTGCTTCCAGTCGATCGACCGGGTCAGGGAATGGAATGAATGAAGCCCCCATCTAGCGGCGAGGATATGAATTGTGCCGGCTGCCGAAGCCTGTCGCACTCCCCTGGGGCAATGATTAAATGAATGACAGATGAAATGACATGATAGTGGAGAGTGTTGCTGGAATTAAATTGTGAGAGGGAAAACCGGAGTACTCGGAGAAAAACCTGTCTGCCTCCGTTTTGTCTAGCACAAATCCCACATGGAGTGACCGGGATTTGAACCACGACCCAGCGGGGAGAGGCCGGCGTGCTGCCGCCTATGCCATGGAGGCTTAGTGAAAAATGAAAATCCACAGCCTGCTTCCAGTCTCCGACCGGGTCAGGAATGGAATGAATGAAGCCCCAATCTAGCGGCGAGGATATGAACTGTGCCGGCTGCCGAGGCCTGACGCACTCCTCTGGGGCAATGATTAATGAATGACAGGTGAAATGAAATGATAGTGCAGAGTGTTGCTGGAATGAAATTTTGACAGGGAAAACCGGAGTACCCGGAGAAAAACCTGTCTGCCTCCGTTTTGTCCAGCACAGATCTCACATGGAGTGACCGGGATTTGAACCTCGGACCCAGCGGTGAGAGGCCGGCGTGCTGCCGCCTAAGCCACGGAGGCTTCGCCATGGAGGCTTAGTAACAAATATAATTAAGTTAATTAGTTGTTGATTTATGTAGGGTCTTTGCGACATCGTGGCCATTTATCCCCGAGTACTTGGGTGTGTAATGAGATTTGAAGTAGAAAGAAAGTTTATAGTTTTATGTGACCGTTAATCTCGCGATCATAAGCCACGGGACCTCCTTTTTACGGGTAATCCGCACCACAGGACATGGAATTTCACTTTAAAAACCTCACCGGGAATCGAACCCGTGGTGAGAGGATAACGGCTTGACCGCTGCGCCATCACGCCCCCTCTATGAGATTAGTCTGATAGCCTGTCTTACAGTATTGTTATGGCTGTATTTGTGCCAGCCTTTGTAATTCAGATGAGGATTGGGAAGGAGTCAGCCGTGGCCTTGAAGTTAGGAACCATCCCGGCATTTACCTGGAGTAGAAGTGGGAAACACGAAAAATCAAGATGGCTGTGGTGGGAATCGAACCCACCACTTCTCAATTTTGCCTCACGAGGCTGAGTGTACCCTGTTCCAGCCCTCAGGCGAGAATTAAGTTTCTTGGCAGAGCCAGCAAACGAATTTGAATCGAACGCAAATAATTATTGAACTTGAGAATAATTGGCTTATACAGCCTAACGCAGCATTAAACAAGGAAACTGTTGGTATGACTCAATTTTCGAAAGGTATATTGGTTTGTATGTAATAAAGGCCTAAACTCGGGCATCCATAATAACAAAATCCAACATTAGAATGTTATGACGCATACTGTAATCGAACCTATAATCTTTGTTCGCCAATTTTCTACCAGTTGAGCTATCGTGGCACGACAACCAACTGTATCAAACCCGGCCGTAATCATCGGATTTTTAAGAGCGTTAAAAATCAATCAGTATGCCTTCCTTGCAGGGGTAGTAAAGCCGGCGGACCCATGTCATAGATTTATGGCATATAAAGGAACCTTCCACTAACTAATTGTTTGAAGCTAAATTTCTAGAGCTCAGCAACTCCAACTGAAACACCGGAAGAAATGTGAACTACAAGCTCACTGTCCCCTCTGTCACACTGGCTGACGGAGCTAGCGCTCACACAGGGTTGCACTTCAAGTTACTCTAGGTTAGATTTGATTATCGCTCTATTAAGTTCCAACGTTCACCGCCAGGTGCTGGCTACGGTGGCATCTAGTAGCCAATTTCACAACTAGGTGTCGTTGACGGTAGCATTTGGTAGCAAAAGTAGGAACTACATGAAATTGATCGTCTGCAGTCCTTATGTGAATTACAGATAACACACACTCATACAGCCATCACAATTAACACCGGTTATCAGACAGATTCTACACACACCCAAAATACATGGAGCTACATGACCACGTTGTCGCAGTCCCTAAACTGAGGAACCAACCAACCAACTGCATATAAGATACAAGAAGACATAAGTGGAGCTAGCAAAGAACCACTCCGTTTGTGGTCCAAATGCTGGAATGGTGGTGCACTGAGAAATATTATGTCAAAATAAATGAATCTGCGAGACCGATGACTTCACTTAGAGGCAGTTAACACGGAAAGGATGACCGGTATCGCAAAGGTCATCCAGTAGTGAGTGCTACTGGTGTGAGGATGCGTCACCAGTTGAACCTGTCCTGGGGAAAACAAGAGTGGGTTAGCTCTCCTCCACATGATCAGTATTGCGTTGCGAATTACAGACCAGACCACCATCTCTTCCTGAACCGTTATTATATACATGGCCAATATGGTGCGTCCACCAACAATGGGCGTGGGGCCATTGTCGGGTGAGAACGTTTCTTTTAGTGGTAAGTGGTCACTAGTTTGTTTTAATATTGTAGTTTTCACTTAATAAAATTTGCACTATCATTAGGGGCAGATGACCTTGATGTTTCTCCCCTTAAAACGCAACGAGGTGGGCACTAATATTAGTGGCAGCGCTGTTGTTCGTGGCATCTGCTATGCTAACTCATTGTGCCTCTACCTCATCATTAAAACAAAATGTCTCAAAAAGCTCAGCAAGTTTCCTAGGTTTGTGCCTAGGACACCAAGCTGACTCGTCAGTGGGCTCTTGGTGTCCCCGACCGGACCCCCACAGGAGTAGCGAACTGCGCACTACCTCCTTTTTAATGAACCGCACCTGCGCCTCTTTACAGCGAGAACTAAAAGCTCAAGCAGCCATAACTTCCCTATGAAAATGAAAATCCACAGCCTGCTTCCAGTCTCCGACCGGGTCAGGAATGGAATGAATGAAGCCCCTATCTAGCGGCGAGGATATGCACTGTGCCGTCTGCCGAGGCCTGACGCACTCCTCTGGGGCAATGATTAAATGAATGACAGATGAAATGAAATGATAGTGGAGAGTGTTGCTGGAATGAAATTTTGACAGGGAAAACCGGAGTACCCGGAGAAAAACCTGTCTGCCTCCGTTTTGTCCAGCACAGATCTCACATGGAGTGACCGGGATTTGAACCACGGACCCAGCGGTGAGAGGCCAGCGTGCTGCCGCCTAAGCCACGGAGGCTTATAACATCCCTATGAAGGCTTCTAAAAAAGATGGTATATTGGCTTTCAAGGCCAGTGAATTAAAACTCGGCAATTTTTCTAGGTTTCCGTGCACGGCACAAACCTAGAAAAATTGTGCCATGCACGGAAACCTAGAAAAATTGCCGAGTTTTAATTCACTGGCCGTGAAAGCCAATATACCATCTGTCTCAAAAAAAAAAAAAGACAATCTAGAATTACTGGCCTAAATATAAGGACGAAGAATCCCAAATATTATAGTTGGATTGTTCGCCTCTAGGCCCCGTGGTGTTGGGGTAGCGCGCCTGCCTCTCACCCGGAGGCCCCGGGTTCGATCCCCGGCTCCGTCAGGGATTTTAAAACTGACGTGAGGGTTGCAACGGGGTGCACTCAGCCTCGTGAGGACAATTGAGTAGCTGTCTGACAGTGAGTCAGTGCCCCGGTCACGAAAACCAAGATCAACGGCCGAGGGGACCCGACGCGCTGACCACGCGTCACCCCAAAATCTGCAGGCCAATTGGCTGGGCAGCGGTCGCTTGGTAGGCCTAGGCCCTTCAAGGGCTGTAGTGCCACGGGGTTAGGTTAGGTTAGTTCGCCTCTAAACAGCACATCATTATTAGATAAGCCACTCTTTGAGGCCTATATAGAAATTCTGAGAGGTAAGGCCGCCCAGGCTATAGCCAACTCAAACAAATAAATATTATGCGAATATATCGTGCATTGCTCGCAAACAAATTGTATTACAGAAGGAAATTGCAACTTATTGCGGAAAATAACACGTGTTTTCGGCTCCAACAAAACACTTCACTCATACAAGGTTTTAAAATAGAAACATGACGCTTAATTACTTCAACGTTGGTAATATATTTTATATAAAGAAAACTCTCTCGTGCTTTTAACAGCTGAATTTAGTCCTAGGTCAATGAAATATCGATCGATTACTTCGTACAAATGCTGTGAAGTATATAACACCCTCTGACTTCATTATGAGGATTACATAACCTTACTTAATCCGCTGGGCTGGGATGTCCCGGCTCCCCATCCCCGTATATTTTCCTATATTAAAGTTATACAGCTTGTTACACGTGCGCATGGCCCGCGGCGAATCGCCTCAGTTAATTAGTGGCCCTGCATGTGAAAAACTTTGGGTGGCTCTGCGCTAAAAAGTAAATCATCTCCCGCATAAAACCACCAGCACTACCCATCGTGGCTTCGCCCGCGAATATTGTAGTTGTAAAGAGTACACTTAGCAACGTCTCAATCATGAATGCTATGACTTATTTATCATTTAATTTTGAATAATAAATAATAATTTGATTTTCAAATATATCAAAGAAATGTTTGATTTCTCTGTTATGTATCATTGGTAGTCAAGTATTACCATTCCTGAAAATATGGCAGTGATTAGACTGGCGTCAGATGGGTTCGGCGTGTAATATAAGAAATGCACCTCCAATGAAATGCAGGTTTAACCCCCTTAAACCCCGTTTAGAACCTTAATATCACAAAATCCTTCCTTAGTGGACGTTTTCGACATACAACGATCATATCCCCAAAATGTCATGTTTCTAACTTCAATAGTTCTGGCTGGGCGATGATGAGTGAGTGAGTCAGTCAGGACACTTTTTTTTTGTTTTTCTTCCAGAATTTCACCCCTCCCCATGGGCCCCTTAAATTGGATTTATGAAGAAACTGTCGAACACCTATTTTCTCATTTTTAATCTCATTTTCCCCCCTGAGTTTCAAACTTCTCACCTATGTCGTTTAAGAAATACACGCTCTGTTAGAAATCCTTCAACCCTCACTTTTCACCCCCTTTCACCTCATAATATACACCACATCGTAAAACCCTTAGACACGAGTCTACGTACTTTTAATGATTAGTATATATGCCGAGTATCACATCCCCAAATGAAACCATTCGTGTGATATTGTTATTCAATGAATTGCAGGTTCAACCCCCTTCACACCCCTTTAGAACCTGAATATCACAAAATCCTTCCTTTGAGGAGTTTTCGACATACAACGAACATATCCCCAAAATGTCATGTTCTAACGTCATTAGTTTTGGCTGGTTGATGATGAGTGAGTCAGTCAGGACACTTTCTTTCGTGTTTTTTTTAATCTGAATTTCACCCCTCCCCTTAAATTGGATTTATGAAAAATCGGTCGAACGCCTATTTACTTATTTTTTAAGCCGATTTTCCCCTTCTCGCCTATGTCGTTTAAGAGATGCACACTCCGTTAGGAATCCTTCAACGCCCACTTTTCACCCCCCTTCACCTCATAATATACACCTCATCGAAAACCACGTATCTGCGTATTTTGAATGATTAGTTTATGTGCCGAGTACCCCATCCCCCCAATGAAACCACTCGTGAGATATTGTTATTCAATGAAATGCAGGTCTACTGTATTCGCGGTACCACCCCTTTAGAACCTGAATATCCGAAAATCCTTCCTTAGTGGACGTTTTTGACATAAACGAACATATCCCCAAAATTTCATATTTCAATCTTCTATAGTTTTGGCTGAGTGATGATGATGAGTGAGTGAGTGAGTCAGTCAGGACATTTTTTATATAATGGATTCTTTCGCCTTTTTGTCTCCTTAGTCTGACGGCGCCATGTCACATTCCAAATCCCCAAATTTAATGCCGGCGATTTTCAACTTGACAGATCAAAGTCTGTCAATACAGTGAGAAATGAGTCCCTGAAAATGCCGACACGCCAAGAAGAAGAAATCTGAAGGCTGAAGGTCGTCAACAAGTCGTAAAGTAATAACACGAAAGAAGAATTCTTTTGGCAGATATTAATAATGGCTATCTCAGTGTATCATCCAACTCCGGCATATGTCTACAGAAAAACACTGCTCACATTATACAGTACATTATTAATGAACTAACGTCCGGAGATTTCATTTTTAGGTACAGCTCATTGAATAGTAATATTTGGTAAAATTTCTTTCTCAATCACAGCACCGACATTCCCTATAACCAGCTTCATAATATTTCATGAAATATAAATAAGACAATCATGTATGGAATGAAGGAAACATGACATCCTCACGTTTATAGGAATTTACTGACGTAACCAGATTTTTATTTTATTTATGAAATGTCTGGGTGTTTTGAAACTTGATTTCCTTTTGTGTCCCATGTCTCGCCAGTTCGTGTCCACAGAATGAATGAGTGAATGAATGGATCTGTTTTCAACTGATGCGTGACCAAACAAGGAAACGTCCAAACAGAGAGAAATTAAATTAACGGTCATAAATTCATAATTGTTGTGAATATAAAACAAAATTTGTTTTCTTCTATAAGCTTGTGTGCCTCACTAGTCAAATCCAAGTCTTAGAAATTGACACTTCATTGGTGATTTTCATGTCAATGATACCGTTCCAATATCCCTAGCCTGATTTAAGTTTCTTAGTAAAGCTGGAGTGGAAGCTGATAACGCTAACCGCACACTACGAGGCGTAGGCTACGTTTAATTTTATAAAACTAAGTCTGGGCAAAACTGCCATGTCATTCCTATACAGTAGGTGCTACCTCCTAGTGTAGCGGCTAGCGTTCTTGGCTGTCGTCCCGGTGGTCCTGGTTCGATTCCCGGCTCTGCAAAGACATTTAATTCTGGTCTAAGGGCTGGAACGGGGTGTGAGGCATAGTTGAGAAGAGATGGGTTATATTCCCACCTCAGCCATCCATGACGTAGTTTTCCGTGGTTTTCTACTTCTACTCCTGGCGAATACCGGGATGGTTCCTAACTTAAGGCCACGGCCGCCTCCTTCCCTATTCCCATATGTATTACAAATACACACACTAATATAGGCATCACAATAACACAGGTCATCGGGCAAAATTCCACACTCACCTAAGTACACGGGGATAAATAACCACGATGTCCAAGCCCCTCAAATTAAACAGCAACAACCTATATAGTAGATTTCTTTGATCTCTTAAAGGATCATATATTTTTGGGATTTATAGAAAGGGGTGTTTTCCCGTTTGTGATGATTCCCATTTGCGACGGATCATGAAGTGATCATTAGTCAGAGTGGTGGGACACATTTGGTTTGATAACTCGTCATTCTGTCTCTGGATAACTTAGGTTCAGTCCTGTTCATATTCTACCTGTGTTAACTTGTCATTCTGTCTGTGTCACCATCGTCAATTATCTCTTATTAATCATTAAAGGTAATTTAACTTTGCACGAGCATTTCATCAAACAGAAACGCTCGTCAACTTACCACTAACAAGGAATTACGTTAAATGGCCAAATCTGGCCAATTAACTCTATAAAGCATCGTTAAATTGGAGGGAAACAGCTGAACTCTACCTCACGCATCCCACAATGGAGGTTTGTTCCCGAGTGTCACACGAACTTTCATCCATATGGATGTCCATGACCATCATCATACATGTTTAATACCAAGAAAGAAGAATACGGAATTTTAAAAAAGCATATCCGAAGTGGGATTTCAGCTCCTTGCAGCTCTGCATAATAAACTACGAATCTACAACGCAACCGTTTACGCTACACAGACAACGAGAAAACCGTGTCCTATTTAGCTTATTCAACACAACTGCCAGTGTTCTCCTTAATACATTGCTCATATAATTTTAAGCTTTTGCCACGAATAATGTCTTATGTATTTCCCTTTTTTTATGATTATTTTTCCACAAAATCTCACGGAACCATCGCAAACAACGATGAGTTCTAGACGCTTCTTGATCTGTCCGCCATGTTTCTCCAGGATGAAACCTAAAGTCTGTTCGCCGAGTCGAGATAGTGGAAGTAAACACAGTTGTACACGTGATTGCAGGGCTGCCCTCAAGGGGTGCATAGAGTTGTGCCTGTTGAACGGACGCCAACTTCAGTGCTGTGTATAGCCTACATGTGAAGCGGGCTGACTTATCGGTTACATGCTACAGCGCGGTTTAGTTATTGTTCGTTTGTGTATTTATTTAATTAATTAATTAATAAGTTTTTAACTGCTTATGCAGGCAACAGTATACAGTGCAGCACAGCACTAAGTGCAACAAGTCTTGTCTTTTCTAGGACTACGGCATGACTAATGATCTCGGAGCTTCTTGGCTACCCCTGTGAGGTGAACTGGGCGTGTTTCCCTGTCCGGGTAGCCAGGGGCACTGTCTCGACTCGGCGAATAGACTTAGGCTACTCATAGCACGGGGCGATGCATTTGCTCCTGGTTTGAGTCCGGCCTAGGGCATATGCTACCCTTAACTTTAAGTTCTTAACTGCTTATGACGGGCAACAGTAAACAGTGCAGCAAGTCTTGCCTTTTCTAGGACTACGGTATCACTAATGATCTCGGAGCTTCTTGGCTACCCCTGTCTGTCAGAGCCGATGACGTGAACTGTGCCTATTTCCCTGTCCGGGTACCCAGGGACACTGTCACGACTCGGCGAATAGACTTTAGTCTACGCATGTGTGAGAGCCATGAAGTGCATTTAAGTAATTAGAAACCCAAATGGCCTTGTGAAATGCATCAACAATAATCACGCATTAACCCTCATGTGTAAGTTAAATAGGAATTAACTAACTAATCGGTAGTAAAGAGTTGGTTTAAACGACCCTAACTTAATTGCCTCTACCTACATACAAATTTTCAGTTTGATTGCTGTAATAGATCCGTAGATATTGAGAACCGACTAAATATTTCGGATGGTTGCCATGTTGGATTTTATATATGTAGGTCCTAGAGTTATGTACTGTTACATGAAGATGATTGTGTACGTGTAGCATTCAAACTTCGATCGCATGATTAGGACACAAGAAGTAAAAACTAGATTTTAAAATTTCGCACAGCTGCCATCTTGTGGTTATGGAAGCAATTGAAATAAATTAGATGCCAGTGGATTAACATTCGTATAAGGATTTACTGTACCAAATTTTACTGCACTCGGATAGTTAAATTGCGAGAAACGTCCATGTGAATATTTATACTTCGCGTCGCCGCCATGTTGGATTTTCGATCACCAGGTTATTTAAAGTCCTATAGGTGAACTTAAGTCCATAGCCCCTATGAACATAAAAAAACAGTTTGATTGCTATAATAGATTCGTAGATATTCAGAGCCGTCTAAATATTTCGAATGGTCGCCATGTTGGATTGTTAAATGTATAGGCCATAGTCATGTACCAATAAAGGAAAATTATCGCTTAGGTTCATTATTCAAACATTCACTTTGATCGCTTGATTACGACACAAGAAATAAAAACTTAATTTTAAAATTCGCATAGTCGCCATCTTGAGGTTATATAAACAATTGAACTAAATTAGATACCAGTGCATTACAATGTGTATAAACATTTCCTGTACCAGATTTCATTGCGTTTGGAATATTAAATCGCGAGAAAGGTCTATTTAAAATTTTCAAATTCGCTTGGCCGCAATGTTCGTTTTATAGTTAACCGGTTTTTGAATGTCTTATAAATAAACTACCAGTAGTGCCGTTTATCTCCGTACACAATTTCCGGGAGATACCGCTAATAGTTCCAGAGATATAGAATGCCGGTGAAATATTTTGCACATCCGCCATCTTGTGGTTATGTAAACAATTGAACCAAGTTAGATGTCGGTGCATTACAATGTGTATAAACATATACTGTACCAAGTTTTATTGCGTTTGGTTGGTTAAATCGCGAGAAACGTCTATTTAAAAGTCAAAAATTCGCATGGCCGCCATGTTGGTTTTGTTGTTACCAGTTTTTCAGAAGTCACATAGGTGAACTTCTAGTAGTTCCCTTTATCACCGTAAAAAAATCCAGGGTGATATCGGGAATAGTTTCAGAGATATTGAATGCTGGTGAAATATTTCGCACAGCCGCCATGTTGGATTGGTGAGACGTAACAAAATTTGAAGGGCACAGTGGGGGTCTTCCGGAATAGTGTTATGAACTTACCGAGTTTCATTGAAATCGCTCCAGCCGTTTAGAATTTATTAGGGACACACACACACACACACACTCCTCACACACACACACGCACACACACACACACACACACACAGACACACGGACAAAAGGTGATCTCAAAAGCCTATTTTTTCAAAATTGAAAATAGGCTAATAATGAATTAGTAAGAGTGACTTGTGACTTCCTTTGTACGTTAATGGCACTGTAACACAACTGTCAAAACTAGTTCTTCCTTCCCCAGGAGGCCGTTCATCGCTATGGGACGCCACCGCCTGAAAGATTATTTATTCCTCTATTTTCCTCGGTGGTGACACTTGTGTGACGTACTTGAAGGACTATCTGCAGTGTAGTCACGCGTCACTCCAATGGAAGTGCTAATCGCTCTGACAGCGGAAGTAGGCAGGTGTGGCATCCTTCCACTGTACAACTAATGAGGCTTTCTGGTTGACCTGACCTACTCGCCATACAAGAAAACATTTCAGGACAAACACACATGTTTTCTGGTTGGCCCAGTCTTGGATGATCTCGTACACTCACCCTCAGTCGGAACGGAGGTTCTTAACCTCTCTTATCTATTCCACTCTTGCGCTCTCTCAGAATTATGTTTGAAGTCAAACTGTATGTCTTCAACCCCCGTCTCTTAGAGAGTATCCGGTTGGTTGGTTCCTCAGTTTAGGGGCTGCGAGAACGTGGTCATGTAGCCCCGTGTACTTTGGCTGAGTGTAGAATCGGTCTGATTTCCGGTGTTAATTGTGATGACTGTATTAGTGTGTGTTATCTGTTTTTAATTCAAGTGAGGACTGCAGACATTCAATTCAATTCAATTCCTACTGTTGTTACCAAACGCCACCGTCAACGACTACTAGTTCTGAACTTGGTTACTGGATGCCACCGCAGTCGGCTTCTGACGACGAACGTTGGAACCTAAGAGAGTTAGTCAAATCTAACGTATAATTCAGCTTCACACAAGCGTAATTAGTGTAAAGTTCTTTTACATGCCATAAATCTATTACATGGGACCGACGGATTTACTTTCCCTCCGAAGGAAGGCATACTCATGGACTTTTAACGCTCTTAAAAACTCTGACGACTTCGGCCGGGTTTGAACCCGCGATCTTCGGCATAGAAGCTCAGCATGCTACCAACTACGCCACCGAAGCCACCCAGAGTATCCGGTACACATAGACCTTCGTTACAAGCACCTTCTTCCGGGACACCAGTTCATGCGTGGAGCATTACAGAGTTTTTAAATAAAATTATATTTTCCGTCAGTATTTGCTCAGGAATATACAAATAAACCCACAGTATCCGGCCACACTCAGTAATTGTATTTCTGTTGTTATGTTGTTAACTCATTTAAGGGGGTTGGAACATCTTGGTCAACAGCCCCGTGTAATAGGGCCCGTGTTGAATTTTTCTGATAACCTGTATTTAGGCTATATGATATCTAGGGCTTGGATGTTTAGGAAAAGTCTTATTCTTTTCTTTGCCTCTATTTTCATGTCTGATTGATTCCTGATGCAAATCAAGTGATTATCGTCACAGTACAGTGGTTTTTATTTGTCATATAATAGTACATTATGCAACGAGCCTATAATGGCTATAATTAAGACACGAGTATGTTTATAAAACGAGCTTTAGCGAGTTTTGTATTTTCTATACGAGTGTCTTAATTACCATTATAGGCGAGTTGCATACGACTGTTTATGTTCGACGATAATTATAACTTTATTACATGTTTTAACATAAATATTCATACATATCTGTTCAGTAACTAGAATTTTGTGATCGGGTGGTGCGCTAGGTAGCATATCTCCGTGTTCCAAGCTCTCTGGCCGACCGACGCATGCGCTCTGTGTGCTTCAATGCCAGATGTGCAGATCGTGAACCAGTATTCAGCAAAACTGTCACCGTAGTCGTTTGAAATCAACGCGCTGAGTAGAAATTGGATTTAGGTATATTAAGGTACAGTGCTATTTCTTGTCTCATATTCACCAGTTTATTTACGCGAACATATGGACGGTGCACTTTCGGTAATTTATATAGACATGTTGGATTTTGAGAGCATGCGCGAAGGTATCCTTATCTAATTGGTCAAACAAATGTTTCTTGAGCTGTGATTGGTGGGAGAAACTGTTTCATAATGAATAATAGCCATCATTATGATACAGTTTTCTGACACATAATAATCAGGGTCGAACATAAATGCATATTTTGAATTTTTTTTACCATTAGGTCATATTTTGAGCATTTTTTTTTGTGGTAAGAACGTCATATTTTAGTAGTTTGACGGCAGCTATACGTATGCAATCATCCTCAGCTTACCAAACGGGAACTGGTGTTCACAGAAATAGACTGTAAATAACCACTTAAACATTTATATTCAGAAAATAAATATGAAAATATGAATAAGGAATTTAGTTAACAATTTAATCACGAAGGGATTGTGAAATGCCATGTCCTGTGGTTCGGATTCCAAGTAAAAAGGAGGTCCCGTGGCTCATAATCACAAGATTCACGGTCACGTAAAACTACAATCTTCCTTCCTTCCTTTTCGAAGGGATTGTCACTTGGATTTATAATTAAAACAACGGCCATATTTAAATCAGTCGTTTTCAGGTCATATTTTGTCTTTTTGTGTCATATTTTGTCACTAGCAGTAGTGCTCGGCTTCGCCCGGTGGATTTGTTTGTTTTATGGAATATAATGAATACTACTACAGAACTGGAGCGCTCAAGGATAAGGATCGGAAAGCACCAACGCTTATTGCAGCTGATAATCTCAGTATACTGCACCAACACCATCGCCCTCAAACAGAGGCATACTATTGTCATGATGATTGCAGCTCGCAATTCTGCACCAGAACACTGGTAGGGGCGACGTGATGCAGCCCGCATTGCCAGTCAACAATAGACTTAGGTATTATTGAAGCTGTTCGGGAGCACTTGTTCTTGCGACTTACTTAACAAAAATCAATATTTAGGGTTACCTCAGAGGTGTAGCCTAATGATACAATGCCAAAACTATTCCTCTTGAATCTGGCTATCATATACAAAAATAATTTTTTGAACCCGACTGGTAATTCCAAAGATTAGCGCGTTTAAACACACAAATAAACAAACTCTTTAGCTTTATTATAGTAGTATAGATTTTTAAGGTCATATTTCCTTGCATATTCGGGCTATTTTTAGGTCTTAAACATCTGAGCCCTAATGATGACTCCCTCCAGGGGCTCACATCTAGTGGGACGTGGGTTGGCGACTACGGGGCCCCAGATGAGTCCGGCATTGCTTCCACTTACTTGTGCCGGGCTGCTCTCCGTCGTCTTTCCTGTCGACCCTGCTTGGTCAACTCTTGTTCTCTTTCGACCCCGACGGTATTAGGGTATCTGAGGCCTAGGGAGTCTCTTCCTTTCCCGCTTTAATTTCCCCTTGTCTCATCTTTTCTGGTACCCTCCTTCTGCGAGGGGTCAGCCTTCTTTTTCATTTCATGTTATCTCCTGCCTTCTGCTCAAAGCCCACAAGGAGGCAGGGTGTATGTAGCCCCACCACGTCTGGTGCACCCTGGATATTGCTACACCCTCAAGGGCTCACGGCTGGTGAGTTCGGGAGTTGGCGACCCCGAGGATTTCCTGAGCTGGGTCCGGTTTTCCACCTTTTATCCCTTACCTCTGGTGCGGACCCTCTCCTCTTTCACTTTCCTATCTGCCTCTTATAGCTCTCCTCCCTTCCAAGTCCTTCAATCCGCATTCTTCGAGGGTTGAGGGCATTTCTTTTCCTCCTGTCCTTTATTTGCATTCCCCTTTTGTTTACCATTTCTTCGTCTAGTATAACTTATAATTTAGTAGTTAGTTTTAGTTATAGTTTAAATTTCATTTACATCTTTATGATCACCCACACCATTAGGGGCCGATAACCTAGATGTCAGGCCTCTTAAAACAACAATTATCATCATCATCATCATCATAATAATGATGACTATAGTAGTCCGTGGAGCTGTATTGAGGACGGTGATGGGGTAGGTGCCCCCAGGCATGTGCCGTGCTGGTTCCTATCATAAGGTAACGGCTGCCTCCTTCCCAATCCTCATCTGAATTACAAATACACTTACACTACTACAGACACCACAATAACACAGGTTATCATACAAATTCTCCACGCACCCAAGAACATGGGGCTAAGAGATCACGATATTCAAGCCCCTCAAATGAAACAACAGCAACAACACAACAAGATGACCAGCAGTTCTTGCGCGATGTGGACTGGCTGAAGCCTGGAGCAAGCAATGACCGTCTCGAGTTTCATGTGGTCGACCTTCTCATGTAACTTGCTGTGGTCCGCGACTATGAAGGATTTATGTTCCTCCGGGCTAAATGTGCAGATGATATTTCACCAGATGAAAAGCTATCGTGTTGCAAAATTCCTGAGCCTTGCGAGATACCGTACGTCTCTTACAGAATCATATCGCTCCTCAGGAAAAACTAAATTACTCAGTCACTTCATCAATCTCAAACGTATACAGCATCGTTGTTGATTTATTTAGGGGTACAGGTCCATGGCTAGCGTGCTGGAATTTGGCCCGAAGGGTTTAGGATTCAATTACGGCTGGTCCATTGGGGATTTTATTCTCCTGGGGTTGATACCCCTGACCCAGGGAACTGGGTGTGTGTGCTGACTTCCTCGTCATTTCATCCTCATTAGGACGCTCCACCCAAGGGCGTCAACTAGAAAGACCTGCACTCGGCCTCCCAAGAGGTCACGAGATATTTAACATTCATTTAAGAGCTTACGACATCGTGGTCATGAGCTCCGTGTACTCTGTCTTTTGTCAATTTGATAGCTGTGGTAGTGTGTATATTTATAATTGGTTTTGATGTGTAACATCTTTCCACTCGGTTGCTGGATATTTTTGTGGGAGTGATTTTGAAAAATGGGACGGAAGTGGATCGGACGGAAGTGTGTAAGACGCACTGCCAGTTGGATCGTATCCCTCCTGGCAGCTTTAGCAGTCAGAAGGGGTGTGATCCAGCTGGCAGTGGTACCATGTGGAACGTTTATCACATACGGATTACTTTGTAACAGCAGAGTATCAAGAAGGCAGTGCGAGAGTAGAAATATCAAGTAGGCAGTGAGGAAAAAAATTCAGTCTCTGTTAACGTAACTTAGTTACTGGCAGGAGAGTGACGTAACAGCAGAGTATCAAGAAGGCAGTGCGAGAGTGAAAATATCAAGTAGGCAGTGAAGAAAAAATGAGTCTTGGAATTGTTATGTATTATGAGAGTGTAAAAAATAAAAAGATTTGTTGTGTGTTGATGAATGTCAAGGATAATAAAAACGGTAACAACTTCAAGGTAGGATAACATGTCAGATGTTACACATCATATGTGACTATTGTAAGGCTCGTATCTTTTCTTATTACTATTATTATTAGTGCAGTCAATGGCCATTTATTTAATTTTCAGGACGGGTCAGGGAAGGGATTTTGGAAGGAAATCGGCCGTAGATCTATTGTAAGGAACCATCCCGGCATTTGTCTGGTGGTGAAAATGGGAAACCAAGAAACCATTTTCAGGACGGACAAGTTGAGATTCGAACCCACGCTCTCCCGATGACTGCAAGGCAAAAGTTAACGCGTTTGCCGGTTGATGCTAGGATTTGGAAGGAGGTAACAGTGGCCATAGGCCTGAGTTAGGAATCCCGTGGCGTATCCATGCTGGTTAAATCGTGCACTATGACCTCGATGGCAGCTGCAGAAAGCCAGAGATTGTAAGTTCAAATCCAAACGCTGACAGATGCTGTCCTGAGTGTGGATTTTCCAGGGTATCTACACACTCACTTCGGGAAATTGCCGGGATAGTACCTTATTTCAAGTCCCGGGGCACCTACGCCATCCCTACTACTACAGTCATCACATATACAGTAAGGTGCGTTCAAAAAGTAACGAGCCGGAGGCTGGAACGCGCAAACCGGTGACGACATCAGCTAATCGTGGCGTGTGTAACGAGGTGTGGTTCCGACCAGAGCGTGGAAGGTCACAGCCCGTTGCTAGAGGGCACGCGTGCACTTCACGTGACGATACAAAGCGAGCAGCAGCATGCATCAATCGCCCAACGCTGCCAGTCGCATTGCAAACAGTGACATGGAGGCGTCAAACGAAGAGCAAAGAGGTGTTGTTCGGTTTCTGACAGCGGAAGGAGTAGGGGGAACGGACATTAATCGCCGAATGTCACAAGTGTACGGCGAACACCGCATGTCCCTTGCAAGGGTCAAGGCGTGGCACAAGCGCTTCAAGGAAGGACGGGTGTCGTTAGCCGATGATGCCCGGTCTAGAGCACCCCCATGCATTACCGATGACAACGTCCAGCTGGTTGATGCACTCATTACCCAGGACCGCCGAGTGACAGTGAAGGCCATAGCCGCCGTGGTCGGATAGAGCGTCGGAAGTTTGCACACCATCATGAAGGAACGACTGCACTTGCGCAAAGTGTGTGCCCAATGGGTGCCCCACAGTCTTCAACCACACCAGGAAGCATGTCGAATGGCCCACTGTCTTGGTCATCTGCAGCGCTATGCGAGGGAAGGGAATGGGTTCCTGGCACGAGTGGTGGCTGGAGATGATTCATGGTGTCATCACTTCGAACCAGAATCCAAACGACAAGGCCTCCAGTGGAAGCATCCAGGGTCACCACCACCCAAAATGGCAAGGCAATCCACACGAGTGCAGGAAAGGTAATGCTGACGTTCTTCTTTGACCAAGATGGCCCCCTTCTGATACCGGTACACTTCATGCGCACGGGACAACAGTGAATGCCCAGCGTTACTCGCAAACCTTGACCACCCTTCGCCAAGCGATCAAAACAAAACAACCAGTCAATCTCACCCGTGGGGTCATTCTGCTCCACGACAATGCACGACCTCATATGGCCAACACAGTCGCGGCACTCCTGCAGAAATTCAAATGGGCGGTTCTCGGCCACCCTCCATACAGTCCAGACCTCTCTCCCTGTGATTACGCCATGTTTGGTCCCCTGAAAAGGGCTCTGCGGGGCCAACGATTCACCTCGGACGTCGACGTCCAGCTGTACGTTCGGAACTGGTTCACATCGCAGTCCAGGGAATTTTAGACAGCCATTCACCGCCTCGTGTCACAGTGGGACAAGTGCCTCAACAGCCAGGGCCAATACTTCTAACATACAGGTACTGGTTTCTGTAATTATGCCTCCGGCTAGTTACTTTTTGAACGCACCTTATACATACAGGTTATCAGACAAATTCAACACACACCCAGCTACATGGGGCTGATGACCAATATGTCCCAGGATTCTAAAATGAATTAACAACAAACAACTAACCATCCCGGCATTTGTCTGAAGTAGAACTGGAAAAACTCGGTAAATCACTTCCGGGATGGCTGAGGTAGAGAATCAAACCTATCTCTTCTCAGGTTTGCTTCAAAAGGCTGAGTGTACCGTGTCAATGGAATTGCTTTTCAGTTGGTCAACACGAGCGTATACAATTAGATTGGGTGGTGATAACAATTCAATTTAATAATCTGAAATAAATACATGAATTATTTATACGCTTAATAAACAATTCTCACACAAATGGGGGTTGGCGGTTATTCCTCGGGTCTATCCAAACCAACCCTAGACTAATGCCGAGATGGTATTATATTTCATGTCCCGGGGCACCTTCCCCAAACTACTAAATTTGGCACAAAAAACACATACAAGTGTACGGGGCTGATGGTCGCGATGCCCCAATCATAAATGGTAACAACAATTACTACATCCGCCTCGTTGCGTAGTGGCTAACTTTTTTGGTTGTCACCGAGAAGGCGCGTGTATGAATCCCGACTCTGTCAAGAAATGTAATTCTGGTCTGAGGGCTGGAATGGGATACACTCAGCCTCTTGAGGCAAAACTGAGAAGAGATAGGTTAGATTCCATACCTCAGCCATCCTGGAAGTGGTTTTCCGTAATTTCCCACTTCTACTCCAGGCAAATGCCGGGATGGTACCTAACTAACGAGCGTAACGAGGGTATATCAGTAGGCTAGTAGCTATGGTTACACAAAGGATAACGTTCAGGCGATAATTCCTATCGTTCTCCTTACAACAGCATTATGGATAAATGCAAACCAAGCCAGTACACGGCTATTCGCTACGTTGCTTTTGACTCGGTCAGCATTGTTTCATACAAATAGGCCACTTGCACCATAACGTGTTATCGGAAATAGATAATGTAAGTGCCTTTGTTAAGAAAGTAGAAAGCATTACGGCCGCTTTATCACATTGGTTGTTTGCGAGTTTTCTGTTATACGTGTTTGAATACGATACGGTAAATTTATAATAATTAATGCTATTTATACATCTCAATGTAGTGGAAAGTTGGGCAACTGTGCGCAGCGGGTAATCGTGCGCACCTATCTTCTTCGATTTGGTAGTACAACTAGCAACTCGTCGATTGCTACCCTCAAGCTGTTATTGTACCTATCAGATAGGGACAGTCAGCTTGTTGCCAGTTGCTATGTGATAGCCGTGAGGCTTGGATGAAGAAATCATTCACGTTGCATGTTATTTTCTGTAGCCAGCAAATAAGAAGGTAAGCCTACAGTTGTGATTCAATTATTTAAACTGAAATGCAATCTTAAATGGCAATATTTACTGTATTTTTGCATGTATTTATTTTTCAATATTTTAGATCAGTTTACCGGGAAGCCTCCGTGGCTTGGACGGCAGCACGCCGGCCTCTCTCCGCTGGGTCCGTGGTTCAAATCCCGGTCACTCCATGCGAGATCTGTGCTGGACAAAACGGAGGCAGACGGGTTTTTCTCCGGGTACTCCGGTTTTCCCTGTCAAAATTTCATTCCAGCAACACTCTCCACTTTCATTTCATTTCATCAGTCATTCATTTAATCATTGCCCCAGAGGAGTGCGTCAGGCCTCGGCAGCCGGCACAGTCTTTATCCTCGCCGCTAGATGGGGGCTTCATTCATTCCATTCCTGACCCGGTCGGAGACTGGAAGCAGGCTGTGGATTTTCAGATCAGTTTACCGGGATTCAGTGAGTTACGTTTTAAAGCATAGTGGGGTGTTGGTGCGCAGAACATATGATTGATGCACACGATTCCCCCACATATAAGTAAATAAAAGGCGACAGTCTTCGCAAAAATTTTCGTGTTTGTTCTCTAGATGCCAAGAAATTATACGTGGAAAAACTCCTACTCAGTAGAATATGCGCAGAAAGCTCTACGTGCAATTCGAGATGGTGGGAGGAAAATAAGGGAAGTGGGGAGACGTTTCAGCAGTTGCTGCAAAATACAGGGTGGCCTTAATTTTGATTTGCAATAGCTCAGGCTGTAAAAAAGATAATTTAATTATTTTCCACCAAAAGATAGAGAAAATCATAAAATTTTGTTTACCTGTGGCACGACACACATCCAAGCGCTAGTCCACCTCCGTCCAGGTCCGCCGAATCATGTCAGGAGTCGCAGTTGCTATCGCATCGGTGATTCGTGCCACAGGTGCCGAAAATGAGGGACTGTGAACGCGTGCTGTAGTGGTATATAGCTGGGCTTGCCATACGTCCCGGTTTGACCGGGACAGTCCCGGTATTTTGTTCTTGTCCCGGTGTCCCGCCCGGTTTTATCAATGTCCCGGAAAACAGCTGTAAGATGTAAGAAGTGTTTAAGAATCTTTTATGAATCGGTTACTTTTCAACAATCAACATCTTTTTTTTTTGTAATTGTTTTTGTAGTTAGACAAAAAGTTGTAGTTTTTCAAAAAAATAATAAGACTTAATAATTGTTCAGTTAAACAATTTTATGAAGTATCATAAATTGTATTTTATTAACACATCTTTCTAGATGGTAGACCTGAAAAAAAATATCATTAAAGAAGAAAAATTATACATTTTTATGTAGCAAAAATTCCTTTTTTATTCTTAAAAGGTGTGTAGAACTAACAATTTACGGTGCCAAATTCCCCCCCCCCCCCTCCCGTCAATTGGGAGGCTTAAAAATGGCTTAAAACTCACCATTTTGATTCTAATTTTTAAAAGATTTCCCGGACCCCCCCCCCTCGCTCAATTACCCCCCCCCCCCCGAACCCCCGGTAAGTCCATCCCATATTAATGTGTCCCGGTTAAACTCACCAAAAATATGGCAAGCCTATATATAGCAGATAGCGGGAAGACGGTACGTTTCCGGACACAAGTTCCTATGCTAAACTTAACCATATTGGTCCCCACTACAAGCCGGACGTTCGTTTTAGACAATTGCCCTTGACCTTGAAGCTTGCGGGTGAGCCTGTACACAGCCACTCTCTCGCCCTGTCCCTTCACAGTTGTCGCCACCGGTCTGACGTAATGGAATTCCGGACTTGAGCACGTGACGACACCACTGTGCTGTTCAGTACAGTCCTCGACGAAGTATTGTGTGATGCGGAAGTACACGTTTCATAGTTACGAACAGAGCACCATTATATTTGCCAATGACTGTACTTCAGCACTAGGGAGCGATAGTTTTGTCCATCATCTGGCCGCACGGGGCAGGTGACAACAACACAGGCACTGTAGCAACTCTCCTCCAGGCTCCCATTGTGATTTTTGACTCGTCTAAATCAAACGTCCGGCCTGAACAAGCCCTCAAAGTCTGTAATGGGAATTTAGAAATGCCTTGTATGTCGGCAGTTAGTACTGCTCGGGTGTAAGCTGCGTGAACCTGTGCATCGCGGACTATGAGAAGTGATGGTGACGAGTGATGAGGTTTCTCGGTCCATGCATAGTACAGAACCAAATGCATTGGTCGGTGACTCACTCACTCATTCGTAACACCACAGTGGTTTGAGCAACGGCCCTATGTTAGCAGTATTGGAATAGAAAGGAATACCAGATATCATGGCGGGCTGTTGACATACCCTTCTCTTCTCGCCTGACCCTTCCTTGCTCTTTCTCCTCACCCCGCAAGTTCACAGAGCTTGGACCCGAGCAGTAGTAGCTTTTCATTTCATCGACATGTTTTCATTATCGCCATATAAATAATTAGATGATGATGATAATTGTTGTTTGAAGGGGCCTAACATCTAGGCTATCGGTCCCTAATGATATGAATGGTATTAGAAATTACCATGAAAATGAAAGCTACTTACTGCAACTAAGTTACTGCCTTACATGTAACTTACAGTACAGACTATAAGAAAAACTTGATAAAAAAGGAACAAGGGAAATAAAATACAGCAACAGGAAATACCCTCAACCCTTGAAGAATGTGGATTGAGGGACTTGGAAGGAAGCAGATACATGAAAGGGAAAGAGGAGAGGGTCCGCTCCAATGGAAAAAGGGGGAAAACCGGACCCAGCTCAGAGATCGCTTGGGTTCGCCAACTCCTGAACTCACCAATCGTGAGCCCTATGGTTTAGCACTATCCAGGGGGCACCATAAGTGGTGGGGCTACACACGCTCTGCCTCCTTTAGTGCCTTGCGCAGAAGGCAGGAGATATGAAAAGAGAAACAAGAGGTCTGCCCCTCGAAGTATGGGGGATCAGGGAAGATGAGAGAAGGACCAATAATTAAGGTAGGAAAATGAAATATACCCTTGGTCTCGGATACCCTAATACCGTCGTGGTTGGAAGAGAACAAGAATTAACTAAGGGAGGCCGATAGGTAAAGCCCTGCGCGGATGTGGATACCTGCGGATAAACCCGCGGATATCCGCAAAATTTTTCGACATGCGGATATAGCTTGCACGGCTGTGCGGATAGCGGATAAGCTGCGGATAATGTTTGGAGTGGATAGTTTATAGAATACAATTCGAACTCGTTGAATATCATTATTAAGACCAGGATGTTTATGACATTATAACTTATTTTATGTTCGACCCTCACTATTATGTGTTAGAAAACTGTATCATAATGATGGTCATTATAACACCGTTTTTCATTATGATACAGTTTCTCCAGCCAATCAGAGCTCGTTCATTGACCAATTAGGTAACGATACCTTCGCGCATGCACTCAAAATCCAACATGTCGGACATAAACTCAACATCGAACTATAATAAATTACCGACATGGAATACGCACCGTCCTTATGTTCGCGTAAATAAACTGGCGAATATGAGACAAGAAATAACACTGTACCGGTACCTTAATATCCCCAAAACCAATTTCTACACAGCGCGTGGTTTTGACACGACTTCAGTGACAGCTTTACTGAATACTGGTGCGCAATCTGAACATATGGTATTGAAGCACACAGAGCGCATGCGTCGGTTGTCCAGAGAGCTTGGACAAGAGAGATATACTACCCACAGCAGCACCCGATCACAACATTCTACTGTAGTGACTGAACAGATATTTATGAATATTTATGTTAAAACATATAATAAAGTTATAATTATCGTCGAACATAAACAGTCGTATGCAACTCGCCTATAATGGTAATTAAGACACTCGTATGGAAATTATAAAACACGCATACGCTCGTTTTATAAAAATACTCGTGTCTTAATTATAGCCTTTATAGGCTCGTTGCATAATGTACTATTTCAGTTATGTGTTTTTTTTTTCATGACAATTGTAAGATTTACGTTAATCTCATTCAAATTATGCCATTAAGCACAATTAACACTCCGGACTGAAAAGGGTTGCAATTCAGGCTGTATAACATTCATTTTAAACATAGAACTTGACATACATAGCCCAAGGGAGCGACTTTCACCTCAAAACTAAATGAAAATGAAAATCCACAGCCTGCTTCCAGTCTCCGACCGGGTCAGGAATGGAATGAATGAAGCCCCTATCTAGCGGCGAGGATATGAACTGTGCCGGCTGCCGAGGCCTGACGCACTCCTCTGGGGCAATGATTAAATGAATGACAGATGAAATGAAATGATAGTGGAGAGTGTTGCTGGAATGAAACGTTGACAGGGAAAACCGGAGTACCCGGAGAAAAACCTGTCTGCCTCCGTTTTGTCCAGCACAGATCTCACATGGAGTGACCGGGATTTGAGCGGTGAGAGGCCGGCGTGCTGCCGCCTAAGCCACGGAGGCTTTCTCCTCAAAACTAAATGCGTTGCTTTAATATTTTATCTAATTGAAAATATTATTGTAATGCCAGTAGGTTCGGATAACAAACGTGCGGATGCGGATAAAAGTCATGCGTATGCGGATAAAAGACGTGCGGATGCGGGGCGGATGCGGTTAACGTTTTGTTTATCCGCGCAGGGCTCTACCGATAGGAAAGATGAAGGAGCGGTACCCGGCAGCTGGAGACCCGTGGTCGCCAAATGACGTCCCACAATTTGTGAGCCCCTGAGGATGGGGGGCATATAATCAGGGGAAGATGACCTAGATGTTTCAGGCATTAAAACAACCATCACCACCACCGTTGAATTTCTGACCCTCTTTTTTAAATCAACTCGATTTTCTTTCCACCGGCATTGGAATGAACGCTTTCGAAAACACGGCGTCCCCTATACTTTCTCCCACTTAAATCTTCACCGATTGAAAGTAACGATAATGTGGTTTAGTGGGTTTTCTCAGAAGAAAAATGTCTCAGTGTTAACAAACGAAATATGAGCTTTGGCTTAAAAACTTAACCAAAATTCAAGTTTCCAAGCATGAAATAAATATACATTATTTCGTATGATAAGGGGTTAAAGTAAAAACACATAAAACCAAATGGCTATAATGACTGTCCTGCTATTATGAAGTATCTGGAAACCTATACTTTCCCTAGAGTAATAACCTTGTTTACTTTTTAAGATGTAAATTCCCCCAAGGAGAGGTAATTATTGTCTACGATAACTAATGTTGCGGAGGAGCCCTGTATTTAGATCAGGGACGTGGATACCTTATGTGAAGGTTCTTTGTAATTTATTTATTTAGGGTTCATCTCCACCCGATCGGTAGGTCAGTGGTAGAATATTCCATTGTCATAGGTTTGATTCCCGGCTGGAAATGGTGTAATGGTGTAATTTATAAGTTACGAAACTCCATGACACTCCGAGTATTTCAATGTCGGTTCATAGAAATCTTTAGCATGTGATTCCAGGACAAAACGAATTAAATCTCAATCACGGGTACCTAAATTAGTTCCCTTTACGCTGCTAGATGCCAATGTCAAAATTGGAAAGTAGGTCGCCTCAAATCAGAAAAAGATAACACAAATTAGTTGAAACCATACAATAATAATGATAATAATAATAATAATAATAATGTGTATGTAGGCTATGTCCACCCCTCATTATTCCCGTTTTCAACGGGCTAGGGGATGAGATGCAATGAAAGGCTATTTTCCGGGTGGTTTTTACGTCTGGATGCTCTTCCTGATGACAACCTCATGAGAGAAGTTAATAGGGAGATGGAATGAATGAAAGTGAATGAAACTGGGCAAGGATGTGGAAAGAAGCAGGCATGGCCCATTTGAAGGTAGTGTCCCAGCATTTGCCTGGAGTTGAAAATGAGGAAACCACGGACAACCAAGGACGGCCGATGGGGCTCGAACCCACGTCTACCAAGTCTGCAGAGAGCTTTGCTCCATGGCCTAGCGCTGCGCTTATGCTGCTGTCTGTAATAATAATATCTCCCAAATATTATTATTAGTATTGTTGTTGTAACTATTATTATTATTATTGCTATTATTATTACATATGGCTAACTACTGTGCATTCCTTTCTCCATACATCACACCCGCCAGGTGAGTCCTTTGAACTCAGTAGCAAAGCCAGTGCGATAAATCACGCTCCACGACAACATTATGGAGTGGCAGTCAGAGATCGGAGGTTCATATGTCGGCACTGGCAATGACCATCATGATTATGAGTGTTGTTTTTCAACACTTACGGATAAGCAAATGCAGGGATGGTGCCTTATATTAAGTCTCGGGGTACCTAGCCTAATCCTAAACCATAATAATTTCAAATACTCATACTACTGTAATAACCACAATAACACAGGTTATCAGACAAATACCATACACCAAGAAGTACACGGAGCTGATGACCAAAATCTTAATACGATCGTAATTGAATCAACAACAAAGTATCCTTTGCAACTTACAAGAGGTCATATATCAATCTGTATTCTGGCCAACTACCTCACTCCTCAACTTGCCTAGTACGCCTCAATATAGCGTTCTCTTGGGTTTTTGTGGGTTTATACGCACATAACCTACTGTGGTACTTTTTGAGGATTCGATCAGCCATTGGGCTGACTACCTAACAGACAGATTCAAACATAAAAGAATCCTAGGTAAAAGTAAACAAGATCTATCGAGGAGTAAGTTGAGAATCATGAACGCTCTTTGGACTATGTAATTGTGCCAGAATCCTCCCGGTAATTTGAGTGTAATAAAACTCCTCTAGAACAACCAAATATCAAGACTACTTTATTCTCATTGTTATACCCGTGGCTCATGATCGCGAGATTAACTGTCACGTTAAACTACTAGCTTTCTTCCTTCCATTGTTATACAGCACAATTTTGGTTGTATTTTTATGACTCATTGTGCAGTCAATATTGGAGTTATTTGAAAAATGTTAACCATAAACAGATATACCACTAAAATGAACAAGATGAGCAAATTTAATGGTTTTTTAGTTTGAAATGGAGGCTTTATAAACCAGGGGTGACCAAGCCTAGGCCCGCGGGCCAAGTAATGCCAGTCAAAACATTTTGATTGGCCCAACGATAGCTCAGGATCCGATGCGATCATTTTCCAAGCAAGTAAATTCAATGATTTTATCGTCGGTCATTTAAAATACAAAGCAGTAGTTACAGCTTTGAACGAGGCATTCTTAACTCGATATTTAGCCTATTTTCATTTACGAAACAAGATGTTCAGCAAAGAACATATAGCCTACTTTCTCCTAAATGTATGGGTATCTTTATGACTCTTTGTCCTCATTCCTAAAACAATCACCCCAACCACAATGTATTGTTTGTTTTCTTTTATATTGATAATAAGCCAGTAAGTGTCAAGATCAATATTATATACTTTATGATGATTGAATAACAAAACTACTAACTTATTGTAATGCATTCACGTCCGTTAATCTCTATATTAAGCCAGCCTGCAAAATTAAGAATCTTCCGCCCCAATCACAGTAGGTGGTGCTGCGACCTATCAGTGAACTAATCTTTATCTTGTACGCCTATGCACTGCCATCGTAATGTACTACGATGGCAGTGTTCTATGGGTGTTGAATGAGTAGGCAGTTTAAAGTAGCCAAGAGGGAGGCGATCCAGCTGGCAGTGTTTAAAGGTATTCGGAGCGCGATCGTGGCTAATAGTTGAACTACCAGTATTACAAAATTGCCATACTTCAGGAGGCCAGCTCAGGCATTTACACAGCGTTATGTTTGGAACAATATTACCCACATAACCCACAAGAGGACAGCACCGTACAGAGGCATTAAGAAGGCTGTGGTTAATGACAACGTGTATCTAGTTCTTCTATTCTCCTTTTTCTAATGTCTTCTGTTTATGTGCGATGCTGGGACTGTGATTTTATTAATATACGAGTGTATACTTTATCCTCTCCTTTGAGCTAAATGACATTTTATTCAGTATCTGTGGAAAAAGCTCGTGCACATCATTTGTAAAAGAATTCAAGAAAAAAAAAACTAACTGTAGCAGTACTCGATCCCCAGTCAACTGCGTGTCAGACTAACATGCTAGCCCAGAGCTAACCGTATCCATGACGTCAGCTGTTCTTAACTGACATATTAGATACAAACTGTTGGCAAATAATGACTTTAAATAAACGATTTCTTCACTGCAGTACATCTTCATTAAAGATCATTTCATACAAAGTTTATATTATTGTATCAGTACGGTATATCACATACAACATACTAAAACTACTGAAATATAAGACAGGCACATGAGGACAGCTGCCATCTTGTCGTGTGACACAAACGGCTCAGCTCTTTTAAGCCACTCATACTGTATAATATTATAATATTAAATTATAATAAATAACGGATCACGACCTTCAGGATAGCTTAAACCCCCCTAGGCTCGATAATCGGAATTGGTGGGTCTTAAGCTATTTATTAAAATGGTTGCATAATTCACACGGCCGCTATCCTGAAATGGCATGGCGGATAACCTTGAATTTTGGGTGAAAGACGCGTCCTATATAAAGGTATGTTGTCACCAAATTTGGTAGAGATCGGATGATTAGTTTAGCCGTAATTTGATTTTACGTTTTGAACATTTGAGTGGCCGCCATTCTGTTTTGGTAAAGATGGCGGCGATATAAAGTATGACACTGAGGTGTCCTTTACTAGTGCCACCTCTGTACCAAATTTCGTTCAATTCGGTTTCACCGTGTTCGAATTGATAGGGGGGGGGGACAGACATTCAGAGTACACACACTCACACACACACACAGACTCACACACACACATACACACACACACACACACACACAGACTCACACACACACATACACACACACACACACAGACAGACACACTTTTTTCGCCCTGTGTTGATCTCATAAGTCTACTTTCATTTTTTGCAAAAATCGAAAGTAGGCTAAAAATAGGCTTATGAGAAATCCATTTGTCGGAGTGTGCCCTCCCCCCGCCCCGCCTAAACTGCTTGAGGGATTTCAACGAAACTCGGTGAGGACATTGTGCCATTTTGGTCGACCCCGATCGTGCCCTTCAAATGTTATTGCATCTCACCAATCCAACATGGCGGCTGTGCGAAATATTTCACCGACATTCTATATCTCCGCAACTATTACCGATATTACCCTTAAGCTTTGTGCGGAGATAAAGGGCACTACTGGAAGTTTATCTATGAGACTTTCAAAAATCTGTTAACTACAAAACGAACATGGCGGCCAAGCGAATTTGAAATATTTAAATAGACTTAGCTCGCAATTTAACAATCCCTGCACAGTGAAACCTTGGTACAGGAAATGTTTATACACATTGTAATGCAGTGCCATCTAATTTTGTTCAATTGTTTAAATAACCTCAAGATAGCGGCTGTGCAAAATGTTGAAATTAAGTTTTTTATTTCTTGTGTCCTAATCATGCGATCGAAGTCAACGTCTGAATAATGAATTTACGCAATAATCGTCATCTAATAGTACATAACTCTATGGCTTACATAAATAATAATCCAACATGGCGACCATCCGAAATGTTTAGACGGTTCTCAATATCTATCAATCTATGGCAGTAATCAAATTGTAATTGTATATGTTGATAGAGGCTATAGACATAAGTTCACCTATGCGACTTTCAATAACATGGTGATCACAAATGAAACATGGCGGCGACGCAAAATATTAATATTTAAAAAGACGTTTTTCGTGATTTAACCACCCGAGTGTAGTGAAACTTGGTACGGTAAATGCTTATACAAATTTTAATCCACTGACATGTAATTTATTTGAACTGTTTTCATAACCACAAGAAGGAAGCTGTGCGAAATTTTAAAATCTCGCTTTTGTTTGTTTTTGTCCTAATCATGCGATTGAAGTTTGAATACTACACCTACACAATAATCTTCATCTAATAGTGCATAACTGTAAGGCCTAGGCCTACATAAATAAAATCCAACAGAGCGACCATCCGAAATATTTAGACGATTCTGAATATCTACGATAGAGGCAATTGATATAAGTAGGATATATGAAAATAGGCTATATATTTCTTCACGGAACTACTTGTTCTCACACGAATCTCAAAAGAGTAAAATCGATGTATTCATAGATTCATTTTGTATTTCCGAGTCTGAGATTCATAAATACTCCTCATCCTTGCAAATGGAAATAATGGAAATCCAAAACCATTCAGGACTTTGTGCTAAGTTTAAAGAACATTGTGGATCAACCACTTCTCCTAATTTGACCGAATTATAGAAATATGTCCCTTTAGAAATTCATGATCTTGCTCTAAGGCTCGTGTGCAGATTTGGTTCAACTTGCATTTGTGAGCAATCGTTTTCTGCCATAAATGTGACTAAGAATAAATTACGTTCAAACTATTATAGATGCACACCTTGCCAATATACAGTACCGGTACTTGTTCTGTGCACATAAAAAATTACACCTAAGTTCACATATGAGATTAAATTTCCATTACAGGTCTTCAAAACTTAAAGATTGAAGACTACTTTAACGAGTATTTCTATAAAAATTCAATATGTTTCCATTCATGATCATTTTTAAAAAATATATAAAATGAATTATATGATTAAATGAATAACTGTATTACTAGATAAGGAAGGGAAGAAAGTGGAACACGAAATAACTCATCCATTGCATGGGTATGAAACACATGCACACAGACTAAAGTCCAAGAAGAGTTTCCTAAGAACATCACAGGAAGTCACAACCATTGATAAACAAGCCAGGTTGGGTTGAAAGCTAAAGGCCCCATTCCTAACGGCTGGAAGAAAGTAGCAGAAACTTTACCACCTGGACACGATAAAGAATGGACAACATCGAAATCTCTGAACAGATTGAGAATTGGCGTCGGCAGATCAAGAGTTAACCTGGCAAGATGGGGCTATGGAAAGTCAGTTATTAAGTGTGATTGTGGAGAAGACCAGACTGTTAGGCACATGCTCCAGTGTAGACTGTGCTCAGGTTCCTGCATAGAGGAGGATTTACATCAAGCTTCAGACAATGGACTGAAAGTAGCCAAATTTTGGTCAATTTTTGTTTAATGTTTGAGACTGTGTATATATAATATGTATGTGAAAAAAAATGAAAATCCACAGCCTGCCTCCAGTCTCCGACCGGGTCAGGAATGGAATGAATGAAGCCCCCATCTAGCGGCGAGGATATGAACTGTGCCGGCAGCCGAGGCCTGACGCACTCCTCTGGGGCAATGATTAAATGAATGACAGATGAAATGAAATGATAGTGGAGAGTGTTGCTGGAATGAAATTTTGGCAGGGAAAACCGGAGTACCCGGAGAAAAACCTGTCTGCCTCCGTTTTGTCCAGCACAGATCTCACATGGAGTGACCGGGATTTGAACCACGGACCCAGCGGTGAGAGTCCGGCGTGCTGCCGCCTAAGCCACGGAGGCTTGGTATAATATGTATGTGTATTTATGTATTGTATATTTTTGCTGTTTTGTATGTTCCTGACACATAAATAATAATACTGTATTAGGCTACTTTGAAAATATTATGTTTTATACTGTATATCGGCCTAAAGCCCTACATTTATCTGAATACTTTACTAATATACATATAATACTGTAGTTTACATTCAAAATGGTTTTTAATATACCGGTAACTGTTTACCATCTCTTGATGAATGCAGTAAATTTGTATTTGTCTGTTGGCACAGGCTAGAGAAAGAATTTGCTTTTTATTCAAGGCTGTGATTATATGGAGGCTATTGGGGTATGGGTGATGCTGAGTAATTGCCTCAGGGCACAACGAGTGCCTCTATATGGTCAGTGCTGTTGCTATGATACTGTGAGGAAAGCAATGACAAACTACCTCACTCCTCGTCCTGCCTAATACGGTTCAATATAATGCTGCATTGTGGTTCTGTGGGTATCTACCAACGCAACCTATGGTGGTATTTCTTGAGGATCCAACCGGCCTCTGGTAAATAAACTGTAAATTTAGTTAGATTGCCCTTCAAATTGTGTAAAACTAATGTTTTGGCCTAAGCTCAAAATAGGTTGGCGAAAAATTTTGCAACACTGTCGAAAAAAAAACAGAATAAAAATGAACTGGCTAAAAACACCAGAGGAATTGAATTCTACATTTTCTTATATCTTTAATTTCTTTTATTAATGAGAATTATCGTGTACTACCTGCTCATTAATGTTTAATGCATTCCGTTTTGAGGTACATTGTTTGCAATGAAGGTCAGCGCATTGCAGGAGGCTTGCCACTATAAAAGCAGTCATGCGCACATCCGGATAGCAAGACATAAAAAGCCTCGGGGGAAGATTAAAAGAAGCGACCTTGTACATACTCGGTGCAAGGACGAGAGATCGAGAGACTTTATATGGCGTCCATTGCGCGGCGCCTCCATGACGTTGGATGGTAATAAGTAGGACTCGGATTCGAGCATATTTGCATTTTTTCCCCCTGAATAATACACATTGAAAGAAGCCTGTCGGTGGTATTTTCACCTCTCTGGGTCCAACAGAATTTAAATTTATCGAGCATAGAAATGCATAAAACCGCGGTTTTCAGAATAGAAGCATATAAATGCATATTCTTGTGGTTTTCGTCTAAATAGTTTGTTTTTCTTCGAATCCCACCCCCACCCCCGAATTCGGGCCCTGACCATCCTTAAGGCTCCAAAACAGAAATAATTATTGAAAAGCCCCTCTGGTGCGAATAATAGAACCGCAGACTTTTAACCTTTAGCGAGGTCGTTCCCGTCATTGAAACTTTTATTGACTGATTTAAGAAAATCATTCAAAACTGAAAACATAGAAAAAAATGTTGTTGTACAGACCAATGCAGATCTACTTCAATGACTCGCCTAATACTGAACATTTTGTAAATCTATATATTTAAAACAGTAAGGTGATTTTTGTTACCACGAGATTGAGAGAACGACAGAACCGATTTACTTCGTAGAGCACTCTAACGAAAGCTCTTGGCCTCTAGATTTGCAGAGTGTCTCTAAAATAAACAAATATATTACGGTATATTTTTGAATTAATATAGGAAATAGCAGAATTCTTTCCCCTCACGCATGCGCACAATCCGCCTGGGGTCATGACAAAATGGCGGTGAGAAGTCCATTAAAATGTAAGTTATTTAATAAGCTTCCATGTAATTGAAAACATACATTAACCAAGTTCTGACAATAAAATATAATAACAGTATGAACGTATACGAATGTGCAACATTGATTTATTTGGATAATGCAATTGATTATTTCCTTCAGACAGCGGCTTTTGAAGATAATGAACGGCTGCGTCTGTTATTGATCAAGAGTGCGCGAGTAGCTATGTGGTTAAGGCGACTGACTGTGGTTCCAAGGTTCACCGGATCGATCCCAGCCCTTGCCAATATTTTTTTTTTTTTCCTCTGAAATATTGTTTAATCAAGGAGTATTAGTAAGGTTTTATGTCTGTTAAAGATGCATATTTCTACATTCCCCCTCAATACGTTTTATTTCCGTTTTACCATTGCATTACAGCATGTGATCAAAAGAGCAAACTGTTGTCCTCAGTACGCCGTTTAAATATCTGCAATCAGTTCCTATAACTGACAACAGATGGCAGTACATCGCCCATATAGTTCCAGTAACTGACAGCAGATGGCAGCACCATTGCATCGATAAATTTAAAACACAGGACATGATACGTTTTCACGTGATGGAGAATTATAAAGGAGGGGAATATTTAAAAAGGGAAATTTTGAGGAACATTAACTGACAGTTGAATGTGTAGGCTATGTTGTTTATGTACCTTAATATTGCAATTTCTTCCCAATACTTCGGTGGTCGTTATTAGCGTCCTGGACTAAAAGTTATAATTATGCATCGTCGATATACTCTTAAATTATTAAAGAAAAAAGTAGTTTTCCAGGCACTCGCGCGTGTCCACAATTGCTTTCGCCATGAGAGACACTTGGCAAACATAATTCGTTTGAAGGGCTCCGACATCGTGGTCACTCAGCCCCGTGTATTTGGGTGTATATGTGTAAAATTTTCTCTCATAACCTGTGTTATTGTGATGGCTGCATTACTGTGTGTATTTGTAATTAAGGTGGTAAATGGCAAGGAGACGGCCAAGGCCTTAAGTTAGGAACCATCCCGGTATTTGCCTTAAGTGGAAGTGGGAAACCACGGAAAACCACATCCAAGATTGTCGAGGTGGGAATTAAACCTTCCTCTTCTTAGTTATACCTCAAGAGACTGAATGTGCCCCGTTTTTGCCCTCAGACCAGAATTAAATTTCTTGGCAGATCAGGAAATGTTACCCGGGTCTCCGGGGCGATAGACAAGAATAGGTGGGCCTCCATGTGTTAATACGATTGTTGACATGCACGGGACATAGAATTCAAAAACTGCCTCCATTAGGGTGACTGCCGAAGTGAGTATTGAGTATAGGCCTATGGTCGTTCCAGCAGTTGGCGAAGTGATTCTATGTTCCCCTGCAAAATGTACTGCCATAACCTATAACAGGTGATGAAAATTGCTTAGTTAGAGCAGTTTCGTACTGTTTATAACAAAATGAAGAACGTCATTCTGAGCTGCGTTTTCAAGCTATTGCAAAAAATTTCGCTGGCAGGAACAATTATAAGGAATTTATTTTAAGCTATCAGTCTCATCGCATTCTTCTCATCAACCAACTTGAGTATTAAAGTCTCTGGACGGTCATGTTGAACTTCATTGTATGAGACAATTGTTTAATGATTATTTGTGTAGAGTACTGAGTCTAACTACGCAGTTGATTTCGGCAATGGAAGTATTATTTGCCATTTAATATTTAGCGGCTCCGTTATTGCAGGACACTATAGTGTTATCGAATAATACGAAGCCACATTTAAAATCCAATATAAATAGGCCATTTCAGAAACAATTCCAGATATTATGCAGAACAGTGTACTGTAAGGTCTTTGACGATCAAATGTAAACATTGTTCTACATTGTATTTCTCTTGCGTAAAATCTATGCGTGGTTACTTTGGTCTTTACTGTTGTGAGGGTAAAATTGATCTGCTGGAATATAAAATATTTGCCAAGCTGCAACAATGTAATGATATTAATTTAAAAGTAATAATGTAATGTTATTGGTTTTACGTCCCTTTTAAATACACTGGCTTTTAGAGACGCCGGGGTGCCGGAATTTTGCCCCAAAGGGGATCTTTAACGTGCCAGTAAATGTACTGACACGGCTCCCTCGCATTTGCGCACCCTCAAATGCCAGCTGAATGCGCCAGGTTTCGAACCTGCAACCTTGGGCTCAGCAAGCGAGAACGTTACCCCTCAGCCACGCAGCCAGAATAATTTAAAAGTCATTGAACTTATATCCAGTAGTTCAAACACATACATCAGCGTTAACAGATTGGATACTGGAGATGAAAGCCAGCTACTTCATTTCCCTATTATTGAATTTTTCAATTCCTTGGAATTAAGTGATTCGCCTCCACATACTCCGAACGTTTGAGCCATAGTTATGCTCCTTAGAAATCTGAACGTTTCCCAAGGACTCATATATGGTAATATATTAATTGTAAGAAATATGTAAGAAATTGGTTGGATTCGGATATAATAGGTGCGGTAATATTAGGCAGAGAGCTCAAATCCTACGACTTGATTTAACACCTTCCGATAAAACACTTGCAGGTACAGTACATTTTCTTTTAATAGGCAACAATGTCCTATTCGCTCGGCCTACTTTATCACAATCAATCAAGCTCAAGGAGAAACTCTTGAACGTATTGGGCTATTTACCTCATCACGTTTTAAGTCATGACCATCAGGATAGTGAAGGTACAAAAAAGGTCCTATATGGGATGGTAAAGAATAAGAGGCGGAAGGATCCTACGGATTATGTTAGAATGGTGAACAAAAGGGGACAAGGGATAGAAAATAGGGAAGAACTGAAGAAAATGTGGAAATAATATTTTGAAGAACTCCTGAACCCAAATAGAAACCACGGCGAGGAGGAAGAAATCGGGGAAGAGGTATAGTAGATGAACTGCAAACAGAAAAGGACTTAACATGGAAAGAAGTGGAAGATGCAGTTAGGAAGATGAAAGGAGGGAAGGCACCGGGTGTGGATGAGTTAAGTGTAGAGATGGTGAGAGCACCAGAAGAGGTGGGGATACAATGGTTGTACCGAGTGATGAAGACAGCATGGAAGGAAAGGAAGACCCCCGAGGACTGGAAAAAGGGAATAATTGTCCCGATCTTCAAGAAAGGTAGTAGAACAGAATGCAGAAACTATCGGGGAATAACACTGATGAGTCATTGTGCAAAGATGTTTGAGAAAGTTTTGTAAAGGAGAATTAGGACAAGGATAGAAGGAGGGATGAGGGAAGAACAACATGGCTTCAGAGCAGGAAGGTCCACAGTGGATTTGATTTTTGCTGTAAGACAGTTATAAGAACAGCACTATGAGTATGGAACAGATCTACTGATGGCCTTCCTGGACATTGAGAAAGCATATGACAGAGTATGCAGAAACAAAGTATGGAAGTCCCTGGAGGATAGAGGAGTAGAAAAATGGACTATAAGGAGGATAAAGGAGATGTACAAGGGAAGCGTGAACTGTGTGAAAGTGGGAGGAGAGAGATCGGACTGGGTGGAACAGAGAAACGGCCTGAAACAAAGAAGTGCACTGTCACCGTTACTTTTCATTGTGGTGATGGATGACATAATGACCCGAGTGGCACAAGTAATTGGGGAAGAAAAGATGAAAGCAATGGTGTTAGCGGATGATTTGATGAAACAATGAGGAGGAGGTACAGGAACAGTTGGACGTGTGGGAAGGAATAATACAAGGATATGGGATGAAATTTAGCATAAATAAGAGTGAGATGGTGATCACAACAAGGAAGAAGGAAAGGACCACAACGGGAATAACAATTGGTGGGGAACAGCTGAAGAAAGTGGAGAGTTTCAAGTATCTGGGAAGCTTGATACAAGAGAATGGAAGAAACGATAGAGAAATAAATGAGCGGGGGAGACAGGCAGAAGCATTCCGGAGGAGTATGAGAAGCATGTTATGGAGCAAGGATGTCTCTCAGAACAGCAAGTAGATCATATATCATACTATGTCCCTATCCTGACGTATGCCTCGGAGACCTGGGTTATGAAAGGAAGGGAGAAGAGCAAAACAAAGGCCAGTGAGATGAGGTTCTTGAGAAGCAGTATTGGAGCTACAAAGAGGGACAGAATAAGAAATGAGAGGGCCAGAGAATTAATGAAGGAGGAACCATTACAGGATGGTATAGAGAAATCTAGACTTAGGTGGTATGGACATGTAAAACGAATGGAGGAGAAGAGGATACCCAGGAGGATACACGAGACGAAGTGGGAAGGAAAGAGACCAAGAGGGAGACCGAGAGACAGGTGGCTGAAGGGGGTGGAAGAAAGCGTGAAGAAGAGAGGAGAAGACTGGACAAGGGTGGAGGCTGAGAGATGGTGGGAAGACAGAAGACGTTGGAGAGGCTTGTGTTCCAAACAGACCCGGCCAGTGGCTGGAAACTGTGCAAGATGATGATGACCTCATCACGTTTTCAGTCATGACCAGCAATATGTTGCAACGCTGAGAGTGCTATCTTTTGACGCCCTTAAAGTTTGAATAGTGCTAAAAAGTAATCGTACAAATAATGTAACCTATATAAGAAGCTTCTTCAGTAAATTTGTTTTCCATTGTCCGTCATGTTTTGACGGGTTTCATCTAGTGAACTTTTAAAATGTAAATTTTATAAGAAAACTTCTCTTATCTATACTTGAAACTTGAATGCGAGTATATTGCAGTGTATCATACATACAAAATAAAGCTCGTATATAAAGATATGTTATTCGTTTTATCGTTTCACTTTCCTTTCTATAGTTTTCAACGGTGTTTTTCGAGCATATTCTGCATATTTAACCGCATATAATAGGTTTTTCGAGCATATCTATCGAGCATATAATTGGGGGGGGGGGATATCTATCGAGCCTAAAACACATTGTTTTCGATCATATCTGGAGATTTTATCGAGCATATCGATCCGAGCCCTAGTAATAAGTAATAACTAACAAATGAACCGTGAAAACAGCATACGAATGATGCCACTCCTGCGTAACTTAAGCGAGGAAATAAATGATAAGACATTCGTAAAATAATTGTGAGACTGTGGATCTATGAATTGCAATATTATGTCATCTTCGAACTGCTTGCTGCCGTTGTTAAATCATTTCAGAGGCTTGGGACATATTAGTCATCAGCACCGTGTCTGCTCGAGTCAAAGCTCTGTGAACTTGAGGGGTGAGGTGACGTGGGAGGCGTTGTGTTATCTAGAATTTCTGTATATTCCAATACTGCTAACATAGGGCTGTTGCCTAAACCACTGTGGTGTTGCGAATGAGTGATTGAGTCACCGACCAATGTATTTGGTTCTGTTACTACGCACGAGTAAGCCTCCGTGGCTTAGGCGGCAGCACGCCGGCCTCTCACCGCTGGGTCCGCGGTTCAAATCCCGGTCACTCCATGTGAGATCTGTGCTGGACAAAACGGAGGCAGACAGGTTTTTCTCCGGGTACTCTGGTTTTCCCTGTTACAATTTCATTCCAGCAACACTCTCCACTATCATTTCATTTCATCTGTCATTTATTTAATCATTGCCCCAGAGGAGTGCGTCAGGCCTCGGCAGCCGGCACAGTTCATATCCTCGCCGCTAGATGGGGGTTTCATTCATTCCATTCCTGACCCGGTCGGAGACTGGAAGCAGGCTGTGGATTTTCATTTTTCACTACGCACGAACCGGGACTCCCCCCCACACACATTAATCCTCATCGTCCGCGATCCACATTCCTCTCAGGTTCACGCAGTACTTGAGTGTTTATTGAGTTTGATATGTGTTTCTATGATGATTAAAGTCTGCGTGTAAATTCTAAGCTGACCACCTCGGGGCGCAGTAGCTAGCATTGTTGGCGGTCATCCCCGAGGTACCGGGTTCGATCCCCGACTCTGCCAAGAATTTAAAAGTCATGGTATGGTCTGGTACGGGGTCTCCCAGCCTCGTGATGCAAAGTGGGAACCTGACGGATGCTATGGCAGGAGGAGGAGGAGGAGTGGAAAGGAACTAGCCACCCTACCACACGCAAACTCCGGCTCGGGATGCCTGGTTAGTGATCCCTTGACTTGAATTAGAATTGTATATATACTGTATATGTAATTCTAATTGTTAGGTTCCGCCTGTTTACCATCTCTTGATGAATGCAGTACATTTGTATTTGTCTTTTGGCACAGGCTAGAGTAAAATGTGGCTTTCCGCCGATGTATCAGTATCATTCATGGCTGTGATTATATGGAAGCTACTGAGGTGTGGGTGGTTCTGAGTGATGGTACAGTACTTAGGGCACAACCAGTGCCTGTGGATGCTGTGAAAGGTTCTACCCGTAGGGTTAGTACTGTTGTTCTGGCTCAGTGAGGAAAGTAATGGCAAACTATCCCACTCCTCATCTTGCCTCATTATAGCGCTCCCTTGTGTTTTTGTGGGTTTTTGCCCACATAAACTACGGTGGTACTATTTGAGGATCCGGCCGGACTCTGGGCTGACTACCCAACAGATAGATGATGGTTGATGGGATTAGGTGCCCCTAGACTTGTGATGTGTAGTTAAAGTAAATTAACCCATAACTGGTGAGGTGACAGTTTTGGGACGTGGGGTTTGGTACATCCCAAAGTAAATTTCCCTTAATAGAAAACTGAAAGCAATAACATTTTCGGAACTTGATTTTATATTAAACTAGCAACCCGACCCGGCTTCACCCGGGAACAGTTAAGAATGTATTACGTGGTAAGCGCTCTTTTTTCGATATCAATGAACTACGACCTATATCCGTTTAACGTCTCGGCATGATGGGTTAAAATCACTGACTGGACTATTAATTATATTATCACGGAGATACATATGCAACGAATTCTTGTCAGACGTAATTTAAGAATGGCGAGTTGCATGAAACATAAATCCTCCTTCTGTCCAATTTTAACTTGACTGTGTATTTTGCGGAACGGAAAGTTCACAGGCGAAATGAAGAAAAGCCCAGTTGCACACAACCACTCTTCTCTGAAGCCTTAACTCAACATGACTCGACAGTTCGCTGCTGGCTGTATCTGGGGTAATAGGCTCGCCCGCTAGCTAGGCTGTAACTGGGTTGATAGGCTTGCCCCTAGCTAGCTCGTGAACTGTCACCCCAGTAATTGAATGGAGATTGTTGGAATAAATGAAAACGTAAAAACACTTATAGTGGGCGATGCATTGAAGATAGAGATATGCTATCGCAGACTTGTTTGTAGAACTTGTCATGCTGAACAATTCTTACACGCATAGTATATTGATATTTTTAACGGTTTGTCCAGCTTAAAAAGCTTACGGATGCCAGGTTTCTTTTCGACTTTTTCACTGAAATCGTTACGGCTTGGCTTCCATTGATCATAAATTATTTTCTACAGAAACCATCCTCGAGATAACCTTTAGAGAATGGTGAAAACCGCATTAAAATCCATCCAGTGGTTCTCGGGATTACCCATTACATCCAAGAATTGGGAATTTGTTTTATGCTAAGTAGAGATTAAGCATGTATTACATGTATTATAGCCCAGAAGAAACAGAAGATTCGTCTTGTTAAACATAAAAAATAACGGTATAATTAAACTATATAGCGGCTTCGGTGGCGTAGTCGGTAGCATGCTGAGCTTCTATGCCCAAGATAGCGGGTTCAATCCCGGCCGAAGCCGTCGGATTTTTTAAGAGCGTTAAAAATCCCTCAGTATGCCTTCCTTCGGAGGGGAAGTAAAGCCGGCGGTCCCATGTCATAGATTTATGGCATGTTAAAGATCTTTCCACTAATTACACCTGTGTGAAACTAAATTGGATAGGTTAAGAATGTAAACAACGCTCTTAGGTTGCTACGTTCGTTGCCAAGAGCCGACTGCGGTGGCGTCTAGTAGCTAAGTTCTGAACTTGGCCTAGTAGTCGTTGACGGTGGCGTTTGGCGGCCAAAGTAGGAACTATTTGAAAATTCAAAGTTGCAGTCCCTATTTCAATTTAAAAAGCAGATACACACACTAATACAGTCATCACAATTAACACCGGTTATCAGACAGATTCTACACTCACCCAAAGTACACGGGGCTACATGACCGCGTTGTCGCAGCCCCTAAACTAAGGAACCAACCAACCAACCAACCAATTAAACTATGCAAAACGTTTAACAAATTCGTAGATGTTTAAAAATGCAATTCTTTTCGGAAATTGTCTGGGATAAATTAACATCTATTGGCTTTCTATTCATGACTAAAGGCCTTCTGTTCACTATCATAATGCAGAGAAACACAACTATTTGATATGAGGACAAATTTAGAGAGTACAATCAATGCAAAATTTCACTGTACTTTACAGTCGGTTCATTCGAATCTGTTTTTCTTTTTGTTGTTGCTGGTCCTGGGACATTTGGCACATATCACCTGCCGTCCAGTTGTGCATGTCTCTCAAGAGAAGTAGTTTTGTTGATGATTCGGTCAATGCTGAGCCACAACTCACGTGGCAAGTGCCCATTCTGCATTTTAGGGGCTAACTGAGATTCTGCCAGATCTATAGGAAGATATTTTTTGAATTCAAGCCTCTTCCGCTTGGGATTTCCACCAGATAGTTTCTGTCTGACTTGGGATAGTAAATAAAAATAATAATAAAATAATATAAATACCAAATTGAAGTACAATTCTCTTTGAATAACTGAAAACACGTCAAATCGCTCTTGCATAAAAGTGTTAGAAACCTGGTGGGGTGGGGTTTGGCAAACCCCTTATAAACAATAATGACTGTTATTCTCAATATTAGCTGAGTTATATTACTTCCACTCACTTAGTTTGATCGCCAACATCTGACTGGAAGCTACCTGGACTCTCATACCCCCCACAACATAACTTAACTCGATGATCAGTGGCGGTTTGAAATTTTGTTGGGGTTCAGTAAACCCCACCTCACCAGTTTAGGGTTAAAATAAGTATATGTAATTTTAAAAGAGCTTCGTTGTAATGAATATTTCTATCACTGTAATGTAGACGATTCTTCCGTAGTTTCTTAAGCCTTTATGGGATAGTGGTCTCTCTATTAACCATCTGTCATAAGGACAGTCTATGCTTTCAAAGATGCTGGTAGTTGAATCTTTCAGCCAAATTTTGGAGAATGTTCCTGCCGAAGTGCTAGTATTTTATAAAAATGAAATATTATATACGTATCTACTTGACGTAATGTGGTGGATAAAATTCTAAACAATTTAAAACTAAAATCATCAACAAGTATAAAAATAATATATAAACCTAGAAATAAAAATTATAAACATACAATTACAATAATAAAATAAATATATAAATTTAAATAATAAACATAACTATACAAAAAAATAAAACATAATTATAAAAATCAATTTAAAATTAGTTAATTAAATAATTCAATATAAATATCAAAATTAAAACTATAAGAACACAAATTGAAAATTAAAAGTAAATAATTACAAACATAAAAATTACAGAAAAATGACATTATTAATACTGTAATTACAATAATTAAAATAAATTAAAAAACACATAAAAGTAAAAAAAAAAAAAACGTTTTGCCATATAAAGTGTTAAACAATGATGTCCTCGAACCTAGTCTCCTAGGCCACATCTTATAAAGGAAGCCCCTAATGTAAATGGGCATAACATTCCACGTGTCCAAAGCTTAAGTATTTATCTTATCTAGCTTGTCGTGAAGTGAAGAGATCAAAACACAGGCCTCGGTTGAATAGATCCACTCCCGGGCTGAAAGAAAGGTACTTACACGTTCTGTCGAGTTAAATGGTGCTTGAGGAACTTGTTTGACGATAAAATATGAAATCCTAGTGTTTGATGGGCAGCTGGTTGGAGAGAGACACGCTTCAGCCGCAGGAAGGAAGACGTGAGGTCATTGGCCTGCCCATTACTCGCCTTCTTCCTGTCCCGGCCGTGGCTCGTCCCCTGTGTGCCCGTGTCTGTCGACTTGCTTGCAGCTGCACAGTCACCTGCATGCCCGACTATCAACCCTTTCGCAGAATCAGCGAAACCTGTTGACTAGGTCCCAAACAATAATCATTCCTTTTATAGCTTCCTCTACGTAAAACGATCTGAAGACAAAGGATTTGATACGTTTTCGTATTTTTTTATCTTCCTCCACGGTGACCATATTTTTGTCAGTCAAAATTGGGACAGCCTTGTTGGAGGGGGGAGATTTATGGAGGATGGAGAGATTGTAGTTTGACTCTAACATATAGAGTTTTTTTTTAAGTTTATGGCCTTTTACAAAATGTAATTTTAAGAAGATCCACAAAAATCGATCCACCAAAAATCCAATATAGAGGGATAAATGAATACAAAGTTTATTTAAGTTTTTTTTTCATTTTTGCAAGTACGGTACATTACAAGTTTTGTGAGGGAAAAAAGAAAACATCAGTAAGTTTATTTTTAAGCTTCTTACTTTACATCTTATGATTGCAATAACAAAAAAAATATTCTTACCGAGTCTTTACAAGCGCCTGAAGTCTTTACGAACTAGGACAGGGTCGTGGATATTCAAAAACAAAACGTTTTTTCCGTTTAAATACGCATATTTTTCAGCGATTTTTTTTTTAACTAAAAATTGGGACACTTTTATTATTATTCGGGATGCCGGGACATGCTCCTTTAAATCGGGACTGTACCTATAGCCCCATGTATGTAGGTATATGTGTGGAATTTGTGTGATAACCTGTCTTATTGTGATGGCTGTGCTAGAGTGTGTATTTGTGATTCAGATGAAGATTAGGAGGGACGTGGCCATGGTCTTAAATTTGGAACATTCTCACGAGGCTGAATGTACCCCGTCCCAGGCCTCAGACCAGAATTAAATTTCTTGGCAGAGCCAGGAATCGAACCTGGACCTCTGAGCTGGCAGCAAAGAATGCTAGCCGCTACACCAAGAAGTGGTCAGTATTTATTAAGATTCTGCTGCTCCTTTGCGGAGCTTGACAAACGAAACATGTCATCAGTAATCTGTGTACATAAATTCATGTTGATCGACTGAATGTTATCAACTAATTCCTTAATAGTGCCCACGGCCACCACCTTCCCAATTCTTACCTGAAATAGAAGTAAGTTACACGAACTAATACATCCATCACATTAACACACGTTATCAGACAATATGTCCACATACACCTAAATACATGAGACAGAATGACCACGATGTCCCAGCCCCACAAATCAAACAACAACAAGAACTTCATGGTTTAGCACTTTTCACAAACTGGGGAGTATAAGGGCCACTCCTGTGGTGTTGGGGTAGCGCGCCTGCCTCTCACCCGTGGACCCTGGGTTCGATTCCCGGCTCTGTCAGAGATTATAGAAACTGACGTGAGAGTTGTAACAGGGTGCACTCAGCCTTGTGAGGACAAATGATTAGGACGGTGAGGCCACGCCCCGGTCACGGAAACCTAGATTAACGGCCGAGGGAACCCGATGTGCTGACTGCCACTCCGTAATCTGTAGGCCGAATGGCTAAGTAGCGGTGGCTTGCTCAGCCAGGGCCCTTCATGGGCTGTGGTGTATAAGGTTGGTTGCGAACAGTGAAAGTTGTGTGAACAGTAAATCCCGCACATCCTTCTCTGTCACCACAGCTTTTAGTGGACGAGACACACCCCTGAATAAAATAAATACAACTCAGTGATAACGGGACTCATGAGTCATCTAGTCATTTTATAATGAAGCAGGAAGCCACGTGCAGGCAGTTAAATCCAGGAAACTTTCTTGTTGACATTGGAGTAGCGGGAAGTGAGATTTACTTTCATGTGCCAAGATTCATCCACGTGAAGAGCACGTCACGAGCTGATGTCATCAGTGAACAGTCCTGGTTAGCGATAATTGTGTTTACAACTGTTTATACCGAATCTAATTAATGTTACGAGGACTCCTCGATGGTGTGTTGATAAGAATCCATAACATGGGACTAACATTAATCTGTGTTCACCAAGGGAGTCTTCCACTTTCCCGCCTTAATTCCTTGTCTCATCTTTCCCGATACCCTCATTCTTCGATGGATCAGCCTTCTTTCTCTTTACCTGTTATCTACTGGCTTCTGCACAAGGCCCTCAAGGAGGCAGGGTGTATGTAGCCCCACCACTTCTGGTGCACCCTGGATAGTGCTACACCCTCAAGGACTCACGGCTGGTAAGTTTGGGAGTTGGTGACCCCAAGGGATTCCATAGCTGGGTCCGTTTTGATCCCCTTTCTTCCTCTGACTTTGGGGCGAGCCCTCTCTTCTTTCCCCTTCCTATCTTCTTCATTCCAAGTCCCTCCATCCTCATTCTTCGAGGGTTGAGGGAATTTCTTTTCTTCCTGTCCTTTATTTGCCTTATCCTTTATTTGTTTACCATTTCTTCCTCTAGTATGTAAGTTTGTAGTTAGTATTAGTTTTCATTCTTATCTCACCTTTCACCATCACCCACACAATTATGGCCCGATAACCTAGATGTTAGGCCCCTTAAAACAACAATTATCATCATCAGAATTAAATCTCTTGTCAGAGCTGGCAAACAAACCCGGATCTTTGTAATGATAGGTAAGAGATGGACAAGTCCGAAGATCGCCTGGCCCCGTGGCGTTGTGTATAAGCACATATAGCTGCAGTTCTGTGGTATGATCCGCAAGTCAAGTTTCTAATTTTAAATTTTCGCCAGAGGTCCGGGTTCGATTCTCGGCTCTTCTAAGAAATTTAATTCTCCTATGAGAGCTGGAACGGGGTACACTCAGCCTCACGAGGTAAAACTGCGAAGGCGTAGGTTCGATTCCCACCTCAGACATCCCTGAAGTGGTTTTCCGTGTTTTCCCACTTCTACTCCTGGTGATTGTTGGGATGAACTCATTCATTCATTCATTCATTCACTTTATTCGCAAATCAGGGCAATTCCCCGTTGCCAAATAGAAAATTACCAATAGTAATATCAAACGCTCTTAATGTACACAAGTCACAATTTGGAAACTATAATAATTACATCGTAGTATTTACATAAAATTTCAGTCTTCTCTTAAACACATCAATATGTTTGGGGAAAGGCTCTAAGGTTGTGGCAGGTAACGAGTTCCAATAATCCATAACACGATTAGTGAAAGAATATTTCCCATAATTTGTGGTCGGCCCGCGGATGATCTTCCCTGCTCAGGTAGGTGGGATTTCCCAGACGTAAACTTAGTTCTCCACATGCTGGCCGATTAGTGGAACTTAGGGCCATTGCTGCCTCCTTCCACATCATCACCTGAATTACAAATAGACACATTACTACACACAACAGGGTAACACAGGTCATCATACAAAACAAGATGTTCAGTAAAGAACATATAGCCTACTTTCTCCTAAATGCATGGGTATTGTTATAACTCTTTGTCCTTTTCAAGGAGTATAATTGAATGTTGGTTGTAGTAGCTTATTGAAATACAACGTGCTATAGGGATATTAAACATGAATATGAGGTGCCCTTTGCTAGTGCTACCTCTGTAAAAAAAATTCATTCAATTCGGTTTCACCGTGTTTGAATTGATCTGGGGAATGGATTTGCCCACATATATGGCCGCTATTTGCAAACTATTGGGCTGATGACCTTGTAGTCAGTCATAAGATGCTTTCCACAAAAAGGCACGTTGTTGCAAAATCCGGTAGAGATCAAATTATTAGGATGGTCGAAATTTGATTTAAGCTTTTAACATTTGGGTGGCCGTCATTCCGTTTCCGTCAAGATGGCGGCGATATAAAACATGACACTGAGGTGCCTTTTGCTAGTGCTACCTCTGTACCAAATTTCGTTCAATTCGGTTTCACCGTGTTTGAATTGATAGGGGGAATCGATTTGCACACATACTTGGCCACCATCTGCAAACTATTGGGCTGATGATCTAGCAGTTTGGTCAGAATATGCTTCCCACATAAAGATTTGTTGTTGCAAAATTTGGTAGAGACTAGATTATTAGGTTGGTCGTAATTACATTTTAACCTTTAACATTTGGGTGGCCGCGATTACGTTTCCGTCAAGATGGCGGTGATATAAAACATGACACTGAGGTGGCCTTTTCTAGTGCTACCTCTGTACCAAATTTTGTTCCATTCGGTTTCACTGTGTTCGAATTAATAGGGGGAATCGATTTTCACACAAAGATGGCCGCCATCCGCAAAATATTAGGCTAATGACCTATTAGTTTGGTCAAAGGATGCTCCCTCCATAATGGTATGTTGATGCAAAATTTGGTAGAGATCGGATGATTAGGTTAATCGTAATTTGATTTAAGCTTTGAATATTTGTGTGGCCGCCATTACGTTTCCGTCAAGATGGCGGCGATATAAAACATGACACTGGGGTGCCCTTTGCTAGTGCTACCTCTGTACCAAATTTCATTCCATTCGGTTTCACCGTGTTCGAATTAATAGGGGTAATCGATTTTGACACAAAGATGGCCGCCATCCGCAAACTATTAGATTTGTCAAAGGATGCTCCCTTCATAAAGGTATGTTGCTGGAAAATTTGGTAGAGATCGGATGATTAGGTTAGTCGTAATTTGATTTAAGCTTTGAACATTTGGGTGGCCGCCATTACGTTTCCGTCAAGATGGCGGCGATATAAAACATGACACTGGGGTGCCCTTTGCTAGTGCTACCTCTGTACCAAATTTCATTCCATTCGGTTTCACCGTGTTCGAATTAATAGGGGTAATCGATTTTGACACAAAGATGGCCGCCATCCGCAAACTATTAGGCTAATGACCTATTAGATTTGTCAAAGGATGCTCCCTCCATAAGGGTATGTTGTTGCAAAATTTGGTAGAGATCGGATGATTAGGTTAGTCGTAATTTGATTTAAGCTTTGAACATTCGTGTGGCCGCCATTACGTTTCCGTCAAGATGGCGGCGATATAAAACATGACACTGGGGTGCCCTTTGCTAGTTCTACCCCTGTACCAAATTTTGTTCCTTTCGGTTTCACCGTGTTCGAATTAATAGGGGCAATCAATTTTCACACAAAGATGGCCGCCATCCGCAAAGTATTAGGTTGATGACCTAATAGTTTGGCCAAAGGATGCTGTCCCCATAAAGGTATGTTGTTGCAAAATTTGGTAGAGATCGGATGATTAGGCTAGTCGTAATTTGATTTAAGCTTTGAACATTTGTGTGGCCGCCATTACGTTTCCGTCAAGATGGCGGCGATATAAAACATGACACTGAGGTGTCCTTTGCTAGTGCTACCTTTGTACCAAATTTCGTTCAATTTGCGCTCACCCTGTTCGAATTGATAGGGGGGGGGGACAGACATTCAGAGTACACACACTCACACACACACACACACACACACACACACAGACTCACACACACACATACACACAGACACACTTTTTTCGCCCTGTAGTGATCTCATAAGTCTACTTTCATTTTTTGCAAAAATCGAAAGTAGGCTAAAAATTTATTTTAGTTATTTATTTATTTATGTATTTATATATTTATTTTTTAGTATTTATTTACTTGTTTTTATTTTATTTTTTATTTACTTATTTATTTAGTTCTTCTTCTTTCTTCTATTTTGATCTACTTTGGGCCACTGGAAACAATTGCCGGTGAGTCTTTTTTTCTTTTCCCAGAACTTCATCTTTTCGCTGTGGTTCCTCTTCCTCTCTTCCGGCCAGATGTTCTTGGCTTTTCTACTTTGCTTTTCCTGGAACCCCTTGAATTTATCAATCGTAGCCCGAAACACCTCTCTATTCCAGATCTCTTTTAGATCTACCCCAACTTCCTCCATGTCCTTCCTTCTCTTTCTTTCTTTCTTTCTTTCTTTCTTTCTCTCTTTCTTTCTTTCTTTCTTTCTTTCTTTCTTTCTTCCTTTCTTTATTTATTTACACACACACCCAGGTATACGGGGCAAATGATTACGATGGCCAAGCCCGTCGAATAAAGCAACAACAATCAGCACTTTATTTTTGAAGAGTTCATTGTGTAATGCACCTGGAAGAAGCCTGAAGACACTACAGTGCATACTGTGTTTCCCCAAAGGGAATACGTTTCAAGAGTTTGAAGAGCTCTTAGAGTCAGAATCACTCAAGGCAAATCACATCAAGTGACGTGTTCCCTTCTGTCGCTAATCTCACTAAGTGATGCTCCCTCCTACTGTTTAGACAGGGATGTACGAAGCAATGATTGGTTTCGTTCTTTCCTCACATTCGTGATAACCTAAGTCTTGACATGGCACGGCATCGATTATTAAATTCAACCAACGGTAGCTGAAGCCACGCGTGTTAATTTGTCCGATAGGAAGGTCGAAGGTTTGAATCCCGGTATTGACAGCGGCCATCGTGGGTGTGGTTATCCCTGATTTTTTTCGTACTACGTCCAGGAAAATTCCTGGATAGTACCTGTGTCAAGTCCTAGGGCAACTACTCGGATTCTATACGCTAGTAACACCGGTTATATCAGACAAGATCACCTCTCAGTGTAGCGGCTTGCGTTCGATCCCCGGATCTGCCAAGAAATGTTATTCTGATCTGAGTGCTGGAACGGGGTACACTCAGCCTCGTGAGGAAAAATTGAGAAGAGGAGTGTTCGATTTCCACCTCAGCCATCCTGGAAGTGGTTTTCCGTGGTTTCCCACTTCTACCCCATGCAAATGCCAGGATGGTTCCTAACTTAAGGCCACGGTCGTCTCCTTCCCATTCCTCGTCTGAATTACAAATACACACTCTACCACTAGGGCTTACTACTACTAGTACTACAACAACTACACAAACTATAATATCACAGGTTATCAGACAAACTATTTATTCATATACACACCCAAGTACACAGGGCTAAATAACCACGATGTTTTTGTACCTCAAATGAAACAACAACAACAACAACTTACAGTATATCAGAGAAATTCAACACCCAGATTTGTTTGTTATGTCGATCAAATGCCTGTGTTTTTAGATTATTATTGTTATTATTATTATTATTATTATTATTATTATTATTATTATTATTATTATTATAATTATTACTATTAAGAAACAATTTCTCAACTAAGTATCGAATGCATCCTTGAATGAAACCATTTTATCTATCATACATCTAGAATATTTCAGTTGAAGGTCATGTATTTTCACATAATTTGGTATGTGCTCAGGATGGCGTCTTTCTCTTGCAGCGATAGGTGTTCAGCTCGAGTTAATACAGTTGTCATCTGAGAGTGTTGGGATCAATGCCAGTTACCGACATGATCATGGGCTTGATAGCCACGTGTCTCAGCTTCCACATGTCTCTAATTTCCTCCACTAGGTCTGAATAACTATCGTCTGTGTATAAGCAGCAGAAGATTATTGTTCAGTGGCTTAGTGACATTCTTCCAAGTCCTCAGCGTCTTGTTAAGGAGGACAGTGTAAGGTCGATTTGTTCGGATTTCGCGGTCTGTGCTTCTTTGATGGTTTCGGTAGATTGTCTGTTGTAAATTCATTTAAGGGACTTGGGACATCTTGGCCATTAGCCCCATGTAGTTGGCGTGTATTTCTAATTTGTTTGATAGCCTGAATTTATGTGATGACTGTAGTGCTGTGTATAACTTTAGTGGCGATAGGGTTGGGATAGGTGGCCCGGGACTAACCTAGCATTTTCTTGGAAGGAGTGTGGGGAAACCCGGGTAAAAACCACACTCAGATAGCCATTGTCAGCACCGGAATTCGAACCTCTGATCTTCGGACTTGCTGGAGCTGCCCTCCCGGCCGTGGTGCAATATTTAACGCGCACGGAGGTCCCAGTAGAGCTTGTCAGGCTCGTAGTCTACTGTACACATAGCATGGCGCATTTCTAACAGAAAGCTCAGTTTTCTCAACCAACTCAACTCTTAGCAAATATTGTTATATCACTGAAGGTACTCAGTGTTGTTGAGAACTGAACAGCCACAACAGCCACTCATTGTCTCACCAAGACTTCCACATCGACGACATTAAATCATCCACATTGCTCTCTTTGAGGATGTGTTTCCGCTAGTTCAGTATAGCAATGACCCTGTCCTGAATGGCATTTATAATTATTGTTACGCTTGCAGGTTCGCTCCTGGCTGTGGTAAGTGATTTTTTTAAAGGCGACAAAAATCACGACACGCATGTCAAATGTTGTTGGCATGTTAGAGAACGCATTTGAATTCAGTAGGCCGTGTTCATAATGGCAAGATTAGTCTCGGGAGTTCCCGCCAACACAAAATTCCTCCATTCTCTACCAGAAAGCGCTAAAGTGTCAAGGAGCTTAGATATATAATCTCCTTGACTTTAGTTAGTTAGTTAGTTAGTTATTCTTGTTTTAAGGGGCGGAACTATGATGCCATCTGCCCCAACTCCTTGGCTTTCATAGCGTTCCAAGGAACAACAAAATTCGACATGCAAGCTGACCTCTGGGCATCAAATAACAATGCTTGCACCCGGCACCCGAGGTCATATTATATTATTATTATTATTATATTATTATTATTATTATTATTATTACTGTGTTATCTACTGTGTTAATGAGCTACATAATGCTAATCACACCTTTTCTCTTGTGGACGGTGGGTCCAAAATAGACAATCTCTTTAAGAGCATATTGAGGTGGAGATATCTCCTGATAATATTGTTGCGGTGATGCTACAAAATGAAGAAAATTGGAAGCTGGTAGCAAGTTTTGTTGAAAATATTCTCCGAACAAAGAAGACAGATCTGGATCGCCATTGAAGATAATTCACTACGGAAGAGTACCCTGCGGGCAAAGATAAAATGACTCTAACCTGAAGTAATGTGATAAACGGTTCCAGGCTATGGTTCAGAAGTAACGGGGGGAGTTTTAGTCGGTAGTCTGCCACTAAGGAGCCCCAAACTATGTGCGTAAACGCATTTCGTTAATTTAGAGAAACATTTATAATATTATTATTATTATTATTATTATTATTATTATTTAGGGTTCTGAATGTTTGGTCCTCTTAACTTCCGTTTTAGGTTTAATTTAGGCCTACCCTTAAAATAGGATTTTTAGCCTACTTTTCATATTTTGCAACAAGTAGTTCCGTGAAGAACTATACAGCCTATTTTCATATATCTTACGCATGTTAATTGCCTCTATCAACATACAAAATTTCAGTTTGGAGGTTGTGATAGATTCGTAGATATTGAGAACCGTCTAAATATTTCAGATGGTCGCCAGGTTGGATTTTTATTTATGTACTATTACATGTACGTGTGGTATTCAGACTTCAATCGCATGATTAGGACACAAGAAGTAAAAACGAGATTTTAAAATTTCGCACAGCTGCCATCTTGTGGTTATGAAAACATTTGAAATAAATTAGATGCCAGTGGATTAACATTTGTATAAGCATTTAACGTGCGAAGTTTCACTGCACTCAGATGGTTAAATCGCGAGAAACGTCCATTTAAATATTTATATTTCGCGTCACCGCCATGTTGGATTTGTGCTCATGTTCATTGCCTCTATGAACATAAAAAATTTCAGTTTGATTGCTGTAAAAGATTCGTAGATATTGAGAACCGTCCAAATATTTCAGATGTTCGCCATTTTGGATTGTTATATGTATAGGCGATAGAGTTATATACCATTGAAGGAAAATTATTGCGTAGCTTCATTATTAAAACTTTCACTTCGATCGCATGATTACGACAGAAGAAATAAAAACTTAATTTTAAAATTTCGCACAGCCGCCATCTTGAGGTTATGTAAACAATTGAACTAAATTCGATAGCAGTGCATTACAATATGTATAATCATTTACTGCACCACATTTCACTGCGCTCAGATGGTTAAATCACGAGAAAGTCTATTAAAATGTTTCAAATTCGCTTGGCCGCCATGTTCGTTTTGTACTTGGCAGGTTTTCAAAAATTACATAAATACACTTGTAGCAGTGCCCTTTATCACCGTAAACAATTTCATGGTGATATCTGTAATAGTTTCGGAGATATAGAATGTCAGTGAAATATTTCGCACAGCCGCCATTTTGAGGGTATGTAAACAATTTAACTAAATTTGACGCCAGTGCATTACAATGTGTATAAACAATTGCTGTACCATGTTTCATTACGTTTGGATGGTTAAATCGCGAGAAAAGTCTATTTAAATGTCTCAACTTCGCTTGGCCGCCATGTTGGTTTTGTAGTTACCAAGTTTTCGGAAGTATCATGGTGAACTTCTAGTAGTTCCCTTTATCAACGTACCAAATTTCAGGGTGATATCGGTAATAGTTTCGGAGATACTGAATGCTGGTGAAATATTTCGCACAGCCGCCATGCTGGATTGGTGAGACACAATAAAATTTGAAGGGCACGGTCGGGGTCGGCCAGAATGGTGCTATGATCTTACCGACTTTCATTGAAATCGCTCCGGCCGTTTAGAATTTATTAGGGACACACACACACCTCACACACACACGCACACACACACGGACAAAATGTGATCTCATAAGCCTATTTTTTCAAAATTGAAAATAGGCTAAAAATGAGGAAAAAGTAGACTTATTAGATCAATCCGGGCAAATGTCTGTATGTCTGTCTGTCTGTCTGCCTGTCTGTCTGTCTGTCTGGCAGGCTGGCTGTGTGTGTGTGTGTGTGTGTGTGTGTCCCTATCAACTCCTAAATGGCTGCAGCAATTGAATCCAAATTTGGTATGAGCAAAGATCTAGCCCTGAATATCTCAAGCCCATATTTGAAAATTATGTCAGTGCTATCAACTGCTGAAAAACCGCAATTGAAATGTGAGCTCCATGTTGGATATCTAGGAACGTATGCATGGGAGCCATTCCAAAATTGCCACACATATAGATAATAATATTTCAGTTTAATTTCCAGGAGGCCATGCATGGCAGAGTTGCCAAAATGATTCTAAGCCTGCTGATAAGTCCAATTTTTAAATGCATATGACTTCTACACTATCAATTGGATTTCAACCAAATTTCGTATGTACTATATGTAGATAGACAGATATGACTGAGAGTATTCTTAAAAGCCACCATGGCTGCCAACTCTTAATAAATGCTCTCTCTCTATTTTCTTATCCAAATACCAATATATCAGAAAGTATGCAAGCCGACAGCTTTAAACTATGCACACGTATAATACCTGACATTCTAGATTAAATTGGAGTAACTTATGTACGTCAGTGCTACCAACATGATTCTAAGCCTGCTGATAGGACCAATTTTTAAATACATGTAACTTCTATACTATCAATTGGATTTCATCCAAATTTCGTATGTGCTATGTGTACCATAACAGATATGACTATGCTTATTCTTAAGAGCAACCAGGGCTGCCTACTGTTAATAAATGCTGTCTCTATTTTTACCCTAATATTAATATATCAGAAAGTATGTAAGCCAACAGCTTTAAACTTTGCACACATATAGTACCTGACATTCAAGATTAATTTGGAGAAACTAATATGCGTCAGTGCTGCTAACATGCCTTTAAGCCTGCTGATAGGTCCAATTTTAAAATACATGTAACTTCAATACTAACAAATGGATTTCATCCAAAATTGGCACAACAAGAGATCATAATATTTCAGATTATTTCTAACCAACACATGCATGACATTGTTGCCAACATGATTTTACGCGCCCTGATAGATCCAATGTCTAACTGCATGCAACGTCCATGTTATCCATTGGACTTCAACCAAATTTTGTATTCTGTACCTTAAGAGATGGAACTAACAATATATTCAGTCACCGGTAGTGCTCTATTAGGCTACATTATACCAGGTATATTTTGAACTAATTAGAAATTTCGATTTTACCAAATTAATTTCGTCATTATTCTAGATTGGTCTATATAGATTGGCATGAATCTTAAATTTTAAGAAAAGTAGTCTCTTTTGTTCGTCACGGAACTTATTGTTTAGGGTTTCTTTAATTTATTGTTGATGATTTATTTAAGGGGCTTTGTGACATCGTGATCATATAGCCTCATGCACTTGGGTGTGTGTGTAATTTGTTTGATAATCTGTCTCATTGTGTTGGCTGTATCACTGTGAATATTTGTAAGTCAAATGAGGATTGGGAACGAGACGGCCGTGTCCTTAAGTTAGGAACCATCTCGGCATTTGTCTGGAGTAGAAGTATGAAACCAAGATGGCTGAAGTGGAATAGAGCCTACCTCTTCTCAGTTTTGCCTCGCGAGACCGAGTGTACCCTGTTCCAGCCCATAAACCAGAATTCAATTTCTTGGCAATCCGGGAATCGAACCCGGACCTCCAGGGTGACATCCAAGAATGTTAGTCACTACACCACGAGGTGAATACTTAAAGACCAATATGTTTTATTGAAAAATCGCATAAAACACTTGTTACATTATTTTTAGACTACCTTCTATTTTTTGCAACAACAAAAAGTAGACTTATGAGATCTACGCGGGCCAAGAGATGTGTATTAGTATGTATATCTGTACCCCTCATTCAATTCAAACACGACGAAACCGAGTTGAACGACATTTGGTACAGAGGTAGCACTAGCAAGGAACACCTCAGTGTCATGTTTTATATCGCCACCATCATTACCAAAATTTAATGGCGGCCACGCAAATGGTCAAAACTCAAAATTAAATTACGTCCAAACTAATCATTGGATCTTTACAAAATTTGGTAAAAACATACCTTCATATGGGACGCGTCTTGATTCCGAACTACAAGGTCATCATCAGCCACACCATTTCAGGATGGCAGCCGTGTGAATTATGCAAGCTTTATAATATATAACTTACGACGCACCAGTTCTAATTATCGAACCGAGAATGGTATAAACTGTTCTAAAGGATGTGGCCCGTTCGAAATTAAAAATGCACAGTCTATTATAATATCATACTGCAGAAGTGACTTTAAAAAAGCTGAGCCGTCTCGGTTACAAGACAAGATGACAGCTGATATAGCTGATATAGCATACAATATGGCCTACTGACAGAAATAATATAAACTTTGTATGAAATGGATTATAATGAAAATATACTCCAGTGAAGAAATCGTTTAGTCCAAGTATTCGTTTGCTAAGACGTATGAAAATGGATTGATAACGTCAAACTTCAGAGTACACGTTTGGCTGTGTGGTAAAGCTTTTGTCTTTCGCCCGGTCTGCCGGGGTTCAAAACCTATCGGAGTTGTATTTCTTTTCTTGATTTCTTTATATTTATTGTTTATTAAGTACTGGGACGTTATAAAATTGAGCGTTATGTTGTGCATCTTGCAATGGGAAATATATATTTCATTCAAACAAAGTTCGCCACTGGATCTGCACGAGTGACATCTACTAGCAACCACGGCCTACTAGATGCGAGCCGCACTCTATACCGGTCTTGACATTCCCAGTTAGTGAACCCATGCATACGGTGTAATTGAAACATTTCCTGTTGTTACCGATAGAGCGCACTCGCACCCAAGGATAGGCGCGATTAAAAGGTAGCTGTGCAGTAGGTTTATTAAATGTGTTTCTCCCAGTGATACGTTTAGACCAACGAAGTTTTGTTTCAGTTTCAATTATTTTAAGTAGTCGGTGTTAAAACAATGAATTTTTGTGTTGTTTGGAGTGTTTGCTGATTACATTGTAAAATGCTGGGAGAAATTATAAACTATGGTTTGAACGCCGCTGCACAAATCCAGTACGTCATACTGTTGTGTGCCATTTTGTACTTCGAATAGGAAGAAAATAGGAGGTGATAAGGATACCCATACATTTAGGATAAAGTAGGCTATACGTTCTTTCCTAAACTTCTTGTTTTTCCATGTAAGTGGGTGAAGTTTATGTTAATCTGTATTTCTTTAGTGACTGTAATTGTCAGAGTGCAGGTGCCCTGGGACTTGACATAAGGGAATAACTACACTCAGGATGTCCATTACATGTAGCGGGATTCGACTTGTAGAAGTTTCCCATTACAGAGTCATATAGTGTGTGATTAATGTGCTGGGGAATGGATAAAAAACATATAAAACGTTCCTTATTGGTGTTGGGAGCACAACGTGCTTGTCGCAAGGCCGCGAGGGAAGTTGCAGACTCTACACGTGAGGTAGACATTCAAGGCTCGGTAGCTGCAGGCACCACATTCTTCACTCCTTACACTTCTTTATTAATAAAACAAGTTACCCCAAGGTCATCTGGCGCTACTTATATCACAGACACAGCATTATTATTATTATTATTATTATTATTATTATTATTATTATTATTATTATTATTATTACAGTGCAACTTGGATAATTCGAACCTCAAGGAACCAGTAAAAGAATTCGAATTATCCAAAAATTCGAATTAAGAATGTTCTTTGAAAAGGGTAGAGAAAATATATTGTATTACGTTTACATAATGATTCACGTTCAACAAAGCAGATTAACAGACAACGGTACTGTATCATGACTTTATCGTGAATATCCTACAAAAGTTTCAAATAATAAAATAAAACCAAAATGTACTATTCACGTATTTAACGACAGTAGTAATCCAACAATCTAGTTAAGTCTTAGAGAAATCTACTGTTTTTCAAAAACGTTTGATATTTTTACCTGTTTCCTACAGTTAAGGCTCTCGGCCATCACAAAAGAATCTAACAAATTTAAGGAACGGAAAACACAATCACTTACGTCATTTCTACTTACAAAAAAGAAGAAGAAAAAAAAACAACAACAACGCCTAAAATCTGTGATGTAGTAGGGGTCGCATGCCAATAATACAACGTCGTCTTTCGGGAATTCCTGACCCAACTGTTTGGCTTCCGATCGGCTTTTTACACGTAAAAACTTCGAACTATCCACAGTCTAATTCAAATTAACCACGATTTCTTAGCGTTGATTGTATATAAAATGCTAGGGGCCAAGAGAAAAAATCGAATTAAAGAAGATTTCGAATTATAGAAGTTCGAATTACCCACTACCACTGTATTAATATTATTATTCGTTATGCCCATTAAAAGAGCGCAATTGAACTTGTTAGTTGGTTTTCGCCTTCTCATCATCATCATCATCATCATCATCATCATCTGGTTTTCGCCTTCTCATCATCATCATCATCATCATCATCATGTTGTACAGTTTCCAGCCCCAGGCTGGGTCTGTTTGGAAGATAAGCCTCGCCACTTAGTCATTTCTTCCCACCACCTCTCCGCTGCTACTCTAGTCCAGTCCTCGCCTCTCTTCTTGACACATTCCTCCACTTCTTTCAGCCATCTATCTCTTGGTCTTCCCCTTGGTCGTTTCTTCTGCATCTGCATTTCATGTATCCTCTTGGGAATCTTCTTCACTTCCATCCTCTTTAAGTGTCCATACCACCTCAGTCTTGATGTCTCAATCCTACCTTGCAAGGGCTCCTCTTTCACTATTTCCCTGACCTTTTCATTTCTCACCCTGTCTCTTCTTGTTACTCCGATCCTACTACGTAGGAACTTCATTTCGCTTACCTGTATTCTGCTTATGTCTCTTTTCTTCATTATCCACGTTTCTGATGCATAGGTCAGTATCGGCATATAGTAGCTTCTGTATAACACTTCCTTGCTTTTTTGTGGGACGTCTTTAGTCCACACTAAGCTCCTAATGCATCTCAGAAATGCTTCTGCCTGTCTGCCTTCTCATCCTTCCAAAATCTCTTCTTGAATACACTGTGTTGCATCTTGCGTTATGTGAACCACTTCCTACCAGTTTTATATTTAGGTTTCTCCGCGAATTTGTGTTTGTGTACTATTGTACTAAAGGCTACACGATTTCTTATGATGTCGTCTGTGATATTTATTTCTTGGAGGTCCCGCCTTAGTTTCTTCTAGCCAGTTTATGTTGATTACCTTAAATAATCTTAAGGTTAGTCTGTCGCTGTCCATTCTATAGATATGGCCATATAATTTCAGACGACTCTTGTGTTCGGCATCAGTGAACTTGTCAGTTAAGGAATAGAGGTTCGCTGTTCTCCTCTTAATCCATATTCCATTTTCTCTCGTGGGACCAGTATTAATATTATTATTATTATCGTTGTGTTCATTTTAAGAGCGCATTGGAACTTGTGAATTTGTTTGATGACTTGACTTTCGCATTTCTTTTCTTTCAAAATCTGTTCATCAATCTTCTGTGTTGTTTCTTGCGTTCCTCTGACTATTTCTTACCAGTTTTCTTCTTGATTTTCTCCAAAATTGTGTGTTTATTTACTAATATAGATTTAGCGATATCTTATGATGTCTTCATTGATGTTTACTTTGTGTAAGTCGTCCTTTATTTCTTGTGACCGGCTTATCTGGGAAGTCTGTGAATGCATTACAGTATATTAAATAAACTTTTGTGGATGTTGTTGTTGTCCAGTCTGTAGATTATAACCGCTATGACTAGGAACCGTTACTTTACGGTAACGAGAGGGTAACAACGTTAATAATTGAATGCAGTAACTGTACCGCTAAGCGTGGGTTCGAATCCCACCCACCTCAACCGTCCTGGAAATGGTTTTTGGTAGTTTACTATTTTCACCACCTTGGAAGCAAACGTTATTATTTTTGGTAAGTAACGGTGATGCAAATTCGTTATTATTTTAGGTAACTGTAACTGTAATATAGCTACTATTAGGAAGTAACTTCCTTAGCCCTGGTCATCGCTCTCTCCCTGATCCTTACTTGGAAGCTGTAAAGCTTCCTGAGCTGATGGACATCGCTGAGAGCCAGGTCAAGTCGTAAGGTGGGTGGTCTAATCCCTGGCGCCGAACAAATCATTGGCAAGTTGGACAGCGTACGACCTGGGTTATCGCTTTGGCAGTCAATTGCACCTTCACACGTAACTCTGAGAAATCGTATTTGAAACATACTCTCGACAGTTTATAAATATAAACCTTGACGGCGCATTTTGTGACCTTTTAAGAAAATCAACGGTGCGTGCAAACGCCATATCTGCTCCCACTCATCTTTCTCTCTGGATGTGATTCAGGAAGTCTCGTGAAGCTCGATCGTGCACAAAGACTTATAAGCCGCCGGAGGTCTTCGCTGCATTAATGACCTTCTAATATCTCTCTTCGAAGAGACCAACTACCGTTGCTACGGAACATTAACCGCGCTACTACATGCACCTTTGAAGACTAAGCCGTCGATTTAAATTTGCTGAGTAACAGCAATAATTACCGAGGTGTGAAAATTATTAAACTTGTCACCGTGGGGCCCGGGGTCGATTCAGGGATCTGCCATGAAATTTAATTCTAGGCTGCGAGCTGGAACGGAGTTCACTTAGCCTCGTGAGGCAAAACTGAGAAGAGATGGATTAGTTTCCCACCTCAACTATCCTGGAAGTGGTTTTCCGTGGTTTACCACTTCTACTCCAGGCAAATGCCATGATGGTACCCAACTTAAGGCCACGGCCGCTTCCTACCCAAATCCTACCCCAATTACAAATACACACACGTACAGACATCGCACACAGGATATCAGACAAACTCTATACATACCCAAATACATGGGGCTACGTGACCACGATGTCACAAAACCCTTAAAATAAACAACAACAACAACAACAACAACAACAACAACAACAACAACAACAAATGATTTAGCTCGAAGGCAGTTTAGTTCAGTGACGAACTAAAGAGACTACTTTTCTTAAAATATATGATTCTTACCAATGATATAGACCTATCTAGAATTATGACGAAATTAAGTTGGTAATATTTATGATTTGTTCAAATTATACCTGAAATATTATAGCCTAATAGAGCACTACAGTTTGTTTCAAATAGATTCCTTCCATTGATACTGGTGACGAAAATAAATTGATATTACTGGCATTTATGATTTGCTCGAAATATACCTTAAACATTGTAGCGTAATAGAGCACTACAGTTTGTTTTGAGATACTGAAATTCTACGGATCAAATGCTCAGAGAGAGTTATTAGGTAGTTGGTAGGTCTGCTGCTCCTGAAAATGAGCAAAAATATATTCCTTACAGCATACACACAATATGTAAAATTTGTTAGTTATCCATTAACTGTTATGGAAGTTAGATTGAGTTATGTTTGCAACACTATCATGTATGTGCTCCTGAAAATAAATCTGAAATATTATTATCTATACTAGCGGACCCGTGCGAAAACTCTCGCGTAAGGACCCTTACACACAAGCTTTTCTCTTCTGTCGATGTGGCCTTCCTCATTACAGTATCTGTCCTTGAAATATTTGGTTTAATTTCCTGTAGTAGCTCATTGAAAACAAGTAGTTCCGTGAAGAACTATACAGCCTATTTTCATATATCCTGCTCATGTTAATTGCTTCTATCAACATACTAAATTTCAGTTTAATTGCTGTAACAGATTCGTAGATATTAAGGACCGTCTAAATATTCAGATGGTCGCCAGGTTGGATTTTTATTTTTGTACTATTACATTAAGATTATTGTGTACGTGTGGTATTCATACTTCAATCGCATGATTAGAACACAAGAAGTAAAAACGAGATTTTAAAATTACGCACAGCAGCCATCTTGTGATTATGCAAACAATTGAAATAAATTAGATGCCAGTGGATCAACATTTGTACAAGCATTTAACGTGCAACGTTTCACGGCACTCGGATAGTTAATTCGCGAGATAGTCCATTTAAATATTTATACTTCGCGTCGCCGCCATGTTGGATTTGTGCTCACCAGGTTACTGAAAGTCCTATAGGTGAACATATGTTCATAGTCTCTATGAACATAAAAAAAATCAGTTTGGTTGCTGTAAAAGATTCATAGATAATGAGAACCGTTTAAATATTTCGGAAGCTCGCCATTTAGGATTGTTATATGTATAGGCTATAGAGTTATGTACCATTCAAGGACAATTATTTCCTAGGTTCATTATTCAAACTTTCACTTTGATCGCATGATTACGACACAAGAAATAAAAACTTAATTTTAAAATTTCGCACAGCCGCCATCTTGAGGTTATGTAAACAATTGAATTAAATTAGATGGCAGTGCATTACAATCTGCAAAAACATTTACTGTACCACATTTCACTGCGCCCAGAGAGTTAAATCACGAGAAAAGTCTATTAACATATTTAAAATTCGCTTGGTCGCCATGTTCGTTTTGTACTTTACAGGTTTATGAAATATACATAGGTAAACTTGTATCAGTACCCTTTATCACCGTACAAAATTGCAGGGTGATATCTGTAATAGTTTCGGAGATATAGAATGTCAGTTTAAATATTTCGCACAGCCGCCATTTTGAGGTTATATTAACAATTGAACTAAATTAGACTCCAGTGCATTACAATGTGTATAAACATTTGCTGTAGCAAGTTTCATTACGTTTGGATAGTTAAATCGCGAGAAAAGTCTATTTAAAAGTCTCAACTTCGCTTGGCCGCCATGTTGGTTTTGTAGTCACAAGGTTTTTGAAAGTCTCATAGGTGAACTTATAGTAGTTCCATTTATCACCGTACACAATTTCAGGGCTATATCGGTAATAGTTTCGGAGATATTGAATGCTAGTGAAATATTTCGCACAGCCGCCATGTTGGATTGGTGAAACGTAACAAAATTTGAAGGGCACGGTCGAGGTCGCCGGGAATAGAGCTATAAACTTACCGAGTTTCATTGAAATCGCTCCAGCCGTTTAGATTTTATTAGGACACACACACACACACACACACCTCACACACACACACACGGACAAAAGGTGATCTCATAAGCCTATTTTTTCAAAATTGAAAATAGGCTAAAAATTAGACATTCTGAAGAACTGGAGAAACTTATCCGGATAATTGCAAAGTTAGTGATATAAAGAATGAAACTGCCCAAACTGTCGCCAGACTTCTACAATTGGATGTATCCACATTCTTCGCTTTTTCCTTCTTATTTTGCGTCTTCATATGCCCAATATAAATACAGCCTCTTCTTCAGAATCCATACTGTGAATGACCGGAGTCCCACTTGCCGAACGACATTATTACACCCCATTATATTTCTCTATCCACGGTGAAGCTGGTCGGACTACATTTTTACGCTGGCCTATCCACAAATTGTGGCTATACTGAACTACATAAGTGGTCGGAGCGGCGACAAAGAAGCGTATTTTCGCAGTCAAAAACGACGAGAGGAAACCGCTCGTGTGTACGGGCCATAATGGGTTGTGTGCGCCCCATGTGTACAGACTACGCGCCCGGCTCTACTGCTATGTGGGCTGTACGAGATACAGTTCTGCCAGGGGCTATCGTGTTGTTTATTTGTTTAAAAGCACTTTATGAACAAATAAATATATTTCTGTTGACTTTTCAAGAAATGCAAGATTTTTCCTGTACTATTGATACAATTTGGAAGATTTTGGTACAAACCACACCTTCTAACTCCCTCTGGTCTATGAGTTTGAGTTTTGTGAAACATGCACCTCAGAGTATTGTATAATAAGATGCTTGCTAATTTTGCAACAGGTCGCATGCATACCTTTTGAGATATTCAACATGGAGCTCAAAGTTCAATTGTGAATTTTCACCAATTAGTAACATTGACGTTATTTTCAAACACGGCCGTAAAATTTCTCATACCAAAGTTGTATTGTTTATTTGCTTGTAGTGATAGAAGTAATTTTTCAGTGTTGCCTAATTCTAATCAAGAAAGTTTTTCAGTCGGTCAACACGAATTGTGCCCAATTACGTTAGGCGGGAAACAAGTATTTACACCCCAACAAACTAACACACTCTTATGTACAAATAAGTATTTGTAAATAATTGTTTTCCGCCTAATGTAATTGGGCACAATTCGTGTTCTCCAACTGAAAAGCTTTCTTTATTATTATTGTTTATTTGCTCCAGGCGGGATTATGACCGATGTCCATGAGGCCTCACTAAGCCCATCCCAGCTCTAATCTTTCCTTGATGCCTGTGCTCTTTCTTCTTCTTCTACCTTATCCGATACGGACGTTGGCTACCGCCATGGCTAACACCTTCTTATCCTGTGCTATCCTGAAGAGATCCGTGGAAGACAGCCAAAACCACGTTCTTAACTTATCCATCCAAGTTATTCGTCTCCTTCCCGGTCCACGCTGACCTTCAATTTTACCCTGAAGTATAACTTGGAGCAGACGGTATTTTGGATTACTCATCATGTGTCCCAAGTATTCCAATTTCCTCTTCTTAATTGTGTTTAACAGCTCAGGTTGGCTGCTCACACGCTGAAGAACCTCAGCATCACTCACATGTTCTGTCAACGATATTTTAAGAATCCGCCGGTATATCCACATTTCAAAAGCTCGAATCTTCTTTTCTGTAGCTACGGACAAGGTCCAAGCTTCAACACGATAAAGAAGGGTGCAGACAACATAACACTTCATAATTCTTTTCTTAAGCGTCATACTGAGATCTCGACAGCATAGTAGTTGTTTCATTGTCATAAAGATGGATCTAGCCTTCTCTATACGGCATCTTATTTCACATAGAACCGCCTAGAAATAGAAGACTGAACAACTTGGTTAGAACTCCCCATTAATGAAGATGCTAGCACCTGATATAGTCCCCTCAAGTCAAGATCTCCACCTATTCAAACAGCACAGGATCTGGTTAGGGATGATTATGATCCAAAAGCTGATTGGCAACAAGAGTGGAACATCATAACTCCGACGCAATGGCTGGCATTGTTCAACTTCCAAACTCTGCCAGCTGGCTTTGATTTGCCCCGCAAGACATGGGTAACTCTCAACAGAGTCCGCACTAACCACGGGAGATGCGGATCAATGATATTTAAGAGGGGTAAGCGATCTTCCCCAACCTGTGATTGTGGTTCAGTTAAACAGACTATGAACCATATTGTTACTGAATGTAATAGTAGGACATTCAGGACTTTGCAATAGCCTCTACTGAAGCCATAAAATGGCTAGAAAATTTAGACATTAATCTTTGAATACCCTTTCCCTTGCATGATTTTTAGCCTACTTTTCACATTTTGCAAAAATGAGGAAAAAGTAGTCTTATGAGATCGATCCGGGAAAATGTGTGTCTGTCTGTCTGTCTGTCTGTCCTTCTGTCTGTCTGTCTGTCTGTCTGGCTGTGTGTGTGTCCCCTCCTATCAACTCCTAAACGGCTGCAGCAATCAAAACCAAATTTAGTATGAGTAAAGATGTGCACCGGAATATCTCACGTCCATATTTGAAAATGATGTCAGTGCTACCAACTGCTGAAAAAACGCACTAGAAATTTGAGCTCCATGTTGGATATCTTGCAAGGTATGCATGGGAGCTATTCCAAAATTGGCACACATGTAGATAATACTATTTCAGTTTAATTTCCAGGAGGCCAACCATGACAGTGTTGCCAAAATAATTTTAAGCCTTCTGATAGGTCCAATGTTTAAATGCATATAACTTCTACACTATCAACTGGATTTCAACCAAATTTTGTATGTAATATCTGTACATAAACAGATATGACTGAGCATATTCTTAAGAGCCACCAGGGCTGCCAACTGTTAATAATTGCTCTCTCTATTTTTTAAAATCCAAATACCAATATATCAGAAAGTATGCAAGCCAACAGCTTTAAACTATGCACACGTATATTCTGACATTTTAGATTAATTTGGAGTAACTTATATACGTCAGTTCTACCAACATGATTATAAGCCTGCTGATAGTACCAATTTTTAAATACATGTAACTTATATACTATCAGTTGGATTTCAACCAAATTTCGTATGTGCAATGTGTACCATAACAGATATGACTATAAGTATTGTTAAGAGCAGTCAGGGCTGCCAACTGTTAATAAATGCTGTCTATATTCTTTTTACCCTAATATCAATAAATCAGAAAGTATGAAAGCCAACAGCTCTATACTTTGCACACGTATAGCACCTGACATTCTAGACTAATTTGGAGTAATTAATACAAGGCGGTGCTGCCAACATGATTTTATGCCTGCTGATATGTCCAATTTTAAAATACATGTAACTTCTATACTAACAAATGGATTTCATCCAAAATTTGCACAACAAGATATCATAATAATTCAGATTATTTCTGACCAGCACACGCATGGTATTGTTGGCAACATGCTTTTACGCGTGCTGATAGATCCAGTGTCTAACTGCATGTAACGTCCATTGGACTTCAACCAAATTTTGTATTCTGTACCTTAAGAGGTGGAACTAAGAATATATTCAGTCACCAGGGCTGCCAACTGTAGTGCTCTATTAGGCTACATTATACCAGGTATATTTTTAACTAATTAGATATTTCGATATTACCAACTTAATTTCGTCATTATTCTAGATAGGTTCATATACTGTAGAGTAATCATTGGCATGAAAAGTAGGCTGTATAGTTCTTCACGGAACTTCTTGTTACAGTTGTAAAGTGTTACCTATTGCATATAGACTATGTATATTGTTTATGTCGATTGTTTTGTGTTTTGTACCAGAGGCTAATAATAATCTTTCCTTGCAAGTTTCTCATATGAATTGTATTGTTTTTATGCTCCAGGCGGGATGGTGACTGAGGCGCAGTATCGGGGACCATGAGGCGACACGGCCCGCCCCACGAAGCCGCCCCCAGCCCCTACTTCACCACCTCCATGCAACCCCCAAGGGTAAGTGTTCGTGTATATGGAAGACAACCATTTTAAGGAAGCTTACTATGCTTATGAATGTATTAGCATTTAGACAAGGTAGATATTTAAGGTGCATTCCTATGCAAGTACCTCAGTAATGTGTTTTTCGGTCGTACCTTTTCTCTAACATAGACGTGTAGGCTGTAACGTTACACTGTAGGTACTCTCTCAAATCTACTCCATAGAGCTCCTGCTTGGACTGCTTTATGATAGAAAAATAATTTTATGTTCGACCCTCACTATTGTGTGTCAGATAACTGTATCATAATGATGGTCATTATAACACTGTTTTCCATTATGATACAGTTTCTCCAGCCAATCAGAGCTCGTTCATTGACCAATTAGGTAACGATAACTTCGCGCATGCGCTCAAAATCCAACATGTCGGACATAAACACAACATCGAACTATAATAAATTACCGACATGGAATACCCACCGTCCATATGTTCGCGTAAATAAACTGGCGAATATGAGACAAGAAATAGCACTGTACCTTAAAATCACCAACACTAATTTCTACACAGCGCATTGTCTTCAAATGACTGCGGTGACAATATTACTGAGGGACGGCAGATGTAAACATATGGCTGCATATGGCATTGCAAGCCCACAGAGCGCATGCGTCGGTCGTTCAAAGCTCTTGAAAGACAAAGATATAACACCCAACGCTCGCTCTGCGATCACAAAATTCCAGTAGCTGACTCTCAACAGACATTTATGAATATTTATGTTAAAACTTATAATAAAGTTATAATTATCGTCGAACATAAACAGTCGTATGCAACTCGCCTCTAATGGTAATTAAGACACTCATATGGAAATTATAAAACTCGCATACGCTCGTTTTATAAAAAATACTCGTGTCTTAAATATAGCCATTATAGGCTCGTTGCATAATGTACTATTACGTTTCCCGATGAACCTTATAAAGTCACCTCCTTGAACCAACTTAAGAATTCCACATGTTTCATTACCTTACATTTGTAAAACTCCTCAGTCACTTCCAGCGAGATTGGAACGTTGTGCCAAACGTCACAACCTGGTTAAGATATTGTTGGTCTGCTGTTAAGATGCGAATGCACAAAGCAAACCCAAAATAATGTGTCAGAAATCAAGACGACAATATTTTGCATTTGCTTGGTTTTTATAAATTTAAGATGATTGTTGTTCGCCTGGCCTATTATATTTTAATTGATAAATACTTTATTCTACAGAAGTTGACAGCATATTGTTTCAAAGTTGGTTAAGACTACCTCGTGGTGAAGGAAGTGAAGAAGTGGCAGGTTCGATTTCCAACTGAGCCATCCTAAAATTAGTTTTCCCACAACAGACAAATGTTCCGAATTCTTCTCTGTCACCCCCTAAGGTCAGAGTTTGATTCCCGGCTCTGCTATGAAATTCAATTGTAGTTTGAGGGATGGAATGTGAGGTAGAATTGAAAACTGGAAGTTCGATTCCCATTCAGCCATCCAAGAATTAGTGTTCCATGGTTTCCCACATCTACCACAGACAAATGTCCAGAATGATAGTGACATAATAACGCTCAATTAACTGATATGGAAATGTATGAGATTCGATTTGTAGCTAAATGTTCAACAACCAATTTTAAAAATAAAAAATAAACATCCTAAAAACATGGGAGAGAAGAGATAAACAGCAATGGACACCTCAACGCAAGGAATAAACATTCAAAATGTTATTTATAAACAGGTTAGCATAAGAATTATCAAATTTGAAGCTTTTTTCTGGATGTAAAGTTAGTTAGTTATTGTTGTTTTAAGGGGCGGAACTACGAGGCCATCTTCTCCTGAAGTAAAGATGTCTGTGCTACCTTTGAAATGGGTATAATTGTTGTACAATATTTATAATAAACACAGTCATACGCTTAACATTATAACCGATTTTGGGCTCTTTAAGGTGTATCGCTGATGGACAGATGACCTCACTGTTCCGCCCCTCAAAACATCAATAACTAAGTAACAAAGGTGTATCGCCCTCCTTAAGAAGGTGGGGGATTATTCCCCTCGCTAGTGATCGAGATATATAAATCGAGTAGCAATGCATGTTTGCTCTCAATTTGATTCATCTCTTTTTACTACTATAATGAAGTAGGTGGTTCTTTTTATATTGTCAAGAATGCTAGCCGCTACGTTTTATTAATGCAGCCAATAACCATTTATTTTATTTTCTGGACGGGTTAGGGACGGGATTTTGGAAGGAAATCGGCCGTGGACCTGTTGAAAGGAACTGTCCCGGCATTTGCCTGGTAGTGAAAATTTGAAACCATAAAAACAATTTTCAGGACGGCTGAGGTGGGATTCGAACCTACGCTCTACTGATTACAGCGCGTTAGTGCTCTCGGCCACCGCGGTTGTGACAAGTTCATCGCACACCCAACTACACTGAGTTGATGCCCTAAGCTCGTAAAATTAATTAGCAACAGCATGTATTGCTATTCTTCATCACCTCGACACTAACAACAGGTGGTCTGTAATTATTCTGAAGGACACATCACTCAGTCATACTTTATTAGGTTGTGATCCCGCATTCATTTAAGAATATGTGCAATATAATGGTGACGTCAAACATTATTTATATAATATGCATCTTCCATGAAGGCTGCTTTGGATCTAATGCCATTAATTTCATTTTCGTAAGAAAACTCGTTGTTTCTATATAGTATTTCAAAATGCAATAGGGTGAAAAGCATTCGTGGTGAAGGTCATCATCATAATGACGTCTTGTTTAAAATTTCCGTGGCGTTTAACTTCAATCCCGGCCTTGACAGTAGCTAACTGAGTGTGGTTTTGTGTCGATGGTTACTCCGCTGTCTTCAGGAAAATATCGTGGTGGTACATCATTTCAATTCACAGTTCCACGCACTATTACAGGTGGCTTCGGTGGCCTAGTTGGTAGGTTCTATGCCCAAGATCACGGGTTCAAACCCAGCCTAAGTCGTCCGATTTTTTAAGAGCGTTAAAAATCCCTTAGTATGCCTTCCTTCGGAGGGGAAGTAAAGCCGGCGGGCACATGTCATAGATTTATGGTATGTAGAGGAACCTTCCACTAACTACAGTTGTATGAAGCTAAATTTGTAGGTTGGATTTGATTAACGCTCTATTAAGTTCCAACGTTTGGCACCAGGTGCCGGTTACGGTGGCATCTAGTAGCCAAGTTCACAGGTAGGTGTCATTGACAGTACAATTCGTTAGCAAAAGTAGGAACTACTTGAAATTGATCGTCTGCAGTATTTACCTGAATTACAGATAACACATACTAATACAGCCATCACAATTAACACCGGTTATCAGACAGATTCTACGAACACCCAAAGTACACGGGGCTACATGACCGCGTTGTCGCAGCCCCTAAACTGATGAACCAACCAACCAAATTAAATTTAAGCTAAAATATTTAAATTTGGGTAACTAACATGCGGGGTGGAGCGGATAACAGTCGTGTAAATGTTGGCAGGATGTTTTGTTTATCCGCACAGGGCTCTAGTTATAGGCCTAAACCATGAACATCTGCTGTGGTCATTCACTTTTGAATTTGTTTTTAATCCTTAGCGTTTTTCCCGAGACAGCTTCCCTGCTCATGACGGTTTCTTATCCACTGCAGGCCAGTAATACGTCCAAGAAGATATCGTGATGGAGAACCGAGTACTTCTGCTATTGTTGCTTTAACAATTTATGAAGTGAGCTAAATTGAAGGCTATGACACGCTGTCTGACGCAGGTGCCGTCAATGAGACATGACAAAATACGCAAACAATTCGCTGAGACAAACAACAGCCGGCCAGCTCGGCAAAACATGCTCCAGGCGATGACACTGAACTTCGTCTTGCATAGTAATAGAGATGTTCTTTATAAGCGACAACAAGACGGCTCTTGTATACCCTACGGTTCAGACAATCCGTAGCGTGTCTATCAAGCGATCGCAAATATCTTTAGTTATCTCTTATCAATGGAAAACAACTCAAAATACACTGATTGCTTTCAAAGTGCTAATATCTTTTAATTTATAGGTTCAATATGGAAGCAATCAGTCCCATTTAAAGTATTTCTGTCCGTTATTATTCCCGTTTGAATGGGGTTAGGGATGAGTCGAGTTAATGAGAGATTTAACGAATGAAGATAAAATGAAATTGGGCAAGAATTTGGAACGAAATGGTTGTGGTCTATTACAGTGAGGCCATTCTCTATAAACGGGACCTTGCAGGCGCCGTGTGGTAGTGACTGTCTGTGTGTGCGTGTATGTGTAGTCGCCTGTCGAGCAAGGCACTGCTGTTAGCAACAAGTAGTTGCTGGATGGTGGGATCATGTGAAGAGAAGAGGTTCTCAAACTTTTTCTGTCGCGCCCCCCTTCTGAAACATGAAATATCTATCGCCCCTCCACCCTTATTATTCTTTCCGAAAAAGGGCAAGCACTATCATTTTCATGGTGTCTCTTCTTACTACTGATAATAAGCCACCTATCGATGGGTAATGCCGTTACATGTATCAGTTTATTGCAAATCGGGCTGACGGTTTCCACGAAATACGCACTAGAATTCACCTGTTCACTCACTGTCTTTGAACTGACTGCAAAGGCCTCGCTGAATTCGAGTCGACAATGGCCAGAAATAAAAGAATCTATTCTTGTGATGAAGTGGCCGTCATATTGTCAAGCATTTTATTGTCATTACTGATTGTTTGGGGGCGGCGAGTGAAAGGGTGTTGTGTGGGAAATGTTACTATACAACTTTTCTCAGAATTCCTGCTGGCAGGATCCCCTGGTCAGTTCTTGTGAAATAAGACAGCAAAAGTAAGAGTTCATTAGTCTTGAATGGTTGTGGGAACTTCCTGTCTATGATAGGTTCATGGATATGAGGATAGCAATATTTGTTACAGAATATGAAATATAAATATTTCAATCGGAGCCGGCGCCCCATTTATCACTGCGCCCCCCCCCCCCCCTGAGGGGGTGCGCCCTCACTTTGAGAACCTCTGCTGTAGAGGGTAAGAGAACGAGGCGATGGGTTGATTCAGTGTTGAATGATTTGAAAGTGAGATGTATAGAAGCAGAGGAGACGGCAGTGCTAACTGCTAATAAGGATCATGGAGGCGACTTGTTCGCAAACAGACACTTGCAGACTAGACGCTTAGAGGCAATACACTCTCAAATGAAAATGTATGTTAGCCTATATAATCATTCGATTTTTAATTCTTTTTTGTTTAATACACACATCAAAAAAAGTTTTGCATCACCTCGGTTCCCAGATCTCCGGCATATAGACGTTGACTGTGTATATTGTATCCAAGATACAGTCCCTTTGACTGTTCATAGATGTCACTAAAACTGCTCAAAGATGTAAACAACCATGCATGAGCAGGGCCTATTAGACGGAGGGGGTACGACAGCCGATCAGTTCCAGTCATTCCACCAGGACGAAGGTACGCTGCTCATGTTGTCTGTAGTTCTACCATTCCTAGAAGGTCAATACCGCAGTTCGATCGCGTCCGCATTGTTACTTTGTGTCAAGAAGGGCTCTCAACAAGGGAAGTTTCCAGGCGTCTCAGAGTGAACCAAAGCGATGTTGTTCGGACATGGAGGAGGTACAGAGATACAGGAACTGTCGATGACAGGCCTCGCTCAGGCCGCCCAAGGGCTACTACTGTAGTGGATGACCGCTACTTACGGATTGCCGCTCGGAGGAACCCTGACAGCAATGCCACCATGTTGAATAATGCGTTTCGTTCAGCCACAGGACGTCGTGTTTCAACTCAAACTGTGCGCAATAGGCTGCATGATGCGCAACTTCACTCCTGACGTCCATGGCGAGGTCCAGCTTTGCAACCCCGACACCATGCAGCGCGGTACAGATGGGCCCAACAACATGCTGAATGGACCCCACGGAATTGGCATCACGTTCTCTTCACCGATGAGTGTCGCATATGCCTTCAACCAGACAATCGTCGGAGACGTGTTTGGAGGCACCCTGGTCAGGCTGAACGTCTTAGACACACTGTCCAGCGAGTGCAGCAAGGTGGTGGTTCCCTGATGTTTTGGGGTGGCATTATGTGGGGCCGACGTACGCCACTGGTGGTCATGGAAGGCTCCGAAACTGCTTTACGATACCTGAATGACATCCTCCGACCCATAGTGCACCCATATCGGCAGAATATTGGAGAGGCATTTGTCTTCATGGACGACAATTCTCGACCTCATCGTGCACATCTTGTGAATGCGTTCCTTCAAGATAACGACATCGCTCGACTACAGTGGCCAGCATGTTCGCCAGACATGAACCCTATCGAACATGCCTGGGATATGTTGAAAAGGGCTGTTTATGGACGTCTTGACCCACCAACCACTCTGAGAGATTTACGCCGAATTGTCGTTGAGGAGTGGGACAATTTGGACCAACAGTGTCTTGATGAACTTGTGGATAGTATGCCACGGCGAATACAGGCATGCATCAATGCAAGAGGACGTGCTACTGGGTATTAGAGGTAGTGGTGTGTACTGCAATCTGGACCACAAATGCTGAAAGTCTAGCTGTATGATGGTACAACATGCAATGTGTGGGTCTCATGAGCAATAAAACGAGCTGAAATGTTGTTTGTGTTGATCTCTATTCCCTTTGTATTTAACGGTTCCGGAACTCTTGGAACCGAGGTGATGCAAAACTTTTTTTGATGTGTGTATATAGGTAGTGTATTAGGCAGCCACAATTACATTTTACTATAACCTAAATTTGTATCACTATGTTACGAGGGGCAGATGACCTTGATGTTTCCTTCCCCTTAAAACAATGATAACTAAGGTTCGGATGTTAAGGAAAAGTCATATTTTTTCCTGAGCTCATATTGCAGGAAATCTGAAAAATAAGTTTGAATGACGGGTGCCTGACCACGTTTAATGCAATTTTATGTTGCCTATAAATGCATATTTCGGCCATTTTTGTTGTTTTGGTCATATTTGGTCATATTTTAGTGATATAAGGTCATATTTGGTTATAATTTCAGCATTTTTGTTTAAATTGAGGAGTCGTTAACTAGGTACGTGTTATCTGCATCGAGTTTCAAACACAGGATTTCCGAATAGTGTAGTAGATACAGTATATTTTTCTTTCTTTTCCCAGAACAGGCAGATAGCAGGTTTAGAAGACCTGATTCCAACAAGGCGCTCCTCTACGGACGTCTTTTAGCACATTTTTCTGGACAAGTTAGATTGCGACACAGAACTCATGAGGTCACGGAACATGACGATAGTGTGCTTCCGCCTTTCAATAGGATGTCACTCCAGTAGATGAAGCAAATAGCAAACAAGGAAATGCTATGTTATGTCTTTTAGGAAAACCGAGCGAAAACTGCATCTCAAGAATATGATACTGAATGAATGTTGAAAATTTTCATGTACTGTAGCTATCTGTCAGTTTGTATGCTTAAATGTGTCTGGTGCATTATCGCTGATCACGTTTTGGCACTTAAGACGTTTACTGTATGTTAGTGATATCCCAAAAATTCATGTCATATTTTATAGTTTTTAGGTCATATTTAGCTAGTTTTTAGGGCATATTCGCTTGCATATTTTGTACTTCTTGAGGTCTTAAACTTCCAAACCCTAATGATAACTAACTACCTAACAACAACATTTGCCAAAAATTAAAAATACTTGAAGTTATGACCTGAATAACCAACTTACCTTATATCCTTAGACAATCACATGGAACAGCTACTCTGAAATATTAAAATTTGATTCCCAGTCTTATACAGTAGTCTAGTATTTTCATTTTTTGAATATAGAGCCCTAGAAATTGAACGTAAATTAAAGACAGTTTCTAGAAAACTACATACTATACATGAAAATAAATTATAAATATAATATATGAATATCAAAAAATGCATCTTATCGACGTTATATTAATGGGAGTATTCTCTTTTAGGTTGCGAAACCACAAGATGATACCTTTGGCAATGCTTAGGTGCATACAATGTTGCGTGATATTAAGGGAAAAGTAGGATAGAGGTTGAGAGGTATTCCTGATCTTAAATCTAATTATCTGGAACTTTCCTCATCCCCGCCGGGATGCAGCTGTGTCGGCTTGTATACAACAAGATGCGCACTGAGTCGATTTAACCTGTGACCTTATGGTCCAGATATTAGGTTTGGTTGCATGCGACCAACTATGTATAGAAAGTTTGTGGCGAGCATCTCATTAGAGTTCAAATTCAATACTAAATTAAATCCATCTGCTTTCTCTATGATCATTCTGATGCAAGCAGCCTTATATACTTGGTTAATAATCATTTAAATCTATTAAGAGTAGTAATAATTCGCGCATGAATTCATATTTCCCTGTTAAACATTCAGCTTTACGTATTATAATCTTTTTCGGATGTGATCCTTGAAAATAAACTATTGAATAGAATATTCTAGGCCATCTCGTCCCTTGTCTATGAAGATTCTGGATGATAGCTATTGCACTGAACATTACATGTAGGCTATGATTTCACCCTTCCATGACCACCATGTTAAAAGCTAAACGTTGGCGGTCGAATGGACTACTTGCTAACAGATCGTAGTTTATTTAATTTAATTTGTTTACTTGTTTATTTCCTTATTTATTTATTTATTTATTTATTTATTTATTTTATTTTTTATTTTATATTTCGTATTTAATATTTTATTTTTATTTGATTTCATTTTAATTTATTTTTATTTTTCAATTTTCATTTCTACTTTAATTTTCATTTATTTTAATTTTTATTTATTTTAGTTAATTAATTAATGTATTAATTTTTAATTATAAATTTATTCATTCATTTTATTAATCAATTAATTAATTAATTAATTTATTTATTTATTTATTTTATTTTAATTTATAATTCACATTAAAATCGTTTTCTTTTACACAATGCCTATTTGGACTACGGATTGTTACAACGTTATTTGAAAATGGAAGTGATCTAAAATACCATTAATTATTATTATGGGATGCAGAATGAAAGAAATATCAGAATGAATTAATACAAAATAAAGAACTTTCAGTGATCTACTACAAGTTCTGTGAAAATTTGAGTGGTTGAAATCAAGATATTATTTTTGTTATAATATTTTTTCTCTTGTATATGGTTGATAGTGGAACGGTGAAATTTAAATTACCTCTATTAAAATGGTCCTTTCTTCCAACAGGGGTGGTAAGACAGAAGATATTTAACAGTTTGATGATTTCCACACAAGCATTGGAAATTAGCGATAATAGTTTTATTTGTTTCAAAATACTATTTGATTTTTCTGTTTTTGGAAGTGCATATCCACGTTACCTTATGCGCGAAATGAAATGATAACAATGTGTAATATTTCTCCCGTGTGTACAGTAGTGTCCTAAGAACAATACGGAGAAGTAGGACACGCATCCTCTCACGTTAGGGAAACTCGACAGCACTTGTTTGTTTCGTCTATTTCCTTCCTTTCTTTGTGCCTTACGATGAGCAAAGTCTTTTCTCACTTTCGTTGCTATGGGCCCGTGAAGACAAGCTGATGATATCAACTCTGGCTTCCTCTCCTACTTCACTTTCATTGTACTGGCTCCAAAGAATCTAGGACGAACAGCCTCATTATGTATTAGTTAAAAGAAAAATAAACGAGATATATTTCTAGTACTACCAATGACCCTAAAAGGAAAACAAGTACATGGTCACATCACAATTAAGTGGCACATTTCGTACATAGATCGTGTGGAAATATCTTCACGCCTACAACACAAGTAATTGAAAATTAGGAGAAGGTTGAATTTTGTACCATTTCCTGTAAATAAAGAGCATACATGGCGTCGGGGCTGCCAGCTCATTAGCTGTTGTTGATTCTTTAAGGGGCTTTGCGACATCGTGGTCATGTAGCCCCGTGTACTGAAGTGTGTGTAGAATTTGTCTGATAACCTGTATCACTGTCATGTCTGTACTAGTGTGTGTATTTGCAATGGAGACTGGATTTGCGTAGTAACCTGCCGTGACCTTAAGTTAGATACCATTCCTGCATTTGCCTGGATTAGAAGTGGGATGGCTGAGGTAGGAATCAAATCAACCCCGCTTCTTCTCAGTTTTTCTTCATGAGGCTGAGTGTACCCCGTTCCAGTCCTCAGACCTGAATAAAATTTCTTGGCAGAACCGGGAAACGAACCAGGGCCTCAACGGTGACAGCCAAGAATGCTAGCCACTACGTAACAAGGCGGACTTCAACACATAAGATAAATGTGGGGTAGACGATAATGATACTCTAGATACAACTATGTACTGACTTGTGAAATGACATGTCTGCGCTTTCCTCTTATCAATCTATTTATATGACACCTCGCATGGGCTTGATAGCTCAGCGGGAAAGCTGCTTGCCTCTCACCAAGACAGAACAGGTTCGATTCATGTTTAATGCTTGTGAGATTTAGGGGGTGAAATCGGGTGGTTCGAATTTTCTGTATAAAAGGAGAGCCCGTCGCTTATGACCGCCAGGTTAATGGTGACATAAAACTAAAAGCTTCCTTCCCTTCCTTTCCTTTTCTTTTCTTTCCTTTCTTTTCCTCTCCTTTCCTTTCCTTTCCTTTCCTCTCCTCTCCTCTCCTCTCCTATCCTCTCCTCTCCTTTCCTTTTATTTCCTTTCCTCTCCTTTCCTTTTCTTTCCTTTCCTTTCCTCTCCTTTCCTCTCCTCTCCTCTCCTCTCCTTTCCTTTTCTTTCCTTTCCTTTCCTCTCCTTTCCTTTTCGTTCCTTTCCTTTCCTCTCCTTTCCTTTTCTTTCCTTTCCTCTCCTTTCCTTTTCTTTCCTTTCCTTTCCTCTCCTTTCCTTTTCTCTCCTCTCCTTTCCTTTTCTTTCCTTTCCTTTCCTCTCCTTTCCTTTTCGTTCCTTTCCTTTCATCTCCTTTCCTTTTCTTTCCTTTCCTCTCCTTTCCTTTTCTTTCCTTTCCTCTACTTTCCTTTTCTTTCCTTTCCTTTCCTCTCCTCTCCTTTCCTTTTCTTTCCTTTCCTTTCCTCTCCTCTCCTTTCCTTTCCTCTCCTCTCCTCTCCATTCCTTTTCTTTCCTTTCCTTTCCTCTACTTTCCTTTCCTTTTCTTTTCTTTCCTTTCCTCTCCTTTCCTTTTCTTTCCTTTCCTCTCCTCTCCTCTCCTCTCCTCTCCTCTCCTTTCCTTTCCTTTCCTTTCCTTTCCTCTCCTCTCCTCTCCTCTCCTCTCCTTTCCTTTCCTTTCCTTTCCTTTCCTTCCTTCCTTCCCTAGGATATCAATTAAAACGGGGTTATTACACGTTTAATTTCAGATTGTCGACGGAAAAGTTTTGTTTAAGCCGAGCTGAGCTTGCATTGGTGCAGCAATTCCCTTTTAACCCCACTAGTCAACAAACGCTAGCAAAAACATGGCCAGCGGTGTTATTATACGTTTGTTGCTACAATTAATTAATTAATTAATTTATTTATTTATTTATTTATTTATTTGTTTATTTATTTGTATACTAGCAACCCGCCCCGGCTTCGCCCGGTATCGTTAGCGGTTTACCCAGCGTAAGCTTAAAAGGCGTATTTTCTTCGATTTCAAAGACAGGCTCTCATAAGACTGGCAATACATGATTTTCACCATAAACTGTGTGTGAACAAAAAACTTAATCGGGCCAACGATAAGTGCTTTTGTACACTATGCAATAAGAAATGTGAACAGTATCACTTTACGACCTGCAAGAACAGAACGAAATCCCTTCACTTTTATAGTGAAGCAAAATATTGAAATGTATGAAATGCCCATTCGGGCGCACCTTTATAGTAATAATAATAATAATAATAATAATGAACTACGGCCTATCTCCATTTTCCGTTTCGGTATGATGGGTTAAAATCACTGACTGGATCATTAATTATATTGTCATGGAGATAGCATGTGCAACGAATTTAAGAATGGTGAGGTGCACGAAACATAAATCCCCCTTCCGACCAATCTAAACTTGACTGAGCATTCTGAGGAACGAAGGCTGAAACTGGCATGATAGGTTCGCTCGCTAGCTAGCTCGTAGTAATTGAAAGTGTTTGAAGAAATGAAAACGAAAAAAAACTTTTAGGCTCTAGTGGACGATGTATTGAAGATAGAGATATGCTGTCGCGGACGTTTTTGTAGAACTTATCATGCTGAACAATTCTCACATTCATATTATATAGATATTTTAACGGTTTACCCAGCGTAAGCTTAAAGATTGCGCGGATGGTAGTTTTTTCGACTCGATTCACTGAAATCGTTACTTATCGGCTTCCTCTGGTGACAAATAAATTATTTTCTTCAGAAAACTTCCTCGAGAAATCATTTAAAGAATGGTGAAAAATCGCATCAAAATCCAGCCAGTGGTTCTCGAAATTACCCGGAACATCCCAGAATCGGGGACTTTGTTTTATGAAATTAAAAATCCACAGCCTGCTTCCAGTCGACCAACCGGGTCTGGGAATGGAATGAATGAAGCCCCCATCTAGCGGTGAGGATATCAACTGTGCCGGCTGCCAAAGCTTTTCGCACTCCCCTGGGTCAATGATTAAATGAATGGCAGTTGAAATGGAATGACAGTGGAGGGTGTTGCTGGAATGAAATTTGTGACAGGGAAAACCGGAGTACCCGGAGAAGAACCTGTCTGCCTCCACTTTGTCCAGCACAAGTCTCACATGGAGTGACCGGGATTTGAACCACGGACCCAGCGGTGAGACGCCAGTGTGCTGCCGCCTAAGCCACGGAGAATCCCACTTTGTTTTATACTAAGTAGAAATGTATTTATTCATTTATTTATTTATTTACTTGCATGATAATCTGTGCCACTGGGGTGCCTATACTAGTTTGTGTATTCGTAATCGAGGCAGGATTTGGGTAGGTAGCGGCCGTGGCCTTAATTTAGGTACCATTCCGTAATTTTTCCTAGAGTAGAAGTAAAGAAACCACGGTAAACCACTTCCAAAATGACTTAGATGGGAATCGAACTAACATCTTCTCAGTTTTGCAATTTCTCACTGTAATGAGCCTAAGGCCCGATCTTAAATCTGGGAACCAATCCACCTTCAGAGTCAAACTGGAAACAAACATGGAATTACAGTCATCGGTCTAAGAATGTAATTTCTCTTTGGGAACTAGGCCGGGCCATATTGACTCCCTCACAGGTAAGTTGCATATAAAATAAGTTGTTAATTAATGCATAACTTTCTCCAGTTTGAACAAAGAAGCAACTCCCTCATCCCAGAGCCTTCAAAGGGCGGTTAATTATCTCCTCTTCATCAAGTATACCGAATAAATAGTCTCACTTTTTAAAGCTTGTAAGTAGGTCTAACTGCCATCACTTTCTTTACACGACAAACAGAATGTAGGTTCCATTAAAGAAACCTGACTAGATGCCTCCAAGGGCACGATGTTTTCGGCAGTGAATCGGACGTGATCTATCTACTATTAATAGAGTTTACTTTTAATTCCACGAAACTACCTCATAAGTACCAATTTTGTTTGACCTAGTTCACTTCACCTTCCTCTCATTCGTCTTCTTCCGGTTGAAGGTCAACGAAAGCGTATTTCTGGTGCTTTCCCCAACTCTAGTGTGTACACGCATTGCTTTTGGCTGTTCTCATAATTAGGGACAGTTCGTGCTTTAAACTATTAGTGAACGTACATTACCGTCTCAAAGGAACTTGACCCAAGAGACATCAGAACGCAGCCGAAACTCTTTCACAAATTCGGGACATGAATGAACATATCCCGGCCCTTAAATACATGTTTATTGTTGTTCATTCATTTAGGGCCTTGCATTGTCGTGGTCATTGAACCCCACGTACAGAGTCATTGTCTATGTGCACCCCGATAAACATGGCAAGCTAAGCCGTCTCTGACTGGCGCAGATCGCGGGCACGAGTACCCGCTTCAGCCGGTGATAGGCGCGCACTTTCACACATTTTCCAAACATGTTCAATAATGTGTACTTACAGTGCTCATAGGCGATGTTGAAAATGTCCTGCCTCTCCTGTAACACACACCTGACATCTGATGAAAGAATGTCTGTCAACTCTTTTCTTATTTACGAAGCCTGTTTCCTTGAATCGTTTAGGGAGCCTCCTAATAGTACTGGAATTAGGCACAGGTCTTAGTGGAAACATGATTCGAAATTTTCGTCTTGTTTCAGAACAAGATTTTCTGCTTTTCATATACGAATTAAGAATATACACACGTTTGCGCAATGTGAATTGGTGTCTAGGCATGACCAACAATCACAGTAATCGCAATACTCACTAAACGTGCAACACTAACGTCTAAGCTTTGCAGATACACGTCCATATGAATGACAAAACACGTATGAACTAACGATATGAGTCAGCGGAGCGCGCCAACCACCGTCTGAACTGCGTACGCGCGCCCGCGGTCTGCGCCAGTCACAGTCAGCTGAGCTTGCCGTGTTTATCGGGGCGCACATAGACAATGACCCTGTACTTGCGTATGTATGTATATATAGGCCATAAAGAGAGAGGGATAGGCCTATGTCTGATAGCCTGTAATGTTGTGGTGTCTGTAGTAGTGTGTGTATTTGTAATTCAGGTGAGGATTGGCAAGGAGGCGACCATGACTTTAAGTTAAGAACCGTTCCTACATTTGCCTCGAGCACGCACGGGAAATCACGGAAAACCACATTTAGTATGGCTTATGTGGGAATCGAACCTTCCTCTTCTCATCTCTTCCTCACGAGGCTAAGAGTACCCCGTTCCAGCTCTCAGACCAGAATTAAACTTATTAGCAGAGCTGGAAATCGAATCCAGTACCTTTGGGATCGGAGTCTCAGTACTTACCCTGTGACCATGTCAAAAAGATAGAGAATACCTTCTAGAGCTGTAGACTCAGATTTTTGAAGATAAAGTCTTGTTTATTTAGCAGCTTATTAACAGTTACATACATTTTCAAATATTCTTGGTTGGTCGGTTCCTTAGTTTAGGGGCTGCGACAACGCGGTCATGTAGCCCCGTGTACTTTGGGTGAGTGTAGAATCTGTCTGATAACCGGTGTTAATTGTGATGACTGTATTAGTGTGTGTATCTGTTTTTTTTTAATTCAAGTAGGGACTGCAACTTTGAATTTTCAAATAGTTCCTACTTTTGCCGCCAAACGCCACCGTCAACGACTACTAGGCCTAGTTCAGAACTAGCTACTAGACGCCACCGCAGTCGGCTCTTGGCAACGAACGTAGCAACCAAAGAGCGTTGTTTACATTCTTAACCTATCCAATTTAGTTTCACACAGGTGTAATTAGTGGAAAGATCTTTAACATGCCATAAATCTATGACATGGGACCGCCGGCTTTACTTCCCCTCCGAAGGAAGGCATACTGAGGGATTTTAACGCTCTTAAAAAATCCGACGGCTTCGGCCGGGTTTGAACCCGCTATCTTGGGCATAGAAGCTCAGCATGCTACCGACTACGCCACCGAAGCCGCTTCAAATATTCTGATTTGAGTCTTTTGCCTTTCAGCGTCGAGTCCAATCTGCAAACCTCTATTTGCGAACAAGTCACAAGTACGCAGCCTCCTCGGCTTAGAGGCCTACACATCTCACTTTGAAATAGTTCCACCGACTCTTAGGTCTACCTGTGCTTCTCTTACCCTCTACAGCCGAACTCATTAACCTCTTAGGGCCTTACTGCGTGGCCCAGCGGTAAAGCTTTTGCCTGCTGTACCCAAGGTTGCAGGATAGAATCCTGGCGCAGTCAGATGATATTTGAGGATGCAAAATTGTGAGGGAGCCGTGCCAGTAGATTTACTGGCAAGTTAAAGATCCCCTTCCGGGCAAAACTCCCGCTCTCCGGCGTCTCTAAAAGCAAGGCTTCATAACTTAACATAACGAAAATGGTTGTTAGGGTGGATTATGTACCAAAATGGGTCTTGATCACATTGTGGTCGTTACGTTTCATATCCGGAAGTCATTTGTATCGCATGGTAACGTTATTGGGCCATATAACGTTATTCTGATATTGGTTATCGTAGAAACGAAATAGTATTGTCCGACAGAAATAACGTTATTTGAATAAGTCTCTCGAAAAATATCCCCTAATACCGTTATTCGGACTAATAACGTTCTTCGGGTATCGGTTATCGTAGAAACGAAATACTAGTGCCCACCTGAAATAACGTTATCGGAATACATTACTCGAAAAAAATCTCCTAATATCGTTATTTGGACTGATAACGTTATTCGAATATCAGTTAACTAAGGAACGAAATGGTAGTGCCCGCCTGAAATAACGTTATCGGAATACATATCTCGAAAAACATTCCTCCAATACCGTTATTAGGATTAATAACGTTATTCGGATATTGGTTATCTCAGGAACGAAATGGTAGTGATCACTAGAAATAACGTTATTTGAATAGATCTCTCAAAAAAATCCCCCAATACCGTTATTCGGACTAATAACGTTATTCGGATATCGGTTATCGCGGGAACGAAATGGTAGTGCTCACTATAAATAACGGTATTTGAATACATCTCTCGAACATTATTCCCCCAATACCGTTATTCGGACTAATAACGTTATTCGGATACCGGTTATCGCAGGAACGAAATGGTAGTGCTCACTATAAATAACGTTATTTGAATACATCTCTAGAACATTATTCCCCCAATACCGTTATTCAGACTAATAACGTTATTCGTATATCGGTTATCGCAGGAACGAAATGGTAGTGCTCACTAGAAATAACGTTATTTGAATATATCTATCGAAAAATATTCCGTCAATACCGTTATTCGGACTAATAACGTTATTCGCATATCGTTTATATATTACAAACGGCATCATCGATTGAGAATGGCACCATTTTGATACATTTTGCGTTGGAGAACTCCATAGAGTAGAAAGAGTGGAAGTGTCACTTTGCGACCTACGTCGTGTTAGGTTCTGAGTTTAGCCGCGAGGTTAATAAATACTCGGAAGTGCTTACAGTGATAGGGTATTGTATTTTTAGCCTACTTTTCACATTTTGCAAAAATGAAGAAAAAGTAGACTTATGAGACCGATCTGGGCAAATGTATGTCTGTCTGTCTGTATGTGCATGTCCCCCCCCCCTTATCAACTCCTAAACGGCTGAAGCAATCAAAACCAAATTTGGTATGAGTAAAGATCTATATCTGAATATCTCAAGGCCATGAAAATGAAGTCAGTGCTACCAACTGCTGAAAAACCGCAATTGAAATTTGAGCTCCATGTTGGATATCTTGCATGGGAGTAATTAGTGGAATAAATTAAGAAATTAGCTATTCCAAAATTGGCACATAATTACACTGACCGGCAAAAAAAGTGGAACAGTAATTTAAAAAGTATAAAATTAGCCATGAAAAAGATGTAATCACATTTTAAATGTTTTTCACGCATTAGGACACACATCTGAAACATCCGTGAATAGAAATTGACATTTCTTAGGGTGGTTTATTACCACCAATTACCCCCAATCTTCGATGAGCCTAACAAGCTGTCATGGACGCTAAGGGTGGAAACACTCGTTTTTAGTGACCAGTGTTCCGGTACAGTGCAGTGCAAAAATTAACACTGCTTTGTTTGGCATAAAAAAAACAGCCCAAAGGAACATTAGTAAAAAATAGAAAACTGTTAGATTTGTGAAATGTAACGAAATTTGTGAGTTAAAGCGTGTTGTAAAACATGTTTCAGTATTTTCTGTAGCCAACCATCGAACATTTACATGAATAATGCAAATATTGGAAAACCGATACATTTTAGTGGAATAAATTAAGAAATTACATAAAAAATTGAAGTGTTCCACTTTTTTTTGCCGGTCAGTGTATATAGACCATAATATTTCAGTTTAATTTCCAGGAGGCCATACATGACAGTGTTGGCAAAATGATTCTAAGCATGCTGATAGGTCAAATTTTTAAATTAATAGAACTTCTACACTATCAATTGGATTTCAACCAAATTTCGTATGTAGTCTACTATGTGTACATAACCAGATATCACTATGCGTATTCCTAAGAGCAACCAGCTGCTGACAACTGTTGATAATTGCTGTCTCTACTTTTTTACCCTTATATTAATATATCAGAATGCATGCAAGCCAACAACTCTAAACTTTGCACACGTATAGTACCTGACATTCTAGATTAATTTGGAGTAACTAATATTATGTCAATGCCGCTAACATGATTCTAAGCCTGATGATAAGTTTAATTCTAAAATGCATGTAACTTCTATACATACAAATGGATTTCGTCCAAAATTGGCACAACAATAGATCATAATATGTCAGATTATTTCTGACCAAGACATGCATGACATTGCTGCCAACATGATTTTACGCGCACTGATAGATCCAATATCTAACTGCATGTAACGTCCACGTTATCCATTGAACTTCAATCAAATTTTGTATTCTGTACCTTAAGAGATGGAACTAAGAATATATTAAGTCACCAGGGCTTCCAACTGTAGTGCAGGTATATTTCGAATTAATTAGAAATTTTGATATTACCAACTTAATTTCGTCATTAACTTAGATAGTTCCATATAGATTAAACATTGGCTTGAATCTTTAAGTTTAAGAAAAATAGGCTCCTTAGTTTGTCACGGAACTGCTTGTTGAACTTGCGAAAGTGGCGAATGTCCGGAAAACACTCTTAAATGCGCTTTTGAAGAAAGGAACAACAGACCGACACCACTTGAAATACATAGGCCTAGGTGGATAGCAAACGACCTGAAGCTTAATAGAGATCAAGTACTAGCGAATCAACTAGACAACGGATAAAATTCAGTGTACATTAAATTAGTGTACACCTTACTTTATGAAAACATATTATCTCGACATGAAGGTGTGAAATCCTTCCGGCTAGCTAGCGGTAACACCACTAAGATAACTATCACTGCTTCAGACTCTTTAACAAAACGTGTGCGTGTCTGTTTAATCTCCTCCCGAAGTCAACAATGAAAGGCTCTCCCGCGTGCTTCCTACGCATGGAGTTCTCAAGGACATACGGAACGAGTGCTGGAATGAAGTATACGAATTTTCTGCTGTAAGTAATGGCATACGTATTGTAACAATTGAACTTAAATACCCCATTCCATCATATTTGACGGTCAATGATTATAAAGTTCTGTTAACATATGAAGGACAAGCTAAGTATTGCTTTTATTGTAAAGAAACCTACCACTTACAAATAGACCGTCCGAACAGAAGGAATCGCCCGGTATTCATGTCAGACAACAAACCTACAGCACGGTGCTGGGCGAGTCAGATGGGAGTAGTAAGCTAAGCATCACTACCGACATGGAAACTGCAGTACCTTCCCCTGAATATCCAGCCATATCAGAGGCCTTTCATAACAGGCCCCATTCTACAAACACATATAGCATTGCGGAAGTAACTCAACCATCAGATAACGTAGCTGAAACATCCCTGACTACTTTACATAGCAATGAAGAGGGAACTGTGACGTCACGATCGGACAGCACGGGGAAGGGACACACCAGCAGGCAACACAGCAGTCTGTGCAGCAGCCAGATACTATTAAGACTAAATGTCCCGATTTTTATTTTGTAATTCTGACACCACGTAGCAGCACCAAAGTGAGGCAATTTCTCTTGAATGGAAGCTCGTATTTGCGATGTCAAAACCACTATGTATACTAGAGTGCAATAGAATTGATATCAATTCAATGCATTTTCCAAAATGTGAAAAACAAAGACGTTACTAGCAGTTTTTTATATTTCTGCTTAAAAAATGAAAAAAAAAACTGGTAATACGGAAACGGAGATTTATTGTGCCCAACTCTAGGAATGGGTATTCCAAGTTTCAGACACCTAGATATCAAGGGAAAGGCTGTAGCCGCTTTTGAAAGATGAGATATTTGAATATCGCGCTACATTGCTTCTCGAAGCATTTGGAAGGAATTTACCGATACTTGGATGTCAAGTGACGTAGCGAGTAATAGCAGAGGTCGAGGCTATTTATTGATTAAATAGTTAACTATGGAGTAGAGACTTGAGACTGGGATCAGATTACTGGCACGGCCAAATAAAAGAGAAAGCAATTAGTATCAAGTAAATCGGACCAGGGATACGAGAGATATGAGGATTTCTAGATTACAACGTGATGACGCGTGACCCTGACAGTTTTGAATAAAAGCCAGCTGGCCGAAGCAACTACAGCTCATTCTAACACAAGCAGTTGCTTAGCAAGTTGCTACGACGCTGAGCCAAGGCACATGGTTGCCGGATCTACGCAGAAGTTCTTTTGAAAGTCGTGATAGTCACGAAAAGTGCTGCGCTACGAGTTGGAACTTAGTAAGTTTCTGGCGAGGAGAATCACTGAGGTGATTGATTTTTCTACAGACATTGGTGGAAATATTTATATTTCTACAAGGACATATGCTAGACTTTGTCTAGAAAATAATACTTTGTCACAGTCCAGTAGTAACTTAATACTTGGATGTTTAAATCCATTCAGTCAGTTTTCATTATTTGTAACTAGTTAACCACTTCGATCTGTCAGTACACTGAAGACTAGTCTATAACGGTGGCGTTCATTAGTCTACGCAAGGGAAACTACAGGTTGCTTAGCGCATGGTAGATGGTGATATAATAAACCATGCCCAGGGAACGATCTTCAGAACAGCCGTTAATTGCTTAGACTGTCAGTGTTTTTCTTGTACTGATAAGATTACCGTGAGTTATGTTACAACTGACATATCTAAGAAGAGATCACTTAGATCTGACCATATTTAAACAAACTGTTATGGCTTTGATAGAAGCCCATATTAAAATGGAACAACAGTTAATTCAAACGTCGAAAGATACTACCACTATGTCTGACTAGACGAATTGTGGGTATATGATGGCGGCGGATACAAGGATTATACGTGCTTGTCCGATAGGGCATGTCTATGGATAAATCTGGTACAGACCAGGTTTACTACACTTCAAGACCATCAAGAAATGTAAGCCACATTTGAATTATTTTATGCCTAGCTAATTGGAACAAAATATTTTTCTGCAGATGACCAACACATTTTTTTCGTCGTATTTAAAGCTTGCAATGATTTACGCAAGACTTATTAGAGTTATTCTGAGCATTTTCAGCACTCAGAACAGTTTAGGATCGATGACCGAGCATTTCGAGCATTTATTTGAATATTTCATATTTTTGGGAAATCACGGTAATCAGCCGATGTAACTGTAAAAGTTAAATTTATTTTTGTTGAGGAATGGATATTCTTTTCCATATTCGAAGGTTCGAACATGTGGATTCTCACATAATGAGATGATAATTAAACATATTTAAAATAATAAAACAAATAATAATAATAATAATAATAATCCACTAATAATAATAATAATAATTTTTATAATTTTTCTAAATAATTCTTGGATATTATATTTTCTAATAATCATATGTATTGAGAGAGAGCCTGTGAAGTAGTTTAATCATTTCTAGTCTGGAACAGGAGATTTTCCGAAGGAGAGTGGTTAGCGCAAGCCCGCATTCAACCAACATGTCAGTTCTGGTTGAACAGTTGATATTTGCATTGAGCAAAGTATATTTTTCAGATAACACGGAGAGGCATGAAACGGGAAGCAAATGATATTTGTATCAAATAGGATATTGTTGTATTTATATAAAATCATGACGTAAATACACTCGAAAGTGAAATAAAGATTTTCGTAAGTATGGTAAATTCACGGGTTGAACTGAATGGTAAAATAAAATAAACTTGTCAGTTTATTAATCTTCCAGTGTTGATAACAAGCAGAGGCTTGATTTATTGTATAAATTTTGGGAAGAAAATTTATGTGTGGAGTAGTTGAAATGCCATTCCCAGGTGCGCATGTTAAGTCGCAGGAATGAAGAGGTTTTTTCGAGCATCAATCAAATAGCAGGTTCGATGGCTCAGGTTTATAGTAGGAGTATTGGAACTACACATTTCGTCGGATGAATGACCCGAAGGTTATTTCTTGAAACCATCAGTTCTTATTTCAACCTTGTTTACGAATTCCATTTAGACTTTGATTTTGCTAGAACCCGGATTTGTCATGATAGTAGTTTATTCTTCTTCAGAGGAAGACCTTTGCCGTTGTTGTTGTAATATTGTGTTCTTACACAAATAGTAGAATGGGCCACTGCCAATTAAAAATAATTCTTTAACCACGAATAATTTGAAGGATATTTTCAATCCTAGTGCCATGAACTAAATGAATTTATTATGAAACTACAATTCTAATTTCCGCATTCTGTCGAAGAATTGCAAGTTGTGAAAGTTGCTAAGAATGGCCATAAATATCAATATTTTTATAATAATGATTCCAAGTGGAAAATCTAATAGTTGAATGGTTCAACCATTTATTGATCAAGTTGATGATTCAGAAATCATATATTTTGTTAGGAACTTGAAGTTCAGAATCGAGTCACTTCTCGAATGTTTAATGTCAGAAGAACAATTAATTGTTGTTGTGCTTCGCACAGTTCTTCGATGCTATGCTCAATGGTCAAATACTTTTCAGATGTTATTAATATGTGTCAATAATTTGTGTTGCTTCAATGATGATAATATTTTTCGACGATATATTTTTGAAACTGGAAAAATAAGTGAAAGTTTAGAATTCTATAAACATTTATTCTACGAGTGTTAATATCATGTAAATATTCAAACAGTGATCTACGATATTTCCAGTATAGACAATTAACTTTGAACTGGAATTAATCATTAATAATTTTGGAACACAGTCCACAGGACTATTAATCGGACTTGTGTTTCCAAAAAGATTGTCAAATGTGTTTGGAAAATTTCTGTATATTGTGTGTAAATAAGAGTGTGGATCGCCACACGTGGATGATGCTGCTTTGAGCATCTTTGCAGTCAATTTTAACTTCAAAATAAACTGAGATAATTTTACCAGATGTGTCATACCCAATTGAATCTCCTTCTATCCTTATTGTTGCATTGAGCCAAAAATCAGCAAAGCATTTTTTAAATTTGATGTCGTTTTTGCGATTTGCTTTAACCCATCTGGCGCTCCGGGATATTTTGACTCTCGTGCTGACTGATTATTGGTAAAATGCATATGTGGTCGTGCGGACTCCGGTCTAAACGGGCACATAAAATAAGATAGAGAGAGAAATGGCTTCGAACGTGGGTCTCGATTTAGACATGGTCAATCGCATGCCGATTTAAATTGTCATAATTTTTATAGAAATATTTTGGGAGTTGAGAGATGTCTGGTTTGGATGAATAAATTAGTAGGAAACCCAATTAGTGGGGAAAATTAAAAATTTAACTTGGTTGATAATTAGAATGGGTTTGATTATTTTTGATAATGGCTTAACCATTAGGGCGTCAAGTAAATTCAATAGTAAACGTTCGATGACTGGACATATACATTATTAGAATCCAGGTGGAGGATATTTGAGAACTTGCATATTTTTCTTGTGATATTGTGGTAAATGTAATTCGTAAAAGTAGAGAATTTTGTTTTTCCATCACGTCGACATTAGGACAAATCTCATTTTATCATAGTGTTCCAATTAGCTATTCATATTTCTTGTTCTAGTTATAAGCTTGTGTTTGCCACTGTTGTATACCCCTAAGTTTTGAATAATAATTGAAATTATGGAAGAAATGATGAGAATGATGAGGAGTTTGGAGGAGAGTTCAAAAGAGGCTGGACGGCGTGTAGCCGCTATTATGAAAGAAAATACAGAGGCTTTAGAAAAGAAACTTAAAGAAAATTCTGATTCGTTAGAAAATAAACTTAAAGAAAGTTTAAATGAGAAAATTAAAGAAAATTCTGATTCTTTAGAAAATAAACTTCAAGAAAATTTGAATGATAAACTTAGAGAAAATTCTGATTCTTTAGAAAATAAACTTAAAGAAAATTCTGAGTCTTTAGAAAATAAACTTAAAGAAAGTTTGAAGGATAAACTTAAATAAAATTCTGATTCTTTAGAAAATAAACTTAAAGAAAGTTCTGATTCTTTAAAAAGTAATTTGAAAGAAAATTTAAACAGTAAATTTAATTCAATGGAAAGTAAATTTAAAGAGAATTCTGAAATTTTGAAAATGACACTTGAAAGTAAAATGAATAAATTATGCGAAAAAACACATGAGCTCGAAACTTCATTAGCTACTAACGCAAGTTTAATGGACGAAAAATTTCGCGATGCCGATCTTCGATCCCAAAGCTTAGCTGATAGGATAGAACATGGTCTTAGGAAAGTTGGTGAAGACATGGTCAACCTGGAAGTCAGGGTGAAGAAGGAGAGTAATGAGATGGGAATTCTAGTTGTTCAACGTTTAACGGAACAATTCAAAGAACTTGTCATGGGAGAAATAAGAGAAGGTGTGATTAATGAATTGCAAACTGAAATCAAGACCACAGTTGTCAATGAAATTAAAGACACACTCAAGCTGGAGAATCAAGAGGGAATCAAGGAGATTAGGGAATCTTTGTCATCCCATATTGAAGTAATTGCCAAAGATATCCAAGCAACTCAGAAGGACATATCAGATATGACAGGGTCATTGAAAAGTCATGAGGCTGTTATGAACCAGATATCCATTGATGTCAAGGACAATTGTTAAGAAACTGAAGCAATTAAGAAAATGGCAGAAGAAAACCAGAAGGAACTTGAGGCTATGAAAACTCAAATCAAGGATGAGAAACAGTCTGATCATCTGTTAAAAATGCCAAATGTAAGGAGAAAGGAACAGATACAGATAAATCTAGGAGCAGCTAGAGAAACGGATAGTCAAAGACAGGATGAGGTCAGGACAGTATTTCAATCCAACCCCATAACTGTATTTAAGAATATAGAAGATAAGCCTTCTAAATTTTCAGGGCGAGATTCTGTGACACCCGTGGAATTTTTGAGAGAAGCAGGTGATTACCTGAAAGATTCTAAGATCCCTAAAGAAAGACAGATCCGAGTGATAGGGAAGTTTTTGGAAGGTCCTGCACTTCTTTGGTTTAGAGCTTTTAGATCCACTCTAACCACTTTTGAGGAGTTTTCTCGTGGGCTATTGAAAAAGTTTTGGTCCCCGGAAACCCAACAGCAAGTCAGAGCAGAGTTATATTCTAAGAGATTCTCGACGTCACAACCTACTCGATACTCTACATACTTTTCTGGACAGCTTTCTAAACTTCAACATTTAGATCCGCCGATGCCAGATAACGAATTGATTACTGCATTGATACGTCAATTTCCAGCAGACGTCCAGAGGACTTTGATCGCTGCTGATATCTATAATATGGAACAATTTGATGAAGTATTACAGAAGCTGGATCATACGAACGCTCAATTCTTCCATCAGAAGGGAGGAAAGAGTAACAACGCTGTGTACGCTGTTATGGCTGATAGTTATTCTCAGACACCTCGAGAGATTCGAGAGGAGCGAGAAGAGAAAACGCCGAGGGAAGATCCAAATAAGAGAGGATGGAACCAGTACAGTAACAGATACAGTTACAAACCATATGCGAGACCGGATGGTGGTAATCGATACAATACTCGATGGAGAAGACCACGAGATAGTCAAGGAAGGTACCAGGAAAGAAGATATTATGGTAGAAACAACTACAATAACAGAGGGAATGTGGATACTCGTCAGTCCAATGAAGAGTTCAACAAGGAGACGAGGAAAAATTTGGAAGCAAGACACCAAGACAACTTGCAGTTTTTGGAGCAGAGGCCCAACGAACCAGGTCCATCGGGAACACAACAATCCCGGGGGAATGGTAATGAAAAAAAAACTTCGAATTCACAGTAGAAGATAAAATTTTGAATACTTTCACTTCCAGAATTATTAAATGGCAAGCAGAGGATGATGACTTAATTCAACAGAATGACGAACGAAAAGAAATGGGTACAAGAATTAGAATGCCAATCATATCATGCGAAGTATTCGGTATGCCTGTCGATACTTTGATCGATACTGGGGCTATGCTTTGCCTGGTGAGTGAGAAGCTTTATATTCTGTGGAAGCTCAAAGAGAATTTAGAGGAGATTCCAGTATCAGGAATTAAGATCCAAGGAATAATACCCAATAAAATATCTCTGTGCAAAACACAATTATACTTATGTATTACGATTGGAGGACATGATTTCCGACATGTGTTTGTTGTAATGAAGGACATGGCTTTTGACATGATATTGGGAGCAGATTTCATTCAGAAATATCAAGCAGTGATAGACATGAAGACAGAGACGATCAGATTTAAGAATACCGAAGAGATTAACTTCGAGGGAAAAGAAGAGGAAGACATCGAGGGAGATGCTCAATGGTCTCTGATTTTTCATGAAGCTGAAGGAAGAGAAGTCTCTACTGAGAAGGAGTCCCCAGAGCTAGGGAAGATTTTGGAAGAGTATCACGATATTTTTGATATTAAGCCTGGTGAAATTGAAGATTTTGAATATTGTGGAAGTAAACAATAATGGAACCTATGAAATCGCTAATACACGAACTGGTAATATCGTGGGAACTTATAATGCATCGAATTTGAAGATTTATTATTCAAGAACCAGATGATTTAATGTGTAGATAGGAAAAATAAAAATTTTCAATTTTTATTTTTTGCTAGGTGTGGGGTGGATGTGCCCAACTCTAGGAATGGGTATTCCAAGTTTCAGACACCTAGATATCAAGGGAAAGGCTGTAGCCGCTTTTGAAAGATGAGATATTTGAATATCGCGCTACATTGCTTCTCGAAGCATTTGGAAGGAATTTACCGATACTTGGATGTCAAGTGACGTAGCGAGTAATAGCAGAGGTCGAGGCTATTTATTGATTAAATAGTTAACTATGGAGTAGAGACTTGAGACTGGGATCAGATTACTGGCACGGCCAAATAAAAGAGAATGCAATTAGTATCAAGTAAATCGGACCAGGGATACGAGAGATATGAGGATTTCTAGATTACAACGTGATGACGCGTGACCCTGACAGTTTTGAATAAAAGCCAGCTGGCCGAAGCAACTACAGCTCATTCTAACACAAGCAGTTGCTTAGCAAGTTGCTACGACGCTGAGCCAAGGCACATGGTTGCCGGATCTACGCAGAAGTTCTTTTGAAAGTCGTGATAGTCACGAAAAGTGCTGCGCTACGAGTTGGAACTTAGTAAGTTTCTGGCGAGGAGAATCACTGAGGTGATTGATTTTTCTACAGACATTGGTGGAAATATTTATATTTCTACAAGGACATATGCTAGACTTTGTCTAGAAATTAATACTTTGTCACAGTCCAGTAGTAACTTAATACTTGTATGTTTAAATCCATTCAGTCAGTTTTCATTATTTGTAACTAGTTAACCACTTCGATCTGTCAGTACACTGAAGACTAGTCTATAACGGTGGCGTTCATTAGTCTACGCAAGGGAAACTACAGGTTGCTTAGCGCATGGTAGATGGTGATATAATAAACCATGCCCAGGGAACGATCTTCAGAACAGCCGTTAATTGCTTAGACTGTCAGTGTTTTTCTTGTACTGATAAGATTACCGTGAGTTATGTTACAACTGACATATCTAAGAAGAGATCACTTAGATCTGACCCTATTTAAACAAACTGTTATGGCTTTGATAGAAGCCCATATTAAAATGGAACAACAGTTAATTCAAACGTCGAAAGATACTACCACTATGTCTGACTAGACGAATTGTGGGTATATGATGGCGGCGGATACAAGGATTATACGTGCTTGTCCGATAGGGCATGTCTATGGATAAATCTGGTACAGACCAGGTTTACTACACTTCAAGACCATCAAGAAATGTAAGCCACATTTGAATTATTTTATGCCTAGCTAATTGGAACAAAATATTTTTCTGCAGATGACCAACACATTTTTTTCGTCGTATTTAAAGCTTGCAATGATTTACGCAGGACTTATTAGAGTTATTCTGAGCATTTTCATCACTCAGAACAGTTTAGGATCGATGACCGAGCATTTCGAGCATTTATTTGAATATTTCATATTTTTGGGAAATCACGGTAATCAGCCGATGTAACTGTAAAAGTTAAATTTATTTTTGTTGAGGAATGGATATTTTTTTCCATATTCGAAGGTTCGAACATGTGGATTCTCACATAATGAGATGATAATTAAACATATTTAAAATAATATAACAAATAATAATAATAATCCACTAATAATAATAATAATAATTTTTATAATTTTTCTAAATAATTCTTGGATATTATATTTTCTAATAATCATATGTATTGAGAGAGAGCCTGTGAAGTAGTTTAATCATTTCTAGTCTGGAACAGGAGATTTTCCGAAGGAGAGTGGTTAGCGCAAGCCCGCATTCAACCAACATGTCAGTTCTGGTTGAACAGTTGATATTTGCATTGAGCAAAGTATATTTTTCAGATAACACGGAGAGGCATGAAACGGGAAGCAAATGATATTTGTATCAAATAGGATATTGTTGTATTTATATAAAATCATGACGTAAATACACTCGAAAGTGAAATAAAGATTTTCATAAGTATGGTAAATTCACGGGTTGAACTGAATGGTAAAATAAAATAAACTTGTCAGTTTATTAATCTTCCAGTGTTGATAACAAGCAGAGGCTTGATTTATTGTATACATTTTGGGAAGAAAATTTATGTGTGGAGTAGTTGAAATGCCATTCCCAGGTGCGCATGTTAAGTCGCAGGAATGAAGAGTTTTTTTCGAGCATCAATCAAATAGCAGGTTCGATGGCTCAGGTTTATAGTAGGAGTATTGGAACTACACATTTCGTCGGATGAATGACCCGAAGGTTATTTCTTGAAACCATCAGTTCTTATTTCAACCTTGTTTACGAATTCCATTTAGACTTTGATTTTGCTAGAACCCGGATTTGTCGTGATAGTAGTTTATTCTTCTTCAGAGGAAGACCTTTGCCGTTGTTGTTGTAATATTGTGTTCTTACACAAATAGTAGAATGGGCCACTGCCAATTAAAAATAATTCTTTAACCACGAATAATTTGAAGGATATTTTCAATCCTAGTGCCATGAACTAAATGAATTTATTATGAAACTACAATTCTAATTTCCGCATTCTGTCGAAGAATTGCAAGTTGTGAAAGTTGCTAAGAATGGCCATAAATATCAATATTTTTATAATAATGATTCCAAGTGGAAAATCTAATAGTTGAATGGTTCAACCATTTATTGATCAAGTTGATGATTCAGAAATCATATATTTTGTTAGGAACTTGAAGTTCAGAATCGAGTCACTTCTCGAATGTTTAATGTCAGAAGAACAATTAATTGTTGTTGTGCTTCGCACAGTTCTTCGATGCTATGCTCAATGGTCAAATACTTTTCAGATGTTATTAATATGTGTCAATAATTTGTGTTGCTTCAATGATGATAATATTTTTCGACGATATATTTTTGAAACTGGAAAAATAAGTGAAAGTTTAGAATTCTATAAACATTTATTCTACGAGTGTTAATATCATGTAAATATTCAAACAGTGATCTACGATATTTCCAGTATAGACAATTAACTTTGAACTGGAATTAATCATTAATAATTTTGGAACACAGTCCACAGGACTATTAATCGGACTTGTGTTTCCAAAAAGATTGTCAAATGTGTTTGGAAAATTTCTGTATATTGTGTGTAAATAAGAGTGTGGATCGCCACACGTGGATGATGCTGCTTTGAGCATCTTTGCAGTCAATTTTAACTTCAAAATAAACTGAGATAATTTTACCAGATGTGTCATACCCAATTGAATCTCCTTCTATCCTTATTGTTGCATTGAGCCAAAAATCAGCAAAGCATTTTTTTAATTTGATGTCGTTTTTGCGATTTGCTTTAACCCATCTGGCGCTCCGGGATATTTTGACTCTCGTGCTGACTGATTATTGGTAAAATGCATATGTGGTCGTGCGGACTCCGGTCTAAACGGGCACATTATTTCCTGATTCCAATGCATTTTTCATAAATAAAATCGGGTGAATGGAATCGTCGGCATTAGTTTGGGAATTGTTTTGAAAAGAGTGGTAGGAGTAGCGGCGCGGCTATACAAGATCTCTAGCGCAAGGAAAATGATGAACACGCCGAGTTGACGAATATTGTAGTTCGGCGAGTTACATGTACAAGTGCCTAGGCGTGGAACAATATCTGAGCACTAAAATTATAGTAATGTCACGCTTATGTAACGTTGACACAATGTGTTTATACAGATACTTTCTTACTTCCTCAAACATTCTTGTTCTTGTTCTTGTTCTTGTTGATAATAATACATTGTAGGGGCATGGGACATCTTGGTCATCAGTCCCATGTAGTTGACTATGTGTGTTACTGTATTAGAGCCAGGGATGGGGCAGGTGCCCGGAGTCTTCAAGTAAGGTACTATCTCGGCATTTTCCTGGAGGGAGTGTGGAAAACCCTGCGAAACACAAGACACAACTGAACTTCAGGTGCAACCACAATGGTAGGATGATTGACAGGTGAACTAGTCAATGAGAGATGTTGGACTGATGACAGTTTCCTAGGAAAAAAATCACAAAATAAGAAGGAATTTCTGAATGGCAATAAACATCTGCTGTAAGAAACATTGTTTCAGTTCCTTACCTTTTATTTCGTTCAATACGCCAATACACAAGCTCTGCTGGGACTTTTCTTAGTTTTCTGTGAGCGTACAAAGGAAGTGGATATTTATTCAGGACGCTTGCACCTAGAGAACATTCGCTTGACTGTCGTCAATATCTATGGAGACCAATTTTCCATTTTCACAATGGCTACGTCTTACTTTTCCACACAACGCTTTGTTTCCGTTTGAATACGAACTCTCTTCTCTGAAAAAAGTTGTCACTGAATAGTTCGTGGTCTTGTACTCTTACAATTGTATATTAGAAGTTCAAAAAATGACTAAACCCGTGGCGCGACAGCCGTTGAAGGGCCTAGTTCTACCAAGCAACCGCTGTTCAGCCATGTAGCTTGCAGATTGTGGGGTGACGTTTAGTCATCCAACTTGTACAAATAAATTTAAAGTGAAATCAAAACTGCTCAGTACTTTACACATTCTCTAATGCAAGCGTAATTTCAAATATAAACTAGGGAAAAAATCTTATGTAGGCCTATGTGTAGAGGTTTTTCTTAGGGCCTGGCTTCCTTTTCTTGGTACAGTACTTACTGTCGACCAAAATATTATGTGCACTCGAGTTTGAAGGTTGTTTGTGAAGTAACCAATAGACCTATATACAATCCACTAACATAATCATTTTCGTACCGGGTGAGTTAGCCGTGGTGGTTACGGCATGACTGATGGCAGTCTCTCACATCCGGGAGGCGAGGAGGTTCGAATCCCCCCGCCGGCAACCTTGAAGATGGTCTTCTGTGGTTTCCCATCTTCCTTCCAGGCAAATGCCGGGGTTGGTCCCTAACTATAGGCCACAGCCGCTACCTCCCAACTCCTCGTCCTTACATTCCAACTTCCCTCCTTCCCTCCCCAACGGTACTTGTAGCTCACCCATTGGGTGTCCGTCTCGAAGCAGCTACAAAAACTGGCGAGCCGAACATGTCCTCGGACACTCCCGGCACTAAAAGCCATACACTAAAAAAAAAATCATTTTCGTCGTTCTATTTTATGTTAGTTCATGTAGGTTTGGAATTTTTTATTTAGCTTATATTTTAATTTTTTATCGCAGTTGAAACACAAAAGGTGACCGTTTTTAAGCGTGTTTCAACCATGCGTCACATTTAATAATTATTATCTCACAAGCCCGTCATCAGATCGAATCCAAATTTTAGCACAATATACATTGGAATGTTGTATAACAGGTTTATTAATTTCAACATTTTGTGTGTTCAAGAACGAATTTTGTTATCATTTTTGTAAGGTAACTATTTCTAGGCTCGGGGTCGTTGTAAAATGTAGTTCTTGGTTGCGTTGTAATCCTTATACATCAAAAAGTTATGTTGTATGACTGTGAAATACGTAAATTAATTCACTTATTTTATATCGGTTTGTATTTATACGGGGAACTAAGACATGGTTCACCAGCTAGACGCTCCGGGATATTCTGTACAGCATTGCTGAAATGGAGCCCATTACTTCCGAGCGAAGCGTGCCTAGATGCGCGATGGAGTCCATCTTGGCAACGCTGTACAGCTTTTACAGGAGCGGCCAACTGGTGAACCATGTCTTAATTTCCCATACAAATACAAACCGATATAAAATAAGTGAATTAATGTACATATTTCACAATCATACAGCATACCTTTTTGATGTATTAGGATTACAACGCGACCAAGAACTACATTTTCAAACCAACCCGAGCCGAGAAAAAGTTACCTTACCAAAATGATAACAACTTTGTTTCTTGGCCATACAAAATTTTAAAATTAATGAACCAGTTATACAACATTCCAATGTATATTATGTTAAAATTTGGGTTCGATCTGTTGACGGGTTTGTGAGATAATAATTCTTAAATGTGACGCATGGTTGAAACACGCTTAAAAACGGGCACTTTTTGTGTTCCAACTGCGATAAGAAATATTAAAATATATTTTAAAAAATCCAAACCAACATGAACTAACGTAAAACAGAACGACGAAAAAGATGATGTTATTGGATTTTATGTAGGTCTATTGGTTACTTCACAAACAACCTTCAAACTCGAGTACACATAATATTTTGGTCAATGGTAGTCGCAATTCCCCCTGGGATTTAGTGGTATGCCCTTGAATCAGGGCTGGCATGCGAAACGAAATGTATGGCTGTGGGGGTGAATATATTTGAATTTCGACGTGAGCACGATACTCGGGAGCGAAATGACAATGATTGTCGGCGGGAAATTAAATCAAAGCGAAACTTAATTAGAAGCGAAATGATATAGCGAAATCAACGCGAAAGTTAATAGCAACGCGATATTACATTGTACAATTGAATAAAATTTCACTCACGGCGCGAAAAAAAAATCGTTGCAATCTTTTAATTTCGCTCCCGGCGCGAAATACAATTCATTACAGACTTTTAATTTCACTCGCGACGCAAAATAAAATTCGACACAGACTTTTAATTTCGCTTCCGGTGCGAAATAAAATTCGTTACAGGCTTTTAATTTCGCTCCCGGCGCGAAATAAAACTCGGTTACAGTCTTTTAATTTCGCTCCCTGCGCGAAATAAAATTCTTACAGACTTTTAATTTCGCACCCGGCGTGAAATAAAATTCCCAAACGGTATTTAGTTTCGCCCTCCGATGTGAATTTAAAATGAATGGAACATTTCATTTCGTTGTTGAAATTAAAATGTATTCGTTTCGAGAGTGAAATTATGTTCGGAGCGATGTTCAAAGTCCTGACGTTGGCAGCAGTAGCAGTCTTATTACCGATCACCGCCTGCCCAATCTGCAGGGCTGCAACAGCAACGAGAGTCATTCAATGGTCATCACTCCAGTAGAGGAGAAAGTCAGTGCTATGGCATCAACATCACCATCGTCGTTGACTGCACCTCGGACTCGTGGCTGGCCCTCCCTGACGTTCATAACGCAATGGGGCAACAAGTACCTTTACTTGTTCTATAGCGAACAAGAAGGCGAATGTGCTGTGTGGACAGACATTCAAGATAAGTGACGAACTCCAATTACAATACAAATTGTCAGTTGTAACTCTTCAGTCAACACTAATTTGCCCAATAACTGGGAGGGGTACAATGTATATACAGTAATATGTAAATAACATTATATGTATTAGTTTATGGTCACGATACCGACAGTAGTGGCTACGCGGGCTAAAGCGCTGCGTTAGGTCAAGGGGCCAAGCTCTCTGCTGACTCGGTAGACGCGTGGGTTCGAGCCCCACCGTCGGCTGTCCTTGAAATGGTTTTCCGTGGTTTCCCATTTTCAACACCAGGCAAATGCTGGGACAGTACCTTCTGACAGGCCACGGCCGCTTCCTTCCCCATCCTTGCCCAGTTTCATTCATCTTCATCCATTCCATCTCTCATCCCGACGCGCAGGTCGCCCACGGGCGTCGACTAGAAAGACCTGCACTCGGCCTCTCAGGAGGCTACATGACAAAAAAAAAAATGGTCACGATTATAATGCAGCAATTTTAGTGATCTTAAATCTAATACATGTATTTACATCTTATATACGTTGTACCCCGCCCAGTTATCGGGTAAATTAATGTTGACTGACTGAAGATTTACAAATAACAGAAAATCGTCTGTGGTAGTACCGCAGCGTATATGGAGTTCTGTTTCGGAGGCGGGTTACTCGAACAACAGGGTTGAGGGGTCATTCCTCTCATTTCTACATTCTTTATTCTTACACTTCCGGAAATTTCGGGGGGGGGGGGGGGGGCTTGGCATTCCTCACTACTTCCTTCTTACCCTCAGCTCATTTATACTGACCATGGCACGAAAGTCAAACCCCTGTGCCACGTACAGGATTTAGTTTCGCACTGCAATTAGTTTTGCGTCGCCTTTCACTATGTTATTGTGCTTAGAATTACATTGTGCTTCCATTTTAATTTTCGCGCTTACAATCAATATCATTTCGCACCCGAATATCACGCTCATGGCGAAATTAAAATGTTAACGCGTCCACAACCATTTTGTTTCGCATGCCAGACCAGATTTAATTTCAGACATGAAATGATATGTTCCATGCATTTTAAATTCACGCCGGGGGCGAAACTAAATGCTGTTTGGGAATTTTGTGTCATTAAAATAAACCGTGGCACTACATCCCATGAAAAGCCTAGGCCTACCAAGCGACCGCTGCCCAGGCATCTGCAGATATTGGTCAGCGCATCGGGTTCCCTCGGCCGTTAATCTTGGTTTTCGCGACTTTCAGACAGCTACTCTCGAGGCTGAGTGCACCCCGTTCCAACCCACACGTCCGTTTCTAAAATCACTAACGGAGCCGGGAATCGAACCCGGGGCCTGCAGGTGAGAAGCTGGCACGCTATCCCCAACACCATGGGGCTAGCAATTTTTGTCATACCAGGAGCAAAATTAACAGTCGTTAAAAATGTTATTTCGCGCCTTGAGCAAAATTAAGAGACTGAAGCGGTTTTCATTTCGTGCCAGGAGCGAAATGAAAAGTCTTGTATCGAATTTTATTTCAGGCCAGGAGCAAAATTAAAAGTCTGTAATGAATTTTATTTCGAGCCGGGAGCGAAATTGGAAGTCTGTAACGAATTTTATTTCGTGCCCGGAGTGAAATTGAAAGTCTGTATTTTTTTTTATTTCGCGCCGGAAGCGAATTTAAAAGACTAACGGTTTTTATTTCACGCCAAGGGCGAAATGAAAAGTCTTTAATGAATTTTATTTCTCGACAGGAGCAATGTTAAAAGTCTGTTAAGAATTCTGTTTGTAGCCGGGAGCGAAATTAAAAGTCCGTAACGGATTTTATTTCACGCTGGGAGCGAAATTTAAAGTCTGGTACGAATTTTATTTCGCACCGGGAGCGAAATTAAAAGTCAGTAATGCATTTTATTTCGCGCCGGAAGCGAAATTAAAAGACTAATGAATTTATTTCGCCTCTGCAGCGAAATTAAAATTCTGTTACCAATTTTATTTTGCGCCAGGAGTGAAATTTTATTCCATTGAACAATTTAATTTCGCGACGCTAATTTAAATTGATGATACATTTCGTTTTGCATGCCAGTCCTGCCTTGAATCGGTTTTGGTGGTGGCTCCATTTTTCACCTAAAATGTAAAACTAACTGCACTTGATGACCGTAATGCTCTCCATCACTCGTACCTGTATGTACATCGTTCATGTATATGATCTACCAGAGATACTGTCCAAAAATAAATTGCCGAAAATAGAACACCTAACGAACACTAAAAATAATGGTGTTGCAGGTAAAATAAACTAAATAAAAAGTAATTAAAGGGATCGATGAACTAAAAACAGGAAAAACGACATGGAAAATTAGAAGTCGTAAGTACAAACTGGTAAAATTTCAAAGGATCACTCAGAAATATCCAGAACTGAACAATAATTCAGAACTAGCCATCACAGTCACAGTCAATCGCAACATCGGACTAGATGCTCAGGAATCCCATACCGTCAGGTAAGGGGTAAGGTCATCACTCTCTCACTTGACTTTCGCTCCCCTTTCCTGCTGCTGCGGTGGCCTTAGTCGAGCTTGTGGCGCGCCGTGGCCGCCTGCTTTAAGCGTGTGTACAATCCTGTATGAAATATTACCTTATAAAAGATGCTGGAAGTGTCGTCCTTCCTGGGTTATAGAGGCATTGTATCCGGTAACCACATTTTGGCTCACGCGAATGAGTTCTGCCACTGTAATGTTTCTGATTTTGTATTTTATGTTCTTTAATGAGCACTGAGTCAGTAGGCCTAGTGTAAAACGTATTTACAATTACGTGAATCTGTGCTAGTGAAGGTGACACTTCATCAGGCAATTGCTGAAATTACCCACCGGGCCGACTCGTACTTAAAATAAGTTTTACATACAAAAATACGATGTTGCAATGATAACTGTCTGAACATGTTACCATCTGAGGTTCAGACTGGCGACTGACAACACCTGCACGCTTATTGCAAGGTCAAGTTTGTACTATGCGCGCGCTTTCAATACTACAGCAGGGAGCCGTGGGGCGCCAGAAACTCGGCCAAGCCCGCTGCAGTAGCGAATAACAAAACCGCCGCTCGTCGTTCTTACTTAATATGAAAGACCATATATGTAGACAATAGAGTTATGTACTATTAGATGACTATTATTGCGTAGGTTCATTATTCAAACGTTGACTTCTATCGCATGATTGGGACACAAGAAATAAAAAAATAATTTAAAAATTTTGCACAGCTGCCATCTTGAGTGTATGTAAACAATTTAACGAAATTAGATATCAGTTCATTACAATTTATATAAACAATTGCTGTACCAAATTTCACTGCGTTCGGATGGTTAAATCGCCAGAAAAGTCTATTTAAATGTTCAAATTCACTTGGCTGCCATGTTTATCAAGTCACTTAAGTGACTTTTATCACCGTACAAAATTTCAGGGTGATATCGGTGACAGTTTCGGGGATATAGAATGCCAGAGATATTTCGCACAACCACCATGTTGAATTGGTGAAACATAAGCTTTGAAGGGCACGATCGGGGTCGGCCAAAATAGTAGGCCTACTATGACCTTACCGAATTTCCTTGAAATCGCTCCAGCCGCTTAGATTTTATTAGGTGGGGTGTGGAGGAAGAGGGGGGAGGGGTGGGGATGCACACGAAGGCCCGGCGTAGGTGCGTGACGTCATGTCATGTCATGTCAGTAGGTAATCTGTGTCCTTGACTCTCCCCGCCTGCCGCTAGCTACGTATGCGAGTGAGCTTTGTATAGTATGTCGTGGTACCCTGCAAGCCAGTCTAGTGCTTTTAGGGCCATATGACCCAGGCGCACACTGTCTACGCTGGAACTCTCAGTTCAGGGGCGCGTGGCCGGCCTGTCGCAGCTGGATTTCTCGAAGTCGTTCTTCTCTTCTCTTCATATTATTATTATTATTATTATTAGACTATTATTATTGGCAATAAAATGTTATTGGATACCAATAGACTACGTCTCATACTGCTCCCGAGTACATTGTAGATCAATTCTCTATTATTGAATGGATTCATTTGATAGCAAAATTATGCCATTTACACTTAAGTTAGGCATACCCAAACACGATAAGTTATTAAAAAATGTTGATTTTGTTTCTTTCCCTTATTCGAAACGTACCACAAGCTTTCAATTCTCTTTGAAGCCTATCGTTAGCTCTAAACGACCTGTCTTGTTATGCCGATGGTTACTTCACATCTGATGGTGGGGTCCAGCATAAATCTTGTATCCTTCTTACGGCCAATAACAATTATTATTCTATTGCACTTTTGCTTCTAACACGAGGAAGACACGAAAACATGGATCGCGTAACATTTCTGAAATGTTACAGATGCATCTTAAATCTATGTCGGTGATTCCCTTCTTAATTTTGCTGTTTCAACGGAGCTAGGTTATCAGACACTCTAGAGTGGTTGCAGCATACAGTCTCACACAAGAGCAACCTTTGCCTCACCTATTTGTGCTTGACTACTCCCTTTCATGTGTACTTCTGGATAAGTTGTTCTCCATAAAATATGGTGATTAGACACTTTCGCAATCAACCAGCAAGTTCATTTAGTTTTTTCCATACATCCGCTTCAGGCTCAATTCTCAAGTATTCCTTTGGTTCCTAACTAGTAAATCACCGTCTTCATCGTTACCACCATCTTCATCATCATCACCGTAATGAAAACCTCATTCGTTGTACAAACACAAATTACGCACCAAGTCACATTGCCTTCAAGCAATCCTTGCACTCTCTGTATATATGTGGCACGGTGTCCCTACATGATGATTACTATACTTTGGATGTTCATTCACTGAAAAATGCGAAATTAGCTTCGAGGTTTTCCTATGCCCAGAACATAGAATGCTATGAAAATCAAATGTTCTTAAATACGATGTGTGGATTACATATAAATATGCAATTGGATTAACTCACGACAGCTACTTGTAGCATTGGCCTTTGAGAATATTTTACGGAAGCTATTCTAACAACTCTACGAGGTGAGTTTCTCTCCGTGTTCCCATATGAATGTTCGAATTGCAGAATAAGAATGTAGAAAAAAAAAGGAAAACTTGTGCTCACTGACCTGGTGCAAGTCCTCAAAATGAACACCCCTTTGATGACTTAGGTATCATCGATACCATTTCAGTACCTCAAACCGAAATTAAATTTCTTGGCAGGCCAGGGAATCAAACCCTGACTTTGTTAGCCGCTACACCACAAGGTGATCTCTTTCATTGTCAGCGCAATCTATTGCACGATGCCATGTAATTTCAGCACGAACTATAATAGTACACCTTTCTTCGTATTTTTGGCATTACAGTGCCCCTGGTAAGTTAGAGAGATGGTTCGCATACCATAACCAAAGAGCCGAATAGTTCCAAAAACCAACAAACAACCGAAAGAAATACCGACAAGCTGGCAGAAAGACAGACAACAGATTTTGTAATTTTCAGAGCAAAATTGTTTTACGATGAAGAGCACTCTTGGTCTCCATACTGTTGAAATAATGAAAATTGTCCTAAAACTTCAAAAGTTAGAAGGATTTCATGTCAACTTGCTTATTTTGCCGTATATCTTATGTGTAGGTAAATTCCATGAGTTATTGTTTCAGGCGATGTTGAAAATACGAATAAAAGACATAAATTACCTCAGATTGCGACGGAATATTGTTCAGTTTAAAAACCTGATAAATTTACTAACGCACGTTTCTCGAATTCACATATCCCTGAACAGCACCAATCTAATCAGTTGGTGAATTCAGAATCTTGTTATTGAAATACTGTAGACTATAGCTTTATAGTCCTAATGTAGTTTTTTTGTTCTACCCGTAATTATTTAGGTTGCTATGAGGAAGGGGATATGGTGAGACAGTTTCCTTGTGGGAATGATATTACGGATAGATGCCCTTCATGACGTCAATCTAATGAGAGGATTTAATGACAAATGAAATTAATGAGGCAAGGTATGAAATGGTTGTGTGTGGTATTTCGAGTTCGGTGTAGTCTGACCATGCCCGTTAGCGTGTGTAGCTACGTCGGCTGGTTTGTGACAGTATTTAAACAAATTTAAAAAATATATTTTAACACTCCTGATTCCATACCGGCCCTGTTACTGTCACATGCATGATTACCAATATGCTTGATTCCATTTTTAGGATTATTATATCTCTCTGCACCTGCTACATCACCCAAAAAGTAGGGGCAGATGACCTCGTAGTTCCGCTCCGTAAAACAACAATAACTAACCCAACAAGTAGTTCCGCGAAGAATTATACAGCCTATTTTCATATATCCTACTTATGTTAATTGCCTCTATCAACATACAAAAGTTCAGTTTGATTGCTGTAATAGATTCGCAGATATTGAGAACCGGCTAAATATTGCGCATGGTTGCCATGTTGGATTTTTTATCTGTAGGTCTTAGAGTTATGTACTGTTACGTGAAGTGTATTGTGTACGTGTAGTATTCAAACTTCAATCGCATGATTAGGACACAAGAAGTAAAAACGAGATTTTAAAATTTCGCACAGCTGCCATCTTGTGGTTATGGACACAAATGAAAAAATTAGATGCCAGTGGATCAACATTTGTAGAAGGATTTACTGTACCAAGTGTCACTGCACTCGGATGGTCAAATTGCGATAAACGACCATGTGAATATGCATACTTCGCGTCGCCGCCATGTTGGATTTGTGATCACCAGGTTATTGAAAGTCCTATAGGTGAACGTATGCTCACAGCCCCAATGAAGATTAAAAAATTTAGTTTGATTGCTGTAATAGATTCGTAGATATTGAGATCCATCTAAATATTTCGGATGGTCGCCATGTTGGATTGTTATATGACAGGCCATAGAGTCACGTACCATTAAAGGAAAATTATTTCAAGGGTTCATTACTCAAACTCTCACTTCAATCGCATGATTACGACACAAGAAATAAAAACTTAATTTTAAAATTCGCACATTCTCCATCTTGAGGTTATGTAAACAATTGAACTAATAGATACCAGTGCATTACAATGTGTATAAACATTTCCTGTACCAAGTTTCATTGCGTTTGGATAATTAAATCGCGAGAAAGGTCTATTTAAAATTTTCAAATTCGCTTGGCTGCCATACTCGTTTTTTAGTTAACCGGTTTTTGAAAGTCTTATAGATGAAATTCCAGTAGTGCCCTTTATCTCTGTACAAAATTTCAGGGTGATATCGCTAATAGTTTCGTAGATATCGAATGCTGGTGAAATATTTCGCACAGCCGCCATGTTGGATTGGTGGGATGTAACAAAATTTGAAGGGCACGGTCGGTGTGGTGTGGAATAGTGCTATAAACTTACCGAGTTTCATTGCAATCGTTCCAGCGGTTTAGAAGTTATTAGGGGGGCACACACCATATCACACACACGCGCACACACAGACAGACACACTTACAAAAGGTGATCTCATAAGCTTATTTTTTCATAAATGAAAATAGGCTAAAAAGTATGCAACTTGTTGTATCCTTGTTGCAGATCTGGTTCATGTACGTCCAAATATCATGTTTCATACGTCTTCGGTGTGTTTCTTTAAGGAGTGACTTTCCCACTATGGTATGTTTGTGCTCCCCAGGCACAAAAGACGTTATGAGCACGGCAGACCACAAGCATTATGACAAAATGTTGGCTCCAGTGCGCCTAGTGTCCAGGCTCTGCGCTCAGTACTAAACGTACTGCAGCACCCCGTCAAATGGACAGTGCTTGTGCGACTAAGCGCTGTGATGTCGTGCTGCACTGCTCTGAAATAGGCAGGATAGGGCTGCGCTTCACCTGCTAACACTGCTTCACCTTGCCCATTGCATGGCCCTGGTGCACACACACGGACAAAAGGTGATCTCATAAGCCTATTTTTTCATAAATGGAAATAGGCTAAATACGAGATTTTAAAATTTCGCACAGGCGCCATCTTGTGGTTATGAAAACAATTCAGTTTGATTGCTGTCATTGATTAGTTGACATTGAGAATCGTCTAAATATTTCTAAATATGTGTAGACCATTGAGCTATGTACTATTAGATGACGATTATTGCGTACGGTAGGTTCATTTTTCAAACGTTGGCTACGATCGCATGATTAGGACACAAGAAATTAAAACGTAATTTTTAAATTTCACACAGGCACCATCTTGCGATTATGTAAACAATTGAGTTGAATAAGATATCAGTGCATTACAAGGTGTATAACATTTGCTATACCATTTGACGGCGCTCGAATGGTTTAATCGCGAAAAAAAAGATCTATTTTAATGTATCAACTTCGCTTGGCCCCCATGTTCGTTTGTTACTTAACAGGAATTTTGAGAGTCCCATCTAGTAGTTCATTTTATCACCGTACAAAATGTCAGGGTGATATCTGTAATAGTTTCGGAGATATGGAATGCCAGTGAAATATTTCGCACAGTCGCCATGTTGGATTGGTGAGATGTAATAAAATTTAAAGATCACGGTCGGGGTCGGACAAAATAGTACTATGACTTTACCGAGTTTCATTGAAATCGCTCCAGCCGTTTATATTTTATTAGGGGACACACACACATACGCACACACACGGACTAAATGTGATGTCATAAGCCTATTTTTTCATAAATTAAAATAATAAAGAAAGCATTTCATTCGGTCGACGCGAATTTCGTGTTGACCGACTGAATAGCTTTCTTCATTAGAAATAACCATCACTGAAAAATGGCTTCTATCACTACTAAATGAAAATAGGATACCAAGTAAACGAAAAGCAAGAAACGGGAGGTTTCATTTAGGAAAGAAATACTCTTATTGGTCACAAAGGAGTGAAAGTTTGGTGTGTAGGTTACACTTTGCCTTATATGGCAACACTGCGAGAAGGTGAGTTCGATTCCCATCTTAGCTATCTTAGAGTGTTTTTCTGGGGTTTCCCACTTCCACTCCAGGAAAATGCGTGGATAGTTCCTAAGTCAAGGCCATTGCCAACTCCAAAAATAACAAAGTTTATCAGACTTCAACTACATGGGACTGATGAACAATAGGCTATGTTCCAAACCCCTATATGAAGCAACAAGAAATATTTCGAATCAATGGGATCCATCGTATTGATTTTAGGAAACATGTTTCTAACGTAGGCTACAATATGACCGCGATCGAAACGAGCCAGGTGCCTTGCCCTGTCTGATGGGGCACGCGCTCAGATTGAAATCATTATGTTGATTATTATTGATATTTCAAGAAGTAATTATCCTATGTTTGAATAAATAATTGGCCTGGAATTACATATGGCCCAGCATCGTCAGTTCAAGGTCACCTTCCATGCTTGTCCGGGAAGCGGGCAAATAGACACTTCCATAACGTTATTGAGGAGATTCTTTTCTGAAATAACGGAATGAATTTCTCCGCTTAGAATAATGTTACTGATAGCGCATAGCTGGTAAAAATCGCATGCATACCGTTATTAGACTTATAACGTTGTTGGTGGGTTTGCATTTCAAAATAACTGAATTAATTTTTCTGCCCTGAATAACGTTATTGATAGCGTATGGCTGGTAAAATTCGCTCGTATACCGTTACTAGACTTATAACGTTATTGGTGGGTTCGCATTTCTAAATCACGGAATTATTTTTCTGCCATGAATAACGTTATTGACAGCGCAAAGCTCGTAAATATCGCTCGTATACCGTTACAAAGCTTATAACGTTATTGGTGGGTTCACATTTCTAAATAACGGAATTAATTTTTCTGCCCTGAATAACGTTATTGATGGCGTATAACAGGTTAAAATCTCTCGTATACCGTTACTGGGCTTATAACGTTATTAGTAGGTTTGCATTTTGAAATAACCGAATCGATCACTCTGCCTGAATAACGTTATTGATGGCGCGCAGCGGGTCAAAATCGCTGTAATACCGTTACTAGACTTATAACGTTAATAACGGGAGCGCATTTTAAAATAACGGAATCTTTTCCTCTGCTGGTTATAACGTTAATAGCTCAAACCAGGGAAAATTATAACCCCTTATTTCGTTGCCGCACTAAAAACGTTATTCATATACCATTTGTTTTGGGTACGGAAGCAGTAACGTAACAAAAATTAATTCGTTATTTCTGACAATTCTGTTACGTTATGAAGCCTTGTCTAAAAGCCGCATTAGATAAAAGAGACTTACAACCAAAAACATTATAATCTCTTAGGTAATCTCTCCTCCCGCATTCTCTTCACATAACCCCACCATCTGAGTCAGCCCATACGAACAGCTTCAACTAGTGTGTTCATTTCTAACTTAGCCTTTATTTCTTCATTACTAGTTAGTACCTTCCTGCCATTGATCCCATCTACTTTTCTCAACAATAATTCTTGCTACCCTCATATCAGTTACTAGTTTATGTATAGATATCCTGAATCTATCCAGCTCTCACTTCCATAAAGCAAGGTTGATCTAATCACTAAGCATTGTATAGAGGGTTTCAGCGCTACTCTAACTTCTTTCTAACAGATCCCACTGAGAACTCACTGCATTGGCCTTTCTGCACTTTGACTCTATTTCTTTCATCCATTATGTAGCCCCTCCACTTCCGGTTCACCCTGGTTAGTGCTACACCCTCAAGGGCTCATGGCTGGTGAGTTTGGGAGTTGGCGACCCCAAGGGATTCCTGAGCTGGGTCCGTTTTGTCACCTATTTCCTCTGACCTTGGGGCGGGCCCTCTCCTCTTTCCCTTTCCTGTCTGCCTTTCATGGCTCTCCTTCCTTCCAAGTCCGTCAATCCTCATTCTTTGAGGGTTGATGGCATTACTTTCCTTCCTGCCATTTATTTGCCTTATCCTTTGTTTACCATTTCTTCTTCTAGTGTCTGGCTGCGTGGCTCAGGGGTAACGTTCTCCCTTGCTGAGCCCAAGGTTGCAGGTTCGAAACCTGGCGCAGTCAGCTGGCATTTGAGGGTGCGCAAATGCGAGGGAGCCGTGTCAGTACATTTACTGGCACGTTAAAGATCCCCTTCGGGGAAAAATAGGGGGCGTGGTGGCTCAGCGGTCTAGCTGTATGCCTCTCACCAAGGCGGTCCGGGTTCGATTCCCGGTCATTGCATGTGAGATTTTCGAAGTGAAATGCCATGTCCTGTGGTTCGGATTCCACGTAAAAAGGAGGTCCCGTGGCTCATGATCTCGAGATTAACGGTTACGTTCAACTACAAGCTTCCTTTGCTTCGGGGCAAAATTCCGGCACCCTGGCGTCTCTAAAAGCCAGGGTAGTTAAAAGGGACGTTAAACCAATAACATTATTATTATCTTCTTCTAGTATGTAAGTTTGTAGTTAGTATTAGTTATAGTTTTCATTCTCATCTCATCTTTCACTATCACCCAAACCATTAGGGGCCGATAACCTAGATGTTAGGCCCCTTAAAACAACAATTATCATCATCATCATATTTCCCCCATACTACCATCCTGAGAGAGAATACGCTGACTAAGTACGTAATATTGTCCACCTGTTCCAATTTAATTATATTTTACTCGTAAATTACATTTTCCGTAGATTTGTCTGCTACTGAAATGAGTCTGCCATGCTAAACAGTGTACACGATGGCATAGCAAGCCACTAATTATCAATTTTCCGCACCCTTCGAATATGTATCAATTAATATTAATTAATTAATTTGATTTCAGTGTATAATTAGAATTTGTAAATGGTAATGTAATTTCTGTTGAAGGCCACTTGGGAGTCGGTTTATTTCCAAATATTAACGTGTAATTCAGTCCATTTATCGCTAACAGAGTTAATACCTGCTTTTATGTATCCTGTAAGGTTGATCACCTCGTGATGTAGTGGCTAACATTCTTGGCTTGGTACGTGTTCGGTTCCCGGCTATGCCAATAAATTAAATTTTGGTCTGTATGCTCAGCCTCTGGAGGCAAAACTGAGAAGAGGCCCTACAGTTAAACACACTAATACAGTCACCATAAAACCCAGGTTATCAGTCCGTTTACTAATTAAAAGGGAGCTATTCTAATCCCTTATAATGAGTTAACAACATCAACAATAGCTTTATTGGGTCGTCAAAACAATCCCTTTCTACGGTGAAATCCCGGCATGCTGGCGTCTCTAAATCTGTTATTGTTTTTGTTTGATTGATTGTTTGTTGTTGTTGTTTCTTATAGCCTAGGGTCTAGATACGTCGAGGTTATCAGCTCCATTTACTTATGTGAATGTAGGAAATTGTTATGAAACTTTCCCACTTTTTTTTATCTTCCTAGCTCGGCTACACCTACTGACTCTGCGATGGATCGTTCCTCTACTGTCGCGGTGTCTGGGAGCTTAACACACTTTGTCAACAGATACAACTGGGGATGGTGACAAGCCGATCGCTCAGGCGACCGCTAACATGGGTCTAATTAAAGAAGGGTCAGGGAAGGGATTTTTGAAGGGAGTTATAATAACAATAATAATAATAATAATAATAATAATAATAATAATAATAATAATGTTATTGGTTTTGCGTCCCTTTTAACTACTGCAGCTTTGAGAGACGCCGGGGTGCCAGAATTTTGTCCCGAAGGGGATCCTTAGCGAGCCAGTATCTCAACTGACACGGCACCCCTCGCATTTGCGCACCCTCAAATGCCAACTGACTGCGCCAGGATTCGATCCTGTAACCGTGGTCATAGCAGGCGAGAACGTTACCGCTGAGTCACGCAGGCAGCCAAAGGAAGTCGGTCGTGGATCTGTTGAAAGGAAAAATCCCGGCATTTGACTGGTGGTGAAAATGGGAAAGCACGAAAATCATTTTCAGGACAGCCGAGGTGGTATTCGAACCCACGCTCTCCCAAATCACGAGGTAGCGCCGTTAGCGCTCTCGGACACAGTGGCCGGTTCTAGATACCATTATTACTTCCTTTAAGTCGCCATTCTGAATAATAATTATGTGTGCGTCCGCAAATGAGTCGGTAGTTAATGTCATTTTGGTGATTAAACTGCCATTATTTGTTTGGTTTGAATCATTTCATTTGCCAAAGGAGACACCCACCCAGTGTATGAATTGTTAAGTAGGAAAGAAGTTATAAGTTACTGTGTGGGAGTTGTAATTCTTCCGAGAATTTCGTCAAGGGCATTCTCAAGACAATATTATTTCTTTTATTCTGCATGCAGGCAAGTCAGAGGTCAGTGTGACGAAACACTATTTTTTCCTTTCCTCAAAGATTACCCTCGACTTTAGTAATAGTGTATTATATTAAAGAAAGCTTTCCAGTCTGCCAACACAAATTGTGTCCAGTTACATTAGGCGGGAAAACAAGTATTTATACACCCTAGCCTGAAACAAATAAAATATTTATTACAAAATAACATGTTTTTTGTACAAAAATGGGGTACGTTGGTGGATGACATGTTTCGATCTTCAAGCGATCATCATCAGTATGTTCTCGCTCACTTAAGCTGAGTTCATGTACGATAACTAGGTGCAAGTTGTCCGCGCATGTAGGCCGTGGTCTAGGCAGGATATCTCCCATTGTGATATCTTCTTTCTCTCCTCAACCTGGCGGTTGGTGGGTAGCATGAATGTCTTCGTCCAAAGGTCTTCTATCCCGAGCCCGCTGTTTGATCAGGTGGTACGGACATCTTCCTCCGATGTCATCAAAGAACTCTGCTCTTGGTCGTCCTCTTCCTGCCTTGCCTTCCATTTTCCCTTCAAGCAGTGTGATGCACCATGGTGAATGCCGGAGTAGGTGGACTATCCAATTATTTCTTCTTTTTTTTTTGATTGTTTCTGTCAGATTGATGGTTTCTTCTGCTCTTCTTAGAACCTCTTCATTAGTTAGCCTTAGGGTCCAAGGTATCCGTAGCATTCGTCGCCAGCACACATTTCAAATACACATAATCGTTTCTTGTCGACCTTCAATAGTGTCCAGCATTGTGATATAGCCACATTAAATAATAATAATAATAATAATAATAATAATAATAATAATAATAATAATAATAATAATAATAATAATAATAATATCGTATGGCCTCGGGTGCCGGGTGCAAACTTTGTTATTTGACACCAAGAGGGCAGCTTGCATGCCGAATTTTGTTGTTCCTTGAAGCACTATTAAAGTCAAGTAAGTTATACAGTATATCTAAGCTCCTTGACACTATAGCGCTTTCTAGTAGAGAAATGAGGAACTTAATGTTGGCGGAAAAACCCGAGATTAATTTTGCCATTATGAACATGGCCTACTGAATTCAAATGGATTCCTTAACATACCAACATCGTATGACAGGCGTATAGTGAGTTTTACCGCCTTTCAAAAAAAAAACCACTCACCATGGCCAGGAGCGGACCTGCAAGTTTAGTGTTAGTAATCCGACCCGATAACTACTCACCCACCGTGACAAAGAACATAAATAACAATATAGTGTAGACAACACCATTCCTGAAGTTAGAAACAGTAATAATTCCATAGATCAGAGGTTAACATACTTAAACTACACACATCAAAAAAAGTTTTGCATCACCTCGGTTCCAAGAGTTCCGGAACCGTTAAATACAAAGGGAATAGAGATCAACACAAACAACATTTCAGCTCGTTTTATTGCTCATGAGACCCACACATTGCATGTTGTACCATCATACAGCTAGACTTTCAGCATTTGTGGTCCAGATTGCAGTACACACCACTACCTCTAATACCCAGTAGCACGTCCTCTTGCATTGATGCATGCCTGTATTCGCCGTGGCATACTATCCACAAGTTCATCAAGACACTGTTGGTCCAAATTGTCCCACTCCTCAACGACAATTCGGCGTAAATCTCTCAGAGTGGTTGGTGGGTCAAGACGTCCATAAACAGCCCTTTTCAACATATCCCAGGCATGTTCGATAGGGTTCACGTCTGGCGAACATGCTGGCCACTGTAGTCGAGCGATGTCGTTATCTTGAAGGAACGCATTCACAAGATGTGCACGATGAGGTCGAGAATTGTCGTCCATGAAGACAAATGCCTCTCCAATATTCTGCCGATATGGTTGCACTATGGGTCGGAGGATGTCATTCAGGTATCGTAAAGCCGTTTCGGAGCCTTCCATGACCACCAGTGGCGTACGTCGGCCCCACATAATGCCACCCCAAAACATCAGGGAACCACCACCTTGCTGCACTCGCTGGACAGTGTGTCTAAGACGTTCAGCCTGACCAGGGTGCCTCCAAACACGTCTCCGACGATTGTCTGGTTGAAGGCATATGCGACACTCATCGGTGAAGAGAACGTGATGCCAATTCCGTGGGGTCCATTCAGCATGTTGTTGGGCCCATCTGTACCGCGCTGCATGGTGTCGGGGTTGCAAAGCTGGACCTCGCCATGGACGTCGGGAGTGAAGTTGCGCATCATGCAGCCTATTGCGCACAGTTTGAGTTGAAACACGACGTCCTGTGGCTGAACGAAACGCATTATTCAACATGGTGGCATTGCTGTCAGGGTTCCTCCGAGCGGCAATCCGTAAGTAGCGGTCATCCACTACAGTAGTAGCCCTTGGGCGGCCTGAGCGAGGCCTGTCATCGACAGTTCCTGTATCTCTGTACCTCCTCCATGTCCGAACAACATCGCTTTGGTTCACTCTGAGACGCCTGGAAACTTCCCTTGTTGAGAGCCCTTCTTGACACAAAGTAACAATGCGGACGCGATCGAACTGCGGTATTGACCTTCTAGGCATGGTAGAACTACAGACAACATGAGCAGCGTACCTTCGTCCTGGTGGAATGACTGGAACTGATCGGCTGTCGTACCCCCTCCGTCTAATAGGCCCTGCTCATGCATGGTTGTTTACATCTTTGAGCAGTTTTAGTGACATCTATGAACAGTCAAAGGGACTGTATCTTGGATACAATATACACAGTCAACGTCTATATGCCGGAGATCTGGGAACCGAGGTGATGCAAAACTTTTTTTGATGTGTGTACATTAATAATAATGCAACAACCATAGAAGTGAGTAATACTATCTGTAAAAATGGTTGACGCGTTACACAAGTGTTTACGAACTTATGCAATCTAAACATTGCGTAATTCATAAACATCGTACATTAACTCAGCCTATGAGAGCAGGATCTGATGATGATCGCTTGGCGATCGAAATATGTCATCCACTTACGTACCCCCATTTTTGTACATAAAAGCATGTTATTTTGCAATATATATCTTATATCTTTCAGGTATGTAAACAGTTGTTCTCCCGCCTAATGTACGAGTAATTGGGCACAATATATTTTGACCGACTGGAAAGACATGTTGGATTGGTGAGACGTAATAAAATATGATGGGCTCGGTCGGTGTCGGACAAAAGAGCACTATGTCCTTACCAAGTTCCATTGAAATGTACAATATAATTGTACACGCAAAGATTCAGTTTAGTACAAATTGGTAACACAAACACCCAGAAGATAGCTAATATTTGCTCATGAATAAATACTCCTTTTCAATGATTTTACACTTCTTACGAATATATATTCCATTATTTTATTCAAGAAAAGTTTAAAGTTCCTCCGATACACTAGGAAACATAGGATCATGACTATTTTATTATTATTATTATTATTATTATTATTATTATTATTATTATTATTATTCTTTCCGATGAGGCCTGCTAGGGACCACGTGCCAATTTCAATTCTTCACACTTTGTTGTTTTCTCTTCCGTTCCTTCCAGTACTCCTTCATCCGTTCACTATGCTGCTTCTTTCTGTCCTCGGACCACTTCGCACCAGGTTTCTTTGGCAATCTTCCTTGGAATCCTTTCATACTTAATACCCTTTTTCTAAAGATCTCTCTGTTGACCGTTTCTTCTTCACTTATATTATTTCTTTCTAAATCTTTCTTTACTTCTTGAATCCAGCTAGTTGTTGCCCTTTTCTCCCAAAGGTACTTGAATATCCTTTTTGTTAATCTGGAATCATCCATTCTGTAAATATGTCCAAAAAATTGCAATCTCCTTTTTCTTATCGTTTCTGTTATATTTTCTATGTTCATGTATATTTCATCATTAGATCTTAATTTCCATACTTCTGCTGTTTTCACTGGGCCTAAAATTTTCCTCATGATTCTGCTTTCTAGTACTTCAAGTTTATCTAATCTATAGTTTAGTACCAGACATTCACTTGCGTATAGGCATTCCGGTTTCATCACTGTAGTGTAGTGCCTTATTTTAAGATTTTTAGATAAGCACTTTTTGTTATAAAAATTCTTAGTGATACCATATGCTCTTTCCATCTTGTGTACCCTTTCTTCTACCGAAGATTTTTCTAAACCATTTTCTTGAATTATTTCTCCCAGATATTTGAATTTCTTTACTTTTTCCACTGGGCCAATATCTGTTGCCAAATATTTTGAAGCGTTCTTGATGTTTGTAATAAATTTAGTTTTTTCTACGAGATTCTCAAACCTGTTTTTTTGGCTATTTCTTCCAAGAGATTGATTTGTGTTGTTGCACTTGTTAGGTTTTCTGACAATATAGCAAAATCGTCTGCAAATGCTAGGCAACTTATTTCAATGCCTTTGTTTCTTCTCCCCAAAGTTACTGGCGAAATGTTATGTTCTTTTAGCTTTACATTCCAAATTCTTACAATTTTCTCTAAAATACAGTTGAACAGAAGGGGTGATAAACCATCACCCTGCCGTACACCTGTATTTATCTTAATAGATTTTGATATCTCACCCATAAATTTTACTTTTGAAATCGTGCCAGTAAGGGTTTCACGTATTAGGTTTGCCAATTTAGTTTTCACTCCAAATTCACGAATTGTTTTATCTATGGTTTCTCTATCAACCGAGTCAAAGGCCTTTTTAAAATCTACAAAAGTCACAACTATGTCCTTTGAATTCAGTATCCTATGGCGAATTATGAATTTTAAGTTAAATATTTGTTCTGTACAAGATCTACCTTTTCGAAATCAAGCTTGATACTCGCCCAGTTGCTTGTCAAGTGATGTTTCTACTCTATTCAGCAATATTTTTGAAAATACCTTGTATGCAATTTGAAGAAGAGAGATGCCTCTATAGTTATCAACGTTTTGTTTGTCTCCTATTTTATGCAATGGGTGTATTAGAGCCACTTTCCATTCCTCTGGAATCCTCTCTGTTCTCCAAATATCTTCAAAGATTAACTGCAGCTCTTCAATGAGTTTTGATTGAGATCATTTCAAACGTTCAGCTGTTATAGAGTCCTCTCCGCTAGCTTTATTATTTTTTAGATTGTTAATTGCTTCTTTAATTTCTTCAGCATTGGGTGGTATATCTTCTTCCAGATTTTCTGTTGCTTGTGAGAATTCCAACTTATGATCTGGTTCAGGGCAGTTTAAAAGTTGATCAAAGTGCTTCGCAAGTATTTCACAGTTCTCAACATTACTTAGGCCAAGTCTACCATTTTCATATTTAAAGCATATGCTAGGCGCTTGATACCCCTTTAATTGACTCTTAAAAGTCTGATAGAAGTTTCGAGAGTTATTTTTAACAAAGCTGTCTTACAGGTCAGTAAGTTATGATTTTTCGAATGATCTTTTAACTCCTCTTATTATTCTAGCAGTGTCTTTCCTTTGCTGTTTGAATTGGTCATAATGTTCCTTCTTTCCAGAGCATTTCCACATTTTCCATTGTTTTGTTCTCTCTTGTAACGTATCCTCACATACTTGATTCCACCAAGGTTTCTTCTTAGGTTTGGCTAGCCCAAACGTCTTCTGAGCTGCGTTGGTTATTTCTTTAGATAAATCTTGCCACTTCCCATGATGAGTTACTTTTATTTCTTCCTGAAAATTTTCCAATGTTTCTTGTGTAATTTGAAGTCTATTTGTGTTATATTTATTTACTATTTCCCCTCTTCTGTGGTTTCTGTTGGGTAAGAATTTGAGTTTAATTTTAGACAAATAGTGATCAGAGTCAAATTCTCTGCTTCTTATAACCTTGACATTCATAATTTCTTTCATGTTTCTTTTGGATATAGCTACATGATCCAGTTGAAATTCACCTAGTATTGGATTTGGAGAAATCCATGTTTTAGCTTTTCTTGGCAATTTCTTGAAGAAAGTTGACATTAACTTAAGTTGAAAGTTTTTACAAATAGTAATTAATCTCATCCCATTTCTGTTTGTTCTTTGGTGTGCAGCATATTCTCCCACTATTGGTCTATGAATCCTCTCTCTTCCTATTTGGGCATTGAAATCTTCAAGTAATATCACCACATTTGATTTTGGAATTTTAGATATTTCATCATCTAGGAGATCCCAGAATTCCTCTACTTTATTTGGGTTCTTCTTGTTGTCTTCGTTTATTGGCGCATGACAATTAACAAAAGTATATATTTTATTTTTGCATTTCATTGTCAAAAGACACATCCTTTCTGAGCGTGATTTGAATTCAGTTACATTGGCTAATAGATGTTTATGGACATAAAAGGCTGTTCCCAAGAGTGGCATTCCTTTCATAATTTTAATCGCAGGTTTACCTTTAAAGATTCTATAATCTTTCGTTTCTGTCACATTCTCATCCAAATATCTTGTCTCTTGTACTGCTAAAATTTGAATTTCGTTTCTATCTAAAAGCAGTTCTAATTACTTCTGTTTACCCACCTTCAGTAAAGAATTTACATTCAAAGTACCTGCAAAAAACTTATGTTTAAACTTAAGTCTGGAAGGATTCCAAGGATGCTCCGACTCATCCCTATTGCAGATGTTGGGACTCCCCAGAACCCTAGGTCCCGATTCATTGCATAACGCAATGGTGGATTTCTCTTCCGAGCTGCCACCTGGGGTAGTGCTTTCTTTCAGCGGCTTTTCCATTCTGCAATTGAAATTGTGTTTCTCAAGGGTAGAAATAATATTCCAAAGTAAGATCAGATTGTTAGTCTGAAATGATTTGTTTTCGTGGTTGACTCCACTAGGTTCTTCCGCCCTCTCAGCCGTTGAGAAATGAAATTCTTCTTCCGCCTTTGAGACCGTTGACCGTTTTTCTTAGAGCCCCCAGCACTGATCGGCTCACCGACCCAGCTTCCCGCTGGGATTGGTTACCCAACCTTCCACTGGGTTGCTCGGTTTAACAGGGTCACCTCTTGTAGGTTACGTGCTGGAGTTGGAGTGAAAGAGGCTAGTTGGATTCTCTTGCTGAATCCAATATGTTATGGTTGCAGATGACAGGCAACGACGCATTTCACTCCCATTTGCCCAGAGCCACAAGGACTCCTCCCAGGTTAATTCCTGGGAGCTTATTATTATTATTATTATTATTATTATTATTATTAATATTATTATTATTATTCATAATGTTGAATTTTGGGCTTATGCCGTGTTTTATTATATTGCAATTCGACGCGTTTCGAAAGAAACCATGTCTTTCATCGTCAGGAATAATCTGGAATACGACAATGTTGCTAAGAGAAAGCAACGAAGAACATATAGAAGGTGCCCAAAGATGGACGCCATTATAGCCCCATGTTAGGGACAACGGAAAGCAGCAGTGAATTACTTTCTCAGGGTTCTGATAATAGGTAGCCAGGATTCACTGAGATTGTAGCCGGTGTCGCGGTTGAAATTATCTGGGTGTTTACGTATTTCAACCGCCTCCCTGATGATTCTGGGACGATATTGCTTTATACGGGCAAGAACATCCACCCCTTGGAACATGACATCATGGCCAGGTGTTAAAGCATGATCGGCAACAGCTGATTTATCAGGTTGAATGAGCCTGATACATCTATTATGTTCCTTAATGCGAGTGCATATTGTTCTCGAAGTCTGCCCGATGTAAACCTTGCCACAAGTACAGGGAACTCTGTAGATACCCGGTTGTTGCAATTTAGGCAAACTGTCCTTAGTTGGTCGCAGGAGTTGCCTAATCTTAACAGAAGTTCCAAATACAGTCCGTATGTTGTATCGACGTAGGATTTTAGCAATACGATCCGTTGTGTTATGTATGTACGGAAGGTAAGCAGTTCCTCTTACATCTCTTTTCTCAACTGACGTCCTATTATTATTTGTTGGTTTCAGAACCGTAGAAATCAAAGCCTTGCTATAACCGTTGCTCTCAAAGGTGGTTCGCAGGGTGTTAATTTCTTCTTGTAAAGAAGACACTTCACAAATCCTCCTAGCCCTGGTAGTTAGAGTTGTAAGGATACCATGTTTCTGGGCAGGGTGATGGTGAGAACTTGCGTGGAGATATCTATTGGTGTGTGTTGGCTTACGAAAAACGCTGTGTCCTAAAGATCCATCCTCTTTCTTGGTGACGAGAACATCTAAAAAAGGTATTTTGCCGTCAGATTCCTTTTCCATGGTGAAACAAATAGAAGGGTGCTGGAGATTAAGGTGATCCAGGAAATGGCTAAGATCTTCCTCACCTTCCGTCCAAACAACGAACGTGTCATCCACATAACGCCACCAGATCTTCGGTTTGAAAGGAGCCGACGACAAAGCTTTCTCTTCAAAGTTCTCCATGAAGAAATTAGCCACAACAGGAGAGAGAGGACTACCCATGGCCACACCATCAGTCTGCTCATAAAAATTCCCATTCCATAGAAAGTAGGAGGAGGTCATGCAGTGATAAAAAAGTCTTGTGATGTCTTCAGGAAAAAGGCCATTAATGAGAGACATAACACCATCAATAGGTACTCTCGTAAACAGAGACACCACGTCGAGACTCACTAGAATATCACCCGGCTGAAGTGTTATAGCTTTTAACTTTTCCACGAAGTGTGTGGAATCCTTAATGTACGAAGGCGTGTTACCCAGAAGCGGCTGAAGTAATCTACCTAAGTATTTGGAAAGGGCATATGTAGGAGAACCAATCGTACTAACAATGGGTCTAAGAGGAACATCGTCCTTATGTATTTTAGGAAGACCATAGAGTCTCGGAGGAATAGCATCCCCTGGAAGGAGAGTCTTCGCTGCATCCGCTGGAATAGATGATTGCTTGATCAATTTGACGGTGACATTTGAGTAGCGAGTAGTAGGATCACGACTATTAATCCTATATACAGGATCTGATAACAAAGACGAGATCTTGGAATCATAATCAACCTTATCCAATACCACTGTCGCATTACCCTTGTCAGCGGGGAGAACGATAATATCAGAATTGTCCCTTAGATCTTTAAGTGCCCGGCTTTCACCTTGTTTTAAGTTGGTGTTAGGTGGCTTAGCTGTCTTGAGAACTCGGGAACATTCTTGCCTGGCTTCCTCGGCCTCTTCAGGTGTGAGGTGATGTACTGAGGATTCTACGGATGTAATAAGTTCTTCAATAGGAATTCTTCTAGGCGCTACAGCAAAATTGAGACAATATTATTATTATTCTTTCTTCATTTTGCCCAGTTAGGGAGCGCGTTTGAACTTGTTGATTCGGGTTGATGGTGTTTTCCTCTTCTTCTCCTCCCAAACTCTCCTCATGAACACACTATGCCCCTTCTTACGTTCCTCCATCCATTTGTTTCCAGTGGTCTTTTTAGCTTTTTCGGTGAAAGAGTGATTTGTAACTGGAGTTCAAAAAGTCTTGCGATTCATTATGATATCTTCTGTAATGTTTATTTCCTTTAAGTCCTGTTTGATTTCTTCTAACCAACTTATTTTGACCTTCTTTGAATTAATTATATCAAGCAGATTTTTATGCATATCTGGTGTTGTCCATTCTACAGATGTGACCATAAAATTTCAATCGTCTCTTACGCACGGTATCAGTGAACTTATTGATTACTTTGTACTGCCCCCGTAATTGAATTATATAGAGACCACGGTGGCTATATTTGAAATTATAATTAGAGTTATGGCTGTCATAGTTATGACGTGGGTAGTCATGACGTAAGCACGGATGACGTAAATGTTATGCCAGCAGGCTACTTGAGCTGAGATTCTCAGTGACGTCAGCATTTAGTCGAGAATGTTCCAAGATGTACGACGCAGTCGCAGGAAACGAGGAATTCTGCTGAGGAAGAAACTATGCTATTGGAGGAGAGGCATGAACCAATGAACGATAGTTTAAAGGAAGACGGAGATTGCTGAAACTATGGTATTTTTATTACTTTTGGAATGCAGAATTGTGGAAATCCATTTGCAGTAAAGGCATTGATTTGGAATTTTGGTGAAATTTATTTTCAGTTTTTGAATTTTGAAAATCCGTCATGTATTAACGAAGTTGGAACTTCTAGCGATGACGCAGTATCACGCTTTGGAAGGGATGGAAACGCCCCTCGGGAAGTTAATAAAAGGGCTTGCGCAGAAGAGAGGAGCCTCTTTCGTTCTCTGATCATTCTGAGATCTCATTCTCAGATCATCGAAGTATATTTGTGAAAGTTCTTTTCTTATACATTCATTATAGTGAGACGTCGAAGTGAACAGCAGTGAAAAGAATCGTCTTTATAACGCGTGGCGAGGCCACTATATTAACGAGATCCAAGTCAAACTAGGTGAAGTTGAAACGGACCTTAGAAAGCTTCTACAAGTTTAGCTTCGAACAGTTAGCGGTCGCCGATAAGCTAATTGTATTGTGCAGTGCTACATAAAGGAATAGAGAAAAGCTGAACAATTTCGACCGATTAGTTTAAAAGATATTAGCAGTTTTATACGACTGACAAAAGTGATTATCTCGCCACAAGAGAAGCACTTTTGTATAGCCAGAATCAACGCAAGGCTAACGCTGCGAGTGGAATAGAAAGACTTCAGATTGCTTGGTTACAGAACGATACAGTATAATGGAGCAATTGAATACGGCAGTTTGTTCTTCTGACACTACAACCGAAGAGCAGATGGAAGGCTAAAAGGGCTTATTGCAATTGGGACATATTTCAACGGAGTAAGATAGCGACATGGAACTTCGCTAATTGCTATTCCACACAAGCGAACATGCGGTGAATACCATCTACACCCATGTTTCGTAATTAAAGGCTGAATACCATCGAACAGCCATAGAAACAATTTCATACTCTGAATATGAATAATTTCTTCGGAAATTTCTACAAAACTTCATGACGATTGTCTACTGGAACTTCAGGGAATTTTTCAAGAGAGGTCAGGGATATCCCGACTCACAAAGAAGATTATTGCCGGAAGGATGTCTATTCGTCTTCAAGGAGCAGAGCGATTTCCGGAGAAGGAAGCAGTTCGATTCTCCGAGGGTGCTATTTCCTATTTCGAGGATGGAGCTCAACTTTAACGTGGTGAAATGGATCCATCAGCAGTCTTCTTTGGGGAATTTTCCTCTGGAACGTCAATCGGCAGATAAGGTAGTCGTGAACGTTTATTGTATTTGAGTTTACTAATGATGTTTGAGCAACCATTTTCCCCATATTTTTATCCTCATGTATTTTGCCCTATTTTCTTGTTGAGATTCTTATTCTCAGTACACCTTGATGAGTTTTGCATTTTTCGACGATTTATTAAGACATTGTTATGTCATGGGCATAGTTAACGATTTTGAATCAGTTGAGACTGATATTTGGATTTTTCAGTAATTAATATTTTTTTTTGTAGTCACGATTTGACTGTAAGTTAATGATTTTTATGACAGATTTAAATTCAGACAGCGTGTCATTTTATTAAAGTAATTCTACCCCAGTTTAATTACTTTGACCAATTTTCTGTCATCATCAAGAAGGAAGAACATTTAAATGATTTTAGAGCGTTAAAATCTCTTACGTTGTCGACGATCTTGGAAATACTAGTCGTTATTTGAATTGATTGCAACACAGACATTTATCGTCAGTTATGAATGAACATTGCATTATAGACACTTTTGTGAAAGAGTAACTTTAATAATGAATTATTGAATGCATTAAAGTCAAGTACTTTTGTTAGGAGTTTTTCTCAATTAGAGAATTATATAACGATGTTTGCATTCCCCAGTCTAATTGGATTCTATTCGATTACTTTGCATTTTAGTCGCACTTTATTTGAAGATAGTATTTTTATACTACAATTTTTTTTAAGATGTTAATCTTAAATTTTGATAGACCAGACAGGCGTATATAAGCGTATTCACTATTAAATTTGTTTGTGATTGGCAAGTTTTGACTTCATTTCGGTTCATGAATGAAATCCACGAAGGTTAAAGAAAACAGTTTTGAAACAATTAATGATTATAAAAAATTTTAAGTGGAACTATGAATGTATAATCGCTAGTGCAGCGCGTGTTGAAAGTCGCTGATGTATAAAGCCCTTGAATATGAAGGAGGTTCCCACAGGAATTAATGTTAAAGAATTATTTGTGGAAGTTTTGTAAGTTATGTGGAAGTTTTTAATGCCATATAGATTAATATATGATGATTTTGGGCATATTTTTAATGCAGTTGGTGCATTGACTTGTTAGCGAAGGATTTTCCGCTGGAGTAAGATTGTCATAGTTCGTTGAAAATTAATCAAGTGAATTACTGTTATAATTAACACGAGTTTTGAAAGAATTTGAGATAAGATTTTGAAAGAAGGTTGCCGTCACAAATCATTATTAAAACCTTTATTAAACCAGATTGTGACATTAACATGTATAACTAACCTTCATTGGTCGATTATATTAAACAGGATTATAAAATTACCAACCGAATGAACATGTGGTTAATGTATTTCTTAAATTAATAATTTAAACAATTTAAATGTTAATATTGTAAATGATTGCTGTAAATATTTTTGAAAATAATGTAGAACGAGAGTGATGTTAAAGGCGTGCTTATAATATTTTCATTGTCTTTGACAAATATTATAAACAATTTCTAATTGTTATAAATAATTTATGTGATTTTGTTATAAACATTTAAGAGCTAATTAAACATTTGGATTGAAGTTAACAAGTTTAAGAAATTAACATAATGATCCAATAGGATGTGAGCAAAGTACTTGAAAGATTTGCGTAAATATAATGTGAGTTGTCTTATAGACATTTAAAAGCTTGAGAGTGCAGGCTGTATTCTTACGTAACATAGCATGTGAGAAGGGAGTGCATTTGACCAGTATGCAACAGGCTGAGGGTAGCCCGCAGCTGTGCCAACATATGGTTCTCAGAGAGTGAGGTCGTACACACTTTGGCCTTGCGACTATAAATACCATTCTCATGTTTATTAAAAGGAAACCAAATGCTCTATATATGTCACACCTTGACGTCCTTTTCCAATCCAATAGTGTTATGAATATTACGTTATTTGAAGCTCTTGGGAGCTAAAATGTTTTACATCATGTTGTATGATAATTTTTGCAAGTCCTACTGGAGGACGTAGTCAGATTGACTTGGGCTACTGATAGCCACGTTGATTTTGTTGTGTTATCAAAATCATACCCTTTATTTGAAATAAAGCTTTTGTACAGTTGAAAGTTCTCGTCTTCGTCCTGGTTCATTTTTAAATGTCATGGTGCAGGTTATTGTGTGAACAGACTTTAGTGATCCTGTTGTCAACTCAAACCCCGAGATAATTAAGAGGTAAGTAACGGTAAGTATGAACCCCCGTCTATTTTGGTGTGTTCCACAATGATTTCCTGTGAACTTCTGTGCTCTTATCTCGATAGTATCTGTCAGTGCCATTTTCATTGATGTAACTGTGCCGGTGCGATTGATAATTGGCAATCCGATTGAGGGGGCGGATATCTGACAGCCTACTATCCAGGTAAACGGGGACAGTACAAGTCTGTGGTTTTTCTTTTAATCCATGTAAGTTTACCATTAACATAAACGGGGCCATACATTTTCCTGGGAATTTTACGATCCTGGATTTCGATTTCACCAATTTGAGAGTGGCCTCCTAGAGATATAGCTTCGGAGGCGTACAATGCTTCCGGAAGAACAACTGTCTGGTATTATTATTATTAGTATTATTATTATTATTATTATTATTATTATTATTATTATTATAAGTATTTTTATTATTATTTATCTGGGACAGATGACCTCGTAGTTCCACCCCTTGAAAACTCCATAACTAACTAACTATTATTATGATTATTATTATTATGAGGCTACATTTGATGTAAATCATAGGCCTTGTAATGGCCCATTTTGAGAGCATTGTTGTCTTGGTAACCATACAGGCCTAGATCACTCACGGGCTTAAAATAACACTTTCGAAGAAATTTTGAATTTCGTAACATTTTAAGCAATTTTCGTTAATCCTAAAATTTCATGTTGGTAGCACTGAATTTTCCAAAATTTAAATAATACCCGACGTCGCTAAGAGAAAAAGAAAAAAAAATGAACGACTTTTGGTAACTTGAGGGACTTTGTGCAACACTATGAGCTCGTAGGACTATTTCGCGACCGATTGGCATACTATCAATAATACTCGTAGTAACTAACATGTTCCTTAGCAACATATAGGTGTCTCTACTGAACCAGAATGCATAGCCCCAGATGACGAACACTTGTTGCCATGGTAACCACCGGATATCCATGTCGGTATTTTGTTCATATCCATGTAAAACAAGATGTTCAGGAAGGAACATATAGCCTACTTTCTCCTAAATGTATGGGTATAGTTATAACTCTTTATCCTTATCACTTCCTAATTTCTTCCAATACGAAGTGCAAATTGGCACGCTGGATTTGAGGAGTGGCGTTCAAACCATAGTTTATAATTTACCCCAGCATTTTGCAATTTCATCAGCAAACACTCCAAACAACGTAGGTATTCAGTATATTAACACAGACTACTTACAATAATTGAAACTTCATTGCTCTAAACGTATCACTGGGAGAAACATATTTAATATACCGGTACCTATTACACAGCTAATTTGAAATCGCGCACGGGTAACGAGAAAGACAGGCCATGGCGCGTAAACAAAACCCTTCTGTGACGTAGGCAATGCACTGCTTGATGGTGCTTGTACGTTTAAGTCGAGAGCAATTCATAAGCAGCAGAAATGCAATATTTTATATCGATCTTCATAAAATGGACGCAGTTTAGATGTCTGTATGTTTTCAAACACGATAAATTATACTGTATAGGTTTGCAAAACTACGCCTGTTGAAGTTACTCGTTACAAAAATCCACGGGAACTAGGATTCAAGGGTTCGTTGTGTCTTTAATAGCTGCAACGAGTAGGCTACAGTAAGTTGAGTTGTAAAGCCTGTGACCTTCGTTGTGAGTTAAAGTATGTGCACATGAGTATAATTAGATCAAAGAATCTTGCAGCACAGTATAGCTATCATTAACTTATTGTTGTTTCAAGGGGCGGAACATGAATTAATACGTTTATAGAAGAGATCTGCGGAATACACTCGCCACCGACTAACGACTTATATCAATACCTTCTATGAAGACAAGTGATAAATGAATACCAACATTTATACAGGTTCAATGATGTAGACAAGATGACTAGGTACGACACCGGCAGTAAAACGAAGACCATAGAATATTATGTTCGTGAATATATTTCAATTATAAAAAAACGTTTGATACATTTATGTACGGTATAGGCTATCTTTCAATTATAAGACTTATACATGCATACATTGTCCGGTGTCATTCATAGCTTTTCTTAACCTTCCTGAACACTTTGTAACCGTCAAGTAATTCAACATAATTAACAAGCAGCCACCAGGGAAAGATAACATTCGTTATGTGTATTTTGTATATTCTGCTGAAACGTATTATTTTGTGAACAACTACAACGATTAATGGTCTACTGGTTGTACATAGAGTAGACTACAGGCAGTGGTGCAACAGAACTACATTGCTGACGTCACGAAAACGCACCAGGGCCAGTCATTCTCTTTGGCCGTGATAATTGCGCCTAATCTTGGGAATGTGTGCGCTCTATTGGAAAAAATAAGAAACTTTTCAATTATACTGTAGGCATGGGTTCACTAATTGGCCGGTATAGAGCACAGCTCGCATCTAGAAGGCTGTGGTTAGCTCATACATAGTTCACCTAATTACTATTAGATGTCACTCCGGTGGAGAATGTTGTTTTAATTAAATATATACTTTCCAATGCAAAAAGCGCCATATAATGCTTTATATTATAACGTCTCAGTACTCAAGAAACAATAAATATTTAAAAAAAAACAAGCAAAAAATTCAACTCTGATAGGATTTGAACCACGGCCAGCCTGATGAAAGACGAAAGCCCTAACCATTCAGCCAATCGTGCACACATTAATTAAGCGTTAGGAACCAACTAAGATAGAATGTTCCAGCAAAACCTAACTTGGACTAAACGATTTCTTCACTGGAGTATATTTCAAACCGAGTTCATTACATATAAAGTTCATATAATTTTTATCACTAGGCTATATTGCATGCAACATACTGAAATCAGTAAAATATAGGTCAGAACGAGAGATCAGCTGCCATCTTGTCAAATAACCGAGACGACTCAGCTTTTTAATGTCACTTCTAGACTATAATATTACAATATAAACCTTTAATTTCAAGCGTGCCACGTCGTTTAGAACAGATAAAACGATTCTTGGTTCGATAATCGGAACTGGTGGGCCCCATGTTATGGATTATAAAGTTTGCATAATTAACACGGCCGCCATCCTGAAATGGTACGGTTGATGACCTTCTGGTGTAGGTACAAGACGCGTCTCATATGAAGGTATACTGTTACGAAATTTGGTAAAGATCCGATGATTAGTTTGGTCGTAATGCATTATTAAGTTTCGACCATTTGAGTGGCCGCCATTAGGGTTTGGTAAAGATGGCGGCAATATAAAACATGACACTGAGATTCCCTTTGCCAGTGCTACTTCTGTCCCAAATTTCGTTCAATTCGGTTGAACCGTGTTCGAATTGATAGGGGTGGGGGACAGACATTCAGAGTGCACACACTCTCTCTCTCTCACACACACACAGACTCACACACAGACACACTATTTTCGGCCCTGTGTTGATCTCATGTCTACTTTCATTTTTTGCAAAAATCGAAAGTAGGCTAAAATATGATGTTTCAGAATCAAGACTTACAATCAATGATTTGTTTTTATTCGTCTATTCGTATTATAAGCATCGATCACTGGTCAACGAGTGGGAACTAAGTGCGTTGGAACGTGTTGCCATGGTAACTGGATGTCAGGAATTTGTCCTCGATAAACTGTCACCGCTAATTACAGATAGACCCCCCGCCCTAAAACATAACCTCGTGGTGTAGTGGCAAGCATTCTTGGCTGTCACCCCCAGTGGCCCGGATTCCATACCCAGCTCTGCCAAGAAATGTAATTCTGGTTTTTAGGGCTGGAACTGGCTACATTCAGCCTCGTGAGGCAGAACTCAGAAGGGGTGGTTTTGATTCCCGCCTGAGCCATCCTGAAAGTGGTTTTCCGTGGTTTCCCAGTTATATTCGAGGCTTATGACGGGATGGTGCCTTACTAAAGGCCATGGCCGTTTCCTACCCAAAATCCTACCACGATTACAAATACACACACTAGTACAGACATCACAGTAACACAGGCTATGAGGCAAATTCTACACACACCCAAGTACACGGGGCTACATGACCACGATGTTGCAAAGCCACAAAAAGAATCAACAACAACTACCTGAGCTACAAATATCATTATTTTTAAAAAATCTATGCTTTTTGAAACACTAAATTCAGGGCGATGACAACAACCGGCCCTAGAAGTCTCTGAAACACCTGTATATACACCCAAGTACACGGGGCTAAATGACCACTATGTCAAAGCCTCTCAAATGAACGAACAATAACAATTTTATTTTAGATTACTAGCCAGTTGTTTCTTGAGTGACAACAATGTGTAGAGAATTATTAACATCTCTCGCCACTGACTTGAGCGACTTATGCAGCCTTCGGCACTGGCGTGTTAATTATACGCTCGAGAGACAATAGTAGACCGCAGAATGAGGAAGCGACCTTCATGCACAGATTGTGTTCAAATGCCAAGGTAGTACGCTATTTTATAAGCAGCTTATTACTTGCCAATAACGGTTGTCAACCATGGAAATTGTATACCGTTACTAAGTCATGCGCAGCGTGACAATAATGAGCCCAAGTTGTTTTAACCATGGCCAACTGATGTACAGTGAGTCGAATGAAACTCACACACCATTGGAATACTATTTTATGAATAAAAGTTGGACACTAATTAATATTTTCGCATTTTATATCTGGAATAACAATTGAGTATCTTGAATAACAATGTGTCTTCGAAGACAAAATACATGAAAAACATCATTGATGGACCAGAACGGATTATCACAAACCAAGGGAAGATAAAATATGTGAAAAAATTAGAACCTAGGTGAGATAGGCCTAATCCAACAAAATGGCCTAGAACAGGAAGCAGTTAATCTTACGCTCTTAAAATTAGACCGTGCATATCACCTGGCGAAAAATCAATATAACAAGAAGTCGCTAAGCATTGGAGCCAAGTTAAGACACTACAGCATGGTTGTAGCGGCTTCGGTGGCGTAGTCGGTAGCATGCTGAGCTCCTATGCCCAAGATTGCGGGTTCAAACCTGGCTGAAGACGTCGAATTTTTTAAGAGCGTTATAATCCTTCAGTAGACCTTCCTTCGGAGGGGAAGTAAAGCCGGCGGTCCCATGTCATAGATTTGTGGCATGTAAAATAACCTTCCACTAATTAAACCTGTGTGACGCTAAATTTGCAGGATAGATTTCATTGAAACGTTCTATCAAAGTTCCAACGTTCACCACTTGGTGTCAGTGACATCTGGTAGCGAAAGTTGGAACTACTTGAAATTGAACGGAACTTGTAGCTCACCCCATGGGTGTCCGCATTGAAAGCAGCTACAGCCTATGGCGAGCCGACTGGGTCACTCCCGGCACTAAAAGCCATATGCTTAATAAATAAGCAAGGTTGTCAAACCTGAAGGATTATATGCTACGGAGACTTTGACTATGAACAGACGGGGGCTAGTCGACCAGTTAGTTAAAAGAGAACGCACAAATATGAGGCAACAGATGGGTTGACGGACACATACTGTACGTTTGAAATCAAATCCAGATTTATACAGAAAGATAGAACCAGTCACGTCAACAATGAAATAGAAAAGCTTATTATTCTATGGGCACATCATCAGAATGTCCGATGATCGACTGACGAAGAAAGTTTGGAATTTCGTGAAACCAAAGGCAAAAGAAATTGGGTTGGTTCCAAGAGTGTAATAAAGATCCTACAGAAATTAGCTGAAGAAGGCCCCACTGAAGTAAATATATAAGTATTAATATATGTTCAAACGAATTTAGTAAGTAATTGAATGTAATACGTAGTATTAAGCATTTTTCAACATGGTTTATGTTTTTGCCTCACATAATAGAATCGATCCCACAACCTTGGGCACACAGGGCGAGTACGTTAGCGCCAGTCGAAATATAATTCTTCTCAAATTTAATTCAATTAATGCAGCCAATGGCCATTTTTTAGCCGATATTCATTTATGAAAAAAATTGGCTGATGAGATCACCTTTTGTCCCTGTGGGTGTGTGCGTACGTGTGTGTGTTTCCCCTTAATACAATCTAAACAGCTGGAGTGATTTCAATGAAACTCGGTCAAGTTATAGTACTATTTTGTCAAACCCTGAACCTGCCCGTCTGCGGCTGTGCGAAAAATTTAACCGGAGTGCTATATCTTCTAAACTAATACTGATATCACCCTGTAATTTTGTAGGGTAATCAAAGGGCACTACAAGAAGTTCAACTAGTGGCTTTCAATAACCTTTTGACTACAAAATGAACATGGCGGCCAAGCGAATTTGAAACATTTAAATAGACTGTTCTCGTGATTTAACCATGGTACCGCAAATGTTTATACACATTGTAATGCACTGTCGTCTAATATAGTTCAATTGTTTACATAACCTCAAGATGGCGGCTGTGCGAAATGTACAAATTAAAATTTTATTTCTTGTGTCCTAATCATGCGATCGAAGTCAACGTTTTAATAATCAACCTAATCAAGAATACTCATCTAATAGTGCATAACTCTATGGCCTAAATATATAAAAATCCAACATGGCGACCAACCAAAATATTTAAACGGTTCTCAATATCTACTAATCTATGATATCAATCAAACTGAAATTTTGTATGTTGATAAAAGCTATGACCTTAAGTTCACCTATGGTACTTTCAATAACCTGGTGAGCACAAATCCAACATAGCGGTGACGCAAAATTTCAATATTTAAATGGACGTTTCTTGCGATTTAACCTTCTGAGCGCAGTGAAACTTGATACGGTAAATGCTTATACACATTTTAATTCAATGGCATGTAATTTGTTTCAATTGTTTTCATAGTTACAAGATGGCGGCTGTGCAAAATTTTAAAATCTCGTTTTAATTTCTTGTGTCCTAATCATGCAATTTAAGTTTGAATAATACACCTACGCAATAATTTTCATATAACAGTACATAACTCTATGGCCTACATATTTAAAAATCCAACATGGCGACCATCCGAAATATTTAGACGGTTCTCAATATCTACGAATCTATTACAGCAATCAAACTGAAAATATGAAAATAGGCTATTTAGTTATTCATGGAACTACTGGTCTTATTTGCAAGACGGGTCAAGGAAGGGGTTTGGAAGGAAATCGGCCGTTGACCTATTGAAAAGAACCGTCCCGGTATCTGTCTGGTGATGAAAATAGAAACATTTCTCTGTATCGATTATATATTCTCTTCTTCCACACACTCCTAATAGATGGCTTTCCATCATTAAGTCACTCCACTGCACATTGATTCTCACAACATTTATTTCGTTAAACTTTTATTCGTTCAGCCTCCAGGTCATTCGTCTCCCCAGTAATTAGAATATCACCTTGAAAGGTTAATCCACGGTGCCTCTTCCAGTCATTATCGCCATAGCATTAGACCTGCCGCAAATGGCTGAGCGGAGAGGTCTTAGAATTGCTAATGAGGTCCTGTACAATACAAGAATGAGGACTCAACAACAAGTCAAGGAAACATACAGTACAGATAACTACCTCCACTGGAGTCACATACATTAAGAAGAAAACCTATTATATAATATGTAATTATGAAACTAACCTTGAAATAACTGGGAATTCCTGCAAATTCTATGGCTTTTGTTGCAATTTTCTGTGAGATTCTCATCACTCATTTGTTACATTGTTACCTTGTAATGACTTGGAAATGATAAATAAGTGAATTATTATTGTCTACAGAAAAATCAAACAATATGTAACTTACTGTAGAAGGGCAAGTTCCTGATGGTCCGAAAAATTTGCGCCTAAATTATTTTTATTTTTATTTATTTATTATTTTCTTATTTATTTTTGTTTTTTCGTTTGGTTGATTGTTTCTTTCTTTCTTTCTTTCTTTCTTTATTTATTTATTTATTTATTTATTTATTTATTTATTGTTGTTGTTGTTGTGAACAATTACAAAGGTAAAATAAGATAATAAACAGCGACATATAAATAGAGATACAAGAGATACCGGTACATAAAGAATATACACGAGAAGAAGAAGGACAAGAAGAACCAGGGTTAGGTAGGATCAGGTTCGCTCCCAAGAAATATAATTCTTGTCTGAAGGTTGGATCCAGGTACCCTATTGACGTCAGAAAAGTTGGATGGCGCAGCCATGCGGCAGAATGTTGAAGCTGTAACATTGTGACTGGTGAGATTTATTTAGATGGTGAAGCATTGACGTCGTGATGGAAACAGAAATAAATTTGTCAAATTCGAGTAGGTACTGCTCTGTATACGGTTGCAAATCGTATAAAACGGCTACGAAATATCTTCACTACTTTCCTGTACAAAAAGTTCAGAGAGAAAGATGGGCTTCGGCGCTGTCAATTGGAAAACGTGTTACATGTTACATGACAGTATGTAGTCTGCATTTTTGTGAAGACGACTTCTTTCCACCGGTACTGTTGATTATTGATAGTTATTGTCTCTAATTTGTATTCACATGGATTTAGCCACATCAAAAATACTGATAAACTTATAGCCTATTACTTCTGTGCCGTACAAAGAATGTAATCCGCTCTTCGTAAACTTATTTTAGGGGATCTTCCGATTGGCAATAGCCGAATGGTTAGAAAACTTAAGAAAAATGCTGTTCCTAGCCTTAATTTGCCAGAGAATTTATATTCTTGCCTTTGAACAGCAAGTATGTAGGTCATTGAAGTATGATTTGGCTTAAATTGTGTTTATGGCGATGATCTCCCTACTGTTGAATTTAGTTAATTAAAATGTAAAATCTTAGTTTTAAGTACCGGTTTGGTGACCCATCATCCCAGGCAGGCCGGCAACACCTATACTACTCAGGCAGATAGGTCACTTAGCCGTAATTTTGAAGTTATAGTGATGTTAAGTATACATATGCGGTAATGTAGAAGGAGACCGGATCGGCCTAGGCTATTCTAACTTTAATTAGTTCCCATTTCAGGGTTTTACAGTTTTGAGTGCGAATAGTTGGTTTGAAAGTTGTACAACAGTAAGGAGAGTATGTTTTGTATAGGTTTTAATTGGTATTATGGTTTATGTCGAGCTGAGGAGTGAATTTGGTTTGGCTTATAGTGTAGTTTTTGATCTGTTGCGTTTGCTTATGACAAGTTCAAATGGAGACTCCAGCTTTGTTAAATATCTGTATTTTAAATATTTAATTAAATATATTGATAAAGAGGATGTCTCCATTTTAACTTGCCTGTGGCAAGAGATTAATAAATGAACATTCTTGCCTTTGAACAGCAAGTATGTAGGTCGATATTTGCAATATTGAAGTATGATTTGAGCATCCCAAGTAACGCTTCTTTGAACCCAAAACATTCATGCAAATTCAGGGTTGCTTGATTCAATTTATTATCAGGGAGTCGTCCTTTGTGTTATGTGAGAGATATATATATATATTGTGAAATTAATAAAAACATCGATACCGCTAGGCTCCCAAGTACAGGCTTCATATATGTAACAGCAGACAGTAAATTAACTATCTACATGTGGGTAATATTTTTAACTGGTAGTAATTAGGCACTGCATTTAAATTGATTATAAAAATATGTCTATCAATGAAAGGAAATATGTAGTATTTTGCCATCATAAATTAGAAGCCATAACATACGCACACCCAATTACTTCACGTCACTATATCGCCGCCATATTGCAAACAGCTGACCGTAAGCTCCTCCCCCGTTTCGGACGTCAATACCAGAGGTACTCTAAAGTGTGGGGCGTGCACCCAGGAAGGGGGCACGCCCTGCAAGTGATTAAGGGTGGCGGGGCGCCGGCTCTGATTGAAATATTTATATTTCATATTCTGTAACAAATATTTCTATCCTCATATCAATGAACCTATCATAGGCAGTAAGCTCCCACGAACATTCAAGACTATTAAACTCGTACTTTTGCTGTCTTATTTCACAAGAACTGACCAGTAGATCCTGCCAGCAGGAATTCTGAGAAAAGGTGTAGAGTAACATTTCCCACACAGCACCAAATTATTGAATAGAGGCTTCGGTGGCGTAGTCGGTAGCATGCTAAACTGCTATACCCAAGATCGCGAGTTCAAACCCGGCCGAAATTGTCGACTTTGTAAGAGCGTTAAAATCTTTCAGTATGCCTTCCTTCGGAGGGGAAGCAAAGCAGGTGGGGGCCCATTTCATAGATTTATGACATACAAAAGAACCTACCACAATAATTGGTAGTGTGCAGCTAAATTTGTAGCTTATTTGGTTAGAAGCGCTCTATCAAGTTCCAACGTTTGCCGCTAGGTGTCAGTGATAGTGGCATATCTTGCAGCCAAAGTTGGAACTACTTGAAATTGAACTTGATGGGGAGCCTACAATCGTTCAATTAAAAAACCCAGGCTGAAATGCAAATATAATAATACAATTATAGAAAAAACATGTCATTTATTTATAAATTGTGTAGAATTTCACCGGGAAATTAAAATTACTTCGAGATATATTATCTGCTCGAAATCTCGGATAACCAGAGATTGGGACGAGAGTATTATTTATTCCAACCATCACCTGATGCATGTGATTATTACAGTGTTTACAGCGATTCCCCAATAGCCTAATACAAAAATGCATCTCCGTAAAATTAATACATCGAAACATAAAATTTAAAAATAAGTCACAAACCTACAACTAATTTATATTGTATTAAATGTTATAAACAATTATCAAGACACTAATAATGGCCATTAATTATGTACTAACTTAATCTTATCCTAGTTGATACAGAGACGCTCTCCTAGACTTCAACTAAGTTACTTCGAGATATAGAAGTTCGACTGTATAAACACACTGAAATGCACGGGGCTAAATAACAACGAAGTCGCAAAGCCCCTAAATGAATTAACAATGACATATTTGTCCTTTGGTATAAAATGACCCTGATAATAAACCTCTTCAATGTAAACATCAATCGTAGTATCAACTGTTAATAAGAGAAACTAATCGACATAAAAGCCGGATACATTCATTTTATTTCAAGTAATTCGATTATAATTAAGTGTGAAGTTCACGTCGGTGTAACGGATACCTCAAAGGCAAACAAATCACTCTCTTTCTTGTGGCAAGAGCAAAGAAAAAGACAAACCCGGCCGAAGGTTTCTCTGACCTCCTGAGGAGTGAGGCTGTAGACACACTTAGCATCTGCATTGTCATCTTTCACCGCGTCACTCTCCTTGCTTGGAGACACACAGGACTCTCTTCCGCGGATGGTCAAAGCAGCGGAGTTGCGGATATCCGCAACAATAGACATCTGGCGTATATAAACTGGATCGTTGAGGATAGCACATAAGTGCGGAGTTTTTGATGTGTAACATCTCTCCACTCGGTTGCTGGATATTTTTGTGGGAGTGATTTTGAAAAATGAGACGGAAGTGGATCGGACGGAAGTGTGTAAGACGCACTGCCAGCTGGATCGTATCCCTCCTGGACATTCATCAACACACAAAAATCTTTTTTAATTACACACTAATAATACATAAGAATTCCAAGACTCTCATTTTTTCTTCACTGCCTACTTGATATTTCTACTCTCGCACTGCCTTCTTGATACTCTGCTGCTAATCATATCAATATGACTCATTTTAACAGAATCCAAATGAAATTACGTGTTGGTCTGTGAATCAAGAGGTCCGGGAAATGTGCAAGCCTTTCATGATCTACTGCTGTGCACATTGCATTTACTCGCAAGTTGGCCTATTTATAAGGAATTTAAGGTTATGAGCGGTGTCGCGTCTATTAATCTAGTTGATCCATATCGTATTCTTTATTTAGGATAGTGCTGGTGGAAGCTACAAATCATCTAATAAAATGAGTTCCGTATTATAAACTACAATATCTGTAAAACACTCCCTTTTACAATAGATTAATATTTGTGCCAATAATATTATAAAATACCGGTGTATCAACAATTTCACGTGAGGTTTCTTCTATGTCGGATGTTACACATCATATGCGACTACTGTAAGGCTCGTATTTTTTTTTTTTTTGGGGGGGGGGGTAAATCTAAGTCTCGATCTCAATCGCGATCTCACCCTCGCGAGACAAAACTGAGAAGAGGTGGATTCGATTCCCACCTCAGCCAGCTTGGATGTGGTTATCCGTGGTTTCCCAATTTTACTTCAGGCAAATGGCTGGGACGGATTTTAACTTAAGGTCACGGCTGTCCCTTACAACCTCACCTGAATTATAAATACACTAACTAATACAGCCATCACAATAACACGGACAGAAACTCCACACACACCAAAGTACACGTGGCTGAATGACCACGATGCCCAACAACAATCACTCTCGACCTCAATCTCAGTCTCGATTTTATTTACAATCTAGACCACCTCGTGGTGTAGCGAGTACGATTCCCGGCTCTGCCAAGAAATTCAATTCTGGTCTGAGGGCTGGAACGTGGTACGCTCAACCTCTTGAGGCAAAACTGAGCAGTGGCGTGTTCAATTCCAACCTAGGCCACCCTAGCAGTGATGGTTTACCAATTCTACTGCAGGCAAATGCCGCGATGGCTCGTAACTTAAGGCCACGGCCACCTCCTTCTCAATCCTCACTTGAAAAAATACACACACTAATGCAGCAAACACAATAGCACAGGTTACCAAACAAATTCCCCACACATCCAAATAAACGTGGCTGCATCACCACGATGTCTCAAAGCCTCTAAATCATTCTACAACAAACAATAACGATAGTGTCCAAGTGTCCAATAATTTTAATTTTAATCATTCTCTTTGACTGTAACATACTGTACATCAAGGTGATAGGCTGAGCTGGTGATAGAATCAAGTGGTGCTTGTGAGGTGTGCCCATATCAACATTGTCTGCATTTCTGCATTTTCTTGTTCACTGGATTTATCCGTTCGTATAGATATGCTCGAGGAAAAAATTCTTCCAAAATTTTAATCTCTGGATTTGAGGCTCCCAATTGAAGCTCTGCAGGTTAATATAAAAACAAAACAGCAGCAATATAATACTCTGATAGTAATACATGTTGTATAAAATGTACTTCTGACGGTGTTTTGCTAAGGTCTCAAGATCGTATTCATAACAGAGCAAGCAAGACCTGATTCTCAAGTCACAGTTCATGTAATCATGCCGTCCAGTTCAAATACTCCGTCCTTGCGGAACCAGTTTGCGATTCTTTCAGCTTTCACTTTAGCCCAAAATTTTCTCAACAGCACTGTACTGTAGATGCTTATCATGTGCTCAGTTATGTAGCTTTAATGTTGTGGGAGTTGAGTCTCGAGTACACGGAACTGCTGGTAAGAGGATGGAAGAAGAACGGAATCGTAGACAGTGTCTTGGAATTGAAATAACGTAGGCTATTAGAGGCGATTTTTCAGTGTTGCCTAAGTAATCTATTATTAGAAGATTTACAGTCGACCACCACCAGTGTGCCCAATTTAGATTGGTTCATAAAACATTTCTCACAAAATTAGATGACCATTTTCGTTCTTCAAGCGAACATCATCAGATTGAGCTCAAATTGGCTGAATTTGGGATCAGTGAATAATCAGTTATTATTAAGCTACAGAAGATTTTAAATAAGCTTTGTAACGAGTTGATTTTTTTAAACAATAATATTTTATTCAGTTAATCTACTACAATAGTAGTAGTTAAAAGGGAAGTAAAACTAATAACATTATTATTATTATTATTATTACAATTCTAAAGTGTTGCGGTTTTCATTGGTTAGTACTTTTTATGTGTATACGCGTGAAACCTTTTTGAACGTTAACTTCTAACGTTGCGAGTTATTGAAGGGATTACGTTCTAGACTGTGTTGTTATTAACCACTACTTTTCAAATTTGTTATTTACTTGGTGAACTTTTGTAGTTGGTTAGTTCTGTTAAACACTTAACACTTAAGGATACCTTGTAGAGTTGAGGGATAACAAATCGTTGTTTTGTTTTCCTTGTACATGTGTGAGGGAAGGTCTATTCCATAAGCTGGCATATGATTTCTGCACCTTCCAGGCCTCTATCTAGGCATTTAAGTATGGTACTCAACTGACAACCTGGTATGCGTCAGAAAATCATGTCTTTACTTTTTTTTTGTTGTAATTTACCGTAACTTAAGTTTTCTTAACATTCAGGTCACTTTTATCAGAAACTACTGAACTTATTGTCATGAATTTTTATGGGTATGCATGGGATCATTATAAACACAATAGGTGAATTATAACTGGATATAAAATTATATCAAACTGTACAAAATATTAAATATTACAAAATTACCAACATTTGGCACATCAAATATAATTTATTAAATGGGCCAAGTAATAATATAATGAATAAAATATTTCACCTGCTGTGTAAATCTAAGCCTCTGCAACATATGTGGGCTCTCTGTCTGCTAATTTCTCAGAAATGTGTACCTAAAGAGATTAAAATATCATCAAAAATTTATTTTTCAGGTTAAATTTTAAATTAATTTTATATGTCGCCTCCACAGCGTAGCTGCCAGCATGATTAACTGCCGCTCCGGAGGTCCTAGGTTCGATTCCCGGCTCTGCCACGAAATTTGAAAAGTTGTACGAGGACTGGAACGGGGTCTACTCAGCCTCGGGTGGCCCAAATGAGTAGATTCCCACCTCAGCCATCCACAAAGTGGTTTTCCGTGCTTTCCCACTTCGTCTTCGGGAAAATGCTGGGATTGTACCTAGCGTAAGGCCACGGCCGCCTCCTTCCACTTCCTTGCCAAACCCTCCCACTCTTCCTATCCCTTCATGAGGCCCCTGTTCACTTTGCAGGTGAGACCACCTGGGCGTCGTGCTGGTCACACACCCCAGTTGTATCCCCGACTCATAGTCTCAAGCTCCAGGACACTGCCCTCAGTGGTGGCAGAGGTGGGATCCTTTGCTTAGTCCGTGGTAAAAGCTCATCCTGGAGTGTAAAAGGTAGCGAAAAATTAATTTTATATAAACTGGGCATTTGAATCATACCAATCACTTGGTTGAGGAGATATCACTAAATGCATGTGTGAAATTTCAATGCTTTATAATTATTGGTATAGGAGTAAGATGGCCTCAAATTATTTTGTTATATTGTGCTCAGTTGCAAGACGAATTCCACAAGGTGTCCGTGTAACTGAGTCGACACTGCTGCTTTGTGGCTGTTTCTGTACGGGTGTCCACTTAACTTCACATCCCATTGTCCCAGTTAGTTAACAATTCGAAGATTCAGTTACTGATAATACATTTATCGACTGAGTTAACATTAGGCTATATATTTGAGCTCACACATCATTACATTAGCTTCTTCCTTTCCATAGCTTCTTTAAATGCTACATTCTGGGATCTTGGGATACGAATTGAGACCACTGTCCTTAATGTCCAAGCCCTGACATCCTGGGAAGAGGTGGATTGGAGTTACACACACACATGAGGCTGAATCTAAATGAAATACCAACTCACAAAACAACACATTACAGGACCAGCTGACAAAGGTTGACAACATTGGCTCTGTGTATTTTGGCTGCTTAGAATTGACTTATTCTTCATTCAGTCTGCGAGAGGGTAGTTGTTTATTTATTTAGGGGCCTTGTGACATCGTGGTCATATAGCACCCCGATATGTGCGAAATCTGTTTGATAACCTGTGTAACCTGTGGCTGTACTAGTGTGTTTATCTGTAACTGGTGGGGTTAGGATAGGAGGTGGCCGTGGCCTGAAGTTAGGAACCATCCCGTCCTTTGCCTAGGGGAGAAGTGGAAAAACCAAGGAAAACTACGTCTAAGATGGTTGACGTAAGAATCGAACCCACCACTTCTCAAGAGGATGAGTATATCCCGTTTCAGCCCTCAGAGCAGTATTAAATTTCTTGGCAGACCTTCGGGGTGACAGTAAAATGTGAAGATGAAATTTCTGACTCCAGAATATTATGTTAGTAACTTGACGGTTTGCTGATGAACACGTGACCCAGTTCCTGACGTCATGATAGGCGTACCGCGGGCCAGTCTACCTTGGAACGTGCACACGGGATTTCTGCACCTAGGGTCACGTTTCAGTCAGGAATAAATTATATCTCATTTCTTTCTGTGTGCTTCAACAGCTCTATTCGTGTACTCAGTTTTATTGTTTGTTGTGTAACACATTGAAGAGGTTGGCAACAGTCCAGACTTTTGCAACTTCCCAGTCGACGATAGGTGACTAAGCTACAGAGGTGTGCAAATTAGTAGACTCGATGATAGTTTTCCAATATTTCATTTTTCATTTTATGACTTACTGCCGTAAAAATATTTGCGAGGCATTTTGTTTTCAAATGATTGACCAATAATCGATCGTAATTACATTTTCTCTTAGGAAACTGACAGTAAAATGATTTTTTAGAATTTCTACTGATCGGGGAGTCTTCTTAAGTCTTTTGTTTCCTTTTCATTACGTTATTCTTTTCCTTGCGAATTTAGTGCACAAAGATTCGTGGACCCTGGATTGAAATCACCTGCTTTAGGGGGTGCATTCCAAAGTCAATGAAGAAAGAAAACTGACCCAGCTCAGGTACCCCTCAAAATCTCCAATTTGAAAATTTCTCCACGCAATCCCTTATGGGAAAATTATTAAGTCATTAGGTGATAAAATAACATTAAGTCTGATAATAAAAATAAAATAAAATGAATTTGAATAAATAATTGTGACTGATTTAAATCCATTAATTTAGTCTAATAATTTTCACACCTCCGTACAGGGATTGCCAGACGTTGCTGGACATCCTAAGGAACTCTTTTCAAGACTTTCTGAAGCTAAAGAAGAAAAAAAAGCGTCATCTTTACTTACTTCTCTATTCAAATCTGAAGTACTGTACCAATAAAGAAACTTGGTTCAACTGTCTATTGAGGACATTGGCCTGACGAGCGGATTATATGCATCCATTGGGACTTTATAGTCCTATGAATTTAATCCTTAAATAAACAATCAATTAATTAACTCTTGTGGTGGGGTTGATTTTAAAAGGAAAAGGAAGGAAGCTTGCAGTTTTCCGTGACCGTGAATCTTGTGATTTTGAGCTACGGGAGCTCCTTTTTGCGCGGAATCCGAACCACAGGACATGGCATTTCACTTCTAAAATCTTACATGCAGTCCACTTTGGTGAGAGGCCAACAGATTGACCACTGTGCCACAACGGCCCCCTGGCTTTACAGAAAGAGCACCCATCCTTAAGAACATTCGCCTGATGAAGACTCATCTCTCCTCATCCTCAACTCCGTAGAAGCGAGAATAATCAGGGAAAGAAATACTTCGATAGTAGGCCGTGCTTCAACGCACTTTTTTTATCAACAGGGGGTTGTTGACTTCAAAAACTGCAATGAACCTTTTGTTCAGTAATTTGTAGGAGATTGTATTTAGATGTTTCATTTCCACTAGCTAATGATCACGGCTGACAGCCGAGGCAAATGAAATCCAGACGTTGTCAGCAAGGTTAGTACATCTTCCGCGTAGGGCTCATCAGTGTTTTGAATATTAAGTCTTTATATCTATAATAAGGTGTTAAAATCTCTCAATTATGCGGTGATGATGGATGGTAATGAGGGGACAGCGGAAATGGTGTCAGGGCCGTTAACACGTTCGAAAGTTACCCGCCATCAGTGAGGCAATACCCGTTAGCGTCTAGCGTGCACCCAAGATTCACCACACCATCATCTCCTTGAACGGAAAGGTCGAAGGTTCAAACACTTTCTCATCAACGTGCAATCCTAAGAAGGACGTTTATGCACTTATTACTGTACATCATCGTTAGAATACTAGATGACCTAGCATCAAGGATTTTACATCTATGTTCCTGGTGTTTACATATGAGATTTTAGTCACTAAGGTCACTAGTGTTAATGTGGAAGGTCGAGTGTTCATCTTTTGTTAGTAAATAAATAAATAAATAAACAAATAACAAATTGAATAAAAATTATATACAAATGAAATTAAATATATGATATAAAATCAGGGCTAGACGACCTCGTTGTTCCGCCCCTTCAAACAAAAAATAAGTAACATATAAAATATAAAATTTAAAATATAAAATTTTCGTCTACTTCCAGAAGGCTTATGATTCCTTAGACAGACAATCTCTCTTTCAGACCCTTGCTGAAGTGGGACTATATAAGACCCTGAATCTTGTGAAGGCTACTTTGACAAACACCAAGTCAAAGGTAAAATTCAGAGGGAAACTATCAAAAAGTAATTCGTGAATGGACGAATACTCTTATCAGACAACTCGGGGTTGAAAATTGGTTTCAAGAAGCACAAACTGAACATCAATTGTCTGATCTTCGCAGATGCTCTCACACTCCCAGCTTCCAGTATGGAGGTAGCTACACACCAACTCTCCTCCCTTATTTGTCAAATAGCAGCTTAAGTAGTGTTGAGGATTGCCATTAACAAAACGAAGTTCATCACCATTATCAGAGACGCACCCAACTCAATCCCACACGGGGATACAGTAATAAAGAAGAATAACTCCTACAAATACGTCGGAGAATGGATATCCCCGAATGTTAGAGAGGATCTAGCCATGAAAGCTAGGTGTACCAAACTGGAAAGAGCTTACTGTTTCAGTAAGAATATTTACAAGTCCAAATCCCTTTCACTTCGCCTCAAACTTAGACACTGCGAAACTGTAGTAAGACCTTTGATACTGTATGCCTCAGAATACTTGAACATGGTCAAAAAGGGACAACTCAGGAATTTATAACTGAAAGCACGAAAGAAGTTCAGAAAAATCCTGGGTCCCATTGAAGAGGGAGGTGAATACAGAATCAGCTTTACCAACATTTAAAGAGCATAACAACAGCCATGAGAAAAAGGAGACTTATTTTCTACGGTCACAAAGTCAGAATGGACAACAAGAAACTGACCTCAAGAATCTTCAACATCATTTCTAGAAGGAAGGGGACGAATGCCAAATGGACGAGACTTATTCGAAAATACCTCGATTTTTTAGAAATTGATCCCAAGGATATATTCAACAGGGATAATGTAGAATGATTATCATAACATCCGACACTCTCCAGTCATTGACTACTAAAACACTGCGTCCTGGAGTGGAATGAATTAATGACTGAATTAATTAATTAATAAGTGAGAGAGTGAGTGAATAAATAAATAAATACATAAATAAATAAATAAATAAATAAATAAATAAAGTTACTTATGGTATGGTTTAATATTGCTGAACTTGCAATTAACTCATAATCCATGTTCAAGAGGTTCTTTCGCAATCAACTTATGTACGATGTGTTTCAATGTCACGTTAATTTTCAGAGGATATTTTGTTTGTAGAAATAGGGTCACGAACAGAATCACATAGGCTACGTGGAACAACTCACTCTATGAGTCACCTGTTGTATTTCTCTCTCAGAGCTGATTATCTCCATGTTGCAACATTTACAATAACAATCACACCACATATCACGCTTTAAAAGCTGTATAATACTGATTTCGCCTTGCATCTCGCCTATTACTTCCTGGGTCTTTCTATTATTCTCGTACCAAGAGTGTTTGTTGTTACTTCGTTTGCATTCATTATTCGTCCTTAAAATTTCCTTGCTATACTTCATGGCAGGATTAATTTCCTCCTCTTGCAGGCCCTATCTTCATTCCAGAGATTGCATCTCTCAAATAACACACCGGAGCACGATTCTGTTCCTTTCATGATCAGAAGATTATCCTTTTTTAATTTAAAAAAATTAAACTTTTTAACATTAAGTGTAAATTATTCCAAACGTTCAATTAAGAAAAGTATAATTATAGAATATAAGAACCATGAATTCCTCGATTGCATCTGTGTGGAACAGCTTCCTTTAATCACTAGTCAGCTTGATATGAAACGGTGAAATATTCAGTATCTTCAGGTCAATAACATTGAGCCTTACATGGAAGTGGTCGCTTGTTAATTCCATGTCTGGGAACTTCTTTTATTTTCTGGGAGCAATACTAGTCGCAGTAACAGATCCTAGGTAGAGCTGCTTCCTTGATTGTGAACTTGAAGTCTTGTTGTCTGGGCGTGTCCATTATGGATCGGTCGTTATCCAGGTAACGGGTTATGGGAGGACAAGATCAGGATATGAACTCAAGACACTGATTGTAATCTTTTTATTACTAATATTCTTTTTATTTTAGAAGCTGTCACCACTAGAGCATAAAACTTCAATGTATGTAACATCACGGGATGATGAACAGCAGACCTACTGTATAGTCTGCGTCACTTTAAATAAGTTCCTAACTATGTATCCTTATCATTTGTTCTGCATCACTGCAAACATTGTTGATTTATATTTAAATTCTCACTGCGAGGTTCAGTAAGGTTCACAGTTGACACTCATATTTGCAGACCACTTGTAGACACTAAAACTGGCACAGTTGGCAACATGAGCTGATCGTCGTATGTCGGTGTGACATCATTCAAGGAGTAATAAGGAGACGCCCTAACGGTCAGAGTGTGAAGCCAGAGGGCACGCCCACTGTGATGTTCAAAACATTGCTGACAAGGGCTAGGAATAGGACTGTTATCCAATCAAAACGTGCCTTCTTTTTACGCTTGAAGTATTGTAAGTAGAGTAGATGCCTGAAACTCTCAATTCATAATGTACTAGTATAATGTATTTAGTATGCCTTCCTTCGGAGGGGAAGTAAAGCCGGCGGGCCCATGTCATAGATTTATGGCATGTAAAAGAACCTTCCACTAACTAAAATTGTGTGAAGCTAAATTTGTAGGTTAGATTTGATTGACGCTCTATTAGTTCCAACGTTCGCCGCAAGGTGCCGGTTGAGGAAGCATCTAGTAGCCAAGTTCGCACCTAGGGGTCGTTGACGGTAGCATTTGGTAGCAAAAGTAGGAACTACTTAAAATTGATCGTCTGCAGTCCTTACCTGAATTACAAATAACACCCACTAATACAGCCATCACAATTAACACCGGTTATCAGACAGATTCTACACACACCCAAAGTACACGGGGCTACATGACCGCGTTGTCGCAGCCCCTAAAATGAGGAACCAACCAACCAACTACATCTATTTAATTTTTAAGTCGTTTTAGCCTAATCAAGCTTAAACTCATGGAAATGCATATACTGTAGCCTACATTGTGAACCCACTAAGGATATTGCACGCTGTTCTCTTATTAAATCTTTTAATCACTTATCCAGCTCGGCTTCACACACGGACTCGGCGATGGATCATTCCTCTACCGTCCCCAAGGTTGGTGTCTACAAGCTGAACAAACATTATCACCAGATACAACTAGGGATGGGGGCAGGCCGATCGCCCAGGCTGCCGCTAACGTAGGTCTAGTTAAGAAAGAATTTTGGAAGAAATTCAGTCGTGATCCTGTTGAAAGGAACCATCTCGGCATTTGCTTTGTGCTGAAAATAGGAAACCACGAAAACAGTTTTCACGACGGCAGAGGTGGGATATGATCCCACGCTCTCCCGATGCCAGTGAGGCACGAGCTATTGCTAGCATTCCGCCACCTTGGCAGGTCTCTTAGTTACTGTTCATTATTTCTCAGTAGGCTACCAATTATACATAAATATAGTATGACGGATATGACGAAATATTTTCAGCGAGAATTCACCCTCCACACCGTATTATTTGCTATTGAAGACAGAAGTACGAGCAGTTAGAGCCTTTATGGGGGCGTGGTCAATGCTTCAACTCACAGCGTACTAGAGAGCTGACAGGATGCCTCCTAATTACTCCTTGCGATAGCCATATTCTCTAAAAGGGACATCTAAATAAACCTCACAATAGAAGGAAAACCAGTTAAGCAAGTAGCCTACTTACGCACTATTTTGGACAGTCAATGTGACTCTAAGTGTCTGTTTTTCAATCTCTGGATAAAAGTGATGGGCATCCACTCCCCGACTAACTTTGCTCAACACTTTTATCCCTTCGGCATTCGAAACGTGTTTTTCAGTGCAAAGTTACTCGGCGAGCTACTACTCGTCAGAAGTATCAACGAACACCTACAGTACGGGTTATGTGATTGATCAAAATTGAAATGAACGGTAAACGCTCATGCGAACTCTGGTGTCAACTGATTGAAACACAAACCACATCGTCTTAGTCTTCGTTTCAGTATTTAAATGATGATATACTTTAATAGGAAACATTGTATCTAGTCGGCAATGCCGGTATTATGTTTCTGCACAATGGCTATTCAGATATTAACCCACATTGCGGTAATGCAATTATCAACATACTATAATATAGCGATGTGTTTATACGGGAACTGCGCTAGCCCTTCATGGACTACTGTACACATTCCCTCTACAGCCAAGTAGGCCTATTCATAACGAATTTAAAACTCAATTCCACGCAGGAACATTATCAAAAATATATATTAATAGAGCATAATATTACTTCCATAATATGACCGGTATGTGAAGATAAGTAACCGTCTTGTACTCATATGTATGTGGTTGTTATAGCCACGGTGATAGTGTCTTGGTCTGGGAATCACGAGGTCTCGGGTTCAAATCCTAGTCTTGGCAATAATTTTCTTCTACCGTATTATCGATTTAAACGTTATTGATCATATCATTATGAGTCATTTTAACAGAATCTACATGACATTAACGATTTATCACATTTTTATTACAATATGTTGCAGCAAGCAGGATTTGAGAAATTTGATTGTATTGAACATAATTTCTAGTAGTCTAGATAGGCTAGAGACCATGGTTTCATCCCTCCTCGTAATTTACAGTATAAAATATATGTGGTATTTTAGCCTACTTTTCATATTTTGCAAAAATGAGGAAAAAGTAGACTTATGAGATCGGGCAAATGTATGTATGTCTGTCTGTCTGTCTGTCCTTCTGTCTGTCCTTCTGTCTGTCTGTCTGGCTGTGTGTGTGTGTCCCCCCCCTATCAACTCCTAAACGGCTGCAGCAATAAAAAAAAAATTGGTAGGATTAAAGATCTATACCTGAATATCTCACGGCCATATTTGAAAATGTCGGTGCTACCAACTGCTGAAAAATCGCAATTGAAATTTGAGCTCCATGTTGGATATCTTGGAAGGTATGAAAGGGAGCTATTTCAAAATTGGCACACGTATAGATAATAATATTGTAGTTTAATTTCCAGGAGGCCATACATGGCAGTGTTGCCAAAATGATTATAAGCCCGCTGATAGGTCCAAATTTTAAATGCATATAACTTCTACACTATCAATTGGATTTCAACCAAATTTCGTATGTGCTATGTGTACATAAACAGATATAACTGAGCGTATTCTTAAGAGCCACCAGGGCAGCCAACTGTTAATATATGCTCTCAATTTTTTAAAATCCAAATACCCATATATCAGAAAGTATGCAAGCCGACAGCTTTAAACTATGCACACGTATAGTACCTGACATTCTATATTAATTTGGAGTAACTTATATACGTCAGTGCTGCCAACATGATTCTAAGCCTGCTGAGAGGTCCAACTTTAAATACTTGTAACTTCTATACTATCGTTTGGATTTCAAGCAAATTTCGTGTGTGCTATGTGTACCAAAACGGGTATGACTAAGCGTATTCTTAAGAGCAACTAGGGCTGCCAACTGTTAATAAATGCTGTCTCTATTTTTGTTACCCTAATATCAATATATCAGAATGTATGCTAGCCAATAGCTCTAAACGTTGCACATGTATAGTACCTGGTATTCTAGATTAATTTGGAGTAACTAATAAACGTCAGTGCTGCCAACATGATTCTAAGCCTGCTGATAGGTCCAATATTAAAATGCATGTAACTTCTATACTAACTAATGGATTTCATTCGAAATTGGCACAACAATAGATCGTATTATTTCAGATTATTTCTGACCAATACATGGATGACATTGTTGCCAACATGGTTTTACGCGCGCTGTTAGATCCAATGTTTAACTGCATGTAACGTCCACGCTATCCATTGGACATACACAATTTTTGTATTCTGTACCTTAAGAGATGGAACTAAGAATATATTCAGTCACCAGGGCTGCCAACTATAGTTCTCTATTAGGCTACATTATGCCAGGTATACAGTATTTTGAACTAATTAGAAATTTCAATATTACCAACTTAATTTCGTCATTATTCTAGATAGATCCAAATAGATTAATCATTGGCATGAATCTGAAATTTTAAGAAAAGTAGGCTCATTAGTTCGTCACGGAACTTCTTGTTTTAAATGTGTGATAGTAGCATGTCTCCAATTCAATCTATACATTCAGCATAGTACCGGTATGAAAACAGAGCGTCAATTACAAGACAAGTCACAATTTTAAGAATGTATAAGCTGTGTAGAATACGAAATCTTTGACATTGCTAATTTTCTATTGCCGTATAATGCATACAAGTATGGAGCCCTTAAGGGGATCCAAAGACATCTCACGGAAACACTCCTGTAGTGAATTATGTTTTCGACGCTTTACTTCTATGTTGGACAATTCCAGATGTTGGGTTTCTAGTTTAAATATCAGATTTGGTGGTATTATATTTTTGTGGATGATTAAATAGTGTAATAATATCTTGATATGCTATTGTTGTTCTCTCAACATAATTTGTTTAAATGGATACGAGATCGAATAAATAAATAAATAAATGATTAATTAAAAATTAATGAATGAACAATAAAAGAATTACAAATTCACACACATGTACAGTCCGTTCCAGCCCCTAGACCAGATTTACATTTCTGGACAAAAACGTGAATCAAATCCAGGACCTCAGGAATGGAAGCCAATAAGCAGGTTTTTTTTGGTAATGAAGATAATTATTTTCCCGTAAAATTTTCCACTCGGATTGATGATCAATCATTGATCCAGACAATCGAGTTTTTGAAGACGCTCATGTGCACAAATACACACACAAATCCGACAACTCAGAAATATGTGTCTGATGCTGGGTTCGAACGGGAAGTATATGTATGGTTCACTCACAGTCAGTGCCAGAGCCAGATACGATGACCCACATAGCTGTGTTTTCCAGCAAAATCACAATTTAATGACAAATACTGGAAATATCAAGTATAGAATTCTACAAACAAATTCCCTTGATCACCTGTCAGGTAGGTACTGAAGTTTAAATTAAGAGGATGATGCAAACTGAATAAAATCTCTCATGACTTAATCTCCTTCATTTATAGTCAGTGAGTAGCATCATCTCCGTTTTAATAAACGCCTGAAGGAAGACGGCAATGGTGAACATGCATTTAGTCCGCCTCACCTTCAGTAAGTTATCAACAAAGCAACCTTACCACATAGTGTTTTACAGTATAATTTGTTGTTGTTGTGATTGGATGCGTGGCTCAGCGGTAACGTTCTCGCCTGTTGTACCCAAGGTTGCAGGATCGAATCCTGACACATTAAGTTGGCATTTGAGGGTGAGTGTCAGTAGATTTTTTGACACGTTAAAGATCCCAATCAGAGCAACATTCCGGCACCCCGGCGACTGTAAGAGCCGGGGCAGTTAAAAGGGACCTAAAATCAATAACATTATTATTATTATTATTATGATTATTATAGCGGCTTCGGTGGCTTAGTTGGTAGCATGCTGAACTGCTGTTCCCAAGATAGCGGGTTCAAACCCGGCCGAAGTCGTCGGATTTTTTAAGAGCGTTAAAATACTTCAGTATGCTTTTCTTCGGAGGGGAAGTAGAGCCGGCGGTTCCATGTCATAGATTTATGGCATGTAAAAGATCCCTCCACAGACTAAACTTGTGAGGAGCTAAATTCCTAGGTTAGATTTCGTTGTAACGCTCACCACTAGGTATCATTGACAGCTGGTAGTGAAAGTTGGAACTACTTGAAATTGAACGGAACTTGTAGCTCACCCTATGGGTGTCCGCTAGAAGCAGCTACAGCCTCTAGCGAGCCTAACATGCCCTCGGACACTCCCGGCATTAAAATCCATACCTCTTCTTCTTCTTCTCCTCAACCGCTAGGTTGGTGGGTAACATACATGTCTTCCAAAACGTCTTCTTTCTCTGGCCTGAGTTTCAAATGGCAATAAGTGTGCTTGCCATTAATGCTGTCTATGAATTGAGTCCTTGGTCTTCCTCGACTCCTCTTTACTTCTAGCTTCCCTTCGAAGAGTGTGGTGCACCTGTCAGAATGACGAATCAAATGGCCAACAAAACTATTCCTTCTTCTGTTTAAGGATTCAACCAAGCCATACCATATATAAATAAATTTATTATTATTATTATTATTATTATTATTATTATAGTGTTTGTTGTTGGGTTGAGACAGAGTTGTATTTACTGATGCAACTCATGTTTGGAGACCATTTTCAGACACGAAATCTCCCTTATATAATGCAACTTGAGAGTTGGCAGCATGAGCTAATCGTGGTTTGTCTAGCGTGACGTAATTCAGGTTCACAAATCTACACATTGTTAGCCACCTGACAACGCATAGTTTTACCTACAGTAAATGCGACACATATTGAAGAACATTGATACATTATCACTTAATGTAAATTGAAAGTCCTATATACTACATATCTGGGACGATTCGTAACTAATTTTTAGGGTAGGCCAGATGATATTATTGTTTCATATTAAATATTATTTTGTATTTCACTGTTGCCAATATCTCCATTATCATTATTCCACACAACACAACATTTGAAACAAATTTTAATAAATAGATTATGCATTAAAAACTGTACTCACATGGCTCATTATTTGTAAATATATTCTCTTCTACTGTGCTTGGATGAAGCAAATTTCTCAATCACCTTGTTTGTTGACGTCCTATTTTTTGATTCCTATCTTTGTGTTCAGAGGTATAGAAGAAAATGGATTTGTAAATAAAAATAAAAATTCCACTTCATTCATGTCCCTATGTCGCACACAATAAGCACAAACTGCCACAAACATTGAAGAAAAACCACTAATTTATAGAAATTAACTTCATTCACTGAACTCGCTAACACATTTGCATTGGTCTTGGAACACCAGACAACTGAAATTGTATACATATATTTTTGCCTAAAATCTTGGTGAGGTTGGTGTTAGGAAGGGCATCCGGCCATAGAAACTATCAGTCACGTGGAACTTCATCGCATCTCATCCCCGACCCCGTTGGATACGGGATTAATAAGCGGTAGACATAGACTTAGGCTGTAAATTTTATAGATATTGCTCATTTTTCTTATATTTCTATAATATGTACTGTCGTAGGTATTCAATTCAGAAATTGTTAATATAATTATTTTTTTCTGTTATATGTAGCCTACCGCATGTGTTTCTTAATATATATATTTCAGGGCAATTTTTCGTAAAATATATCGTAACAATCTATGCTGTCAGCATTGCTTCAGCCAGTGAGTGTTGTTCAAAGAGAAAATTACTTGCTGTCTAGTGGTTACAGTTAAAGCCCTGCGCGGATGTGGATATAGTTTGCATGGCTATGCGGATAGCGGATACGCTGCGGATAATGTTGAGAGAAAATTTGCGGATAGATTTTAGAGTATAATGTTCAACTGGATTTTTTGTGAATAATATTAGTTTTTGCTGAGATCTGCGTCTTTCAAATTTCTTGCTATTTCCCTATTTGCTTTCGCTGGAATTGTATGAGAATACCAGAGAAGTTAGAGAAGCCAATCATGGAAATACCCTCAATTAGTGTCGACTTATGTTAAAATACGTTCTTTATTACAACGCTTGCCTGAGTGGCTATATCCGACGACGAAGAGCTATAATTAGCCACCCGCGATTGGACACATCGTTACTCAGAGGGACAAAACTCATTCAAAATAGCCTAGGGGAATGAATTTCTTCTCAAATGTCTAAATGTGTTGCTTTAATGCTTTATGATTAATCTAATAAATTAAAAATATTATTGTTATGTCAGCGGATTCGGATAAAAGTCGTGCGGATGCGGGGCGGATGCGGATAACGTTTTGTGTATCCGCGCAAGGCTTAAGTTACAGTAAGATGTCTCCGACCGTACCTCCTGTATAAGTCTGTTACGCAACCCACATTGCATCACTCACTCCCTTCTGTGGTTATGGGAATATAATGCATCATGAAAAAGGAAAAGAAGTTCCCACATGGCTGGGAGCCATAGCTCTTGAACACATGATGAAGATGTACCAGTTAATCAGTTTTAACAGACGCCGAGAGTAAACAGTCACAACAGCTGTTGGTATAGAATTAGATGTTGATCACTTCATTATAAAGCGCGGTAGAAAGTCCTTCTTTGGGTCATGCTCAGACACTTGCTTCACCTGGTGCCAGACAACGCTACCAGAGGCCGTACTAGTGCAGAGTGCTATGCAGTGATGTTAAGTGAAATTGTCCAAGAAAAGAACTAGCTACCTCACATATACTATTTCATTAATTGGGGCATATTTGTATACTTGGAGAAGTCTTGCTCTACATTAAAATAAACTGTCGCTGCTGGTCTATAATTTAATGTACTGTATATACCAGATGAATCAGCTTCCCCTAAAAAAATTGTTTTATGCAGCCCAACTAGCGTTGTTATCAGGAAAGTCGATACAGTATTTCTCTGCTTGCATCTTGTATGGTACTAATGTACTGCAAGCATATCCTTCAAACGATACTAAACACTCTTGTTTTTCCCTCGAGGTGGCTACAGACTAATGCGAAGGAAAAACAATTATATTTACTTATTTATTTATTTACTTAGTTAGTTAGTTATATATATACGAGTATATAATTCGTTGAGGCCATCTAGGAATTTTTTATAATGGATGCCATTCTTGTAATTTGATCCCACTATACCACTAACGATTTTGCGCTCTTTTTTTTCTCCAGTTCTTCGCGGCGTCCTTTATTAGCATTTAGGGATAGGGTTTCGGCTGCATACATAACTATTGGCTTCAGAACAGTTTCACAATGGCGTAGTTTAGTCTTTTTGGACAGGAATGTTTTTTGTAGATCAAGCGGGATGTTTGATAGGCTATTTCGAGTTTGCGTACTCGCTCCTTGAATGCTTCTTTGTCCAGTTCACTTTTCATGATGACCTCTCCCAAGTACTTTTTATCTATTTATCTATTTATCTAGGGCTCATGGCCCTCTCTTACACTTAACCACGCAGTATGGTACCTCTACATATTAAACAATCGTTGAAATACAATAAATAATTATGATGATAAATAAGGACTTAATTAATTTTGTTAATCCTAATATTAATGAAAAACGCATAATAATAATAATAATAATAATAATAATAATAATAATAATAATAATAATCATCTTCATCATCATCATCATCATCATCATCATCATCACAATGTCACAGACCTTTCAACAATATCCTAAATATTATCCTTGCTCAGTCATACGTCCTACCATCCATCACCATTCACACGGGTCAATCAGCAGTATTCAACAGGTAATCTCAGCATAGTGTTCAGTATCGTTTGCGGGATATGCTTGCAGTGCATTTGTACCATATACGGGATGCAAGCAGCCTGACAACACGTGTCAGTTGGGCTGCATAAAGCAATATTATTAGGGGAAGCTGATTCACCTGGTATATCAATCGCTTATCTTCCAAGCTCGGCTTCACCCAAGGACTCTGTGAGCCCTCTACCGTCGCAAGGACAGTGTCTTGGAGCTGGACACACTTTGTGAGCAGATACAGCTGGGGATGGTGATAGGGCGTTCGCCCAGGCGTACGCTAACTTGGGTCTAATTGAGGAAGGGCCAGGGAAGGGAGTCGGCCGTGGACCTGTTGAAAGGAACCCTGACGGTGAAAATGAGAAAGAACGGAAAACCATTTTCAGGACGGCTGCGTTGGGGGTCAAACCCATGCTCCCCCGATACCAGCGAACCACGAGGTAGCGCGTTAACGCTCTCGGCCACCGCGGCAAGTTTATTTAATATTTACTTGAGAAATAATTTAACTAATACATACTGTTTCTCTCTTAGAATCTGTGGTGTAGTGGCTTACATTCTCAGCTGTCACCCTTGAGGTTCGAGTTCGATTCCCGGTAGTGTGGGGGTTGTAACGGGAAAAACTCAGCTTCGTTTGAAAAACAAACAAACCATTATTAAAATGGTGGGTTTGATTATCATCTCAGAAATAGTTTACCATAATTCTCCACTTCTAGTTCATTCAAAATACCGGGATTTTTGCTAACTTGTGGCCACGCGTGTCTAGGGGAATTTGGTAGTACTGTATTATGTATCGTGATGTAGGCTATTCTACTCCCCAAAAAGTATCCCTTTTTCTTACATAAATGTGTGTTATTTTTGTGTTAAATAAGTCATGTAATATCTCTTTCAGGATAGGGCGTTTAAATACTTGTTTTTCCGCCCAATTTAATTGGGCACAATTTGTGTTGACCGACTGAAAAGCTTTCTATAATATTATATGTGAGGAATGGCGACAGTTTTAGTTTTAAGACGAAGTACGCTCCGACAACGTTTTACTTTCGTTTTCTATTTCTTAATGTCTGTCTAACAGAGAGAAAAAATAAAAATTACAAAGGAAAATACAAAAAATTAAATAAAAATAAATAAAAACAAGTAGTTCCGTGACGAACTAAAGAGCCTACTGTTCTTAAAATTTAAAATTCATTCCAATGATTAATCTATAGTATATAGACCTATCTAGAATAATCATGAAATTTAGTTGGTAATATTGACATTTTTCGAAATATACTTCAAATAGTAGAGCACAACAGTTGGTAGCCCTGGTGACTGATTATATTCTTAGTTCCATCTCTTAAGGTACATAATGCACATAAAAAATTTGGTTGAAGTCCCATGGAAGGCATGGACGTTACCTGCAGTTAGACATTGCATCTATAAGTGTACGTAAAATAATTTTGGCAAGAATGTCATGTATGTGTTGCTCAGAATTAATCTGAAATATTCTGATCCATTATTGTGCCAATTTTGGATGAAAGAAGTTACATTTACTTAAAAATTGAACGTATCAGCAGGCTTAGAATCATGATGTCAGCACTGATGTAGGTTATATTAGTTACTCAAATTAATCTAGAATGCCAGGTACTATACGTGTGCAAAGTTTAGAGCTGTTGGCTTGCATACTTTCTGATATATTGATATTAGAATTTACAAAAATTAAGACAGCATTTATTACAGTTGGCAGCCCTGCTGGCTCTTAAGAATACGCATAGTCATATTTGTTATGGTACACAAAGCACCTACGGAATTTGGTTGAAATCCATTTGATAGTATAGAAGTTACATGTATTTAAAAATTGGACCTATCAGCAGGCCTAGAATCATTTTGGCAGCACTGACTTATGTTAGTTACTCCAAATCAATCTAGAATGTCAGGTACTATACGTGTGCAAAGTTTAGAGCTGTTGGCTTTCATACTTTCTGATGTATCGATATTAGGTTTAAAAAATAGAGCATTTATTAACAGTTGGCAGCCCTGGTTACTCTTAACAATACGCCTGGTCATATTTGTCATGGTAACCATAGAACATACAAAATTTGGTTGAAATCCAATTGATAGTATAGAAGTTACATGCATTAAAAATTGGGCCTATCAGCAGGCTTAGAATCATATTGGAAACACTCTCATTTATGGGCGTAAGTGAATTTGATGTAATATTATCTATATGGGTGTACATTTTGGAAAAAGTCGCATTGTCTGTCAAAGTTTCTTCATCCTCACTGGTACTAGCCTATCTCGTTCAATGTACAGTCCTATACAGTAACGGGGGCTGGTTATTATGTTAGGCTATGCAAATTTTTCGGCTAATCCGAACAAATTGAAATCCGAACAGACCACAGCCCCAATTAGTTCGGATTTGAGGGGTTTCACTGTATAACAGCTCGAAGTTTATTTTATTTTATTAATGCATTTAGAATTGAACTACAGCATTGAAACTTTTGAATTTAGCCTACAATCTTAAAAGTACGTAATATTGAAATTTACAAATTTACACAAGTACTTTTTCGGAAAAATATAATGTTCATCTACCCTTAGCATACACGGTTACACCGCGAGAATGCGGATTTTACTAGATCTAGCTCACAAGATACTTAATCTCAAGATGCTACTTTCGACACGATTTGATAATGATATAACGACAGTGCGTCAGGCCTCGGCAGCCGGCACAGTTCATATCCTCGCCGCTAGATGGGGGCTTCATTCATTCCATTCCTGACCCGGTCGGAGACTGGAAGCAGGTTGTGGATTTTTATATAACGACAGTTGCTTCAGTTAGTGCCAGGAGATTCCACCAGGTTGTGCTATGTGACGGTATTCGTCGTACTGGTAATAATTCGCTAACTTTCACTCTGGCGCTGCCTGATCTTCAGTCTATGTTCATCTGGTGCCAGTCTTCAATCTGTGTTAGGATAGTAACGTAACTTGCTTCATGTAGTGCTGAATATCTCCGCCAGGTGGCGGTAAGATTCAGATAACAAATTCAACGACTTGATGCGGTGGCTTTCTAGTTCTCGATTCTGACAGCACTGGATCTCAACAATGCAGCGATGTCAACAAAATTAAATAATAAATTAATGGTTTTGGCCAATTTATTTGCTAATACTTGTCCAATTACATTCTAATCATTTGCCCGAAGAGGTGGTGAAACTAGGACCGTAGGGAGGGACCATAGGTCCTAGGACTGGAACTTGTGGGACTCTACATCATTAATGTTCGTCCCGTGCCATCTTGGAGGTATCAACTTTGTATTTCTTTTTTTTTATCCCCTGCCTCAAAAAATAAAAATAAATAGAAAACTTGGTGAAACGTACATTTTTGTTTTGTTGGTTGGTTGGTTGGTTGGTTGGTTGGTTGGTTCGTAAGTTTAGGGGCTGCGACAACGCGGTCATGTAGCCCCGTGTACCTTGGGTGTGTGTAGAGTCTGTCTGATAACCGGTGTTAATTGTGATGACTGAATTAGTGTGTGTTATCTGTTTTTTTAATTTAAGTACTGCAACTTAGAATTTCTCAAATTGTTTCTACTTTTGCCGCCAAGCGCCACCGTCAACGACTACTAGGCCAAGTTCAGAACCTAGCTACTAGACGCCACTGCAGTCGGCTCTTGGCAACGAACGCAGAAACCTGAGAGCGTTGTTTACATTCTTAACCTATCCAATTTAGCTTCACACAGGTGCAATTAGTGGAAGGTTCTTTAACATGCCATAAATCTATGACATGAGACCGCCGGCTTTACTTCCCCTCCGAAGGAAGGCATACTGAGGGATTTTTAACGCTCTTTAAAAATCCTACGGCTTCGGCCGGGTTTGAACCCGCTATCTTGGGCATAGAAGCTCAGCATGCTACCGACTACGCCACCGAAGCCGCCTTTTGTTTTTGTACGTTTAAATTTTGCTCTGTACCAATTTTATAGTTGTATCGTTGTATCTGACAAAACAAAAATCACTCATCAAGTTGAACGCTGTTGGCCTCTCACCAAGGTGGACTGGGTTCGATTCCCGGTCAATGCATGTGAGATTTTCGAAGTGAAATGCCATGTCCTGTGGTTCGGATTCCGCGTAAAAAGGAGGTCCCGTGGTTCATAATCACAAGATTCACGGTCACGTTAAACTACAATCTTCCTTTCCTTCCCTTTCACAACTGTCTGTCTGTCTGTTAGACAGCCCGGAGGCTGGTCGGATCCTCAAAATTTACCGCCGTAGGTTACGTGAGTAGAAACTCACAAAACCCCTAAAGGCAGTGCTATATTGTGGCGTACTAGGCAAGGTGAGGAGTGAGGAGTGAGGTAGTTGTTTGTCATTACTGGGTAGAACAACAGTACTAACCCTGCGAGTAGAACCTCTCACAGCATCCAAAGGCACTGATTGTGCCCTGAATACCATTACTCAGCACCACCCATACCTCAGATGCTTCCATTATAATCACAGCCATGAATGAGTGTGAGGCATCGGTGAAAAGCCACATTTTACTCTAGCCTGTGCCAACAGTCAACTGAAGATACAGCCTACTGCATTCATCAAGACATGGTAAATAGGCGTATTTCACAACTACTGTATGAGAAGATAAAGTCGGATTTTGAAAACGTTACCTAGAAATTTTCCACCCCATAAAGGGTTGAAGGGACAGGTGACCTAGATGTTTTGCCCCTTAAAACAACAGCCACCACCATAAAGGCTTGACAACCTTCGAAACTTTGTCAGTCCTCTGACTGTGAAGATGTAATCATGATGGTTATTTTCAAAATACATCCTTTGTCCTTTTGATAGTGTTTGGTAGTCTAATCACTGATTCAATTACTGTATGGAGCTCAGAAGAATACTAGGTAGCCGCCGAAAGCTGAGCTAGCAATAACATTGTGATATCTACCTTCCCAAAAACATTGTGCCATAACTTCTGTAGAGTGTCGTACTGAGTGCGCCACGGGCCGATATATTCTGACGAGTAGTAGGCTGTGTGTAACCTCCCTCCCCTCGTCCTCCACCTCACCCCACCAAGCATTCTTCTGAGCTCCGTACACTGAATACAGGCATATTAGGAAAATTTCACATTTGTCTGTAAATTAAACTAACAAGGGTACCTACTCGTCATCACCGATCTCGTCCAAATTTATGGTATATGCAGGCCCGAACCAAAAATGAAAGTGACCGAAGTGGAAGTACCAGATGGCGAAGCGTTTAGAGAAAATAGCATTTTTGCGTGGGCGGGGCGAGGCAAGAGCCACGTATGTTAGCGTAGTTTCCATGCGTTGGCGCAGTGGAAAGAGTACAGAACGGTAATCTGAGGGTCCTGGGGTCGAGGCCCTATGCGGAAATTTTATGTCTTGTTTTCATTTTTAGTTAGTACGTTACTTTCCCTGCAAATAAACCGAAGCAATACCCAATTTATTGTACGAGGAGCGTACTATATTGTTTACATTTTATCTTTCTCTACCCAAATGAAGTACATTACACATCAGTTGTTACGTCCACCTTCTCAACATAATCTCCTTGTAACTTCGTGCACTTTTCATCGATGTGTCTCCAGACCTTCCTGAAATCATTCTTTCGGAATCCTGCGTACCCATGCATTGACAGCGACCACGCAGAGGTTTCTTCATGATCCCGGACAGGTGATAATCACTTGATGCCAAGTCGGGAGAGTATGGTGGATATGGCAGTACCGTGAATCCCATTTGTTCAATGACAGCGGTGGTCTCTCAGCTAGTCTGGGGGGTGGGCATTGTCATGTTGCAGAAGCACACCTTCAGCCCATTTTCCTGGCCTCATAGTTTGAATGGCACGACGTAAGCGCTTAAGAGTTGCCACATATCCTGCACTGTTTTCGTGGCCCACAATTCCAGCCAGTCAATGAGGATGATGCCCTTTGTAACCCAGAACACTGTTGCCATTCGCTTACCAACTGATGGCACTGCTCGACATTTCTTTGGCGGTGAACTGCCCCTATGCTTCCATTGCTTCGATTGTTGTTTCGTTTGTGGCTCATGGTAATGGAGCCAAGTCTCATCATCAGTCACAGGCCTAGCCTTGAAGTCGGCTGGATCTTGTCTGGAGAGACTGACACATCGATGGCAAAAGTGCATCAAGTTCCAAGGAGATTATGATGAGAAGGTGGACGTAACAACTGATGTGTAATGTAGGCTAATTCATTTGGGTAGAAAAATATAAAGTGTAAAACAATACGGTACGCCTTTCGTATCTATTAATATTTGCATAAAAGTCGTGAAACGGAAAGGCCATTTGGGATGGCAAATGAATTTCCAGGAAAGGATTGCAATTAAGGTGTACATGAGAGCGTCGTATATTACATTAGATACATTTTATGATTGTTCAGTTGATGATTTACAGGTGCTGGGGGGTGATATTCATCGTAAAAACAGGGGAAGCAGAAAGTTTCCCGCTTTTTGCACACGCTATGAACGCCGTCTTTTTAGAATTACATGGTTATTTTAAAGTTGCTATAGAAAATCAAAAAAACATACGCCTCATGCCTCACCCGACCCGCGCCAAAAATGCTATTTCTTTTCCTAAACGCTTGGCCATATGGAGTTCCCATTTTTGTCACTTTCATTTCTGGTCAATCCCTGCATATACCATACATTTGGACGAAATTGGTGGTGATGAGTATGTGCGGTCCCCTTGTGAGTGAATGTATCTATTCGGAGCTTTTCTACCGCCCTGTTTGACCCTCCTTCTCGTCAGACCTGATGCGGGCTACATAAGGGCCAAATAACCGATTAGAACCGATCAACCAATTATTGAAGGCCACACTCTTAATCGCTCACCACTACAGCGATGAGGAGCTGCAGCAGGTCCGAAGATACGAGGCTTTGACAGCGGCTATCCTGGCTGTGTTTTAACCTTAGATTTTTCCACACTCTCTCCACGTAAATGCCGGGATAGTGCCTTATTACCCCCATCCCCAAGCCTAATAAGTGCAGTTACACACATTACACCACAGAAGAAAAGGTTACCATACTAAATGAACACTCATGGATGATGACCAAGATGTCCCAAACCACTCTAATGAATTAACAACATGCTTTGTTCTTCTTTTTCCTCTTCTTATTCTTCCTCCTAATTATTACTTCTACCATCATCATCGGGGTTGGGGGATAATTTGTAACGCCGTTATTTGTGACAGTTACCTTTTACAGTAACGAGAGGGTAACAACGTTACTTTAAATAAAACACCAGTGGTTATTTAATAAATGTATTACATCTTAGTTAATAATAATAATAATAATAAATTAATATGCATTAATTAATTAAATGTACCATTCGGCCGTAATATGGCCTTCTTCAGCGATGTTGTTAAAAAGATAAGAAACTAATGTAATTACGAGCAAAGCCTTGTTATTAATATATTACTTGGGTTTTCTATGATTTTTTTTATAAAAATGGTTAAAAACAGACCTGTAACAAATGTGAACTTTAATTTGACGTTTGGTGGCTTCGGTGTCGAAGTTGGCACCATGCTGAGCTGCTGTGCCCAAGGTCGCGGGTTCAAACCCGGCCGAAATCGTCGGATTTTTAAGAGCGTTAAAAATACCTCCGTATGCCTTCCTTCGGAGGGGAAGTAAAGCCAGCGCGGCGGTCCCATGTCCTATTTATGGCATGAAAAAGAACTTTCCACTAACTACACTTGTGGAAGCTAAAATTTTTAGGTTAATTTGATAACGCTATATTAGTTCCAACGTTCGCCCCCAGGTGCTGACTGCGATGATATTTAGTAGCTACGTCCGCAGCTTGGTGTCGTGGACGGTCGCATTTGGTAGCAAAAGTAGGAACTACTTGAAAAAATAATCGTATGCAGTCCTTCTACCTGAATCAAAGATAGCACACACTATTACAGTCATCACAATTAACACCGGCTAGCAGACAAATTCTACACACACCCAAACTACACGGGGCTACATGACCGCGTTGTCGCAGCCCCTAAACTAAGGAACCAACCAACTTTAAGTTGACGTTAATAAAAATAGTTTTGCGAATTATATCTAAATAGTTGATTTTTGTATATTCCTATAAATTAGTCTAAAGCTTAAAGAAAAGAACTTATGGTATAACATGGAAGGAAAGGAAAGAAGGAGAGAAGGGGACTGAAGGGAAGGATGGAAATACTGGAGAAAGGAAGGGAAGGGAGGATGGGAGGAAAGGAAGGGAAGGAAACACGGAAGAAAGGATGGGATGGATGGAAGGAAGATGTCGTTGCAGTTGTTTCATTAAATCTTGTAATCCATGAAAATAATAATTTATCAGACTGGCCGCATGGCGCATAGGTAGCGTCCTTTCCAGCTGTGCCCAAGGTTGTGGAATCCAATCGCAGGGCAGTCAGTTGTCATTTCAGACTGTTTAAATGCGAGGGAGCGTGTCAGTATGTTTATTGCCACTCTAAAGATACCCTTCCGGGCAAAATTTTCGCCCTGCCATAACTGAAAGCCCCAGAAGTTAAAAGGGACGTACAACCAATAACATGTTGCACCTCGTGGATTAGCGCCTGGCTGTTACCCCGAAGGTCCCGGTTGGATTTCCAGCTCTGCCGATAAATTTAATTTTGGTCTGAGATCTGGAACAGGGTACAGTCAGTCTCGTGAGGCAAAACTGAGAAGAAGCTGTTTCGATTCCCACTTTGGCCGTTTCAGAATTGGTTTTCCGGGGTTACCCATTTCAAATCCAGGCAATTACCGGGATGGTTTCTAACTTAAGGCCACGGCCACCTCCTTCTCAATCCTCACTTGAATTACGAATACACACACTAATCCAGCCACCACAATAACACAGGTTGTCAGACAAGTTTCTTCATAGCCCCAACTACACATCGCCACGATGTCCAAGCCCCCAAATGAAAATAATTGCACTATATTTCCCACCTAATACAATTGGGCATAAATCATGTTCACCGATTGAAAGTTATCATTTAATTACTAAAAAGACAACAGAGCATTTTGAAATACTTCATTTTAGGGGCTTGTGACACCTTGGTCATCAGTCCTGTGTAGTTGGGTGTGTGTGGACTTGTCTGATAACCTCTATTTCTGTGATAACTGTAGTAGTGTGTGTATAAGGACAGGGTTGTGGTAGGTGTCCCGGGACTTGAAGTGAGATACTATTCCGGCATTTGCATGGAGGGAGTGAGGTAAAACCCGGGGAAAATCACACTCAGGATAGCCGCTGTCTGCGCCGAGATTCGAACCTCCGATCTTTAGACTTGATGCAGCTGCCTTTGCATCTGTGGTGCACGATTTAACGCCACGGGACATTTCGAAATACTTAGGTGTATACAAATAGTGCCATTGATACATTGTTGATGTTATTTCATTTAGGGGCTTTGTGATATCGTGGTCATATAGCCCCGTGTACTTGGGTGTATATATATATGTGTATAATTTTTCTGATAACCTGCGTTATTGTGGTGTATGTAGTAGTGTGTGTATTTGAAATGTAGGTGAGGATTGGGAACGAGGCAACCGTGGCCTTAAGTTAGGAACTAGCATTTGGCTAGAGTAGAAGTGGCAAACCACGGGAAACCACTTCCAGGATGGCTGAGATGGAAATCAAACCCACATCCTCTCCCTTTTGCCTCACGAGGCTGAGTGGACCCTGTTTCAGTCCTCAGACCAGAAGTAAATTTCTTGGCAGAGCCGGGAACAGAACCCAGGCCTCCGCGGTGTTAGTCAAGACATTGATACCCACATAATTCCGTTGTTAATGATAATATTCTGTATAGGTGAATATGAGGTGTTGTCTCCTGGATTTTAAAAACAATCTCCACCAGAATTCCTTGTATAATGATTTCAACAGTCTTAATATTTGAACAAATTTTAGAGTTTTATCACGACAACCAAATCAATTACTCCCATCCCATTCTCTCCTTGGTACCTGCTACTGTAATGTTAGTATAAACTCGAAATTAATAAGAGTGTTTTTCGAATTTTATGATCTCGTTTTAAGAAAGTGGTAGATCATGTTCGGATCCAATCATTCCACTCCATTAACTTTAGATCTAACCTTTTTTAATTGCTGTTAATGGTGTTGTTAGCACTAATTAACAGAACAGATCGTTATTGCTGTTATGAAATCTCCCATGTGTCAATGTTGATCTTTATATTTCTATCTTTGTAACTCTACGCCACCTCCTTATTGCTTGGACCACATCGTGGTGCAGTGGCTATCATTCTTGACTGTCACGTAATAGTTGCAAACCCCGTTTAATCCACTTGTGAATAAGAATCATTTTCATGAGAAACGTTTCTCTGGACTTTGCCTCACGTATCTTTTGTGTTTGTTGTTTTCTACTTTCCTATTTTTGGTTTGTGTTTTTGGTTTTTGGTTTTGTGTTTGCTTTGTGCTTTTGCTTTTCAAATTTACTTTTTGCTTTTCTTCCTTGGTTTTGGTTTTGTGTTTGTTTTCTACTTTTGCATTTTCGAATTTTGCTTTTTGCTTTGTGTTTCCTGTTTTTCGTTTTCTGCTTTTGCTTTTGAATTTTTCTTTTTGCTTCATGTCTTTTGTTTTTGGTTTTGTGTTTGTTTTCTGGGAAATCAAAATATAACTAAACAAAATAAACAAAGCAAAATCAAAATAAAACAAAACAACATAAAATAAAAAATAAAGAACAAAAATAAAACAAAACAAAAATAAACAAAACAATTTAAAACATAATCAAACGAATTAAATAAAACAAAACAATATAAACAAAACAAAATTAAATTAAATTAAACAAAATAAAACAAAGTAAAATAATAGAATAATTAATTTTACGACATGATCCTTATTTACAAGTGGATTAAACGAGTTTTGCAACTGGACGACTCAATATGAGATTCAAGAAATCATTTCTAGTCTGAGGGTTGGGACGTGGTACACTCAGCCCCGTGAGGTAAAACTGAGAAAATATGGTTTCGATTCTCAACTCAGTCATCCTAGAAGTGGATTTCCGTGGTCGCCTTCTGTGATCTCGAGGTACTTATTGAGACTCTGGATCCAAAAGGCTCTGCTAAGAAATCTAATTCTTATCTGAGTTCTGGAATTGAGTCCATTCAGCTTCATGAGGCAAAACTAAGACAATATAGGTCTTAGCTGTCCAAAAAATCGTATTGGGTGCTTTCCCACTACTCCAGGCAAATGCCGGGTTGGTTCCTAACTTAAAGCCACCATCACTTTCATTCAATCCTTGCCTCAGTTACAAGTACACACACTACTATAGACACCACAATAACACATGGTCGTTGGAAATATTCTGACCACACCCAAAGTACAACGGGCTGAAATGACCTCGACGTCCAAGTCCCTAATTGAAACATCAACAACAACAACAACTACTACTACTACTGCCACTAATCCTATCATCCAAGGGATGATCTATCACTTTTATGACTTTTTAAAATTTATTTGATTGTTATGCTGAGCTTAATCGGCGATCGGATACGCAGACAATGCCTACCGCACAGGGCATTAATTTAAGGTAGCCATCACTCTCTCGTAAATGTCTACGGGAATATTGGTTCAAATGCATAGAATAGAGCAGCTTTAAGGACAGCTTAAGTAAAATTAAAACAAACACAAACCGGCACTCATTTTCTTCTTATTATTATTATTCATCATCATCATCATCATCATCTTCTTCCTCCTTTTCTCCGTCGTCGTCTTCTTCTTCTTCCTCCTCCTCTTCTTCTTCTTCTACTTTATCTCAAACTGTTCCCACGTCACGTAGGGTCAGCATTACTTTGTTGGATTCTTCTCTTCCATAAATGTCCATCCCATGCTTCCTCCCTCTTCCATATTTTTTCCCCTGAGGTCCCCTGCAATTTTGTCTTTACATCTCATTTTTTGTCTTCTTCTCCACCTTGACCCCTCAATTTCCAGATTTCCAACTCGTTTCCCCACGTAGTCCTCCTCTCTTCTCTTGACTTGTCCATACCATATAACCTACTCTCTTGAACCTTCTCTCCTATGGGTTCCACTTTCACTGCTCCTCTCATGTATGTATTCCTTATTCTATCCTTTCTTGTCACTCCACTCATCCATCTTAGCATTCTCATTTCTGCCACTCCCACCTTTCTCTCTTGGACTTTTGTTATCGGCCAAGTTTCTGCACTATAGAGTATCGCTAGCCTCACCAAAGATTAAAACAGACACATACTCATGCACATCCATAATTCAAAATGCCAAAGAAAAATGAATCCCATTCTTTGATCAGTTTAAAACCGACAGGTCTATCTAATGTTCCTTCACATTCCATGAAATTTTCCACCATTGTTTTTCACTGATTAACCGCACTTTTGAACGATAATTTTACACACGAAAGTAAATATGCTTCCATACTTATTTCAGAGTGGTTATAAATGTGACATCGTCCGCTTCGTTGCGTAGTGGTTAGCATTCATGGCTGTCACCGCGGATGTCCGGGTTCGATTCACGGCTATGCCAAGAAATTTGATTCTGGCCTGAGAGCTGGAACGGGGAACACTCAGCCTCGTGTAGCAAAACTGAGAAGAGGCGGGTTCGGTTCCTACCTCAGCCACCCTGGAAGTGGTTTTCCCATTTCTACTCCCGGTGAATGCCGGGATGGTTTCTAAATTAAGGCCACTACCACCTCCTTCCCAATCCTCATCTGAATTACAACTACACACATTAATAACACAGGTTATCAGACAAGCGCCGCGCGCGGGCACTCGCACACACACACACACACACACGCACACTCAAGTACACGGGGCTACATGCCCACGGTGTCACTAAGCCCCCAAATGAATCGATAACAACATAAATGTGGCAGGTTGGACTTTTTCTGTGGAACTCATCAATCCACATAATAATCTACAATGGTCTGAAAGAACTATTCAATCTTTACAATGGACCCTCTGCATCCGAGCGTTATGCACGTTGTTTGAAATATCCAATGTTCTGTATATTACAGTATTGAAATAACCATTCCGTTGTTGTAATGGACTCTTTATACCCAAGTATTGTGTATGCTGTTTTTATAAACCCATTCTATAGTTGCAATGAACTTTTCATAAATATGTGAATATCATGTGTGTTGTTCTCATAAAGCCATCAATTGTTGCAATCGACTTTTGTTACATGAATATCCGGTATTTTGTTCTCATAGTTCAATTCAATTGCTGTAATCGACTTTTCTTATGTGTATATCAAGTACAGTATGTTGTTATTATAGATCCATTCCATTGTTGCAAAGGATTTTTAATTTTTTAGTATAATGTATGTTGTTCTCATAGAGTCGTTCTATTGTTGCAGGGCTACCCGCCAGACAGTGGTGGTAACAAGCCGAAGAAAGGTTGGGGTGAGAGACTGCGGCTGACTAAAGGCGACAAGGGACCTCCAACTACTCTTCTGGACGAGTACCGGAACAAGTATGGCACGCTCTCTTCCGGTAGCCAACTCTCCAAGTCGATGAAGTACGCTGAAACTTGGCTCTATGGCTCTGTCAGCATCCGCCAAGGGACAAATGGGGTGTTACTCTGTCCTCCACCTCACCATCTACCCGTTGTGCCTCCATGCGCCTGCGCGGAGTTTCTTGCAGGCACCCAACGCGGAAAGAAATCGACTGCAGCAGTCTGTAAGAAATGTGGGGGTTCAAGGGTAGTGTGGGGTCCACCAGGGGGCACTGTGCGGGGGATGGGAGGTACCCTCCGCTTGGGGGGAGGAGGGCATGCTAGGGTGAGACCTTCACTCATCAGTCTTACACCACCACCTCAAACCATCCCCCATCACCACCCCTCACAACAACTCCCCCCGCAAAAAGCAGTCACTCCAGATCCCTACGACCTCATGAGGAGAAATCGATTAGGCAGTGTAACAATCGCTGAAGGCCCTTCACCCCCACAGTTCATTGAACCTAATGGACATTTCCTCAGCCCTAATTTCTCTGAGCGGGCTCGAGCCAGAAGCACCTCTCCTGGCAGACGCAACGGTCATCGAAGTCCGTCCCCTCCCCCACAACTTTCCCGCTACTCTCCAGAGAATAAAAGACGATCGAGTAGAAGGGATAATTCGTGGGTACAAAGTTCGGAATTATCACCAGATACATCCAAACGTAAGTCTATCTTAGAGTGTGATGTGAATGCCTATGAACTAATAGCCAAGTATTTAAAGAATGGTGTTCCTCCCCCAACTGAAGATGGGTCTGAAACTTTGATAAAAGGACCTTTCGAATCTGTTGCGAGTGATGAAGATGTGTTAGATGATGAACTTAGTGATGATTTAAGTGATAATGCTTTAGAAAATGATACTGCCAAGAACAATCGTGCTGTGTCTATGAATCCCAATTGCGCAAATCGTCATAAGACTGATCTCAAACATAGTAACACGTTTTCCCAAAGGAACCAACCCCAGGAGAATGGACAAAAGACACAGAAGAACATTAGTCCACGGGTAAATTCCAATTCAAAAGTACTTGGAATAGAAAAATTAAATCCTGTCGGTGGAAAGAGATCTCCTGGTGTCACCACAATTGGAGGACAGACCATTCGAATTTTTAATGATAATTCGAACAGGTTCAGCAGGGAGGATGATGATTTCGGAAGTGATGACGAGAAGGGTAGGAAACCAGAATTGTCTCGGGGAAGAAATGTTTCCGAAACAGGTAATACAACTGATCAAAAGTTGTCAACTAAGAATTCTTCCTCGCAAATTCCAAGACCACGCCGTCCTCCTCGCAAGCAGAAGAGTAGCAGTCCTTCCCCTCAAGGTCTTGTAAATAGAAGTGACTCACAGAGAACTCAAGAAGACGAAGAAGAAATCGAGAGTGAATCCACTGTGACTTTCAAAGAAGAAGTATATACCATAGAAGCAGCAGGTGATTCTAGTCCCCTCCACAATGGAATATTGAGAGGAGAAAGAAGAGGTACAGGCGCGTCATCAGCGGAAGGATCTACCATTAAGTCAATCTTAAAGAAACCTTCTCTTTCGCCTCCAGCAAGCGAGACTTTCGGTGACACCATTCTGAAACCGGACTGTAACTGCAGCAGTGGTGGTTTGACTGACCAACCACATTCACCTTCACCTGCCTCCAGTGTAGCCACAGACTTTTACTTGCCAACCTTCCAAGAATTCAAACAGCAAAATCGAAAGAAGAAACAAGTTCAGTTCAAGGTTGTTACTCAGGACGATGGCAGTCCGCAGCAAATTATAAATGAACAGCAAGTACATTTAGTGACGCAATCAGAGTCTCCAGGGAGTGAGGATTTGGACCTAACCACCTCGCAACCCCCGGAGGGAAACTATGTCCCAAGTGCAAGTAGTGCTCCTTCTCCTCAAGAGAAAGAGACGTCGCTGTTGGAATTAAGGTGTTCCACCCCGAAGCTTCAGTTCTTCGGGGATTCACATGAAGATGCCTCCGTAGTGAACAATAACAACAGCGTTGTTCCTGAAATTGTGACATCACTAGAAACAGATTCTTCACAAGTAAAGGAGGAAAGTGTGTCTTCAAACAAGGATTCTATCTCCAATACAGGTGAGTGCAAGTAATATAAATTATATTCAGTGGGTATTCATGCAGAATGTATGCCTATTGGTTTCAAAATGCAAATAAGGGAAGGCGTACAAAAAATACTTTATTAAAATGCTGGAATGTCAGCTTATCAGCTTATTTGAAGTCCTGCCACATTTCACTCATTCCTAGCGCCAATTAATCAAAAATACATATATGCAGGTATCACAATAACAAGAACGTATCATATATGAATCCCACGAATAGTAAGCATACCGGACTGATGTCCTCGATTTTACTTTGTGGCAGCAACCTTCAGCAGTCTTCTGAGCACAATGGTATTTTGTAAGTCACTATCATGTACATTACATATATCGTAGTGGGAGAACAACTGGAGTGGAAAGGGTGAAGATTTTTCAAAAATGATTTTGATTGGTTCCAAAAGAAATGTATGTACACACAGTTTCATCCCACACATAAAACAATAATGGCAGTGAACTTGAGCCAAATTATTAAAGCGTATGATACAATTATGTTTGTTGTTGTTATCATTTTAGGAGCTTTGCGACTTTGTGGCCATGTAGCTCCATGTACTTGTTGGTTGTGTGTGGAATCTGTCTGATAACCTGTGCCATTGTGATGACTGTAGTAGTACTTGTACTTTGTTGTTGTTTCGTTAGTGAGGCTTGGTCGTGTACTAGGTTGTGTGTGTGTAATTCTTCGTCTAATAACCTGTGTTATTGTGATGGCTGTATTAGTGTGTGTATTTGTAATTCAGATGAGGATTGGGAAGGAGGCGTCCATGGCCTTAAGTTAGGAACCATCCCGATACTCACCTGAAACGGAAACGGAAAACCACCTCCAGGATGGCTGAGGTGTGAATCGAATCCCCCTCTTCTCAGATTTGCCTCACGAGGTTGAATGTACCCCGTCCCGGCCCTCAGACCAGAATTAAATTTATTGGCGAAACCGGGAATCTACTCCGTTACTCTGCGATGACAGCCAAGAATGCTAGTCACGACGCCGATGTAGTGTTAAGAAATGTCTCTGCAGGTATTTCGAAACAGAAAAAGGAAACGAAGTGGAGTAGAAATTGTCAGTAGATAAAACTGAAAAAAAAATGTAGTCGTCAGTCTCGTATACTTCCTATTCGAGAATTTCTTGATATTGTGATAGTTGTACAAATATAGTTATGATTAAAGACCGTTTTTTTAACATAAACTGTTTATTTGTTTTTTAATAGGCAAAACAGGACTTTAAATATGTTAGGTAGATTTCATTAGAAAGCTAACTATTGCAATGGGTCCCATGTTTCGACTTCCGGAAAATTTCGACATATCTTCGCGTTTCACATCCCCCAGACCCCAAAACCACCGTCAGTTCAAAAGTTTATATATAATTTATGTATGTATATATATATATATATATATATATATGTGTATATCAGTTTCTTGTGGACACGATAACTGTCGTAATTTTGCACCAATCACTTTGAATTTTTTACATAATATGTATACCCCTAAAATCTCGGTCGAGTTCGTTAATGGGCAAAATCGGTCGAAGGGGGTGAAAATGGGAGGCTTTTTTCGAAAACGTGAAATTTCGCTATAACTCTCTTAATACGTGAAATATCGAATCCATTCAAAGTTCATAATATGTGTCGGATAAGTGCCAAAAATTTATGTCAAATAAGTTTTTTGATAGCACCAACCATTGACCAAAGGGGTGGGAAAAAGTGGGTTTTTCGGGAAACATTAATCATATCTCTGTTAATAGGCACAATATCAAAACCGTACAAAATGGACAATATTCCTCCAATAATTACCTAAAACTTTTGTCTGAAAGAATTTTTGATATGACCCACCATTACGCCACGGGGTGAGCAAAATGATTTAAATTAAAAGAAAATGCCAAGTGCCAAGAGAGGTTGCCATGACAACTTTACTTTTAATTGATAAGGGATGAGCCATCAGCAGTTACTATAACAACGACACTGCACGAGATAACATTCAGTTTTCCATCTGTCTGTGTGAAGCGACTTCGGTATCGGAACTGGTAGCATGCTGAACTTCTATGCCCAAGATCACGGGTTCAAACCCGGCTGAAGTCGTCGGATTTACTAAGAGCGCTAAAAAAAACTGAGTTTGCTTTCCTTCGGAGGAGAAGTTCCAACGTTCGTTGCGAGTTGATGGTTCCGGTGGCATCTAGTAGCCAAGTTCACAGATAGGTGTCATTGATGGTAGTATTTTAGGTAGATTTCATTAGAAAGCTAACTATTGCAATGGGTACCATGTTTCGATTTCCGGAAAATTTCGACATATCTTCGCGTTTCACATCCCCCAGACCCCAAAACCACCGTCAGTTCAAAAGTTTATATATAATTTATGTATGTTTATGTATGTTTATATATATATGTATATCAGTTTCTTGTGGACACGATAACTGCCGTAATTTTGCACCAATCACTTTGAAATTTTTATCGAATATGTATACCCATAAAATCTCGGTCGAGTTCGTTACTGGGCTAAATCGGTCGAAGAGGATGAAAATGGGGGACTTTTTTCGAAAAAATGAAATATTGCTATAACTCTCTTAATATGTGAAATATCGAATCCGTTCAAAGTTCATACTATGTGCCGGAAAAAGCTCAAAAATTTATGTTTGAAGAGTTTTTTTATAGCACCAACCATTGACCAAAGGGGTGGGAAAAAGTGGGTTTTTCGGGAAGCATTAATCATATCTCTCTTAATAGGCACAATATCAAAACCGTACAAAATGGACAATATTCCCCTAATAATTACCTAAAACGTTTGTCTGAAAGAATTTTTGATATGACCCACCATTACGCCAAGGGATGAGAACAATGATTTCGGAATTATAAGAAAATGCCAAGAGCTATCAGTGGTTGCCATGGCAATACTACTAAATTAATGAGGGATGAGCCATCAGACGTTGCCATGACAACGCACTTGCGCGAGATCAGATTCAGATTTCCATCTGACTAAGTGTGAAGCGGCTTCGGTGACGTAACTGGTAGCATGCCCAAGGTCGCGGGTTAAAAGCCGGCCAAAGTCGTCGGATTTTATAAGAGCGCTAAAAATCCCTCAGTATGCTTTCCTTTGGAGGGGAGGATCCAACGTTCGTTGCGAGTTGCTGATTCCAGTGGCATCTAGTAGCCAAGTTCACAGCTAGGTGTCGTTGACGGTGGTATCTGGTAGCAACATTAGGAACTACTGCTTGAAATTGAGCGTCTGCATTCCTTACCTGAATTACAGACTAATACAGTCATCACAATTCACACCGTTTATCAGACAGATTCTACACTCACCCAAAGTACACGGGAGTACATGACCGCGTTGTCGCAGCCCCTAAACTGAGGAACCAACCAACATCTCTGCGGGAGATATAATTTTGCGTGAAGAAGTAACAGACCGTTACATAGTTATACATCAGTGTCGAAACCTTGCATAAGGACAGTGTGACCACAAGTATAAAAATGGACTCCAAATGACAAGAAGGTTACCGTCTTCATAAGACAATAAAATGTTTAAAATATGCATAAAATGACGAAAAACAAAGTTAATTAATCTCCAATTATAAAATACTTTCACGCAATAAATGAGGTCTGATCCTTCTACGAAAACCTGCATATTCTGCCTATTTTCGCCTATCCCCAAGTTTGTCCGGTGAAATCTACCTCCGCCTTCCGGCGTGCCGAGAGGACTTTTTTTTATGTTTAGAGTGTAGCAAAGGTTGACGTACATTCCGCAAAACTTAAAATTAATGCCTAATTGTTAGTAGAAAATCTGATTGCAACGCGAGTGTAAATATTTTACACAATGATACGTCATCAAATTATCACCGAGAAATTCACACTTTTAGGCAATATTTGCTGTCCTTAAATATGTACATTATTCAAATCAATGAAACCAAAGTTTTCAGACGTGATTTTTACATCTAGCTCGTTTAATTAATTTTGTTTATTTAGAATATAGGATTCTTGGAAATAATAAGAGATGTATCCCCACTTTCCTGACTGTAAATAACCAAGCAAGATATAAGCTGAAAAGTGCTGAAAATATTTGAATGTTCTAGCAGTTAGGTTTTCTCTCAATCAACTAGAGCTAGGAATAAACACTATCTTCAGGTTTACTTTTCAAAATTATGGACCAAAAAATCAAACATACTACAATAAATGGAACAAAACTGCAATTAGGTATTTTAAGGTACTCGCATCATTTAGTTTCTTTAGGTACTACTACCCTTTTGAGTGTAATTCGGAAAATTATTATAGTATTTTTGAATTCAGAATTAAGGGAAAAAATAGGTAAAAACCTAAGAATCTGGCCCCTAGTTATGATTAATTGGCACTAGGAATGTGTGAGATGCCTCAGGATGTTTAATAAGCAGCTATTCCAACATTTTATGGAAGGTTTCTCTTGATATTTCTGGAATAATTTTCACTCAGGATGAATACCGAAATTGACCTTGGCTAGGATTAGAGCCACTCAACTTTACCCTGTTGTTTTTGTTGTTGTTCATGTTGATTAATTTAAGGGTTTGAGACATCGTGGTTATATAGCCAAGTGAGTGTGTGGATAACCTGTGTAGTTGTCATGACTGTACTGGTGTTCGTATTCTTAATTTGGGTAGCATTGGCTAAAATGCGGCCGTTGCCTTAAGCTAGGTATTACAATGGCACTTTCTTCGATCATGTGAGGAAAACCACGGAAAACAACTTGTAGAATGGCTGTGGTGGGAATCGAACCCACCTCTTATCAGTTTTACCTCACGAGGCTTAGTGTACCCCGTCCCATTCCTCAGACCATAATTAAATTTCTTGACAGAGCTGGGAATCAGGCCCTGGTCCTTCCGGATCGAGTTTCAATGCATACCCTAAAACCACAGAGGTGGGCCTGGAAATGCGGGTCATGTAATTTATTATTGTTGTTTCATTTGAGGGGCTTGGACATTGTACTCATTTAGCCCTGTGTACTTGGGTGAGTGTGGAATTTGGTCTGATAACCTGTGTTATTGTGGTGTCCGTATTAGTGTGTGTATTTGTAATTAAGGTGAGGATTAGGAAAGAGGTGGCCGTGGCTTTAAATTAGGAACCATCCCGGTATTCGCCGGGAGAAAAATTGGGAAACCACGGAAAATCACTTCCAGGATGGCTGAGGTGGGAATTGAACCCACCTGAATCTGATTGGACCACGTTCCAGGCCTCAGGCCAGAATTAATTTTTTTGACAGAGCCGGGGATTGAACCTGGACCTCCGGGGCGACAGCCAAGAATGCTAGCCGCTACACCAGGATGTGGATAAATTCATTATTTGGGTCTAGACTGAGGTAGGTACCCCGGTACTTGAAATAAGGTACTATCGAGGCATTTGCTTGAATTGAAGGGTTCATTCGAAGAACCAGACAAGTCTAAAAATTAAATTATTCAGAAACTACAAAAATACAGTATAGCTTCATTTATGCTGAATGAAATAAAAATTGCCTTTAGAACTACTATTGTCTCACTAACGGCTTAACAATGCACATAAAGGAAATATATATACTGTATATATATGAGGATAGTTGAGAAAACCTAAAAATAAAATAAAAAGTTTTGGACTAGTCTGGTTTTTGCCGAAATCTTAGCTGAATACAAATATGAAAAATATTTTAATCCTCAAATACGATTATAATAATTTATTATGTAAATCCTAACAAAATACAAATCATTATTGAATGCAAAACATTCCAGGGAATTAATTATCTTGAAAAATGAATTGGAAAAGCATTGGACTTGTCTTATTTTTGTAGAATCCCCAATATTTCACACTCGTTTTGGAGACAGCAATAATATCTAAACGTAGAGCTGGCCGTGAAGAGGAAGAGAATGTATTTGTCTGGTTTTAGGACTGAACCCTTCAATTGAGGGTGAGGAAAAGCCTGGGAGGGGACCTCGTTCAGGATGGCCACTGTCAACGTTGAGGCTTGAACCTAGGATCTCAAAACGCCAGCTACACATTTCGTTAGCCTCTCGGCTACGGGAGTGTACCGATAGTGATTCTAACATAATTAAACGCGTCTCTGTTCTTCACTTCAGTCTGAATGTCTTGCAACAAAAAGCACTCCCACTTACGCGATTCGACATGTAGTTAGTTCTCTTGCCGTTCCATCTTTGCATCGGCATCTTTGCAGCCACGTATGGGCCAGGACTATCGATGTCCCGAATAAATGTTCAACAATACGCCAACCAGGAGAGCCTAAGTGGTTAATTTATGCATTTCAGTTCTTAAAGGAATCCCCTCTAGGGTCTCATGCCTAGTGGAACGTGGGTAGGCGACCACGGGACCCCAGCTGAGTTCGGCATTGCTTCCACTTACTTTGACTGTTTTCCGCCCTGTCATCTTTCCTGTCGACCTTCTGTACCTTGGTCAACTCTTATTCTCTTCCGACCCAGAGGGTATTAGGGTATCCGAGGCCTAGGGTGTCCTTCACTTTTCCTTGTCTAAACTTTCTTGATACCCTCATTCTGAGAGGTATTAGATGTCTTGTTCTTCTTCTCATGGTATCTCTTGCTTTCTGCTCGAGGCCCTAAAGGAGGCAGGATGTATGCAGCCACACCATTTAAGGTACGCCCTGGATAGAGCTACACCCTCAAGGTCTCACGACTGGTGAGTTCGGGAGTTGGCAACCCCGAGGGATTCCTGTGCTGGGTTCATTTTCCCTTTTTTTTCCCACTGACTTTGGGACGGACTCTCTCCTATTCCCCTTTCATATCTGCCTTTTGGTACACTTGCTGTAGTATATCTGACATATATTTCGTATCAATGCAGTTATTTCGTTCTCGAGAGCCTCCAGAGTGCGCAGATTCTTTCTGTATATCTTATGTTTGAGGTTCCCCCACAAGTAAAAATCGGACGGCGCTGAAACTTACGAACACATTTACTGTAAAACTTCTTCTAAGTTCCCGCTGGGAACAATCTATGTTTTGTTCTATACCTAACCATGTTCACGGGATACGAGATAGGCTACAGTACTTAAACACAAGTCTTAACTCTCTCAACTACCAGCCGCGCTGCTTCGCTGGCATCGGGAGAGCGTGGGTCAGAATCCCATCTCGGCCGTCCGGAAAATGGTATTCGTAGTTTTCCATTTTCACCACCAGGCAAATGCTGGGATGGTTCCTTTCAATAGGTCCACGGCCGATTTCCGTCCAAGTCCCTTCCCTCACCCTTCCTGAAAGGAAAATACATGGCCATTGGCAGCATTAATAAAATAATAAACTCTCTCAACTAAAGTATCTTGCCCGGTGCGTATGTAATCAATGCAATGACAGTATCCGGGGCTTCCTGACTCGCTGTTTTTTAATTGTTACAGCTAGCTATTTGGCCGTGACTCATCGCAATCCACCCACCACGCGGCCCCTACGAGGTTCCATCATTTAGAGAAGGACCTCATTGTATATGCAACTCCAGTAATTAGACAGAAACACATTTAGGACCAGACTGAAAAATTTGGAACGCCAGCGCGTTCCTGCTTCTATCCCGGAGGCCCCGGGTTCGATTCCCGGCTCCGTCAGATTGAGGGCTGAAACAGGGTGCACTCGGCTGTCAGGAAAGTGGGGATGAATCTCTTATTGTTCCCTATATGCTAAATAAAGTTAATTAAACAGGCTAGAGTGTGAAAATCACCTGACATCCTTGGTTTTATTGAATTTGAATAATTAACCTATTTAAGGAGAGCAAATGTTGCCTAAAGGTTCTCGGTGATAATCTGATAAAGGACGTATCATTATGTCAAATATTTACACTCTTATTGCAATCAGATTTCCTACTAACAATTAGGCATTAATTTTAAGCTTTGCGGAATTTATGACAACTTTTTCTACACTTTAAACATAAAAACCTATTTAAAATGCCATTCTACCTATTAAACCCCTATTTTATGTTTTTCAAAACCTAAACTTCCGGTCCCTAAACGTATTATACACCTTCTCCAGGTTAAAAAACCGGTTGTGCCGAAAACGTCAAGATATACGGACAGAAAGCTTGCTTTATTTATAGACATTCGAATTAAGTAAGTTTTAAATATACCGTCTGTCCATATAGAATATTCGGTTTAATAATGTGATCGTTAAACGCTTGTCCGCCTGTCTGATATATTCATTGTAGCTTGCAATATACAGTAATTTAACGTAAGAAATTGTTTTCTTTCATATGGATTCCACTCAAGGATGTCCGTTGACCACGACGTATACCTGGTTAGCTTTGCTTTATGAATCGCAATATTGAACACTCTTCAGCGAAACATAACTTCCCGGAGATCAAAGTTAATTACATTGGATTTCTTTTTCAAGAATCGCTTTACCAGAAACTGAAGAACAGCATAGCATTTGTTGTTGTTGAGTTATTGATTTCATTTTTGTGACATCAGTCAAGAATGCTAGCCTCTACACCACGAGGTGGTCGGTATGATTAGGAGCATTGAGATGAGAGATGCTAAAAGAACTCTCTCGTTGAGTTCTTATATTCACTTCTCATCACGTTTCTCGACAGAATCTCATGAAGGAAGTAGAGAATTCCCATGTTATCTCCTGAGCCCATTTTTATAATAGTTAACTATTTTTCTCATATTTCATTTCTTTTGTATTTATTATTATACTTTAATTTTGAATTAATTATTTTAATTTCGATTAGTTTCATTACATAATTTACTTATTTTTATAATTTTAATTTTTATATTTAACTAGCTGAAGTACCCGTGCTTCGCTACGCGTCATAAATAAATTAAAATGTGAAGGTGACGGTTAAAACAGGGGATAGGCGAGGTGCTGCGCAGAGGGAGATTAAGGATGGAACATTTTGTCCAACTACACCGCTCGGCGTTGACCGTGTTTTATAGCACAAATTTAGGTTTTACTCGCTAACAGTTGCAGATACCTTTCGGATAGGAAATGTAGTTTTAAACCTCGCATATGCCATCAAAAGTTTGCTATTTCTTAGCGTTCTCTTTTTATTAGAAATGGAAATATGAAAGTTTGAAACCAAAGGGTGTAGTGACGTCACTAAAATGGTCGCCATTTTAAATAGTGCAAAGTATTGAAATCAAAGGTAACCTATATGTTAACCAGGTAAATCAGCTACTTCCATGTAAAATTCACGTAAATCGGACCAGTGGTACTTGCGAGATTGAGTAATACACAGACACACACCATCTCAATTTTAGCCTCGCTTCGCTCACGTCATAGTCGTGTCTTATTGTATTTCAATGAAATGCAGGTTTAACCCCGTTAACACCCCTTTAGAACCTGAATACCCAAAAATCCCTCCTTAGTAGTCGTTTTCGACACACGACAAACATATCCCCAAAATATCATTCTTCTAACTTTAATAGTTTTGGTTGGTCGATGAGAGCAAACATCCAAAAATCCTTCCTTAGTGGACGTTTGTCTTCCAGAAGTTCACCCCTCCCCATATGCCCCTTAAATTGCATTTATGAAAACACGGTCGAACACCTATGTATTTTATTTATTTATTCATTTATTTATTTATTTTTAAGCTGATAGATTTCCTCCGACTTTCAGACTCCTCCCTATGTCGTTTAAGAGATACACGCTCAGTTAGGAATCTTTCAACCCCCACTTTTCATCCCTTTCACCTCATAATATACACTACATCGAAAAACCATTAGACATGTGTCAGCTTATTTTTAATGATTAGTATATGTGCCAAGTATCACATCCCCAAATGAAACCACTCGTGAGATATTGTTATTCAATGGAAAGCACGTTTACCCCCTTAACACCTCTTTAGAACCTGAATATCCAAAACTCTTTCCTTAGTGGACGTTTTCGACATACAACGAACATATCCCCAAAATTTCATGTTTCTAACTTCAATAATTTTGGCTGGGCGATGATGAGTGAGTGAGTCAGGACATTTTCTTTCATTTATTTTTGATAATTTCACCCGTCCCCATGAACCCCTTAAATTGGATTTATGAAACAAACGGTCAAACACCTATTTACTTATTTAAAGCTGTTTTCCCCCTGAGTTTGATGAGTGAGTAAGTGAGTCAATCAGTTAGGACACTTTCTTTCCTGTTTTTTTCCCATAATTTCACCCCTCTCCAAGGGCCCCTTAAATTGGATTTATGAAAAAACGTTCGAACACCTATTTACTTGTATTTTAAGCTGTTTTTTCCCACTGAATTTCAAACTTCACGCCTATGTCGTTTCAGAGATACACGCTCCGTCAAAAATCCCTCAACCCCCAATTTTCACCCCTTTCACCTCATAATATACACCACATCGATAAACCCTTAGACATATGTCTGATTATTTTTAATGATTAGTTTATATACCGAATATCACATCCCCAAACAAACAACTCATGAGATATCGTTATTCAATGAAATGAACGTTTACCCCCTTGACACGTCTCTAAAACCCGAATAAACAAAAATCATTCCTTAGTTGACGTTTTCGACATACAGCGAACATATTCCCAAAATTTCATGTTTCCAACTTTAATAGTTTTCGCTGGGCGTGATGAGTGAGTGAGTCAGACAGGACATTTTCTTCCATTTATTTTACCAGAATTTCACCCCTCCCCATGGGCCCCTTAAATTGGATTGATTAAAAAACGCTTGAACACCTATTAACTTATTTCTTAAGCTGTCTTTTTACCCTGAGTCAGTCGGTTAGGACACTTTCTCTCCTTTTTCCCCCAGAATTTCACCCCACCCCATTGGCCCCTTAAATTAATTTATGAAAAAACAGTCGAAAACCGATTTACTTACTTTTTAAGCTGATTTTTTTTCGCTGAGTTTCAATTTTCTCGCCTATGTCGTTTAAGAGATAGGCCTACACGCTCCATTAGGAATCCTTCAACCCCCACTTTTCATCCCTTTCACCTCATAATAATACACCACATCGAAAAACGCTTAAACACATGTCTGCGTATTTTTAATGATTAGTTTATATGCCGAGTATCACATCCACAAATTAAACCACTCGTGAGATATTGATATTCAATGAAATGCAGGTTTAACCCCCTCAAGACCCCTTTAGAACCCGAATATCCAAAAAACCTCCCTTAGTGTACGGTTTTGACATACAACGAACATATCCCCGAAATGTCATGTTTCCAACTTCAATATTTTTGGCTGGGCGATGATGAGTGAGTGAATGAGTCAGGACATTTCCTTTCATTTTTTTTCTTCAGAATTTCACCCCCCCCCCCCCCCCCCCGATGAATCCCTTCTATTTGATTGAAAAACAAACTGTCGAAAAGCTATTTACTTACTTTAAAGCAGTTTTTTCCTGTGAGTTTGATGAGTGAGTGAGTCAGTCAATCAGTTAGGACACTTTCTTTCCTGTCCCTCCCCCCAAATTTCACCCCTCCCCATGGGCCCCTTAAATTGGATTTATGGAAAAGCGGTCAAACACATATTTACTTATTTTTATGCTGATTTTTTTTTCGCTGAGTTTCAAACTCCTCGCCTATGTCGTTTAAGAGATACACGCTCCGTTAGGAATCTTTCAATCCCCACTTTTCACCCCTTTAACCTCATAAACACATCGAAAAACCCTCAGACACGTGTCTTGTTACTTTTTAATGATAAGTTTATATGCCGTGTATCACATCCCCCAATGAAACCAATCGGGAGATATAGTTATTCAATAAAATGCAGGTTTAACCCCCTTAAGACCCCTTTAGAACCTGAATATCCGAAAATCCTCCCTTAGTAGACGGTTTTGACATACAATGAACATATCCCCAAACTGTCATGTTTCTAACTTCAATAATTTTGGCTAGGCGATGATGAGTGAGTGAGTAAGTGAGTGAGTCTGGACATTTTCTTTCAATTTTCTTTTTTCAGAAATTCACCCCTCCCCATGAACCCCTTAAATTTGATTTATAAAAAAAACTGTCGAACAGCTATTTACTTACTTTAAAGCAGTTTTTCCCCCTGAGTTTGATGAGTGAGCCAGTCAGTCAATCAGTTAGGACACTTTCTTTCCTGTTCCCCCCCCCCCCCAGAATTTCATCTCTCCCCATGGGCCCCTTAAATTGGATTTATGAAAAAACTGTCAAACACATATTTACTTCTTTTTTATGTTGATTTTTTTTCGCTGTGTTTCAAACTCCTCGCCTATGTCGTTTAAGAGACACACGCTCCGTTAAGAATCTTTTAATCCCCACTTTTCACCCCTTTCACCTCATAATATACACCACATCGAAAAACCCTCAGACACATGTCTTCTTATTTTTAATGATGAGTTTATATGCCGAGTATCACATCCCCCCATGAAACCAATCGGGAGATATTGCTATTCAATTAAATGCAGGTCTACCCCCTTAACACCCCTTTAGAACCTGAATAGCCAAAATTTCTCTCTTAGTGGGCATTTGCGGCCCTTGAGGAAGCTGCATACCAGATTTCATTCCAATCCGTTCGGTGGTTTCTGAGATTTCGTGATGAATGAATGAATGAGTGAGTGAGTGAGTGAGTGGTATTTGAAAAATATATAGTAGAAAGAAGATAGTGTCAAGTCTTTGTTGTGCTAAACTCGGTTGACAGTGCTGTGTGAGCAGCTGAGTTACTAACGGGATTTCAAGTAAAGATCCTCATTTTCTATACCGGTAGTGCTGAGCGCAATTGGCATCAAGTCGGCCGTGTCTCGACTTGAGCTATGTTGCCATGGAAACTATCTGCCTTGCCATTACTTCATGAGTATATTTTATGATTTGATTAGCCTGTTTTTGAGTGAAAAAGGGCCAAAATCAGAAGAATGAGAAAGACTATCGAAAATACATGTAGCCAGCGGTTCCTTCTGGGTCCTAAACTATGTGTATGCAAAATATGGTTGAGATTGGTGGAACGGTGTAGATTTGTATACGGAACCAACATATATACATACATACATACATACATACATACATACATACATACAGACTTTCACTTTTATATATTAGATTTATAATATCTACAGGCTATTTAATTTTGATATTAATTTTTATTTTTATTTTCATTTTTGAAAATTTCTTAACCTGTAGCGTGGGTCATGGGAATACAGAAAGAATATTTGGCTGTCTGAAATATAAACACTTCCACGAGAATATTCGCTCGAAAAAACTGAAAGATTTAACCGTTAGGCTAATAATAAAAATCGTCTCGAGGATAGTTGGTTTGTAAACCAATCACTGTCCCAATAAGAGGTTAACTTCTATGAAGACCATTTATTATCATTACTACAACTAAATACATAAATAATCTCGCCATAATTCAACATAAAATGCAATAAAACAGCCAAAAATTGACATCCTAACCATAAGCAGTGGGAGGAATACAGACTGCTTCGGACCATTAGTCAAGCGCCATTTAGTCTGTATTTGTCTGTCGATGTAGGGACTGCTTATATGCTACCCGGTTTTGTTCGGAAGGAAATACAAAGTCATATTTATCATATTATTCATTCTAAGCAAATTCCAAACAGGGATCAATTCAGAAATATATATTGAAATTATTCATCCTTGACCAGTCTGTCTCATTGAATTGATACACCGCAATTAAAGGAATACAGCATTTTATGGTATCCCTTGAGCGGTAAATTAATGCCTGTACATTTCTCACAGATCAGACGTCCGACCACAGTTGCAGGAGACTACATTGATCCGGAAAACAACAATACAAATGGAAGAAATGGTTAAATATTCTTGTATATTACTGAAATAAAACACGAAAAATATTTGTCTTCCCCCTCATGTCCGACCACCGAAAATTTCGGAATTTTATTTGCTTATAATTATTCTTATACAACGTATACTTTACTAGGGGGCATAAAACAGATAGAATTGAGAGTAGGCCTAAGTTAATATTTTAACACATTGTAACTTAGGTTAAATGTTTAATTTTTATGTTAATTTAAATTATCCATGACTTAACAGAGATAAACCCTGAATGTCCTTAACCAAGGGTTATGAGTCCACCAATCAATGAACCGAAAATAGGCTATTCATATACGATATAAGAAAATTTCCATAATATTTAACTAAACGTTTTGAAATTATTTTATTGGTTAATTAGAATGTAAATAAAGGCAGTTATACCATCAGAATGGTTAACTTACAATATAAGGGGTGTCCAAAAAATTCTGGGAAAAAGTTGCATATTTGAGATCACCTAGCAACTATCACAATGAATTTATTTCAATTAGTCTTTCACATAACTATTAACATAAGTGTTGTTGATGTCCCCTACTAAATTCATTAGTTTATCAATATTATACCAATAAACATAACACATTCTTTAAAATATTTCAAAAATATTTTTTTCCTTCTTCATGCTCAGTTTTTGAATGAGTGCATAGTTTTTCTCAGCCATAGTACAGGACTTTCCTAATTTAATGATCTTTAATTTTAGCTCTTGTTGAGGTTGATAAGTGTATTACAACCTGACTTATTGATGTCTGAACCTGTAAAAAACACAATTCTTAGATATTGAGTTAATTAAATTCAACGTTTTACATTATGACTAGACATGTGCATCCTGGTCCATTTAAATCAATATTCTGAGCATATTTGTGCATGATACATGTAACAATCATTTGTTTTCTTTAAGCACGTTGAAGAATTAAGCTTCCTTTTGGAAATGTAAAAAAAAAGGGAAAATTCCATCCAAACGCCATTTCAAACGTAAGCAAGATCTCTGTATAATATACAGTACTTTATCAAAGTAATGAAGACTAACTGGTTGGGGACGACTCCTATTGAGGAAGTTTACTTAAAAACATCATAATGATTATTGCCGGTATGAACAATTGACAACGAATCTCTGAAAGCAATTTGAGTCAGTAATTTCAATTTCGAACAATATTGAAAATGTTAACTTGAACATCGACATGACTTCCTAGTTTAATACTGTACAGTATGCTTCACTTGCATGTAGGCCTATCATATGCAAGGCTTATTACGAGATGTCTTTCTAGCATCCTTGGCTAGATCTGTATTCTGCTCAAATCCTACCGTAAGATCGAATATATAACCTTTGTTTGATTTATGGCCGATAACCACAATAACAGCTTCTTTTTATTGATCCGGTGTCGATAAGCAAAGAAACATCCTCGAATACGTCGTATTTTTTTCAGATTTTACAGATAATCAGCGATGGTGAATTGCATACTGCAGTGCTGATTGTCGAGTAGTTGCTCACCGTATTGATTACGGCCCAAATTATTATTTAATTACATGGTCCATTCCTTTACTAGTTGTTGTTGAATGATTCTTCAGTCTTTTGACTGGTTTGATGCAGCACTCCATGTCTCCCTGTCCTGGGCTAATCGTTGCATCTATACACAGCTACCACACCTTACATCCAAGGCAATCTGTTTAACATATTCTAACCTTGATCTGCCCCTACAGTTCTTATCCTCAACCCTTCCTTCCATAACTAAGTTTTCAATTCCTGGATGTCCTACCAATCTATTTCTTCTCTTCATTAGCAGCCACCAGAGACGTATCTCCTCTCCTACTCGTCTTAATAGTCTACGTCTTCATACGATACTCTAATTACCCATCTGATCTTGAACATTCTCCTGTAACACCATATTTCAAACGCCCCTATTCTCCTTTTTTCTGCTGCGCCAACAGTCCAAGTTTCAATTCCATAGAGCGCCACCCTGCAGACAAAGGCTTTCATAAATGCATTTCTAATACCGGTACCTAAATCTATATTTCATGCTTTCCTTGCCTGAGCCAACCTACTATTTATATCCTCTTTGCTTCGTCCATCACTGGTTATTTTGCTACCTAAGTAACAGAAGTCTCCTACTTCCTTTAGCTTTACACCTGCCAATTTGACGTCAACGTGAGTTTTTTTTTTTTTTTTTTTGGGCTGCATTCCATTATTTTTGTTTTACGTTTATTGATTTTCATCATTAATTATTTCCTGATGACTGAGTCCATAACAATCTCATTCAAACCCTCTGGTGAATCAGCTAATATGACAATATCATTAGCAAATCTCAAAGTTGAAATTATTTCTCCTTGAATCTTTACTCCTACTTTACATTCTTCTCTAATTTCCTTCATTGCTTGTTCAACTTTTCCTTAACTAGTAGACAACCGGAAATGAAAAATGGTTATGCTCGAGATTTCTTTTTCTTCAGTGTCTTAGTTAAATTATATATTTTACTTATAATGGAAAGAATGTAACATTTTTATATAGGTTATCCTGGCAATTATTCCAATTTAACCAAAACGTTTCAGTTCGTTTAGTATTTTAGTAATTGGCCAATGCGGATATTCGCATAGATGCGATTGCTGATAAGGGTCGTCCAGAGGAGAACATTCAAAAATATCCGCGGATGTGGTTGTAAATAAAGGATTTGGGAATGTGGGTATTAACACAAAATCATGGATGCTTTTATTGATAAAGATCGTGCAAACGTGAATATTCGTCGATATTCGCAAATGTGTTTGATTATAATGGGCGTGCAGATGAGGATATTGGTAGATATTCGCGGATGTGGATAACAGACATGTGGGTGCAGATATTTGTAAATATTTGCGGATGATTCTGAGGATAAAAGACTTGCTGGTGCGAATACTTGTAGATATTCGAGGATGAGATTGCAAATAATGGACGTGCACATATTTGTAGATATTCGTGGATGCGTTTGCAAATACAGGACGTGGGGATGCGGATATTCGCTAATGTGTTTTCGGATAAATAACATGCTGATGCGTATATTCGTAGATGTACGTGAATGTGATTGCAGATAAATGACTTGCGGGCACAGATAACATTTTGTACATCCTTGCAGGACTTTACGTTGGTGGGAGGGCAGGAGGAAGGAACGACCTTGCCATTATCCCTCACTTCTCCTCGATCGTGAAAGATGATCAGTCATCCACTATTCAATACAGCAGTAAAATCAATGTAAACACACATCAGGCATTCCATTCCGTCCTGTCCTTGCGTCTTGGAATTTTATCATCCCAAAGCCGTAACTGGGTTATGATTTTAAGACTTCTAAAACTCATTCAGTTTGGTATTTCAACAACCACAAGCTCGGTTAGATTATTCCCTCATCGTGCTAGCTCGAAGCAAAAGCAACGTAAAGACAACACCTTTTAGCTCTTAAAGGTAAGAATAACTACACTACAATCCTCCATAGACAATGGTAAACTGGAGAAGAATATGCCTTGCTTTCTTCGACGCATAAAAAGGCGTTGCTATTGTTGTTATAGAGGCTTGGGATATGCTGATCATCAGCCCCCTGTACTGTATTTGAGTGTGTATTTAATTTGTCTGATAGGGAGCGTGATGGCGCAGTGGCTTGGCTGCTCGTCTTTCACCCGGACGGCCGGGGTTCGAATCCCGGTGACAGCTGGGCGAAATTTTCACCTGAAAAATCACGTGGCGTCAGGAAGGGCATCCGGTCTTAAATCCCCGGCCATAACCAAAATGAGCCAGGTTGGCTCCGGCGACCCCAATTAATTGGAATAAGCCGAAGAAAATGATGATTTAATTTGTCTGATAACCTGTGTTTTTGCGAGGAGTGTCGTAGTATGTTAAACTGCATTTATCAGGAATTACGATTACGATATCATCCCACATTTGCCTAGGGGGAGATTGACCAACTCGAGGTGTAATGGCTGCCATTCTTGGCTATTTACCCTGAGGTTCGGGTTCGATTCCCGATTTTGGCGAGAGGTTTACTTCTGGTTAGAGGGCTAGAAATGGGTACACTCAACCTATTGGGTTCGAATCCCACCTCGGTCGCTGTTGAGGTGTGCGATTTAAACCATTATGCCACGCTCCGAGTAAAAACATGACTTCGGAAACCAATTAATCCTTGACCACTTTATCGCTCCAAACGGCTGTGTGTTCGAGGTTCCCCACTCCTTCTGCATGCTAGTAGCCAAGTCTACAGTTTGCGCATGCTCGTGCCACGCGAATACGGCCAGGCTCAAGAATGTGTCGCATGATAGCCATGGTATGTACTGAAGCAATGCATTGTCATGATACAGAATATCATATCCAGCGTCCACCATGTATGGCCCTCGTGGCTAAGTGGTTTCTTTGCTAGACAATGGGCCAAGGGTCCCCGAGTTCGATCCTCGTCAGAGCAATGTGGACATATTAATCTCTAATGGTTCAATATTGCAAGTTTTGGAAAGGCCGATCAGCAGCAGAGCAGATCCACGATCTTAAAACTATAATAAGATATCATATGCTGAGAGGCCGAACATACGTGTGTGTTCCTTTGTAGACTTCAGAAAGGCAAACGACTCCATTGATCGCGATGTGTTGCTTCAAATAATTGCAGAAATGGGAGTTGACGAAAAACTGCTAGCGGTAATATGAGCAACCCTGACAAATACCATCTCCAAAATAAAATTCCCAAGTTGCTACTCTGCACCCTTTAAAATTAAAACGGGTGTTAGACAGGGAGATGGACTTTCACCCCTCTTGTTCAACTGCGTACTGGAGAAAGTAATACAGCAGTGGCGTCAGATACTACAAGACAGAAACTTGTTCCGACCGTTAAGGATTGGGACTAAGAAGAACGGAGTAGAAATCGACTGCTTAGCTTTTGCGGATGATATAGCAATACTGACAGAAAGTTTTGAAACTGCAACGGACGAAATTAATGTGCTGAAAGAGGTAGCAGAACAAACAGGCTTGCGGATATCCTTTGAAAAGATGGAAGTAATGTCAAACATCAAAGACAACACGACCCAACTGAAAACCGAATATGGAACAATAAATCGTGTGCATAAGTTTAAATACCTTGGTGAGTGGATCGAATCGAACGGACTAGATACAGAGGCCATAGCCGCCAGAGCAAAAAAAAAAAAAAAACTGGAGGTAGCTTTTCAAACCACCCTGAACATATATAACAAAAGGTGCTGTTCTATAAATACCAAAATTCATCACTACATCACTGTCGTCAAGGCGGTATCCCTCTATGCGTCAGAATGCTTTATCCTCTATCAGAAATGTGCGCTTGCTAAGTTAGAGCAAAAAGAGAGAACGATTCTCCACAACATACTTGGTCCAAACTACAGGAACGGGATCTACGTAAGAAAGTCCAGGCAAGAAATCTATTCTAAGATAGAGAAAATCACAGACACAATGCGCAAATGCAGGACTCGCTTCTACGGTCACTTGCGATGTTTGGATGACTCCAGATGGACAAAACGTATATTTAACAATTTCAACTCAAGACAAAAAACAACAGTTCCCTGGTACAGTACGTTAACGTCAAGAAAGACCTCCAAGAAATGGGCCTACGACCAGATGACGCGCACAAACGAGACCTTTTGTGAACAAGCATCGTGACGTTTGGGACTTTCCGAGATGAGAAATGGACAACCGGTGCAAAGTGGTCGGATGAGCGCCGTGCTCGACACAGCAAGCTAATGAAAACCTACTGGATCAATCGTAAATTGAATAAACGCCAGAATGTATAGTGGAACTTATCGTGGTCCCTAGTTGTCCGATTAGCGAATAATAAATAAATAATAAAAATAATGTTATGGGTTTTACTTCCCTTTTAACTACTGCGGCTTTTAGAGTCTCCGGGCTGCCGGAATGTTGCCCCGAAGGGGTTCTTTAAAGTGCCAGTAAATCTACTGAAAACGACTCCTTCACATTTAAGTACCCTCAAATGCCAACTGACTGCGCCGGGATTCGATCCCGCTATCTTGGGATCAGCAGGCGAGAATGTTACCGCTAAACCACGCAGCCAGTTGGTTTTATTTTGCAAAAATTATGAAAAAATAGACTTATGAGATCAATCCGGACAAATGTGTGTGTCTACCTGTCCTTCTGTGTGAGTGCCCCCTCTCTCTCTCTCTCTCTCTCTCTCTCTCTCTCTCTCTCTCTCTCTCTCTCTCTTCCCCCCACCATCAATTCCTAAACGGTTGCAACTCTCTATACCAGGACATCTCACGGCCTTATTTGAAAATGACTTCAGTATAAAAAACACAGTTGAAATTGGAATTCTTAAGTTGGATATCACAGGAGGTAGGTGGGAACTGTTCCAAAATTGGCACACATAGACCATAATATTGTAGAATAATTTACTGGAGACCATGCATGACAGTGCTGCCAACATGATTCAACGCCTGCAGATAGGTTCAATGTTTTAACTGCATGTAACTTCCATACTAACCAATATGGATCTCTTACAATATTGACAGATGTAGATCATAACATTTCTGATTAATTTTGAGTAACCCATTCATGACAGTGCTGCCAAAATGATACTACGCGTGCTGATTAGGTTCATCGTTCATGTAACGTCCGCGCAATCTGTCGGACTTCAATCAAATGTAATTTTGATACAAAATACAATAACAGAATCCATAAAAATACAAACAATTGCAAAATAGCAGAGAGTTTTAAAATAAAATTGATAATACGGAATACTTCCAACAAAACATGGTTCTATTCCATTAAGGTTGTTAAGTTCAATGGTTTAGAAGTACCTTTTACTGAATGTGTTTGGTATTTTCAATTTTATTTTACAATGAAAATTTACATTTCGGATTTTTATGGATTTAGTTATTAACGAAAACACATTTTATGAATATTTTGCCCACCTCTGCCCAGTGTAATATAGCCCGTACGCTTCTAGATATTCAAAGGATTCTCTCTGGCCGGTGTAATAGAGTTACTATGCTTTAAGAAACTCCAGGGATTATCTCTGCCCGGTGTAATAGACCCCTTACGCTTCAAGAAACGAAAAGGATTCTCTCTGCCCGGTGCAATAGATCCCCTACGCTTCAAGAAACTAGAAGGATTCTCTCTGTCTGGTGTAATAGAGCACCTACGCTTCAAGAAACGCAAAGGATTCTCTCTGCCCGGTGTAATAGAGCGCCTACGCTTCAAGAAACTCAAAGGATACACTCTGCCTGGTGTAATAGAGCCCCTACTCTTCAAGAAACTCAAAGGATTCTCTCTGTCCGGTGTAATAGATCCCCTACGCTTCAAGAAACTCAAAGGATTCTCTCTGTCTGGTGTAATAGAGCCCCTACTCTTCAAGAAACTCAAAGGATTCTCTCTGCCTGGTGTAATAGAGCCCCTACTCTTCAAGAAACTCAAAGGTTCTCTCTGTCCGGTGTAATAGATCCCCTACGCTTCAAGAAACTCAAAGGATTCTCTCTGTCCGGTGTAATAGAGCCCCTACTCTTCAAGAAACTCAAAGGATTCTCTCTGTCTGGTGTAATAGAGCCCCTGCTCTTCAAGAAACTCAAAGGATTCTCTCTGTCTGGTGTAATAGAGCCCCTACTCTTCAAGAAACTCAAAGGATTCTCTCTGTCCGGTGTAATAGAGCCCCTACTCTTCAAGAAACTCAAAAGGATTCTCACTGTCCGGTGTAATAGATCCCCTACGCTTCAAGAAACTCAAAGGATTCTCTCTGTCTGGTGTAATAGAGCCCCTACTCTTCAAGAAACTCAAAGGATTCACTCTGTCTGGTGTAATAGAGCCCCTACTCTTCAAGAAACTCAAAGGATTCTCTATGTCCGGTGTAATAGATCCCCTACGCTTCAAGAAACTCAAAGGATTCTCTCTGTCTGGTGTAATAGAGCCCCTACTCTTCAAGAAACTCAAAGGATTCTCTGTCTGGTGTAATAGAGCCCCTACTCTTCAAGAAACTCAAAGGATTCTCTGTGTCCGGTGTAATAGAGCCCCTACTCTTCAAGAAACTCAAAAGGATTCTCTCTGTCCGGTGTAATAGAGCCCCTACTCTTCAAGAAACTCAAAGGATTCTCTCTGTCCGGTGTAATAGATCCCCTACGCTTCAAGAAACTCAAAAGGATTCTCACTGCCGCGTGTCACAGAGCGAATGCTGTACGCTGCAGAATGCGCTACTCATGTAGCCTTTGCCTTGAACACAAAGTACAGCACTTTTATGATCCAATCAAGACATTCCTTCGTCTTGGGCATAAACACTCGTTAGCTTGGCATGCTCAGGACCAGGCACTACGTGTCCCGCCAATTAATACTAATTGCTCCCATTAAACTATCGTAATCCTTACGAAATGTATTGACATTTCTGATAACGGATCATTCTTTAGTGAGTGCTTTGGTCCCTCTGGGCTTAGTACGTATTTAGTCTTGATGGCAAGTGGATCGTCCGAACAAATTGACACCTCTTCTTCGTGTATGAAGAGGAAACGATTACTGAAAAGAACTTTTATTGAAGTATTTTGCGCGTGAGTGTACAGTAACGTTTGTTGATATTTCTGTAGAAATCAACTTAAACACCATTCATCATGCTCACCATTTCACTTGCGATGCGAGAAGGTAGGTGTGGTTAACATAACTTTCTCCCTAATAATAGTGTAGTGTTTGAAGGTAACTAATATCGTGTGTACAACTGAATGGGTAATTTTAGAAATTGTGTAAGTCCAGAGTATCTAATTCTTTAAGAAACGTTGAGAAATGTGTTTCATAACAAATAATCTTCCTAAGTATTTCATAGTGCCTTATCATTCAGGACCGGATTCTTAGGTTTTTACCTATTATTTTCCTACTTCTAAATCACACTCAAAAGGGTCATATTCATGAATTCTGTAGTACCTAAAAAAAACTAAACGATATGCGAGTACCTAAAAATACCTCATTGCAGTTTTGTTCAATTTCTTCTTCTTCTTCTTCTTCTTATTATTATTATTATTATTATTATTATTATTATTATTCTCCTTCGTCTTCTTCCTCCCTTCTTCTTCTTCTTCTTCTTCTTCTTTTTCGGCCTCATTGGACCACTTCAGTCAATCATTTCTTGGTCCTCTTCTTCATTACGTGTGCTTTCCGAGTTGCCCAGTAGCTTTTCATTCGCTCTGATCTTCTCAGGGGTTCCTCATCTGTAAATACCCTTTTTACTGTATGACGTTTGTCTACTTCTGCTTGAAATCTTATTTGTTCCATTTATTGTAGTATATTTCAATTTTAGTCCGATTTTTTAAAGTAAACCACAAGACATTTTTTATTCCTAGCTCTAGTCGATTGAGAAAAATCCTACCCGTCAGAAAATTCAAATAGTTTAAGCACTTTTCAGCTTATATCTTGTTTGGTTACTTACCGTCAGGAAAGTGGGGATAAATCTCTTGTTGTTTCCAAGTTCCCTATATTCTAAATAAACAAAGCTAACTAAACGGGCTAGAGTGTGAAAATCACCTCTGGCATCCTTGGTTTTATTGAATTTGAATAAATTAACATATTTAAGGAGAGCGAATATTGCCTAAAAGTGTGAAGTTCTCGGTGATAATTTGATAAAAGACGTATCATTATGTAAAATATTTACACTGTCGTTGCAATCAAGTTTTCTACTAACAATTCGGCATTCATTTTAATCTTTGTGCAGTTTATGTCAACTTTTGCTACACTTTAAACATAAAAATCTATTTAAAAACATATTATACATTATTTAAAACCTAAAACAAACTATTTTATGTTTTTGAAAACCAAAATGACAATTTTATAAACCTAACAAGAAGTTCCGTGACGAACTAAAGAGCCTACTTTTCTTAAAATTTAAGATTCATGCCTATGATTAATCTATATGGATCTATCTAGAATAATGACGAAATTAAGTTGGTAATATCGAATTTTCTAATTAGTTCGAAATACTGTATACCTGGCATAATATAGCCTAATAGAGAACTACAGTTGGCAGCCCTGGTGACTGAATATATTCTTAGTTCCATCTCTTAAGGAACAGAATACAAAATTTGGTTGAAGTCCAATGGATAGCATGGACATAACATCCAGTTAAACATTGGATCTAACAGCGCGTGTAAAATCATGTTGGCAACACTGACATACATGTATTGGTGAGATACAATCTGATCTATTGTTGTGTCAATTTTGAATGAAATCCATTATTTAGTATGGAAGTTACATGCATTTTAAAATTGGACCTATCAGCAGGCTTAGAATCATGTTGGCAGCACTGGCGTAGGCCTAAATTAGTTACTCCAAATTAATCTAGATTGCCAGTTACTATACGTGTGCAAAGTTTAGAGCTATTGGCTTGCATACTTTCTGATATATTGATATTAGGGTAACAAAAATAGAGACAGCATTATTAACAGTTGGCAGCCCTGGTTACTCTTAAGAATCGGCATAGTCATATCTGTTATGGTACACATAGCACACACGAAATTTGGTTGAAATCCAAATGATAGTATAGAAGTTACATGTATTTAAATTTGGACCTCTCAGCAGGCTTAGAATCATGTTGGTAGCACTGACGTATATAAGTTACTCCAGATTAATATAGAATGTCAGATACTATACATGTGCATAGTTTAAAGCTGTCGGCTTGCATACTTTCTGATATATGGGTATTTGGATTAAAAAATTGAGAGCATTTATTAACAGTTGGCAGCCCTGGAGGCTCCTAAGAATACGCTCAGTCATATCTGGATATGTACACATAGCACATACGAAATTTGGTTGAATTCCAATTGATAGTGTAGAAGTTATATGCATTTAAAAATTGGACCTATCAGCAGTCTTATAATCATTTTGGCAACACTGCCATGTATGGCCTACTGGAAATTAAACTGCAATATTATTATCTATACGTGTGGCAATTTTGAAATAGCTCCCATTCATACCTTCCAAGATATCCAACATGGAGCTCAAATTTCAATTGTGATTTTTCAGCAGTTGGTAGCACTGACATCATTTTCAAATATGGCCGTGAGATATTCAGGTATAGATCTTTACTCTTACCAAATTTTGTTTCGATTGCTGCAGCAGTTTAGGAGTTGATAGGGGGACACACACACAGTCAGACAGACAGACAGATAGACACACATTTGCCCGATCTCATAAGTCTACTTTTTCCTCATTTTTGCAAAATGCGAAAAGTAGGCTAAAAATCTGGTCCCTACTTATCATATAATTAGGCCTAATTAATTCCTATTTACCAATACTGTAAAAATATGCTTGAGTTTACACGGAGTTGGAATCTTTATTCAAATTCCTCATATCAGAGGTTACCAAATGACGAAATATGATAACAGACCAAGTATTTAAACGTAGTTGTTGTTGTTGTTGTTGTCGTTGTTAATTCATTTATGGGGCTTGGGCTATATTGGTCTTCAGTCCCATGTATTTGTCTGATAACCTGTATTTATGTGATGTCTCCAGCAGCAGTATGTGTAACTGTATTAGAGACAGGGATGAGGTAAGCTTCCCGAGGCGTGAAGTAAGTTACTGTCCCGGCATTCACCTGGAGGGAGTGTGAGAAGAACTGGGGAAAAACCCACACTCAGGATAGCTTTGTTTTAAAAAGTGGAAGTGAGGGCTGGGTAGATTCAGGATACCTGATACATACGAGTAAGCTAGACGTAACTGATATGAGGGTAGCGCGATTCAGTGATGGGACAAACTGAGGATGGGAGCAATGGCAGGAAAGTAGGCTTACTCGTAATGAAGAGATAAAGGCTAAATGAAGCTGTTCGTATGAGACGACTCAGATGGAGGCGTCATATGAAGAGAGTGGGGCAGGAGCGGTTACTTAAAAGGTTAATGAGTTCGGTTAAAGAAGGTAAGAGAAGCAGAGGTAGAGTTTGGAGTCAATGGTTAGATTAAAGTGTTAGACCACCTCCTGAAGTCAGGGCTAGCATTCTTGGAAGTTGCCCGGGAGATCCGGACTCAATCCCAGGCTCTGCCAAGAAATTTAATTCTGATCTGAAACAGGGTACACTCAATCTCGTGAGGCAAACCTGTGTAGAGGTGGGTTCGATTCCCATCTCAGTCATCCTGAAGTTGGTTTCCGTCGTTTCCCACTTCTATTCCAGGCAAATGCCATGATGTTTCGTGGCTTAAGGCTACGGCCACCTCCTTCCTAATCCTCACCTGAATTACTACCCTACCAGCGAATTGTTAACGGTGGCGGAAATCGGAACTAATGCGCTCCGCCCAGCCACACGCCTGCGATAGACGTGCTGTTGTCGCCAGGGAAACCTCAAGACGTGTCATTTGTGTGCATGATTCATGCTGGGTCGTGAGCTGTGCTGTGTGATCTCATTGTATGACTGTAAATGCGTTCCCCCTCTTGCTCCGCAACCGCTCGCTGCAGCCATAACGAGGCGAGATGACGTAATGTATACACAACAGCTGCGCTCCACTTATAGCGGTAACAATTCCCTGGTAGGGTAGTACTATTGTTGATTTGTTATCAGACAAATTCTACTCACATTCAAGTTCACGGGGCTGAATGGCCATGATGCCCAAGCCCCTCTAATTCATTAAACAACAAGCTATCTCAAGCACATTAAATTTAATATACTGTATTTTGTCACCAAATTTTCGAAAATGTCACTAGATCTAGTGACATATTGGCAACACTGCGCGGGAGCATTTGTGGTGGTACGCAGAAGTGTTCAATAGTAATTGAAACCAAAAGGGCCAGAAGATCTGGCAGCAAAGGAATGTTCCATGAAACTAACCATTGACTATTCAATGAAAGATTTACAAACAGAAAAAAGTCTGGCTACTCTCTGAATATCCTGCTCTTTATAGTCAAGCATTAACATTTTAAACGACCACGGGTTACCCCGCAATCTGTAGGCCAAATGACTCAGCAGCGGTCGCTTGGTAGGCTAAGGCCCATAATTGGCTGCAGTGCTACGGGGTTTTAACTAACATTTTAACTCTATTTTTAACAACGTAATTATGTGAGCCTGTTTTTTTAGAACTACTGTAGTGTACAGTATGTGAGTAACAAGACTGCTTGGTAAACGACTTATTATTCATGATAAGTATTATTGAATATGACATAAAAGCTGCAATAAAAAATAAGGATAAGCAACATCAAGTTTCTCATTAAGTCTCCTGATAAACAAGATTGTGGCTCAATCACCGTATTCGATTTTTAAAAAATAACGCAAATTTCAAGTATTTCTATCGTTATAGAAATATTGTTAAGCAGTGGCAAATATTGCACAGTAATCTAAATGAAGGATTCATTCCAAGAACCAGATATGTACAAAAATTAAATTGTTGAGGAACAATAACAACAACAAAAAAGACAGTATAACTTTATTTGTGCTGAATGAAATAAAAATTGATTTTAATCCTACTATTGTCTTACTAACAGCTTTATTTTGCACATAAAGGAAATATTTTTTATGAGTCTAGTTGAGAAACCCTAAAAAAAACTTATGACAAGTCTGTTTTTTGCCGAAATCTTAGTTGAATACAAAAATGAAAAATATTTAAATCCCCATATACGATTATTTATTATGTAAATCCTAACAAAGTACGAATCATTATTGAATGCCAAACATTGCAGGTACGGTAATTAATTATCTTGGAAAAGCATTGGACTTATCTTATTTTTGTAGAATCCCCTATATTTCACACTCGTATATAACCCGACCTGTCTGCTTTTTGGACACAACAATAATATCTATATACGTAGAGCTGGCCTTGAGGAGGACGAAGCTGCATTTATCTCAAAGAGACAACTTTTGACTAGTCTGGTTTCTGGAATGAATCCTTCAAATGTATGAAACAGTGGACTCATGTACTGTAGTTGTCCAGCCTTAGTTGATCTATTAAGGAACGATCGCATTGGTTTCTTTCTTGTCCAACTCATGGCGCAGTGGCTAGCAATCTTGACTATCGATTCCTACCACTGTCAAGAAATTTAAATATGGACTGAGTGCTGGAACGGGGTAGGTGTATTAATGTGTGTGTGTGTGTGTGTGTGGGGGGGGGGGGGGAGAATTTGAGTGATAACCTGTGTTATTGTGATGGCTGTACTAGTGTGTGTATTTTTAAATTGGGGGATAGGATTGGGAAGGAGGCGGCCGTGGCCTTAAGTTAGGAACCATCACAGCATTTGCTTGGAGTAGAAGTTGAGAAACCACGGAAAACCACTTCCATGATGGCTAAGGTGAGATTCGAACCTCCTCTCCTCAGTTTTTCATCACAAGGCTGAGTGTGCCCCGATCCAGCCCTCACACCAGAATTAAAATCTTGGCAGAGCTGGGAATCGAACTGGGACATCTGGGGAGACAGCCTTAAAATGCGATGAAACGTGCCCGTAAGAATGATGAATCTCGACAATTTCTCTAATAAAGAATGATTGAAATTGTAACATTTTTAATATACAAACCACCTTCACAATATTTAATGTAGGCCTATACTTTCGGATTTGTCGGCTTCGGTGGCGTAGTTAATAGCAAGCTGAGCTTCTATGCCCAAGGTCGCGGGCTCAAACCCGGCCGAAGTCGTCGGAATTGTCAAGAGCCTTAAAAATGCCTCAGTATGCCTTCCTTCGGAGGGGAAGTAAAGCCGATGGGCCCATGTCATAGATTTATGGCATATAACCGGGTGAGTTAGCCGTGGTGGTTACGGCATGACTGATGGCAGTCGCTCACATCCGGGAGGCGAGGAGGTTCGAATCCCCCCGCCGGCAACCTTGAAGATGGTCTTCTGTGGTTTCCCATCTTCCTTCCAGGCAAATGCCGTGGTTGGTCCCTAATTATAGGCCACAGCCGCTACCTTCCAACTCCTCGTCCTTACATTCCAACTTCCCTCCTTCCCTCCCCAACGGTACTTGTAGCTCACCCATTGGGTGTCCGTCTCGAAGCAGCTACAAAACTGGCGAGCCGAACATGTCCTCGGACACTCCCGGCACTAAAAGCCATACGCTAAAAAAAGGCATATAAAAGAACCTTCCACTAACTAAACTTGTGTGAAGCAAAATTTGTAGGTTAGGTTTGATTAATGCTCTTAAGATCCAACGTTCGCCACCAGGCGCTGGTTGCGATGGCATCTACTAGTAGCCAAGTTCACAGCTAGGTGTCGTGGACGGTAGCATTTGGTAGCGAAAGTAGGAACTACTTGAAATTATTGTCTGCAGTCCTTACTTGAATTAAAAACAGATAACACACACTAATGCAGTCATCACAATTAACACCAGTTATCAGACAGTTTCTACACACACCCAAAGTACACGGGACTACATGACCGCGTTGTCGCAGCCCCTAAACAAAAGAATCAACCAACCATACTTTCGGATTTTGAGGTCTAAATTCGTACAATTTTGGTTTTTTTTTTGGTACACCCCTTTACCGACCCTCCTATAACAAGAAGTTCCGTGACGAACTAAAGAGCCTACTTTTCTTAAAATTTAAGATTCATGCCAATGATTAATCTCTATGGATCTAGAATAATGACGAAATTAAGTTGGTAATATCGAAATTTCTCATTAGTTCGAAATACTGTATACCTGGCATAATGTAGCCTAATAGGGAACTACAGTTGGCAGTCCTAGTGACTGAATATATTGTTAGTTCCATCTCTTAAGGTACAGAATACAAAATTTGGTTGAAGTCCAATGGATAGCATGGACGTTACATGCAATTAAACATTGGGTCTAACAGCGCGCGTAAAATCATGTTGGCAACAATGACATACATGTATTGGTCAGAAATAATCTGAAATAATATGATCTATTAATATGTCAATTTTGAATGATATCCATTAGTTAGTATAGATGTTACATGCATTTTAAAATTGGACCTATCAGCAGGCTTAGAATCATGTTGGTAGCACTGACGTATATAAGTTACTCCAAATTAATATAGAATGTCAGGTACTATACGTGTGCATAGTTTAAAGCTGTCGGCTTGCATACTTTGTGATATATGGGTATTTAGATTTTAAAAAACATTGAGAGCATTTATTAACAGTTGGCAGCCCTGGTGGCTCTTAAGAATACAATCAGTCATATCTGTTTATGTACACATAGCACATACAAAATTTGGTTGAAATCCATTTGATAGTGTAGAAGTTATATGCATTTAAAATTTGGACCTATCAGCAGGCTTATAATCATTTTGGCAACACTGCCATGTATGCCCTCCTGGAAATTAAACTGCAATAGTATTATCTATACGTGTGCCAATTTTGAAATAGCTCCCATTCATACCTTCCAAGATATCCAACATGGAGCTCAAATTTCAATTGCGATTTTTCAGCTGTTGGTAGCACTGACATCATTTTCAAATATGGCCGTGAGATATTCTGGTATAGATCTTTACTCCTACCAAATTTTGTTTCGATTGCTGCAGCCGTTTAGGAGTTGATAGGGGACACACACACACACACACACACACACACACACACACAGCCAGCCAGACAGACAGACAGACACACATTTGCCCGATCTCATAAGACTACTTTTTCCTCATTTTTGCAAAATGTGAAAAGTAGGCTAAAAATCCAGAGTTGTAGCCCTTCAGGCAAGCAACTCAATTTTGTAAACATCGTTTAATGTCATTGACTAGACCTTCCATGAACACTAATCCTTTAGGGCAGCGTTTCCCAAACTGTGGTACGCGTACCACTGGTGGTACGCTCGTACTGCTGCAGTGGTACGCGGTGATGTTACGAAAAATATTAAAATTATTAGATACGTTACGAAAAATATTAAAGATATAAAATATACAATTTAAAAATATAACATCATTGATATGTTGCCGGAGGACTTAAGGCCAAAGATAAGGATCAGTTTCATGAATTGAATTGTGATTCAGAAGGAAGGCAAACGTCTCCAAAAATGGCTCTTGTGAACTTTTGGGTTGAGGGGCGTGCAAACTATGCAGGCATAGCTGACAAAGCAGTTAGATTTTTACTGCCTTTCACTACTTCGTACTCGTGCGAGACTGCATTTTCTTCACTTGTTTATCTCAAGAATAAATACCGGAATAGGCTCCTCACAGTGTAAAACGATCTTCGTTTGAGACTTAGCATTCTTAAACTAGACGTTCCTAAGTTGGCTTCTAATCTTCCAGCTCACTTTTCACATTGAAGTTGTTAGTTGAACTTTGGTTTTTATGTTTAATTATTCCGAGTTCTTTTATTAATATTATTTGTACAGTGTCATTTCTTAATGTTTGAATTGCATACTTATTGTAATAAATAATAAAACAACACGACACACTTTGTATTATTTGAACTTTAACTCCAACAGTCTAACTCTAACCAACACAATTCACAATCCGTCTATTGGTCTACTACGTAGTGGTGGTGGTGGGGTTGGGGTTATAGTTACTACATCTCCCAACCACTAGGTGGTACGCGAGAGATTCTCATCCCTTCAAGTGGTACACACACAACAATGTTTGGGAAACACTGCTTTAGGGGATAGAGACTTAGTAATTTACGTAGGTTACCATGCCACCATGAATACACGCGGTAGACTGACAATTGATCACCGGAAACTCAACCATATCGGGTCGATTAGATTATCAGTTTGCCTTTTCTACCACTAAAAGTGCTAGTGTGAGCCAATGAAACTCAACCATATCCAGTCGATCAGACTGGCTTAGATTCGATTAGATTCTACCATTACGAGCGCTAGTGTGAGTCAATGCAGAGTTTCACTCAAGCCCTTGTAACTACTTCCGGTGTCAAGATTTGTCCAAAAATATGCCTCAGGGTATTCTTTGTTTTGTGTCCTTTTTCTTCGGACAACTTCTAAGTGGAGGAAAAATATTAAAAAGATGGTATATTGGATTTCACGGCCAGTGAATTAAAACTCAGCAATTCTTCTAGGTTTGTGCCGTGTCTTGTGTGGAGTTTCGCCTAGGACACCAAGCTGGCTCATCAGCGGGCTCTTGATGTCCCCGCCCAGACCCCCGCAGGAGTAGTGAACTGGGCGCTACCTCCCTTTTTATGAAGCGCACCTGCGCATCTTCACTGCGAGAACTAAAAGCTCAAGCAGACATAACCTCCCTATGAAGGCTTCCAAAAAGATGGTATATTGGCTTTCACGGCCAGTGAATTAAAATATTAAAATTTAAACACTTCAAGTTTGGGATGAAACTTTGTAACTTAGTAGTTGGAGAAAGAAATGTATTTGTGTATTTTGCGTGTTTTGCCTGTCTATTTTGGAGCTTACGAAAGTTAAGAATGAAACTTCGAGTATAATGAACAACAAACTTATGCAACAGAATGTATGAACAACACTGCCGCAAAATACCTCGTGCCTCGCTGGCATCGGGAGAGCGTGGGTTCGAATCGCACTTCGGCCGTCCTGGTTGGTTGGTTCCTCAGTTTAGGGGCTGCGACAACGTGGTCATGTAGCCCCGTGTACTTTGGGTGTGTGTAGAATCTGTCTGATAACCGGTGTTAATTGTGATGGCTGCATTAGTGTGTGTTATCTATAATTCAGGTAAGGACTGCAGACGATCTATTTCTCCACAGCGAATAGAGAAATCAAGCATTTTATAAGACAAGTAAAGATTATAATAAAAATTGCGTTTCACATTTGAATACCCATGTTTAAGTTTCCATGAAGGGCGGCTTCGGTGGCGAAGTTCGTTGCATGCTGAGCTTCTATGTCCAAGATCGCGGGTTCAAACCCGGCTGAAGTCGTCGGATTTTTTAAGAGCGTTAAAAATCCCTCAGTATGTCTTCCTTCAGAGCGGAAGTAAAGCCATCGGCGGGCCCATGTCATAGATTTATGGCATGTAAGAGAACCTTCCACTATCTACAATTGTGTGAAGCTAATTTTTAGCCTACTTTTCACATTTTGCAAAAATGAGGAAAAAGTAGACTTATGAGATCGGGCAAATGTGTGTCTGTCTGTCTGTCTGTCTGTCTGTCTGTCTGTCTGTCCTTCTGTCTGTCTGGCTGTGTGTGTGTCCCCCCCCTATCAACTCCTAAACGGCTGCAGCAATCGAAACAAAACTTGGTAGGAGTAAAGATCTATACCTGAATATCTCACGGCCATATTTGAAAATGATGTCAGTGCTACCAATTGCTAAAAAATCGCAATTGAAATTTGAGCTCCATGTTGGATATCTTGGAAAGTATGAATGGGAGCTATTTCAAAATTGGCACACGTACAGATCATAATATTTCAGTTTAATTTCCAGGAGGCCAAACATGGCAGTGTTGCCAAAATGATTATAAGCCTCCTGATAGGTCCAATTTTTAAATGCATATAACTTCTACACTTTCAAGCGGAATTCAACCAAATTTCGTATGTTGTATGTGTACATAACCAGATATGACTGAGAGTATTCTTACGACCTACCAGGGCTGCCAACTGTTAATAAATGCTCCTAATTTATTTTATCCAAATACCAATATATCAGAAAGTATGCAAGCCGACAGCTTTAAACTATGCACACGTATAGTACCTGACATTCTATATTAATTTGGAGTAACTTATATACGTCAGTGCTACCAACATGATTCTAAGCCTGCTGACAGGTCCAACTTTAAATACATGTAACTTCCATACTATCATTTGGATTTCAACCAAATTTCGTATGTGCTATGTGTACCATAAACAGATATGACTATGCGTATTCTAAGGAGCAACCAGGGCTGCCAACTGTTAATATGTGCTGTCCCTATTTTTGTTACCCTAATATCAATATATCAGAAAGTATGCAAGCCAATAGCTCTAAACTTTGCACACGTATAGTACCTGGCATTCTAGACGAATTTGGAGTAACTAATATACGTCAGTGCTGCCAACATGATTCTAAGCCTGCTGATAGGTCCAATTTTAAAATGCATGTAACTTCTATACTAACTAATGGATTTCATTCAAAATTGGCACAACAATAGATCATATTATTTCAGATTATTTCTGACCAATACATGCATGACATTGTTGCCAACATGATTTTACGCGCGCTGTTAGATCCAATGTTTAACTGCATGTAACGTCCATGCTATCCAGTGGACTTCAACCAAATTTTGTATTTAGTACCGTAAGAGACGGAACTAAGAATATATTCAGTCATCAGGGCTGCCAACTGTAGTGCTCTATTAGGATACATTATGCCAGGTATACAGTATTTCGAACTAATTGGAAATTTCGATATTAGCAACTTAATTTCGTCATTATTCTAGATAGGTTCATATTCTGTAGAATAATCATTGGCATGAAAAGTAGGCTGTATAGTTCTTAACGGAACTTCTTGTTTTAGGTTAGATGAAGTTCCATGGTTCACGGCCAGGTGTCGTTTGTGGTGGTATCTAGTAGCCCCAGTTCACAGCTAGGTGTCGTTGACGGCAGCATGTGGTAGCAAATGTAGGAACTACTTGAAATTAATCGTCTGTAGTCCTTACCTGCATTATTATTATTACCTGCATTACAGATAACACTAATACAGCCTTCACAATTAACACGGTTATCAGACAGATTCTGGGGCTACATGACCGCGTTGTCGCAGCCCCTAAACTGAGGAACCAACCAACCATGACTGTCTCCATGACTGCGTGGATTGTAAGAAAGTTTGCCTCTGGTGATCAGCTCGTGAACCCATTGTTTACAGTTGGAGTGGTATCTAACGAAGTCTTGAGCCTTTCTCTTTATGCAGTGCACACAACGTTCTTGCGTGGAGCTCTCATTTGAATGCAGTTGAGTCACATCAAGCGCGGAAGAGGAAGGAGAAAGGGGACCGCCCACCAGTGCTCTTGTGCCAAGTGAGGTCCCAGTGTCGAGTCCCGTTCATTCACCCAGCTCGCGTAGTGAAAGGGAAATCACTCTGGTTCACCCAGCTCCCAGCACTAATAATAATCGCTGTTGTTGCTGCTGTTAGTAATAATTCGTTTAAGGGTTTGACATATCTTAAGACCTCAGACTCGTGTACTTGGATTTGTGTTCAAATTGTCTGATAACCTGTGTTTCTTTAGTGACTGTTGTTGTGTGTGTAAATGAAATTATGAAATCGGGAAAGGGAACGTACCCCAGTTATGAGACAAGTTCTTGTTGTTCTTAATTCATTTGAGGGGATTGGGACATCTTGGTCATCAGCCCCTTGTAGAACTTGTCTGTTAACCTTGAAATAAGGTACTATCCCAGCATTTGACTGGCGGGAGTGTGGAAAACCCCAGGGAAATTCCACACTCAGGATAGCTGCTGTCAGCGCCGGGATTCGAACGTATGATCTCTAGACTTGCTGCAGCTACCCTCGCGGCCGTGGTTTTCTATTTAACGAGTAAGGCTACACGGGGGCACGAGACAAGTTCAACACATGTCCAAGTACACGGGCCTGCTGACCGAGATATCCCAAGCCCTTAAAATCAATTAAAAACAGCCGGACCTTCGTGGTGTCACACAATTACGTCACTCGGTGGACTGGTCGGATTCTTGCTGTTGATAGTGTAGCTGACTAACATGCCTGCTCGGATTGCAGGAGATTCAGGTTCGAGTTTCCACGACGCAGGGCGTTGGTAGGTTTATATTTTCAAATCTTACTCCACGTGTTAATTCCCATATTGTGTTTATTTCCCCCTCCCCAGTAATGTTGATAAGTTTGCGCATATGTTATAAGATGCCCTGTAGAGAAACGATGAAAATCAAAGGTATTCGATCCGGTAAGGATATGTTCATCTCGATGTTGGAGGAGGATGACCGAGCTGGTTCAACGACCTTGCCATTCACTGCCCCTTGATCTCGTCTAATGGCGCCAAGTGAAACGACAGGCAGGTGGATTTGTTTTTGTCTGTGAAGTTGAGCCCGCGGTCATTTCGCTTTCACTTGAGGAATTCAGCGCTTCTCACCTCAGCGTGGCTTGGCTCATGTTAATGCACTCCATCTCAAGAGTTATTGGATGCTGCACACTCGGCAGGGCCGTAGGCACTGCCAGTGGAGGGGGGCGACTTGGGGGATTAATCCTTTCACTGAAATTAAAGGCTCATTATTATTATTATTATTATTATTATTATTATTATTATTATTATTATTATTATTATTATTATTATATTATTTATTTATTATTATTGTTATTATTATTATTATTATTATTATTTTGTCTATTCTGGCCTATTGTGGACCACAGTAAACAATCGGCCGACTTGCCCATCTCTTTTTCTCCTCCCAGAATATTTCATACGGTCGCTAAGTTTTCTCCTTCTGTCTTCAGACCAGATGTCCTTGGTTTCTGAGCTATACTTTTCCTGAAACTTTTTTTTTATCAACCTTCCCTCGAAATCTTATTCTGTTTAGTATATCTATTATCTTCCTTTTCTTTTTTTTTCTTAGTCGTTTTACCCTCCAGGGTTGGCTTGTCCCACGGACTCAGCGAGGGATCCCACTTTAACCGCCTCCAGGGTAGTGTCCGGGAGCTTGAAACTTCGGGACGTGGGATACAACCGGGGAGATGGGACGAGCACCTCGCCCAGGTCACCTCACCTGCAAAGCGACGTTATGAGGAATGGGAAGGGACGGGAATATTTTGAGGGATAGGCAATGAAGAGGGAAGGAAGCGGCAGTGGCCTTACGGTAGATACATCCCGTCATTTGCCCGGAGACGAAGTAGGAAACCACGGAAAACCACTTCGAGGATGGCTGAGGCGGAAATCGAATCCCCTCTACTCATTTGGATCACCCGAGGCTGAGTAGACCCCGTTCCAACCCTCATACCACTTTTCAAATATCGTGGCAGAGACGGGAATTGACCCTAGGACCTCCGGGGTGACAGCTAAGCACGCTGACCACCACACCACGGAGGCGACTATATCTATTATTGCTTTATTATCGTAGTTCCGCCCCTTAAAACAACAATAACTAACTAACTAATTAATAATATTATTACTCTTAGGACATGCTACAACATATGTATTCCTCTTTTGCCTGGAGTATCCTTTGTCTTCAGCAGTTCGCTGAGCTGTTGTCTTTGTTATTGTTGTTAATTGTAATTAGGGGCTTGTTGAAACTTAGGTTATCAGCCCTGTGTACTTAGGTGTGTGTTGTTTTTTTCTAATAACCTGTGTTTCTGTGATTACTGTAGTAGTCTGTGTAGCTGTAACTATTAGGGTTTGGGAAGGGATAATTGTCCCGAGACTGGAAATAAGGTGATTTTTGCCTGGAGGGAGTGTGGTAAAACCCGTGGAAAACCACACTTAGGATAGTCTCTATCAGCGCCGGAATTCAAACCTCCGACCACCGGATCTGTTGCAGCTTCCTGTTACAATCGTGGTGAACTATTTAACACTCACGGCTGCGCCACGTGGTTGCTGACTTTGTTCTTCCGTCGAAGCTCTTCCAGTCTGTGTAGCTCATTTCTCGGCTACAAAACCTTTCGTAATTGGGTGCTTTGCTCCGAAACATATCTCTTTCTAACATGTGGACCTTTGGATTTTTCTTGGTCTATCCGAGCTTCCTTAATCCTTGTCCAAGTGGTCATTTTGTTCCACATTATTATTATTATTATTATTATTATTATTATTATTATTATTAGCCTATTATTTTTGCTTCGTTACGGCCAACTATGGACCACGCCATGTCAACTGTTTCTTCTGCATTTTAATGTTGGTTCAGTACTCTTTCATTCGCAATCGATGTTGCACCTTTCTCTCCGTCGTCCACGCCTTCCCAGTTTTTAATTTCGGCTTAGGTTGAAAACTCCGATGTTCTTGAAGGTTTTCCCTAAGTGGGCCAAGTTCCTGGATATCTTCGCACGTTATCCCAATCTCCAACAGATCTTTCACTACTTCACTGAACCATGCCCCCTTTGTCTTTTCCTCATGGAGAAAAGCAAAAAATCGGTTGGATAGCCGTGTTGATTTCTTTCGGGTTATATGACATAGAAAAATCCTTCCTTTCCTTCTGCCAATAAATGGAAGACGTTAAGCAAATAACTCAATGTTTTTGGTTCTTCTTGATGTTCCAATAGTCTTTCATTCTTTCCGAGAAGGCTCGTTTACGTTCTTCGGACCACTTTGGTCTGCACTGTTTTTGTATTGGTTGCTCTGATGTTACTTCCCATTTGTTTACTTTGTGTCTGAAGGTGTCCGTTTCTGAAATGTCTGTTGAAACTATGTTTGCGCTTTTGAGGTCCTTTTGAAGTGCTTCTAGCCAAGGTGTTGAGTTCTTGAGTGAGGTTACAATCATAATCTATTATCCTTTTCGTCAATTGATTTTCTGGTAGTCTAGTGAGAGACCAAAGAATTTCATTCGTCTTTTCTTAATATCAATTTCGATGTTTGAATACTGTTCTGTTGTTTTGATTGATTGTAGCCTGGATTCTTCTTCTTCTTTCTTCGTTTAGGCCAGCTATGAACCACGCTATTTCAGCTGCTTCCGTCTTTGGGCATTGATCTTAGCCCAGTGTTCACGCATTCGCTGCCTGTGTAGCCTGTATTATTATTATTATTATTATTATTTGTATTAATAATATTTCTGTTGTTTCGGGCATCTACGAACCACGGTATTTCAACTGTCTTTTCCATTTCTTTGCGCCTGGTCTTTAACGTTCGCCCAGCTTTTCCACATTCGTTTCCTAATCTGGTCCTTCTCGCTTCAGTCCATGTTTCGCCAGTTTTTAGTTTTGTCTCTTCTTGGAAACCATGGTGTTCTTGGAGATTCGTCTTGAGCGGAACACGTTTCTGGACATCCTCCTGTATTAGGCCTATCCCCGGTCCGCCTCGTTGCGTAGTCATCGTCACTGTGGAGGCCCGTGTTCGATTCCCGGCTCAACCAAGATATTTAATTCTTGTTTGAGGGCTGGAACGGGGTACACTCAGCCTCGCCTCGTGAGACAAAACTGAGAAGAAGCGAGTTTGACTCCTACAAAGAGAATTCTGACATCCTTAGGGAAACTTAAAGTGACCAAGGAGATCGGGGAAAGCATGGACAGAGAAACATCGAGTTTGACAAAGCGAAACGATGAAGGAGTTTTGGAAAACCAAGAAAAATAGCAGCAGATCATAATTTGTTTTATGTGATCCTATGGGTCTTAACAATTTAAATAAATAAATGATAATAATAATACTCATTATTCCAGTAGCTGCTGTGGATGACGCCTAATGAAGAGCAGAAGCAGGAACCGAACTCAGGTCATTCTAAACGCAATCTCCTCCTCCAAGACAGTATAAACCACTTAGATAGTATTTTAGAACCGAACGCGACTTCATGACTCAGAGTCCTGTCAGATTGGAGGGCCCCATAGGCACATGCCATGTTTTCCTTGGCTTGCCATCGTGGGTGAGTGGTTATCGTGTCGGACTACCAACCCCAAGCTTGCAGGTTCTCTCCTGGCCGTGGTAAGTGATTATAGGAAGGCGACAAAAATCACGGCACGCATGTCATACGTCGTTGGCATGTTAAATAACCCATTTGAATTCAGTAGGCTGTGTTCATAATGGCAAAATTAATCTCGGGATTTTCCGCCAACACAAAGTTCCTCGTTTCTCAACTAGAAAGCGCTATAGTGTCAAGGAGTTTAGATATCTAATCTCCTTGGCTTTCATAGCGCTCCAAGGAACATCATAATTTGACATGCAAGCTGCCCTCTGGGCGTCAAATAACAAAGCTTGCACCCGGCACCCGAGGCCATACGATATTATTATTATTATTATTATTATTATTATTATTATTAGGCTATTATTATGTTTTCCTTGGGATCTGGTAGGCATATTTCAGAGAGAATGGGTGATTCACGTTAGCAAGCTATCGTGGCCTATTTGAATTGAATTTGTATTACTCCGAAGAGAGAGAGGGAATTTGTTTTTGTTTGCCATATCCTTCCTGTTTGAGTAGCATTATTATCATATTACACAACTATGGATTGGGGCTCAAACGTCGGAAAGCCGGAAAGGCTGGAGGATTTTTCTGCTAGACTCTCTGGCGCGAGGAAGTAGTGGTCAGCTGGCGGGATGTTACGACATAATCTGAAAACATCGTTATGGTTTTAGGCTTTTAGCCAGTGATGGGTTTTTACGTGTAAAACACAAATCATAATCGAGGTGTATAAGTAAACAACGCATTGACAAGGTAGCCTAAATAGGGTAACTTAGGCAAGGGGCGTAAGGAGATTCTTTCGTTATTATTTTACCCAAATTTCTAGTAAATTCCTGATTTTGTCTTATTCCAATCAATACACCTTTTTTTTTGTTAACTGAACTATGTAATGAGTTGATGACGCCGCAGATCGGAGACATACGAATATCATACTTGGTGTGTCATGTAGGCTACTGTAAATACAGTTATTATTATGTTCACATTTATGTATTTATCACGTCTGTACAAACTTTTAATCGTTAAAACAATGGTACAGTAGCCTACTTGCCTAATCCCATATTGCTTTTCATGTCCATAGTGGTGCGGAATTCTTAGTACTGTAGGCTAGTTTCATTCGTAACCTAACCTCAAAATTTGCAGGCTATTCCAACTTAGGACATATTGTGCCATAACTCTGATAATATTACATAATATAGCAGGCCTATATAATTACAGTACACTGACCTTGTTGATGAATAATTCATAATTATTATTCGATATATTGTGATGTAGGTTCCTTAGTTTAGGGGCAGCGACAACGCGGTCATGTAGCCCCGCGTACTTTGGGTGTGTGTAGAATCTGTCTGATAACCGGTGTTAAATGTGATGGCTGTATTAGTGTGTGTATCTGTTTTTTAATTCAAGTAACGACTGCAACTTTGAATTTTTCAAATAGTTCCTACTTTTGCCGCCAAACGCCACCGTCAATGACTACTAGGCCTAGTTCAGAACTAGACTACTAGACGCCACCGCAGTCGGCTCTTGGCAACGAACGTAGAAACCCAAGAGCGTTGTTTACATTCCTAACCTATACAATTTTGCTTCACACAGGTGTAATTAGTGGAAGGTTCTTTAACATGCCATAAATCTATGACATGGGACCGACGGCTTTACTTCCCCTCCGAAGGAAGGCATACTGAGGGATTTTAACGCTCTTAAAAAATCCGACGGCTTCGGTCGGGTTTATATTGTGATGTAAACCCATTAGTTGTGTAGCCTAGTTAATTACAATGTTGTCCCTATATATTTGTACATTCTATCCTTTTTTTTATATAAAGTGAAAAGGAATACTCAGTCGAGTACTTGTTTATTGTATTCGTTACTGACAGACGCTAGAGCGAGTCACGTCTCTGATAGTCGACTTAAAACGCCAGCGTTTACGTTCTTGTTCAACGTGTTATGAGCCATTTTATTATTCATGCACATCGTATGGTGCTGCCATCTCTATCACATTGTCATAAAGATTGCCTCGTTCTGCGATCCATGACTGCTTGATGCTATTTGCTTCCAATCTCGAAAAAAGATATTAGAATTTGATTGCACCTTGTATGTTACGAAAAAATATAAAAACTCTGCATTGTAAATTTACTTTTTACTAACTCAACAATATGTTCATTAATATAATTACGCAGCATGTATAAAGCTCTTTGAAAATCCTGGCTGATTTGGTTGAGGCGTTTGCCATCTGTGCCTAAGTTTATGGGATTGGATCCCGGCACATTCGTATGCCATTTAAGGGTGCTTTTGGCATCCTGACTTATCAAAAATATCTTACAGTAGTAGCAGTTGAAATCTACAGTAACCCGCGGTATATCCGTGCGTGTTAAATCGTCCACTATGATTGTGATGGGAAGCTATTGCAGTCCGGAGATCGGTAGTTCGAATCTCATTGATGAAAGTGATCATCCTGAGTTGCTTCCCACACTCTCTCCAGGGCACCAACGCCAATTCTCCATCCTAATAATTATAACAATTTCACTCATTTCTACAGTTACCGGTACCACAGAAACACAGGTTATCAGATAATTTGGGGAGTGAGGGGGTAAAATTTAAAAATGGTATCTAGATCCTGTTTACCATCTCTTGATGAATGTAGTACATCTTCAGTTGCCTGTTGGCACAGGCTAGAGTAAAATGTGGCTATTCACCAATGTCTCAGTCTCATTCATGACTGTGGTTATATGGAAGCTACTGAGGTAGCCTATGAGTGTTGTTGAGTAATGACATCTGGGGAACAGCTAGTATCTGTGGATACTGTGAAATGTTCTATTTGTAGGTTTGGTACTGCTGTACTGACTCAGTGAGGAAAGTAATGACAAACTACCTCGCTCCCTACCTTGCGTAGTAAACAAAAGTTCGGTGCTTTTCAGTCGGTCAACACGAATTTACCCAAAATGAGCTGGGTTATGCCCAGGATGAGGGCATAACCCAGCTTTGTTTACTTAGGCAACACTGAAAAATGGCTTCAAACCCCACAATGTTGCCTAGTAAAGCAAAAGGCGAAACAAAGCCAACTCCGTACAGGCCATGGAGGCCCCGCGAGTAGTGGAAGGTAGAGGATTCCACTTTTTGTGACATCGGCACTAGATGGGATGGAGTTGTCAGCTCCACGCCCGGACATCTTTGCTCCCAGGAATTACCCTGGTACTCATTTCTGGTGTATGCTGAATGAACCTCAGGGCTATTTGCGTTTCCGAAAGTGGTAGTTTTGTTTCTAAAACCACTACCTGAATGGGGATCGAAGCCACTCCCTCTCATTTAGAAGCTCAGCGCCTCTACCGACTGCGCCACGCAGCCCTGCCTAGTACATCCCTTTATAGTACTTCATTTGGTTTTTGTGGGTTTCAACCCACATACCATGGTATGGTGGCACGTTTAGAGGATCCAGCTAGCCTCCGGGCTGACTGCCTAACAGACAGAGATCTATGCAATTCCTCATGTTAGCCAAAGCCTAATATTGATAGAAAGTTTATACTAAACCTCAACAAAGCAGGCAATTATTTGAACTGCGGCCTGATATAATTTGCATGGTATTGTTCTCGGTCTGGTTGTTGCAGGCTGTGAGTAAGAGCTCCTCCGGGACGGACGATAAGTCCATCCGCTCCTGGCTTGTGCGGTCGCCCTTTATCTACCAAACACTTCCTGTTGTTCAGTGCGCGCTTTGTGCAGACCGATTGTCGAGTTCATACGCTTACAGTATTAGTCAACAGTGCGTGAAATGCGAACCTCGATAACACAGCTGACTTCTCAACAATATACAGTATCGTAATTGAGATTGACCTTTTTAACAGTGACTTCTGATATTTCTTTCGCCTGCGGTGAATTGCTCATCTAAACAAATAGGAATAGATTTATAATCTTTCGTGTGCTCCCCAGTTAAATTCCAAGTATAGGGTATGAGAAACTGTAAATGAGAGTGAAGTTTATGTATAATTCAGGTATGAGGAGTAAAGCATTAAAGACTGGTGCACGTTCAAGAAGTGTTGTGTCTCCTGAAGTGAGGTACTACCGTGCAACGAACTGCCGACCAAGGAATGATCATATATGAAGTGATATAAACTGATGCTCTTATGGCAGGTAATGCAACTTTTTAGATTCAGTTCTTCTTTCATTCTAGCATCCCCTCTTTATTTCCCTTCACTTGACTGGTTATTTATTTATTTATTCGTACAGTATCAGAAGTAAGTTATACATTGTACATTTAAAGAAATGTTACTTAATAACACACATATCAAATAGTGGCTGTCCAAAATTTTGCCAAGTCACGGGCATTAGGTGTCGCAGCCATCAAGTCCTCCATTGTGCAACTTAAAGGACACTTACTGCAATTCATGAAATGGACTTCACCACAATCACATAGCCTGTATGTGCCAGGAAAACCCCACTTAATCATATTGATTCTTGATCTAACAACACCAGTGCGAAGTCTGTTCAACGACTTCCATGTGGTCCAGTGTTCCTCATGTCCTGGAGGGAGATGTTCAATTTGGTAGCATCCAGCCATCAAGTTGAGTACAGTATTTCTAGATCTCCATAATCTTAACCTTTTGGACTTAGCAGATTCGTGTAGATCTTCTGTTGTATTCAAGAAACTCCTCCTAGACCTCAGTCGTCGATGGGCAGGTTCATATCCGTACAATGGGTGCGCGCATGAGGTAATTGATATAATATTATTAGTTCTCTCAGTCATGGCTGCAACTTCTCTTCTAATATCTGGTTGATACCCATTGTTGATGGCTACTGTAGGCTATGTGCTATTTGTAAGCAGTTGTTTCATTCGAGGGGCTTAGGCATCGAGGAACCTGTTTACCATCTCTTGATGAATGCAGTACACTTGCATTTGTCCGTTGGCACAGGGTAGAGTAAAAAGTGGCTCTCCACCTTTGTCAGCCTCATTCAAGACTGTGATTATATGGAAGCTAGTGGGGTATGAGTGGTGCTGAGTAATGGCCTCAGGGCACAGGAAGTTCCTGTGAAAGGTTCTAATCATAGGATCAGTGCTATTGTTCTGACTGTGAGGAAAGCAATGGCAAACTACCTCACTCCTCACCCTGCCTAGTATGCCTCATTATAGTGCTGTCTTGGGTTTTTGTGGGTATCTACCGACCTAACCTATGGAGGTCCTTTTTGAGGATCCAACCAGCCTCTGGGCTGACTACCTAACAGACAGGGTAGCACTGTTTAATCTCGTGTACTTGGATGTGTGAGCAGAATTTTTCTGATAACCTGTGTTATTGTGGTGTCTTTAGTGGCGTGTGTATTTGTAATTCAGGTGAGGATTGGGTAGGAGGTCTCAAGTTAGGAACCATGTCGGCATTTGCCTGGAATAGAAGGGGGAAATAACAAAATTCCACGTCCAGGATGGCTGAGGAGGTAATCGAACGCACCTCCTCTCAGTTTTGCCACACATGGCTGAGTGTACCGCGTCCCAACCCTCAGACCAGAACTAAATTTCTTGACAGTGCCGGACCTCAGGGGTGACAGCCAAGAATGCAAGTCACTGCGCCACATGGCGGACTATTTGTAAACAAATAAAATTAAAATGATAATGATGTAGACCTTATGATAGAAATGACTTTTTAGTCTTCTCTAGTCTCCGGGTTTGGTTGGTTGGTTCCTCAGTTTAGGGGCTGCGACAACGCGGGCATGTAGCCCCGTGTACTTTGGGTGTGTGTAGAATCTGTCTGATAACCGGTGTTAATTGTGATAGTCTCCGGGTTTGTATTGAGACTCCAGCTTCAAAGATTGCCAGATCGATTCCCGGCTCTGTCAAGAAATTATAAATGTGGTCTGAGGGTTGGAACAAGGTTTACTCAGCTGATATAAGAATTGAGAACAGATGGGTTCGATTCTCACGTCAGCTGTCCTAGAAGTGGTTTCCCACTTCTACTCCAGGCAAATGTCGGGATGGTTCCTGACTTAAGATCCTGGCCGCCTCCTTTCAAATCCTAGCCTTGGTTACAAATACACATAGTACAGCCACCACAATGATACAGGTTATCAGACATTCCATGCATACGCAAGTACACGGGCCTACATAATTAACGAAGTTCTATACAACAGACGCGATGCTGGATAGGAATAGGAACTGGACGGGAGCAAACAAGGAGCTACGAAGCGTCATAACTAGGCTCTCAGTGCACGGTTTCCATCACAAGTTATGCACGAGAAACAGTTTTCACGATCCCTCACCAGTGTGTGTATGCATCGTTGCCTACGCTATATATTATTTTAATTTTTACTGGTCTTAAGTACAATGGATGATTGATTATAAGATCAACAACCGGCGCGCGGCGTGAAGACAATGTATCAAGAGAGATATTTCTGCAATTCAGCTGGCAGTGGGTGAGATAAAGGCAGTCCGTGGCTAATGTCACATATACACTTAAATTCAACGAATTTCTAATAGAAATACCGGTAGTGTAGTTAATGTTAATGCTATGTCAGTAGCCGGTGAAAATATTTCTAATAGAAATACCGGTAGTGTAGTTTATGTTAATGCTATGTCAGTAGCCGGTGAAAATATGTATCCAGTGATACATAATTTTTTGAGGTTCGCTTTATATTATTTGAGAAAAAGGGATGTTGGCAATACAAATAATTCATGTGATTAAACAAGTGAGCACCGTCCGAACAAATAACGATACATCCACTCCTGCTGCATTCATGCATTTGTGGTTCTTGGAGGGTAGTATCGAGTGAAATATGATTTCAAATGCGATTCAATAAATATCTCCTATCGAAAGATGTCGTATATACCTTAAAAATCGTCTAAAATAGCGACAAATTATCTGTGTTTATTGCATTCTCTAAAAAATTGTTTATCTGAACTTACAAGTTATTGTTCCGACGCTCTCAATTCTATTATCTGTAGGTTATACAAGGACAGAAATTGAATCTGATTAGAAAGCTAAGTGAGATAAGCTTTCTTCTCCCAGTAATTGACGTTTGTTGAAGTCAGATTGTTTACGCCTTGTTCAGAATTTTTGAAATAAATGTAGACGTTTTGTAATTCATATTTGATCATCAAAGCGAAGTTGGCAATAGTGCTCATCAAACTCTAAATATCTATTTCCGATAAAGACTACCTCAATTGGAAGTGTTTCCACGACCGTTTTAATACCAAATGAAGTTATCAGCCAATTACAAGAAATACAATTTCCGGTTCTACCAAGAAATTTTAATTGTAGTGTGAGGGCTGGAACGGGGTACGTTTTTATTTTATTTATTGTTTTCGTTTACGGTTTACCCTCCAGGGTTGGCTTTTCCCACAGACTAAGCGATGGATCCCACCTCTACCGCCACTGAGGGCAGTGTCCTGGAGCTTGAGACTCTGAGACAGGGGATACAACTGGGGAGTGTGACTAGCGCTTCGCCTCGGCGGCCTCACCTCCAAAGCGAACTGGGGGTCAGATGAAGGGATGGGAAGAGGGGAAGGGATAGACAAGGAAGAGGTGCCATCCCGGCATTTGCCCGAAGACGAAGTGGGAAACCACGGAAAACCACTTCGAGGATGGCTGAGGTGGGAATCGAACCCCCTCTACTCATTTGGACCACCCGAGGCTGAGTAGACCCCGTCCCAGTCCTCATACCACATTTCAAATATCGTGGCAGAGCAGGGAATCGAACTTCGGAACTCCGGGGTGGCAGCTAATCATGCTGACTACTACACCACGGAGGTGACGAACGGGGTACACTTAGCCAAAAACTGATAAGAGGATGGTTCGATGTTCATATTCGTCTGTTAAACTGTGTTATTGTAGTGTCAGTAGTGGTATGTGTATTTGTAATTGAGGCGGCTGTGGCCTTATGGTAGGAACGATCTCGGTATTTGCTTGCAGTAGATGTGGGAAAACCACTTCTAGGATGGATGAAGTGGGAATCCAACCCACTTCACGATGCTGAGTGTACACCATTCCAACCCTCAGACTAGAATTAAATTTACTGGATATTTGGAACCCGAGTCTCAATGCGTACCGGTGGGTTTGGTGGCGTAGTTGGTAGCATGCTGAGCTTCTATTAGTACAGTACAGCTCCACAGAAGAAACCCCTTTTGTTACAAAACCCGTGCTATGATTGGCCTTTAGTAAATCGTTAGAAAAACACAAGAAAAGCTTAACTCTAAATTTCAGAATAATTTGCACGATTATTTTGTCTGAAAAAAAAAATCAATTTTCTCTGAATCGACGTATTTTAAAGAAAAGTTTTTACAACAAAAAATGTAGAGGACATTGTCACCTACGATTTGTCTCATTGAGGTCATGTCATACGTTTTGAAATGCACAAGCTAGGTGTCGCCAAAGTTTCCAAAAAGTGTTTTTTTCACTTTTTGTCCTAAAAAAATGTGTTGTTCACAAAAGAGCGAATCAAAAATTTGTTCCTCACAAAATTGTCTACAACATTTATTCAAACATTTTTTTCCTCCGACTTACCGTTCCAAAGTTATAGTCTGCCGAAGTGTGAAAATTGTCCGACACCGGCCCCGGTCTAAACTATGCCCATGGCTCTCTCCGCAGTAACAATAGTAGCCTCGTCGACGCAGCGTTACATTTACTTTTTCGAAGTGAAATGCCATGTCCTGTGGTTCGGATTCCACGTAAAAAGGAGGTCCCGTGGCTCATGATCTCAAGATTAACGGTCACGTTAAACTACAAGCTTCCTTCCTTCGTTACATTTACTGCGCTTTAACTTTGGAACGGTAAGTCGGAGGAAAAAAACGTTTAAATAAATGTTGCAGACAATTTTTAGAGGACCAAATTTCTGATTCACTCTTTTGCGAAAAAAAAAAAAAAAAAAACACGAAAAAAAACCAATTTTTCTAGGACAAAAAGTGAAAAAACACTTTTTTGTAAACTTTGGCGCCACCTAGCTTCTGCATTTCGAAACGTATGACATGACCTCATTGAGACAAATTGTAGGTGACAATTTCCTCTAAATTTTTGGTTTAAAAAACTTTTCTTTAAAATACGTAGATTCAGAGAAAAATGCTTTTCATTTTTTTTTTGAGTTTTCCGACAACATGATACTACAAATTATTCCGAAATTTAGAGTTAAGCTTTTTTGTGCTTTTCTAATGATTTACAAAAAGCCAACCATAGCACGGTTTTTGGAACAAAACCATTCCAGCTATACTGTACTATATGTCCAAGATCGCGGGTTCAAACCTGGTTGAAGTCACTGGATTTTTTAAGAACGTTAAAAACCCCTCAGTATGCCTTCCTTAGGAAGGGAAGTAAAGCCGGCGGGCACATGTCAGGCATGTAAAAGAACCATCCACTAATGACAATTGTGTGAAGCTAAATTTGTAGGGTAGGGGCTGATGACCTCGTAGTTCCGCCCCTTAAAACAACAATAACTAACTAACTAACTAAATTTGTAGGTTAGTTTCAACGTTCGTCTCCAGGTGCCGGTTGCTGTAGCATCTAGTAGCCAAGTGCGCAGCTAGGTGTCGTTGACGGTAGCATTTGGTAGCAAAAGTAGGAACTACTTGATATTGATTGACAGCAGTCCTTACCTGAATTACAGATAACACACACTAATACAGCCATCACAATTAACACCGGTTATCAGACATATTCTACACACACCCAAAGTACACGGGGCTAGATGACCGCGTTTTTCTGGCCCCTAAACGGAGGAACCAACCAACCATCAATACGTACCTCGAGATCACGGAAGACGAATAAGGAAGATATTAACCAGAGCTAAAGCGTCTTGATATGACCAGGACTTGAACCTAGAGGGCACCTCATGGTGTAGCAGCAAGCGTTCTTGGCTGTTGCGCTGGAGGTCCGGGTTTGATTCCCGGCTCTGCCAAGAAATTTCAATTCTAGTGTGAGGGCTGGAACTGAGTACACTCAGCCAAACACTGAGAAGACAAGGGTTCGATTTTCTCCTCAGCCATCCTGGAAGTGGTTTTTCACGATTTTCCTCACTTCTACTCCAGGCAAATGCTAGGATGGTTCCTAACTAAAGGCCACTGCCGCCTCCTTCCCAATTATATTCCCGATTTACAAAATATACACACACTAGGCCTAGTACAGCCATCACAATAACACAGGTTATCATAAAAATTCCACTCACACACCCAAGTACACCGGGCTATATGACCACGATGTTGCAGCCCTAAAGTAAGCAACAACAACGACCTGAACCTGAAATCTTCGTAACTGTTAATCTCGCGATCATGAGCCACGGGACCTCCTTTTTTCGAGGAATCCTAACCACAGGACATGTCATTTTCCTTTGAAAATCTCACATGCGTTGACCGGGAATCGAACGCCAACTGCTTGACCGCTGTGCCACCACGGCCCTCATTCCACTTTCCTTTTTCTATAGGTATTTTTGTCGGAATTGAGAACAACTAGGTTCAATTACCACCTCAAGCATTCTAGAAGTGATTTTTTGTGGTTTCTCACTTCTGCTCCAAGCAAATGGCGGAATGGTAGTTAACTTAAAGCCATGGCCAACTTCCACTTAATCCTAGCCCAAGTTACAAATACACACTCTAAAACAGACATCACAATAACACAGGTTATCAGACAGCCCACACACACACACACACACACACAAGTGTACACGGATCCAACGGCGTAGCCATGCCCGTTGTATCGCTCACCATAACCGCGTTGGGGAGCTCAGGCAACTCCGGAGATCGGAGGTTCGAATGCCGGTGCTGACTTCGGTTATCCTGAGTGTAGTTTTTCCCAGTTTTCTTTCCACACTCCCACACGCCTGGATAATTCCGCGTTTCAAGTCCCGGGGTGCCTACCCCATTACCAACCTGAATAATAACAGCTACACACACACTATACAACAGTAGGGGCAGATGACCTCGTTGTTCCTCCCTTTAAACAATAGCTAACACTATTATAGTTACCACTGAAACACAGGTCATCAGACAAATTCAACACACACCCAAGTACACGGGGTTGATGACAAAACATGTCCAAAGCCTATAATACGAATTAGCAATATCAAGTACACGGGGCTACCTGGCCACGACGTCGCAAAGTCCCTAAATCAACCAAAATGTTGTGGTGACATTTTTCTTTGGACTTAGTGACTTCTAATAACGATTGTTGGCAACACTGCCCATAACTCCTTCTAGAGATTCCAATACCAAGCATGTAGAAAGCTATCAACATTGACTTCTCCTTTCAATAAAGCGGTAATCTGAAGAGACCTAGACCCAGAGTTAGTTCATGGGCAGGAAGGCACTTTCTCCTCGCAACATCCCCCACCCAACTCGTGGCCGTTCCTATGGTCCCACGTAGGCGAGTACCCCCTCTCCTTGACCTTTGAGCACACCGGTACCGAGGCTGGCCTTCACTTATCATCCTACACCGCACCAGCGGAATGTAGCCACTTCATGGTCTAATACCGGGAATGCACTGACAATGTACAGATAAGGTGATCAAACCTTAGTATTGTCCTTTATGATGTATTCTTACATACCAGGAAAACCATTTCATTCCAAGCAGTGTTGCCAAGTCTTCAAGACGGAATTATCGCAATCCCAATATAGAAAGAAATGACTTACATAACTAAATAGCAATAATCTTTTAATATTTTATTACGGAACTTGCCAACTGATGACCAGTCGAGCATAGCAAATATGTAGTTTACAGGGCAAATTACCAAGATATCCTTGAAAATAAAATAAACAATAACAACATGACTAACTATACTATATCAAATAATATGATAATAATATGATATACTACATCAAAGGAATCTGGGTAGTTGTCGCAGAGATAAAATTAGAAATTATCGATTTAAAAAAGAGCCTATTGGAGTTTAAATCTTTGTAAATACGATGAATGTCATTAATCATTATCAACTGATCCTGGTAGTTGTGCTGAATATATGCATGTATTACTTAGACCACCTTGAGTAGCGGCTAGCGTTCTTGGCTGTCACGCCGGAGGTCCGGGTTCGATTCCCGGCTGTGCCAAGAAATTTAATTGTTGTCTGGAGGTTGGAACGGTGTACACTAAGCCTCGTGACGTAAAACTGAAAAGAGGTGAATTTAATTCCAACCTCAGCCATCCTGGAAGATGTCTTCCGTGGCACTTCCACTCTAGGCGAATGCCGGGTTCCTAATTTAAGGCCACGGCCGCCTTCTTCCCATACCTTACCTGAATTGCAAATACACTACTACAGTCACCACAATAACACAGGTTAACAGACAAATTTTACACGGGGCTAAATGACCATGATATCCATGACCCTAAAATGAAACAACAATTCTTATTAGTTACTGTTCATTATTTCTCAGTAGGCTACTGAAATATACAAATATACTGTAGGCCTATTATACCGAATATTTACTCTCATGTATGTAGATGAACATTCATATTACCGGGTGAGTTAGCCGTGGTCGTTACGGCATGACTGCTGACAGTCGCTCACATCCGGGAGTCGAGGAGGTTTGAATCCCCCCGCCGGCAACCTTGAAGATGGTCTTCTGTGGTTTCCCATCTTCCTTCCAGGCAAATGCCGGGGTTGATCCCAAACTATAGGCCACCGCCTCGAAGCAGGTACAAAACTGGCGAGCCGAACATGTCCTCGGACACTCCCGGCACAAATGCCATACGCTAAAAAATAAAATAAAATAAAAAACATATTGCTTAATCATGCAACATTTACGTGTAAATTAAGCATTACAATTGACCAAGCAAAATAAAAGAAGCAAAGCCAATTCCGTACAGGCCATGGAGGCCCTGGGAGTAGTGGAAGGTAGAGGCTTCCACCCTTTGTGACATCGGCACTAGATGGGATGGAGTTGTCAGGGACTCGAAAGGGGTGGATATAAATGGTCGTGATTTGTTTCCCTTTGCTTCCTTGAATCATCAATTTGCCCCATGTTCCTTTTCCGGGAATTGCCTCAGATCAAATATCATCGTAATTATCTCATCATAATAGCCATGATTCACTGATTTCAAAGACGTGAAATCAAGATCATAAAAAGAAAATAACATTTCCGTTGTTCGCTGAAGGATGCATGAGGACACACAATACGAGTCCATTTGTCAAATGCTCACTTTTTTTAAATTATTAATGCAGCCAATGGCCATGTATTTTTTAGCCTACTTTCGATTTTTGCAAAAAATGAAAGTAGACTTATGAGATCAACACAGGGCGAAAAAAGTGTGTCTGTCTGTGTGTGTGTATGTGTGTGTGTGAGTCTGTGTGTGTGTGTGTGTGTGTGTGTGAGTCTGTGTGTGTGTGTGTCTGTGTGTGTGTGAGTGTGTGTACTCTGAATGTCTGTCCCCCCCCTATCAATTCGAACACGGTGAATGCGAATTGAACGAAATTTGGTACAAAGGTAGCACTAGCAAAGGACACCTCAGTGTCATGTTTTATATCGCCGCCATCTTTACTAAAACTGAATGGCGGCCACTCAAACGTTCAAAACGTAAAATCAAATAACGACTAACCAAATCATCCGATCTCTACCAAATTTGGTAACAACATACCTTCGTATAGGATGCGTCTTGTGACCAAACTACAAGGTCGTCCGCCATACCATTTCAGGATGGCGGCCGTGCGAATTATGCAAACTTTATAATCCATATCATGGGACCCACCAGTTCCGATTATCGAGCCGAGAATCGTTTTAACTGTTCTAAAGGAAGAGGCACGTTCGAAATTAAAAGTTTATTTTGTAATACTATAGTGCAGACGTGATTTTAAAAAGCTGAGCTGATTCAGTAATAAGACAAGATGGCAGCGGATATCTTGTGCCTGACTTATATTTCACTAATTTGAGTATTGCATGCAATATAGCGTACTGATACAAAATAAATAAACTTTGTATGAAATGCTTTATATATTAATAATATACTCCAGTGATGAAATCGTTTAGTATAAATCATTATTTGCTAACAAGTTCTATGTAAGTCATTTTATATAGAACGATATTCGTTGACACAATTAGCTCAGTGGTAGAGCGTTAGCCTATCGCTCAAATGCCTATGGTTCAAACCCGGCCAGAGCTAGGTTTTTTGCTTGAAATGTTATATGTTTATTGTTTTGTAATGACTCAGACGTTTGAAAATTAAGCGTTATATTGTGCATATTATGGTGTAAAATATATATTTAATTAAAACATAATTCGCCAGCAGATTTACTCGAGACATCTAGCTGCCAAAAAGGTAACTGCACGCCGACCTACTTATTAACTTCCAGATTTTATTGAAAAGTTTCTTCTTCTGGCCGCTAGAATGCACTCGCTCTGTTAGGATTATATTGTTCGATATTTCACCACTAGATGTCACGACTAGTCTACGTGGGGCTCCATTGATTACTATACCATTGGCATTCTATGCGCATCGAATTTGAAGAATGACAAGATGATACTACGATACATTTTTACTTTTTATTTTAAAGGGTTTGTAACAGCCTATTTTGCGTTACTTGAAAATGTTATTTGAAGTAAAGAACAAAACGATTTCACATAGTAACTGAGTTCAAGCCGTTGGTGTTAGTTCAGGTTATTAATTACTACTTTTATTTCAGGCAAATAGCAATCGAAAATATCCACATAGTTTGTATACACACGTCTCTGTAGGGTCATGGAAAGATTTGTTAATTCAATTAGGGTTGTGAAAGCCATGCACAACCAGACGTGTAAAGACATGCCTCAACTCAAAGTTGGATGTTGCCCACGGCAGGTCGTATATGTAATAATAATAATAATAATAATATTATTATTAATAATAATAATAATAATAATGTTATTGGTTTTACATCCCTTTTAACTACTGCTGCTTTTAGAGACACCGGGGTGCCGGAATTTTGGCCCGAAGGGGATCTTTAACGTGCCAGTAAATGTACTGACACGGCTCCCTCGCATTTGTGCACCCTCAAATGCCAGCTGACTGCGCCAGGATACGAACCTGCAACCTAGGGCCCAGCAAGCGAGAACGTTACCGCTGAGCCACGCAGCCAGTCCGGTCGATTATGTCTCCAGATCCATAACATTCTTGATATACTTCTTATCTTTCTTTCTTTCTTTCTTTCTTTCTTTCTTTCTTTCTTCAATGATGGTAGCAGTTTTTATCTAGGTTGTGGCGTTTGGTAGAGGTAAATCGTTTCTAAGGTCTTCAACAAAGAATAGTTCTATTATACTCTTTGATAATAACAACGAGTTATAACTATACTCATACATTTAGGAGAAAGTAGGCTATATGTTCTTTACTGAACATCTTGTTTCTTTTGAGGACGGGTCAGGGAAGGGATTATGGAAGGAAGTCGGCCGTGGACCTATTGAAAGGAACCGTCCCGGCATTTGCCTGGTAGTGAAAATTGGAAACCACGAAAACCATTTTCAGGACGGATGGATTCGAACCCACGCTCTCCCGATGCCAGCGAGACACGAGGTAGCGCGTTAACGCTCTCGGCCACCGCGGCCGGTAAATGCTCATTTAATAAGGCAAGTTTCTGGTAATACGTCTTTTCCAGCTGCATCACTAGTTATTCATAAAGCACACATGGAATAACATGAGTTAAAATTGGCGATGTAAGCGGCAATTTTAATGCCATTTTGGGAAAGCACTGTATAAGAGAAAAGATCAGCTTTCTTAAGGTCAGTAAATTATTGATGGAAAACAGAATGTTCTTTTGTCGTGCCATCCCGGAAAGAAAGTGTAATCACATACAAGGCTGCATCATCATGGGTCAAGCTGAAGTTCACGCGAATCTTAACAAACTCTTCCAGAAAAAAAAAAGAAAGAGGAAGCTAATGAGTGATGTCCGGCTTTTCCTTGAGGACATTCTAAGTGAAAACATTAACTGTAGTCGAAGTCATCTAACTTTAAGGGATACGGAATGCCCTATGCTTAGAATAATAAAATGTGCTGTATATAAGGAACATTTTCTCTGATACCACTGAACTTAGACACTTGAAATTTTTACAGGTTAAGGCTGGGTGTGTTTGATTTCTACTGAAACAAGCAAAATTTTTATGAATACATACTTAAGTAGAAAACATTTTTTATGGAACATGTTTTTATGGTATTTTTAAGAACTATTTTGGCCCCCCAAAAAATACAAAAAAAACATGCAAATTAAGAACTGTTATTTCAGTAGTTGTAATAGATATGTATAAAGAAGTGATGCAAATTTGAAGTTTCTACATTCAAAATTGGCTGAAGAAATGTTCCTTAAGTAAGAAAAAAATAGATTTACTGGAAACAGGCTTCAAAGTTTTAACCCTAATGCATGCCAGGCCCGTAGCTTGGACTCTCTGGATCTTCTTTAAATTTCTCTTGTAATCTCTTCTCGGCACCTCTCTGTTCCTTTCTGGCCTTCTGAGCTAGTATTTTAATAGCATTTTCAGCAGCTCTTCGTCTTTTTAAGTCAATACGCAACTTAGCATCAGCTGTTCGACAACCAACTGCACGGAGGCCATACACTAACCTAATATTTACACTATACAATGCAGTGTCTTTTGCTTTGGTACTTACAGTAACTGATGAAGAATTGAAGAACTTCACTTTGTGTGCACAATATGTACAAACTAATTCAAACTCTGCTGCAAGACCAACATGTGTATTCACCCTCAGAGACACGCCCCCTTTAGCACACTTTTTACAAATTCTATTATTTTGAATCACTTCTGATAATATACACATATCTACTATTTCACAATTCTCATTCCCTTTTGATAGGTCTTCATATTTTTCCTCCTCACCACTGAGTTTCTTCTGTGAGGCACTTTCAGGCTAGCAAATAATATTTTGTACAGGTGTTGATTGTAGGCCTATGTTGAGGTTATTTGTTACAGGAACATGTGGAGGTATTGTTGATGGAGATAGTGTATCTTCTAACAAGTTCAAATTAATTGTACGTTTCTTCTGCCAATTAGTACGTCTCTTGAATACTTTACCGGTATGCCTAGGTATTTTATTGGGATTCGTAAATACAATACCACAGACTAATCACTGATAATCATACAAGGCTAGATGCACTGTTTACATGGAAACCATCCAGACTATAAACAAAGTAAGAAACAAATGAATCTCAAGATGCACATGATGCACACTACAGAGGTGGCCAAAGTACAAACTTATTTCCTAAAGGCGGTATATTTGAAAATTTAGCCAGAGAAGATACCTTAAGTGCTGGCCATGTTTACTTCCAGCAGAAATCAAGTGTACATCATGATCTAAACTATTAAAAAAACACACTTGTAGTTATAATATCATCTTAATTCATACAGCATTTTAAAGAGGACATATTAAATATTAATAAATAAATAAAAAATAAAAATGACTAATTTTTGAAAAATTTCCCATTCCGTAGCCCCTTAAACTTGCTAAATTGCAAGTTATTTATCCGTCGGAGAAAATAATGTGTCGACTGGAATCATGCTGCAGACATGGATACACTAAAGTCTGTTCGCCGAGTCGAGACAGTGGAATTAAACACAGTTGTACACGTGCTTGCAGGGCTGCCCGCAAGGGGTGCATAGAGTTGTGCCTGTTGAACGGTCCCCAACATCAGTGCTGTGTATAGTCTAGGCTACATGTGAAGCGGGCTGACTTATCGGTTACATGCTACAGCGCGGTTTATTTATTGTTCGTTTGTGTATTTATGTAATTAATTAATGAATAAGTTTTTAACTGCTTATGCAGGCAACAGTATACAGTGCAGCACAGCACTAAGTGCAACAAGTCTTGTCTTTTCTAGGACTACGGCATGACTAATGATCTCGGAGCTTCTTGGCTACCCCTGTCCGGCAGAGCCGATGAGGTGAACTGGGCGTGTTTCCCTGTCCGGGTAGCCAGGGGCACTGTCTCGACTCGGCGAATAGACTTAGGCTACTCTGAGCCGGCAGGCATAGCACGGGGCGAGCGTGTGAGGCTCTGGAACAGAGCGATGCATTTGCTCCTGGTTTGAGTCCGGCCTAGGGCATATGCTACCCTTAACTTTAAGGAAAGAAAGGAAGATTGTAATCTTACGTGAACGTTAATCTCTTGATCATGAGCCACGGGACCTCCATTTATACGTAGAATCCAAACCACTGATGTTTCACTTTTGAAAATCTCACATGCATTGACCAAGAATCGAACCCGATCCTTCTTGATGAGTGGCAAGCACCATTATACTATATCACACAAAATAGTCATATAATGCTGGCCTCAGCAATGCATTTTCTATTATATGTTGAAGAATTATTTGTTATAAGGGATGAAACAGCGGGGATTTCTGCCCCAAATATAGTGCAAAATGTGAGCCATATTTGATACTACTGATAAATGTGAAAAAGAATATGCCTGAATTTAACAATATGGCCAGTTACTGTAGTTAAAAACAAGTAGTTCCGTGGCGAACTAAAGAGCCACACACACACACACACACACACACACACACACACACACACGGACAAAAGGTGATCTCAAAAGCGGCACCCATCGGTTTCACCCAATGAAGTTTCAGGTTCGCCGCTAGGCGATGTAGAAATTGGTTGGTTCCTTAGTTTACGGGCTGCGACGACGCGGTCATGTAGCCCCGTGTACTTTGGGCGTGTGTAGACTTTGTCTGATAGCCGGTGTTAACTGTGATGGCTATATTAGTGTATGTTATCTGTAATTCAGATAAGGACTGCAGACGATCAATTTCAAGTAGTTCTACTTTTGCTACCAAATGCTACCGTCAACGACATCTAGCCTCTAACCTGGCTACAAGATGCCACCGCAACCAACACCTGGTGAAGAACGTTGGATCTTAGAGCGTTAACCAAATCTAACCTACAAATTTTAGCTTCACACAGTTGTAATTAGTGGAAGCTTTTACATGCCATAAATCTATGACATGGGCCCGCCGGCTTTACTTCCCCTCTGAAGGAAGGCATACTGAGGGATTTTTAACGCTCTTAAAAATTCCGACGACTTCGACCGGGTTTGAACCCATGATCTTGGGCATAGAAGATCAGCATGCTACTAACTACGCCACCGAAGCCGCCAATCATTAGTTAGTTATTGTTGTTTTAAGGGGCGGAACAGCAAATTCATCTGTTCCATCGTTGAACATTACCAGGTCAATTATTATTCAGTCCTACTCAAACAAATATCATCATCTTCATCACCATCATCGTAGTATCTTTGAACTTGAGCACAGCTTAATTTACCAGTGAGTATTGTAAATCCTGTTCGCTTACCCGACGTCAGCTCTAGCCTACAATGAAACCTTGAATAGGGATTAGCAGCAAAGTGTACACAGTGATAACTGTTAGTGTTAGGTGAAGGAACCGGATGTTTGGATTACGATCTTGCCTGTACGGAATTCTCATTGAAGTTTATTGTATGGTGGAACGGAATTTTGATGGGTTTTTACATATCCCTGAGTGGAATACTAACAGTCTTACCCGAAATTTCCTCTCTTAACATCGTAATTTGTGACGAAATTTGCAATCAAAAGCAAGGGTTAGTTAGTAATTTTATAACACGTATAACACGTATTTTTATTTTAGCCACAGCTACTTCCTGACAGCTAATCCATTAATTTTAACGTTGTATTTCTGCATTTTAAAGTGTCTGTGCAGACAATGTACGTCCTTATTCTCCGTGATTAAGTAAGTTAGTTAGCATGCAGACTTTGATCCAAATGGTCTCGAATTCGATTCCTGGCCAGGCCATGGGGATTTTGAGCTCCTAGGGTTGATTCCGCCTGGCTAGGGTATTTGTGACGTCCTCATCATATTTCGTCCTCATCAAGACCCGAAGGTCGAATACAGGCGTCTAATGAAACAGTCTCATACTAGACCTCCCAGGTGGTCTTTCGATATTGAATACGATTTCAATAGCATAAACAAGTAGTTCCGTGAAGAACTATGCAGCCTATTTTCATATATCCTAGTCATGTTAATTGCCTCCATCAACATACAACATTTCAGTTGGATTGTTGTGATAGATTCGTAGATATTGAGAACCATCTAAATATTTCAGACGGTCGCCAGGTTGTTTCTTTATTTAACTGTTACATCAAGATTATTGTGTACGTGTAGTATTCAAACTTCAATCGCATGATTAGGACACAGGAAGTAATAAAAAACGAGATTTCAAAATTTCGCACAGCTGCCATCTTGTGGTTATGAAAACAATTGAAATAAATTAGATAGCAGTGGATTAACATTTGTATAAGCATTTACCGTGCAAGTTTCACTGGTGAAATCGCGAGGAACGTCCATTTAAATATTTATACTTCGCGTCGCCGCCATGTTGGATTTGTGCTCACAGGTTATTGAAAGTCCTATAGGTGAACTTATGGTCATAGCCTCTATGATCATAAAAAATATCAGTTTGATTGCTGTAAAAGATTCGTAGATATTGAGAACCGTCAAAATAATTCGGATGCTCGCCATTATGGATTGTTATATGTAGGCTATAGGCCATAGAGTTATGTACGGTACCATTAAAGGAAAATTATTGCGTACCTTCATTATTCAACATTGTGACACAAGAAATAAAAACTTAATTTGAAAATTTCGCACAGCCGCCATCTTGAGGTTATGTAAACAATTGAACTAAATTAGATTCCAGAGCCATCCTAGAAGTTGTTTTCCGAGGCACAGGTTGTTGGACACATTCCACACACACCCAAGTACATGGGGCTGAAAATATCAAGATATCCAATCTCCTACGTGAAACAATGGCACATGGTGTATGAGTATTGGATCTTTTTCAGTTGCGTGAGATTCTGACTTCACGATAGACTGCACCCCACTGTAAGTTATTTTACCTGCATCGGGCTGTCCTTGGGTTCGAATTAATAATGCTTCGGCTCGCCATTCTGATTTATGTTTTTAACACCCCAAATTAAATGTTTGAGACAGGAGGGAGGGGTGAGAGAGAATATATACCTGCTATCGCTGTGTTTCTCTGAATCTCACGACAGGCCAAGTGTTCGTGCCCGAGGCGCATGCATTCCAAGGTCAAAGAACTCAACATGGTTTATATTGAGCCTATGGGCATAATCTGGCTACAATATGAGACACCTAGACTGTAGGAAGTTAAAGGATAATCACTGACCTAAGACATCGGCATAAGAAATTGTTGGAATTCTAGTTATCCGAATGTATATTTCCCTTGCCCGACAGCTGCTTTGTTGAACCGGGAGTAAGGAATTACCTTATGACAAAACTGTGAAATATTGATGATCGCGGCCAAGGACTGTTAAAGGGCACACTGGCTTATAAAAGAACTCAGGTATCGCATTCGATGAATTCCTGCAAAATAAATCTCAAAACGACTTTCGCTTTCCCTGCAAAGAGGCAGAGAAAACGAAACGTCCATGTTGACTCGTAGGTCTCCTAGATGGCATCTGCACAAAATATAAACAAGAGCTTGCTGGGACCAAATAGTAGTTATTTCTTTTTTTACGTCGTTATGTCCGTCTAAGGAGCGCGATTGAACCTATCCAGCTGATCTTACTTTTCTTCTCCCAAAATCTCGTCATCTTCTCGCTATGGCTCTTACTGCGCTCCTCCGTCCAGGTTCCTTTGGATGCAATATTTGGGTGGTCTGAAAAATGAGGATTGTCAACTACTTTTCTGAATTTATATCCGTCCAGTACCATATCACTTGTGATGTCTATTTCCTGAAGGTTATTATTATTATTATTATTATTATTATTATTATTATTATTACTTGTCCTACTTAAGCGATGTGGCTCACATTAGCATAACTTACGTGTTTTGTGAGGTACGAACCATTATTCAAACGCAGTCATTGTTTGAATGGCGAACAACTTTTCTAACTGAGATAATAATAATAATAATAATAATAATAATAATAATAATAATAATAATCACTGCGCTCCAAGAGACACGCTTCACGGACGAAGAACACTTCAACACAGGGAATTTCCGAATCTACAAGGGAAAACCTGCCATCAAAATTAATGACACCTTACTTCTCTTGGAAACTGGATTCGCCGTACACAATTCTGTGCTTGATTCGATCATCGACTTTACTTCTCCAACCGAGAGAGTCTCTTTACTATCAGTAAAATCAGCTAATAAAGCTTACACGCTGATCAACGTGCACGCCCCCACAAATCAACACAATAAAACTGATCCTGAAACCGTGGACAATTTCTGGGAAACTTTGGAAGAAACAACCAATAACATACCAAGACACCATGTGAACATTTTATTAGGTGATTTTAACGCACAGTTAGGGAAAGAAAGGAAATTCAAGGATACCACAGGCCCTCATACTAAACACAAACGTACCAACAAAAATGGGAAAAGATTAATTGACTTCTGTAGAAACTTTGGACTTAAAATAATGAGCACCCAATTTCAAAAACCTACACATAAATTGACCACATGGAGATCACCCAGTCTTAAACAGGGTGAGTACCAAATTGACCATGTCGCAATCTCCAAGAAAAACATAAAAGAAATTTTGAACGTCAGGGCTCGTAAAGGCGTCTTTGAATCAGATCATTATCTTCTCCAAATAAAGACAAAATTCCAACCAAATAGAAGACCAAAACGCCCACCAAAAAATTTCAGACCAGATCCGGAATATCTGAAAATCTTCAAGGAAGAAATAATTTTGCAAATCAATCAGGAGGAATCAACAGACTGGATAATACTAACGGGGAGAATTCAGGAAGCCATGAAGCTAGGACAACCACCTCGCTCCAGAAAACATCGCTGGTAGAACACAATTTGCGATCAAGCAGTTGACAATTGCATAATGGCTTGGAAAAAAATCACAGTAGCCAAACAAAGGAAAACTGGGAGAACTTTCTTATCACTCAAAAACAGGCCTCAAAAATAATTAGGAAAGTAAAACGAAGGTATGACAACAACAGACTCCACGAACTCCAGCAGGATTTCACCAAAAATAATACTAGAAATTTCTACAAGACATTTAGAGAAAATCTACGGGGATACCAAGCACCCAGTCTGTGCTTCAAGAGACACGACGGCTCATTGGAAACTAACTCCAAAAATAATTGCAAACTATTAGCCCAATATTTCAACTCTCTTCTTAACTTGAACCACCTCTAGTAAAACTTGACTTCTCTCCTCCGGTATTCATACACTTGGACTCGCAAGCCCCCGACATTGAAGAAATTACGGAGATAATCCGACAACTCAAAAACAACAAAGCACCAGGGGAAGATGGGATCATTGCTGAACTCTGGAAACTGAATGATCCCACACTGACGCGGAAACTCCATTCCATAATTTCAGATATTTGGACAACGGAGCAATTACCACATGACTCGAAATGCGCTTTGATTCACCCGTTGCACAAAAAGGGCGACAAGACGGACATCAACAATTATAGAGGAATTTCCCTGCTCCCGGTTGCTTATAAAATCCTTTCCACAGCACTTCTGAACAGGTTAGAGCCCCAAATGGATCCACTCATTGGTGACTACCAGGCTGGATTCAGAAAAGGGCGATCGTGTGCTGGACAGATCTGGTGCCTAAAGACGATCTTAAAAATGAGCAAATGTAGAAATACCGTGATTGCATTCATCGACTTCAGAAAAGCATACGACTCTGTTGACCGCGACACCCTCTTTAAAATCATGGAAGAATTTGGGATCGATCGTAAGACACGCAAAATCATAGAACAGACACTTACAGGAACAATATCCAAAGTGAAATTTATGGGCGAAATATCAGAGCCCTTCGAAATCAAGACGGGAGTCCGGCAGGGGGATGGACTATCCCCAATCCTCTTCAATATGGTTCTGGAGAGGATAATTAGGGAATGGGAACCTCTTGTAAAGGGCATTCAAATCGGTATTAAAAAAGAGAACAGAACTAAAGTCAAATGTCTCGCTTTCGCGGACGATATTGCAATTGTCGCAGACAACAGATCGGAAGCGACTTACGCCGTGGAAAAGCTCCATGAGATTGCACAAAAGACCGGATTACATATATCTTACGACAAGACCAAATATATGGAGAGAAGGCCAGAAAATAAATCCCCTTCAAACACAAAATACGGTAAAATCGCACAAGTATGCAGTTTTAAATACCTTGGCGAAATTATACAGCCCTCAGGACTTAATCGAATCGCCAATGAAGACAGAATCACTAAGCTCCAGAAGGCCTACAGGCTAACGTGGGCCCATTACAACAAGAAATGCATTTCGACAAACGCCAAATTACGACATTATAAAACAGTTATTCTTCCAGAAGCAATATATGCGGCTGAAACAATAGTAATCGATGGTCATTCTAAGATTAGGGAACTGGAAAAGCAGGAACGAAAAATTCTCCGGAAGATCTACGGAGCAATCAACAGAAACGGCATTTGGATGAAGAGACCTAGTACTGAACTCTATCAAAACACCATTACGATAACAGACGAAATTAGAAAACGCAGAGCCAAATTTTACACTCACATCCACAGGATGACCACCTCCAGATTGCCCAAGAAACTACTCAGTATCATAACGCAGAGCAAATGCGGCACAGAATGGCTTAAAGAGGTACAAAGAGACTTACAAATTATCAGTATACAAAATTTCGAAGACCGAACTGAGTGCCAGACGAAAATCAAGAATGTTAAGTTCGAACCAAGATCATTACGACAACCTGGAAAAAAGTGGACGGATGAGAGGAAGCGGGAACATTCCGCGAGAATGAAGAGATTTTGGGAGGAGCGGAGGAGACACGCCTCCAAATGACATCATGTGATCCAAGTTTAATCGCTCTCCCGTAGGGGAATTTTCGCTTAAATAAATAAAATAATAATAATAATAACCAAGCAAACTACATTGATTGATGTTGCGATTCCTAACAACAAGAATCTCCAGTCAAAACACATTGAAAAGATCAGCAAATACAGCGAGTTGGTCGACCCTATCAAAAGACAATGGCATGTAGAGCGAGTGAAGACCATACCTATCATTGTCTCGAGTACGGGCGTGATCCCAAGTACCTTGCTCCAAGGCCTTAAAGAACTGGATCTTGATACTCGGCTGTATAGACTAATGCAGAAGGCAGTAGTTCTATCAACAACCAGAATCGTTCGGAAGTTCAAGGGTAGCGAAATTCTAGCTTAGAAGTTGCTGTTTCCGTAGCTATACTTTGGTTCACTGAAGCCCGTCTAGTTACGTTGTAATATACCAGAAATGTGTTATATGTACTGTATAAACCGAAAATAATAATAATAATAATGTTATTCCGCAAGCGACGACTGAGATTCTACGGCCACATTTTGAGACAGAATGACGACCGACTAACAAATAAAATTTTGACTTACTTACGGAGGTGGTATTTTGGCTTTCACGGCCAGTGAAGCCTTCATAGGGAGGTTAAGGCTGCTTGAGCTTTTAGTTCTCGCAGTAAGGAGGTGCAGTTGGTTGGTTGGTTGGTTCTTAAGTTTAGGGGCTGCGACAACGCGGTCATGTAGCCCCGTGTACTTTGGGTGTGTGTAGAATCTGTCTGATAACCGGTGCTAACTGTGATGACTGTATTAGTGTGTGTTATCTGTTTTTTTGTTGTTTGACTGCAACTTAGAATTTTTCAAATAGTTCTTACTTTTGCCGCCAAGCGCCACCGTCAACGATTACTAGGCCAAGTTCAGAACTTAGCTACTAGACATCACCGCAGTCGGCTCTAGGCAAAAAACATAGAAACCTAAGAGCGTTGTTTACATTCTTAACCTATCCAATTTAGCTTCACACATTTGCAATTAGTGGAAGGTTCTTTAACATGCCATAAATCTATGACATGGGACCGCCGGCTTTACTTCCACTCCGAAGGAAGGCATACTGAGGGATTTTAACGCTCTTAAAAAATCCGACGGCTTCGGCCGGGTTTGAACCCGCTATCTTGGGCATAGAAGCTCAGCATGCTAACGACTACGCCACCGAAGCCGCTGAGGTGCAGTTGCACTTTATATAAAGGGAGGTAGCGCGCAGTTCGCTACTCCAGTGGGGGTCTGGGCGGGGACACCATGAGCCCGCTGATGAGCCAGCTTTGTGTCCTAGGCGAAACCCCACACAAGAGACGGCACATACCTTGAAGGATTGCTGAGTTTTACTTACGCAGACTTTAAGTGACAACAGTATGGGTTACCCAAGTCCAAATTGATCTTGAAAGTGCCAACATCACACCAATAGACATAGACGATCGAATGACATTCCGACATAAGATCCACAGTTGGGAAGTCACACATGAAGATCGACCAAGCAGACCAGGGAAAGGATGGACGGAGGAACGTCGAGTTTGACAGTGAGATGATGAAGGAGTTCTGTTCTGAAAGAACACGAACAGTAACATCTCATAATTTGCTTAATGTGATCCTTTGGGTGTAAACAATGTAAATAAATAAATAAATAAATAAATAATGGTATTTGTTTTACGTCCCTTTTATATAGTGCGACTTTTAGAGACGCCGAGGTGCCGGAAATATTCCCCAAAGAGGATCTTTAAAGTGCCATAAAATCTACTGACCCGGCTCCCTCGCATTTGCGCACCCTCAAATGCTAGCTGTCTGCTCCAGGATTCGATCCTGCAACCTTGGGAACAGACACGCAGCCAGCTGGAGATAATAAGTTATGCAGAAGATGTATAGTTCGAACCTTGACTTCGGTAACTATGAGTGAAACATTTGTTAGGACGGCATATTCCGCAAATTTTCGTTGTGTCCCTTTACCATTCCTAAACCTACAAATGTACACTCACATACACCTTTACATGCAGTTGGTTGGTTCCTCAGTTTAGGGATTGCGACAACGTGGTCATGCAGCCCCGTGTACTTTGGGTGTGTGTAGAATCTGTCTGATAACCGGTGTTAATTGTGATGGCCTTTACATGCTGTACGCACAGTTAATAAGCCTATACAGCAGGGGTTACCAACCTGGGGGGCGTGGGGCTTTATCAGGGGGGTGGGGGTGGAAATGATCGAATTTTACAATTTTCTCCAATAAACATTTTTCGAATCTCTTCAAGCTAATCGTTCAAAAGCATTGGTAATGTTGCATGTAATCTCCGCTGTGCTCTGTCAAATATCAAACCAAACATACCGAATCTTACCAAGAGAAAACAGTGTCAACCCTCTCACTGGCATTTGTTGACTAATTTAGGGATGTAGTGTAATAGCGTGTTCTTTGTATTGTGCTAAAGTGAAGTTAGTATGTGGCTCATCAGCCAGCTTGGTGTTCCAAGGCGAAATCACACACATACACGGCATAAACCTAGAAAAATTGCTGAGTTTTAATTCACTGGCTGTGAAAGCCAATATACCATCTTTTTAGTATGTAATAGATATAAAGCGCGTACTTCATATTATTTTGTCGGAAATAATTATTCCATTATGTAGTGTTATTAGGTTAGGTCTATATCTTCCACGTCAGTTTATCGAAGAGGTTATAGAAGCGACGGTTGGGGGGCGCGATGACCACCCATATCTAAAAAGGGGGGCGCCAGCTGGCAAAGGTTGGGAACCACTGCTATACAGGATGGGTGGGGGTATTATTTTAGCATTTCAAGATACTACCATATTGCCGGCGGTCGAGTGGAAACTATTCTGTCTGCTTGTTTGGTTGACAGGTACAGTCGCGCGGGTAGGATATGACTCATCTCTAGTAGCTCCTGTCATCGTTTTATACTTCGTTGTGACATGTGCTCCTGTTACGCTTAGGTGTGTTGTTGCGAAACAATTAGAAACGCATCATTCTTAATTCGCCCATTATTACCTTTTTCCGTTCACAACTCACATTCAACTTCTGTCTAAACCAAGTAGCGCGTGCAATGTTGCTTGACTTATGTGGCGACTGAAGTACGTTATCACTAGGGCTCGGATTTTTAGGTACAAAAAATTGGGGAAATATGTATTTTTTATGTATTAAAATACCTGAATTATGTGACAAAAAGTAAAAATATTTAATTATAATTTAGTTTATTAATGTGAGTATAAACAATATGCAGTACTCACAAATGCAAAGTCTCACTGACTGCTGAAGCATTACAATACACAACGAGAGACATCTTCAGGTTGTCCATCACAAATGACCGACGATTATCGCGAAACACTAATTCTGAAGGCACAAAACTGCGGCAATATGTTTCATGAGGTGTTGTGTAACGTGAGATCGCTGTTCAGCCATGATTGCTTTCCCACATGGTTGGCAGAACAGAACGCCCCCATCAGAAGTAAAGTTATCTTTAAATTCTGAAACAGACGATAGCTTGTAGTTGTTTTTACTTTAGGCATCGTAGAACTGCCTTACACTTCACAGTGCCAGAAATGATCTGCATGTGAGTGACACTGGTTCCAGGTAGCTCTAGCACATGGTGCAATATGGCTATGGACAAGGAAATCCCCGGCTTCCACAGTGATTGGCACGGAGCGACAAGTTAAGAATAACACAGTTGCAAGCTGACATACGCTCTGCATGAAGATTAGATAGCTCATGGGTTCTTCCCCGTTGAATTAACAGAGAACAAAAATGCAACAAACTGAAGAATTTAGCATACTGCTTAAAAAAATGTAAATATTATGTATTTTTATGTGCTAATAAGTGAAAAGCAGGAATTTATGTACTTATAGAAAAAATGCATAAAATATGTATTTACAAAAAAAAAGATACGAGCCTTACAGTAGTCGCATATGATGTGTAACATCTGACATGTTATCCTACTCGTATACTACACAGCTTGGACATTCTTAAAATGTTAATTTACACTCCATTTTCATACTGGTACTATTTTTTCGTTAGTAGAATTTTGGTATTTAAGTGTTAGTACAGTAGAAGGTTAGTATTTTTGTTAGTAGAATTGCTCTGTACTTATTCTGAAAGGGAGTAGCAGCCTTTCAGAATAAATCAATTCTTTACTAGTCTTATAGACGGTTAAGATATTGATAATATAAGCCAAATAATGGCTACACTGCGTCCTGCTGCACGGCTGAAAGCAAGGGGAAACTACAGCCGTTTGCTATTCCCGAGGATATGCACCTCTCTATGCATAAATACATGTGATGATGGCCTCCTCCCTTGTAAAATTTCAATCCGGAGGTAAACTAGTCCCCCGTTCGGATCTCCGGGTGGGGACTACTCGAGAGGGGGTTAACATCACAGAAGTGACAAAGAGGAACTCTGACATTCTACGGATTGGAGCGTGGAATGTTAGAAGTCTGCTCGGAAATGGAAGGTTAGAAAACTTAGAAAGGGAAATGGATAGGTTGAGGTTGGATTTGGTTGGGATTAGTGAAATGCGCTGGCAGGAAGAACAGGACTTTTGGTCAGGAGACTATAGGGTCATTAGCACTAAATCAAACAATGGCCAAGCAGGGGTTGGCCTCATATTGAGTAGGAAACTTGGACAGCGGGTGGAATATTATGAGCAATATAGTGAACGGATTATTGTAGCAAAAATAAATACTAAACCTACCTGCACCACAGTGGTACAAGTCTATATGCCTACCAGTCAAGCTGATGATGAGGATGTTGAAAAGGTCTACGAAGAAATAGACGAAATTCTGAGGTATATCAAGGGTGATGAAAATGTTATAGTAATGGGAGATTGGAATGCTGTGGTAGGAAAAGGGAGAGAAGGGAAGATAGTAGGAGATTTCGGATTAGGTGAAAGGAATGATCGAGGAAGCAGGCTGGTAGAATTCTGCACTGAGCATGAGTTGGTCATAGCTAACACCTTATTCAATAACCACAATAGAAGAATATACACATGGATGAGACCAGGAGATACAGGGCGTTACCAAATCGACTTCATTATGGTCAAGCAGAGGTTTCGAAACCAGATTTTGGATTGTAAAACATATCCTGGTGCTGACATAAACTCTGACCACAATCTGGTTGTAATGAAATGCAGATTAAAGTTGAAGAAACTGAAGAAAAGTCAAAAGCCAAAAAGGTGGGCAATAGACAGACTGAAAGAGAAGGATGTAAACGAAAGATTCAAGAAGAGTATAAAGGAAGGACTAATGAAAAACCCTAAACAAACTTCAATTGCAGACGAATGGGCACTTTTGAGGAATGAAATAACAAAATCCGCAGAAGAAAACATTGGTAGGAAAGAGAGAATAGGTAGAAAACTGTGGATCACTCAGGATATACTCGAATTGATGGATGAAAGGCGGAAGCACAAGAATGTAAGAGATGAAAAGGGGAAAGCAGAATACAGACGTCTGAGAAATGAGGTTAACAAGAAGTGCAAGGAAGCGAAAGAAGAATGGTTGAAAGAGAAATGTGCTGGTATAGAAAATTGTCTGAAATTAGGAAAAGTAGACACAGCTTATCGAAGGATTAAGAATACTTTTGGGGAAAAGAAGACTAAGTGCTGTAATATTAAGGACACAAATGGAAAGCCTCTAACAGATAGGGAAGAAAAGGTTGAGAGATGGAAAGCTTACATAGAGAGTTTGTATAAGGGAAAGGAGATTGAGAATCATGTAATGGAAAGGGAGGAGGAAATTGATGAGGATGCGAAAGGAGATTTAATATTGAGATCAGAATTTGATAGAGCTTTGGAAGACTTAAGCAGGAACAAAGCACCAGGCATAGATGATATACCGATTGAGTTGCTACGCTGCATAGGAGAGGAAGGTCTGATCAGGTTATTTCACTTGGTGTGTAGGATTTATGAGACAGGTGAGGTACCCCCTGATTTCAAGAAGAATGTAATCATCCCTATACCAAAGAAAGTGGGAGCTGACAGATGTGAAGATTACCGTACAATCAGCTTGATTACTCATGCTTCAAAGATCCTGTCTAGAATAATTTACAAGAGGATTGAGAGCCAGATAGAAACAGAGTTGGGTGAAGACCAGTTTGGTTTCAGGAGAAATGTAGGAACAAGGGAAGCTGTACTAAGTCTTAGGCTGATTTTGGAAGGTAGAATAAGGAAAGATAAGAGAACGTTCATGGCTTTTGTAGACTTAGAAAAAGCTTTTGATAACGTTGATTGGACTAAATTGTTTGACATTTTGAAATCGATTGGAATAAAGTACAGGGATAGGAGGGTGATATACAATCTATACAGAAACCAGACAGCAGTCATTCGAGTTGAAGGACATGAGAGAGAAGCTGGTATTCAGAAAGGTGTAAGGCAAGGCTGCAACTTATCACCCATACTTTTCAATCTTTACATTGAACAAGCAATGAAGGAAATTAGAGAAAAATTTAAAGTGGGAGTGAAGATTCAAGGAGAAATAATTTCAACTCTGAGATTTGCTGATGACATCGTCATCTTGGCCAACAAGCCTGAGGATTTGAATGAGTTTTTGAATGGTATGGACTCCGTCTTACGGAAAGAATTCATGATGAAAATTAATAAATGTAAAACAAAAATACTGGAATGCAGCCGAAATAAATCAGAAACCTCTATGGAGATCAAATTGGCTGGTGAAAAGCTGAAGGAAGTAGGAGATTTCTGTTACTTAGGAAGCAGAATAACGAGTGATGGACGAAGCAAAGAGGATATAAAAAGTAGGTTGGCTCAGGCAAGAAAAGCATTCCTACAAAAAAGGAATCTGCTGACATCGAATATAGATTTAGGTATTAGGAAGTCATTTTTGAAAGCCTTTGTCTGGAGCGTGGCGCTCTATGGAAGTGAAACTTGGACTATTGGTGCAGCAGAAAAGAGGAGAATTGAAACATTTGAAATGTGGTGCTACAGGAGAATGATGAAGATCAGATGGGTAGATAGGGTTACAAACAAAGAGGTATTAAGACGAGTTGGAGAGGAGAGATGTTTCTGGCGACTGCTAATGAAGAGAAGAGATAGGTTGGTAGGACACATACTAAGACACCCAGGAATAGCAAGCTTAGTTATGGAAGGAAGGGTCGAGGACAAGAACTGTAGGGGTAGACCAAGGTTAGAATATGTTAAACAGATTGCCTCGGATGTAGGGTGTGGTAGCTATGTAGAGATGAAACGATTAGCTCAGGACAGGGAGGCATGGAGATCTGCATCAAACCAGTCAAAAGACTGAAGACTCAAACAACAACAACTATGATGAATGTATAGATTGAATTGGAGATATGCTACTGTCACATTTGTGGCGCAGCGGTCAAGCTGTTAGTCTCTCACCAAGGTAGACCGGGTTTGATTTCCGGTCAATACATGTGAGATTTTCGAATTGAAATGCCATGTCCTGTGGTTCGCATTCCACGTAAAAGGGAGGTACCGTGGATCATGATCGTGAGATTAACGGACACGTAAAACTACAAGCTTCCTTCCTTCCTTTTACATTAATAATTCATAATAACAAAGTGACACACAACGTCGACAATACTCTCAAATACTGTGAGCACATTCCTCAGTAACTATAACATTCATTATTCTCAAGGCTCTCATACAGTTCGTCGTAAACAATCAAAACATGGCTTCCTACAATCATGAAATGACCTAGTCTCACATATGATGAAAATACAGCTTTTATTCCACTCATATAACAACATTCTGTTATGCATTTAATATTTGACTACTCACCCACAGCTTGACAATATTGCCGCTTACTTAAATGTAATTTGTCGTCTTTGTCCTACCCCATGTGACATTCAACCTTGAACGTGAAGCTTCATAAACTGCTCAATGACAAATGAAAGTCGGTGAAACATTTGCCACTGTGCTCGTCAAACCAGTGCCTGCTAAATGCACTACCTACTGTATTGCCATAACATTCTCGCGCTACAGAGCACACACTGCCTTGTTTCCAATACACACATTTTCAATTGTACATCCAGCTGGCAGTGCGTCTTCACTTCCGTCCGATCCACTTCCGTTCGATCCACTTCCGCCCGATTCACTTCCGTCCCCAATTTTCAAAATCACTCCCACAAAACTATCCAGCAACCGAGCGGAAAGATGTTACACATCAAAAAATATTTATGTTCGACCCTAACTATTATGTGTCAGAAAACTGTATCATAATGAGGCTCATTATAACACTATTTTTCATTATGAAACAGTTTCTCCCACCAATCAGAGCTCAAGAAACAGCTGTGTGACCAATTAGATAAGGATACCTTCGCGCATGCGCTCAAAATCCAACATGACTATATAAATTACCGAAATTGCACCGTCCATATGTTCGCGTGAATAAACTGGTGAATATGAGACAAGAAATGGCACTGTACCTTAATATCACCAAAATCAATTTCTACACAGCACGTGGTTTTGAAACGACTTCGGTGACAGTTTTACTGAATACTGGAGCACAATCTGAACATATGGCATTGAAGCACACAGAGCGCATGCGTCGGTTGTCCAGAGAGCTTGGAGAACAGAGATATACTACCCACCACAGCACCCGATCACAACATTCTAGTGACTGAACAGATATTTATGAATATTTATGTTAAAACATATAATAAAGTTATAATTATCGTCGAACATAAAAAGTCGTATGCTACTCGCCTATAATGGTAATTAAGACACTCGTATGGAAATTATAAAACTCGCATACGCTCGTTTTATAAAAATACTTGTGTCTTAATTATAGCCATTATAGGCTCATTGCATAATGTACTATTATTTACCTAAAAATCCGAGCCCTAGTTATTATTGTGTCCCCCTGCTCGTCCCGCAACACTCCTGTTGCTTATCATTAAGGCCCGGAAGTTCATGCACTAATAAATGAGTAAATATGCATGCAAAAATGCACTGATTACTGCTGAAATATGCATCACGTTTCTAAAAATTATGCATTATGAAATAACTACGGTAATTACGATCACTTCGTATTCTTTAGCGTTTCTATTTTGAATATAAAGAAAATATGAAGAGACGGACATTGGGCATAATATAACTACACCTTTTCTTAAAATATCTCAACTAAGAAACCGTTCTAAATACAGTAGTAGGAAATGTTATTATATGGAACTTCAGGCGGTGTCGACCATCAATATTTTATTATGTTAATCTTTAAGTATGACTGATATACAATTTTAATCGCCATTGAGTTTTTAAAATGAAAATATTTTTACAATATTTACATAGTGAATGCTGAATAAAAATAATTGACATTAACTTGAAAAAAAAAAAAAAAAAAAAAAAAAGGAGTGAAACGTACTAGGTATTAAAATAATTTCAGTATTATTCTGTGATAGACTCCCGGAGTCGGAATCTAAATGTACGACTTTAATAACATGTAGTAACAAAAAGTGCTTCAAAACAATAGGAAATTAGAATATACACCCTTCTCAAGCAGAGATATGCACTTAAACAGACAATGGAGAAAAATATGATGCATTGTGTCAAAATAACCAAAATATACATTTACAGTACTATATATGCAAAACTATGATTTTGCATGAACTTCCGGGCCTTACTTTTTATCAACAAGTGCTGCCGCAGCCAAGTTAACGGCAGTTGTATCTTGAAAGGATAAATACTGTACTAGGCAGCCGGGAACATTATGATTCCCCAGGCCAGGAAGTGCAATAAGTCGTGAAAAAGTTGTAGTAAAAGGTGCGTGGTTTTGGATAAAACAAGAGGAAAAGTACGTATCATACGGCAACACCGCTTGCAAGCCTTCTACTGTGCGCGAACCCGGGAATCTGAGGGCTAGACGTAAGCTGGTCTGATGTGTAAATATCAACAAATCTTAAAGACGTTATCACGCAGCAGACGTGTTGCAGCTTGAATTCAGGTGGAGATCACACTGGCAGACCATAAGAAGGCCGTTCTCGTGGAGTGAGAGGTAACCCGTCCAACCACATTTCATTCCTTTCCGCCTTCGATACTAATAAATTAGCGGCTTCGGTGGCGTAGTTGGTAGCATGCTGAACTGCTGTGCCCAAGAAAGCGGGTTCAAACCCGGCCGAAGTCGTCGGATTTTTAAGAGCGTCAAAATCCTTCAGTATGCCTTCCTTCGGAGGGGAAGTAAAGCCGGCGGTCCCATGTAAAAGATCCTTCCACAGACTAAACTTGTGTGGAGCTAAATTTCTAGGTTAGATTTCGTTGGAACGCTCTATCAAAGTTCCAACGTTCACCACTAGGTATCATTGACATCTGATGGTGAAAGTTGGAACTACTTGAAATTGAACGGAAACTGTAACTGTGTCCGCTTGAAGCAGCTACAGCCTCTGGTGAGCCGAACATGTCCTCGGACACTCCCGGCATTAAAAGCCATACGATAAATAAATAATAACTAATATATTTACTTCTTTGCACCTTATTCATACTTAACATTACACCTCGGCCAAGGACTACACAACGCTTTACTTCAGGTTCAGATTCTCCGTCGTGGTGAATTCTTTCCCCGTCGAAGATATATTTCCTATTCTTCACCTTTCACGAAAACTACACATTTAATCATACAATGAAGTTCTGTTCAGATAAATCATCTTACAGGCATACAAATGCTTGCAATGTGAAAATGACATTTGAATTTACAGTGTCATTTTAAAATTTATGTTCGACCATGGCGAAATGTAAATATTATATGTCAGAAAACTGTACTATAATGAGGCTCATCGTAGTACAAGTTTTCATTATGACACAGTTTCTCCTCCTCCCCCCCCCCCCCTCCCAAATCTGAGCCCAAGAAACAGTTGTGTGACCAATTAGATAAGGATAGCATCGCACCTGCGCTGACTACCACGGTCTATTTTAAATTTCACTGCATGACTAGTGTCATAGTGGGGTATTCAACGAGGCCAATGTCGAATACAAGGTATTCTCTGCGTCCCAAGCTCTCTGTTTAGTACATAAAACCGGCGAAATCTCGACAGATATTTAAATATTTATGTTCGAACATAAAATAGTTATAATTATCGTCGAACATAAACAGTTGTATGAAAGTCGCCTATAATGGTAACTAAGACACTCGTATGGAAATTATAAAACTCGCTTCGCCATTATAGGCTTGTTGCATAATGTACTATTGGCATCTTGTTTTGTCTATTTTAAGTCATTAAGTTAACTAGTTACTGATAAAGATTATTTTTCTTTGCAGGTCCTACCAAATCCAGTCGTAGTTCAGGAGTGACACTTCGACGCAGCCACAGTGATCGACAATCCAATACATCGTCAGGTGATAAGACTGGCCGTGACTTACTAAGTCGTCGTGCTAGCAACAAGCAACAACTCTTCAACGACACTATGAGACTGCGTCTGAGGACGGGAGGGCGCCCAGATTCAAGACAGCTTTTCGACGTTAATTTCGTCAATGCTCCTATCCCCAAACGACCACAACGTATGCTCAGTCCTGGCCGTCCCCGGCCCAAGGAACCGCCGCCACCACCACCCCCGCCTGCTCCTAACACTCCCACCACAACAGAACCACCTCCACCTCCACCCCTACCACCCCCACAGCTCCCTAGGAGGGAGATATTCCCATTTACAAAAGAAGAACTGGAGAACATCAATCTTCGACAAATTCCTCAGTTCGATGACAAATCTGAAGCGTCCGATGAAAGAATCTCCACCACGCAAGCCACCTCCGATGAAGACAGTTGCCCTCCGTTAACTGTATCCGAAAGGACAATCGTGTCTAGTGAGAATCATTCAAAATCCAGGCCAAGTTCTTGGTCACCTCCCCACTTGACGTCTTCCTCACCCGATGATAATAATTTTGAATCTATTCGTGAGTTAGGATCAAAGAAAAAGGAGCATCGATATAGCGATCCTGGACCAGGACCCTCGAAACTTCGTCTGCGCTGTGAGAGTTCACCGCATCTTGACCAGGATAATATTTCGAAAGAAGATCCTCCGTCAGTGGCTGAGAAAACCAGCGATGAAGCGGAAGTTCTTGTGCGTACCATAGTTACTGTATCTCCTGTCCCACCCTCACCATCCGATGTCCACCGCCTTCAAATTTCCAGCCAACCTATGTCCTACCAAATAGAAGTAAGCCCTCATCCTCAGAGGCGGACTTCAATACTCATCAACGGAAGTGATGGAGCGTCTGTCAGCAAGAACTCGTCTTCCAGAACTTCAGTTATGATCGAAGATTCGAGTCGGAGTTCAACTCCTAGCAGAGATGAGAATAAAGTGACCATCAATGTAGGGGGTGTGAGTAATGACAACACAAGTACAAGCTTAAACTCAAGTTCCTCATGTACTGTAATAGATACGTCTTCAATGAATAACAATAACTTCAACAATTCAAGTTCCTTCTCTGTAGTAAGTCCTAATGTAACAAATGTATCAACCAATCAGATTGTTATACCGGTGACACCCAACGACAAGAAAACGCGGGTGTTCCTGGATCATTGTAGCAATGTGGAAGTGAGCGGAAATACAGTAAATGAGGAATCCAATTCAGCAATTTGTTGGGCTGATACGTCGATGGATTGTAGTGCAGAAGATGTAAAATATACCCCTAGCACTGTGTTGTTCGTGGAAGGAGACAGTGATAGTTATAACGGCAGTATATCCAATGTTATAATCAGCTCGAGAACATCAAGATCAGTAGTGATCGACTCGTCAAATGAGATCGATGAGAGCGACACAGCAGCTATTTTATTAGATCCTGTTGAGGCTGTTAAGAGAAATTTAGTCCCACATGTCTGCGGGAAGAAGGATGATGATGCACCCTCATCTGCTGTTGACAGACTGAGCTGTCTGATAAACCAGGCAGAAGATACCATCTCTGAAAAATTAAAAGAACACGATTATTATATGGCTGCTGCTGATGCGAAGTTGTTGGATCCTTCGGATGATTTAAAAGATTTATTACGCTCAGATTCTGTATCGACAGATCACAGTGAAACCTGTGATTCGATGAATGATCAAAGCTCTTCTAGTTGTGATCCAATCACAGCAAAGAATGATGATGACCACTCTACTTCTGATTTGGCTCTTTCTCGCCCTCATTTCGTCATCGTGGCACCGGAAACTCCTGAGAAAGAAAAACAAGAAGCTGAAGTAGAACTGAGAGGATGCAATGATGAGAATCTGTATGAAAGTATTAAGGATCCAATCTACGAGGAGATACCTGAAACACCACCACCCTTACCACTGTCTCCACCGCCGTCGATGGATGATATCGACGATGAAAAGCGAGGTTCACGATCGATATTCGAGGGTGCCTCTAAGTATGACATTCTGAGTTACCTCGAAGGAGCTAAGGAGCGGGTCATCGTGCCGGAGGAGTCTGATTACGGTGGCAGTGCCAACGGCGATGAGGTGACGGAGGCTGGAAAGGAGTCCCTGGGCGATCTAAGCAGCAGAGTGAGCCATCTAAGTAATACGAGTGACTCGAGCGAAGACAGCTGCAACCTCATCATAGGAGATGATGCCGGTCCGCAAAATAAGGTAAGATATTTTATTAGTAGACCCATGGAAGTTTAAGAGCAAGAGATGTAGTATTTTTATAATTTTAAGGGACACGCTCAAGTGCGCATACACAATATAGACTAGCTTAACTTTTACAATAGTGACTAATTGAAAGTGTTCTTTTTGCACATTGGAGAATATGGTACCTATCGCATTCTTTTTATTGCAGAGCACACGCAGGCATTCACATACTAGTGTATGAAATATTCGTGTCTTGTATATCATATGGTAATAACCATGTACAGCTAGTTCTGTTATTATGTACCTAATCGGTCGGTTAGATTCCATCCAAGTTTTATCCACATGTGTGTTGTAAAATTGCAGCCATATGTATTCTCATTTATGCTCCCATTTTCTTAAACATCTTCCCCAGTTTTCTGTTGAAAGAAGAGGATATCTTGTTCGCAGATCCTTCATCAAGATGGTTTCTCTTGCGAGCTGATATGTTAGTCTCGAGGGCGCGTAGATAGAGCAATTGTCATTTTCAGAAATCTTAATTTTACTTTTTCCATTGTCCTAAGATCAGTCAGACTTAGACTCCCCCATAGCACAATATTGTAATGATTTAGACTTCTAGAAGTTTCAATGCCATACTTAAAATTAATTGCTTAACCCTAAGGTTTTTAATGTTGAACAGCCCTTTGGTTGCTGCCATAGCTCTCTCTCTCTCTCTCTATTTAATATGGATACGAAATGATTTTATTGTTGGTTGCAGTGGCATTACCAATTATTTAAAGGCGTTGATAATTTGCAATGGTTCTCTTCCGATAAGGATAGCGTCTTTATCTGTTACTTTCCCTCCTCTTCTAAGAGCCATCTTTTTATTCGTTGGCCTACTTAGCTTGTTTTGTTTGACCCAGTTTATTAAGAGCCTGAAATATTCTTTGGAGGTAATTTTTGTTTGATGATCCAAGTGCCATAATATCTATCATCAGTGTAGATGTCAGCAGTAGCCATGTTGAGGAGAAGAGAGATTAGGGGATCATCCTGTTAAACCTCTATGGTTTGTGTTATTTCCTTTGATATTGGGTCCGAATCATTAATTCTAATAGTGTTACAGGATAGTACATTTGTATAAGTCTGGAAGTATATTAATCTATTCGATTTGTATCTAGTTTTGCAGTGTCAGGCAGATGTAGTGTTTTTTGTTTGTTTCATGCTAATGTGTTGGTCGTTTGATGTTCAAGTTTATTATTATTATTTAAAACTTCACTTTTCGTAGTTTAGAAGCCATTTCTTTAATGTTGCCTTTGTTATCTAATAAAGAGAAGTTTGTAGTTTTATGTGCCCGTTAATCTCGCGATTATGAGTCACGGGACCTCCTTTTAACGTAGAATCCGAACCACAGGACAGGGCATTTCACATTGAGAATCTCATATGCATTGACCGGGAATAGAACCCGGTCCGCCATGGTGAGAGGCCAATTGCTTGACCGCTGCACCACCTCTCCCCCTATCTAATAAAGGCAATGCTTTTCAGTGGTATGCCTAATTCCCCGCCCAATTTAATTGGGCACATTACTGTGATGACCGACTGAAAATCGATTCTTTTGTTACTTCACATTTCAGCCAAACTATTAAATAAAATTTCTAATGCAACCAAAGGTCATAAATATTAATAAAATTCGAAATATAATGTTCATAACTTCTGAGTCGTTACAGTTTTCATTGACAAGAGCTAATAAGGAACACTTTCTTCTGGTACAGATCATTGCATGGTATCTATCACAACCTCCGCCGCACAAAACATACACAACCTGCGTTGGGTTCATGATATTTGCCATTCATGCACACCCTGAAATGAAAGCCATGAACTGAGAATCGTGTCACTAGCGTCTCAGTTCAAAGCCTCCCTGTTACCAATCACTGTTGAACAGTGGTGTACTGTCGAACTCTGCCCGTATATCACTCTTCTTATTTCGGAGTACTTCCAGGAGTAATTGGTAATATCAAGTGGAATCGTATTTCCTCGGTGAAGAATAATTCTGTAATTAATTCGTATGTCATTATTTACACTAAATATAGTCTACACAGTACAGATGTAGTCTTGGAACAGAGATGCAAAACCGTATTATGTAACACTAGCTCTTCGTACCCGTCGTTGAAGGGTTTGCATTCTAAGGGTAACAAAAATAAATTTCGGGAGACTGGTGACAGGGATTAGGTTAGTTATGGATGGATTGTCCTTGTTTGGTCAACACCCGTGTACTGTAACTTCGCAATTTTCTCCCAGTTCATTGTTCTGCTCATAATTACATGACAACTTTTCCTATTCCCAACCCACACACTATTACAGCCATCACAGAAACACAGGTTATCAGACAAATTCAACACACCTCCAAGAACACCATGCTGATGACCAACATGTCCCAAGCCTTAAAATGAAATAACAACAATTCTAACTGTGTGACAAGTAGCAAGCACCAAAATTGGGGATTTCATACGTTCGTGAGGTTGCCTTGTAAGTACACAGGCTTATAACCACGCCTAGCCGCAATAGCATTAATACCCAGTGAAATGAAATGCAAAACCACTGGGGTAGTAACCAGTGGCGTACGCTGGATTTCTTTCCGGTGGGGTTTCATTCATACAGTACGGCAGTTGTGTACGTTATTAAAATTATATTTCGATTATTATTCATAAAATTCAATAATTAAATAAACATTCACTTTGCATGAAAACTATTTTAATTATATTTTCCAGCAAAATAAAAAATTGAAAAAAATCAAAATTAAAAAGTAATATGGAAAACAGTAAGTTACCTAAATATTAAAACTGAAATGATGCCTTAGTATCATCATGTCCATTCGTGACTGCTTATATTATTGATATCATGTGTGAGAAAAATATAGCTTTACTCCCATGTTCTTACTACCATTAGGCCTACTATTGACTCTCAAAATATGCCTATCTTGATGGCTTTATCGGCATCACTGGTGGGAATAGCTTGCCACGGTGGGTGAGTGGTTATAGTGTCGGACTACCAACCCCAAGATTGCAGGTTCGCCCCTGGCCATGGTAAGTGATTTTTGAAGGCGACAAAAATCACGATACTCATGTCATACGTTGTTGGCATGTTAAAGAACCCATTTGAATTCAGTAGGCCGTGTTCAATGGCAAAATTAATCTCGGGATTTTCCGCCAACGCTAAGTTCCTCCATTCTCTACTTGAAAGCGCTGTAGTGTCAAGGAGTTTAGATATCTAACCTCCTTGACTTTCATAGCGTTCAAAGGAACGACGAAATTCGACATGCAAGCACCAGGCACCCGAGGCCATACGATATTATTATATATACTGGTGGGAATAAATTGCAGAAACTCCTCGTGTACCAAATTATCTTAAACGAAACCGACACACAGTGACACAGATATGCACAATTAAAGCAGCCCGAAGCGACTTGAAGAAGGTTACCGATCGCACACTTAAGCAGCAAAACTCATACATGGCTAGCTCCAACACTGGAGGAATCGTCTCGCTGGGAGTTCAGTGTTGGGCATTTATCAAGTAACGGTTTAAAATAATATGTACAGGAGTAAAGAAGCCTCATTGGCGGTAGTGTAAAATATTTTCCAGGTGATAGATGGGACAATACAAGGATTCAAGTAAACAAATGTCTTGGGGGAGGGGGGGGGGGGGTTAACCCTTTATAGGATATTGGTCTATATATTAACCACCTACTATAAAAAGAGTGCGTAGGCTATGATCAAAGGTGTTAATAGTTGAAACTTTCAGCCTAATTACACAAAATTTCTTGTAGATGTAATATTTCTGATAAGCAAATATTATCTCTGTCTAGTTTTATGATGCTGGATAAAATTTCAACTAATAAATATAATCAAAAATATTAAAATTAAACAATAAAATAAAACATAAATATACAAATTCAAATAAAATATACTAAAAATTAAAATAAAACATAAAAGACACTAAATATGAAAATAAAATTAAGATTATAAAATTAAAAAGTTAAAATTATAAAATTAAAAATAATAAATAAATAGATAATTTTTAAAATGTATTAAAAATAATAATCTTGAATAAGTTACTTAAAATAAAAATAAAAATTAGAACTGAATTGAAAATTTAAATTAATGGAATTAAAGTAATAATTAGGAAATAATAGTCTGCCCTATAAAGGGTTAAACCTTAACCCCCCACTCTGACCGTACGCCACTAGCAGTAAAACTCTCACACACATGTCGAATCGAAATTATATTTTGGAACAATGGCTGGTTAGAAGTTATCTGCTTAATGCCGGAAGGTGGGCGTGTCTGTTGACTTTGTTGGACCAAATCTCGATGGCATTGTTCATGAATAGAGTGGGATTACATGAAACTATCTATAACCAAACGTCAGGTCAAGTCCTGAGGAAAATATTCCTCCGCGTATCTCCTCACTCTGTCCCTTCTTTTTTTTTTTCAGACATGGAAACTCGAGATTATCATCTCTCAATCTACTGTTATATATACCGTACTGTACATTCAAAATCATTTGTTTGCAACTTTGACTCAACTTTTCTCCACGTTTACAGCTGAAGTTTGAACACGTTGTCTACTTGAGGAACTTTGTGCAATCTTAACAGTGTTGCCAACCTGTGAGCCAGATTCTCCTTAAAATCGAATTACTCGGGTGCTCTTTTGCCGCTCAAACAAGATTTGTGAAAAACTAAATGTAATATAATATCAAATTAGAACTGAATTACTTTACCTATCGTTCCAAATACCACTAAAAACTATATTCACACACACAATTCAACGCATGAAACGCAAAGTTGGTAAAGCTCCCAATTAACGTGAAAAATATTTTTACAAAGGAAATTCTGAAAAGTAATCTAGCCAGCTTGTGGAAACATAGCAACATGTGATGGAAAATCTTGTACGCCAAAAACAAGCAGAAAAAGCAGGAACTATTTACTGGTGCGTTAGCCTCTTCACAGACAAGAGCATCAAAGGGACCGCTCAGGTCTTAAGGTGACTAGAGGGGCATACAAAGTAGGCCTACAGAATATAGCGCCTCTATTTTACGATGTGGTAAAGTGATGGACACCCGTGGCATTATGCGACCTTTCTTGTTGGTCGCGCCCACAAGTATTCACACCTATTGTGTAAGTGAAGCCAACGATCTCACGGGTTACATATCAAAAGACAGGGGCGTCCCGTGGATTTGCGTGCACGGGGGATCTAAAATACGGCTTAAATATACTGTTCGCAATGTCCATTATGCACAAACGTTGCAAGGATATGAATTGGTAAAATGCAAGGGAGTAGATGCATTTCTTAACATCAATCATCAGGCTACAGTGTCCTCAATACAAATAAAATAATATTAATAATAATAACAATCTCCAAATATAAAGACCAAGTGGAGCCTATCATGAAGCAATGGCATATTGGAAAGGTGACGATCATACCAATTGTTATATCAAGCACTGGTGTTGTACCAAGGAGTCTACTGCAGGGGTTGGAGGAAATTGATGTAGACACAAATTTATACAAGTCAATGCTAAAAGCAGTCATCATTGCGACAGCCAGATTAGTTAGGAAATACATGAATCAGTGAAAATATATTTTTAAGGTGGTGATTATGCTCTGATTTCTTATAATCTGTGTAACTTAGTTGCCATTAGCCAGATAATGTTCTGAGAGTGAAATAAAATAACAATAATAATAATATGTTTAGAAGATGGTATAACCAGAATTTATGTACACATGTGGAGAAAATTATTAACGTGACGCGGAAAGGACTGATTATGTTTTAAGGGCACATGAGCCGAATTACGTCAAGGCGATTAACCTATCGCATTTTCACTTTTCTCCAAGAGAAAAAGACGAAATGAAATTTCAACACCATGAAGGAGTGATGCTGCAATGCTTGCAATTTAACATGCGGGACGAGTGTTTGGCTGTGATACTATGATAGCACTTTCAGGTCCCTCTGACCTTGAATGTGTGTAAAAACCAGTACAGGATGAGCTCATCACGAGCTGCAATACAGTGCTAAATTCTTCGAGGCTTGAAGTCAATTAGGGCTATGGATCACTTCTTGAGGAACTGTAGTCTATGGTTGCTGCACTGAACGGATCGGTTGTTCTAGAGTTGTGGGTGGCTGAGGCAAGTTGGCTAGTTGTCGACCTATGATGACCACTAGGGTTGAGGTTATCGGTTCTCGTTTACATGGCGTCGTTCTATACCTTGAAAATCAACACAAACAACCGATTCATTCACGGTGTTGCAATTATTGTCTTACTCATGAACATATCTAGAAACCTTAGTTTCTGAGTGTAGCCTTGCTAATTTACGTCACATCCTCTGCGATGCAGTAAAACTTCCAAGCGTTTCGAGGCAGCATGAAACCTTCAGAGTTAAATTCTCCTATATCAGACCTAAAATATCATACTTTGCCTGCTACGAGAATTTCTGCGGAATACTGACTTCCCTCATTTTTGTCACCTCGTACCTCTCTTATAATCTTACGATCTTTCTCACCCTTGCGTCTCTTATCTGTTCTCTGACAAGGCCTAACGCAAGTCCCCTTCACGTGCTTTGCATGTGAAACCTTCTTCACTTCTTCGTGAGTGAAAGATAACAGAATTTTTCTCCCCTTGCTGTAAGTTACTATTCTCCTCCAACTCACCCCTACTGTTGTAATGTTCGACTGGGGACAGGCCCAGCCAGTTAACGGAAAACAGCCCTCACGATCTTCGCCTGCAAAATTGCTGTTTCCATGTTTTCAAACATAACAAACTTTTAAATATTCCTTGCTAACGCGTTCAGAAATTAAAAGTGTCATTCTGAAAATCACATTTTAAAAATGCATTCTTTTGTGTGCTGTTTGTAGGGCGAAGGCTTAATTTTGTCACCCTAGATACGGGCGGCTGCTCTCTTCAAGGGAACTTTCTACGGAATGAGAAATGTTACGCATTGCATTAAGAAACAATCCATTCCAAATCTTTATTCTCGATTTAGAAGAAGAGAGCATCATATTGATGTCGCATGCCCGGCAAAGAATCTGTGTTACAGAGGTGTGAAAATTATTAGACTCGACGCCAGTTTTACAAAATTTCATTTATACTTTTCATGATTTAATGCAATAGAGTCGCCTCCGTAGCTTAGCGGTCAGATGGTTAGCTGCCGCCCCGGAGGTCCTGGGTTCAATTCCCGACTCTGCCACGAAATTTGAAAAGTGGTATGAGGACTGGAACGGGGTCTACTCAGCCTAGGGTGGCCCAAATGAGTAGAGGGGGTTTCATTCCCACCTCAGCCATCCTCGAGGTGGTTTTCCGTGGTTTCCCACTTCGTCTTCGGGCAAATACCGGGATGGTACCTACTGTAAGGCCACGGCCGCCTCCTTCCGGCTTTCTTGCCTCTCCATCCCAATCTCCCCCCCCCCTTCCCATCCCTCATGAGACCCCTGTTCGCTTTGCAGGTGAGGCCGCCTGGGCGAGGTGCTGATCACACCTACTCAGTTGTATCCACTCCGACCAGATGTTCCCAGCTCTAGGACACTGCCCGTAGAGGCGGTAGTGGTGAGTTCCCTCGCTGAGTCCGTGGGAACCACCAACCTGGAGGGTAAACTCGATATAAAAATAATAATGCACTAAATATATTTCGAAGGCGCTGAAGTTATTTGAAATATTTAACCATTAGTCGTAATTACATTTTATTTTACAAAATGTATAGTAAAATGATTATATAGAATGTCCACTAAAAGAGGGGCCTCGTTAATCCAAAATGGAACACGTTTTGATTTGATTACTATATTCTACTTTTCGTGTGAATTTAGAGCTGAGGAATTCAAAGTTTTTTATAGTCTACTGATCATCCGCTCTTGAATTAAACAAAGATTCGTGGACCATGGATTGAAATCACCTGATTTAGAAGGCACATTACAAAGTCAATGAAACAAGAGAAAACAGATCAGGTACGGTATCCCTCGGGAGGTGGCTTCGGTGGCGTAGTTGGTTGTATGCTGAGCTTGGATGCCACAGGTCGCGGGTTCAAACCGGGCCGAAGTCGTCGGATTTTTTAAGAGCGTTAATAATCCCTCAGTGTGCCTTCCTTCGGAGGGGAAGTCAAGCCGGCGCGGTGGGCCCATGTCATAGATTTATGGCATGAAAAAGAACCTTCCTCTAAGTACACTTGTGTGAAGCCAAAATTTGTAGGTTAGATTATTTAATAACGCTATATTAGTTCCAACGTTCGCCGCCAGGTGCTAGCTGCGATGGCATCTAGTAGCCAAGTCTGCAGCTAGGTGTCGTGGACGGTAGCATTTGGTAGCAAAAGTAGGAACTACTTGAAAAATTGATCGTCTGCAGTCCTTACCTGAATCACAGATAACACACACTAATACAGCCACCACAATTAACACCGGTTATCAGACAAATTCTACACACTCCCGAAGTACACGGGGCCACATGGCCGCCTTGTCGCAGCCCCTAAACTAAGGAATACCCAATCATGAAAATTTCCAATCGTAAGTTCTTTTGGAAAAAGCTATACAGTAAGTATACAGGAGAGAAAACTACACCAAGTAGGATGATAAAGGATGTCATCGTTGAACAATAAAATGATTTTGATTTTAAAAAATCTGATTGGTTTAAATTCTCTAGTTGATTCTAATAATTTGCACATCTCTGTACCTCTTACACTACAGTATCATTCTTAGTATTATTATAGTTCTATGAATGATGAAGGTCAGTGGCGGCTGGTGTAGAAATACAGTTGTGTGCTGTATCCCCCACGTCCAAGCAAAAGCAACATTTTGAAACATTCACGCTGGACTCTGGGGTAGCATTTTAGAGGGAATCGCTCAAAGCAAACGGGGGGAAAATAGAGGAAGCTATCAGCTGTTAACTTACTTTTGAGTGTTTCTGCGTGTGACCGGCCACGTTCTCATTTCGTGTGACCAGTGCTGCCACTCTGTGGTCGAACGAAGGATCGTCGTGATACCTTGGCTCTGATCTTGGCTGTTGTTCCAACAGCACAACGGAAAAGTTAGGCACGCATGCGCAAAAGGCAAAGTTCATATTTGCTGGCAATTGTATGTATGTCTACCCCTTATTATTCCCGTTTTCCAACGGGGTCGGGGATGAGATGCGATGGAAGTCTTTGTGGCGATGGTTTTTACGGCCGCATGCCCTTCCTGACGCCAACCTCATGAGAGGAGTTAATGAGAGATGAAATGAATGATGGTGAATGAAACTGGGCAAGGATGTGGAAGGAAGCGGCCGTGGTCTGTCAGAAGGTACCGTCCCAGCATTTGCCTGGTGTTGAAAATGGGAAACCACGGGAAACCATTTCAAGGACGGCCGACGGTGGGGCTCGAACCCACGCGTCTACCGAGTCAGCAGAGATCTTGGCCCCATGACCTTATGCTGCGCTTTAACCAGCGTAGCCACTGCTGTCGGTTCATATTTGCTGGCAATAAACGTAGAAATTCTCGCTGAGCTGTGATCTGTACAGCCAGTGCCGGACGCGGAGTGGAGCGCACGATTAGTGAGAGGAGTTGAAATATCTCCTATTCTTGGCTGATGTCTCTTTAATGCGCTGTACTTGATTGTAGATAATATTATTAAAGTAATTTATTTTCAAAATAAAACAATGTGCTGCAGCACTTCAGCACATAAGTTGCAGCCGCCCCTGATTATGGTGGTGATTGTTTTTAACGGGCTGGAATCTTCTGAGTGATCTGCCCCTAACAGTATGATAGGTACAGTAATAGAAATGAATATGAATACTATATAGTAAAACAGCTGGCCCCGTGGTGTTGGGGTAGCGCGCCTGCCTCTCACCGGGCTCCGTCATGGATTTTAGAAAGTGTCGTGAGGACTGGAACGGGGTGCATTCTGCCTCGTGAGGACAATTGAGTAGCTTTCTGACAGTGAGGCAGCGCCCCGGGGTTGAAAACCAAGATTAACTGCCGAGGGGACCCGATGCGCTAACCACGCATCACCCCAATATATGCAGGGCAAATGGCTGGGCAACGGTCGCTTGGTACGCCTAGGCCCTTCATGGGCTGTAGTGCCAGGGGTTATTATTTATATAGTACAACTCAGTGGCGTAACTAGGGTTTGTTTCTGGAGGGGAATGAGCTGAGTCAAAATTACATTCGGAGAGGAGCCTCAGACATAATGAGACACAATAAATGATAGCTAATATACGGTTCTGAAGTTCAAAATTTCCCATCTATATTTAACATGTTTGATTTCATTAGCATTTGATGCGTTGTATTTGCTCCTATCAATGCACAAAGGCTCGAAAAATAACCATTTTATTGATATTAAATTATACAGTCCAGTTTTTAGCCTATTTTCAATTTTGAAAAAATAGGCTTATGAGATCACCTTTTGTCCGTGTGTGTGTGCGTGTGTGTGTGTGTGTGTGTGTGTGTGATTCGTGTGTGTGTCCCCCCCTAATAAAATCTAAACGGCAGGAGCGATTTCAATGAAACTCGGAAAGTTCATAGCACTATTCCCGGCGACCTCGACCGTGCCCTTGAAATTTTGTTACGACTCACCAATCCAACATGGCGGCTGTGCGAAATATTTCACCAGCATTCAATATCTCCGAAACTATTACCGATATTACCCTGACATTTTCTATGGTGATAGAGGGAACTACTATAAGTTCACTTATGTGACTTTTGAAAACCTGGTAACTACAAAACCAACATGGCGGCCAAGCGAATTTGCGACTTTTAAATAGACGTTTCTCGCGATTTGACCAATCAAACGCAATGAAACTTGGTACAGTATATGTTTATATACATTGTAATGCACCGACATCTAACTTCGTTCAATTGTTTACATAATCACAAGATGGCGGGTGTGCGAAATATTTCACCGGCATTCTATATCTCTGAAACTATTAGCGGTATCTCCCTAAAATTTTGTACGGAGATTAAGGGCACTACTGGAAGTCCATCTATAAGATTTTCAAAAACCGGTTAACTACAAAACGAACATGGCCGCCAAGCGAATTTGAAAATTTTAAATAGACCTTTCTCGCGATTTAATGTTCCAAGCGCACTGAAACCTGGTACAGGAAATATTTATACACATTGTAATCCACTGGTATATAATTTAGTTCAATTGTTCACATAACCTCAAGATGGCGGCAGTGCGAATTTTAAAATTAAGTTTTTATTTCTTGTGATGTAGTCATGCGATCAAAGTGAAAGTTTGAATAATGAACCTACGCAATAATTTTCCTTTAATGGCACATGACTCTATGGCCTATACATTTAACAATTCAACATGGCGACCATCCGAAATATTTAGACGATACTGATTATCTTCGAATCTATTTTAGCAATCAACCTGCATTTTTTAATGTTCATAGGGGTTATGAACTTAAGTTCACCTATAGGACTTTAAATAACCTGGTGATCACAAATCCAACATGGCGGTGACGCGAATTATAAATATTCACATGGACGTTTCTCGCAATTTAACCATCCGCGTGCAGTGAAACTTGGTACAGTAAATCTTTATCCGAATGTTAATCCACTGGCATCTAATTTATTTCAATTGTTTCCATAACCTCAAGATGGCAGCTGTGAAAATTTTTTAAATCTCCTTGTTTTTTCTTGTGTCCTAATTATGCGATTGAAGTTTGAATACTACACGTTCACAATAATCTGCATGTAACAGTACATAACTCTAGGACCTACATATATAAAATCCAACATGGCGACCATCCTAAATATTTAGTCGGTTCTCAATATCTACGAATCTATTACAGCAATCAAACTGAAATTTTGTATGTTGATAGTGGCAGTTAACATAAGTAGGATATATGAAAATAGGCTGTATAGTTCTTCACGGAACTACTTGTTTTTTCGTGAAATCATCTGTCCCCGACATTGTATAAATATTAATTATTATTATATATGAATTGTAGCCAATAGCCATAGCTGGACATTTTTGACTACACGTCCGAGGGCTCCCAACAAGTTCAATTTCAAGTAGTTCCAACTTTGGCTACCAGATACTACTGTCAATAACACCTAGCGGCGAACGTTGGAAGTTGATAGAGCGTTTCTAACCACTCAAATATAACCTACACATTTTTCTACACACTACCAATTGCAGTGGTACGTGCCATAAATCTATGATATGGCCCGCTGGCTTTACTTCCCCTCCGAAGGAAGGCATACTGAAGGATATTAACGCTCTTAAAAATCCGATGACTTCGGCCGGGTTTGAACCCGCGTTCTTGGGCATAGCAGTTCAGCATGCTGCCGACGACGCCCACCGAAGCCACTTTGATATTAAATTATAAAGTCCAGTGTTCTTCGCGAAATTATCTGTCCCCGACATTGTATAAAATATTAATAAGCTGCAGTTTAAAACTTAAAACCGTAATATAAGTACCCCAAGGGATTCCTAAACCGGGTCCGTTTTTTCCTTTTGGGGCAGGCGATCTCCTCTTTCTCTTTCCGAACTGCCTTTCATTGCCTATCCAAAATGGCACTTACACTCGGATACTAACAGAATGGCAACTAGAACTGTCTGTTATGTAGTCAGCCCGAAGGCCGGTTGGATCATCAAAAAGTACCGCCGTTAGGTTATCTGGGTGGATACCCTCAAAAACCCAAGGCAGCACTATATTGAGGCGTACTAGGGTAGAAGAGGAGTGAGGTTGTTTGTCATTACTTTCCTCACTGAGTCAGTACAGCAGTACTTACCCTATGAATAGAACCTTTCACAGCATCCACAGGCACGGACTGTGCCCCGGATGTCATTACTAAGCACCACCCATACCTTAGTAGCTTCCATATAATCACAGCCATGAGTGAGACTGAGACATCGGTGAAAAGCAACATCTTACTCTAGCCTGTGCCAACAGACAAATGCAAATGTACTGCATTCATCAAGAGATGGAAAACAGGCCAACAACTAGAACTAACAAGTGGTATATTTTAGGAAAGGGATGAGAAAAGTTAGTGACACACCCATCTCACTAGCACCCCTCTGGCTAACTGAACAGCTGACTCATTCAAAGTTAGAGTAACACTGAAAATGTTACACGAGTGAAAAGAAATGCTCTCAAACACAAACTGAGATTGCCACCTCAGCGTTACTACTAGGTAGATGAGGTTTCCCTCTTCTGCTTCAGGCAAATGTGGGGATGGTTCGTAACTTAAAGCCACGACTATCTCTATCCAATCCTAGTCTCAATTACAAATACTAGATACATCACTATACATGCACAAGTACACGGGGCTAAATGACCACGATGTCGCAAGCTCGTAAATAAGTCAACAACAGTTTAAATTATACCGTATACTTAAAGAAGAAATAAAATAAATTAAAAAGGAATTTGGAAAATAAAGGGGAACGAAACACCTTCTAGCCACGAAGAATGAAGGTTGGAGGGCATGGAACGACGTAGAGCAATGAAAGGCAGTTAGGAAAGAGAAAGAGGAGATGGTCTGCCCCAAATTCAAAGGCAAAATGAGAAAACGGACCCGGTTTAGGAATCCCTTAGGGTCGCCAACCCCTGAGCTCAGCAACTGTGAGCCCTTGAGAGAGTAGCACCATCGAGAATGGTGGGAATACACACACTCTTCCTCCTTAAGTGCCTCGAGCAGAAGGCAAAAATTATCATGCAAAGAAAAGAAGAGGTCTGACCCCTCAAAATATGAGGGTACGAGAAAGATGAGACAAGGGACAATTAAGGTGGGAAAATGAAAGATACCCTGGGGCTTGGATACCCTCATGTTACGAATTTTAAGTCTTGAAAGTTGGCGTTGAGCTCTAGAAGTATATTAGTTTTATTGTAAATAAAGCAGACGATTACATAAAATGAAATGTTCCACCTACTTAAATGAAAGTTTTAATCATTACTCAACTTATTTACAGTAATTCCATTTTAGGCTGCATAAGTCAAAGTCACGAAATATTAGGCTATATGATTTCTTCTCTTAATTCAACATGGATTAGCTTTCCCCCAATAAGACTTCCTGATGTTCGTATCGGTTTTTAAGGCTTTCACTTTCATCAAACGTCAATATCGTGTAGAAAGTGACATGAGATACCCTTATTAACCACAAACATTCCACGGATTAATTCTATTTATAGGTTCCCTACGTTGGAAATATCCAATACTGCATGCTGCTGATTGAGTTGTTTTCTTGAATGGTAAAAGACTCCAGTGTTCAATCCCAGCCGGATGACCCTGTTAACATACAGAACATGTTTGTGGGGTGGGGGTCTCTCTGGAATTAGATGGGGGCACGCACTCTGGAAACTTACTGTCTAGCAGTCCAGCAGTTGTTGTAACATGGGTCAAATGTTTGTCAAAGAAATGAAACAAGGTAAAACAAGGTAATTTTCATGGCGTACTTTAGTTTCTGATACACTTTCCAACAGCGGCTTCGGTGGCGTAGTTGGTAGCATGCTGAGCTTCTATGCCCAAGATCGCGGGTTCAAACCCGCCCGAAGTCTTCGGATTTTTTAAGAGCGTTAAAATCCCTCAGTATGCCTTCCTTCGAGGGGGAAGTAAAGCCGGCGGTCCCATGTCATAGATTTATGACATGTTAAAGAACCTTCCACTAATTACACCTGTGTGAAGCTAAATTAATTATAGGTTAAACAACGCTCTTAGGGTTCCTACGTTCGTCGCCAGGAGCTGACTGCGGTGGCCTCTAGTAGATAAGTTCCGAACTAGTAGTTGTTGACGGTGGCGTTTGGCGGCAAAAGTAGGAACTACTTGAAAGTCAATGTCTGCAGTCCTTACTTGAATTAAAAACAGATAGCCTAACACACACTAATACAGACATCACAAATAACACCGGTTGTCAGACAGATTCTACACACACCCAAAGTACAGTACACGGGGCTGCATGACCGCGTTGTCGCAGCCCTTATACTGAGGAACCAACCAACCAACCAACCAACACTTTCCATCAGTGCAAAAGCATTTTGAAAAGAAATGCAAAGATAGTCCTAAACAGGGTATTTAAAAACTACGATTCTCCAAGTAAAAACAGAGCTCTGAACAGCGTTAGCTAAACCCTTTTATGTCTTAAAGGTGGTGTTGGAAACAGAATCAGAAACATATTACACTGCAAGAAAGTTTATATTTTTCGAAATTCCCGACACCTAGTTACCATGGCGAAGTGCCTTAGAACCCACACATTGAATCTTGTTGCGACGGCAAATTCTCTAAAAGCCGCAGTAGTTAAAAGGGACGTATTTTAACACAAACAGCGGCGGCAAATTTCTGACACCTTGTTACCATGATAACAAGTGCAAGTGCTCTTAGATCCCACTCGTTGAATCGGTAGTTGGTAGCATACTGAGCTTCTATGCCCAAGGTCGTGGGTTCAAACCCGGCCGAAGTCGTCGGATTTTTTTAAGAGCGTTAAAAATCCCTCAATATGCCTTCCTTAGGTGGGGAAGTAAAGCCGGCGGTCCCATGTAAATAGATTTATGGCACGAAAAAGAACCTTCCACTAACTACACTTGTGTGAAGGCAAAATTTGTAGGTTAAATTTGATTAACGCTATTAATTTCCAACGTTCGTCGCCAGGTGCCGTTTGCGGTGGCATCTATTAGCCAAGATTACAGCTAGATGTCTTTGACGGTAACATTTGGTAGCAAAAGTAGGAACTACTTGAAAATCGATCGTTTGCAGTCCTTACCTGAATCACAGATAACACACACTAATACAGCCATCACAATTAAACCGGTTATCGGACAGATTCTACACACACCCAACGTACACGGGGCTACATTTCAGCGTTATCGCAGCCCCTGAACTGAGGAACCAACCAACCATCGTTGAAGCGCGTGAGACACATAATACGAATAGACAAATAAAAGCATATCCATGATCTCTGTCTTGGTTCTGCAACACCATGACTTTAACTTATTTTTGTTGTTGTTAATTCGTATTAAGGGCTTGGGACATCTTTGATCAGCCCCGTGTCCCCGTGCACTTGTATTTTAACCTGTGTGTAGTGAATGTAGTAGTACAGTATTTGTGTAGCTGTATTTATAAGGGTCGGGGATGGATACTATCTCGGCAATTTTCCTGGAGAGAGTGTTGAATAACCCGGGGAAAACCACACTAAGGATAGCCAATGTCTGCGTCAGGATAGGAACCTCCGCTTTTCGGACTTGTTGCACCTCCCCGACGTGGTCGTGGTAAGCGATTTAACGCCACGGAGTAGTCGGATTTCCGTTTTAGCACACAGTTATTGTAATTGTTATTGTTGTTTCATTTTGGGGATTGGACATACTGGTTAGCTGTCTCGTGTACTTCGGTGCGTGTAATTGAGGCTAGGATTGGGAAGGAAGTGGCTGTAGCCTTAAGTTAGGAACCTATCCGATATTTGGAGTAGAAATGGAAAACCACAGAAAACCTCTTCTAGAATGGCTGAGGTGGGAATCAGACCGGAATTCATTTCTCAGTTTTGTCTCGTGTGGTTGAATGAACCCTGTTTAAAACCCTCAGAGTCGAATTCTATTTCTTGTAAGAGCTAAGAATCGAAGCCAGAACCTTTGAGGTTAGTGTCTCCCTGCCCTATGCGAGATAAATAATTTAGGTGTGACAAAGTAAACTCGTGTGGCTCACTGGACTGATCAGACGTCTTGGAAATTGATATGACTTGGGGGATTTGCATGCCAAAGATGCCATTCCAGTACAGATACCTGGCTACGTAGCTCAGCGACAACGTTCTCGCTGTGCAGTAGATTAACTGGCACGTTAAAAATCTCCTTCGGGGCAAAATTCCGGCACCTCGGTGTCTCTAAAAGCCGCAGTAGTTAAAAGGGACGTAAAACAAATAACATTATTATTATTATTATCAAGTCAGATGCTGGGAATTGAATCCGGGTGTCCGAGATGACAGCCAGCATTGGTAACCACTTCTGGACCACTATATTGAGCTGGAGAGGTGTGACGAGTTTTCCGAGAGGTTACCAATCAGAGCAAGCCAGATGCCATTCTACCTGTTGAGACAAGACCGGCAGGGAGTGGGGAAAATACGGAGCCGAGCGCTGAACCGTCAGAGGACAGTCCTTTTCGAAGGGCTTGTGATGGCTGAATACGGCACTGACTGCGGTGGTAACTGACGGATGAGAGCAATAGAGAGATGGTTGGTTTCTTAATTTAGAGCCTGCGACAACGCGGTCATGTAGCCCCGTATACTTTGGGTGTGTGTAGAATCTGTCTGATAATCGGTGTTAATTGTGATATCAGTATTAGTGTGTGTTATCTGTTTTTAATTCAATAAGGACTGCAGGCATTGAATTTCAAGTAGTTCCTAGTTTTGCCACCAAACGCCACCGTCAACAACTACTAGTTCAGAACTTGGCTACTAGACGACACCGCAGTCGACTCCTGGCGACGAACGTAGGAACCTTAAGAGCGTTGTTTAACCTATAAGTTAATTTAGCTTCACACATGTGTAATTAGTGGAAGGTTCTTTAACATGACAAATCTATGACATGGGACCGCCGGCTTTACTTACTCTCCGAAGGAAGGCATACTGAGGGATTTTTAACGCTCTTAAAAACTCCGACGACTTAGGCCGGGTTTGAACCCGCGATCTTGGGCATAGAAGCTCAGCATGCTACCAGCTACGCCACCGAAGCCGCTGCAATAGAGAGAGGAGGTCTGACTCTTAACCCGTCTTTGAAGATAGCGAGGTTGGCCGTGACCATTATTACTTCATTACACGCACTTTTCACTTGCTGATTAATTAGTTTTCTAATGAACCTTGACGAGATTCATTAAGATTATTAACACCACAAGAAGCTGCTTTCAACTCTTCTGCTTTGACCTGCAAACACACATCCTATTATGTTTACGTGCTCATTTTGAAGCGTCTGAAAAGAACTTTGGTTCTAACCATTCGTATTTCGATTGTTACATGATTGTATGTTAGAATTTTCATATTTTCTACGAAAGGAACGTGGTTACTTACTCGTATTAAACCAAACGTTTTCCTCCATTGGTCCTCGTAATATCAAACCAAAGTCAACTCCGTACAGGCCAAGGAGGCCCTGGGAGTAGTGGAAGGTAGAGGCTTCCACCCTTTGTGACATCGGCACTAGATGGGATGGAGTTGTCAGCTCCATGCCCGGCCATATATTCTCCCAGGAATTACCCTGGTACTCATTTCTGGTGTAGGCTGAGTGAACCTCAGGGTAATTTGCGTTTCCGAAAGTGGTAGTGTTGTTTCTAAAATCCACTACCTGGGTGGGGATCGAACCCACTCTCTCAGTAAACCTCACCAGCAGTGGGTTCAACTGTATTTTGGGAAATTACCTCGTTACTGTTAAAAGTAGCGGTCACAGTTACTTAATAATGTCGTTACCCCGTTGTTAACGCAACTGCGTTATACGTAACGCGTTACGGTGTAATGGTCAAGCTGCTTGCCTCTGACTAAGGTGGACTGGGTTCAATTCCCGGTTAATACATGTGAGAATTTGGAAGTGAAATATCACGTCCTGTGGTTCGGATTCCACGTACAGTAAATATGGAGGTTCCGTGGCTCATGATCGCGAAAGTAATGGGCACGTAAAACTACAAGCTGCCATCCTCCAACTAACGCGTTACTGCCCAAGCCCGCAACTCAGCTATTTAATTGCCCTCACAAGATTGAGTGGCACCATCCCAACTTTCCTGTCAGATCCTAAATATTTGCTCACCAAGGTGGACTGGGTTCGATTCCCGATCAATGCATGTGAGATTTTCGAAGTGAAATGCCATGTCCTGTGGTTCGGATTCCGCGCAAAAAGGGTGTCCCGTGGCTCATAATCACAAGATTCACGGTCACGTTCAACTACAAGCTTCCTTTCCTAAATATTTGGCTCTCCTAGATAAGTGGCAAGCGTGCTACTCCTACATCAAAAGGTCGGGTGGGCGCAATGTCTGAAACTACTAATTGGTAGTTGGCAGTAATTTTGTTGACTACTTGCGTACAGGATTTCAATGAAATAATTCCGGAAGTGTTTCCATAAAATTACACGTCAGAAGGTGCACAAATTGTTGCCCTAAGCGATCAACACACTCAACACTGACAGCTGGACCCTTTGGAAAGTTCCCGGAGTATTCCTGACGAGTCACATTGAAAAGACCCTTACTACAAGCACCTTCATTTCGAAATTGCTTGGCATATCATGCATGCACAGTGTTCCTGATAATACCTCTAACGCATTGCTTCCAGAACTTCCACAAATGAATTACAAATCAGAAAGTTCTCTTATTGGCATTAGCTTTAACAAACGAATTTATAAAATGAAGCTCACTATTAACATTAACTACTCTAACACGTTCCATTGTAACTCATACAATAGCTTACCTGCGGAAATGTAACGTGAGCTTTTACGACCTGTTTAAGAACCGCCTTTTATTGAGCTTCTTGGTTCTTTGAGGTTTCTTGGACCACGTGATTCCTAACTCTGGCGAGCTTTCTTCTTAGCGCAGTATTCCTTCATCCTGGCACTATGGGTTGCTTTTCTTTCCTGGGTCCACTTCACTCCCACTCCAGGACGCAATGTTTTGGTTGTCAATGACTGGAGAGTGTCGGATGTTATGATCAGCATTCTAAATGTATCCCTGTTGAATATATTCTTGGGATCAATTTATAAAAATTCTAGGTCATTTCGAACAAGTCTCGTCCATTTGCCATTTGTCCCCTTCCTTCTAGAAATGATGTTGAAGATTCTTGAGGTCAGTCTCTTGTTGTCCCTTCTGACTTTGTGACCGTAGAAGATGTCTCCTCTTTCTCATGGCTGATGTCATGCTTTCTAAATGTTGGTAAAGCTGATTCTGTATTCACCTCCCTCTTTAATGGGACCCATGATTTTTCTCAATATCTTTCGTTCTTTCAGTTCCAAATTCCGGAGTTGTCCCTTTTTGACCATGTTCAAGTATTCTGAGGCGTACAGTACTGAAGGTTTGAGGCGAACGGAAAGGGATTTGGACTTTTAAATGTCCTTACAGAGAAGAATAAGAAAGTTATCAGAAATTAATGTACCGTGCTAAGAGAATGAGTCCTCTTCCAGCAGTCGTATAGTTCCCTTAATTTCCTTGCTAACGAGCGGCTCGCCTGTGGAACCTTGCGGGAAGCCAAGGCTTTCCCAGATCGAGGCACAGTGTTGCCCACTCTCCACCGTAGCCTCTGAGAGCAAGCAGCGTGACTGGACAGAACTACGTGCAGTTGAACACCTGACACACGAGCAGGCCGTCAGGACCGGACTCTGGACTCCACCTGAAGAGATAGAGGAATCATGCTATTGGTCAGCAGCGAACAATGGTTATTGGCGGCGCGTGCTACTGCCTAACGTTTGAGTCACCGCTCGTTAACGAGAAAAATATTGGCGTCGGTGGCGTAGTTCGTAGCATGCTGAACTGCTGTGCCCAAGATAGCGGTTTCAAACCCGGCCGAAGTCGTCGGATTTTTTAAGAGCGTTAGAATCCTTCAGCATGCCTCCCTTCGGAGGGGAAGTAAAGCCGGTGGTCCCATGTCATAGATTTACGGCATGTGAAAGTTCCTTCCACAGACTAAACTTGTGTCAAGCTAAATTTCTTGGTTAGATTTCGTTGGAACGCTCTGTCAAAGTTCCAACGTTCACCACTAGGTATCACTGACATCTGGTAGCGAAAGTTGGAACTACTTGAAATTGAACGGAACTTGTAGCTCACCCTATGGGTGTTCGCTTGAAGCAGCTACAGCCTGTGGCAAGCCGAACATGTCCTCGGACACTCCCGGCACTAAAAGCCATGCGATAAATAAAATAATAACGATAAAAATGAGAGAACTACACTGACTTAGCAAATGTCATGGGATAGTCACCTAATAGCGTGTGGGACCTCATCTGGCCCTGCGGACTGCAGTGAGACGCCGTGGAAGTGAGTTTACAAGTCCCTCGTAGTCCTCTGGGCGCAGCTGACACCAAATCATTTGCAGGGCGGCCGACAATGCTGGTCTGTTCGTAGATGCAGGATCCATGACATGGAGCCTGCGTTGCGACACATCCCAGATATGCTCGATATGGTTCATATCGTGGCTCCTTGGTGGCCATGTCAGTCGTTGGACGTCATTGTTCCAGTGACCATACCTAGTGATTGGCGACAAATGCGCACCGTTGTGTCAGATGACGTTGGGTAAACAGTGGCACCCGTGTGCGTCGCCGGCTTCCATGCCCCCATGTAACCCTTGTTCCTACGGATTGTCCACTGGGAGACGTGTCTAGCACGACCTGTGTTGAATTGAGCCGTGATTTGTTGCACTGTTGCCCTTCTGTCACTATTGACAATCCGTCTCAGATGTCGCCGGTCACGGTCATCGAGGGTGGCTGGACGGCCGGTCGTTCCTCTGTTGAGACGGTGACACCAGCATTCAACCATTCACGATACATCCTGGACACGGTTGACCGTGTGAAGCCGAATTCCCGCACCACTGCCGAAATCGCACTTCCCATCCGTCGGGCACCGACCACCATACCCTCGTTCGAACGGTGTCAGCTCACGACGATGTTGCATGTTACACCTGTCACGTGCATAACCACGTCTCACAAGGTCTCCTATACAACAGCCGCTGGCACAGGGGGTGTGTGGTGCGCATAGTGCTCCACTATCCCATGACATTTGCTCAGTCATTGTATAACTGATGAGTAGAACTTGAAAATGAGACACCGTTGGAATTCGAACCCGAATCTCCTGCATTCCAGCCAAGCACGTTAGCCAACAATAACACCCCTCCCTCATTTCCAAGTCTTAAATGAAGAGAGTACTGCAGAATGAATATTGACGAGATAAACTTAATCTTGACAGCTCTCTGGGTGCCATTGTAGTAATGAGATCTACGAGGGTTGTGTTTGTCTGCCCCAAATAATTTTCCAAACGGCTGCTTCGATGTTAATATGAAAGTTGGTTTGTTGGAAATATTCCTTCCGGGCTTTCGACTCGTTTGCTTTTCGATTAGCTCAGTTTACCAACTGTAAGTACCGGGTTAGTTAGCCGTGGTCGTTACGGCATGACTGCTGGCAGTCGCTCACATCCGGGAGGCGAGGTGGTTCGAATCCCCCCGCCGGCAACCTTGAAGATGGTCTTCTGTGGTTGGTTGGTTCTTAAGTTTAGGGGCTGCGACAACGCGATCATGTAGCCCCGTGTACTTTGGGTATGTGTAGAATCTGTCTGATAACCGGTGTTAATTGTGATGACTGTATTAGTGTGTGTTATCTGTTTTTTAATTTAAGTACTGCAACTTAGAATTGTTCAAATAATTCCTACTTTTGCCGCCAAGCGCCACCGTCAACGACTACTAGGCCAAGTTCAGAACTTAGCTACTAGACGCCACCGCAGTCGGCTCTTGGCAACGAACGTAGAAACCTAAGAGCGTTGTTTACATGCTTAACCTATCCAATTTAGCTTCACACAGGTGCAATTAGTGGAAGGTTCTTTAACATGCCATAAATCTATGAAATGGGACCGCCGGCTTTACTTCCCCTCCGAAGGAAGGCATACTGAGGGATTTTTAACGCTCTTAAAAAATCTTACGGCTTCGGCCGGGTTTGAACCCGCTATCTTGGGCATAGAAGCTCAGCATGCTACCGACTACGCCACCGAAGCCGCTGGTCCTCTGTGGTTTCCCATCTTCCTTCCAGGCAAATGCCGGGGTTGGTCCCTAACTATAGGCCACAGCCGCTACCTTCCAACTCCTCGTCCTTACATTCCAACTTCCCTCCCCAACGGTACTTGTAGCTCACCCATTGGGTGTCTGTCTCGAAGCAGCTACAAAACTGGCGAGCCGAACATGTCCTCGGACACTCCCGGCACTAAAAGCCATACCCCACAAAAAAAATAAAAAAATAACCAACTGTAAGTAATCGGGTGCATCAAATTTCTGGTCACTCTTGAATACCACGTAATCGATGGACTCCATTTATCCAGACCAAACTCTGAGTGGACGAAGCATTTGGTTACTTAACTTTAAACAAGCTTTGTACAAAGGAAGTACTCCCTACCGATACCTGATTTCTACCAGTTTAATTGTGTTACAGTTAAAATCCTTAAAAAATAGGTATTAACAACTTTTTAGGAAACCTTCAACTTCTCAGACGTACCCTTTTTAAATGAAGTGTGTTTATTTGAAAATCAGGACTACCATGTAGGCTATATTCATCCCACTTACATAGCTACAAAGACACACTTAACTACATAATCTTCAAGTTAAATACTGTCTGTGGTATATTTGACGGAAACTTTTGTTCAGTTTTTTTAATGAAATATTTTAAATATTTGCGACTAAATAATTCGTCGAAAACGTAGTTGTGTGGAATCGGTCTGATAACCTGTGTTATTGTGATGACTGTATTAGTGGGGTAGGATTGGGTGGACGTGGTCTTAAGTTGGGGGTAATATACCGGTATTTGCCTGGAGTAGGAGTGGGGATATTACGGAAAACCACTTCTAAAATAGTTGGTGTAGGAATATAGCCCACCTCTTCTCGAGTCTGCACACGAGGTTGAGTGTACCCCTTTTCAAGCTCTCAGATCAAAATTAAATTTCTTGGCAGAGCAGGGAATCGAGCCCGGGTCTCAGGGGTGACAGCCAAGAATGCTAGTCACTGCGCCACGGGTTACTCGTAATAAACTTAGTAGCGAATGATTTTTGAACGGAAGAAATAGTATGGAGTAGACTGTGTAGTTCTTAACAAAATTTCATTTTTAATGTGACATAAATATGATTCACGAATGATTCCCATTGGGTGGAGTTGTACCAATTAGCAATTAGAAGAGAATGGTTTGTCGATGAGGTACATGTGTGTAGATGGCACAAAAACTGGAAGCTGAACGTCATGTTTGCGATGGCCTTGATTTCTCCAGACGAGCGGACGAATCTCTCTGTCTATAACTCAGAAGAACATCGGAAGCCGTTTCCGTTTCCGCCGTGGTGGTCTGACCCACATTGTTCTCCGCTAACTGGCTCTCGACAATGTACCCTGAGGGGTCTGGTCTCCGTGTATGTACGGAAGGTCAAGGCTTTTAGTAGTAATGAGAGTTTCACTAATTCGACACGGTGAAGATCGTGTCATCACATTTTACAGCTAAGTGTTACTTTAATGAATGTTTGGAACATACAGTACTCAAAAATTACACACACACTTTTTCCTTGACTCCATTAATTTAGCATACTCTTAAGTAAAGGTCGGTAACCTGGCACATGAGCAAACCACATTCTTTCTCTCTCTCACCCAGCACTGCTGAAATCTTTTGGCTCCTATCAGAGTGCTCTTTCCGGGTTCAAATCCTACTTGTCTAATCGTACACAAAGATTGATCCTCTGAGATGGCTCCTCCTCTGACTGGACACCAGTAGGAGGTAGTGTGCCTCAGGGGTCTGTCCTAGGACCGCTATACCTCTCGATTTACATAAATGAAATCCTAACGAACTCAAAAATAGCTCTATTTAAATATAGACTGATGAACTCCAAGTTTGTTAACACTTAACATTGCATGCAATCATGTAAATCTGTTAAATGAAGACACCGACAGGCTTTGTGAATGGGCCGTAATTCATAATCTTAACTTTAACATATCCAAAACAAAGCTTATATACTTTGGCTATACGAAACTTATACAGTACATTCCATAGAATTCGATTCTCTACAGCCCATCAATATTATATATAGCAACACTGTCAATAATCTTCGAGGGATGTTTGACAGAACCTTATCGTGGGTAGAGCATATTTCTAGGGTGATAAAGAGGGTTGAATCAGCTATCCATCTCTTGGAAAGAACTAAAGAACTGTCTGGTTAGTTGGTTCCTCAGTTTTGGGGCTGCGACAACGCGGTTATGTAGCCCCGTGTACTTGGGGCGTGTGTAGAATCTGTCTGATAACCGGTGTTAATTGTGATGGCTGTATTAGTGTGTGTTGCCTGCAATTCAGTTAAGATCTGCAGACGATCAATTTCAAGTAGTTCCTACTTTTGCTACCGTCAACGACACCTAGCTGTGAACTTGGCTAATAGATGCCACCGCAACCGGCATCTGGCGACGAAAGTTGGAACTTAATAGAGCATTAACCAAATCTAACCTACACATTTAGCTTCACACATATGTAGTTACTGGAGGGTTCTTTTACATGCCATAAATCTATGACAATAAGTCCGCCGGCTTTACTCCCTCCCCCGAAGGAAGGCATACTGAGGGATTTTTAACGCTATTAAAAATCCGACGACTTCGGCTGGGTTTGAACCCGTGATCTTGGGCATATAAGCTCAGCATGCTACCAACTACACCACCGAAGCCGCTGAAAGAACTGTCTCTTACACCCCCTACCAATATACGTGAGCTCTTCATCGAAACTCTCATTTCTCCAATAATTAATTGATTTACCAGTAACACAGAATACAGGTACACAAGATTAACACTTCAAATTCTCATCCACCGAGCCACGAAATTCAATAAATATTTTAATTACACAGCCTCGCGCCTCGTCAACACCTTTGATTTACTCGTATATTATTATAGTTCGTTGATACTTCAAGTACTGCAGCTCTCAAAAGTCGTCTTTTCTTGCTTCTTGGACGAGTATACCTCTCCCATCTGATTACTGTATTACGTGAGAGATTATTACCCGGGACCTGCAGAGAGATGTACTATACATTTTTCCCTGTGTTCCCCTATGACTTGGAACTGCTACTGTTTACACGGGTATATGCCGTAGCTCTAAAGACAAATGTTTAAATTCATGCCTAATTCAGTTATAAATATGTTTAATACTGTAGGTTTAATGTATCTTTTAATTTTACCTAGGGTCAGATGACCTCGCTGTTACGACCCTTAAAACAGCAATAATGATCATATGTAATCATAACTTTGCCCTGGAGGGGTTCTTAAACATGTTGATAAATCTTCTGACCTGAGGCTGTCATATATTAGGCTAACTCTCTTAAATTCTGTCGGGCTGAGTCATGATGGACCCTGCGATCTTGGGTTTGAAGACCAACCCATAACCAACTGCAATGAAATTTACAACTAGAATGCCACAATGAAACGGTGTTAAAGTTAAATCTTTAAGGCGTAAATTCGTCTCATGGGAAAATAATTTAAAACATTTTGTGTTTTACAACACTTGTATTACATTCCCTAGTTTAAGACTATTCCGTGTTAAGTTTAAAGTATCAAAGTATGCACAACACGTCTAATTGAATTCTCCAGCTAATTGGATTATTCAGCTCAAGATGGAACTGTTTGGCTGTATGGATTACATTTGACGTAAATGAGTGAGTTGTAAACGAATGCACATACATAATTCAATTTGAAAATGAAATTCTCTTTCATAAACCGCCTTCTGTGGTCTAGGAGTGCGTAAGATCCTGGGTTCGATTCCCGACTCTGCCAAGATATTTGATTCTGGTCTGAGAATTTGAAAGGGGTACACTCTGACACGTGAGGGAAAAATGGGAGGAGATGGTAATAATAATAATTATTATAGAAGATCACATACGGTAACCAGGCCATTACTGTTGCGATGCGGAAAAGACGGATTACTTTTTATGGCCACGTGACCCGAATGACGTCAACACGATTAACCAACCGCATTTTCACATTTCTCTAAGAAGAAAAAATAGACAAGGGGAGCTTGGTTCACTGAGATACAAAAAGATCTTCAGATGATTGGGATCTCATGTGAAGATATCTAGGAGCTAGGAATCTCTATTTCGCGGGCTTATAGGTCGTGTTCCAAGGACATTTTGTCGTCCTGACGTTTCGCTGAATACTGCGTTCAGCATGTTCACAGGTTACATAAAGCGAGGTAAAACAAGTAAACAGAAGATATATAAATAGTCAACAACCCACACATAGAGGCTACCATAGCAACGGCGTACCACATAAAAGTAATGCATCAAGGACAGGGCTGCTCGTCTGTTGCATCTTCTCGTCTACGACGGTCAATAAGGGCAGGCTTGAGGGGATTAAGGACTGGAAGCCAAGCTCTGTTCACACGTTCTGCTTCCTCCTTAAGATTGAAGCTGTTAGTATGCTTCAGGATTTCAATGGCCTCCCTTTGTAGCCTGGCATGATAAGACACCGTGGTGGACAGAACTTCGGTGTCTCCATATCTTATATCGTGACCTGCAAGTAGTGAGTGTGCTGCTACAGTGGATTTATCTGTTTGTCCCAGCCGGCTGTGTCGTTCGTGCTCCTTGAGGCGAGTGGCAATACTTCTTTTCGTTGTTCCAATATATACTTGGCCACAATCACACGGGATTTTATAAACCCCTGCCGCGGTATGAGGGGTTTATAAAATCCCGTGTGATTGTGGCCAAGTATATATTGGAACAACGAAAAGAAGTATTGCCACTCGCCTCAAGGAGCACGAACGACACAGCCGGCTGGGACAAACAGATAAATCCACTGTAGCAGCACACTCGCTACTTGCAGGTCACGATATAAGATATGGAGACACCGAAGTTCTGTCCACCACGGTGTCTTATCATGCCAGGCTACAAAGGGAGGCCATTGAAATCCTGAAGCATACTAACAGCTTCAATCTTAAGGAGGAAGCAGAACGTGTGAACAGAGCTTGGCTTCCAGTCCTTAATCCCCTCAAGCCTGCCCTTATTGACCGTCGTAGACGAGAAGATGCAACAGACGAGCAGCCCTGTCCTTGATGCATTACTTTTATGTGGTACGCCGTTGCTATGGTAGCCTCTATGTGTGGGTTGTTGACTATTTATATATCTTCTGTTTACTTGTTTTACCTCGCTTTATGTAACCTGTGAACATGCTGAACGCAGTATTCAGCGAAACGTCAGGACGACAAAATGTCCTTGGAACACGACCTATAAGCCCGCGAAACAGAGATTCCTATTTCAACGCCGGTCGTGAAAGTCTACATTTTTACTTATATCTAGGAGCGTTACCAACTTAAGAGAAAACTCCTAGAACATCAGAGTTTCGAACCAAAGCCGACGCTGAAAACTGGAAAGGCGCGGGCAACGGACAGATAGGAACAACACCGTCTAAGAATGAAGGAATACTGGTCCAACTTTAAAACTCGACGGAAATAGTTGAAATGACGTGGCCCTCATTTGGCCGAAAGGAAATAAAAATAATAAGAATGATTTTAGTTTTACGTCTCTTTTAAGTAACGCGGCTTTAAGAGCCGCCGGGGTGCCGGAATTTCGTCTCGAAGGGGATCTTTAACGTGCCAGTAAATCTAAAGCCATTACAATGACACAGGTTATCAGACAGATTCCATACAGAGTCCGGAGCTACATGACCACGATGTTACAAAGCCCTTAAATTAATAAACGTTTCTAATAATTTTAGACTTCAATTTGTTAGTTCCTTCTTTAGTATTAGGGGCAGATGATCTCGCTTTTCCGCCCCTTAAAGCAACAATAACTAACTCCTTTAGTGAGAGAAGTCATGTTAACACTATCAATATGGTATTCCTCATAAGTGGATCAAACAATAGGCTACTGTTTTATACAATTTTGTCGAACGTAAAGGTGTCAGTACACTGGAGAGCTTTTTCCCTAGCTATAGCGTACAGTAGCTCTGGCTAGGACGCTCTAAGCTCCTCTCCAGTGTACACAGGTGGTAAAGAGCCCCAGCGGAGACCGCTCTAAGCTCTAGCTAGGACGCTCTAAGCTCCTCTCCAGTGTACACAGGTGGTAAAGAGCCCCAGCGGAGACCGCTCTAAGCTCTAGCTAGGACGCTCTAAGCTCCTCTCCAGTGTACACAGGTGGTAAAGAGCCCCAGCGGAGACCGCTCTAAGCTCTAGCTAGGACGCTCTAAGCTCCTCTCCAGTGTACACAGGTGGTAAAGAGCCCCAGCGGAGACCGCTCTAAGCTCTAGCTAGGACGCTCTAAGCTCCTCTCCAGTGAACACAGGTGGTAAAGAACCCCAGCGGAGACCGCTCTATGCTCTAGCTAGGACGCTCTAAGCTCCTCTCCAGTGTACACAGGTGGTAAAGAGCCCCAGCGGAGACCGCTCTAAGCTCTAGCTAGGACGCTCTAAGCTCCTCTCCAGTGTACACAGGTGGTAAAGAACCTCAGCGGAGACCGCTCTATGCTCTAGCTAGGACGCTCTAAGCTCCTCTCCAGTGTACACAGGTGGTAAAGAGCCCCAGCGGAGACCGCTCTAAGCTCTAGCTAGGACGCTCTAAGCTCCTCTCCAGTGTACACAGGTGGTAAAGAACCCCAGCGGAGACCGCTCTATGCTCTAGCTAGGACGCTCTAAGCTCCTCTCCAGTGTACACAGGTGGTAAAGAGCCCCAGCGGAGACCGCTCTATGCTCTAGCTAGGACGCTCTAAGCTCCTCTCCAGTGAACACAGGTGGTAAAGAACCCCAGCGGAGACCGCTCTAAGCTCTAGCTAGGACGCTCTAAGCTCCTCTCCAGTGTACACAGGTGGTAAAGAACCTCAGCGGAGACCGCTCTATGCTCTAGCTAGGACGCTCTAAGCTCCTCTCCAGTGTACACAGGTGGTAAAGAGCCCCAGCGGAGACCGCTCTAAGCTCTAGCTAGGACGCTCTAAGCTCCTCTCCAGTGTACACAGGTGGTAAAGAACCCCAGCGGAGACCGCTCTATGCTCTAGCTAGGACGCTCTAAGCTCCTCTCCAGTGTACACAGGTGGTAAAGAGCCCCAGCGGAGACCGCTCTAAGCTCTAGCTCAAGATTGCCGACTCTACGGTGTAAACAGTATTTGAGTGCCCTAGCTAGACCAGTCTAGCTCCATTCATCCGGTTGAATATTGGAAAGTGCTATACGTAGAGTCAGTGGTGGATTGTTGTGGTTATTTGTTTATTATTACAGTGTTTGAATATGGCTGAATTCGTGTGGAGTCGCGAAAAAACAATAACATTAATTGAACATCCAGAAACTTGGAATTGTACTTTGAAAGAATAGTCAATTTTGCTCATTCTTAAAAGTTTTTGTACGCGTCAGGATTTTCTGAACATAACTCTTGCAATAATATTTAGCGTGCATTCCCTCGTATTCTGAAGCCTCCGTGGCTTAGGCGGCAGCACGCGGGCCTCTCACCGCTGAGTCCGTGGTTCAAATCCCGGTCACTCCATGTGAGATCTGTGCTGGACAAAACGGAGGCAGACAGGTTTTTCTCCGGGTACTCCGGTTTTCCCTGTCAACATTTCATTCCAGCAACACTCTCCACTATCATTTCATTTCATCTGTCATTCATTTAATCATTGCCCCAGAGGAGTGCGTCAGGCCTCGGCAGCCGGCACAGTTCATATCCTCGCCGCTAGATGGGGGCTTCATTCATTCCATTCCTGACCCGGTCGGAGACTGGAAGCAGGTTGTGGATTTTCTTTTTCCCTCGTATTCTCTTTTTGATATCCAATTCCTCACCCTCAACTTTTTTTTTCATCTTCATAGTTTTCTTTTTTTATCAAGGCACATACAACCACAACAGATGCTAAACGCTTTCTTGAAGACATTTTAACTTCACAACACAGCGCAAAAAAAAAAAATCTAGACTCACACTGCTCTCAGAAATTATTAGCGCTGCTCTACCTAGGGCATTTACCTTTGGCAGTGTACACAGGTTCAGAGAATGCTCTTGGTAGCCGCTCTACGAATTCTCTACCTAGGGAAAATTACTCTACGGTGTACACGCACTCAGTTTAGCTAGAGCGATCTAGCCAGTCTTGCTCTATGAAAATCACTCTCCAGTGTACAGGCACCTTAATAATGAGGAATGACTAACATTCCGCGGTAACAGAAGGCTTTGACTTGACACTTTCAGCGGTGTGAGTGAGCCTTTTCCTATTAAATAAATAAAGTCCAAAACGCCGAGAATAAGAAATGCCGGTATTATCGAGACTTTAGATTCTCACTCAGCGAAAAGGCGATCTTGAATGAATGCTCTTGGTTTGAGATGGCACCAGATATACGGAAGTTTGTGCTACCCTAGCGGAACTAGAGCTACTTTTCCCGATCTTAGAACCTACCGCAGCCTGGACCATCCAATGATTTTGCTCATCAACTTCAATTATTAAACTTGTAGGATTTCCACAAGTATGACTAATGGTGTGAGAGATAATGAGAGCACTGAAAGGAAGATTCCTAACGGCCTTCTACTATGGGAACCAGCTTAAAACTGCCGGATCATCCCATCTCCCACCCGCTTTCTCCGAATTATCTCGTCCATATATAGCAACTGACTTCATATGTACTTTCTTAACTCTTATTAAATGCTTTTTACTATTAGTAAAGCGAATTTACAATTCGTCTGATGTTTCAGGGCCTCATTACAAGGGATTAGTTGTTTAATAGCCAAAAGATCCATTTAGTAGAGGTTTAAATTTTGTAGTGCCTTTGTTGATGATCAATAATTTGCCCCATATAGGCTTCTTGAATGTCTGATAATCTGTGTTATTATTGTTCCCGTGCTAATATACACACTAGTAATTGGGGCTGAGAGTGGAAAGATGGCTGTGGCTTGTATTTGAGGTAACATCCCAGTATTTACATGTAGAGTAATTGAAGTAGAATCATAAAAAGAAAACTTCTTATATAGCTGTGAGTGGGATCGATCCCGTCTTTCTCACCTTCCTTACGAGCCTTATAGTACACCTTTCAAACTCTTATAGGCCCTACCAGTATCCATGGCAGAGCCAAAATCGCTGAAGCTACAATACTTACTCCTAAACCACCTGGCAGATCCGGTTTAAAGGACAGGTCATTTCAAAATCTTCTAAAGAAACTTTTGGAGCAAATTTCCTTCAATAGTTTTTAGGAACTTTTACTGTGTACTGTAAATATGATCATCCTCACTTGCTAAGAGGCCGACTGCGTTAATTTACTCGCCTGCTGAACCCAGGTTGTGGGATCGAATCCCGGTTCAATCAGTTGGCATTTGAAGGTACGTAAATGCGAGAGATCTGTTAAAGATCCCCTTGCAGGCAAAAATCCGGCTCATGGGCGTCTTTAAAGCCGCATTAGTTCAAAGGAACGTAAAACCCATAACATTATAATCATTTGCTAAGATGAGGTAATTGAGTAGGATTATATATTTCGCAATATATTAAACCCCTCTATCAGATCTCTTTACATAATTTCATAACTAAATTCATATCAGAATCTATTCATTCAGTTCACCTTTTGCGCCATATGCTTCTATCCACTGTTTGCGTTCATCAATATTCCCTTCATTGCTATTTGTAGCAAAGTGAGTAGCTCCAGGCAAGGCCACTCTTCGATTCCGTCTTAATATTAGCATTTCCACTCTCGCTCACTCCAGACACGTAGCCAACGGCGTTATGTTTAAGGACTGGATGCTGAGCAATCTGCAAAGGCAAACAACACTGGGTGTGGGCAGTAGATTAGATATCTGGGTGATAGTGTTTTGGATGGAGCAAAGGGAAGGAACAGCTGAAAGGACCTGGTCACTCTACCGCAAGTAATTTAACTCAGGCAAAATAACTTGAGATGGCAACACCCCTATTTCCCCTATCCACACTAATATAATGAAACCTTGTGATTTATGTATGTCTCTGTCCGCCCTTTACTCCTTCACACAAAAACTACTTAACCGATTGATCTGACATTTTGCGTGAACAAAGCCCTTCTACCTGAATAGACAATAGACTATTGTCGTTTGGAAATGTTCCACCGTCGCAAGGTGATGGCAAAATTGTTTCATTTCAATAACAGGCGCTATCAATTCTAACCCGCTGAACACGTTTCCGTGGCGGGTTGCATATTCTCACCCGTCTCCACGCTTTCTGCTGAGGAATTTTAACTTTCAATTGACAGTTTATTTACTCAGGCTAGATATATATACAGTACAGTATAATTGTCTACATTTTTAACAGTACGAAGGTCGAGCTCGCGCCAGAATCAGTGCTAAATTGAATACGTTTTTTTTCTCTTAAAAATAATCACACCGATGGATTTGACTAATCAACAACTCCTGAGCTGATCATTTTTGTTTTATTTAAAAACCAAAGTTTGTGTCACCAACTAACTAACTAATAATAATAATAATATATATATATATATATATATATATATTTCGTATGACATACAGAGGGTACAGTAATACTACAGTATATACAATAGAAGTAATAAATATCTAGTATCATCCACAAACGAAACTAAAAGTCACAGTTGGATGTCCTGAGCAGTAATCCACTCCACTGCATCATCAGTTGCGTTCTGCAGGTCGTCATGACCGCGAAGGGCATTCCGACACAATATGATGGATTGTTAATAATAATAATAATAATAATAATAATAATAATAATGTGTAAGGGAGGGTCATGGCGTCATGAGTACTAACTTCGCCACTAACAGAGACATAAAATAAATAAATAAATAAATAAATAAATAAATAAATAAATGCATGTGCAGTGTGATGATTAGTACGGCGTGTGCAACGTACAGTAGGTTGTATGCATCCTGCGGCGTAGCCATGCTCGTTAAATCATGCACTACGACAGGGTGGGCAGCTGGAGCAAGTCCGGAGATCGCAGGTTCGAAACCTGATGCTGACAGCGGCTATATTGAGTGTGGGTTTTCAGTGGGTTTGTGTACACTCCCTCCTGGCAAGTGCCTGGATAGTCGGCTACATTATTTCAGGTCCCGGGGCACCTACCTCATCGCTTTCCTTAATACAGTTCCTCACACTACTACAGTCTTCACAGAAACACAGGTTATAAAACACGTTCAACACACAGGTTATAAGACACGTTCAACACACACCCAACTACATGGGGCTGATGACCAAGATATCCCAAGCCCTTCAAATGAATTAACGACACAACATTAGTTCTTTTAAACCACAGATTTCGGACGTATTGCTAAAGGAGATTGGTTGTGTCAATGCAGAAAATATTATTTAGGGCCGATGTAGGATATTGGGTGTTCATTCGAAATGTCCCATCCCAAATATAGAGAACATGATAAAACCAGAAAATGCAAATAAATAAATAAAAAAATAAGAACGGTTGTTTTTGTTTTAAGCCACAGTTTTATATAGATTAAAAAATCGTATGAACTCCGCTACCTGGTGTAGATACTGTATTTTGAGTTGGAGATATTTAGGCTATTTACTACCCAATTTAGACGTTCTACATGCACACTACCACCTAGCGGAGAACACTTAGCAGGGAAATTGTAATTGGCGACCTGTCACTGAGCTTGAACTATGTTTTAAGCGGCTTCGGTAGCGTAGTTAGTAGCATGCTGAGTTTCTATGCCCAAGATCGCAGGTTCAAACCCGGTCAGATTTTTTAAGAGCGTTATAAATCCCTCAGTATGCCTCCCTTCAGAGGGGAAGTAAAGCCGGCAGGCCCATGTCATAGATTTATGGCATGTAAGAGAACCAATAACTACAATAATGTGTGAAGCTAAATTCGTAGGTTAGATTTGATTAACGCTCTATTATGTTCCAACGTTCTCTGCCAGGTGCTGATTGTGGGGGCATCTAGTAGCCAAGTTCACAGCTAGGTGTCGTTGACGGTAGCATTTGGTAGCAACAGTAGGAACTACTTGAAATTGATCGTCTGCAGTCCTTACCTGAATTACAGATACACACACTAATACAGCCATCACAATTAACACCGGTTATCAGACAGATTCTACACACACCCAATGTACACGGGGCTACATGATCGCGTTGTCGCAGCCCCTAAACTGAGGAACTAACCAACCAACTTAGTTTTGTAATTACGCGCCGACTTCGAGTGTCATGGATTTTTCCGCAGTTCAGGAATATTAAATTCCTCGGGTGGGAATCGAACCCGCTATATTGTGGTCTGTAGGCGGTCACTTTACCATTGAGGTGTTCTAATTATCTAAGAGATTAATATTGCCAGGGAATAGCGCCACGTTGTTAGCAACTTATTTAAGATGATGCGGATTGTACCTGGCATTCGCTTGCTGACTAGGAGCTTAACAGACCTCTGGCACCATTTTGCCTGGAGCAACTCATTACACCTGTGCAAGGAGAAGGCTTTCTCCATTGGCTTCTGGTCTCGGACTGAGAAATCGTTTAAGTGCGTGCTTCTCCACGCCCACTCCAAGAAATCGTTGTGTCAGTGTATTAATTGAAACCTGTCACTATTCAATAACAGCTTTGCTAATTACTGCTGACGGTAGAAACATAAATGAGCTATTGAAACCAGGGAATTTCCTTCTATCGAGTCGAACATTTTCAGTACCGGTAGATGAAGAACCGGGTGAGTTAGCCGTGGTCGTTACGGCGTAGCTGCAGGCAGTCGCTCACATCCAGGAGGCGAGGGGGTTTGAATCCCCCCGCCGGCAACCTTGAAGATGGTCTTCTGTGGTTTCCCATCTTCCTTCCAGGCAAATTCCGGAGTTGATCCCTAACTATAGGCCACAGCCGTTACCTTCCAATTCATCGTCCTTACATTCCCTTTTTCCTCCCCAGACAGCACGCGACGGTACTTGTAGCTGACCCCATGGGTGTCCACATAGAAGCAGCTACAAACTCTGGCGAGCCGAACATGTCCTCGGACATTCCCGGCACTAAAAGCCATACGCTAAAAAAAAGTAATAAAGTAGATAAAGAATCTAGTGCGGAGTTAGAAACAATAGAGAACTATAAACATTGATACAATTTTCTTGACTGCAGAGAAGAGCATCGAATGTTGATCCCACTGTCCTTTGCAACATACAGAAGACCCATTCCCAGAAGAAGAACTATTAACCGAACTCTGTTTAGAAAATAAAAATGTGGAAATTCGACCAGGTGATATTAGATATGCACCATTGTGCTGTCTGCAACGGGGATCAATCTCAAAACGTTCATGCAAAAGATAGAATAGCTGGGACTCAAGAAGGCAAATTGGAACAATACAGTTCTTTGATGCTGGGTTTATGCCTCATTAACTGTACGTATGATGCATGAACATCGAAGCAACCATGGTTGCTGTACTTGTTTATTGAACCATTCATGTAGCCAGTAAAAGCCAGAGGAATATATGGGTATACTAATACGGATATTGACGTACTTTCAGGATAAGAAAACCAAAGGGGCATGGTTCACGGAAGTTGAGAAAGATCTACGTTAAATGGAAATTTCCCCTAAAGATATCCAGGGGCGTGTTCCACTTCAGGAAAAACTACGTACGCACAAAGGTTTCCAGGAAAAGCCGAAGCTGAAGACATGGAAGGCGTGGTCCCAAGAGAGAAAAGAACATCACCGGAGACGAATGCGGGAACACTAGGCGGTAGTTAGAGCTCGGAAGAAGAGACAGTTGAACTGACGTGGTCCCTAGTTGGCCGAATCGAAGAAAGAATAATAATAATAATAATAATAATAGTTACATCAGAGCAACCGAAACAAAAAACAGTACAGACCAAAGTGGTGTTTTAGATCCCTTATTTGGGGGTGGATCTAAAAGGGAGAGTTGCTGTACTAATTTATGAGTTTGTGCCTAAATAAGGGTAGCTCCCCTTGACAGGGCAAGCTGACCAGTGTAGTGTGTTGTGGTGTGCTAGGAACTAGGGGGCGTTCCTATAAAGACTGTAAATGTGGTTTAAGGGATGTAGCCTTAGCACGCGGGTCGGTGTACTAGTCGCCCAGCCGGCTACTTATTATATAATCACCTTGCTAGTGTCAGCGGTTCGGCACGCGCTTCCTTTGAGCACGCGAGCCGCTGTGAGGAATACAAGGACGTCTGAGTTGGCGTTATTACTACGGTGTGTCACGCCTGACCGTGACGGGAGTAAGGAAGGACGTGGGGACGTGAAGAAGAGTGTAGATCAGTAATGCAAGTGTACGAGACTGACCAAGTGTTTATTGGTCAGCAATGAGTAACTGTTAGTCCCTTTTAAGGGATCTTGTGATGTTATAATGTGAGTACAAACTGTGGGTGTTAGGTTACAAAAGTAGGATTCTGAACACTGACTGACTGACTCACCTCGGTTGACACTGTCGTTAGCCTCCGGCTGTCTCGTCGAAGCACTGGTGATGGAGAGATTCTCGTGACCCACTTAAGGCACCTTTTATACCTTTAGCCTCTGTTCTGTCAGCGCGTTGTGGCATAGTTGAACCAGTTTGTAGTATGTCGCTGTGTGTCATAATTACGCAAGGGTTGAGCTGCTTTATGGAGTAGCCAGCTGCCCTTATAGTATTGATGGATATTGGGTAGGCTTTTAAAGGGTTGCCTTTTATGAGATTTAGACAGATGATGGGGGGGATGATCTCTAAGGGGTGCATACCCCTTGGGTATTGTACAAGCCTCTTCCTCCATTTGGTCGCGTCCTCGCGACCGGGAAGGGCACTTGGGGTTGGGATGTTGTCGTAGTAGTTTTTGAATCCCCCTCGTCTCTTCTGGTGGTGGCGTCGTAAGCGTCGTCGTATGGAACGGGTGTCGTCGTGCAGAAGTGTAGGTGTGCGGTCAGCCCGTGTTCAGAGGGGAGGGTTATGGGGTGTACATAGATATATATGTATATAAATTTTACATTGCATGGTGAAATGTGCATTAACATTGTTGAATAAAGAAAATAATTGCTATTGAGGCACAATCGCCATTGCCGTTGTCGGCATAAAAAAGAAAAAAAACATGGTTATACATGGTTACATAGTTGTGCAGGGAGGAAAAACCCAGGGCCGAACGGATGATTGCGTCGTCCGCCCTATCTTGGGGAAAAAGTGCTCCCCGCAATAAAGAAGATAGGAGAGAATAGAAAAAAATGGGTGTTCCAGGGTATAATTTAAAGGAAATATTTAAAATGTATTTATTGGTGTGGGATAAAACGGAACACCCTGACAAATGGGGAAGTTAGAAGAGAGAAAAATGAAAGAAAACAATTCACAGACATTGGTTACGTGTTACCTTAGCAAACGAAACAAAACAAAACAAAAATATAGACATCGTGTACACGTGAACTTGATAAACAGACAAAAATATTATGTTGCGATGCTGACATTTAGGAATTTCCATTGGAATAATTGCCCGTGGGCGCATGAATATGTATGTAGTTTACTCTTTAAAATTATGAACTACAATGACCTTATGTCTACTTAAGCGCGCTAAACCCTTATAATTCTAGTTTTTATTTGGATCCTCGCGTGCACGCTACCTGTTTGTACGTACGCTTGCCGTATCACGGCTGATCCTATACGGCCACCTCTTGGCACGGTTGAGTGGTCGTACCGCTTGCAGTGTATTCTTAATACCTAGTCTGTGAAGCATCCTCTGTGGGTGAATGCTTGCACACTTGGCCATGAGGGTCGCCGCCACATGCCGGTTGCGCCCTCATCGCCGTAAGCTGCGTCGCATTTTGACGCTTCAAGTGTTTTTGTTTTATGTAGATCTGCCAGCAAGCTTGATGCCCCACAGGCATCATTCCCGCTGTGCAGATTATTGACGTGTAGCTGTAAAAAAAAATGTAGTGAGTGTGTAAGTGAGAATGAATGTTAAATGGAGGTTAGTATGCACAGGTATAATACTACAATAAGGGGGCATTAAATAGCATGTTGCTGCTATCTGGCAGCAAAATCATAATTACACGTGTCATATTCTAGGTGACAATGCCTGCAAAAAAAAATGGAGAGGTTAACAAAACATTGAAATTCCCTATTCCATATGCCGCTTCCTGTGGCAGCGTTGCCACAGTCTGAAGCCCCTTTTTACCTGTGAAAAGAATGGCATGGTTATTATTACTCGATATATGGCCGGGCTTACCCTATATGGTGCCGTGACGTCATTTCCTAATGTGTTGTAGTATTGGGCTTACCCTGGCAACGAATTTGGGCCGCCAGGCGCCGAAATTTTACCTCAATATATGTATTAAAAAAAATTGTCTTAAATGTAAGACTATGCTACATTATAATAACTTATCATGAATTATCGGACTTACCCTGATGACGGATTTGTGGGTCATCAGGCGCCGAACGGCGTTCTCTTATACCACTTATTCTACTTATGGTATATATATAAAAAAAAAACTACATCTAAGCCGAGAGGGTTGCCTTAATCTATGGCCGAAAGATGCTGTGCTGAATTGCAACAGTGTTCATTAAATTTGCTTAATCCTAGGTTGCGTGTCAAATGCAACCGTCTATAACTAAATTTGGCCTAGGACGATCGCCTGGGGCAATTAAATCCCCAGATCACCACCCGCACGAGCCCCAGAAACACCGGTTGTCTCTAGGGTCGCTAGATTCCGTCCCCTTAAGTCTAGTGTCGACGTCTATTACTAGGATTAATCTATCCGCGGGCGGCTTACGGTGCCACTAAGCTAATCGTTCCGCCCGCTGTAACTTCCTTGTCGTGCTCGTTTTGCCGTTCCGATTAGTCGTAGGTGAGCCGCCCACTTGGCTCCTGTGAGGGGCGCGCAATGCCCCATCTCTTAATGCCCTCTGACTGCCCGATGCGTCGTCATTTATGTGGGCATTGGACAGTGTGGTCCCATGGCATAATATCCTCCGGGAAGAAAGCGTCCGGGGAGTCCTCTTCGCCTGTTTCGGCCGCAATATTTGTATTCATATGTCCTCCGGGAAGTGAGCGTCCGGGGAGTCCTCTTCGCCTTAATCGGCATTGCTGGGTTGGCCCACTGAACCCTTTTTGAGTGCCCGCTATGCTACTCATTTAAGAACTCTGGCGACCCGTTGTCGTCCATTTACGTGGGCGCAGGACCGAATGAGCGCGTACATTCCATATATATATATATTCATATTTCATTCTGCATTATTGATTACCGTCGTGGTCTTCACCTTCACCTCGCGGGGTAAGGACTTGTCGGATCTAGGATTGGTCCTGCTGAACCCTTGGATCCTGCTTCACTCCTGACGAATAGGAGTCTGACTCCCCGCCATGGAAGTCCTACTTACGTAAATTTAACTAACAGTCTAGTCATAATATGGTCGTCTCTAGGGATAGCTCCCGAGGCCGACGCGGAGTGAGCTATTTCTCCCGCCATTCTCAGAAAGTCTCCCTGCAGGTCTTGGCTTCGACGACCGTGGCTCAAAGTGGGTTTAGCATCCCTTCCTCCCAGGGGCGGTTTATGCGCACCTAGGATTCCAGAGCTTGCCCGACCAGGCCGCGAATGCTTTGACCTTACGTGGTTCGTCTATTTGGTCTAGTCGTCAGTAATTTGATGAGCCGACTGGGGTAAGGGTCCACATCGCCTTCCCCAGCTCTGCTCCTAGTGTTGTGCTTTTGACCTTTGGCTAACGCCGGTATCATCAGCCAGGGTGTTTCAGATTCCCTTTTTTTTTTTTTTTTTTTTAAATATAGGTGTAACCTGTGTAAAAAGTGTCAAATGTAAAATACTTCCAGTGTGGTGGGCTGGTAAAACCTCTACATACGTAGACTACTTTAGGCTACCTGTGCTATATCAGCTTCTCCAGCGATAATGCTCTTTTTTAACCTTGATGGAGGTGTTAGTAGGGTCTGTGGCGTCAGGTACCCTGTTATTGTGATCTGGGGGTAGTTATCTGTAGAGTGGGTTAAAGCAGGGTAGGAGGAGGTTGCGCACTTCCGAATTCCGCGTTAGTGGCGGCCTGGAACCGGTTTTTGTGCTGGGATGCTCCTACAGTGAGTGGAACGGGGCAGGTAATTCCCGGGGTTGCAAAAAATAAAATAAAAATCCATGCCGGTCTGTTATCAATATCCCCTGGTGAATGGATGGGATATACATGCATGCGTCTGGATATGAGGCGTTTGCACTCATGTATGGATAGGTGTAGGTTGAGGCATAATACTAATATATTTCCCTCTCATGCGGGATGATTTAAATTTAAAAAAAAAAATGGTTAGTATTTATTACTTATGGCCTCATCTCTCATATGGAGATGTGCATTACGCTTAGTTGTTGTTGGCCGATGCACCCCTCTCATTCAGGTGATAGCGGTGGGGCTCAAGGCGTAGCATGCCCTTTCTGTAAACACATGAAGTTTACCAACCCTTATGTATACTTTGTAGTGTAGTGTATCTGTTTATGGTCGTGTAGATGTGTTTGCGTTGTTTATGTCAGGCTTGAGAAGGTTATGGGAAGGGAGTAGAGTGGGACGCTGTTAGCATGTTCTCTTGACATCCTCCCTTGGTCCATGTTGGTTTTCTATCCGCGCTTTGGGATAGCGAAGCTTCACGACCTACTCTGGTCCGTTATAGGGCTAAGTCCTAGTCGCCTGGAATGATTTGTTTCGGGACTAGGGTCGCAAAAAGAAGTTGTTAAGGGGAGGTCCCGTTTCCTCAAAGTCCCTATGTTCGCCCCTGATTGGTGAGCGCGTTTGTGTGTGTGTGTGTGACTACGCTCCGCTACACCACGCGGACGCCTGGTCTGCTGTAGGGCTAAGTCCTACTGTGTATATTGTGTATGGGTAGGAAGCGCCCGTGGCCTGCCAACGTCTTTACGAACGTGCTACTCTGGGCCTGCGACAAGTTTTGGTCTGTGACGTCTGCTTGTTGATAAATGCTTTCGCAGTGTTGAAAAATGTATAGTGTTATGATTGTTCTGCATTTGTTTATTCATGGTCACTGCCACTACACAATCGCGTTTTGTCATCGACAGTGTTGCAAAGTGGCTAAGTCTGCAAGTCATCAGTTTGTGTGTGTAACTTCAGGCCGGGATTTTATGTAGGTTAACCACTGTTGCGTGTTTTTCTGCACGTATGCCAGTGTGGTCATTGTGTTAAATTCCTGGCGGCCCGATGTGGTAATCCGCCCTGCTACTATTGCCGTTGTGTGGCCATTATTCCGTAAGACCGTTGTCTTACGAAATTTATATGTCTCTGTCTGGAAAGTCCATTTTCCCTGTCAAGTGTATTTCTGGAATTTTATGCCTGTCATTTGGCCGCAGGAATGTAGTATTATCTGTCTAAGCCGTTATATGGGCCAATTTTGGTGTGATTGGAAGGCCGTCTGCTTGTTTTTCCCTGGCGTGCAATTTTCTCTGGGGTTCGAACCCGTGTTCTATGTAATTCTCTGTGTTATATGTCTGCGTTGTTCATGTTCTGCGGGCATTCTGCCTGTATTTTGTTTGTGTTTCTCGTACCGAAAATACCGTTGTTTAGTTAGTTTTCGGTACGAGGTTTTTGTGTGTGGACATGGGTTCGAAGCCGGTTGTCTGTAAAGATTTGGTGGCCATTTCTGTGCCGCCTACACTATGGCAAATGGGCTGTGTGTTTTTCTATGCGCAACCCCTAGTATACCTTCCTGCGAGGAGTTTGCTTATTTTTGCCCTCTCCTCGTAGTGTAAATTTTGAAGATATAGGGTTCTTAGGTTGGCTATGAATGATTCCGTGCAGTGTGCTTTGGGAACTGTCGTCTGTAAGGCTCGCAGTTTATACTGCTGAGTATGAGGGTGTCGGGTTGCAATGTCTTGCGCGCTCGCTTGTTTATTTGTTCCGATAACGCTGTGTATCCGAACATGTGTTCTTAATCAGCCTGCTTTTCTGTTAGTGCTCTTCGCATTATAAAAAGGCAAGAGGGGAATTTTGTGGTTTAACGTGACCATTTCTGGAGATCGTGTGCCACGGGATTTCCGTTTTACTTGGAATCCAAACCACAGGCCATGGCATTTCACTTCGGAAATCTCATATGCATTGGCCGTCTGCAAAAGAACCTCCCATTGACTACACTTGTGTCCCCGAGTGTTGTGTTATGTATACCTATGTGTAAAATATATATATAGTTTATTTGGCCATTTTTCTTTCTTGGGCTAAATGTGTGAAACAAAAAAAAAAATTATTTATGCCCCGCTCTGCATTAAGAGAGCACATTGAAAGAAAATAATAGTAGGTGGCGTTAGTCTCTAAAAATTATGTCGTGAGCACTATGTGTTTGAAAAAAAATGGTGATTGGGACCTGAGTGTAGTATTTACCAATTTGGTAACGTGAGTACTACCGTAATCTGGTTACGTCTCAGGGGAATCTACCGACACTGTCTAGTACACCTTAGGAAGGCCATTGCCAGACGTAACTGATACCCTTGTATCCACGTCACGAGCAAAGCCAGTGCACTGTGGGAGTCAAACCTGCCTATCAAAGTAATTGTAACTCACCAAAATGACAGTGTCTCATCCCGGTGTGCAATTGGGCTTTTTAGTTGGTTAAAGCACACCTCCCAAAATTTTTTTTTTTGAAACTAGTTTGAGATTCTTAATTCTTGCCACACTTACGGCTTTCGCCCGCAACAGGAGAATCTATCAAACTGTGGAACCCTAACATAGAACGTTTAGTCATTTCTACTTAGAAAGACTCACTTAAGCTTTATGCTGTGATTTTATGCCTAAGTTGTGTTCAAAATATCTCTTTCCGGCCTGAAGCCTGCTTGGCTTCCACTTGGCTTAGCATATTAGAGACTTTACGTTATGGCGTTAATCACTTCGCCCAATAACCATTGATGGCCTGAGAGGAAAATGCCATGGTTGAAAAAAAAGAAAAAAAAAAACCGGAAGGATTTAGAATTGTTCCCTCTAATTTGGCTATATTGCACTGTATATACATAAAATAAGAAAGAAAAATATGCGATCTCATGTTGATTATGTACTTGTTGGACCATTTTCCTATCGCCCCCGTGTGAAAGAACTTATGTGGCCTATAATTTTGGTGTTAGCGATGTTAGTTTATTTCTCTGGCCTTGGTGAAAGTCGTTATCGTCTTTCGAGTTTCAGTGCTCAGAAAGGTGAAGGGTTTTGCCCTGTTACGATATTATAGGCCTCTGAAATCCATTGAGGTGTTTCTTTGCTGTTTTCCGGCGGAATTTCTAGCAAAGTAAGCCTTGCCCTACTTCCACCGTAGCGCGTGTTTCTAGGTCTAAGTGTACCTGTATTTAAGGGCGTTATTGCGCTTGGCGCTATCTTAGCAGATTTTGCGGGAGTGTATGTATGTTTGACTGCGAGGTTTTGTGGGGTGGGTAATAATACCTTTCCTAATCCCCGTGTATTGTATGGTAATGCCTGTTTAATCTGTATGTGCGTGTACCGTGCATCCTGAGGGACTAATGCCGGTGTTCGCCTCCGTTCTGGCAAATTTGCCCTTTGAACTGGCGGTGAGGGCCACTTAAGTGCCTGTTTTTGTCCTGCCAATGTGGTGTCGTGTAGCCTGTCCGCTTTCTGGCCCGTGGCCACGGCAGCCTCCTGCCACTGTGTTAGCCTATCTGTGTGAGTGTATGTAGGCTTTATATGTGGTAGGTCAGGCTCTACGTCGTCAGCCCATGACGAGGTTACCTCCTGTTGTCCCTCTGTCGTATTATGTGTGATTGAAGGTCCTGGCTTCAACTCCCTCTCGTTCATCCGGTCCGAGGGGATTGTTCTAGGCTCTTCCCCTCGGCTTGGCAAAATTGCCTTCCGATCCGGAGCTGAAGGACGTGTGTTTGTGTTAGGTTTATTTTGTAGTAAGTTGGAGCCTAACCTGGCCGTCTTCTTGACTGTGGCCACGGCGAACTCCTTCCATTCTGTGGCAGTACGTGGCGAGAGGGACATCCTCGCAAATTGTCGAGTTAGCGTATCTACGCTTATGTCCTCTCTCGGCTGGGCTGGTGGCCCTACCATGAACTCAAAAATGGCCTTGTTGGTTTGGAGTTCACGGTATTCGTCCCAAATTTGGGTGTACTGCCTATTGAGGCATATGGCCTGTTTGCAAGTGCTTATGTGCGCATCTTAATCGCGCTGTCCTCTTTCTCTGACGGAGTGTATGGCTGTTTGCCCTGTATTGTCCCGATTTTCTGTTTTGAGTGTCCGTATTTGTGTTTGCCTGATCTGTATGTGCCTTTGGCATCTAGCCAATAATGCTACTAATATTGGCATACCCCTATTACCTTCATGGCTTGCAATCTCTTCATGAGGTGCCATTCTGCCTGAAGTGTATGGGCCTAAAGTAACAATAGAGAGAAAAAAAATCTGTGCGTGTTTGCCAGTGTATTCCTATATCTCTCTGGTTCTGTATGGGGCTAGGGGGTTGGTTTATCAAGCCTTTCCCTTGTGTAGCTAGTTTAGAGCACCAAAAAAAAATATGGTGCTTTCTGTCTGGGGGAAAAAATTTTCACTATCTGCTTGGCTTTTTGCGGTACGGAAGGGGTCGTTTTACCTACGAGGGCTCGTTGGTTGAGTCCCTTTTCTCTATGCGTAGGACCGCGCCTCCACCAGTGTTTTAGATCCCTTATTTGGGGGTGGATCTAAAAGGGAGAGTTGCTGTACTAATTTATGAGTTTGTGCCTAAATAAGGGTAGCTCCCCTTGACAGGGCAAGCTGACCAGTGTAGTGTGTTGTGGTGTGCTAGGAACTAGGGGGCGTTCCTATAAAGACTGTAAATGTGGTTTAAGGGATGTAGCCTTAGCACGCGGGTCGGTGTACTAGTCGCCCAGCCGGCTACTTATTATATAATCACCTTGCTAGTGTCAGCGGTTCGGCACGCGCTTCCTTTGAGCACGCGAGCCGCTGTGAGGAATACAAGGACGTCTGAGTTGGCGTTATTACTACGGTGTGTCACGCCTGACCGTGACGGGAGTAAGGAAGGACGTGGGGACGTGAAGAAGAGTGTAGATCAGTAATGCAAGTGTACGAGACTGACCAAGTGTTTATTGGTCAGCAATGAGTAACTGTTAGTCCCTTTTAAGGGATCTTGTGATGTTATAATGTGAGTACAAACTGTGGGTGTTAGGTTACAAAAGTAGGATTCTGAACACTGACTGACTGACTCACCTCGGTTGACACTGTCGTTAGCCTCCGGCTGTCTCGTCGAAGCACTGGTGATGGAGAGATTCTCGTGACCCACTTAAGGCACCTTTTATACCTTTAGCCTCTGTTCTGTCAGCGCGTTGTGGCATAGTTGAACCAGTTTGTAGTATGTCGCTGTGTGTCATAATTACGCAAGGGTTGAGCTGCTTTATGGAGTAGCCAGCTGCCCTTATAGTATTGATGGATATTGGGTAGGCTTTTAAAGGGTTGCCTTTTATGAGATTTAGACAGATGATGGGGGGGATGATCTCTAAGGGGTGCATACCCCTTGGGTATTGTACAGTGGTCGCAAGAACGTAAACAAGCCTTCTCGGAAAGAATGAAAGCGTATTGGAACAACAAGAAAAAAAAAACAAAAAACAAAGTTGATTGAATTATATTTGCTTAACGTCTTCCATTTATTGGGAGAATTCGCTTAAAATAAATAAATAAGTAAATAAATAAATAAATAAATAAATAATAGTCTAATAATCATTCATTCCTTCATATATCCAAAAACACACACGTTCAGTAGATCAATGAAAATCTAGACTTAGCTGAAGAAATTGTGAATACGTGAAAAATGATTTAGGTCAGGATACATCCCATCTTAATATCGGCTACTTCAATTATTGTTCCTTTGACCATTGCGCTACTCTTCAAGGATCTTCAGATAGTTATGTACCATTCATTCAGGAAGCTATCATTCTGGACACGTGCCATATAATGAGGAGATTTCTATATCAATGGACGAAGTCAGGGAAATACCCGATGCGGTCACGTCAGTGAGAAAGAAACCCTTGGCTGCATTCTTGGCTATTGTCACCACGGAGAGCGCCTAAAAAGAACAGGCACCAACGCATTAGAAAATTGTTTGCGTTGAGAATAACAATATTTTGAAGTTCACGACGAGATCCACTGCATTGTTGGAGGAAGCAGCATCGCGCTGGACAAGACGCGAGGAAGGGGGATTCTATCGATCCCGTGGTGCGATTCGAATGAATGCAAATCAGCCTTCAGCAATAGATCTTAAGAAGAGGCATATCCAACTTCCAACAAACGTACAGTGTGAATGAAGGAAGTACGTGTAGTTGGACTTATGATAGGAAGCCGTGAGACCATCCCGAAATCCATTGCCCAGTTCTTATAAAACCGTAGTGTTCCAGCCACATATTTGCAGGAATACCGCTCTCTTCGCCCTGAAATGGTTCATCCAGATAGAGTAACCAGCTATATAATAAAAATATATATTAAAAGAAACTTCTTCCACCCGTTTTTATTAAAGATGATCAATGCTCTTATGTTTTATATTATACAGGTACTGTATATCCATAATCATTAACCCTCGTCCACCTAGTTGCGTAGTGGCTAGCATTCTTGCCTGTCATCGCGGAGGCCCGGGTCCGATTCCCGGCTTTGCCAAGAAATTTAATTCTGGTCTGAGGGCTTGAACGGGGTACATTCAGCCTCGTGAAGCAAAACTGAGAAGAGGGATTCGATTCCTACCTCAGTCATCCTGGAAGTGGTTTCCCACCTACTCCAGGCAAATGCCGGGTTGGTTCGACAACGGCCGCTTCCTTCATAATCCTCATCTGAATTATAAATACACAAACTAATACAACCATCACAATAACACAAGTTATCAGACAAATTCCACACACACATACGTAGGCCTACATGGGGCTACTCTCCTCCGATATACTTTGTCTTCGTTGGCAACCCGAATTGATCGGGATGTTATTCTAAATTTTAAAATATATGGACTATACCGTATGTGAAAAGGAATTGTTGAGTCTTTTGCTGCACCAAAGTTCTTCCCTTTATAAAATTCCATATTGTTATGAAATAATGATACATAACTATTTTTCAAATCGTTATGGCCATCTAAGGAGCGCGAGATTATGCAAATGGTTTTGATCTCTTCTTCTCCCAAAATCTCTTCATCTGGGCCCTGAAGAGTTTCTTTCGATCTTCAGTCCATGATTTCCTGGTACTGGTACTGAGTTTCTCCGCAAAATGATAGTTGTTGACAACTGTTCTGAATTTGGATCGTTCTTGTATGATTTCCTCCACGATGTCAACATCCTGAAGATCTTCCTCTATTTCCTCAAGCCAGTTGTTCTTGACTTTCATTGAGAGAGCCAGGTTGGAATCCTCTTCGTCAGTCTGTCATCGGTCATGCGAAGAATGTGGCCATAGAACTTAAATCGCTTTTTCTGAATGTATCGGTAATCCTTTCAAAGTGATGATATAGCTCCTGAGAATTCCGTTTCATCCAGATTCCCTCTACGCAAACTGGACCAGAGATCTTCCTCAATATTTTCCTCTCTTGCTTCTCTGTGTCTTTACTTAGAAATCTGCCTCCAATGAGCAAGGTTTCCGAATCGTATAATACTTCAGGTTTGATGACTGTGTTATAATATCTTAATTTATCATTCCGGGATATTGATTTTTGTTATATCTGCTCCAAGTAATTCTATAGGCCTTCTGTAATTTTGAAATTCTCTTTTTATTTGCTTCACAGTTTAATCAGATGGCTGAATTACTTCTCCTAAATACTTGAATTTATTTACTTGATTAATTTCGCCGAATTTAATCTTCAGAGTTTGCCCATCTAGATAACGAGAGGATCCTTCTAAGTATTGAGTTTTTGCATATGATATACATTACTATTATTATTATTATTATTATTATTATTATTATTATTATTATTATCTTAACAACAGCAACAACAAATAAAACAGTAATGACGTGCTTGGCTGTGGAAATGTGGTTATCAGAGATACCATTATGATTATTTATTATTAGTACCAGTGCTTGATTTGTAAAAAAAGAGGTTCCGGTACTGTGGGCTACCGGGTGGTGGTGGTGGGAAAGGGGGGGGGGGGCTTTATGGAATATTGAAACACAGGGTTCTAAAACAATATTTTGGACAAAATATCCATCTAATTTTGATTGCAATTTTAAATTAAATTGAGACTGCTGCAGCAACATTTTTCTTACCATAGACATTGGCCTATATTAAATTTTAAGGCTACCATTCAAGCAATGTACATTATTTCAATTTTTTAACGTAATTTTAAAAGTAAATAAATTCGGTTTGAAAATACACACAAGTTCACCAACAAGCTTTTATTTCTAGTTTTATAATTTTGTCTTTACAGTTTTCAGAGATAATAATAATAATAATATCGTATGGCCTCGGGTGCCTGGTGCAAGCTTTGTTAATTGACACCCAGAGGGTAGCTTGCATGTCGAATTTCGTCGTTCCTTTGAACGCTATGAAAGTCAAGGAGGTTAGATATCTAAACTCCTTGACACTTCTACAGCGCTTTCAAGTAGAGAATGGAGGAACTTTGTGTTGGCGGAAAATCCCGAGATTAATTTTGCCATTGAACACGGCCTACTGAATTCAAATGGGTTCTTTAACATGCCAACAACGTATGACATGAGTATCGTGATTTTTGTCCCCTTCAAAAATCACTTACCATGGCCAGGGGCGAACCTGCAATCTTGGGGTTGGTAGTCCGACACTATAACCACTCACCCACCGTGGCAAGCCGTTTTCAGAGATAATTACTTATTATAAATGGTACGAGTGAGTGGTGGGCCATTCAGCTTCAGACAAATTAGTGAGGAGACAGTTTGCATTAAGAAAGACGCAAAGAGGTTTCGGTACGGCGTACCGGTGCGTACCGTCACAAATCTAGCCCTGATTAGTACTATACCAGAAACAACACATTTTGCAGGTGTTTTCATTCGTATTTAACTGTGGTCCTGCAGGTGAAACAGTTTGAGGGCCGCCGCGATACAGTAATTAGAGGAACCTGTTTCATTTGCTTTATGAAGAATCGTATATACTGTATTTTTCTGGTTTATGTGAAATTATTTAATACTGAGAGAGAGAGAGAGGGAGGGAGAGAGAGAGAGAGAGAGAGAGAGAGAGAGAGAGGGAAATTGCAAGCAAGGGGAATCGAGAACGGACGAGTTTGTAATTGACATCACTTTCCACTTCAAAAGTGAAAGACATGTATATAATTAGGTCTGCATATACCTGAGTGATGTAGACGTCTAGCACGATATTTGAGTTTAAAAAGTTCAACTAATGAGCAAAATCAATTAAGCAAGTTACTTTATATGAAGGGAGAAAGGAGTTTGATATAATTTTACCGGGAATGGAAAAAAGTAAACGACATTGTGTGAGTTCATTCACTGTTTATTTTGGACTGCGAATATTATTTGCAAGCGTTCCTCAGTTGCGGCACTCCAGGGCTCGCATATGACACGCTTGAGATCAGCTCGTTCTTTAAATGTTCGATTCTCGGCTATTGCAAAGAAATGTACTGTAATTCTGATCTGAGGGTAGGGATACACTCAGCACCGTGGGTTTGAACTGAGAAGAGGCGGGTTCTATTCCCACCTAAGCCATCCTGGAAGTCCATTTCCGTGGTTTTCCACTGCTACTCCAGGCGAAAGCCGGGATGACTTAACTTGAGGCCATGGCCGAATCCTTCCCAAGCCTAGCCTCAGTTACTAATGCACACTCACACACACATTACTGTAAACACAACAATATTAGACAAATTCTACATACACTCAAGTACATGGGGCTGAAATAAGCCTGATTTCCAAGTCCATAAAAGAAACAACGACGACACGTTTGACAGTGGAAATGTGCGGAAATCTCATGTTTGTAACCCGGCGCTGACCACTGCAGGGCCGTTCATAGGTCGCATCTCTGGAGCAAACATGATGTCCATGGTCGGACAAGGGATTTTTTTTCGCTCTGGACTATAAAATATTTCAGAGGTCTTGTTGCTGTTCCAAAATATTGGTATTATTATTATTATTATTATTATTATTATTATTATTATTATTGCTGTCGTTTCGGCCATCTACGGACCACACTATTTCAAGTGTTCTTTTCCATGTCTTTGTGCTTGGGCCTTATTAACGTTCGCCCAGTATTCCCACATTAGTTTCCTATGCTGTTCCTTCTCCGCTTCAGTCCATGTTTTGCCAGGTTTTTTTTGTTTTCGCATTTCTTGGAAACCTTTGTGTTCTTGGAGTTTGCTCTTGAGCAGAACACGTTTCTGGATATCTTCCTGTGTTATCCCCACTTCTTGCAGGTCTTACTCTACCCAGGTGAACTATGCTTCCTTGTTTTGTTGTGTTAAGAAAAAAGCTCACCCTTATAGGACTCATACGAGTAACGTGGCTATAGAAAACATTCTGTAACGAATGGTGTCCGTGATCTTTTCTACTTATGTGTAGAGCTCATGATTGTGTCGTCTTTTGAATTCACTATTTTCTTTGATTGCATCTAGGATTTTTTCTCAAGATCTGCCATTCTTTTATTCCTAAATTCTCAGTCAGATCCTTTCTATGTACAGCAAGGAATGCCTCCGGTCGTATTACTGTGCAGTAATTATTATTATTATTATTATTATTATTATTATTGCTATTATTAAGCCTCCGTGGCTTAGGCGGCAGCACGCCGGCCTCTCACCGCTGGGTCCGTGGTTCAAATCCCGGTCACTCCATGTGAGATCTGTGCTGGACAAAACGGAGGCAGACAGGTTTTTCTCCGGGTACTCCGGTTTTCCCTGTTAAAATTTCATTCCAGCAACACTCTCCACTGTCATTTCATTTCATCTGTCATTCATTTAATCATTGCCCCAGAGGAGTGCGTCAGGCCTCGGCAGCCGGCACAGTTCATATCCTCGCCGCTAGATGGGGGCTTCATTCTTTCCATTCCTGACCCGGTCGGAGACTGGAAGCAGGCTGTGGATTTTCATTTCATTATTGCTATTATTATTATCATTTTGTATCTCTTGTATAAATAAATAAAATTGATAGGGAAATTATAGCCAGTGAATATTAATAGGTTTGTCTGGCAGGGATGTACGAGTCACGTGCCTATAATTGATGTGGAATTCCTTCCACCCGGCATGACCTCCCCCGTAAGAGCCTGAGGTTACGGTTCGTCAGATGGACACACAAAGTTTCTCTGACGTTCTTTGAATTCATAATTCGATTCGGTCAGTTCTAACTCGATGCATTGTGTGGCATCACGACTTTCTCCTTCCCAGCTGGATGTGCTCAGACGTTGGTCATCTCTTCGATACGCATGATTTGATGTGAGACAGAGGACTGGCTGTATGGACAGAGGTATGGAGAAGTCACAAAACTCTAGTTATGAAGACTACTTATAAAGAAAAGTGATTAGGGGCAGATGACCTCGTTGTTCCTCCCCTTAAAACTCAAATAACTAACTAACTAACTAACTAACTAACTAACTAAAGAAAAGTGACATACTCAATGAAGTTAAATATTCGGGTACAATATATCCATTTGAAAAGCCTTATTTACATCGCAGGTGAAACAATTGCTTTTTCTTCATACTAATATTTATGCATACAATAATGTCGTATTTTCTGAATAATAATAATGATAATAATAATAACAGCTAAATTATTTCTATGTACGTTTAGCCTACTATCAAGGACAAAGTGCTCTTAATGCTTGGTAGGACCTTGTCTTTGGGGCTGATGACCAAGATATCCCAAGCCTCTAAAATGAATTAGCAACAACATAAACAACAAGAACTCATTTTGTCTTATCACCTTTTCTGAACGCTTTGGAGTAAAATGAATTAACTTTTTCATATAGACCTATACCGGGCTGATATTCCTTTCGTTCAAATTTTTCTTCTAAGTTTACATTTTCTGTTGTACTTGCACGAGAAATGCGATGTTATGTTATGAATTATGCATACATATTTATACTAAAGAAATTAATTACCGGCTTTGTCTTCTTTATTAAGGCCCTCAAAATGGAATGAACATGAGGTGACCGAATACTTTATTAAGTCACTGTAAGCAGACCTTTACAACGTTAAATTGGACAAGAGGCACGCTCATATTCCGGATTGCATTTCTCAGAGGACAAAGTTAATCATGGAAGAGAACATATTGTTTGCACGTGAGTTATTTGATTACAAAACTCGCTAGTCCCTTCGTGTCAACTTCGGCAACAGTCTGCAAATGCCAATGCAGTGGTGCCCGATTGAAGTTTAAAGATGGCCATGCCCATCGAGCGACCAATAGTGTAACACAAAGTGATAGCAGTGCATTTTCCTAAGCCTATTTTAAGACATTTAGGTACATTGATTACTATTTTAACCTTCGGGGGGAAGTAAAGCCGGCGGGGCCCATGCCATAGATTTATGACATGTAAAAGAACCTTTCACCAACTACACATTCGTGAAGCCAAATTTGTAGGTTAGATTTGATAACGCTTTATAAGTTCCTACTTTTGTCGCCAGGTGCAGGATGCGGTGACATCTAGTAACCAAGTCTGCAACTATATGTCGTTGCCGGTAGCATTTGGTAGCAAAAGTAGGAACTACTTGAAAATTGATCGTTTGCAGACCTTACCTGAATTACAGATAACACACACTAATACCGCCATCACAATTAAGACCGGTTATCAGATATTTTCTACACACACCCAAAGTACACGTGGGCTACATGACCACGTTGTCGCAGCCCCTAAACTGAGGAACCAACCAACTATTTTAAATTATACAAATTAGAAAACACAAAATTTAGGCTGTATATCAGAACACTTACAAGGGTATTCTGTACTTCAAATTTTCAAAAATAAGAATAGCGGTGCGTGTTAATTTCATAAAATATTGGGAATGGGTGGGTAGATAGCCTGAATGTTCCGCCCATTAAAATGTAAATCAATATGTCAGTCAAGCGTAACTAGAAAGCTAATTGAGGTTACAATAATATTATGGAAGCTTGTATTTTTCCGTGACCTTTAATCTCGGGGTCATGAGTCTCGAGACTTCCATTTTTACGTGGAATCCGAACCATAGAACGTGATATTTCACTTTGAAAACTTCCCCGCGGCGTAGCTGTGGGTGTGTTAAGTCGCGTCCCACGACCGCGAATGGGAGCTACAGCAAGTCCAGAGATCGAAGGTTCGAATACCGGTGCTGACAGACTATCCTGAGTGTGGTTTTCACCGTTTTCTTTACACCCTCCAGGTAAATGCCGAGATAGTACCTTATTTCCAAAGTCCCAGGGAACCTACCCCATCTCTGTCCCTAATACATCTACACACACTACTACAGTCTTCACAGAAATATAGATTATAAGACAAGTTCAGCACACACCTAAGTACACAGCTGGTGTTCAAGATGTCCCAAGCCTAAAAGAAAACAATAACTTCGAAAATCTCATATGCATTAACCGAGAATCGAACACGATCCGCTTTGATGAGAGGCAAGCAGCTTGACTACCGCGCCATCATGCCTCCGAATTGAGTTTCAATCATTTACAGGTTTTCCTTCAAGCTTTTATTACTATCAATGGGGAATTGAAAACATTCCTAGTGCCAGTAGGTTTTATAAAATACACCTAGTAATCAGGACAAGCAGTACTTCTCATCAAGGAAGTAATACAATAAATGGCATAAGAGGCGGAGGCAATAAAGATTAGGAACAATCAGTGCATGGCCTAAATGAGGCTTTCAATCCATGTTTATACTACCTTTTTAATAGGCAATGAATGCTTACGCATTGGAAGACGAAGAATCCAACAGTTAACAGTATTATAAACTCGTAAATCCCTCTGTGTATTCTCCGTTCTGTAGAAGAGATGAACATCACTGCCCTCGTCTTAATTGCTAACAATTATCTACCTTTTACCTTCTCATCTTTTTTTCCTCACACGGACCTCCTATATTTATACACAGAAATATTATAGTGTAAGCTTTAAAAATAAATGGAAAACAACATCGGGTACAAAAGAAAGAGAATTTAAAAAATAGAACACAGAAATTGTGAAAAGGGGAGAGAGAGTGAGTGAGTGAGTGATATCCAGAGCTGGACTGAGTGAGAGAGAAATATAACCACAGTAAGAAAGAAAGAGAGACAAAGCCAGAGTAACGTAATTACTGGTTTCGAAAAGTGATGAGGGTCGGTGTTAGCCTCTGGCGGGTAACCAAAACCTGGGTGCGATTTCTAAAATAGATTTTAAACTGTATCCTAAACGTAGTGGGTTGTCTTGAGTTCTTTAAAATAAATTAGAACCATTAACCTTGTAGAGGCAATTTATCATCAGCTGTGGCGTTGCACAGTAGCTCAAGTTTGTGGTAGTAATTTTGTATAGTCTCTTACAAGACGTTATTGAATTAAACAACATTTTATTTATATGATGTCTGAGTGCGATTTGGAAACTTGTTCTTGTTCAGGAAGTACTTTTTATTTGTGTGAGACGATACATAACACAATCGCTGTATTGCAAGGTCGTAAAACAGAACAGATTAAGTCGTTAGCGTGTTGGTTCTGGACCACACGAATTTTGCTCCATAGTCTGGTTAAATTAAACTATTAAATTAAATACATTGGATTTTTCAATTCTTTGAGACTTTCGAAGTCATTTGCGTTGAAGTTGGAGGCTATTAAGACAGTTACTGTCACTTCATAGCCCCCTGTGCTCGAGTATGTGGGTGTGGAATCTGCCTGATAAACTGTGTGATTGCGATATCTCTATTAGCATGAACACAGAACAATTAGAGCTCCGATTCGATTACCTCCTCTCTCCTAATGAATTTTGTTGTTGTTGCTTATTTTAAGGGGTGCGACATCGCGGTCATATACCCCGTGTATTTTGGGTGTGTGTAATTTGTGTGATAACCTGTGTTGTTGTGATGGCTGTACTAGTCTGTGTACTTGTAAATTGTGGATAGGCTTGGGAAGGAGGTGGCCGTGGCCTTAAGTTAGGAACCATCCCAGCATTTGCCTGGATTAGCAGTGGGGGGGGGGGGGGGAACACGGAAAACCACTTCCATGATGATTGAGGTGGGAATCAGTTTTGCCTTACGAGACTGAGAGTACCCCGTTCCAGCCTTCACACCAGAATTAAAATTTCTTGTCGGAGCCGGGAATCGAACCCGGACCTCCGGGCCGACAGCCCAGAATGCTAGCCGCTACACCACGAGTTGGTCTTCCTAATGAATTAGTGATGAGTTTATCTTATGGTCTACAATGTATATGCTCATATGCATTGGACTGGCTTAGAGAATACAATTTTCATGCAATCTTTGATATTTACAGGTTCGGAAAAGTTCAGCTGAGATTGAGCGCAATGACTCGGGTGTGGGTTCGGAAACCAGCAAGTCGAGTCGAAGCCGGTGGCAGCCAGTACCAGCAGGAAGTCTACGAGAAGACCAACAGCTGCTATGTGAAGACTGCGACCAGCGCGTTGAAACGCAGGTTACTGACAGGTAAGATCTCTAACTGCGACAGTTTTGACATTTGGAATTTCGAATCTTACTTTTATCCCAATGTTAAATTGTTTCATAAAACTGCCTTCGTCCCCTATTTCGCAACTTGCTATCAATAACTAGTGTGAGGGAAAGAAAGAAAAGAAAGTAAGAATTTTGCATGGGTGAGAATTTCAATTCAACAACAATTATTGTTGAATACCTTCAAACATTCAGAGGACACCAGTTGACACCTCTTGTATGGACTACTGTGGGATTAATCATTAATGACCAGTAAGTAAACTTGGAGAATTCATTTTAGATCGTTATTCTTGTATTTATATTTTATCAGTTGCTTTTTATTTTTTGGATATTATTAAGTCCCGTACAGATTTCTGCAAGAATCTTAGACAATCAGTCCTACTTTAAGAAGGTCGGTAATGGAAAAAGCACCAATTATATCATAGCTCCTTGCTAACTTTGCTATTGGCTTGATACGTGTGATGATTTATCGTGGATTTGTCTCTTCGTTATTTTTTGTGAATAATATGATACAATGACACGTCAAAAGCATGTGTCAAGGTGTGTTCTGTCATCAATGGTACTGGAACTGGCCTTTTGTATATTATCAAAGGGACCCAGAACCACGTTCAGTATAACAAGATTCTCGAGAAATGGCTGTTTCCAGAAGTCCGTGACGGTTTCCAGACGCCAAATTTATATTCATGCACGACCCTACATCTTGTTACAAAGCTTAGAAAAATAGTTTGTGACCTCAAATTTAAGGTTTGGAGTGGCCTGGTAACTCTCCAGATCTCACCCCATTTAAAAACCTTTCTGAGCTAATGAAGAGGAAAGTTACCTAGGAGATTGTCACTAATGGACTAGCCTAAAATCCGTCAGAAAGAATCATCAATGTATAACAATATGATGACTGAATCAAAAATAACTACTTCGGGTGTATCTGCAGTACTTCATACCGAGTCCAAACGGTGCTCGCTGCGGAGGGAGATGTTAAAAAACATTAAGAATTTTCCCTATTTTTTTATTTTTTAAATTCGAACTCTTTTGATCACAGTAGCCAGTGCCTGTAAGGCACTATTCTATCCTTATTGGTAGCTTCTCGTAGAAGCGAACTCTCTGGCTCTGAATATGAAGTAATTACTAGCGTCATTAATGATATCAATTAGCAAATAGAAACGTGGAATTGTCCACTGTGTTTACTCACATGAAAGGGCTGACTAACATATTCAGTCATTCACAAGCATGAATGGCAAAGGTGAAGTGTTAATGAAATGTGTGTCTATCCACAGCGGAGTTATGTTCGCTCCTCTGGTGTGCCGAAAGTGTGGCAAGAAGAGAGCAGAGCGCAAGGAGATCATCGCCGAGATTGTGGAGACTGAAGATAAGTACAGCCGCGACCTACAGATCATTCTGGACGAGTTTTACAGGCCTATGTTGGTCGCCGGGCTGCTCACCCCTGATCAGTTGGGCGCCATCTTCCTCAACGTCGAGGAACTCCTGGAGAACGCGATTCAACTGTCGGAGAAGCTACGAGATACCTTGGAGATTGCTATAGAGCAGGGTGACGAAGACTTGCTCACCGTAAATATGGGCAAACTCTTCCTAGAGGCGGCTCCGATGTTACATGCATTCGAGTCATACTGTACCAGACAGGTGAGTAGATTTATTCAATTAATAATATTTGCACAGATTACACGAGGGGTAATCTGTGCAAATAATAATTAATTACATACAGGGTCTTTCATATAAAGTAAGAACGGCGAGAGGCGGATTTGTTATCCGTTGCTGCAGTGGCCCTGGCCGAGCTTGTAGCGCACCACGGCCCCCTGCTGTAGTGTTGAAAGCGGGCTCATAGTATATACTTGATCTTGCAATATGCGTGTAGGTGTTCAGTCACAAGTCTGAAGCTCAGATTCTAACATGGTGAGACAGTAACCATTACAACATCGTATTTTTGCTTGTAAAAAATATTGTAAATACGAGTCGGCTCAGCGGGTATGTGATGCATTTGCTCAGCAATTTTCTCAGATTCACGTAATTGAAAATATGTTTGACACTAGGCTCAGTGCTCAATAAATGAAAAAAAAAACAACGATCAGAAACATTACAGTGGCAGAACTCACTCGCGTCAGCCAGAATGTGGTTACCAGATACAATGCCTGCTTAACCCAGGAAGGACGACACTTCCAGCATCTTCTATAGGGTAATATTTCATGTAGGATTGTACACACGCTTAAAGCAGGGGGCCGTGGAGCGTCACAAGCTCGGCCAAGGCCACCGCAGCAGCGGATAACAAAACTGCCGCTTGGCGTTCTTACTTTATATGAAAGACCCTGTATACTATTTTTAGTTGAGTTGAATGTCCATATTCTTCAGTGACTCAGGGTTACATACTTAAATCAAAAATTGCATTCATAAGAAATAAATATAGGCTAACTTAAAAGATGGAGCAAATACTCATTGCCATAACTAGGGACAGTCAAAATTCGTGACTCGCGAAATCACGAAAAAAAAATTAAACAAATAAACATTGGTTTAGAACATGTCTTACATAAAAAATCATATAATTACACTTTTCAACTCGCGAAAAATCGCAAAAAATCTATGACTCGCAAATATAGCATCTTTTTTTTGTCGTTATTCGCGAAAAAAAAACGAAATTTTTCTGCAATAAATAAATAAATTTTGAAATGTTTTTTTCATAATATTTACTGACCTAGGTACAAAACAGAACTGTTTTCTGCCTTGTCATATCAGAAAAATTCCACAAGGGTTGGAATGTTGTCGCTAGATGGTATGAGTTGAAATGGATCGTTTACAACTAATTATTACTGACATAATGACTTAGGCCAAATAAAGCAATTGAAAAGTTCAGTTTCACTCAAGAATGTTTACTCTTAGTAACCAAGAATTTCAGCCCCTTTCATTCAAGAATATTGACTGTAACACACTACAGTAGTATGTAATTGGTAACTTAGTGTAGTACAGTGTGTCTGAAAAGTCTCTCCGCAGCGCGTGTCTCGCCTTGCGGGACGTGTTGGGTTGGCCGTACATTCATACAGTATTATGATACAAGGAAAACAATTACATTAAATTAAGTAAATTAAGTACTCACCACCATCACACTATGCTCCGCAAAGTTTCCACAAGCACGAAAAACCTCTTCCACTAAAAATACACGCTCTTCAGTAGTATCCGCTGCGGAGAGACTTTGTGGACACACTGTACAACAACACATAATTGACTGACCTTTGTTGTCAAAAAGACTCAGTAGTTAACAGGGACGTAAAACCAATAACACAATTATTATTATTATTATTATTATTATTATTATTATTATTATTATTATTGTCATACATTGAGGTCTGTATCCTTAAGGAATACATGGGCAGCTACGTATTAAGCCTTTCAAGATCCGATTGCTGGTGGCCTAGGTGGAAGCTATTCTATGTATACTTGTGTCATGCTATCAGCCTGCTTGGTTGACAGTTACAGTAACTTCTTCTTCTTCTTCTTCTTCTTCTTCTTCCTAGCGTTGTCCCGCTGGAGCAGGGTCCGCTATTTTGGTCATTGACCTCCATTTTGTCCGATTTCGTGCGTCTGTTGGATTTAGGCCGGTACAGTAACGCGGGAAGGATATAACTCACGTCCACTATTTTGCAGACTGTACTCAGTCATCATTGTGTCCCTCTGCTCGTCCCGCAAGGCTCCTGCTGCTATTATAAACAAACGCTGGCGCAGCCAAATTCAGCGGCAGTCGTATCTTAAAAGGCTTACTGTATATTTATTTTGCTTTGGGTAGTAGTCAATAAAGTTGAAATGCTGGGTGGAGAAGGTTACTTCTAATATTTTCCTTGCGAAAGTTTCATTTTTAGCCTATTTTCAATTTTGAAAAAATTGGTTTATGAGATCACCTTTTGTCCGTGCGTGTGTGTGTGTGTGTGTGTGTGTGTGTGTGTGTGAGTGAGTGAGTGAGGGAGGTGTGTGTGTGTCCCCCTAATAACTTCTAAAAAGCTGGAGCGATTTCAATGAAACTCGGTAGGTTCATAGCACTATTCCAGGCGACCCCGACCGTGCCCTTCAAATTTTGTTACGTCTCACCAATCCAACATGGCGGCTATGCGAAATATTTCACTAGCATTCAATATCTCCGAACCTATTCCCGATATCACCCTGGAATTTATTACGGTGATAAAGGGAACTACTAGAAGTTCACCTATGTGACTTTTGAAAAACTGGTAACTACAAAACCAACATGGCGGCCACGCGAATTTGCGACTTTTAAATAGACATTTCTCGCGATTTAACCAACCAAACGAAATAAAACTTGGTACAGTATATGTTTATACACATTGTAATGCACCGACATCTAACTTCGTTCAATTGTTTACATAACTACAAGATGGCGGCTGTGCCAAATATTTCACCGGCATTCTATATTTCTGAAACTATTAGTGGTATTACCCTGAAATTTTGTACGGAGATAAAGGGCACTGCTGGAAGTTTATCTATAAGACTTTCAAATACCGGTTAACTGCAAAACGAACATGCCGGCCAAGGAATTTGAAAATTTTAAATATACCTTCCTCGCGATTTAATGTTCCAAACGCAATGAAATCTGGTACAGGAAAAGTTTATACACATTGTAATGCACTGGTATCTAATTTAGTTCAATTGTTTACACAACCTCAAGATGGCGGCTGTGCGAATTTTAAAATTAAGTTTTTATTTCTTGTGTCGTAATCATGCGATCGAAGTGAAAGTTTGAATAATGAACCTACGCAATAATTTTCCTTTATTGGTACACGACTCTATGGCCTATACATTTAACAATCCAACATGGCGACCATCCGAAATATTTAGACGGCTCTGAATATCTACAAATCTATTACAGCAATCAAACTGAATTTTTTAATGTTCATAGGGGCTATGAACTTAAGTTCACCTATAGGACTTTAAATAACCTGGTGATCACAAATCTAACATGGCGGCGCCGCGAAGTATACATATTCACATGGACGTTTCTCGCAATTTAACCATCCGAGTGCAGTGAAACTTGGTACAGTAAATCCTTATATGAATGTTAAACCACTGGCATCTAATTTATTTCAATTGTTTCCTTAACCACAAGATGGCAGCTGTGCGAAATTTTAAAATCTCCTTGCTACTTTTTTCATCCTAATCATGCGATTGAAGTTTGAACGCTACATTTACACAATAATCTTCATGTAACAGTAGGCTACATAACTCTAGGTCCTACATATTTAAAATCCAACATGGCGACCATCCGAAATATTTAGTCGGTTCTCAATATCTACGAATCTATTACAGCAATCAAACTGAAATTTTGTATGTTGATAGTGGCAGTTAACATAAGTAGGATATATGAAAATAGGCTGTATAGTTCTTCACGGAACTACTTGTTTTAGTCCTGCATTTCTTGCATTGAATGAACAGGTGTTTTGGTTTTTCAAATGAGTTTTCGTAACGGTCGCAGTATGGAGTGTTAACAGCACGAATACAAAACAGGTTCCATGGTTGAGTCTCATTCCGCAGATGGACATCATATATTTGCGGTTTGAGTTCCACTTTGACAACCAGGGCGTCACAGGCGGATACGGCTGAATATTTGAGTAATAATGACTGCGATGTAGTCCCAATCTTCCTTACATAGATGGTACACTCACTGTTTGTTCCTATGGACATAGATGGACTGAAATTCTCAAGGACTGGCCTGATTCACAACACACATTTGAACTCATTGTTTGGGGAATGGTAACTCTTGACCTATTTGTACAATTACTGTTTCACATGTGTCCATCTTCTGTTCATCATGGTATTTGTAGTGTAGATTTCAGTAATTCATTTTTGCAGTGATTCTCTCAAAATGTAGAACGCACCCCTCTACTAGGGCGTGAATGCAAATGAAATGGGGAGGATGATTTTGAATTATGATTTTAATATTCATCTTATATAATCCTTGGTGTGATAGTTCACACAGTCTTGATTTACAATATTCTGAATCCACGTGACATTGTTTTCCTTTCCTATAAATTTTAGCCCTGAGCGGATGCGGATATAGTTTGCATGGCTGTGCGGATAGCGGATAAGTACGGATAATGTTTGGAGTAAATTTGCGGATAGTTTTTAGAATACAATCCGAACTTGTTGAATATCATTACTAAGACCCGGATGTTTATGAGTATGACATAAGTTATCATATTTTCTTCCGGTATGTTTTTTTTCATGACAAATGTAAGATGATGATTTACGCTAATCTCATTCAAATTATGTCATTAAGCACAGTTAACACTCCGTACTGTAAAGACTTGCAATTCTGGCTGTATAACATTCATTTTAAATATAGAACTTGATCATACATAGCCTAAGGAAACGACTTTCTCCTCAAAACTAAATGTGTTGCATTAATATTTTATCTAATTGAAAATATTATTATAATGCCAGTAGGTTCGGATAACAAGCGTGCGGATGCGGATAAAAGTCGTGCGGACGTGGATATCAGTCGTGTGGATGTGGGGCGGATGCGGATAACAGCCGTGCGGATGCGGGACGGATGCGGATAACGTTTTGTTTATCCGCGCATTTTATCTCATTTTACGGTTGTAGTTTTAGAAATACCGTGGTGTGGGAAATATGGAGGGAGGGGCATATCCAGAAAATTATTTCAAGCGGCCGTGGTGGATTTGGATGTAAGTATTGACTACTGGATCCAGGACCACCCATAAAGGGGTAGCAAACCAGACTTTTCGGAGGTAGGGGGGGATAAATATCCTCTATATCTCTCTTGTGTACGTACCTGACTGGAGGGATTATTTATTGTGTCGATAAACCTACTAATACAGATATCCCATTTAAGCATCATTTGTGCCAAGTTCAATCCGACGTTACTAGAAATAGGAGCTGCTTCCCACAAGCTTCCGCCGCCCTCAAAAAAACAAAAACAAAATCAACAAATGTAGTAAATTGAAGTGATAGAAGCCATTTTTTCATTGTTGCTAGTTCTATTAAAGAAAGCTTTCTTTAATGGAAATGCAGTAGGAATAAATTACTAAAATAATTTTCCCCACCAAAAGTTTCTTTTTTGAGATTTGCCGCTAGAAAATATCGCCAACAAACAGGAACGGCCCCATAGGTCAATTTAAACACACTGTCTGCGTTCTTAATTTCTGTATTCTGGTTGCGTCGATAGACGTGTCAGCTGGGACGTCAACCAGACTCATTGTTTCTTTCACATTGGCCACAAAGTAAGATAGTGTTATATAACCTCGGCACGTTCCTTGAACCTCCCTGTAGCTGTTGCTGTCAGCTGACCGGCATTAATCACCAGCCTGTGTTGTTAGGAGGGTGGTCATTTTATATTGGCCGGTAAATCACGACGTGTTTTTATCACCAATGAAGTCGAGGGTCAGGCAATAAATTATGATGAAGTTTCTCACCGCCGTCGCCGAGAGGACTTTAACGTATGCTATGGCTTTGACCTCAATATAACTTCAATATTGTACCAGCTTATTAAAAAATGAGGGGGCCGTGACTAATGATTATTGTTTCTCACACTGGGGGCCTTGTTTTGAACACTGGCAATGTCCGCGTAAGATTTTCATTTGTGAAATTACGTAGCATCAGACAATATAATATCGGACACTCGAGCGTGCAAACCAGTGGCGTATTCAAGGAGCTAGGCTAGCTGCTAAGTGAATAGTTTTTACACCTAATGGGATTATTATTATTATTTTACATTAACAATCAATTTCATTTGTGTCTAGATCTTGTTCTTCTACCAGCCTTGATATCCTGCTAGTCCATCGATCAGTGCCTTCTTTCGTACTTCTGATAGAGGCCCTCTTCATCTCCTGTGCTCAGATTCCACTATAAAATTTTGATAGCTTATAACTATTTGCCGAAATTAAAATCTGCGCTGAATATTCGTTTCTGGAATACCAATTTGCATCAGGTCTTTCTCACATTCTTGGAACCATCTCCATTTGGTTGCCTCCGACTTTGTGAAATTCCAGATTTTCTTAGCCAGTCAGTCATACGGAAGATGTGCCCGCAGAACAGCAATCTTTTCTTTTTGATGGACGACATTATTGGTTCTATCTAGGTGTATAGTTCTTCATTGGATCTCAATAGTACCTGCTCGTCTGTTGCCTGAAATCTTCCGTAATATCCTTCGTTCTCGTTTTAATAACTTGTCGGCTTGTCCTTGTCTACACAAAGTCAAAGTCTCCGTAGCATACGGTACATTCCTTCCGGTTTAAGTACTGTACTATAGTGCCTAAGCTTGGCACTTATTATTTTCTCATCGGCATTCCATATCTTAAGTCTATAAGTCGTATAGCATAAGATCAATATTTATCTGTTTTAATTTACTTCATCTGAACGTCACATTCGATGGGTCTTATGTTATAATAACATTACTTTTAATGCAGCCAAATGGCCATACAAAAAAGGAAAATTTCATTACAATACAAATTATTCAAGTAATTTAAAGTTAGCGTTCTGGTGCCTTGGTTTGCATATTCTGTAATTGATTGGGTTATTTTTTTGCACAATTCTATGTGGTAGCATTCACATGTTTGTCCGCATAAGTTGCACTCACGCGTCTCATCTGGTTCATGGTATTGTTTTATCCCTCTGTTGGGGGTAGGATAAACAGGGTAGTGTAAATGTGTTAATTTAAGGGATGTTTCCGAATAAGGGTAGTTTACCGTAATTGGGGGAGACTACCAGTGTAGTGTGTTGGTGTGAGTACGTAATCTATTGGGAGCGTCCCTACAGGATGCGTTTACCTGCTAGGGGATGAATGTCTAAAGTGAGCTAATGACTTAGCCTGCCAATTAAGTAGAGCGAGCGATTCAGCGGGCTCACGTGCAGAGTCGGTGACTTGACACTCTGCAGTCGGGCCGCTTGCTCGAGTACAATAGAATTCCTGACGATGCAGTTTCTGGTCTCCACGGTCAGGGGCAATTAGGACTAAGGTCAGGTTGGGTGTGAGGGTGTAAAACAGGGCGTAATGAGTAATAAGTGTGGGTGTTTACTGACCAAGTGTTTATTGGCCAGTAGCTGTGATGTACTGTCCCTTTTAGATGTTAGACAGATATAAAATAGAGTACAAAGTGTAAAATACAGAAGTGTTCAGAGTAGGTGTTACAATGATAAGGAATCTGAGCACACGGCTAGTTCTCACCTGGTGAAGAGCTGGAACGGACCTTGGAATAGCAGGGCCGCTGGCCACGAACAGATAATGGGGCTCTTCTGGGCTGTACAGTATGATCACACAGATGAGATGATGGAATCCGTGTACCGCCATTCTAGTAAACACGTGCTTCATCTCAAAGCAGGATGTGGTCCATGTCTGATCTATCATAGCCCCCGTTCCATAAAACTCTGGGGGTATTTCTTCTCTTCTTGCTTTCATTTTCCGAGGCTCGAGTGCTGGGAATAGTCAAAAGTGTCCTTATTCCTTGATAAGGAATGTTTCTCTTGCGAGGACGTAGACGAGTCTGGAAGAGTAGTCTTTGACACTCATTATGCTATAATGCAGCAGAAGGGGCCATCTCTTGAAGATTGTTATTCCTAGCTTTTTCAATACCAGAATATTCTCCGCTTATAGGAGTACAGCTTTCATTTTCAGATAAATGATTTGAAATAGTTACCTTCATAAATTAATGTGTATTGTCAACATTAGACTTGACATACAAAATTCTCGGACCATTAGAAGTAGGCTAGTAGTAACAGGACCTCGTGAATTGGAGTTAAGACACTTTGAAGGTAAAAAACATCTAAGGATGGTTTCAGTAAGGGAAAATGAAATCTGATACACAATAAAACATGATTTTACTTTTCATTAATGTTGTTTACTTGAAGTGATATTCAGACGAAGAGATGGTTGGTTCTTAAGTTTAGGGGCTGCGACAACGCGGTCATGTAGCCCTGTGTACTTTGGGTGTGTGTAGAATCTGTCTGATAAGCGGTGATAATTGTGATGACTGTATTAGTCAGACGAAGAGACATCTATTTGTTTATTGTTTGCACTTGCTGGTAATACATTCTGCCAAAATGGCATTGTGGGATCCAGCTCAGTAATCAACAACTTATTTAAAAGTGATTGATTGACTGATTGTTGTGGTTTTAAGGGGAGGAACAACTAGGTCATTTGCCCCATTTTTAAAGTGACGTAACGTTTTTCAACTTTTCTTATACTTTTGAATAGCCTATATTTATAACAATTTTAGCAGATGATATACCGGTACGCGCCCTCTAGGAACACAATAAAGTGTGAGATGATAGACAAATGAATAAAATAATAATTGTCATATAAAATATTGAAAATCAACAATTATTTATTTAAGACACTTGGTAAAAAGCTTCTTCAATTCATGAACGTAAAATGCATTCATTCCAAAATTGTTTTTCCAGGAAATTAATGCAATGCAATTGTGCCAAACATAATGTACCTTTGGCAAAAAAAAAGAGTTAAGATTTCTGCTCCATTAGCTCAGTGGACAGAGTAAAAGCTTAATAAGCCGAAGATCACGGGTTCCAGTTCCACATGGGTAGGACAATTTAATTCTCTACCTTCCATCTACATGGTTTGTATTTGTATACGATTTGTTGGGCAAAGGAAAGGCATCTGTTATGATGACTGTCATAATCATTGCCAATGTTACTGACGATATTTCATATTTCAGGCGGCAGCGTCCCTACTTTTGGCGAACTTGGAGAAGGAAAAGGAGCTACTGCGCATCTTCCTGCGCGTCTCACAAATGGAAAACGCCGTTCTTCGTCGAATGAACCTTAACTCCTTCCTCATGGTGAGTAGACATCAACTTGTTAGATACGAGTACCAGAATGTCCTAACATTAGAAACTTTTCTTACAGATAATACAGAAAAGAAAGTAGCGATATCGTCTACAAATCGTAACTTGGTAGCACCACACTGGAGGCGTGCTTTGAATGAATGTGCTCCATTTACTCACTCGTGGGTACCCCGTGGCGTAGCTGTGCCCGTTAAATCGTGCACCACGGCCGCGAGGGCAGATGAAGCAAGTCTGGAGATCGGAGGTTCGAATCCCGGTGATGACAGCGGCTATCCTGAGTGTGGGTTTTCCCTGGGTTTTTCCACACTCTCTCCAGGCAAATGCCGCGATAGTACCTTCATCCCTGTCCCTAATACAGTTACGCACATTAGTACAGTCTTCACATAAATATAGGTTACGGTATCACTCAAGTTCAGCACACAAACTATACGGGGCTGATGACTAAAATATCCCAAGCCCCTTAAATGAATTGACAACACAAACAACTCTCTCTTCTTTAACTGAGCGTTTCTTCAACTCTTTTATTATTATTATTATTATTATTATTATTATTGTTATTATTATTATTATTATTATTATTGTTGTTGTTGTTGTTATTGTCGATTTCGGCTAAGACGCAGTAACATCAAGTGCATGTATTTAAAGGGAATAATCAATAAAAAGGCGGCAGGTTCGGGTATAAATCACAGAGGGATATTTATTTGTTGAAGTAACCTATTTCATCAAAAGACACGGATAGTCAGTCTGAAAGACTGGACTTTATATAATTTTAAATGCTAGCAGCCGAGTACCAAGAAGGCAGTGCGAGAACAGAGTTTCAAGATTCTATTTTGTTTCTTCACTGCCTACTTGATTGTTCTCGCACTGCCTTCTTGACACTCTGTTCTCGCACTGCCTTCTTGGTACTCGGCTGCTACATCGTACTATGACGTCACACACCTCAGTGCATTCTCGGTACATTTCGTCCCGTCGCCGTAACGTAACGCCAGACCCCAGATAAAGTCGACATAATTATTTAAAATGATAAAAACATTTGCTGTTATTTCACTTTAAGTTTTGTGCAAATTAGTATTCGACATTGAACCACTCGGCCAGTTAGGCCTATGTGGATAACTTACCATATTATTAATTCACCTCTTATTCTTTTAGAATGGCTATGTGTTATACAAGATTGGCCATACATTTCATTGTGCCTGTATTGGGCGGGGGAGGTGTATGTTGGCTTATGTTATGCCAGTATTAGGTGAAAACCAGGCATCTTTCTCTTGTGAAGTCGTGAGAATGATATTCGTTTTTGTTTGAAGTAGTTATACCGGTGCCTTGGTGTTGGGTAGCGTGCCTGCCTCTCATCCGGAGGCACCGGGTTCGATTCCCGGCTCCGTCAGGTATTAAAATAAAAACTGACGTGAGGGCTGGGACGGGGAGCACTCAGCCTCGTGAGGACAATTGAACAGCTGTCTGACAGTGAGGCAACGCCCCGGTCAGGAAAACCAAGACTAATGGCTGTGGGGACCCGACCACAAGTCATCCCGTAATCTGCAGGCCAAATGGCCCGGCAGTGGTCGCTTCATGGGCTGTGGTACCACGATTTTTATTTATTTGAAGTAGATTATTCTACCATGCTTCTACCTTGAAAGCTGTACGCTGCGTGAGTGATAGTCACAGGGACTACATCAACACATCAGCTGTTGGTCACCGAGAAACAGTAGATAAGTCCTATTAGCCCCGTGAATCACGTGAATTATGGTTAGAAGTCACGTAACTTCTTACATCGGTCAGATTATGGGGTTATCTCATCAGAGAACCGAGCTGGGTTCACATAACTCCAGCTGTACAGTTTACATAGTGACTACGTAGTGTTGAGAGTAAACATCAGAAATGCTAGTGCATTGTGTATTGTTTACTGAAGGAAGTCATAATGTCTAGACAATATTGCAGCAACAACAACTACAACAAAGAGCAAGGTTGGTTATTGATGTCCTCTTTTAATATAGCTTTCTCGACGGACCTTAAAACAACAATAACTAGTATATAATAACCCCGTGGTCGAGGGTACGCCTCATGATCCTAAGATCGTGGGTTCAATTTCTGGCTATGAAGGTGGGATTATCGAAGAGAGGAAAAAATCCATGTCACTCCAAGGTATGCAATGTCGGTTTTTAAAGGAGAATCACATTCCATGATCACAAGATTTAGTTATTGTTGTTTTAAGGGGCGGAACAGTGAGGTCATCTGCCCATAAATTTGATCACACGAAAAACTTAATTAAATCTCAGTTAGACGTACAGGTTATCCAATACAGTTCCGGTTTCTCCACCAGATGGCAGTGTAAAACGGAACGTCTAAATTGGAGAGTAGTTCACCTGAATAGCTTCATCTCAAAGATCTTGTTGTTGATTCATTGAGGGGCTTTGCGACATCGTGGTCATGCAGCCCCATGTATTTGGGTGTGTGTAATTTGTCTGATGACATGATTGTGTCACTGTGATGGGTGTATGCGTGTAGTTGCAATTCAGATGAGAATTGGGAAGGACGCGGTCGTGGCCTTAATTTAGGAACCATCCCGCCATTCGCCTGGAGTAGAAGTGGGAAACCACTTCCAGATTGGCTGCGGTAGGAATCGAACCCACCTCTTCTTAGTTTTGTCTCACGAGACTGAGTATACCCCGTTCCAGCCCTCAGACTAGTTTTTTTTTTTTGGCGAAGCCGGGAATCGGACCCGGGCCTCCGTGGTGACAGTCAAGAGTACTAACCACTACGCTTGAAAGATCGAGACTAGGCCATATAGTTAGCCTATTATTATTAGTCTTATGACTGTTTTACAGTAGTGGCTACGCGGGCTAAAGCACTGCGTTAGGTCAAGGGGCCAAGCTCTCTGATGACTCGGTAGACGCGTGGGTTCGAGCCCCACCGTCGGCTGTCCTTGAAATGGTTTTCCGTGGTTTCCCATTTTCAATACCAGGAAAATGCTGGGACAGTACCTTCTGACAGGCCACGGCCGCTTCCTTCTACATCCTTGCCCAGTTTCATTCATCTTCATCCATTCCATCTCTCATCCCGACGCGCAGGTCGCCCACGGGCGTCGACTAGAAAGACCTGCACTCGGCCTCTCAGGAGGCTACACGACAAAAAAAAAATATTATTTCTTGCTGTCGTTTCGGCCATCTACGGACCACACTATTTCAACCGTTCTTTTCCATTTCTTTGCGCGTGGGCTTTAACGTTAGCCCAGTACGGTATTCCCACAATCGTTCCTATGCTGTTCCTTCTCCGCTTCAGTCCATGTTTTGCCAGTTTTTTTGTTTTCGCATTTCTTGGAAACCTTGGTGTTCTTGGAGATTCGTCTTGAGCGGAACATGTTTCTGGATATCCTTGTGTGCTATCCCCACTTTACGCAGGTCTTTCTCTATCTTGGTGAGCCACATCCTTGTCTTTTTAGTTAAGAAAAAAGCTGAAGATCACATTGCTCAGCCTTCTAGAACTCATACGAGCAATGTCCGTGATCTTTTCTACATGTGTAGAGTTCATGATTGTGTCGTCTTCTGATTTTACCATTTTCTTTGATTGGACCTAGGATTTTTGTCAAGACCTGCCTTTATCTTATTTCTAATTAATGTTGTTATTATTATTTTACATCGTTATACCCATCTGTGGAGCGCCATATAAATTATTTTGCTAAGGATGTATTTTTCTTTCAAAATCTCTTCATCTGGGCACTAAAAATCACCCTTCGTTCTTCCGTCCATGATTTCTTGGTCCTGAGTCATTTTCTCAGAGAAATGATGGTTATTGATTAATTTTCTGAACTGGAGTCGATCTTGTAAAATTACCTCCGTAATGTCAAATTCTTGAAGGTCATTTTCTATTTCATTAAGCCAGTTGTTCTTGACTTTGAGAGAGCCAGGTTGAGAATCCTTTTGTTGAGCCTGTTATTGTTCATTCTGAGAATGTGGCAGTAGAACATCAATCGCCTTTTCGGGCGGCTTCGGTGGCGTAGTCGGTAGCATGCTGAGCTTCTATGCCCAAGATAGCGGGTTCAAACCCTGCCGAAGCCGTCGAATTTTTTAAGAGCGTTAAAAATCCCTCAGTATGCCTTCCTTCGGAGGGGAAGTAAAGCCGGTGGTCCCATGTCATAGATTTATGGCATGTTAAAGAACCTTCCACTAATTGCACCTGTGTGAAGCTAAATTGGATAGGTTAAGAATGTAAACAACGCTCTTAGGTTTCTACGTTCGTTGCCAAGAGCCGACTGCGGTGGCGTCTAGTAGCTAAGTTCTGAATTTGGCCTAGTAGTCGTTGACGGTGGCGCTTGGCGGCAAAAGTAGGAAGTATTTGAAAAATTCTAAGTTGCAGTACTTAAATTAAAAAACAGGTAACACACACTAATACAGTCATCACAATTAACACCGGTTATCAGACAGATTCTACGCACACCCAAAGTACACGGGGCTACATGACCGCGTTGTCGCAGCCCCTTAACTTAAGAACCAACCACCAACCAATCGCCTTTTCATGCAAGTGTCAGTGATATTTTCAGAATGCTGATAAAGCTCTTGAGACTTCCGCGTCATCCAGATTCATTCTGAGCAGACTGGACCAAGGATTTTCCTCAATATTTTTCTTTCTTGTTCTCCACGTCTTTAATGAGAGATCTGTCTCCAATGATCAAGGTACCGAGGCATATAGTGCTTCAGGTTTGATTACTGTGGTGTAATGTCTGAATTTTGTGTTTTCGATATTCTTCTCTATTTGTTTCACCCAACTTTGGGGTACATGAAATCAATCATTTTTTATTGTTTTGAGCTTTCCTTTTAGCCCAGTATTGCCTCATCCTTTGAGATCTTGCTCCCCTTTCTTCGGCAGAGATGTGGATCGTATGCTTTTGTTTGATTTTAACTTGGAACCGTTGTTTCTTATCCTTGGTGATGGTTTGGCTGTTTTATCCATCAGCATGGTGTCTGTAATTTGGAGTTCTACGAGGTCTTTCTCAGTTTCGTTAAACCAAAGACGTTTTTTTTTAAATTACGAAAGTAGTCGAAGATCTTTTTGGTTAGTCTATTTGAATTCATTCGGAGGATGTGCCAATAAAAATCAATTCTCCGTTTATTTATTGTGTCCGAGAGTTTTTCATTCTTTTGGTAAAGAGTTTCGTTCCTGGCATGGATTAATTTGTTATGAAATCTGGGGCCTAAGATTTTGCGTATTATTTTTCTTTCCTTGCCCTCCAGCCTTTCAAGCGGTCCCTGGGTGGTGAGAGACAATGCTATTATTGTTATTATGAACTTATCATTTTCTTTTGATTTAATTTAATTTAATTTAATTTAATGATTTCCACGTTAGAGGCGTAGAAGCAGAGGAGGCCCCAGTGCTATGTAGCGAATAAGTGCCGCGCGAGACATAGTGTATTGACGCCAGAAAAGTTGGATAGCGCTGCCACGCGGTAGAATGTTGAAGCTGTAACATTGTGACTGGTAGGTTTATTTTCATGGTGAAGCATTGATGTCGTGATGGAAACAGAAAGGAATTTGTCAAATTCGAGGAGGTATACGGTTGCAAATCGTATAAAATGGGTACGAAATCTCTTCACTACTTTCCTGTACAAAAAGTTCAGAGAGAAAGATGGGCTTCGGCGCTGTCAATTGGAAAACATGTTACACGTTACATGATAGTGTGCAGTCTGCACTTTTTTGAAGACGACTTCTTTCCACAGCGTAAGCACCGGTACTGTTCATTATTGATAGTTATTGTCTCTAATTTGTATTCACAAGGATTTAGCTACATCAAAAATACTGATAAACTTGCAGCCTAATACTTCTGTGCCGTACATAGAACCGAATGTAATCCGCTCTTCGTAAACTAATTTTAGGGGTTCTTCCGATTGACAATAGTCGAATGGTTAGAAAACTTCAGAAAAATTCTGTTCCTAGCCTTAATTTGCCAGAGAATTTATATTCTTGTCTTTGAACAGCAAGTATGTAGCTCAATATTTGCAATATTGAAGTATGATTAGGCTTAGATTGTGTTTTTGTCTATGATCTCCTTACTGTTGAATTTAGTTATTTAATGTGTAAAATCTTAGTTTTAAGTACCGGTTTGGTGACCCATCATCCCAGGCAGGCCGGTAACACCTATACTACTCAGGCAGATAGGTCACTTAGCCGTAATTTAGAAGTTATAGTGATGTTAAGTTTACATATGCGGTAATGTAGCAGGAGACCTGATCGGTCTAGGCTATTCTAACTTTAATTAGTTCCCATTTCAGGGTTTTTCAGTTTTAGGTGCGAATAGTTGGTTTGAAAGTTGTACACCAGTAAGGAGAGTATGTTTTGTATAGGTTTTAATTGGTATTATGGTTTATATCGAGCTGAGGAGTGAATTTGATTTGGCTTAAAGTGTAGTTTTTGATCTGTTCAGTTTGCTTATGACAAGTTCAAATGGAGACTCCAGCTTTGTTAAATATGTGTATTTTAAATATTTAATTAAATATATTGATAAAGAGGATGCCTCCATTTTAACTTGCCTGTGGCAAGAGATTAATAAATGTATATTCTTGCCTTTGAACAGCAAGTATGTAGGTCAATATTAGCAATATTGAAGTATGATTTGAGCATCCCAAGTAACGCTTCTTTGAACCCAAAACATTCATGCAAATTCAGGGTTGCTGGATTCAATTTATTATTAGGGAGTCGTCCTTTGTGTTATGTGATATATATATATACAGTATATATTGTGAGGGCGTGGTGGCTCAGCGGTCTAGCTGTATGCCTCTCACCAAGGCGGTCCAGGTTCGATTCCCGGTCAGTGCATGTGAGATTTTCGAAGTGAAATGCCATGTCCTGTGGTTCGGATTCCACGTAAAACGGAGGTCCCGTGGCTCATGATCTCAAGATTAACGGTCACGTTAAACTAGAAGTTTCCTTTTTATATATTGTGAAATTAATAAAAACATCGATACCACTAGGCTCCCAAGTACAGGCTTCATATATGTAACAGCAGACAGTAAATTAACTATCTACAGACGGGTAATATTTTTAACTGGTAGTAATTAAGCACTGCATTTAAATTGATTATAAAAATATTTCTATCAATGAAAGAAAATATGTAGTATTTTGCCATCATAAATTAGAAGCCATAACAAACGCACACCCTATTACTGTCTTGCTTACTTCTCGTCACAATCTCGCCGCCATATTGCAAACAGCTGACCGTAAGCTCCTCCCCCGTTTCGGACGTCAATAGGCCTACTAGCCACGCGGCGCAGTTATTTCGCTAATCAACTGCCAATAGAATATCATGGAGGCGACTCGTTCGCGCAGAAGAGAAGCTGCGAAGACTAGGAACATTAATTAACGACGTAATGAAATCATTGAAACTTTCTATGCGCACATTATTTTATTTGGGTAAACAAGTTCTTCATAATTGCTTGATGAAGTCTGGCCGACACAGCGTGGACGTACCGTATATATCAAGGCGAAAGTAAACCAGATAGTTGGTTGTTCAACGAAAACAAATTAAAAAAAAGAGCAAGAGAGAGTGAAAAGGAACTTGGATTATTATCCTGAGGCGCATCCTCCCCTCCCTTCCGCAAGCTTCACTCTCGTAGTCCGTCACGCACTTGATTATGTGTAACAGTGGCGACTGTTCAGTCGGGGATCGAACGTCGATGATTGTAATACAAGTGGCGCAATCAAAGCGAAATACCTATAAGCCATGAAGGTCTATAAGCTAATGCAGCTTCCACTTGTTGGAGACAAACCTCTGTCTTTGGTGTCATGTTGTAGAATAACGTATAGTAATTTCCAACCCAGATGGCCCGGGTTCGATTCCCAGGGATAATGATGATGTAAATTGCCAGATTATATTTTTATTTTTAGGTAAGTTACTAGTAAATTTCAATTTTCCCTTTTCGTCATCAGGTCCGCCGTGTGATATGGCGAGCTATGGATTTTTCATCTGCAAAAATTCGACCTACTGGTAGTTCACCACGGCTGTTGTTGTTTGAGTCTTCAGTCTTTTGACTGGTTTGATGCAGCTCTCCATGCCACCCTGTCCTGAGCTAATCGTTTCATCTCTACATAGCTACCACACCCTACGTCCGAGGCAATCTGTTTAACATATTCTAACCTTGGTCTACCCCTACAGTTCTTGTCCTCGACCCTTCCTTCCATAACTTAGCTTGCTATTCCTGGGTGTCCTAGTATGTGTCCTACCAACCTATCTCTTCTCTTCATTAGCAGTCACCAGAAACATCTCTCCTCTTCGTTTGTAACCCTATCCACCCATATGATCTTCATCATTCTCCAGTAACACCATATTTCAAACGCTTCAATTCTCCTCTTCTCTGCTGCACCAATAGTCCAAGTTTCACTTCCGTAGAGCGCCACGCTCCAGACAAAGGCTTTCAAAAATGACTTCCTAATAACTTACCTAAATCTATATTCGATGTCAACAGTTTCCTTTTCTGTAGAAATGCTTTCCTTGCCTGAGCTAACCTACTTTTTATATCCTCTTTGCTTCGTCCATCACTGGTTATTTTGCTTCCTAAGTAACAGAAGTCTCCTACTTCCTTTAGTTTCTCAGAAAGATTTCTGATTTATTTCGGCTGCATTCCAATATTTTTGTTTTAAATTTATTAATTTTTATCATGAATTCTTTCCTCAAGACGGAGTCCATACCATTTAAAAACTCATTCAAATCCTCAGGCGTGTCGGCCAAGAATGACACAAATGCCATTTTACTAGACACTCATCGACAGGGCCGTCCCATCGCGTCATCCCGGGCGCAACGAGATTGAAGGCGCCTTCGTATTACGTTATACGTGGCGGAGCAAGCCTTTTGAGTAATAATGTTATGGCTTTTACGTCTCTTTTAACTACTGCGGCTTTTAGAGACACCAGGGTGCCGGAATGTTGTCCCGAAGGGGATCTTTAACGTGCCAGTAAATCTACTGACACGGCTCCCTCGCATTTGCGCACTCTCAAATACCAACTAACCGCGCCGGTATTCGATCCCGCTATCGTGGGCTCAGCAGGCGAGAACGTTACCGCTGCACCATGCAGCCAGTCTACAAGTCTTTTGAAAAGAACGTTTAAAATCTAAATGACCACGATGGCCAAAGGTCATCCAATGAACCAACAATAACATCAACAACAATTTGTAAACGTTTTAAAAAGCATTTGAAGGCAAAAAGAACCATACCTTCTGAAAAAGAAAAAAAAAAGTTTGTTTTCCTAAATTTCAAGTAATAGCTCTTTCTCGTTGAGTGGTAGACTACAGTGTGCACCTCATGATCCCAAGATCACGGGTTCGAATTCCAGACAAAGAAGTCGGATTTTTGAAGAACGGCGAAAATCCACAACACTCCGAGTTGTACGATGTCGGCTCGTAAAGGACCTCTCGTATTACATTTGGTGTCTACTAGCCAATAAATTAAATCCCAGCCACAGGTCACCCAAAAGGGTTCTAGTTTTCACTACTAGATGGCAGTCGAAATATTGGAGTAGATCGCCTCTATAGCTCCAACTCAAAAGATTTTCACCACGGTAACTAAGACTATGCGATTATTATTATTATTATTATTATGGTGGCCCTGTGGTGTTGGGGTGGCGAGCATGCCTCTCACCCGGTGGCCCAGGGTTCGATTCCCGGCTCCGTCAGGGATTTTTTAAACTAACGTGAGTGTGTACTCAGCCTCGTGAGGACAATTGAGTAGCTGCCTGACAGTGAGGCAGCGTCCCGGTCATGAAAACCAAGATTAGCGGCCGAGGGGACCCAACGCGCTGAGTGCAATCTGCAGTTCAAGTGGCTGGGCATCGGTCATCTCATGGGCTAGCCTCTTCGTGCACTGCAAGTGCCACGGGATTTGGTTTGGGTTGGGTTTATTATTAGATTATTATTACTGTTATTAATCTTAATTTAGAGGTAGTGGCTTCGGTGATGTAGTTGGTAGCATGCTGAACTGCTGTGCCCAAAATCGCGGATTCAAACCCGGCCGAAGTCGTCGGATTTCTTAAGAGCGTTAAAATTCTTCAGTAGGCCTTCCTTAGGAGGGGAAGTAAAGCCAGCGGTCCCATGTCATTGATTTATGGCGTGTAAAAGATCCGTCCACTAACTAAACTTGTGTGAAGCAAAACTTCTAGATTATATTTCGTTGAAACGCTGTATCAAAGTTCCAACGTTCACCACTAGGTGTTAGTGACTTCTGGTTGTGAAAGTTGGAACTACTTGAAATTGAATGGGACTTATTGCTCACCCTATGGGTGGCCTTTTGAAGCAGCTACAGCCTCTGGCGAGCCAAACATGTCCTCGGACACTCCCGGCACTAAAAGCCATATGCTAAATAAATAAATAAAATATAGAGGTAAAACCTACTTCCAGGTATGGTACTAAAATTATTTTGCTGACAATTTTCCATATCTTGCAACCCAGGGCAGCTTGAATCTCTGATTCTTTATTTAGCACTTCTAGTAAAGTGCTGTAATGTTTCTTATTTAGTGACACAGTTTATTAAACAATGAACAAATAAAAAAGACAGGTTGTTTGCTGTCTAGTTTCCCATGTAATCTGTACCATATCTGCTTCATTTTCTCTTTTCAATCTTCATTATGTTGTTGTGCTGTTTTATGTTACTTATTAGCAGAATAACACATGACAATAACATTTGTTTGTCCAGGTACCTGTTCAGCGAGTCACCAAGTACCCACTGCTGTTGGCACGACTGTACAAAGTAACTCCTGGCCATCACCAGGGTCGGGAGCAGCTCAAGCAGGCTCAACATAAAATAGAGCTTCATCTCGAACACATGAACTCTGTGAGTATAAACAATTCCAAAGCCTTCCTTCTGCAGTCCTTCTTGCTCCCACTCACAATGGTGCACAAAATATGTTATGCGTCACATGTTAGTTTTCTTTCCTTTTCTCCTGAATACATTACAGTACTATTTTTGTAATCTCATTAGATGTACAGCTTCTTTTTAAATCCATTATTATTTTTTGTACATTACTTGTTCTGTTTTACATTTTTTAAACTTTTACTTTGATTTTCTTGATTTTATTCATGAAGATGTCACAAACACCCAGTCCCCAAACAAGGGGAGTTAATTATAGGATATTAAAATCACCTTAGCTCGACCGGGAATTTAACCTGGGACCCTTTCGGCCGTAAGTCCAACCTCTCGTCCACGCCGTGGGAGTCGGGCAACGGTACAAAGTAGGGGATCGCCTGTAGGGGTGAAGTACAGTGGGGACTTCGTGTGCTCCGGGACCGTTACGGTAGCTGTGAAGGTCCTACAGGAACCCAGAAAAGTGACGGCTAACGGAGCTCTGGTGAAGCTACGATAGGCCCAGCAAGCCAGTAGTGGATAAGACTTTTGCTTCAAGAAGAGAACAGGCCTCGGACAGGACGGATACAATGGACGACGACCTAGCTGTGATCACGGACTAAGATTCGGAATGCTGAATATACAAACATTGACTGGGAAGGAGGAGGAGATGGTGGATATGATGGAAAGAAGGAAAGAAGGAAGTTGGATCTGCTGGGGCTGGCAGAAACAAGGTGGAAGGGAGAAGGAATGAGAGAATTGAGAAAAGGCTGTAGACTATATTGGAGTGGGAATGAGGAAGGAAAGAGGAATGGAGTGGGGGTAGTAGTGAGAGATGGGTTAAAAGAAGTGACAGGATGATGAAGGTAAAAATATCACTGAAAGGAAAGTCTGTAGAGGTACTAATAGTGTATGCCCCACAGATAGGCTGCACTGCTTAAGAGAAACAAGAGTTTGAAGAGGAAATGCAGAAACAGGTGGGAGGAAAGAACATGATTATAATGGGAGATTTAAATGTGCATGTTGGAAGGGAAAGATAAACGAACATAATGGCTATTTACAATGTTACAATGTTATTTCGGTAATGTTTTGTGGTCTATTTACACTGGATTGTAAGAAAAATAAATTGAGTGAATCTGCTTACTGTGAGCGCTTCTACCACCAATGGCTCCTCATCAGGTCCAGTGCCCAGGGTGGTAGGTAGCCTCTTTTATCTCTCCCTCCCATGAGACCTGGCTGCTATTTCCAGCTTACACTCATAAAAGGGATCCAAACACCTGATGGTCAGGAAATAACTTTGTTCCAGCACTACAGTAACTTCCTTCTTAAGAATGCCATAGACTGCAGCTGGGAGCTCACATCATTGGCTTTGATACACTTTGACTTCATCTATTTTGCTATATCTACTTTAATTTACTATCTCCAACCTGAAATTCTACCTTCTTGTTCTTTCATACTGGTATCACCTTAGTTTTTGTAATGCTCATATTTTTACTATACTCTCAAAATTTCTCTTCCAAGTTCTGTTCTCTCCCAGTCTCAGAAACACAATACCTAACAGCCAAAATACACTAATTTATGCTCAAAAATGATAAATCTTACCTAATTTGCATTCTGACGATTCTTGATTGCATACCCTATCTGATACAGTATATATAAGGTACTTCCATGGGATCTGACTTGCACCCTACTTTGATTTTTGTGGGCTTTGTGAAAATGTAGAAACAGGTTGTCAGCCTTGCACAGAAACCCTATCAGTTGGACAGTTTTAACTCTATGTCTGCGATGCCCTCTCCTATTCCTTAGCAACAGGTATACCATCTGCAAGTAGGCTACTATTTATCAGGCGGCCCAACTGTTGCCCTTGTTTATGAATGTACCATTAGCAAAATATGGTATGGGAGAATTTAAATCTAAGACATTAGATGCCTTTTTATAAACATTTACAAGTTAAATTAAACAGAATTCCTATTTATTCTTTCATGACTACTTTTATCTATCAACCAACAAGTGATCCAAATAGAGAATATTTATATACCTTAATCTTTCACACAGCAGCTAATGACCTTGCTGTCCTGCCTCTTAAAACAACAATCAATATCATCAGTCTTTCATTACCTAATTAAAATTTCTTTATTAATATTCTTTTAATTATCTATCAAAGTGTCTTAGAAGTAAAATGCAATTTATATTTTATTTATTTAGCCTACATAGTTTACACCCTCATTGGAGTACTTAAATCAAACTAAATACATTTAAGTACGGTAACCTAAGAATTGACAGGGAATTTAGTTATCATCTTCCTCATCTCCCAAAACCTCTTCATTCTGGCTGACCTGGCTGCCCTTTCTTCATCAGTTGCAGAATTTATTAAGTGTCAACACTTTGAATGGCCATGATTTTGTTACTATGGCAACACATATTCTGCATCATCAATAAATAATACAGATAACTTAATTGCCAACAGATGTTTCTGCTACAATTTAGAAGATAAATTGTAATGATGTATGTTTTCCTCAACTTCATGAGATATTTCTTAATTGTCTGTCTATAATTAATGCTATAATAAATATTTTAAGACTTTCATAATAAATAAAGTATTCTTTTTTTGGGAATCATGATGAATTTCAAGTTTTTTTTATGTTTGGCCTACTCATTTGAGTTCTGTATTTTAGGAAACCAAGGATATGACCACAACGAAGCTGTGGAGGCGAATATCAATCATAAACCTTAGGAGGCCCAGCAGTGAGACTGACATGATTATTATTAAATTAAGAAAGGTGAGGATATTTATTACCATAATCCTGAAACAAAATTAAAACAATTCTGTGCCTATGTATTTGAGTTTTATACCTGTGCCTGATTTGAGGTTCAGGTCCATCCTGTCTATTCCTTTTCCAACACTTTCTTGAATGAAACTTTGGACCCTTTTTGGTTGGATGTTAGTGTTCAAAGATGGTTTGACCTGGTAGCAACTCATTTATAAGTGCTGTTCAAATGAAATGTAGACTGATGTTTAGAAATGACACAACATGTCTTGGGCAATATACACTATATCATAATGGCAACGAACAGATGACAGATTGAGGCATTGATGGCACAGTGGTCAAGTTGCTTATGGGATTATTGAGGGAAAGGTCATGTCCAGTGGCTTGGATTCCATGTAAAAAGGAGGTCATGTGGTTTATGAACGTGAGATTAACGTCATATAAATGTGCAGTTGGTGGGATACATTTGTAATTCTGCATATATTACTCGGAAAGTTGATGATCCACTTACTGTGCCATAGTTATAGACACTAATTGCAATTAAGAAACACCATATTCACACTTTAATAGGGAAATTATCGTTGTTTTAACTTTGGAGCAGTAAACTTACAAAAATATCAGTTGCAATGTTGGAAAATGCAATGTTGAGTCAGTGCTGCCAACTTCACTTTACTACACTCCCCTGTAGTTATTTTCAATCTCACAACAAACCCAATCATTTTGCGGCTATATATTTTAAAAAATCCAATATGCGGAGCGAGTGGTGCATAAGGTGTTAGGTCCGGTTATGCTTGCTATTATCCCTAAACCCTTGAAATTCATACCCAAATCACTGTTTACCAAAAAGATACTGACAGTGACATGGTAGGTGGATACAAAAAACATTGGTCTAAATGAAGGTTCCAATATGCGGAGTGAGCGGAGCATAAGGGGTTAGAGCCAGTCATGCTTGCTATCATCCCCATACCCTTGAAACTCATACCCAAATCACTGTTTACCAAAAGCTACTGATAGTGCCATGGTAGGTGGATACTAAACCAATTGGTTCCAATATGCGAAGCGAGCAGAGTATAAGAGGTTAGATCTGGTTATGCTTGTTTATAACCTCATAGCCTTGAAATTCATACCCAAATCACTGTTCTCCAAAAATTCCTGACAGTGATATAAGCGACTCCATGTTTCAAACTGAGTGCCAATTCCTGCGATCTAGCACCAAGCATACCCAGGTTGCCACCTCCAGAAGAAGTGCATTAATACTCCCTAGTGAAAAAATTCAATTCCTTTGTTTCTGTCATATTACCGGCTTCTAGAGTAAATTTTTACTAATTTCATGGGGGCTCACCCTGCGAACTGCACGAGTTCCAGGGCTTGGACATCATGGTCATTTAGCCCTGTGTCTTTGTGTATATATAGACGTTATATAACTTACATATTTTTAAGTCTGATAAGCTGTGTTATTGTGGTATCTATAGTTAAAGCCCTGCGCGGATGCGAATATCCACAAATATTTTCGCCACCCGGATATAGTTTGCATTGCTGTGCGGATAGCGGATATGCTGCGGATAATGTTTCGAGTAAATTTGCGGATAATCTTTAGAATACAAACTTACGATAATATTACATATTTGATATGCCAATCTACAGCTTCATGCTTAAAAGAGGAATACTCCTATAGCCTACTGCGTACGAAATATTCAGGCACGTATTGCACTTATACACGAGAAGATCATTTTACTCATATGCTTTCAACTATATTTTATTAAGTACCGTATGTTTGTAGTAGATGGTCTTGACATCTCATCATCATCAATTCTCATTGCCATTATTACTATACGTACGAGATATAATGCTGTCAATAAGCTTGTTAGTTCATCGTGGTGACATCATAAACATTCCTCATGTCAGCTACTTCACCATCTAAGCTATCCTGGAAGATCAGGATCCAGGTTTATCTGTAGATTTATTTCCAACTTGTCACTGAAGCACGTTGGCTGTAATATTGCAACATCAACTATGACATCAACTATGCGAACATGGATGGGTCCAGAAGCAGAAGGATGATGGCTGACTTGGAATTTCCGGCCAAATGTCAATCCCTTTCTCCAAGCGTAAAGAGAAGTTCACGTAGTGAATGTTACCGCGACCGTGAGTATGAACATCATTACACCAACATGGATAAACTATCTATTAAAATAAAACAAGGTGAATATTTAATAGCGCGTGAAACAAAGCTCAAGTCAACGATATGGCTGACATTTGGTTAAGTTTTTAATGGAAACTAAAAGGTGAACGATCTAGTGATGTTTTACCTGTAAAAAGTGTATTCATACTCAGGACACAAATCGGGCACATCAAACTTACTGAGGCACAAGTGCGAAAGTAGCCAAAAAAGTATAGCCAAATTTTTGTCTAAAGCAGAGGTCAAGGAACCAGAAGTGTCATCCAACTTGAAGTCCCTTGGAATGCCAACTTAAAGTTCCTTGCAATGAAGCAAATTGTCAGGAACGACTTTCTCCTCAAATGTCTAAATGTGTTGGTTTAACACGTTATGCTTGATCTAATAAATTAAACATAATATTGAATTATCAGCAGATTTGGATAAAAGTCATGCGGATGTGGGGCGGATGCGAATAAAAGTCATGCGGATGCGGGGCGGATGCGGATAACAGTCGTGAGGTTGCGGGGCGGATGCGGATAACGTTTTGTTTATCCGCGCAGGGCTCTATGTATAGTGGTGTGTGCATTTGCTGATATGACTAGAACACATTTATTAACTAACCAGCTTCCTTACCTGGCATTGCTTGGGTGGCGTCTTAATGGGTTGTGGAAAGATAACCTGTGTTATTGTGATGTCTGTAGTAGTGTGTGTATTTGTAATTCAGGTGAGAACCGGGAAGAAGGTTGCTGTGGCTTTGAGTTAGAAACCATCCTGGCATTTGTCTGTAGTAGAAGTGGATATCCATGAAAAACCACTTCTAGTATGACTGAGGAGGGAACTGACCCAACTCTGCTCAGTTTTGCCTCATGAGTCTGAGTGTACCCTGTTTCAGACCAGAATTTAATTACTTGACAAAGGCAGGAATCGAACCTAGACCTCAGAGGTGACAGTTAAGAAAGCTAGTCACTACGTCACAAGGCATCTGCACTGATGCTACTGAAGTGGGATATACATTTTTCCAAATCTAGTTGAACAGTGTAATTGTTATGTTTTAGAGGCCTTAGCCCTGTGTCTTCAATGAAGGGTGAGTATCATAATTTTTAAACTTTGTGTAATATCAACACCCATAAAATAAATTAACTTACATCCAAGAGCTGATTAGATGAAAAATATTCGGTTTTGGCGTGACGTCATGTTCTTTAAAGGTTGAAAGTGAGCTCACTCACCATTAAGATTCATAATGCTCATATCGTAGTTTAAGTAATAAATGGAGAGGCACCATCTCTTACATAGACAGATGCAAAGTTGAATGGTACTTGCTGAACTGGCATTGTCATTGATTATGGTTGGTCACTCCTTGATCCATTTCCTGGACCGGGAATAGTTTTTGAAAATGTCTTGGTAAGGGTTTGTTTTAGGGCCTTAAAACGTATTGTTTCATGCCCACGAGGGGCATAAAATGATCTGCGTCCGGTCCTCTTACAACTTTGATACTTTGCCTGCTTTAGCTTGTCTTGAAATGGGTTATGCACAAAGGGCCAAAATCAGAACAATATGCTATATTTTGAAACAGTAATAATCCTATTAAGTTTTTACCAGGTTAAAAACTATGTTCTTGCAAATTTTCAGTTTGATCGATAGAGTAGACCTAGTTTTTGCATGGAAGAGAAATAGACAGACAGAAACCACTAGATATTTTAATATATATTTGTACAGTATAGAATAGATAGTAAGCCTCCGTGGCTTAGGCGACAGCACGCCGGCCTCTCACCGCTGGGTCCGTGGTTCAAATCCCGGTCACTCCATGTGAGATCTGTGCTGGACAGAACGGAGGCAGACAGGTTTTTCTCCGGGTACTCCGGTTTTCCCTGTCAAAATTTCATTCCAGCAACACTCTCCACTATCATTTCATTTCATCTGTCATTCATTTAATCATTGCCCCAGAGGAGTGCGTCAGGCCTCGGCAGCCGGCACAGTTCATATCCTCGCCGTTAGATGGGGGCTTCATTCATTCCATTCCTGACCCGGTCGGAGACTGGAAGCAGGCTGTGGATTTTCATTTTCAGAATAGATAGTGGTAGTGCTGTCATATGTGTTCTCTCTTTTCCCTACAAACTGTTGTTTTGAATTTGCCAGTGCCATATGTGAGGGGTTTGTTGTACAGTATTTGTTAATTTGAAATACGTTTCAATCTCCAGTATTATATAATGAATCTTCACTCTTCATATTATTTCAGATGGCTCTAGATATCCTAGAGTGGAACCCTGACGAGATTCGGTTCGCGATGGAAGGCAAACTTTTCTTCACAAACCCAACAGACAACAATTGGAGGAGAGGCAGAACAGTCAAGCTTAACCCAATTAATGCTGTTCTTGTCACCAAAGGAAAGGTAACTGACAGCATCTTAAGACATCTGCTTGCAAGAAACTTGACACATGGTTTCTCATTAACAGCATGAAACGGGATATCATACTACGTATACTAAACTGTATGATGGGAACACAGAACTAAATTAGAAAGGGCAGTAGTAGGGTGACCAGACGTCCTCTTTTTCGCGGACATGTCCTCCAATTTATACCTCTGTCCGCGAACAATTTTTAAAATTGTCTAAATGTCCTCCTTTTTATTAATTTAATGTATGTTTTAGTTTTTCGCAATTTATATTGGCGCCATGGCAATAGTTTAATTTTTTACCGATGTGCAGCGCTACTATTTTTGTTTCCGGTCTACACTGGGGTTGGGAATGTGTTTCTGGGTTTGTGCTCCGTTGAATAGCAGTCATGCGGCATGGTTGTGTGTTTGCCAGTTTAAAATTTGCTCGCATTCAAGATGCCTAAAAGAAAGTGCAAGTTCACAGATGCTTTGAAAACCAAATATCCTGCTTTCAAGCTTGGACGTAATGATTTTGAGGCAGAATGTAAAATTTGCCCAACTGTAAAATGGGTAACATATTTTGATGATTTCAGTTGTTCCATGTGGATGAGTTTAACTTAAGAAGATGGAATACACTGATGTTGAAAAGAGTATTATGTATTTACAAGGGAAAGGTATTCACATTGATGATGCTAAATGTTTTGATCAGTTTTGTAATCTGAGTAAATTTACAGAGAAGTTTTCAAATAACAGCAATATCTTGAATTAACTTGTAGTCATAAATGGGCAAAATATTTCAATGAGAGTGAAAATGCTTCTTAAAATTGCAGAATATTTCTTTTGTATCCCAGGTCACAATGCTAATGTGGAGAGGGTTTTCTCATTGATTTCATCTCAATGGACAGATGAAAGAAATAGATTGCAAATAGAATCTGTGAAAGGTCTATTAATGGTGCAGTACAATTTAAAGGAATACTCTTGTTGGACAGACATAACTGTTGGAAGGAATATCATCCTCAGATAAATAGAAATACAAATAAAGTGTAATTTCATAATAATATAAATTTTCAGTGGCAATATTCTAAGTTTATTAATGTTATTAATACATTTTGAAGTACATAACAATTTTTATCGTATCTTATATGGTTTTATTACTTTCAGATTTGTCCTCTTTTTCCCCTTAATGTCCTCAATTTTTTCCTTTGTTGTCCTCTATTTCACAATACTGGATCTGGTCACCCTAGGCAGTAGATCCAGATTAACGCTGTACATATCTCAATTCATGTACAGTAATGTAGATGGTGCTTCAACTTCAGCATTATTACTTTCAAAATACATACTGTATGATATTTTTATTTCTCTATCTGTAATATAAAAATAATATTATATGGCCTCGGGTGCCGGGTGCAAGGTTTGTTATTTGACACCCATGTGCTTTGCAAATTGTAAGAGAGTAATGAAAAGTTACCGTATGTCTAGGATTTGTGTTTCTTTAATTTTCCTTTTACAGCTTGAAAAATTTAACGGGAATTAGATTCAGTAGCTTCACAACAGTCTTGGTGTGAAAAATATTTATATGTATAACACATATATGCAATTTGTCAAGCCAGTTTGTTGCACAGAGATTTGACAATCAGTTCCAAAGTAGTTATAAGAATTCTGTTGACAAATTAGAATTTTTATTCAATACTGTATCTCACTTTGATGTTGAATGGACAAGCAGGCAGATTTAAGCATCTATTGAATAAGAGGACATCTTATTATTATTTTTAATTTTCAAAAGAAAATTTAATAAACTAACACATATGGTACATGACCACGATGTTCCAAAGCCCATAAGTGAATTAACAACAACTCAATAATACTGTCTATTAAGTTTATGCTTTAAAACAGGTTCTCTTTACAATATACAATTAAACTGTCCTAAATTTTACAATATCCTTGCTAAAAACATTAAAGAGCAGTTACATAAATCTACAAATTTTATACGTAACGCAAAGATATTCGTTCGAGAGAGTAAAAATGCCATTGAAGATATAGTAGCTTAATCTATAAATTAACATTACCACTATTTCTTCTTCGCTATTTTACAATTCTTATTTAATTTTTTTAATTTAACAAGATCACTTAATGCTATGGCCTGCCACCGTGGGTGAATGGTTATCGTTTTGGACTACCAACCCCAAGCTTGCAGGTTCGCTCCTGGTCGTGGTAGGTGATTTTTGAAAGGCGACAATAATCACGACAAGCATGTCATACCTTGTTGGCATCTTAAAGAACTCATTTGAATTCAGTAGGCCGTGTTCATAATGGCATAATTAATCTCGGGATTTTCTGCCAACACAAAGTTCCGCCATTCTCTACTAGATAGCGCTATAGTGTCAAGGAGCTTAGATATCTAACCTCCTTGACTTTCATAGCATTCCAAGGAACAACAAAATTCGACATGCAAGCTGCCCTCTGGGCATCAAATAACAAAGCTTGCACCCGGCAACCGAGGCCATACGATATTATTATTATTATTATTATTATTATTATTATTATTACTTAATGCTATAACTTATGTGTGTAGGCCTATACCACCCACAAGGCTTTGCCTTTCCCTTACTCTGCTAAATTTGATATTCATCACATAGATTTCAGAATGTACATTTTTAGGCTAATTCTTGATGAAGAATGTACACATTTAATATAACGGAACTTCCGTCGATCAAGAAAAGGAGTAATATTGTATAGTGTTGTTTTAGCCTTTCAAGTCACGATTGCCGCTGAACTTGACTGTGCCAGCGGTTGTTGATTATAGCTGCAGGATCCTTGTAGAATGAGCAGGAGGGACACAGTGATGACGGAGTTCAGTCTGCGCATAAGTCAAGTGACATTGCGCATGCTACTTGTGTTAGACAGAAGTTATATTGTAAATTGTTAACGGAAATTTAATGATGGGCGAATTAAAAATGGTGCATTTCTAATTGTTTCGCAACAGCACAGCTAAACGTAACAAGAGGTCATGTCATCACGGCGAGTAAAACATTGACTGAGGCTGTCATATCCAACCCGCATGACTGTATCTGTCAACCAAGCAGGCTGACAGCATGACACAAGTAACCATAGAATAGTTCCCACCTTTGCCACCAGCAATAATATCTTGAAAGGCTAATAGTGTCAAGAACAATGTCATACGCTATATGCTTGAACAATGTACGAGTGTGTCCTAATACTTGAAAATCATTGTACGGTATGTATTATAGAACACCTGCTAACCCCACTCATGTTTTTGTAAAATTAACATTTGCGATTTGGGTGGATGTGGCATGCATATTGCAGCTGCAGTATTAAAATATCACTGAAAAGTTGTTGAACTCTGACCTACCGATAAATTATGGTTGCCACTTTATATGAAGAGTTTGTTTTCTTCTTCTTCTTCTTCTCCTCCTCCTCCTCCTCCTCCTCCTCCTCCTCCTCCTCCTCCTCCTCCTCCTTCTTCTTTTGTTACGGCCTCTATGGGACCATGGGCAGCCATGCTATGGTTTGGGCCTGCTTCCTTTTCTCCTCCCAGAACCTCTTCATCCAGTCTTCTTATCTCCCCTTCTTCCTCGGAAATCCTTAGTGTCCTCTCTTCTTGTCTTTCTCATTAATGATTCTCAATCCTTTTACGGTATTCTTCTCTGTTAGTCAGTATTGGTATATCAGTTAGTGCAGATTTATTTCTCCAGTTCAGGGGCAGATGACCTGGTAGTTCCGCCCCTTAAAACAACAATAACTAACTATTTCTCCAGTTCTCTGTCCCTTCCAACTTGATCCCCATCTCAGTCCAGTCCTTCCGAAGTTCAGCCACCCATTTGGTTCCTGTTTTTTCTCTTGTCCTCCCTGTTGTCTCCCATATCCTTCTAGTCAATCTCCTCATATCTATCCTAATCACATGCCCAGCAAATCGTGCTCTTTTCAGTCTTATTTCTTCTGAGATAGTCCTCATATTTTTGTATGGTTCATTTCTTGATCTTTGTACCCATCTTTCACCTCCCCTTTTCGGTCCCAGTATTTTCCTCTCTTCCTTCTCCAGTTTTTGGGCTCCATACCTGCCTAGTGTGATAGTCTCTGCAGCGTACAAGAAGTATTATTGAAGTATTAAACTTTTGTGTTACTTGGCAGCCTCTGGAGGACTACCCTGCTGAACCACCAGAAGAACCCCTAATGTTTGCTAAGAAGAATGGTGTCCGAGAAGCCACCTTGCTGCTAGTCAAAGAGAAGTGTGGACGATACTCATTACTCAGGGTAGGTACAATATTTGTGGCTTTGCAGGAGTGAGGATATTTAATTTAGAATTATATAAGGAAGATATTAACTTTCCATAAAATAATAATATAATGAGTACCATAGTTGTGAACTTATCTAGAGATCTTCAAAAGTTCAAGTGCATTATAGTGATTATTTCACAAATAAATACGAATGAATATTTAACAAGATCCTTTACATTCACGTGGGTTGATTATATTTCTCATATGAGTGTCATTACTGTGATTTTAATGTACCATAGTATGGAGTGAGAGGTGACGCTGATGTCAATAGGGTCAAAATGTAGGAATATTATTATGCATTAACTTATTTGTTGGAAACATACACAACTACCGAAAGAGATGACAGCAGAATTCAGGCTACAGAAATTAAGTTTCTAAGAAGCATGCTTCAAAAAACTAGGAATGACAAAGTAAGAAATGAGAAGATTAGAGAACAAGCTGGAATAAATCAGTCCCTCAAGGAGACCATAACTAGGGCACGTTTGCGATGGTTTGGTCACATCAACGTATGACAGAAAGAAGAATTGCAAAACAATGGTTGCATACTGAGATTATTGGAAAGAGACCTGTTGAAAGACCTAGGAGGAGATGGCTGGACCAAGTGAAGGATGATATCACATCCAAGAGAATCAACTGGGATGAAGTCTTGAAGGAGCAGTGGTACATGAATCGACTAAAATGGAGAGCGCTTGTAAACCACACCTGGGAAACTGGAGTGAAAACTTGATGATGATGATGATGATTATTATGTGATAATTATGAATATTTATTTGTCCACTATTCCTTTTATAAAGAGAAGGAAAATGCCTATGAAAGTGTAGTTGAAACTAGCATTACCTGTCGTGGCTTCGCTTGCGAAAATTGTATAAACCCTAAACTTAGCGACGACTCACTCATCAATGCCATGATTTATTTGTAGTTAAATTTGAAACAGCCTGCTTTATGATACGATCGAAAAGATATGTAAGGCACCATGCTCAGCATCCTACTCGCTCTTGATATAGAGAACAGTTATAGACCGATTTGCTACAATTGTATCTTTGAATTGTTCTAAACATGATCAACGTAGAAGTTATTATTTTATTCTCATAGAATTAAATATATTTTGAAATTGTAGATTTTGTTCTGTTGAAAGTAATACATTCCTTCCTTATCAACATAGGCTAACATCAATGATATTACCACTACCGCTGAGTAGCTCTTGCTGCTGCTTTCACATTGCCTGTTCGTAAAACACCAATAAGAAATGTCAAAACGACACAAACTGAGTGGCTATAGAGAAAGAAAGAAAACTCGTTAAGTCGTTCCCTGTGAAGATCGCATCACTATAATTGAGAAAGTTTACTAGTTTCGTGCTCTGTTGGTAGATGTATCAATTTATCCGCTGCAAAAGGGTGCCAATTCGTATTTGTTGAAATGATTTTGAGTGCTGCCTGTTCTAATGTCTTTTGGTGAAATGACTCGCGTACCAACAATACTACTCTATTAAAAAATGGTGCATTTTCTGACAATGCCCATACAGTAGCGTCAATCAGCTGTCTGGTGATGAACTGAGGAACTTCTCTGACACACAAATTTTTGGCCACATTATTTTGTTCTATTACAAACTAATTCAGAAACCTGCGAGGGAGTAGGCACAACATCTCACCAAAGTTTCATCGTAATCGAATGAATGGTAGCCTATAGGAACACATACAGGACAATCATACAATGAAGCCACAGAAAATGCCACTAAACGGTATGAAATACACTCATTTGTTAAAATGATTTGCACAACAACACATGAAACGACTCACTTACTATTTATTGTAAAATGGAGTCACATATACAGAAGACTTCATGTGTTTACGTACAACTCACCAAAGTTCATTTGTTGAAATAATTTGCATGGCAACACACTTTTGTTAAAACTACTTGTTGAAAAATGTATTTCCTGAGAAACCTTTGTGGACATTCGCATAACAATTCACCAAAGTATCATCTCAATCGGAGGAATGGTATTGAAATGAATTGAGACAATCATACAACGAAAACACAGAAGCTGCCGCTAAACTGTGTGAAATACACTCATTTGTTAAAACGATTTGCGCGGCAATACTCATTTGGTGAAACAATTCATGTGCCATCTATTGTAAAGTGGATTTACTTATTCTGAAACCTTCGTGGAAGTATCCACAGCAATTCACCAAAGTATCTTTGCAATGGGATAAAGGGTATATGAATGCATAACGGACTTCGTAGAAACCATTCACGTGCTAACACGGGTTTGTTGAAACTACTCTTGCGCCACCTGTTGTAAAATGGATCTACTAATTCATAAACCTTCGCGGGAGTGGGCACAACAATTCACCAAAATCTTATCGCAATAGGATGAATAGTATTAGAACGCATGCAGGAAATATTTTAAACGATTCGCGCGACAACTAAATTGTTGAAACTACTCGCACGCCATCTATTGTAAATTGGATTTACTAATTCTATAAACTTCGCGGGAGTGAGCACAACAACTCACCAAAGTTTCATCGCAATCGAATGAATGGTATATGGATGCATAAAAGGCAAACAAATATTCATTTTTATATACAGTACAGTATATAATAATAGATTAGTCATTAGGCCTAACAAGGATTTGTTTTGACATTGTCTTTGTGAATTATTAATATCCAACATCAAAAGATCCAGAAACAGGTTGATGAATATTTCAACTCCTGTACTTGACTTGGTGTCACAAGTTATTTGCCAAATATTAAAGCAATTAGTATGATAAACAAACTTTTCAATTTGAATGCTAGTGTGCAAATTACTATTTTGTATTAGTAATTAAGGAATGTTAATATTTAGGAAGAGCTTGGATTGGAAAGAAGCCTTTTGGAATTAATGGAACTCTCCAGACTACGGTGGTGTGGCCATATGAAAAGAATGGTTCCAGAAAGAACTCCTAGAGCTTATTTGGAAAGGGTAGTTCCTGGAAAAAGACCCCGAGGACGACCTCGAGACATATGGAGTGAAACAAGTTTCAAAGGATGTAGAGAAGGGAGGTGTAAATTAGCATACTATATCCGAAGAACAGCTATGGATGGATAAAACAAATTGGAAGAGGCTTTTGCACTACCAGACAAAAGAAAGTCCTGTACAGAAACGATTGAATGATAAGCATTAGAACACCTTAGCTGGAGAATTTGTTGGGAGTGATGACCAAAGATCTCACTATAAAAGCTAAAAGTCTACTATGCAATATTCTTTTATTGTTTGGCATCACTTTTACTTCTAGCCTATGTCTTCTAGTTTTTCTTTTAAATACAGTAACATACTTAACCCGGCAGTGGTCGCAGTGTAATTTCGACGTAAAAGGTCGCGGGTGAGGTTTTCGCTCACCCTCGTAATTTCAAGTTTTATACACAAGTAATTGTCTTGAAAGGGACGGTAATACGCTTATTTGCTTTCGTGAAGTATCTAATAGATATTTCCTTAAAAAGATACCTTAATTTTGCCAGATCAATGAGAATAATCCGAGCAGTCTAAATATGGCATCTAAATATATGTTCTCTGTCGGACGCTTGCATTTATTAAGCATTGGCCTACATACAAAAGGGAAGTTTATGAGAGAAAGCAACCTGATGGGCCTTACTCTGTTGTGAACAATCCTGAAGAGGTTGTCAAACGACTAGCACATCCTATTGAGAATAATGGAAGGAACTTCACTGTGGATAATTATTGTTCATCGGTTTCCCTGGCTTTGGACTGAAGAAAGGATTGACAGTAACTGTTAGAAGAAAATAAGGTAGAGATTGCTGAATAGTCTTCTGGATTCACATGAGAAACCTTCAAAACGTTAGATAGAATAGGCTAAATCACTGTTATTTCTTGACAGTCAATGTTTCAAGCATCCCCTTTTCGAGCGTAATTTTCACGGAATATTGACATTTGTATGTTAGTGCAGTCCACAATTTCTTGAATAGTTTCCTGAGGAAAAAACAATCTCCACGCCTCACTACGGGAGATCACAATTTTTGCCTCATCTTTTACTCCAGGATGGCTTCGGACAAGGTTCTTGTGTCTGGCTTTTGCAACGTATAGTGGGCATCCATCTTTCCCCAAATACTGTGCACCAGCATTATCCATTTCATCGCCAGAAACATCTGAAGCACTGAATCACTAAGTTCTCTATTATCCTCTTCGTCTTCACTAGTACTGCAAGCTTTATCACAAAAAACGGTTCCATTTATGGTCATGGGTGAGGGAAAGTCTCACTTCTGTGCAGGCGCGTACAATAATAGTAACCGTGTGAATGTTTCAAGGTGTTAAATTGCTATTGTTGCGGGTGGTGTCTCGTTATGCCCCCGACTAGGAATACCTAGGAGGGTAGGTGAATCTGTGTCCGGGCTGATGAGTTACTTGCAAGACATTTCCAAAGTGAGACAAACCCTGCCCCCGACCACTGCCAGGTTAACTGTTGCTGTAAATACAGTAAACTCTCACTAATTCGGGGGCGAGATCTAGTCCGAATTATAGAAATGTTTTTTAAAATATTGTACTGTACAGTACATGCATAGTTATCTGAAGCTATAATTAGGAATATAATATACAATGTATGTAATTGTTAAAGAAAGACTAGATAAACATCATAATATGCACATACTGTATTAAATTTAAGTTACATTACATATTCAAAGTTTGTATATGTATTCCTATATACATTTTGTCTTATAAACTTAGCGATGTATATTTACCCCTAACACTCATTTTAGTTCCTGTATTCTAGCGAGGACAACTAACAGTACGACACTTTCAAACACTTTTAAGTAATCTTAGAGACAGAATTTAACACAATATAACAGTAACTCATCATGTGGGCTTCAAAAAGCGAACTGAGCAGGCACTGCCTTTGTTGCGTGCTTGTGACCAATAATGATACATACAGTACTTATTATTGGCCGCGAGTGGAGTGAACGGGAAGGGAGGGGTATGCGATCAACATTTTACAATAGACGGACTTGGTGCGAATGATGTCTGGCGCAGTACTGCGGTGATGAAAACCTGTCCGAATTCCGAAATAGTGAGGGTTCACTGTTTTATAATTGACTGTTACATACGCTACTTTCCCTACAACCACTCTCCCCAACAAGTAGATTTATCATGAGAAAGGATAGAATGGTTTGTTTGATCTTTGACCGGTTTGGTTTTTCCATACTAGTCCCCATACACTGATAGATAAGCTGCTTCGGTGGTGTAGTCGGTAGCATGCTGAACTGCTATGCCCAAGATCGTGGGTTCAAACCCGTCTGAAGTTGTCGGATTTTTAAGAGCGTTAAAATCCTTCAGTATGCCTTCCTTTTGAGGGGAAGTAAAGCCGGCAGGCCTATGTAATAGATTGATGGCATGCAAAAGAACCTACCACTATAATTGGTGGTGTGTAGCCAAATTTGTAGGTTATTTGGTTAGAAATGCTCTATAAAGTTCCAATGTTCACTGCTAGGTGTCAGTGACAGTGGCATCTGGTAGCCAAAGTTGGAACTACTTGAAATTGAACTTGCTGGGAGTCTATGAGCATTCAATTAAAATACCCTGCTATGGCCATTGGCTGCAATTCATTGAATACCGGTATACACTGATTGGTTGCTGACCCCTTGTCTAATGTATTGATCATAATCTTTGAATGTTACTGTTTCGTAAACTTTCACAGCCCAAGCTAATGCTGTTAACTGTAGTGTCTCGGATTGATTTGCCGCGTCTGAAGTTACTTCATTGCCAACGTTTTACCATTGTTACAGTAGACCAGCCGTTCTGCCATGGCTAAGTCTATTGTAACTTTGGCGAAACTTTGGCAAAAGACAACTCCAGATGCGGCAATACAATCCAAAACACTACAACTAACAACTCGTCACTGTCATACAATTGTATCAAATGAGCTTTACGTTTTTAAGACTTGTAATAATATGTCAATAAGAGACTGAGCTGTTTATCAGGTCTTTAAATGACTAAAGCATGGGGTCTTCTTGAATAATGACCAGACTATGTTTACCTAGCTTACAGTATACCGGTATCAAGCTGTTGTTATCTCTTTACATCTCTATAGGTTTAAAGTGCAGATGCTGTACCATTATGACATCAACATAATCAACGAGGCAGTTCTTTAGGAAGTTCATGTTAACAGCATGTTTCACCCTTGGTCATGTTCATTGCATAAGTGATACCAGGCTCTGTTGATGGATACGGTATTTTATGGCAAACTTTGTACTGGGTCAATATCATGTGGAAAACCTCTGAGGCATTATAAAGACCAACCAGAATAAACCATGAAGGATACTATCATTAACCTGCAAAACTAGGAAGCATTTGTGAGAGATCGTTCACTGTATTGTCACTTCACTTATGATGTAGCCCTTTTCAAACAAGAGTGTCTCAGACCTGGAGAAACCAAGTGTCAAATGCATAACTTTCATGAAACTTAACCACCCTCTTCTGTGTCTATTCAATACAATATGTGTGGACACATGTTTCATGAGAGGATTGGCCTGTATAGTCACCCGAAGCATAGTCTACTCACAAGTTGGACGAAGACTGGAAAGAACCACCAGAAATAATATTATTCTCAGAAACGAGTTATAGCCGACAATAATAACATAGTAACTTAGGTAGAATATTACAAAATATTTGCAAAATAAATAAGAAACCATCTGCAATTACGAAATAAGTTTTTTAAGTAAGATCCATGTGGCAATATCTTTGTGAATTCCATGCATTCCTAGTAAGGTAGTAATATGCATGTGCTGGTACTGCTGCCATTCCTTGTGCACAAGCAGACACCATTTGTAGCCGCATTGTCTGCGTGTGCACTTCGTACTTTGTAACTGCAATGTCTAAATGATTAAACAGCAATGAGTTAATATATGAGAGGTAAAATTATAATCCCAAGAAAAGTACTTAGTCAATTTAATTTAAAGATACATTTACAGTATAATGTTAGCGGAGAGGTCGAAAGCACAAAATAAGTTTATCATTTTCAGTTTAAGGAAATTTGGGGCAAGAAAGTTTCTTCCTTAGAGGAAGAAACTGGTTGATAAATTATAACAAGTAGTTCCGTGAAGAACTATACAGCCTATTTTCATATATCCTACTAATGTTAATTGCCACTATCAACATACAAAATTTCATTTTGATTGCTGTAATAGATTCATAGGTATTGAGAACCGTCTAAATATTTCGGATGGTCGCCAAGTTGGACTTTTATATATGTAGGTCTTAGAGTTATGTAGGCCTACTGTTACATGAAGATTATTGTGTACGTGTAGTACTCAAACTTCAATCACATGATTAGGACACAAGAAGTAAAAACCAGATTTTAAAATTTCGCACAGCTGCCATCTTGTGGTTATGGAAACAATCGAAATAAATTAGATGCCAGTGGATTAACATTTGTATAAGGATTTACTGTACCAAGTTTCACTGGACTTGGATGGTTAAATTGCGAGAAACGACCCTGTGAATATTTATACTTCGTGTTGCCACCATGTTGGATTTGTGATCGCCAGGTTATTGAAAGTCCTATAGGTGAACTTATGTTCATAACCCCTATGAACATAAAAAGAATCAGTTTGATTGCTGTAGTAGATTCGTAGATATTGAGAACCGTCTAAATATTCCGGGTGGTCGCCATGTTGGAGTGTTATATGTTTAGGCCATAGAGTCATGAACCTTTAAAGGAAAATTATTGCGTAGGTTCATTATTCAAACTTTCACTTCGATCGCATGATTACGACAAAAGAAACAAAAACTTAATTAAAAAATTGGCAAAGCCGCCATCTTGAGGTTATGTAAACAATTGAACTAAATTACATACCAGTGCATTACAATGTGTATAAACATTTGCTGTACCAAGTTTCATTGTGTTTGAATCATTAAATCGCGAGAAAAGTCTATTTAAAACTTTCAACTTCGCTTGGCCGCCATGTTCGTTTTGTAGTTAACCGGTTTTTAAAGTCTCATAGATGAACTTCCAGTAGTGCCCTTTATCTCCTTGCAAAATTTCAGGGTGATACCGGTAATAGTTTCAGAGATATAGAATGCCAGTGAAATATTTCGCACAGCCGCCATATTGAGGTTATGTAAACAATTGAATGAAGTTAGATGTCGGTGCATTACAATGTATATAATCATATACTGTACCAAGTTTCATTGCGTTTGGTTGGTTAAATCGAGAGAAAGGTCTATTTAAATGTCGCAACTTCGCTTGGCCGCCATGTTGGTTTTGTAGTTACCAGGTTTTCAAAGGTCACATAAGTGAACTTCTAGTAGTTCCCTTTATCACCATACAAAATTCCAGGGTGATATCGGTAATAGTTTCGGAGATATTGAATGCTGGTGAAATATTTCGCACAGCCGCCATGTTGGATTGGTGAGACGTAACAAAATTTGAAGGGCACGGTGGGGGTCGCCCGGAATAGTGCTGTGAACTTACCGAGTTTCATTGAAATCGCTCCAGCCGTTTAGATTTTATTAGGGGGGGACACACACACATGAATCACACACACATGCACACACAGACACACGGACAAAAGGTGATCGCTTAAGCCTATTTTTCTTTTTCAAAAATGAAAATAGGTTAAAAAAAGATAATAATTATCAATAATTATTGATGATAGAAAATAAAATTAATTCAATAGAAAATATTGACTGTAAAAATAATCATCTGATTTGATCAGACATTCTTGGCGGTAAGAAACATGACAGCAGTAGACTTTCAGCACCAGATTTGTGTATGACCCCAATGTGATGCAGTACTTGGATGAAATGGAAATTCAGATGCTAGTGTAACCAACACTCGGTCCTAATATCAACATCTTTGAGCATATCTGGGATATTATGGCAAGGAATATTAGTCATGAACCTCAAAACATAATATCTAAAATAAAGGCGTGGATTGCTGCATCAAACCAGTCAAAAGACTGAAGACTCAAACAACAACAAAGGATACATAGATTGATTTGGTGAGGTTCTATATTGTTAAAAGTAATGTGCTTTGTTTCTTGTTACAGGATCCACTGTATCTCGATAAATGTATCGTTTGCTGTGACAACGACTGGGAAGATTACTTTGAAGTGCAGGAACTGGCTACAAAGGAAACTTACATTTTTAGGGTATGTACTGGTTTTAGTTGTTCAAAATATTGTTTAATTAATTTTTCTTTTAACTGACGCTAATCATATATCGGCAGTTGCTAAGGGCGTAAATTTTCACAAAGGTGTAAACATATTACAGTTCAACAGCAGAATTTTAGAGAAATTGTTGGAAAAGCCATACTTTTGGTAAATTTAATCTCCAATTGTCAGTTATATCCTTACCTTCAATTTTCATACAATATCCTTGCTTTTAAGTTGTTATACAGTAAAATTCCTCTTATCCAGCAGTAATCGACCAGACTAGTGTTGGATAACTGAGGAGGTCTCACGCAAAGATGAACATGTCCAAAATTTTTAATATATGAGATAAAATATGGAACTAGACATACAGGATGAGCAGAATGTAAATACATCATGCCATTTAAGCAAACTTGAATACAGTATGTCCTGTGATACAAGCCCGTGAAAATGCATGGTTCAGAGCAAACACGAACCTGTCCACATATTAATTTCTTGCTAAGAAGAACTAGTCCATATGGCCAGTAGGAAGCGCTGATTCAGGTCACTTGATTTCCATTCCACCCAATCCCAGATGCTGTTTGAGCGATGTGTAGTCCGTTCTCGTGCTGCTGCCGACACCGCTGCCTGCACTGAACTGGACGGAATTTCTTGTCTTGTCTCATTATCTCTTATCTTCCTTGGCCTATCACCCGCATTCCTCACTGCCTGTGTTTGTCAAGCAATGTAACATAATTTGTTTCCTACCAAGTCTTACTTACTCCTTGGCGCTACAGCCCTGGTAGGGCCGTGGCCTCCCGGACGATCTCCACCCATTCTTCCCTGTTAACTGCTCCATCTCCATCTTCTGACTCTGGTCTTTCTCAGATCCTCCTCCATGTTGTCCAGCCATCTTGTTCTAGTTCTTCCCCTCACATGACATCCTCCTGGCTTCCCATCGAAGACCTTCCTTACCACCCAGTTCTCTGTCATTCTTTCTACATGTCCCAACCAACGCAGTCTACTATTCTTTATTTCCACTACTATATCTCCTGGCTTACCATTTCTGGGTATCATCTTTTCCCATCTCCTTAAGAATTCCTCATCACCTTGTGCATGGTCCAAGTCTCACAGGTCTCACTACCGTACAATATAAAGTCAGCTTTCGATTTCTACTAAGGCTTCTTTCTTTAAAAACTTTCAAAGTAACTCCTATTTCCAGCTGCTATCTTCGCATGTATTTCTTCTCTCATATCATTGTTTTCTGCTATCATTGACCCTAAATACTTAAAATTTTTACAGCGTTCATATTCTTTGTCATTCAGTTTCATATTTTCCTCTAATTCATTATACTTTCTCCTAGATGTTAGCATATACTTTCCTTTCTTGTCTCATTATCTCTTATCTTTCTTGGCCTATCCCCTGCAGTCCTAACTGCCTGTGTTTGTCAAGCAATGTAACATATGTTTCCTACCGAATCTAGAACATCCTAATATGATGTATGTTACTATATCCTGGAAATCTTTAACTTCTAAGTCCAGTTTTCATTCTTACCCCGGCTGGTTGCGTGGCTCAGCGGCAACGTTCTCGCTTGCTGTTCCCAAGATTGCAAGATCGAATCCTGGCGCAGCCAGCTCCCCTTTGGAGCAAAATTCCGGCAACCTGGCATCTCTAAAAGCCGCAGTAGTTAAAAGGGACGTAAAACAAATAACATTATTATTATTCATTTTCACCACGCATAAGCTAATCAGTTCTCTATAAGTGTAAACGGTCAAATGAGAATGTCCTGGTAAACTTTAATACTGCCGTTAATGCCGGCCTTGGTTTATTGAAGATATGGTACAAAGTACATCCTGATCCAATAACATGTTTTCTATGTTGCTCCCTTATCTAGCTTGGCTGCAATGTTATGTTGTTTTTCATTTCCAACAGGGGCTGTTTCCTAGTAGTGTAAAGAGGGATGAGTTTTCCATGAATGTATGTTCGTTCAAATTATTTAGGGTGGTTTATTTTAACTAACTGTATCTCAATTGCTTCTTTTGAGCGTAAAGGATCTGATAATGATTGCTTGACGATTGAAACTGGTCATCCAAGCAGTCCCATGTCCTAGATTTATGGCATGTTAAAGAACCTTCCACTAATTACACCTGTGTGAAGCTAAATTAGGTTCAAATGTAAACAACGCTCTTAGGTTCCTACGTTCGTTTCCAAGAGCCGACTGCAGTGGCGTCTGGTAGCTAAGTTCTGAACTAGTAGTCGTTGAGTGGCATTTGGCGGCAAAAGAAGGAACTATTTGAAAAATTCAAAAGTCTGCAGTCCTTACTTGAATTAAAAAACAGATAACACACACTAATACAGTCATCACAATTAACACCAGTTATCAGACAGATTCTACACACATCCAAAGTACACGGGGCTACATGACCGCTCTGTCACAGCCCCTAAACTTAGGAACCAACCAACCAACCTGGTCATCCAACTGTATTTATTGACCAAAAATACATACAACGAAAAGAACTAATCGATTGCAGCGAAATTAAGACATTATAAAACAGTTACACAGCCAGAGGTGACTTATGCTAGTGAAACTATTTTCCAAACTACTAATACAGCTGAAATAGATAAAATACTTAAAACAGAACGAAGAATAATTAGGACATGCATAAATAAGCAATAACAAGTTAATGGTCATTGGAGAATAGCTTCAATTAATACAGTCTCTAAGGAAATTGAACCAGTATTGAGTACAATTAGAAACGGATCTCATTTTTTGGACAACTTCTTCGAACACCGGAAACTAGAATTAGTAGAAAAATAGTAGATAAATTATGGAATAGCAATACCGGGATTAAATGGATCACAGAAATTATGGATGATATTAAGGAGTGGCCTGCAGATATTGGGGTGACCCGTGATCAGCGCATCGGGTCCCCTCGGCCATTAATCTTGGTTTTGATGACTAGGCCGCTGTCTCACTGTCAGACAGCTACTCAATTGTCTTCACGAGACTGAGTGCACCCAGTTCCATCCTTCCCGTCAGTTTCTAAAATCCCTGATGAAGCCGGGAATCAAACTCGGTGTCTCCGAATGAGAGGCAGGCTACCCCAACACCACGGGGCCGGTCATATTTATTATTTGCTTATATTAATCGACCGACAGCGGTAGCTATGCTCACTGACATGCACACCAAGGGACTTTGCGGTAAGTAGCGTCACCAAACCAGGCGCTAGAGTTAAAAATGTTCTGGAAAATTGTGTTGAAATGTGCAGAAACCTTACTCATGAAGATTATGTTGTTTTGTGGGGGGGTACGAACGATGTAGCGAAAAACGAAGCGAATGATGCAATACAAACCTACAAAGATAAGCTCCCACTACTTTCAGGTACAAACGTTATACTCTTAGGCATCCCACACAGACATGATCTAATGGAAGAATCGTGTGTCAACAAGGAGGTAAAGAGGACGAACAAAAAGCTTAGAGCACTATCCAGACTATATCAGCATGTTCACTTTCTTGATATTGATGTACCAAGAGAACTGTTTACCCGACATGGTCTTCACTTAAACACCAAAGGAAAGCAACAGATCTGTTCACAAGTAGCGGAGGAAATCAACAAAAAGTTCCACTCCCACGGACCAGTCATCCCACTACCTCATACTGCAAGTCCGACTACTGTAGAATCAGTGAATTCACTCGGTGGCGAGAGTTTTTTAGAACAGAGGTAAGTGCTCCTGCAAGAACTATAATCGCCAAGCTTAACAACAGTACAAATGCACAGAGTTCCTCAATCAGAATATTTCACCAAAATGTACAGTCACTTAATAATAAACTAGTTCATATCGATATGCTTCTACAAACATCACTCAAAGATATCCACATCCTGTGCTTGTCTGAACACTGGATGAAACCTGAACAAATCAATCATGCTGTCATACCAGGGTTTACTTTAGCTAGCTACTACTGTAGATCAACATCAGAGCATGGAGGTGTATGTATCTATATCAAAGGAAACATAGAATTTAAACCTATACCAATTCCCGATGACTTATGCATAGATAAACATTTTGAGGCAACAGCTATTTCTATCCCAAAAGAAAATTTAATTCTCATCTGTATATATCGTTCACCAGGAAATAGTGCAAAGTTATTTCTGAATAAACTAGAAGTGATAATAAATAAAATAAATAAATTTAATAAAAAAATAGTTCTTTGTGGAGATTTCAATATTAACTTTTTAGAGGAAAGTACGGAGAGAAGGGAATTGCTAAATTTGTTAAGCTCCCATCATCTAATTCACACAGTAACAGTACCCACAAGAATAACAAAAACTAGTGCAACCACACTTGACCAGATAATAATTAATGACAATGTGAACTGCAACTCTCTCGAAGTAATCAACACAGGTTTCAGTGACCACCGAGCTCAAATAATAACTCTAAATATTTCAAACCCAGTTTACAATGCTCAGTTTGATAAATGTCGAAGCTTTAGTCAGCACAATATAAACTATTTCAACAACTTGTTAAAAGGAGAAACTTGGGAAGGTGTGTACAAGTCAATAGATACAAACAAAAAATTCCAGGAATTCATTAATATTTTCCGGTATTATTTTGATATTGCATTTCCTTTGAAGAGTATCAGACTGAAAGTTTCTTCTCCATCAAAACAATGGCTTACTCTTGGAATAATTACTTCATGCAAAAGAAAGCGTTTCCTCCACGATTTTCAAAGTACGCACGAAACCTCCAATGAATTTAACATGTATTTCAAGACCTATAAGACCATACTTAACAAAGTTATAAAATTAGCAAAGAGAATGTCAAATGATAATTATATCCTGGAATCTAAAAATAAAACTAAGGCTATGTGGAATATCATAAAAAATGAAACCAGGCAAACAAAACCGGCAGTAAATAACATAACGTTATCAGAAGACTCCAAGAAGATCAATGACCCACAAAATGTCTCAAGAATTTTTAATGAGCATTTTGCTACCATAGCTGAAAAACTACTAAATGTAAACAATATACAAGCAATAAAATCAACACTCGCGAATATAACATTTAATGGAAAATCAATGTTTGTTGAAAATGTTACAGAAGCAGAAATCCTCAATATTGTAAAGAACCTACAGAATAAACATTGCTCAGGAGTTGATAACATTCCTGATATACTAATTAAAAAATGTATCCAAAATGTAATTACCCCCTTAACACACCTCTGTAACCAATCTCTCATGTCAGGAATATTTCCAGATATCTTTAAAATTGCAAAAGTAATTCCATTATTTAAAGGGGGAGATAGAGAAAACGTAACCAATTATAGACCTATTTCTTTATTGTCGATATTTTCAAAAATTTTAGAGAAGATAATGTACAACCGTCTAATTAGCTTCATTAACAAATATAAATTGTTAACTGACTCTCAACATGGCTTTAGAGAAGGAAAATCAACAATGTCCGCAATTTATGAATTTTTAAATCCTGCTTTTGAGTCACTTGATGAAAGGAAGAGAGTATGTGGCCTGTTTTTGGACCTGTCTAAAGCTTTTGATGTGATAAATCATCAGATACTAATTGATAAACTCCATCAATATGGTATCAGGGGTATCGCTAGTAAGTGGTTTCAGTCATATTTAAATAATCGCCAACAGATCGTCGAACAAAAAAGTTTAGAAAATACCACAAACATATTTAAATATTACCACTCAGATCCTATGTTTTTGAAGTATGGCATTCCGCAGGGGTCCGTTCTAGGGCCACTACTTTTTCTCCTTTACGTAAATGACTTGCCATCTCAGATACCTGCATTTAAAACTGTACTATTCGCAGATGATACAAGTGTTTTGATGAGGGGTGAAAATGACACTGAACTTCAAAAATCAGTAGAGGAAGTAACAGGTCAGCTGTCCTTATGGTTCAACAATAATGGATTCCTTATCAACACTAGTAAAACAGTGGTTCTTAACTTTCACACAGCTCAGAATAAAAGTATTAATTCTCCCTCCATAATCTTAAATGACCTTAAAATTGGTAGCGCCTCTTCTACTAAATTCTTAGGCCTTTGGTTGCAGGATGACCTAAAATGGAACTCGCATACCACTAAACTTGCCAAGAAACTAAGCTCAAGTTGTTATGCATTGAGAGTATTAAGACAATCGACTAGCTGGAGAACTGTTCTTAGTACTTATTTTGCTTATTGCTATTCGCTTATGAAATATGGAATCATATTTTGGGGAAATTCACCTGCTGCTCACCAAATCTTTATTATCCAGAAAAGAATAATTAGAACAATGAAAGGAACTACTAGATTGCATACATGTAAGCCTCTGTTTAAACAACTGAAAATTTTACCTTTGCCATGTATTTACATCTTTGAACTTCTATTATTTGTCAAACAAAGCTTAGGAAATGAGGATATCTTTGAGATGAATTCAAATATACATAACTACCAGACCAGACAAAAGAACAATCTTCATGTACATGCTGCAAATACAACACTATGTAAAAATGGTTTATTCCATGCAGCTATAACGCTGTATAATCATTTGCCAAATAATATTAAAAGTACAGCAAATTACATAAAGTTCAAAATAAAAACTAAAGAGTTCTTGCTGGAGCACTGCTTCTACTCAGTTAAAGAGTTTTTAGAATATCAATAGTTATGTTTATGTATTCATAGGACTAAATGATGTAAGGTTATCCTATATTATTATTGTGATTGTAAATTAGTATTAGTATAATTTGTGAATTGACGTGTCCTATATCATTGTACAATGTACATTATATGATTGAATGGATGAATAAAAAATACAATACAATACAATACACCATGAAACCAAGCTACCTGCGGACTCGGTAGACGTGGATTCGAGCCCCACCGTTAGCCATCCTTGGAAAAGGTTTACCATGGTTTCCCCATTTTCAATTCCAAGCAAATGCTGGGACGGTACCTTCTGACATGCCATGGCCGCTTCCTTCCATATCCTTGCCTAGTTTGATTCATTTCATCACCCAGTAATTCCTCTTTTGAGGTTGGTGTCAGGAAGGGCATCCGGCCGTCAAACCCACCCGCCACATAGACTATCTTCGCAACTCATCCCCGACCCCGTTGTAAACGGGAATAATAAGGGGTAGACGTACAACTTGCTTATATTAATTGCATTTTCTTTTCAGACAATGAGTGTATATGTAAAGTTCTGAAGCCATTCCTTGAGTGTTATCTATGCAAACTGTTAGTTGGAACTCTTCAGTCGGTCAACACAAATTTGTTCAATGATTGGGGGGGGGTACACATATCTACACAAGTAAATAACACTCGATGACCTGAAGAATAAAACTGACAGAATCAAAATTTTACAAGACTCGCATATTAGACTAGCAACCAAAATTAATAAAAGAGCTAAAGGAAGGGTGTTCTCTGCTGCAGACAAGAAGTTAACATCAGAGAGGATGAAAACCTATTGGCAAAATAGAAGAAGTAAATTGGCTAAGGCTATGTATAATTGATTGCAGTGGTCCAATGTTGGCGGTAAAATATACAATAAAGTAATTAATAAATTAATCTCTTGTAAACTTTTTTCAGGTTTCGGGAACCACACATTACAATGGGGTACAATATTGTTGACCGACTGTAAAGCATTAAATTTTGATTGTAACATTATTTAAGTATTAATAATTATCTGGTGCCAAATTAATAAAAATTAATAATTTAAAAATAAATCACTTGCTTTCTGGTCATTAAAGCAATGAACTCTATTGAACTTTTTGTCATATTGATTGTAAATGATTGCTTGCAGGGTGAAGATGGTGAGAGAACCAAAGCATGGTATCGTCAACTGCAGTACCACGCCCAGGGCTTGGGAGCATGGAGACGGCGTAGAAATGCGTTGGCCAACATCATGATCAACGGGATGCTCACACGAAGCTAGTGACATGTTCAGCGTAAATAAGGAACTTTGAATGTTTGCTGTGATATCCGGCACCGGTTTTACTTAACCTTAACATCATTAACACGTAACAATTTAGTTAATTTTGTAAACATTTGAACAGATGTAACTTGCAATATAACTCTGTACAAAATGTATAAAAAGAAGTATTATTCAAATGATATCGTAGTGATTAAATCAGTTCATTGTATTTATGTAAGAATAAGAATTCTAAACATGTAAAATAATGAGTGAGTTTTGTTAGTGTCATGCACTGAATGGAATGTTTTGATCACTCGAATGAGTGATTGTGTACAGGAGTTGAAATTATTTGTGCAATACTGTTTGACATTACTTAATAAACATTCAGATTGAGTTTGTTTTGTTTGCTCATTTAAATTATTGTGTATTTTTTATTTAGCAATATTCCTTTCTCTCTATCTCCCAAACTCACGCAGTGATGAAACCCTGACAACAAATATATCAGGGAGGAAGTCATGGGCACCCGCAGGATTTTTTCCAAGGGGAGCTAGTAATATTTTTCATTTCATTACCTACCTGTCACTAGGTGATGATGAGACGTACCCCCCTCCTGCAATTTTTATTTCAGTTCTTCCTTGCTTTGTGATATTCACTATTTGGGTGCCCTGAAACCTTTGGGCACATTGTCTTGATGGCATGAATGGCAGAAATAGATATTTTTAGTTCAGAGGTTTTCTCCATAGAAGTTAGCTTTTCTTTGTAAATCATAGTCATAATGTTTATTTCATTAAAACAAGTAGAGAGTAGTTGTATCACCATGTATCGACAAAAATAAAAATCAAGCAGTTCATTAAAATGGTAATGTTAATTCAGTTCGCTGATTTTCTAAATGACTGGAGATACCGTATTTACAAATGATCCCAAATTACTAAGTTAAACAAAACTGTGAAATTATCCCTACATCTAAATCAGTTAACTATCAGTAACTTCAATTTATGAAATAAACTGGTGTGACAATGAAAATGAAAATCCACAGCCTGCTTCTAGTCGACCGACCGGGTCAGGGAATGGAATGAATGAAGCCCCCGTCTAGCGGCGAGGATATGAACCGTGCCAGCTGCAGAAGCCTGTCGCACTCACCTGGGGCGATGATTAAATGAATGACAGATGAAATGAAATGATAGTGGAGAGTGGTGCTTGAATGAAATTGTGGCAGGGAAAACCGGAGTACCCAGAGAAAAACCTGCCTGCCTCCGCTTTGGCCAGCACAAATCTCACATGGAGTGACCAGGTGTGACAATGAACAATCGAAATATTCTTGGGATTCCAGAGGGGGATGGCCCACGGGCCCTCCTTGTCCCCCGCTGCAGGCGCCCATGGAGGCAGTGGCGAATCCTGACTTCAGAATCAGGTAATGTGGTAAAGATTTACATCTCGATTTCTCATGGGTACAATAGCTTTATAGTCTATTGATACCACGAAACTACTATTTGCTCCTCTTCTAAATGCTACTATGAGTATTATCATTGTTCAACAGCTATGACCAGTAGGCCTTCTACTATTGTCCGTCCAGAGTTAAGAGTGTACTACTGGCTCTTATGGGCTTTTACATTTAGCGGACTCCCCCAGAATTGATGACTTCGAAGTCTTTAAAACTGGATTTTCGCTATGTAATTTAATAGGTTGATGGTCATGGGTGGAGAGTACATGATCCTCAGCATTCATTTAATGATATGTAATTCTTACATTCTTGATATGCAACATGATTTTGTAATGTTTCTGACAGCAGTGTCTGCGCGCTGGATGGAACAGCGCGCGCGCTGTAGTACGTGTCTTAGCTCTCCACTGAACGCACGAGTCCAGATCTCCCCAAGATATTTGAAACAGTGTTGAAGTGTAAGGATCGTTTTGTGTAATATAAAAATAATTGTGATTTAAGTTAGTTATAAGTGGCATTAAAGATATGGCTGATGTTCCGTTTGCGAAACGTAAACCCGGGGAAATTTTAAGGCGCAGAGAACGACAGATAGTTTGTAACGTCTACAATTATATAAAGACCAAGAATCAGGAGAAAAGTGCTGCTGTGAGTTTTTGAAAAACCCGTGATGATATTATATTATTATTATTATTAACTACTCACCTGCAATAATGTGCGTAGCAGAACTTTCATGCAGTTAAATTATGCGATTTGTGCCGAATGAGAAGTTTGTAGTTTTGTGTAAAATAAACTGCTAAGGCTCATTATGAAATGGATAATGATTGTTTTGAGAAATATTTTAAACAGAGAACAGATTGTCGCAAATTTCCCACATCAGTCTGCAGTATTTGCCATTCATTGTCCAATGTACGTTGTGCCACTGAATTTTTGTTTACTTTCTTTCATCTATCTATACCGAGCTCGATAGCTGCAGTCGCCAGTATTCGGGAGATAGTGGGTTCGAACCCCACTGTCGGCAGCCCTGAAGATGGTTTTCCGTGGTTTCCCATTTTCACACCAGGCAAATGCTGGGGCTGTACCTTAATTAAGGTCACGGCCACTTCCTTCCCACCCCTAGCCCTTTCCTTTCCCATCGTCGCCATAAGGCCTTTCTGTGTTGGTGCGACGTAAAGCAACTTGTAAAAAAGAAATCTTTCATCTATGAGTGTAATAATATGTGAAGTATCATATGAGAAGAACAAAATTACTTGTTATTTCCGGGTACTCTCTTCGCCTCTGCAGATGAAAGTGACTCACTGGGATCCGTGTAGGTGCCGTTAGATGATTTGTATCCTGTCACTGACCTAGGCTGACCTTGGAGAATATATTACGTATTAAACTTGATCCGTATCTAACGGATGACTGAGGTTAGCTTTCATGTCATTTCAATTGTTTTGTCATAGCCATACCGTACGTAACTAAAATTCCAATGTAAATAAATAGTAAATTGTCGCAGTATTTATAATCCGTTCTAAGCATTGTTATGTAAATCAATTACTATCCTTGGCTCCCCCACTCCTTAGGGGAATAACTCAGTCTCTATCTTTATTAAAAACTGTTCATCCAAATTCTGTTATTCTTACGGGAATTATAGTAAAAGGTTGCAGATTATAATGGCGCGAAGGATAGAAATTCCGTTGGGATGAGGAGCTTGCTGATACTCAGTCCGGCAGCGGGCTGTACTACTCGTGTTGAGTGCTGTACAATAGCTGCCCTTCTACACTCACTAGGCGTGGCAACGCTTGTGCCATAAGAGCCCGTAGTACACTCTTAACTCTGAATACTACTACTCCCTATACCGCTATTGCTGCTGCAAGTTATTATTATTATTAACAGAAAAGCGCACGAATGTGCATAACATAGATTTACACTAGTAAAACAAACATGTTACAAAAGAGTTAATTGATGTGAAGACATCATGATCCAGTAATCAATCAGGAGATTGTTCATTAAGGCATTCATTCATGACCAGTCATTATATTGTGAATTGAATGTTATTTGTGAAATAGATGCTTTGTTCAGTTTAAATGTTAGTACTTGCCATATTCACACAGTGATTTCTGGTTATTTTTACATCGTGTGATGTGATATGTGTCACATAACGAGCACACGCAGAGTTCATTTGGGGCGTGGTAGGACATGTTTTTGCATATTTTATGGTGGTACCCATGCACTGCTAACTTTATCGCCACATGTCTTAGTTTCTGATTGGCGCTGGTCCAGTTCCAATTGATCATGGCATCCGTGCTGTAAAATTCTAGCGGAATGTCTTCTCTCTGCTAGGTGCGCTTCAGCATTCTTTGTTGATGGAAGCTGTAATTTTGTCCCGACGAGGAAGGGTTCCCGTGCTAATTCATATGTTAGGCGGGAGCATGTGTATTTTGAGATGCCCATTAAGGTTTTCAGGAATTGGGCTTTAACTCTTTCGATGGTGGCCAGATCTCTCTTCGTTAGTCGGTCCCATATTAAGTGGATCCCGTACATGAGAATTGGTAGGATCTTTGCGTCAAACAGATGCATAGCTGTTTTTAAGGATAGCTGCTGTAGATTAATAATGTCATACATGGCTTTCAAGCAAGCCACTGCTCTGTCTTGGATGTGTATTCTGAAAGTCCCGGTAGTCTGTAAAGTGATCCCAAGGTATTTAACTGCATTTACTATTTCCACTTTGTCCTCTTTATATTGCAAGTTGTCGTTTGCTGCTACACGCCCACCTTTCCGAAAAACCATCTGTTGGGTTTTTGTCCAGTTTATTTTCAGACTGTTATTTCCTGCCCATTCTACCAGTGCTGAGAAGGCGTGTTGGAGTTCTTCCTTATTTGGTGATCCTAGTACCATGTCGTCCGCATATATGTAGATCACTGCGTTCTTTGATTTCTCTCGGATTGCAGTGGTTACATTGGCTGTGGCAATATTGAACAGTATGGGACTGAGGGGGTCACCTTGCAACACTCCATTAGTTTGGGTGATTTCCTTTATTTTGCATAATACGTCATCTATGGTGATCTTGTTGTATGCCAGGATATTTTTAACTAAGATTGTTAAAGGGTTGTGATTTCCGATGATATTTTGAAGTTTCGATGTGAGCTTTCTTCTGTCAATTAGGTCGAAGGCCTTTGTATAGTCTATAAAGACTGCATAAAACTTTCCCTTTTGGAGTCGTTTTGCTTCCTCTATGTCATTTAATAGATTCTGAATTGCGTGCAAGGTTCCTCTTCCTCGTCTAAAGCCGGTATCTTGGAGTCGACTTCGTATACTATCCTGTTGGTTAGAATTCTTGTCAGTAACTTGAAGGTGCTGCTTTCCAGTGCAATTCCTCTGTATGAGTTGGGGTCGTTGGTTTCACCTTTTCCTTCATAGAGAGTTTTAATGGTTGATTTTCTCCATTCTTCGGGGATATTTCCTGATTCTAGGCATTTGGTAAACAGCTTGGACCATAGTTCTGATAGGTATTGTGCCGATTCCTTTAGATGTTTGTTGAAAAACCCGTCTGGTCCTGCGGCCTTGTTACATTTCGTAGCCTTGATTATGTCCAATACCTCTGATTTAGTGATGGGGAGTATTTCTTCGTGTTGATCTCTACATTCAATTTCATATGCCGCTTGTTGACCTGTACCGTTAAGGATGATAGTGAAGTGCGATTCCCATATTCCTATTTCTACGTTGCTAGATCTTGATGATCTTCTTGGTCTGATGGCTATGTATGGATCATTCATTGCTTCTTTGGCGATCCTCTCACCTTCTTTTTCTATGTATTGAAAGCGTTTACGTTTTAGGAGATTCTTGTAATATCTCCGTGTTTCCCCATATACTCTTAGGTCTTCTGGTGTTGACGTGATCCTAGCTATATGTAGCGCCTTTAGTGTAGTTTGCCTTTCTGCATAACATTCCTTATCAAACCACGGTTGAGCTTTCCTTGTAATCTGTTTGTGGGTTATACTTGCTCCTAGTATCTTGTTAATTGTTGTTAGGGCTGTATTTAGGTAGTTTTCCTTGATTGTCTTTTCTGCTTCAGGTACTTTTCCTAGTTGTCGCTGTAGTGCTGCCATGTTAAGTTGTCTGGATATGATGGTCTTGACGCAATTCGAAACAACTTTCTTTGGAGTTTTGAGTGAGAATTTGGTCTGTATTGGAATGTGTTTTCTTAGTGGGGTTACTGGTGAAGTCCATAGACTCTTTTGTTCTAAAATTTCAATATCGTTTCCTTTGTGGAACACGAGGTCAATTGTGCTACTGCCATTATGGGCAAAGTAAGTTTTGTGTTTTGGGTCATTTACTATTTTGAAGTTTTCTTCTGTAAGGAATGTAAGGACAGTTTTACATTTCGTATCTGGTTTGTCTAGTCTACAGTTCATATCTCCTGCTAGTATTATGGTTTCTTCCGGGTCTGCAACTTTCCGTACGGAGAGCGTGAGGAGTTCCATTATTTCCTCTGTGTTGGGGTGTACATAAGTGCCTATTATCGTGAAGTTGTTTGCTTTCGTGAGTATGAGGTTTTCTTCTATATGTAAGGTCTTTAAGGGTCCTATCCATGGTTTATAGAGGATAGATACACCTCCTGATGGCCTTCCTTCTGTAGATTTTCTTGCTAGAGAGTGGATGGAATAGAAACCTTCTATATCAATAGGTGTCGTTAGGAATGTCTCTGTGAAGATTAGTATGTCAGATGTTTCAAATGTGTTACCTGGGGTTAGTTTCAGTAGTCCTTTAAACCCTTCTACATTCCATAGGAGCATGTTAATGCAGTTATTCGAGAGATGCGCCTTCGCTTCTTCTGCGGAGGCGAAATCGAAATTGACGCACAATTCTTGGCCAAAATTCGGGGTTGGATGTCATTTCTAGACAGTCAAAAGGGATGCCAACTTTGTACGCTTTGGATTCTCCTCTTATGGCAGCCTCTTCGCAGCTGACGTCCCCTCGGATTCCTTTATTTTTTAGGTAGTTTATTACCGTCTCCGATGTTGTTTCTTTCTTCAGCTTCCCAATAAATAGCCATGCCATTTTCCCTTCCGCTTGTAAAAGCGTCGTTCTCTGTTCCGGTGCCGATTACTGTGTTAGATGGTGATCGGTATTGCTGACTATTTCGTGGTTGATACTGTTGCTGATATCTTTTTTCTGTATTGTCTGGTCTTCTCGTCTCTCCTTGTGTTGTAGTGTCACAGTTGATAATTTTGTTGGGTAATCCCGGCCATTCTATGCTTGATAGTGATCTGGTTTCGTATCGATAGTTGTGTTTATTTGTTGACTGCTGAGGTGGTTTGTGGGTCTGGTGATTGTGGTTTGATGGTTGGGGTGATGGTTGGGGGATACAGCGGCGTTGCTGTTGTTGGTTTTCCGGTAGTGTCTTGAATTTTTGAGTAGCACGAGACTTGCTGTTTTGCTAGTATATCTGCTTGTTGCAGTTGTGTCTCGAGAAATAAGGTAATTTTTTTCATGAGGTTGTCAGATAGTTCTTCAAGTTTTTCTTGGATGTTATCATATGATTTCTTGTTTTCCAATTCTAACTCTTTTACTTCGTTGTTTATTCCTTGGTTGCTCGTCTCCATTGGGGCCATTCCGTTCGATTTCAGACGGACTGCAGGTTTCTCACATGTGATTATCCCCCTGTTGAAAGAATCTAGTATTGCAGAGTTTTTCCGCTGAAGTAGGCCTTGGATATGCTGCCACAGATGATCTTTCTCTTTGACCGCCAGGTGCTACTAGGTGCTGATGTTTGATTCCGTGGTGGGCAGATTGACCACCAGATGTCATTAGCTGTTCCACCAACAGACAGTCTTCCTCCTGTATGATGTTATCTCTTTGCACACTCATAACCTCCTTTGTTGCATTCATGGCATTTTCCATTTCGCCGTTTGTAACTTCCACTGACATTTTCATTTCTGTGATATATAACCTAATGTCAGTTACATCTTTGAGCAAATCTTCTTTGTTCACCTTATTTAAGTATCCACCGCTACTCACAGTATTTTCAATAAATTTGAGAGCTCCTTCTAAGCGTGCTTCTAACTCGGTCGCCATCTTGAAATGTATACGAATTGTGAGAATGACTTGTAGCGATCGCGACAGGCGCTGTGGATTTGTCGCCTATGGGGCAATATCATATGGGTCTAATTTGTACTGTGTGTAGCGCTTGTTGTAAGGCTTTTGGTAAAATGTCTTGTTGCGATCCCGACAGTGCTGTAGATTTGTCGCCTATGGAATAATGTCATGCGGGTCTAATTTGTAGCGTGTGCGGCGCCTGCTGTAAGGCTTTTGGTAGAGATTTTTGTTGATGTGTGTCGTTTGTAAACTGCTGTGATTTGTTCAACTCGAATCTAACTTGGGGCCGATAACCTAGATGTTAGGCCCCTTAAAACAACAATTATCATCATCATCATCTAATCTAACTATTTCCCTGACGCTGGTATGACATATTTTGCTTCTATAATTGCACTTTACCTTTAGTATTTGTGCTGCCTTGTTGTTTCCCGTATCAGTGTCACTGCGTTATCACTTTCCACTTGTTTCCACGGTATTATCCCTCATATCACGATTTATATATCTAAATTATGTCACTGCTTGCTCACGCCGTTCAGCATGGTAGTCCGCCAAGATTCGCGTTATGAAATCATGTAAACAAATGGGGCTGGTTTCCCTGCACTGGCGTCAATTCATTTCTTCCTCCCTGCTACAAGATATGTAAAGTATTTAAATTATCCAAACCCCCTGAATTCCATGTACCGTACTAGGTTCACCACTGCTGTATCTTCTTCTTCTACTTTTGTTATGGCCTCTATGGGACCATGGATAGCTCTGCCATAGTTTGGGTCTGCTTCCTTGTCTCCTCCCATAACCTCTTCATCCAGTCTTCTTCTCTCCCGTTCTTCCTCGGAAATCCTTACTGTCCTCTTTTCTTATCTTCCCCATTGATGATTCTCAATCCTTTTATGGTATCCTTCTCTGTCAGACAGTTCCGGTATATGGGTAGTGCATATTTATTTCTCCAGTTCTCTGTCCCTTCCACCTTGATCCCAATCTCAGTCCAGTGCTTCTGATGTTCAACCACCTATTTGGTTCCTGTTTTTATCATTTCAAATGAACTTGTCGACTTCGTCGTTATGGTTGGGGTCCATCGTTATGCATTACGGACACGGACACGGTGACGGACGTAACGTCATGCAGCTGCGCGGGAACGTGACGTCATGCTCACGCGGGGAGCGAGAACCAGACGCTAATGATTATTGGAGTCTGTTGAAAGAGGCCTGGCGTCGAGCGACCTTTTAAAAATCAGAAACTCACTCCACAAATCTGTAAATCAGTATTCTTCCCTTATTTCAGATACACTATTCATTAAACAAACATATATGGCATAGTCATGACCCCTTCATGGAGTAGGTTATTGTCTAAATCTGGACACTCATACAACATCCTTACACTAATTCAAATTTACGGCCAAATGATCCTTCTGACAGTGAGGCAAAGGTTTCCGCCGGCTTGCCTGGGATGAAGGGCCACAAAACCGCTATCAAAAAGTACACAATTTATGCTTTATTCAACCAAACACATCTCTAATACAAGTACAAGAAACACATTTCTTCCCGTGACCCTTAAAGAGGTGCCCGCGCGGGAAGCCTAAGTTAATGGGTAATGCAGTCTGTTGAAAGAGTCCTGAGCCTTTCTAACATGTGTAGCATTTGTAGCATGCGTCATTTGAAATGATTCAACGTCTAGTCTTTCAGACTGACTGTGATTTTTTCTTCTTGTCCTCCCTGTTGTCTCCCATATCCTTAGCGTCAATCTTCCCGTATCCATCCTAAACTCATGTCCAGCAAATCGTGCTCTTTTCATTCTTATTTCTTCTGAGATAGTCCTCATATTTTTGTATAGTTCATTTCTTGATCTTTGTACCCATCTTTCACCTCCCCTTTTCGGTCCCAGTAATTTCCTCAGTATTTTTCTCTCTTCCTTCTCCAGTTGTTCGGCTCTATAGGCCTACCTGCCTAGTGTCATAGTCTCTGCAGCGTACAAGGCAGTATTCCTTACTTTTGCTGCTGTATAGGTTTACAATAGACAGTTTAGAATATTCTGACGACCAACAAGCGAGCAAAATCAAAGTACAGAGGTCCCTCCACACCCCACACCATAGCTATGAAATCTCTCTACCTTTCTGAGTTTGGTATGGAGAATATCGCCTTACTTGCAGTTTGAAATCGTGGAAGGAAGTGTGCGTGCCATTACAGATGGTGCATGGGCAGATACTTGTTGTAGTCCTGGAAGTGTAGCAAGGTCTTTTCAGCATTACTGGTACAGGATGCAAAAAAGCAACATTCGTAGGAGCAGAATAACGAGCAGGGAAATAGACCCAACCAAAAATCTTGTGTCTCATTATAAGGAAAATAGATGGATTAAAATTATGTAATTTTGAATTTAAGTACAAGTATTTGAAAAAATCTTTTTTCTGGTGCTGTTGCACTGGTGGTGTCAATAAACTAGCCATACAGAAGAATTCGCCACTGTAGGGAGGTATTGTATATATATTTTCGTTTAAGGCCTTTAAAGACCACAATAGGCAACAATTACACATTATTGGAAGCCTTCTTTGCCACCCAAAATCATCACATTCTTTCTCTGGCAGCCTGTCTTCATTCTGTCCAACCACTGTTCAGAAAGATCCTTCCGCATCTCCCTGAACCATTTGTCAGACACCTTAGGTCTATTGTCGAGGGGGGTGTTATACATACATTCAACACATTTATTGTATGTGTCATATCATGAAGGCTGTCTGATATACGAATATGAGATTTGCCATTTTGTTTCTCACGAAAGCTGTATTCCAAAGTGAAAAAACACATTGTTATAACAAACAAGAAGTTCCGTGAAGAACTATACAGCCTACTTTTCATGCCAATGATTATTCTACAGTATATGAACCTATCTAGAATAATGACGAAATTAAGTTGGTAATATCGAAATATCTAATTAGTTCAAAATATACCTGGTATAATGTAGCCTAATAGAGCACTACAGTTGGCAGCCCTGGTGACTGAATATATTCTTAGTTCCATCTCTTAAGGTACAGAATACAAAATTTGGTTGAAGTCCAATGGACGTTACATGCAGTTAGACACTGCTCAGTCATATCTGTTTATGTACAGATATTACATACAAAATTTGGTTGAAATCCAATTGATAGTGTAGAAGTTATATGCATTTAAACATTGGACCTATCAGAAGGCTTAAAATTATTTTGGCAACACTGTCATGGTTGGCCTCCTGGAAATTAAACTGAAATAGTATTATCTACATGTGTGCCGATTTTGGAATAGCTCCCATGTATACCTTGCAAGATATCCAACATGCAGCTCAAATTTCTAGTGCATTTTTTCAGCAGTTGGTAGCACTGACATCATTTTCAAATATGGACGTGAGATATTCCGGTGAACATCTTTACTTATACAAAATTTGGTTTTGATTGCTGCAGCCGTTTAGGAGTTGATAGGGGGGAGGGGACACACACACAGCCAGACAGACAGACAGATAGAAGGACAGACAGACAGACAGACAGAAGGACAGACAGACAGACAGACAGACACACATTTTCCCGGATCGATCTCATAAGTCTACTTTTTCCTCATTTTTGCAAAATGTGAAAAGTAGGCTAAAAATATACCTTCGGCTATTTCTCCACATAGTCGCCACTGACAATGATACATTTGTCGTACCATGAAATCAATTCCAAGAAACCCTTCTGGTAAAGTTCGTGCCCAATAATTTCAGAAAGATCTTCATAGCCTGCTGCACCTCTTCATTGCTTCCCAAGTGGTGTTCTGTTAGTACTGTCTTCAGTGGAGGAAAAAGATGGGGCAAGAACAGGGTGGTAGGCCAGACGTTTGAATCTTCCCTATCCCAGACGATGAAAAACATCTGGAAATATAGGTATTTCCATAACATGATAGCAGAACAGTCTACTTGCTCTCACCAAGGGTTTGATTTCCCATGTATAAAATTGCACAGCTAAATTTTGTTTTAATGACTGCTATAGGGACCGAAATGAATTCGCTCTCTATCGTGAGTTACCAGTAACTTAAGCGCATGCAACAGTACCTCCTAGTCACCGATATGTGGCATTGCACTTGCCTTCCTGTACGTATTTGGGCCACACTGACTTGGGCACAGGTGCTAGCTTATTTCCACGTTGCCAGTGACAGACAAGACTGTGAAAAAGATTGTAATTTGGACTCTGTGCATGCACCAACCATGTTGGATGGACTCAGACACAAGATATCACTGTACAGATGGAATGTTGTTGTTGTTGTTTCCTATGGCTAGCCCGGATTCCAATCCATCAGCTTTCTTGCATTCCAATAGAGCTGTGTGAGGTTTCCTGAAGTTCTAACAGTCACATGAAGTTTGTTGCAATGTAGCAGGTGCCCCTTATCCATTTTACTTCCAGGTTCATGACAAAGTGAGCTTTCTTCAGCTCTCAAGATGTTGATTCGTTTCACATGAGCTGCCAGGCAGTCATGGCCAGTGTTAAGTCTGAAGAAGGCTACAGCTTCTCTTCTTGGTGTTAATTTATATTGGTCCCATTTAGCATCAATGTCCTTCCATAATTTGGTTCCTGCTGTTTTCTTTGCCATTTCTTCATACCTGTTTTTGATAGGATTTTTCAAGATCCTTTTTGCTGACATAAAATCAGTCTGACTGACAGGTTGTTGTAGTGTGGTACCTTTTTTTGCTAATCTGTCTGCCTCTTCATTACCTGCTATTCCAACATGAGAAGGGATTCACTGAAATGAGATCTGTTTGTGGAGTCTTTGAAGGGTTTTTATCAAACAAAAAATTTCTTTCAGTTCTTTATTTTGAGGCTTATAATTTGACGAGACGGCTTGGATGGCTGCTTTTGAATCTGTAATGATACCACATTTTTGATAATCAATGTTTCTGCCTAATAACTGATGGAGTGCTTGTGAAATTGTTCTTATCTCAGCATCAAAGTTTGTTTTGTTTTGGCCTACTGGGAAGTAGAGTCAGAAGAGAGATGAATATATTCCTGCTCCAGTTCTATTTTCTTTGTCTTGTGAGCCATCTGTAAATATTTTTAGCCATCGATTAGACAGATATCTTTCTTCTATTGTACAGAGGGCCAGCTGTTTTAGATCATGTTGTGAAGAGTCTTTCTTGCAGACCTCTTCTAGCAAAGTAAGATCTGTAGTCACTTGTATATATTCAATGGGGTTGACTGGCATACAGAGTGGTTCAAGTTTTATTTGCAGATTGCTCTTATGGATATATTCTTTGGCAAGACTTAAGGGATCTTTTTTTGTTTTAAGATTGGGGCTAGAAACTGTTTTTTTGATCCATGTCATTTGAGGTAGTCTTTGTATACTGAGATATGCATTGGCTGTTTGATGTTTCATCTCTTCTTCTATTGGTAAGATGTGAGTATATAATTGCAAGGTGGTTATAGGTGTGGTTTTTATTGTGCCTGTTATGATTCGTAGGGCATTATTCTGACACCTCTCGAGGCGACTAATGTTTGACTGGGGTGCTGTAGAGAGTACTTCACTGCCATATTTTATGATAGGTTTGTTGTAAGTATTGTAGGTTTTGTTGAGTGTGCCTTGAGTGCTCCCCCAAGTAGCTCCTGCTAGTCTCTTCAGTAATTTCATCCGTTTGCTTACCTTATCCTCCACATGTTGTATGTGTTTGGTCCAGTTCAGCTTCTTGTCCATATCTGTTGTTGTTTTTTCCTATGGCTAGCCTGGATTCCAATCCATCAGCATTCTTGCATTCCAATAGAGTTGTGTGAGGTTTCCTGAAGTTCTAGCAGTCACATCAAGTTATGGATTTACATATCTTTCAGTGGGGGAAAATTTGTGATTATTTAAAGAAATGTGCACAAACCGTGCAAAATTATATTTGACTGAGTAAATGTCAGTTATGGCAATAGACTACTATTGACTTCACATGTTTATCACATTTCACAACATGATAACGGGCACAGAACTGATCTCAGATTTTACACACGCAGGTCCTGGGTCGTGGTGATAAGTCAGGGTGCACACTTTGTGGTGATATCCGTGTACTGCCATGAAATTCACAAAATGGCGGAGTTCCTGATCTGTACCAGTCCATGATCTGTCGAACATAGCTTCAGATGTGTAAAATTCATGCCAGATATCCTTCCTTTTCTGTTCCCTGTCTTCCAGCAATTCTTCTCAGCTGTTTGTAGAGGCCAAGTCAAATCTCAATCTCAGATCCTGTCTCAGATCCTGTATTGGGAAGGATTCTCTTGCGAGTTCATAAGCTAATTTTGAACTGGTGAACTTTGAGATTCCGAGAGCGACCTTCAGGAAGCAGGCTTTGACATTTTCTATAGAGCGGAGGTCTCTATGTTGCAGCTTTTCCCATGTTATCTCTATTCCATATATGAAAATAGGGACAATTTTGCCTTCAATGAGGGTCATGGCAGATTTCAAAGAGAGTCTAGTTATTGATTTAATGTCATATATAACTTTTGTGGCTACTGCTGCTCGTTGTGATGTGTGAATTCAAAATGTGTGCATTGTTGTTTGTAGAGCTAGTCCTAAATACTTGAATTTATTTACAGTCCGGATAAGTTCTTGGTGTAGAAAATTGGTTTCCTTTGGTGAGAGTCAGCCTCCCTTCCTGAAGACCAAGTGTTCTGTTTTTTTGAATTGATTTGTATGTCATTTGGATGTCATCTGCCCATTTTACTAGAGCGGTTATTCCTTTATGTAGTTCCTTAATGTCATGTGACCCTATAACAATGTCACCAGCGTAAATATATGTCTGAACCAATTTTGTGTCTTTCCTTATTGCCTGTACAACATCATGTGTGGCTACACCGAATAGTAAGGGGCTGAGGGTGAAGTACGCCGTTAGTTTGCATAATTTCTTGCGAGTTTTGTCCTTATTAAACAACCTTTCTTTCCATTAAAACTATTGTTAAAACATTAAAATCTCAAGAAGAAGTTTGCACACATTTCATACTCATGTTTGTTCTCTGAAAGATTTTAATGTTTAACAATAGTTTTAACAAAAATAAATGTCGTTTTATAAGGACAAATTTTCCCCAATAGAAGATATTTAAATCCAAGAATAGCGTTCATTTTATCTATATTTACCCACAATAGTTAATATTCTACTTATTATTTTATTGATACATTTCTAAAATGTTCTTATCCTGTTAGCACCGATTGCTGTTTCTATTTACTTTTTGTTCTGTTTTGAATTTGAAACAATTATACTCAGTTTTGTAAGTTTTATGACTTGTATTAGAAAGTATTGACTAGGTGGAATAAAATGCATGTATGTTGAATTGAATCAGACACAGTTACGTTCCTGTTGGCTGACACCATTTCCTGAATGTTCACGTTTGTAGCAGTCGTGGACGAGGAGGGTCGCCCAGATCGGTCTTCATTTTCCACACTCTCTCTAGAGAGTCAGCCACTTGATGGGATATGACATCCCCATCGATGCTCTATAGGTGGCAATTAATTTCTGAAACACTAGTCCCACACGCCTATTCATAGCTCACAACAGCACGCACATCCATTCATGATCACGTTTCCAGCACACGTCTTTCTGCCATAATGGTTTGTGCTCGAATTAACTCGGGCATGCTGATCCTCTGCTTTGGCATTCTTCACATGTGCCAGTGTTCCTCTGCTCTCATGCTGCCCATTGAGAATTCAGGAATGATAGTCCCTTTGTACATGGCAATGTGTTTTCACTTTGTAATACAGGCTCCTGGTGCATTCGGGGCACAGTCAGTGCCTGTGAATGCTGTGAAAGGTTCTACTCATAGGGTTAGGACTACTGTTCTGACTCAGTGAGGAAAGCAATGGCAAACTACCTCACTCCTCTTCTTGCCTAGAACGCCTCAAAATAGCGCTGCCTTGGGTTAGTGGGTATCTACTCACATAACGTAACGGCGGTGCTTTTTGAGGATCCAACTAGCCTTCGGGCTGACTACCTAACAGACAGACAGGTGCAGTAAAATGACGTAACTTACCGGTACATATGGTCTTAGATTGTATAATTTCATGTAACAATAAATTCATCCCTCAGAAGTTCAAACTTCATGCTGCTGCACTGGTTCCTGACTACAAATGGTACTACTGTATTGTAGGCCTTTCTTTAACTCCTATAGAAAAGAAAGAGGGCAGAGGGACAAAGCAGACAGGAAAGGCATTGAATCTCAAACTTGTATTCAATTAAAGCTTAGGCTTTCACGGCCGGCGTTCATAATTATGTACAAGTTTTTCGGGCTTGTAGGCCGTGTTCCAGACAGGATACCTCCCGACGTTACACTTCTGTTTTAGCCTAGAGAAGAGAGGTACTTTGTAGCGTTGGTTGCTCCCGTCAGCCTTCATACATTAAGTCATTACTGTTGCAAAATCGGGAACATATTACTGTATTCAGTCTCTCCACAGATGGGCCATCAAAGGTTGTGAATCAGTCGTCAATAGTGGATGTACTCTCCTGATACTGGAGGGACTGAATGGCATTAAAGAGCATTCATATCTGGACTGTTTGGAGGCTGACATTGACTGGTCATACTAGCAGCAGCTACAAATTCAGGATCTGGAGGATCAATTTGTATTGCTGGATGTAAATGCGCATTGGTGTCTGAGGGCCATTTCGACTCGATAGCGGGCAGTGGTTTCCTAATAAGCATTCCACTGCTGACCAAGGAAAGGAGCGGAACCCTTGATAATGCCGGACGCAGTTTCCGGTGAAACGTCTCTCCTACCCTTGCACTTGGCCTCCAGCATCTGTCTTGGTATTCTATTTTCCTCCATCCTCTTTACATGTCCAAACCACCTTAGTTTATTCTTCTCAATTCTCTCATTTAGTTTTCCCATCCCAACTTCCTTCCTAACATCTTCATTCCTCACTCTGTCTTTCCTTGTCTTACCTATCATACTTCTTAGGAATTTCATTTCACTGGCTTGGATTCTACTCTCTTGCCTGCTTGTCAGGGTCCAAGTCTCAGCTGCATAAGTTAATATGGGTACATAGTACACTTTATACATTACCTCCTTGCTTTTCCTTGGTACTTCCTTATCCCAAACAAGTTTTCTTACACTTTGATAGAATGCATTGCTCTGCTGTACCCTCCTGCCAATCTCTATGTCCAACCTACCAGTTTGCATCAATTCACTTCCTAGGTATTTAAACGTGTCCACAATTTCCAACTCTGACTTCCAAATTTCAAAGTGCCCTTTCCTTGTCTTTCCCCTCTTGCCATCACCATGGTCTTGCTTTTCTCTATACTGATTTTCAGGCCGTACTTCTGAATATTTTCGTTCAGTGCATCTAGTTGTTTTTGCACTTCTTCAGTGTTCCTTCCCCAGACCACAATATCGTCTGCAAATAATAGTAACTTCATTTCTTTATGTCCATATGTTTCCTTTGTTTCCTTCACAATTTCATCCATTACCATTATGAACAAAAAAGGTGACAGCACACTCCCCTGTCTTAGTCCAGTCTTGTTCCTAAACCAATCTGTCTTTCCAACTGGGGTCAGTACCCTGCTAACACAGTTGTTGTATATTGCTTGTACCATTTCCAACATTTCTCTTCCTAGTCTCTTCTTAACCATGGTTTCCCATACCTTCTCTCTGGGGACAGTATCATATGCCTTTTCTAGATCTATGAAAGTCATGACCAAATCCTCTCCATATTCCCAGTTCTTTTCCATCACCTGCCTCAAGCTAAAGATTGGGTCTACTGTGGATCTTCCACTCCTGAAGCCATACTGTTCCTCTTGCAACTCTCCTTCCACCTTTCTTCTCATTCTTCTTTCTAATATCCTTTCCAGTATTTTTACTATCTGCGATTTGAGGGTGATCCCTCTATAGTTATCACACACTTTCTTGTCCCCTTTCTTAAACACTGGTATTATTAGCCCTTTCTCCATCTTTTGGTACACATTTCCGTTTCCACACACACTTTAGCAGTCAATACAGCCATTGCATACCAACAGGCCTAGCAGCCTTTATCATTTCTATAGTGATTTCATCCACCCCTGTTGCTTTTCCCATCTTCATTTTCTGTACTGCTAATTCCACCTCCAGCATTGTTATATCATCTTCTGTTATAGAGTTGTCAGGCTGTGTCACTTCCATCTCACCAATACAATTGCTCACATTCAATAGCTTATCGAAATACTCCTTCCATCGTCCCTTTATCTCTTCTGGGTGTGTTAACAACTCTCCATCTTCCTTTTTCACCAGCTTTGTAGTAACTCTTTCTTTCCTCTTACTTCTTAGAAGTCCATACAGCATCCTTTTACTGCCACTTACATCTGTTTCCATAGGGAATATGGTATGAAAATAATCTTATTGAGATTTTAATTTCCAAACATTCAGCCCCTCCCCACGAGGCATTTAAAAAGAGTTTTTGGAAAAGACAGGAAAATTGGAGTAGGAACTCCAAGAAGAATTAAGTCTTGCCTGCGTTACATTCTGGGGACTAAAATTCATTCTCTTCGACAAATATATAAATTTGCCTTTAGAAAAGGTTCTAAATCCTGGAAACCTGTGTCATCCCAGTTCTTTTCTATGGCAGCCAGACTTGGACTTTCACAAAAGAACAGTTCCAGATGATACAGAAGTACCAACGGAAAATGGGGAGAAGAATATTGTTTTTTTGTTGTTTCATTTGAGAGACTTGGACATCGTGGTGATTTAGTCCCATATACTTGAATGGGTGGGTGTAGAATTTGTTTGATAACCTGTGTTATTGTGATGTATGTAGTGGTGTGTGTATTTGTAAAGATTTTAAATTCCGTTCCTTTCTACTGCAACATAACTATGAGTGTTAGGAGCAGATAACCTTCATGTTCAGGGTTACCAGATGCGTTTGCAGAATGTAGGACATAATGTTTTAAAATGTAGGACACTACAGGAAAATGTAGGACACCGCAAAATCTAACACTAAAAAGCAAAAAATACATTAAAATAATAAGTGTGTGGTAATGCGTATTATTCTGGTTATACTGTATAGCCTACAGTACCGGTACTTCTATTGTGAAACATCATTCATATTTCAAAGGGGTACTGATTTGTCCTGCATGAAAAATTGGACACTCAGCTTCATGTTCGCTTCTTCTTACTTCGAAGATTTTATATGTACACTGTCCTCTAAAAAAAAGTGTAACAGTTGGTATTTTAAAAATTATCTCAGTTTAAGGGAGCAAAAATTAGTTTTATTTTCAAAATATCATTATTTATTTAATCGTATGGTAATTTATGCAATATACAATACAATATAACAAGAAAATAATATTCAAACTTTAAAGTCCATCCTTCTCAACCATTTGGTTGAATCGGGTGTGAGAGCAAACAAATCGTCAGGAATGCCAGGGTACGAATAAAGAGGACAGCGTTGGACCAAATGTTCGATCGTCTGTTCTTCCAGGTTACACTCACACATTGGTGAGCTGATCCAGCCCCACTTGTACTTGAAATAATTGCAATATCATTACAGAATAAGAGAGACAATATTTCCATGCAAATTTCAAAGACAATACTGTTTAAAACATTTTGATTTAAAGAGATATGTTTTTGATGTGTAACATCTTTCCACTCGGTTGCTGGATATTTTTGTGGGAGTGATTTTGAAAAATGGGACGGAAGTGGATCAGACAGAAGTGTGTAAGACGCACTGCCAGCTGGATAGCATTGCTGAACACTTTCATTCTTACGGTAAATGCTCATGTGAACTCTGGTGTCAACTGATTGAAACAAAGCACATGGCACATGTTTGAAGTGTTCGTAGGTGTCAGTATTTAAATGATAAATTGCTTTAATATGAAACATTGTAAGTAAGTTAGTCGGCATTGCCGGTATTATGTTTCTGCACAATGGCTATTCAAATATTAACCCACATAACGGTAATGCAGTCATCAATATAATATAATCGTAGTGTTTATACGAGAACTGAGCAAGCCTTCATGAACTATTGCAGAATACATTCTTTTTACTCACAAGAGGGCCTATTCATACTTACTTACTTCCTCGGCGCTACAGCCCAGGATGAGCTTTGGCCTCCCTCACGATTATTCTCCATTCATCTCTTCTTTCTACTTTCTCCCACCATCTCTTGATTTGCATAGTCTTCAGATCGTCCTCTACATCTTGGATCCAGGTCCTTCTTGGCCTTCCACGTTTCTTTATTCCTACCATTTTCCCATGTAACAGTTTCTTCTGAATCCTTTCACTACCCATCCGCTTTACATGACCCAACCATGCAATCCTCCTTGCCTTTACAAATCTTACAACATCTTCACCTTGAAGGATTGTGTGTAACTCTCGATTAGATCTTATTCTCCACACTTCTCCTTGTTTCACTGGCCCACAAATCCTCCGTAAAACCTTTCTTTCAAAGATACGGAGTGCATTTTCATCTACTGACGACATGGTCCAGGTTTCTGCGCCATACGTAACAACAGGTCTGATCAAAGTGTTGTATAGTGTCATTTTTGTTTTTCTTGACAGTAGAGATGATTTTAGCAGTTTGCTGTTGGCGTAATATGCTTTGTTACCCATCATGATTCGTTGATTTATTTCCTCTGTTACTTAGTTCTCGCTGTTTAACACTGTTCCAAGATAGGTGAAGCATTTGACCATTTCAAAAACATATTTCCAACAAGTTATGTTCTTTGTGCATATATTTTCCTTTGTTGATGACATTTTCATATAGTTTGTTTTCTGTTCATTAATCTTAAGTCCTACGATTTCACTCTTTTCTTCCAAAACACTTCCATTAGTGAATTCCAATTATGTGCAACTAATGCAATGTCATCTGCATAAATGCACAAGCTTATTTTGATTTGTAGATTATAGTTCCACCTAATTTTAATTCTTTCATTGCCACATGTAAAGCCAGATTAAACAATACAGCAGAGAGCGAATCTCCCTGTCGTACCCCATTGGTCACATTAAAGGATCGACTGGTCTTTCCACCAATACGCACTTTTGCTTTAGTTTCATGCAGCGTCATCTGTTTTATTTCATTCTTCGGCTTTTCCCAATTAATTGGGGTCGCCGGAGCCAACCAGGCTCATTTTGATTTTGGCCGGAGATTTAAGGCCGGATGCCCTTCCTGACGCCACGTGATCTTTCAGGTGAAAATTCCACCCCACTGTCACCGGGATTCGAACCCCGGCCGTCCGGGTGAAAGACGAGCAGCTAAGCCACTGCGCCATCACGCTCCCTACCAGTCTAATTAACTTTTGTGGGATATCAAATTCCTTAAGTTTTTTCAACAGTTCTTTCATGTTAATACTGTCAAATGCTTGCTGGAAATCTATGAACATTATATGCAAATCAATACCATATTTAAAAAAAATCTCCATGGTCTGCCTCATGACGAAGGTCTGATCTGTTGTTCCTCTTCCGGGATGGAATCCACATTGATATTCTCCTATTATTTTTTCAGCATAGGTTGAAAGCCTCTTCTGCAATATAGTTGAAAATATTTTGTATGCATTATTAAGAAGTGTGATCCCTCTGTAATTACCATATTTCAGTTTGTCTCCTTTCTTTAATATAGGGCATATAAGCCCAGTCTTCCATTCTGTAGGCATTTCTTCTCTTTCCCAAATCACTCTTATTAATCTATGTACCTCCCTTACTATGCCAGGGCCTCCAAACTTTAACAATTCAGCTGACATCTGGTCTTCGCCTGGAGCTCTCCCATTCCTTTGCTGCTTTATAGCATCCTGCACCTCGTCCAAAGATGGTGGTGTTATTTCTAGATCTTCATTTTGAATCAGTTCTTCCAATTCGTCCAATTCACTTTGATTCTTTACCACCAACAGCTCTTCAAAATGTTCTGCCCATCTATTCATGACTTGTTCCTCTACTCCAAGTACATTCCCATGTTTGTCTTTGCACAAGTTTATTCTCGGTTGAAACTCCTTTGTCATCTATTTTACTGCATTATAACATTTCTGCATGTACAGGAGCGAGCTACGGCAGCAACGAAAGCCTCATACGACATTCCCAAACTCCAAAGCCTATCCCTGTCAACAGCGATAAAGTTATTCAAAATTAAAATTATGCCGACCGCCACATATGGCATACAATTAATTTGGCCCTACTTGTCGGTGAATAACCTCAGGAATCTAGAGAGCGTCAAAGCGAGATTTATTAAGAGAGCTCTATCCATATCAAAATTCTCAAGGAACAGCTACGCCTATAAAATAGCACAGGAATCCTTCTTTATAGAAGACGTAAAGCACTCTTTCGATCTACCGGAAACTCAAACGTATAAAACCATCATCGAGGAGAGACGAAAAAAAGCTGACGAAATACCACAAGAAATAATGGAGACTGAAGCAATGAAGACAGATATCTGGAAGGGGCCAAATTTCAAACTTCGACATCTGTATACGCGATTTGCTGTCCATGGGTTCCATGGAAGGATCTGTCAGAATGAGACATTTCATGAGCCCAAGGAGCACTGCGTCTGCAAGAATTGCAATAATCCATGCCCCAAATACCACTTAGTGGAATGTGTAAGCAGATCTCAATCTCTAATCGCAGAAATGTCAGAGTGGTGAAAACGTGATTGTACACATTGTGTTTAATAAAATCATATAAATTATAACATTTCTTATTATCATTCTGTATTTTCATCTTTTCTAGATCTTCCAACTGTTTCCTAAGATGTAATCTCTTCTTTCCAAGCAAAACTCTATTTGCTACTTTCTCTATATCTCTCACAATTCATTCTTATCCTTCTGTGTATCATCACAAGTCTATCTACATTTTTCCTTTCAATGGCTATTCTACAATCATCGCCAAACCATTCTTCATTCCTCGTCCTACTATTTTCACCTATCACCTCGTCAGCTGTCTCTCTTATTGCTTCCTTCATTTCCATCCATACTGACTCCACATTTTGTTCGTATTGCTCAGTTGATATTCGTACGTTACTCGATTTGAAGGACAATAACAGGCCTGAGCGAAGAACAGCACTCGTCACCCATGAGCTTGGTCGAATGAACATAGATATTGCTGCCTTAAGTGAAACCAGATTGTCCAACGAAGGTAAAATTACAGAGTTCAGTTCAGGGTACACCATATTCTGGAAGGGAAAAGATGAGGGAGAGCGCCGTATTCATGGTGTTGGTTTCGCTATAAAGACCACACTGGTGAATGATCACCAGCTAACTCCAACTGCTGTCAGTGAAAGAATTATGACTCTTCGAATCCCACTCTCCGGGAGTCACTTTATGACTCTTATCTCTGCATATGCTCCCACCTTGGATGCTGATATAGAAGTTAAAGATCAATTCTACAACCAGCTGAGCACAATCATCACCAAAGTACCATCTAGAGACAAACTCTTAATGCTTGGCGATTTCAACGCTAGAGTTGGTAAAGATCATCAATTATGGAACAATGTGATGGGAAAACAAGGACTTGGCAACTGCAATGCCAATGGCCTATTACTCCTTGGTCTATGTGCTGAACATGAACTCTTTATTACCAACACTCAGTTCCGCCTGCCGAATTGCTACAAAACCACTTGGATGCATCCTCGCTCGAAGCACTGGCACATCCTTGACTATATCATCACCAGGCAATGTGATAAAAAGGACATCCTTGTCACCAGGACCGCAAGAAGTGTCGATGACTGTTGGACAGATCATAAGCTCCTTTTTTGCCGGTTGAGGATCTCAATCTGCCGCAAACCGAAACGATCCATCCACAACCTGTCGAGACGGAAATTTGACACTTCAAAACTCCAAGTAAAATCAATTGCTACAGATTACAGAAATGAAATCGCAAATAAGCTGGCTAGTCACCCTGTTAGCACAAATAGTGTTGTACAGGAATGGACAACGCTTCAGAAGGTCATTACTGAGTCAGCTGAGGAAACAATTGGTTTTGTGAAGAACAAAAGACAAGACTGGTTTGATGAAAATAATGATGAAATTATGTGTCTCATCAATGCCAAACGGGAAGCCCATCTATCCTTTCTTCAAGATCCGTCTTCCAGTGTGAAAAAATCACAATTCGTGCAACTTAAGGGGAAATGTCAGGCACAAATCAGGGAAATAAAGAACAACTGGTGGCAGCGAAAAGCTGAAGAACTGATGCCAGTGACCTGCGAAACTTCTATGCAGGCATAAAGGAGGTATACGGTCCAATCCGATCATCATCAGGTACATTGAAAACTGCTGACAATTCCACCATTTTAACTGAACAAGGACAAATTTTGGAGCGTTGGCAGGAACATTTCTCTGCACTTCTAAATCGTGCCTCCAATGTTGCCGAGGACTTTCTTCGAAACATCCCTCAGCAGCCCCAACAGCCATGGATGGCGGTTCCGCCGACATTCCGAGATTTCACCAAAGCGCTCAATCAACTAAAGCCGAGAAAGGCTCCTGGTCCTGATAACATCCCTCTGGAGTTGTTACAAAGTGGAGGTATGGCCTTGAAGACTCGACTTTTTACACTTATCCTGTTAATTTGGGAAACTCGAGAAGTACCTGACGACTTGAAGAATGCTGCCATCATAACTATCTTCAAGAAAGGCGATCGTAGCGTGTGTGGGAACTACCGAGGTATATCGCTATTATCCATTGCAGGTAAAGTTCTAGCAAGAATTCTCCTAAACCGGCTCCAAAGTATCTCGGAGAGGATTTTGCCCGAGTCTCAATGTGGTTTCCGAACCTCCAGGGGCACAACAGACATGATATTCTGTGCCAGACAACTCCAGGAAAAGTGCAGAGAGCAACAGGAGCCCCTGTATTTGGTTTTCTATGACCTGGAAAAAGCCTTTGATTCTGTACCAAGACCTGCTATGTGGAAAGTATTAACGCACTTTGGATGTCCCGATCGCTATGTGGAATTAGTTAAAGCTCTTCATGATGGAATGTCTGGGAAGATTCTTCACGGTGACTCTGTATCCGATCCATTTCCAATCACTCACGGTTTGAAACAAGGCTGTGTGCTTGCTCCAACACTCTTTGCATTGTACATGGCTGCCATGATGTATGAATCATCTTCCAACAACCCAGGCATAGAGATTAAGTTTCGCTTCGATGGAGGTCTTTTCAATCTGGCAAGACTTCGTTCACAGAGACATACCCAAGTTACCTGGGTGACAGAACTGCAGTATGCCGATGACACCGCATCTCCTGCTCCCACAGCTGCAGAGCTTCAACAATCGGTCAATCGCTTTAGCACTGCGTGTGATCTCTTTGGTCTCACCATCAATGCAAAGAAAACAAAGGTGCTTGCACAACCTGCCCCAGGATTACCTCTTCCTGAGTTCAATATCTCCATCTTAGACTCAACACTGGAGCAGGTTGATCATTTTTCATATCTTGGCAGCATCTTGACTAAACGGTGCACTTGCGAACAGGATGTTGACAAAAGAATTGGGGCTGCCCATGCAGCATTTGGCCGTTTAATGCACAGAGTCTTCATGAATAAAGACCTAAAGATGCATACCAAACTCATGGTGTACAAAGCTGTCGTCATCTCAACGCTACTGTATGGCTGTGAAACTTGGACACACTATCGCCGTGATATCAAGAAACTTGAGCGTTTACACCAACAAAAGATGAGATACATCTTGAACATCAAGTGGGAGGACTACGTGACCAACACTGCAGTTCTTGAGAGAGCGCATCTCGATAGCATTGAGACAACTATCATCGCTCATCAACTGAGATGGTTAGGCCATGTTCACCGTATGAGTGATACCAGGCTTCCACGTCAATTCCTTTATGGTGAGCTTTGCTCCGGCACTAGACCTCATGGGGCCCCTTTGAAGCGTTTTAAAGACCAGTTAAAACACATCATGAAGACGACTGGTATAGACATCCTCTCATGGGAAACATCTTCTGCGGACCGTTTACTGTGGCGGAACACTACATCGACGGCTGTCAACTTCTTTGAAGAAGAACGTCGCAGACATGAAGAGGCCAAGCGACAAGCAAGAAAGCATCGTCAATTGCAACCCCGCCCTCCCCCGACCATTGAGTGCAATTTATGTGGGCGCATGTTTTATGCCAGGATTGGCCTGTTTAGTCATCAGAAGCACATCCACAGGCTGGTCTGAAAAGCTATATGCAGGAAGAAGTAGTTTACTCGGAATCGAGTTACAGCCGACGACGATAGCAGTTTCTGGTTGTTGCAATTTTCCAATGTTCCAGACAGTGCATTTTTGTCCTCTGGTCTTCACAGCATTTGAAAGTCTCTCTCTGATTACTGCCTTCACAAGGTAATGATCCGAGTCACAGTTGGGACCTCGAGCAGTTCTTAGGTCAATTATTGAGGATGCATGTCTACGTGACACCAAAACATGATCAATTTGATTGGTCACTTCAGTACCTGGTATTATCCAAGTGCCTTTATGGATATTCTTGTGTTCAAAACACATACTCTTAATAATAAGATGATTACTTTCTGCAAATTGAACTAATAACCTTCCATTATCATTTGATTCATCAGGCAAAGAATGCTCTCCAGCCACATATCTTACATATTCCTCCTTCCCCACTTCTGCATTTATTTATCGTATGGTTGTGGTGTTTGAAGCCATATTTTCAGTGTTGCCTTAGTAAACAAGAGTTTAGTGCTTTTCAGTCGGTCAACACGAATGTACCCAAAAGAGATGGGTTATGCCCTAATCCTGAAATAAATTACATGAGATTAATAAAACACTAGGATGACCAGTTTCGATCGTCAAGCGATCATCATCAGATCCATTACACTTAGGCTACAAAATCTATGTTTGAAATACAGGTGAAAATATTTACAATATGTACAATTATTTAGTTGCAGTATTGGTACTGCAACTGTCAGTGTATGCTAAATGCAGTATATATGTTAGGTGAAATGCTAAATGGTGATAGCTATCCGGATCTGAAGTACAATCTCCGGATAGCTATCACCATTTAGCATTTCACCTAACATATATACTGCATTTAGCATACACTGACAGTTGCAGTACCAATACTGCAACTAAATAATTGTACATATTGTAAATATTTTCACCTGTATTTCAAACATAGATTTTGTAGCCTAAGTGTAATGGATCTGATGATGATCGCTTGACGATCGAAACTGGTCATCCTAGTGTTTTATTAATCTCATGTAATTTATTTCAGGATTAGGGCACATTCGTGTTGACCGACTGAAAAGCACTAAACTCTTGTTTATCGTATGGCTTCTAATGCCGGGAGTGTCCGAGGACAAGTTCGGCTCGCCTGAGTCTGTAGCTGCTTCCAGCGGACACCCTAAAGGGTGAGCTACCAGTTCCGTTCAATTTCAAGTAGTTCTAACTTTCGCCACCAGACATCAATGATACCTAGTGGCGAACGTTGGAACTTTGATAGAGCGTTCTGACGAAATCTAACCTAACAAATTTTGCTTTACACAAGTTTAGTCTGTGAAAGGATCTTTCACATGCCATAAATCTATGACATGGGACCGCCGGCTTTACTTCCCCTCCGAAGGAAGGGATACTGAAGGATTTTTAACGCTCTTAAAAAATCCGAGGACTTCAGCCGGGTTTGAACCCGCTATCCTGGGCATAGGAGTTCAGCATGCTACCGACTACGCCACCGAAGCCGCTTACTTCTGCATTAAAATCTCCTAACACAATCAGCATATCATACTTCTGTACTTTACTTCAATCTTTATCCAACAAGTCATAAAATACATTTTTCTCATCTTCATCTGCCTCATCAGTAGGAGCATATACAGAGAATAAATATATATTTTGAAATTTGCCTTTTAATCTTAACTTATACATTCTTTCATTCAAAGGTTCAAACTCAAGAACACTCCGTCTCAACCTTGATGTTATGACAAAATCCATCCCACACTGTCCACTGTCCAGGGCATGTCTCAGGACCACTATAAAATAATGAAAACCTCTTTTTATCTAATCTGCCATTTCCTTTCCATCTGATCTCCTGCAATGCCACTACATCTAGTTTAAACTTCAATACTTCATTGACTATTTCTGCCATTTTACCAGGTTGGAGCATAGTTCTTACATTCCATGTTGCCAGGTTCAATGTTTCGTTCCGTTTTCGTGTCCGTTATAGATTGCCAGATTCGTCATTTGTAGATCCATATATCCGAGGCTCATCAGAGGGTTTCGTAACACTATTGTTTTCTAGGGTGGGGTCGTTGGTCCCATGCCCAACCCCCAACCTGGAGGACCAGGGACTTTTCTGTCAGGGTTACCATACCTTAGCCGAGTTGATTCAGTTTTAAGGCGCTGGAAACTCGCCCTCACCCATCCGCTTAAGGGGTAGGATTTGCTGGTTGCATAAGTAGGGAACCTACCAACTTGAGCATTTCTCAGTATTTACCAGAGACACCTACTCGACATTGGTGCCCCCACTGAGACTCAATAACCATCCATTGACCCTAACCATTTCTACGGGCTTGGGACCGGCACCAAGTTGAGCTGGATTGCTCCCCCAGTGGCTGGGTTAGGGCCTATTCATAAGGCATTTTAAACTCAATTTTACGCAGGAACATTATCGAAACAAGCAAAATATAAATGAAACTTAATTCCGTGATGCAGTATTATTGGTACGTGAAAATAACTTACCATCTTGTGCTTAATATTCGCGTGGTCGAAATTGCCGTGGGGTTAGCGTCTTTGACTGGGAACCTAGAGATCTCGGGTTCGAATCCCGGACGGGTTAGATATTTTTGCAACCAGATTATAGTTTTAAACGATATTTATCATATCAATATGACTTATTTTAACAGAATCCATATGAAATTATGTGCTGGTCTGTGAATCAAGAGGTCCGGGAACTGGGCAAGCCTTTCATGATCTACTGCTGTGCACAGTGCATTTACTCGCAAGTTGGCCTATTTATAGGGAATTTAAGGTTATGAGCAGTGTCGCGTCTATTAATCTAGTTGATCCATATCGTATTCTTTATTTAGGCTAGTACTGGTGGAAGCTACAAAACCTCTAATAAAATGAGTTCCGTATTATAAACTACAATATCTGTAAAACACCCCCTTTTACAATAGATTAATACTTGTGCCAATAATATTATAAAATACCGGTGTATCAATAATTTGCCGTCCTTGAAATGGTTTTCCATTTTCAACTCCAGGCAAATGCTGGGATGGTACCATCTGACAGGCCACGGCCGCTTTCTTCCACATCCTTACCCAGTTTCATTCACCATCATTCATTTCATCTCTCATTAACTCATCTCGTGAGGTTGGCGTCAGGAAGGGCCTCTGGCCGTAAAAACCATCCACCACAAATACTTCCATCGCATCTTATCCCCGACCTCGTAGGAAAACGGGAATAATAAGGGGTAGACATACAATACCGGTGTATCAACAATTTCATGTGAGGTTTCTTCTGGTATGTCAGATGTTACACATCATAATATGCGACTACTGTAAGGCTCGTAAAGTTTTTTTAAAGTTAAAAGGAGCAGAAGCGAAATTATAGATTTAAATGGCATACGTTCAAGGAAATGTAGTGGAAACTTCTTGGAAGTTGACTACATGATCAGTAGAAGGTGTTGCCAACCCTGGCTCTAATTACTTCCACGAGTCTTCTAGGCATGCTTCTGATCAAGACCAGAATGTCCTCTTGTGGTACATTTTCCCACTCTTCTTATATCGCCACCAAAAGTTCAGTCAAATTGTTGAAAAATCAGCGCTGAGATGACGACCAATCATGTCCCACACATGCTCAGTCGGAGTTTCTTCGGGAGGCCAATATTCCCACTCTAGGGTAGCCAGCAAGGAGTCCCGCCCTGAACTCGTGACACGCTATGCATCATTGTCATGCATGAGCACAATATTTTCGTCGATAGATATTGCAAATGACGTTACGTGATTAATGAAAATCTCTTAAACGTACCTGCTTGCCGTGAGACAGTCATTCTCAATGAGTACGAGATCAGTACCGGTACGGTTATCTGAAATTATGCCACCCCGTACCATCACAGAACCTCCTCCAAATGGTGTACGGTAATTTCGGAGAAAGTGGAAGACGCAAATCGTTTTCCTATCCTACTCCACACCCTATGTCTTCCTTCAGGTGACCTCATGTTAAATCTGGACTCGTTACTAAAGAGTACCGTACGCCCCCACTGATCCTCAACCAATGTTCATGCACACGCGCAAAATTGAAATTGAGACGGTTCCTTCGGTGCTATGCCAGAAGTGTTAGTCCTTAGGCTGGTTTGCCTCCTTCTGGCTGTGTTCTCACTGACAGCTACGCCGTGGACTTGCATTGGACGATCCGAGCCTCAACCGCTGTAAGTTATCGGTCCCTCAACACTTGTAGCTTCCAAAAGCGATCTTGCAAAGAAGTGCACCTTGGTCGGCCTGGATCAGGTTTGCTACGGTAGTTAGAATGATTCTCAAAACGTTTCACAGCCAGATAAACGCTTGTGGGAGACGTATTCAACGCCTCGGCTACATACCAAATATACTGATTTCGCATAGGCTAGTCCACGGGACTGTTGAGCATGTTGAGGCTATTATCAGATATTCATAAAAAAAAGCGTCAAAGGTGCAAAGACGACTTTAATTCCGAAATAATGGTTTTAATTATTGGCGCGAAGCGAATAAGAAATACGCGGGAGCGTTGACCATTGTTTCAGCGGATTACAATTGCGTTAAAAATAACCTCCCGTTGTTTTTCATTGATTCTCCCTCAGTAACTTTCACTGAACAGTGGCCAATCAGTAAATATGCAAAACGTATGGGGTATGGTAATTATATACAATGTGGAAATAAACTGAGCTTTCTACCAAAATATGAAGTGTTACGCTCTTTTAGGAGGACAGTGTAGTTGCTAAAATGTCGTTAAGTTTACACTTCCGCTCTGGCATTGTAGAAAATCGCGTTTAGCCGTGGTTTAATTTAACAGGACTGTGTTGAGAGAATGCAATCACAATCAACAATGCTGACTCGACATTATTCAAGCAGCAAAGAGAAGGCCTAACACTCCAAAGAATATGAAACACTCTCCCCACAGATGATACACATCCATAGCACCACAGATCATGTAAAATAACAGCCCTCCTCTCGCAATCGTAACTCATTGTTTCTTCTTCTCCTTCTTTCGCGACTGGAAAATTGTTTTGAAACTACTGATGTGTTTAAATGTTAGTTTCTAATAATACAAATGGAGGACATTTACGAATTTAAAGAATTTTCTTCCGGACCCCGGACAAACGTTTGAATTGTAGGACATGTCCGGAATTTTCCGGACGTCAGGTAACCCTATCCATGTTCCACCCATTAAGACAACAATCACTCTCATCAAAATTAAGAATGGCAACATCAATTTCCATAAGAGCAAAATGTTACAGTATTTGTTGGTTGGTTCCTTAGCTTAGGGGCTGCGACAACGCGGTCATGTAGCCCCGTGTACTTTAGGTGTGTATAGAATCTGTCTGATAACCGGTGTTAATTGTGATGGCTGTATTAGTGTGTGTATCTGTTTTTTAATTCAAGTAAGAACTGCAACTTTGATTTTTTCAAATAGTTCCTACTTTTGCCACCAAACGCCACCATCAACGACTACTAGGCCTAGTTCAGAACAAAGCTACTAGACGCCACCGCAGTTGGCTCTTGGCAACGAACGTAGAAACCTAAGAGCGTTGTTTACATTCTTACCTTATCCAATTTAGCTTCACACAGGTGAAATTAGTGGAAGGTTCTTTAACATGCCATACATCTATGACATGGGACCGCCGGCTTTACTTCCCCTCCGAAGGAAGGCATACTGAGGGATTTTTAACGCTCTTAAAAATCCGCCGGCTTCTACTGGCCGATATAATTCCGCGTTAAATGTCATACAAATACACGAATACATCAATGCATTCAGGTGGAATACTAGACAGGACAGTTTATTGAAGAGGGTAATTGAAATCTGGATTCAACAGGAAGTAATACAAACGTGAATTTGATGCATTTTGCTGTGAATGGAATCGCGCTGCGTATATAATAGCCGTACGTCTTTCAATTGCTTGTCAAAATAAAAATGGAATAGCGCGACGCGATGCGATGCGAATGGTTGTCGTATTTTATGAGAACACGGAGGAAGGATGTGATGGGCTCATTCATCTCTTCAACTGCGTTACTGTTACTTCAAAGGAAATCTATTACCTCTCCATCCTGTGCTATACCGTTGGTCAAGCGAACCATATAGGAATTTATTTCTGTCTATCTATGTAGGCTTACGTCTTCTATAAGGGGCATAGAGTCGCTCCATTCCAATGCAGATAAATATTCTGGAACAGTGGAGACTATCATCAGACTGATGTGTAACTTCCCAAGGGGCTCACAACTTGTGGGATATGTTTGTATAAGAGACCACAGAATTTCGCAGTCGCTATAAAAGCGATAAATTGTTTATTGAAAAAAAAATGCAATTTATTTGCGGATAGGATGGTAACAGTATCAAAATTACAATATTTTTATCGCGATTTATTGTGATAAGTATCTTTAATAGTTAAATAAGCTATTTCGTTAAAGAAACAAAAGTGATATTTATTGGCATTTAGTATTTATTACGTATTTTAATATTTCATGCACCTTTTAAACATTTGAACTTGTGAATATGATAGCCACGCTTTGTACAATTCAAAGCTAGAATGGGAAAAGCCCACAATCCAAAGGCGACTGAGATAAGCACCCGGCAGTCCCTGACACCTGGCGGAGGGTAAAATACCGAAGAACTTACAGGATCGCACTCAAATATCCTTGAAGGAAATTACTTCTAGCTTTCATTCATTCAATCGCAAATGTAGACTACAAGAAACATAAAAAAAAATTACTGAAAATTAAAAACTACAGTAAATGGAAAAAGGCAAAACACACAAATGAAAAGATAGGAAGAAAACGTCCAGAAACTGGAAAATGAATACAAATAAAATACAAAAGTGACATTCGAGGATCCAGAAAACAGCAATTGATTACATTACTTCAGTCACTCGAACATTCAATCAGAAAACAATAATAATTCAACCATTCATTCATCCACATTAATTGAATCAATGAATGAATCAATCAACCAATCAAACACAAATAGAAATGAACACAACATACAATACAATTCACCGAGACCGAGCTGAGCCTGGCCTTGCTTCCAGTTACTTGTGCTGGACTACTTTCTTTCTACAGTGACGAGTGAAGTGAAGACGTCAGAACAGGAACTTCCAGGAATCAGCTAAGTCTACAAAACCACATTATCAACTCAGTTATATTTTATTGTTTGTTTTAGTGATTAATCTAACTAACTAATTACAAAAGCTCATTACGTAAATAGGAAATTGGAATAGTAACATCCACCACGTTGCGCAGCGGCTAGCATTCTTGGCTGTTACCGCGGAGGACCAGGTTCGATTCCTGGCTCTGCTAAGAAAATATACCCGGTTTGAGGGCTGGAAAGAGGGTACACTCAGTCTCGTGAGATAAAACTGAGAAGAGACGAGTTCGATTCCTACCTCAGCCATTCTGGAAGTGGTTTTCTGTGGCTTCCCCACTTCTACGCCAGGCAAATACCAGGGTGGTACCTACTTAAGGTCACGACTGCCTCCTTCCCAATTCTCACCTGAATAACAAATACACACACTACTACAGACACCACAGTACCACAGCGTATCATATAGAAATTTGAGGAATAGTGTGCTATGCATATAGTTACCCTGTCTAATATAATTGAATCGGTCGAAACTGAAAAGCATTAAGTCAAAAATGGTAATTTTGTAAACAATTAGTAGATTCTGAAATATTGACCCAAGGGTCTTGGGATGGCATAGGAAAGAATTGAGTTAGCCTTCTCTTTAAGCCTGAAACCACTGCAACATGTAGTGCGATCATAGGAGTAAAGAATTAAGTCATTGACTTGCTGCCTTTCAGCGCCGTATTCCGTACTTAATGTTGGCCGCACTGCAAGATTCCCGCGTGTTACAGAGCTATTGTAAATTACATTTGTACAGGGTTTAGGTGGTTTTAATATTACAACTACCTGAAGTACCCGTGCTTCGCTACGCGTCATAAATAAATTAAAATGTGGAGGTGACAGTTAAAACAGGGGATAGGCGAGGGGCTGCGCAGAGGGAGATTAAGGATGGAACATTTTGTCCAACTACACCGCTCGACGTTGACCGTGTTTTATAGCACAAATTTAGGTTTTACTCGCTAACCGTTTGAGATACCTCTCGGATAGAAAATGTAATTTTAACCTCGTATATGCCACTTTTTATTTGAAATGGAAATATGAAAGTTTGAAACCAAAGGGTGTAGTGACGTCATTAAAATGGTCGCCATCTTTAAATAGTACAAAGTATTGAAATCAAAAGTAGCCTATATGTTAACCAGGTAAATCAGCTACTTCCATGTAAAATTGAACCAGTGGTACTTGCGTGATTGAGTAATAAACAGACACACACCATCTTATTTTTAGCCTCGCTTCGCTCACGTCATAGTCGTGTCATATTGTTATTCAATGAAATGCAGAGTTAACCCTGTTAACACCCCTTTAGAACCTGAATATCCAAAAATCCCTCCTTAGTAGACCTTTTTGACACACAACAAACATATCCCCAAAATATCATTCTTCTAACTTTAATAGTTTTGGTTGGTCGATGAGAGTGAACATCCAAAAATCCTTCCTTAGTGGACGTTTTTCTTCCAGAATTTCGCCCCTTAAATTGGATTTATGAAAAAAAAACCGGTCGAACACCTATTTATTTTAATTATTTATTTATTAATTTATTTATTTTTAAGCTGATTGATTTCCTCCGAATTTCAAACTCCTCGCCTATGTCGTTTAAAAGATACACGATCTGTTAGGAATCTTTCAACCCCCACTTTTCATCCCTATCACCTCATAATATACACCACATCGAAAAAACATTAGACATGTGTCAGCTTATTTTTAATGATTAGTATATATGCCAAGTATCACATCCCAAACCACTCGTGAGATATTGTTATTCAATGAAATGCACGTTTACCCCCTTAACACCTCTTTAGAACCTGAATATACAAAACTCTTTTCTTACTGGACGTTATCGACATACAACGAACATATCCCCAAAATTTCATGTTTCTAACTTCAATAATTTTGGCTGGGCGATGATGAGTGAGTGAGTGAGTCAGTCAGGACATTTTATTTCATTTATTTTTGAGAATTTCACCCCTCCCCATAGGCCCCTTAAATTGGATTTATGAAAAAGCGGTCGAACACCTATTTAATTATTTTAAGCTGATTTCCCCCCCCCCCCCCTGAGTTTGATGAGTGAGTAGGTGAGTCAATCAGTTAGGATACTTTCTTTCCTCTTTCCCCCCCATAATTACACCCCTCCCCATGGGCCCCTTAAATTGGATTTATGAAAAAACGGCCGAACACCTATTTACTTATTTTTTAAGCTGCGTTTTCCGCTGAATTTCAAACTTATCGCCTATGTTGAATAAGAGATACAGTACATGCTCCGTTAAGAATCCTTCAACCCCCAATTTTCACCCCTTTCACCTCATAATATACACCGTATCGATAAACCCTTAGACATATGTCTGCTTATTTTGAATGATTAGTTTATATGCCGAATATCACATCCCCAAATGAAACAACTCGTGAGATATTGTTATTCAGTGAAATGCAAGTTTAACCCCCTTAACACCCCTTCAGAACATGAATATCCAAAAATCCATCCACAGTGGACTTTTTCGACATACAATGAACATATCCCCAAAATTTCAAGTTTCTAACTGCAATAGGTTTGCTGGGGGATGATGAGTGAATATCCAAAAATCCTTCGTTAGTGGACTTCTTTCCCCAGATTTTCACCCCTCCCCATGGGCCCCTTAAATTCGATTTATGAAAAAACGATCGAACACTTATTTACTACTTTTTCAAGCTGATTTTTCTCACTGAGATTCATAATTTTTGCCTCTGTCTTTTAAGAGATACTTGCTCCGTTAGGAATCCTTCAACCCCCACTTTTCACACATACACCTCATAATATACACCACATCGAAAAACCCTCAGACATGTGTGTTCTTATTCTTAATGATGAGTTTATATGCCGAGTATCCCGTCCCCAAGGAAACCAATCGGGAGGTATTGTTATTCAATTAAATGCAAGTCTACCCCCTTAACACCCCTTTAGAACCTGAATATCCAAAAATCCTTCCTTAGTGGACATTTTCGACATACAACGAACATCGCCCCAAAATGTCATGTTTCTAACTTCAATAATTTTGGCTGGACGATGATGAGTGAGTGAGTAAGTCAGAACATTTTCTTTCATTTATTTTTTCAGAATTTCACCCCTCTCATGAACCCCTTAAATTGGATTTATGAAAAAAAAAACAGTCGAACACCTATTTACTTATATTTTAAGCTGTTTTTCACGCCGAATTTCCAACTTCTCGCCTATGTCGTTTAAGAGATACACGCTCAGTTAAGAATCCCTCAACCCCCTATTTTCACCACTTTCACATCATAATATACACCACATCGATGAACCCTTAGACGTATGTCTGATTATTTTTAATGATTAGTTTATATACTGAACTTCACATCCCCAAAGAAACAACTCATGAGATATCGTTATTCAATGAAATGCACGTTTACCCCCTTAACACCTCTTTAAAACCCGAATAAACAAAAATCATTCATTAGTTGACGTTTTCGATATTCAGCGAACATATTCCCAAAATTTCATGTATCCAACTTGAATAGTTTTCGCTGGGCGTGATGAGCGAGTGAGTCAGACAGGACATTTTCTTTCAATTATTTTAACCAGAATTTCGCCCTCCCCATGGGCCCCGTAAATTGGATTGATGAAAAAAAGTTTGAACACCTATTAACTTATTTTTTAAGCCGTCTCTTTCCCCTGAGTTTGACGTGTGTGTGAGTTAGTCAGTCAGTTAGGACACTTTCTCTCCTTTCCCCCCCCAGAATTTCACCCCACCCCATTGGCCCCTTAAGTTAATTTATGAAAAAACGGTCAAACACCGATTAACATATTTATTAAGCTGATTTTGTTTCGCTGAGTTTCAAATTTATCGCCAATGTCGTTTAAGAGATAGGCCTACACGCTCCGTTAGGAATCCTTCAACCCCCACTTATCACCCCTTTCACCTCATAATAATACACCACATCAAAAAACCCTTAGACACATGTTTGCTTATTTTTAGCCTATTTTCAATTTTGAAAAAATAGGCTTATGAGATCACCTTTTGTCCGTGTGTGTGTGCGTGTGTGTGTGTGTGTGTGTGATTCGTGTGTGTGTCCCCCCCTAATAAAATCTAAACGGCAGGAGCGATTTAAATGAAACTCGGAAAGTTCATAGCACTATTCCCGGTGACCTCGACCGTACCCTTCAAATTTTTTTACGACTCACCAATCCAACATGGCGGCTGTGCGAAATATTTCACCAGCATTCAATATCTCCGAAACTATTACCGATATTACCCTGACATTTACTATGGTGATAGAGGGAACTACTATAAGTTCACTTATGTGACTTTTGAAAACCTGGTAACTACAAAACCAACATGGCGGCCAAGCGAATTTGCGACTTTAAATAGACGTTTCTCGCGATTTGACCAACCAAACGCAATGAAACTTGGTACAGTATATGTTTATATACATTGTAATGCACCGACATCTCACTTCGTTCAATTGTTTACATAATCACAAGATGGCGGATGTGCGAAATATTTCACCGGCATTCTATATCTCTGAAACTATTAGCTGTATCTCCCTAAAATTTTGTACGGAGATAAAGGGCACAACTGGAAGTCCATCTATAAGATTTTCAAAAACCGGTTAACTACAAAACGAACATGGCGGCCAAGCGAATTTGAACATTTTAAATAGACCTTTCTCGCGATTTAATGTTCCAAGCGCACTGAAACCTGGTACAGGAAATATTTATACACATTGTAATCCACTGGTATCTAATTTAGTTCAATTGTTTACATAACCTCAAGATGGCGGCAGTGCGAATTTTAAAATTAAGTTTTTATTTCTTGTGATGTAGTCATGCGATCGAAGTGAAAGTTTGAATAATGAACCTACGCAATTATTTTCCTTTAATGGTACATGACTCTATGGCCTATACATTTAACAATCCAACATGGCGACCATCCGAAATATTTAGACGATACTGAATATCGACGAATCTATTTTAGCAATCAATCTGCATTTTTTAATGTTCATAGGGGCTACGAACTTAAGTTCACCTATAGGACTTTAAATAACCTGGTGATCACAAATCCAACATGGCGGTGACGCGAATTATAAATATTCACATGGACGTTTCTCGCAATTTAACCATCCGCATGCAGTGAAACTTGGTACAGTAAATCTTTATCCGAATGTTAATCCACTGGCATCTAATTTATTTCAATGGTTTCCATAACCTCAAGATGGCAGCTGTGAAATTTTTTTAAATCTCCTTGTTTTTTCTTGTGTCCTAATTATGCGATTGAAGTTTGAATACTACACGTTCACAATAATCTGCATGTAACAGTACATAACTCTAGGACCTACATATATAAAATCCAACATGGCGACCATCCGAAATATTTAGTCGGTTCTCACTATCTACGAATCTATTACAGCAATCAAACTGAAATTGTGTATGTTGATAGTGGCAATTAACATAGGTAGGATATATGAAAATAGGCTGTATAGTTCTTCACGGAACTACTTGTTAATGTTTAGTTTATATGCCGAGTATCACATCCACAAATGAAACCACTGGTGAGATATTGTTATTCAATGAAATGCAGGTTTTACCCCCTTAAGATCCCTTTAGAACCTGTTTTGACATTATTATTATTATTATTATTAGCCATTGGTAAATCCCATAAAGGGCAAAGGCCTCCTGCTAGCAGGGTAGCTCTGAAATATTTCATCAGATGAGCTATGCTGAGGAACATTTACCTTAATAGTAACTTAAAACTAATTGTCTTGACTATTTACACTCTTATTCATCTTCCTCACAAATGATCGTATTATGTTAAACATTTTCACTCGTGAAACTTGGACCTAGTTCATATTATCCTGAAGATTTATCTAAGCTGACGATGAGTCTAGGAATGGTTCAAACAAACTGTTTCGACGACAGTCCTCCACGAATTCCGTTGACCTGCCGCTCTCATCCACTGCTTCCCCATTGTCGACTGGAACTCGTCTGTCCATCTGGTCTTCGGACGGCCCGGGTTTCTTCTTCCATCTCTGGGCTCCCACACTGTAGTTGAGTAGGCCCACCTTGCGTGATCCATTCTCAGTACATGGCCTGCCCATGTCCATTTCAGTTTCTTGGCCCTCGTGATGACATCCTCTAGTCCTGTCCTCTTCCTGATTTCCTCGTTTCTAATTCTGTTCCTTAATGTAATGTTTAGAAGTTTTCTCTCCATTTTCCTCTGGCACACTTCCAACTTCGAAGCTTGCTTCTTAGTTATTGACCACGTTTGTGCTCCATAGAGGAGAACGGGAAGTACACACGAGTCCATCACTCGCCTTTTTGTCTTGAGGCAATGCTCTCTGCTGTTCAATATGAAGGACAGGCTCCAGAATTTTTGCCAAGCTGACGATATCCGCCTGTTGATTTCCTTATCCATATTTTGCTGAAATGATAGTGACTGGCCCAGATAGACAAAGTTTGACACATATTCTACTTCTTTTCCTTTCACCATGAGTTTCTTTGCTTCATGATTTGTCATAACTTTGTCTTGCTGGGATTGAGGCTCAAGCCTACTTTGTTGCTCTCCTCATGCAGATCTTTTAACATTTCTTCCAGCCTCGAACTCGATTTTGCAAACAGGATCACATCATCGGCGAATCGTAAGTTGGTCAGTCTATTTCCATTGATTGTGATTCCGTACTTGTGCCCCCATTTTAACTTCCGAAATATGTCCTCTAAGACGCTCGTGAACAGTTTAGGTGACAATGGATCGCCTTGTCTTACGCCTCGTTGTAGATAGAATTTATCGCCTTCTTTTTCCATTCGGACTTTAGCCCAGCTGTTTAAATACAGTTTAGAAAGCATCCGCAAGTACTTCGTGGGGGATCCCTTGGTTGAGTAGTGCTTTCACGACGCTTGATTGGTCCACCGAGTCGAAGGCTTTCGCATAATCTACGAATGCTATGTACAACTTCAGATTATACTCTTCGGCCTTCTCTATTATTTGCGTCATGGTTTGCAGGTGATCTGCTGTCGAGTGTCCTGCTCTGAATACAGCTTGCTCTGTGGGTTGATTCTCATCCAGAGTTCTCGTAATTCGGCGAAGTATTATTTTTGAGAATAGCTTGTATAGATTGGACATAAGACTCACCGGTCTGTAGTTGTCTAGGCTATCTCTGTTGCCTTTCTTATGCAATAAGACATACAACGAACATATCCCCAAAATGCCATGTTTCCAACTTCAATATTTTTGGCTGGGCGATGATGAGTGAGGGAGTGAGTCAGGACATTTTCTTTCATTTTTAGCCTACTTTCGATTTTTGCAAAAAATGAAAGTAGACTTATGAGATCAACACAGGGCGAAAAAAGTGTGTCTGGCTGTGTGGGTGTATGTGTGTGAGTCTGTGTGTGTGTGTGTGTGTGTGTGTGTGCGTGCGTGTGTGAGTGTGTGTACTCTGAATGTCTGTCTCCCCCTATCAATTCGAACACGGTGAATGCGAATTGAACGAAATTTGGTACAAAGGTAGCACTAGCAAAGGACACCTCAGTGTCATGTTTTATATCGCCGCCATCTTGACGGAAACGTTATGGCGGCCACACAAATGTTCAAAGCTTAAATCAAATTACGATTAACCTAATCATCCGATCTCTATCAAATTTTGCAACAACATACCTTTATAGAGGAAGCATCCTTTGACCAAATGAATACGTCATTAGCCTAATAGTTTGCGGATGGCGGTCATCTTTGTGTGAAAATCAATTCCCCCTATTAATTCAAACACGGTGAAACCGAATGGAACGAAATTTGGTACAGAGGTAGCACTAGAAAAGGGCATCGCAGTGTCATGTTTTATATCGCCGCCATATTGACAGAAACGTAATGGCGGCCACACAAATGTTCAAAGCTTAAGTTAAATTACGACTAACATAACCATCCGATCTCTACCAAACTTTGCAACAACATACCTTTATGGAGGGAGCATCCTTTGACCAATCTAATAGATTATTAGCCTAATAGTTTGCGGATGGTGGCCATCTTTATGTCAAAATTGATTCCCCCTATTAATTCGAACACGGTGGAACCGAATGGAACGAAATTTGGTACGGAGGTAGCACTAGCAAAGGGCACCTCAGTGTCATGTTTTATATCGCCGCCATCTTGACTGAAACGTAATGGCGGCCACACGAATGTTCAAAGCTTAAATCAAATTACGATTAACCTAATCATCCGATCTCTACCAAATTTTGCAACTACATACCTTTATGGAGGGAGCATCCTTTGATCAATCTAATAGGTCATTCACCTAATAGTTTGCGGATGGCGGCCATCTTTGTGTCAAAATCGATTCCCCCTATTAATTCAAACACGGTGAAGCCGAATGGAACGAAATTTGGTACAGAGATAGCACTAGCAAAGGGCATCTCAGTGTCATGATTTATATCGTCGCCATATTGACAGAAACGTAATGGCGGCCACACAAATGTTTAAAGCTTAAATCAAATTACGACTAACATAACCATCCGATCTCTACCAAACTTTGCAACAACATACCTTTATGGAGGGAGCATCCGTTGACCAATCTAATAGGTCATTAGCCTAATAGTTTGCGGATGGCGGCCATCTTTATGTCAGAATTGATCCCCCCTATTAATTCGAACATGGTGGAACCGAATGAACGAAATTCGGTACAGAGGTAGCACTAGCAAAGGGCACCTCAGTGTCATGTTTTATATCGCCGCCATCTTGACGGAAACGTAATGGCGGCCACACAAATGTTCAAAGCTTAAATCAAATTACGATTAGCCTAATCATCCGATCTCTAGCAAATTTAGCAACAACATACCTTTATGGAGGGAGCATCCTTTGACCAAACTAATAGGTCACTAGCCTAATATTTTGCGGATGGCGGCCATCTTTGTGAGAAAATCGATTCCTCTTATCAATTCGAACACGGTGAAACCGAATGGTACGAAATTTGGTACAGAGGTAGCACTAGCAAAGGGCACCTCAGTGTCATGTTTTATATCATCGCTATCTTGACGGAAACGTAATCGCGGCCACCCAAATGTTAAAAGCTAAAATGTAATTACGACCAACCTAATAATCTAGTCTCTACCAAATTTTGCAACACCATATCTTTATGTGGGAAAGATATTCTGACCAAACTGCAAGAACATCAGCCCAATAGTTTGCAGATGGTGGCCAAGTATGTGTGCAAATCGATTCCCCCTATCAATTCAAACACGGTGAAACCGAATTGAACGAAATTTGGTACAGAGGTAGCACTAGCAAAGGGCACCTCATATTCATGTTTAATATCCCTATAGCACGTTGTCTTTCAACAAGCTACTACAACCAACATTCAATCATACTCCTTGAAAAGGACAAAGAGTTATAACAATACCCATGCATTTAGGAGAAAGTAGGCTATATGTTCTTTCCTGTACATCTTGTTTTTTCTTCAGAATTTCACCCCTCCCGATGAACCTCTTAAATTTGATTTATAAAAAAAAAACTGCCGAACACATTTTAAAGCAGTTTTTCCCCCTGAGTTTGAAGAGTGAGTGAGTCAATCGGTTAGGACACTTTCTTTCCTGTTTTATTTCCTCCAGAATTTCACCCCTCCCCATGGGCCCCTTAAAATGGATTTATGGAAAAACGGTCGAACACCTATTTACTTAACTTTTAAGCTCATTTTTTCCCGCTGATTTTCAAACTCCTCGCCTATGTCGTTAAAGAGATACACGCTCCGTTAGGAATCCTTAAACCCCCACCTTTCACCCCCTTTACCTCATAATATACACCACATCGAAAAACTCTCAGACACGTGTCTTCTTATTTTTAGCCTACTTTTCACATTTTGCAAAAATGAGGAAAAAGTAGACTTATGAGATCGGGCAAATGTGTGTCTGTCTGTCTGCCCTTCTGTCTGTCTGGCTGTGTGTGTGTCCCCCCCTATCAACTCCTAAATGGCTGGGGCAATCGAAACAAAATTTGGTAGTAGTAAAGATCTATACCTGAATATCTCACGGCCATATTTGAAAATGATGTCAGTGCTACCAACTGCTAAAAATCGCAATTGAAATTTGAGCTCCATGTTGGATATCATGGAAGGAATGAATGGGAGCTATTTTAAAATTGGCACACGTATAGATAATAATATTGTAGTTTAATTTCCAGGAGGCCAGACATGTCAGTGTTGCCAAAATGATTAGAAGCCTGCTGATAGGTCCAATTTTTAAATGCATATAACTTCTACACTATCAATTGGAATTCAACTAGATTTCGTATGTTGTATGTTTACATAACCAGATATTACTGAGCGTATTCTTAAGACCCACCAGGGCTGCCAACTTAATGCTCTTAATTTCTTTTATCCAAATACCAATATATTAGAAAGTATGCAAGCCGACAGCTTTAAACTATGCACACGTATAATACCTGACATTCTATATTAATTTGGAGTAACTTATATACGTCAGTGCTACCAACATGATTCTAAGCCTGCTGAGAGGTTCAACTTTAAATACATGTAACTTCCATACTATCATTTGGATTTCAACCAAATTTCGTATGTACTACGTGTACCATAACAGATATGACTATGCATATTCTTAAGAGCAACCAGGGCTGCCAACTGTTAATATGTGCTGTCCCTATTTTTGTTACCCTATTATCAATATATCAGAAAGTATGCAAGCCACTAGCTCTAAACATTGCACACGTATTGTACCTGGCATTCTAGATGAATTTGGAGTAACTAATATACGTCAGTGCTGCCAACATGATTCTAAGCCTGCTGATAGGTCCAATTTTAAAATGCATGTAACTTCTATACTAACTAATGGATTTCATTCAAAATTGGCACAACAAGAGATCATATTATTTCAGATTATTTCTGACCAATACATGCATGACATTGTTGCCAACATGATTTTACGCGCGCTGTTAGATCCAATGTTTTACTGCATGTAACGTCCATGCTATTCATGTGACTTCAACCAAATTTTGTATTCTGTACCTTAAGAGATGGAACTAAGAATATATTCAGTCACCAGGGCTGCCAACTGTAGTCCTCTATTAGGCTGCATTATGCCAGGTATACAGTATTTCCAACTAATTAGAAATTTCATAATTAGCAACTCAATTTCGTCATTATTCTAGATAGATCCATATAAATTAATCATTGGCATGAATCTTAAATTTTAAGAAAAGTAGGCTCTTTAGTTCGTCAGGAACTTCTTGTTTAATGATGAGTTTATATGCCGTGTATCACATCCCCCAATGAAACCAATCGGGAGATATTGTTATTCAATGAAACGCAGGTTTAACCGCCTTAAGGCCCCTTTAGAACCTGAATATCCGAAAATCCTCCCATAATAGACGGTTTTGACATACAATGAACATATCCCCAAACTGTCATGTTTCTAACTTCAATAATATTTGCTGGGCGATGATGAGTGAGTGAGTGAGTGAGTGAGTGAGTGAGTCAGGACATTTTCTTTCAATTCCCTTTTTTCAGAATTTCACCCTTCCCCACGAGCCCTTTAAATTTGATTTATGAAAAAAAAAAAAAAACAACTGTCGAACAGCTATTTACTTACTTTAAAGCAGTTTCCCCCCCTGAGTTTGATGAGTGAGTCAGTCGGTCAATCAGTTAGGACACTTTCTTTCCTGTTTTTTCCCCCCAGAATTTCACCCCTCCCCATGGGCCCCTTAAGTTGGATTTATGAAAAAACGGTCAAACACCTATTTTCTTATTTTTTATGCTGATTTTTTCCCGCTGAGTTTCAAACTCCTCGCCTACGTCGTTTAAGAGATACACGCTCTGTTAGGAATCTTTCAACCCCCACTTTTCATCTCATAATATACACCACATCGAAAAACCCTCAGACACGTGTCTTCTTATTTTTAGCCTACTTTTCACATTTTGCAAAAATGAGGAAAAAATAAACTTATGAGATCGGGCAAATGTGTGTCTGTCTGTCTGTCTGTTCTTCTGTCTTTCCTTCTGTCTGTATGTCTGTCTGGCTGTGTGTGTGTGTGTGTCCCCTATCAACTCATAAACGGCTGCAGCAATCGAAACAAAATTTGATAGGAGTAAAGATCTATACCTGAATATCTCACGGCCATTTTTGAAAATGATGTCAGTGCTACCATCTGCAGAAAAATCGCAATTGAAATTTGAGCTCCATGTTGAATATCATGGAAGGTATGAATGGGAGCTATTTAAAAATTGGCACACGTATAGATAATAATATTGTAGTTTAATTTCCCGGAGGTCATACATGGTAGTGTTGCCAAAATGAATATAAGCCTGCTGATAGTTCCAAATTTTAAATGCGTATAACTTCTACACTATCAATTGAATTTCAACCAAATTTCGTATGTGCTATGTGTACATAATCAGATATGACTGGGCGTATTCTTAAGAGCCACCAGGACTGCCAACTGTTAATAAATTCTCTCAAATTTTTAAATCCAAATACCCTTATATAAGAAAGTATGCAAGCCTACAGATTTAAACTATGCACACGTATAGTACCTGACATTCTATATTAATTTGGAGTATCTTATATACGTCAGTGCTACCAACATGATTTTAAACCTGCTGAGAGATCCAACTTTAAATACATGTAACTTCTATACTATCATTTGGATTTCAACCAAATTTCGTGTGTGTTATGTGTACCATAACAGATATGACTATGCCGATACTTAAGAGTAACCAGGGCTGCCAACTGTTAATAAATACCGTCTTAATTTTAGTTACTCTAATATCAATATATCAGAAAGTATGCAAGCCAATAGCTCTAAACTTTGCACACGTATAGTACCTGGCATTCAAGATTAATTTGGAGTAACTAATATACGTCAGTGCTGCCAACATGATTCTAAGCCTGCTGATAGGTCCAATTTTAAAATGCAAGTAGCTTCTATACTAACTAATGGATTTCATTCAAAATTGAGACAACAATAGATCATATTATTTCAGATTATATGTGATCAATACACGTATGTCATTGTTGCCAACATGATTTTACGAGCGCTGTTAGATCCAATGTTTAACTGCATGTAACGTCCATGCTATCCATTGGACTTCAACCAAATTTTGTATTCTGTACATTAAGAGCTGGAACTAAGAATATATTCAGTCACCAGGGCTGCCAACTGTAGGTCTCTATTAGGCTACATTATGCCAGGTAAACAGTAGATTAATCATTGGCATGAATCTTAAATTTTAAGAAAAGTAGGCTCTTTAGTTCGTCACGGAACTTCTTGTTAATGATGAGTTTATATGCCGATTATCTCATCCCCCAATGAAACCAATCGGGAGATATTGCTATTCAATGAAATGCAGGTCTACCACCTTAACACCCCTTTAGAACCTGAATATCCAAAAATCCTTTATTAGTGCGCGTTTGCGGCCCGTGAGGAAGCTTCATACCAAATTTCATTGCAATCCGTTCGGTGGTTTCTGAGATTTCGTGGTGAATGAATGAGTGAGTGAGTGGTATTTGGCAAATATATAGTAGATAGTGTCAAATCTTTGTTATGCTATACTCGGTTGACAGTGCTGTGTGAGCAGTTGAGTAACTAACGGGATTTCAAGTAATAATAATAATAATAATAATATCGTATGGCCTCGGGTGCCTGGTGCAAGCTTTGTTAATTGACACCCAGAGGGTAGCTTGCATGTCGAATTTCGTCGTTCCTTTGAACGCTATGAAAGTCAAGGAGGTTAGATATCTAAACTCCTTGACACTACAGCGCTCTTAAGTAGAGAATGGAAGAACTTTGTGTTGGCGGAAAATCCCGAGATTAATTTTGCCATTGAACACGGCCTACTGAATTCAAATGGGTTCTTTAACATGCCAACAACGTATGGCATGAGTATCGTGATTTTTGTCGCCTTCAAAAATCACTTATCATGGCCAGGGGCGAACCTGCAATCTTGGGGTTAGTAGTCCGACACTATAACCACTCACCCACCGTGGCAAGCTATTTCAAGTAAAGAACCTCATTTTTTGTACCTGTAGTGGCGACCGCAACTCGCTTCCAGTCGGCCGTGTCTCGACTTGAGCTATGTTGCCATGGAAACGTCCTGCCTTGCCATTCCTTCACGAGTTAATTTTATGATTTGACTAGCTGTACCCGGCATGCGTTGCAATGCCAATCAAAGAAAGTGTTGGCGTTGTAACTTCGTTTGTTGGAGTGCTTTTGGATTCCCAATATTTTTTTCTTTTTCCGTTAACCACCTCTAAACTATTGTAAAATTTACTTACTATCTCAAAAGGAATCATGGAAGCGTGCTCAACAACTCACCAAAGTTTAATCGCAATGAAATGAATGGTATATGAACGCATACGGGACTTTGTTGAAACGAATCGAGCGCCGTCACCCATTTGTTGAATATACTCGTACGCTACCTATTGTAAAATGGATTTACTAAGTCGAAAACATTTCCTGGCGTGTACACAACAACTCATGAAAGTTTCATCGCAATCGGATGAATGGCATATGAACACATACGGGTTTTTGTTTAAACGATTCGCACGCCGTCTCTCATTTGAGAATCTACTTGTGCGCCACCCATTGAAAAATGGATTTACTAATTCATTCACCTTCGCAGGACTGTACTCAACTCACCTAAGTTTTATCATAATCGGATGAATGGTATATGAACGCATACGGGAAACGATTGACGCGCTGTCGCTCATTATTGAATCGACTCGTGTGCTACATTTTGTAAAATGGATTTACTAAATCAGAAAGCTTTGCGGGAGTGGAAACAGAATTTCTCCAAATTTCATTGCAATCGCATGAATGGTATATGAACGCATACGGAATTTTTTTAAACGATACGCCGCCGTTACTCATTTGTTGAATCTACTCATGCGCTACCTATTGTAAAAAGGATTTACTAAGTCAGAAACCTTTCCTGGAGTGTGAACAAAAATTCAACCAAAGTTTCATAGCAATCGGATGAATGGTATATGAACGCATACGGGACTTTGTTTAAGCGATTCACGTGCCGTCGCTCATTTGTTGAATCTACTTGTGCGATACGTATTGTATAGTGGATATACTAAGCCAGAAACCTTCCCTGAAGTGTACACAACAGCTCACCCAAGTTTCATCGCTATCGGACGAATGGTATATGAATGCATACGGGACTTTGTTGAAACGCTTCGCGCGACTTCGCTCATTTGTTGAATCTACTTGTGCGCTACCTATTGTACAATTGATTTACTGACCCAGAAACCTTTCCTGAAGTCTACACAACATCTGACCCAAGTTTCATCGCTATCAGACGAATAGTAGATTATATGAACGCATACGGGACTTGGTTGAAACGCTTCGTGCGTCGTCGCTCATTTGTTGAATCTACTCGTGCGCTACCTATTCTAACATTGATTTACTAAGCCAGAAACCTTGCCTGTAATATACACAACCTTTCACCCAAGTTTCATCGCTATCGGACGAATGGTAGGCCTATGTGAACGCATACAGGACTTTGTTGAAACGCTTCGCCCGTCGTCACTCATTTGTTGAATCTACTCGTGCGCTACCTATTGTTAAGTGGATTTACTAAAACAGAAACCTTCTCTGAAGTGCACACAACTCCTCACCCAAGTTTCATCGTTATCGGACGAATGGTATGTGAACGCATACAGGACTCTGTTGAAACGCTTCGCCCGTCGTCGCTCATTTGTTGAATCTGGTCGTGCGCTACCTATTGTTAAGTGGATTTACTAAGTTGAAGTGTACAGAACATCTCACCCAATATTCATCGCAATGGGATGAATGGTATATGAACGCATGTGGGACTTTCTTGAAACAAACGCACATCATTTTGTTGAAACTACTCATGCGCCATCTATTGTAAATTGGATTTACTACGCCTATAACTTTTCCGTGACTGTACACAACAACTCACCAAAATTTTATCGCAATCGGATGAATTTTATATGAACGCATTTCCATTACGCATTTGTTTAAACTACTCGCGCGCTATCTATTGTGAAATGGATTAACTATGCCTATGAACATTCCGAAAGTGTTTTCAACACCTCACCAAAATTTGATAGCAATCGGATGAATGGTTTATGAATGCATAAAAGACGAACAGACAGACATTCCTTTTTATATCTCTCTATATATAAGAATGAAAGTTTGTCTGTTTTTTCTGAATTTCCACGGAAATTTGCATTATTCACGCGTTTCAGACTGTTTATGACGGATGCGCGCGAAAATATTTTTTTTGTATGTCTGTCTGTTTGTCTGTGGACAAGTATGTTCCCTTATAACTCGAGAACGGCTGGGTGGATCAACGTAAAATTTGGTACAGATATCCTTCAGAGGCACGACACTAATCATTGATGTAACTCTTCTCTGTAGCTCCAATAAAAGGGGGCCTACCCTCTTAAAACATTTGCTAAAATAGGCGTAGACGGGCGAGACAAAGCTCATTTTCAACCCCTCAATGTGAGAAACGAAACTCGGGGGCCCCAAAGGGACCCCGAAAACCATATTTTAAGGCCCTAAAACCAACAGTTTTTGAGATAATTCAAGAAAACTAATTTCATTTAATACAATAACGAAAGAATGCAAGCCGGTTACCACGGCAAAGGAATCTTACAGGTCCATCTATTGCTGTAAGACGCAATATAATTCCATTTATTAGCCTACTTTCGATTTTTGCAAAAAATGAAAGTAGACTTATGAGATCACTACAGGGCCAAAAATTGTGTGTCTGTCTGTGTGTGTGTGTATGTGAGTGTGTGTACTCTGAATGTCTGTCCCCCCGATCAATTCGAACACGGTGAAACCGAATTGAACGAAATTTGGTACAGAGGTAGAACAAGCAAAGGGCACCTCAGTGTCATGTTTTATATCGCCGCCATCTTTACCAAAACTGAATGGCGGCCACTCAAAAGTTCAAGACGTAAAATCAAATAGCGACTAACCAAATTATCCGATCTCTACCAAATTTGGTAATAACATACCTTCATAAAAGACGCGTCTTGTGACCAAACTACAAGGTCATCCGGCGTACCATTTCAGGATGGTGGCCGTGCGAATTATGCAAACTTTATAATCCATATCATGGGACCCACCAGTTCCGATTATCGAGCCGAGAATCGATTTAACTGTTCTAAAGGAAGAGGCACGTTCGAAATTAAAAGTTTATTTTGTAATACTATAGTGCAGAAGTGATTTTAAAAAGCTGAGCCGTCTCGGTAAGAAGACAAGTTGGCAGCGGATATCTTGTGCCTGACTTATATTTCACTAATTTGAGTATTGCATGCAATATAGCGTACTGATACAAAATAAATAAACTTTGTATGAAATGCTTTATATATAAATAATATACTCCACTGATGAAATCGTTAGGTCTAAATCATTATTTGCTAACAAGTTCTATGTGTCATTTTATATAGATCAATGTTCGTTGGCACAAATGGCTCCGTGGTAAAGCGTTGGTCTATCATTCATATGCCTATGGTTCAAACCCCATCAGTGTTAGGTTTTTTGCTTGAAATTTTACATATTTGTTGCTTTGTAATGACTCAGACGTTTTAAAATTAAGCGTTATATTGTACATATTACGGTGCAAAACATATATTTAATTAAAACATAATTCGCCAGCAGATTTTCTCGAGACATCTAGCAGCCAAAAAGGTAACTGCACGCCGGCCTACTCATTAACTTCCAGATTTTATTGAAAAGTTTCTTCTTATGGCCGCTAGAATGCACTCGCCCTGTTAGGATTATATTGTTCGATACTTCTCCACTAGATTTCACGACTGGTCTACATGGGACTCCATTGATAGTATACCATTGGCATTCTATGCGCATCGAATTTGAAGAATGACAAGATGATACTATGATACATTTTTACTTCTTATTTTAAAGGGTTTGTAACAGCCTATTGTGCGTTATTTGAAAATGTTATTTGAAGTAAAGAACAAAACGATTTCACATAGTAACTGAATTCTAGCCGCTGGTGCAAGTTCAGGTTATTAATACTTTTATTTCAGGCAATTAGCAATCGAAAATATCCACATAGTTTGTATACACACGTCTCTGTAGGGTCTTCAATGATGGTAGTAGTTTTTTCTTGGTTGTGGCGTTTGGTAGAGAGCAATCGAGACATCTAGCAGCCAAAAAGGTAACTGCACGCCGGCCTACTTATTAACTTCCAGATTTTATTGAAAAGTTTCTTCTTATGGCCGCTAGAATGCACTCGCCCTGTTAGGATTATATTGTTCGATACTTCTCCACTAGATTTCACGACAGGTCTACATGGGACTCCATTGATAGTATACCATTGGCATTCTATGCGCATCGAATTTGAAGAATGACAAGATGATACTATGATACATTTTTACTTCTTATTTTAAAGGGTTTGTAACAGCCTATTGTGCGTTATTTGAAAATGTTATTTGAAGTAAAGAACAAAACGATTTCACATAGTAACTGAATTCTAGCCGCTGGTGCTAGTTCAGGTTATTAATACTTTTATTTCAGGCAATTAGCAATCGAAAATATCCACATAGTTTGTATACACACGTCTCTGTAGGGTCATGGAAAGATTTGTTAATTCAATTAGGGTTGTGAAAGCCATGCACAACCAGACGTGTAAAGACATGCCTCAACTCAAAGTTGGATGTTGCCCACGGCAGGTCGATTATGTAATAATAACAATAATAATAATGTTATTTGTTTTACGTCCCTTTTAACTACTGCTGCTTTTAGATTCGCCGGGGTGCCGGAATTTTAGCCCGAAGGGGATTTTTAACGTGCCAGTAAATCTACTGACACGGCTCCCTCGCATTTGTGCACCCTCAAATGCCAGCTGACTGCGCCAGGATACGAACCTGCAACCTAAGGCCCAGCAAGCGAGAACGTTACCGCTGAGCCACGCAGCCAGTCCGGTCGATTATGTCTCCAGATCCATAACATTCTTGAGATACTTCTTATCTATCTTTCTTCAATGATGGTAGTAGTTTTTTTTCTAGGTTGTGGCGTTTGGTAGAGGTAAATACACACATCAAAAAAAGTTTTGCATCACCTCGGTTCCCAGATCTCCGGCATATAGACGTTGACTGTGTATATTGTATCAATGATACAGTCCCTTTGACTGTTCATAGATGTCACTAAAACTGCTCAAAGATGTAAACAACCATGCATGAGCAGGGCCTATTAGACGGAGGGGGTACGACAGCCGATCAGTTCCAGTCATTCCACCAGGACGAAGGTACGCTGCTCATGTTGTCTGTAGTTCTACCATGCCTAGAAGGTCAATACCGCAGTTCGATCGCGTCCGCATTGTTACTTTGTGTTGTGTTGTTCGGACATGGAGGAGGTACAGAGATACAGGAACTGTCGATGACAGGCCTCTCTCAGGCCGCCCAAGGGCTACTACTGTAGTGGATGACCGCTACTTACGGATTGCCGCTCGGAGGAACCCTGACAGCAATGCCACCATGTTGAATAATGCGTTTCGTTCAGCCACAGGACGTCGTGTTTCAACTCAAACTGTGCGCAATAGGCTGCATGATGCGCAACTTCACTCCCGACGTCCATGGCGAGGTCCAGCTTTGCAACCCCGACACCATGCAGCGCGGTACAGATGGACCCAACAACATGCTGAATGGACCCCACAGAATTGGCATCACGTTCTCTTCACCGATGAGTGTCGCATATGCCTTCAACCAGACAATCGTCGGAGACGTGTTTGGAGGCACCCTGGTCAGGCTGAACGTCTTAGACACACTGTCCAGCGAGTGCAGCAAGGTGGTGGTTCCCTGATGTTTTGGGGTGGCATTATGTGGGGCCGACGTACGCCACTGGTGGTCATGGAAGGCTCCGAAACGGCTTTACGATACCTGAATGACATCCTCCGACCCATAGTGCACCCATATCGGCAGAATATTGGAGAGGCATTTGTCTTCATGGACGACAATTCTCGACCTCATCGTGCACATCTTGTGAATGCGTTCCTTCAAGATAACGACATCGCTCGACTACAGTGGCCAGCATGTTCGCCAGACATGAACCCTATCGAACATGCCTGGGATATGTTGAAAAGGGCTGTTTATGGACGTCTTGACCCACCAACCACTCTGAGAGATTTACGCCGAATTGTCGTTGAGGAGTGGGACAATTTGGACCAACAGTGTCTTGATGAACTTGTGGATAGTATGCCACGACGAATACAGGCATGCATCAATGCAAGAGGACGTGCTACTGGGTATTAGAAGTAGTGGTGTGTACTGCAATCTGGACCACAAATGCTGAAAGTCTAGCTGTATGATGGTACAACATGCAATGTGTGGGTCTCATGAGCAATAAAACGAGCTGAAATGTTGTTTGTGTTGATCTCTATTCCCTTTGTATTTAAAGGTTCCGGAACTCTTGGAACCGAGGTGATGCAAAACTTTTTTTGATGTGTGTAGTTTCTAAGGTCTTCAACCAAGGAATGATTCTATTATACTCTTTGATAATAACAACGAGTTATAACTATACTCATACATTTAGGAGAAAGTAGGCTATATGTTCTTTACTGAACAACTTGTTACATTACTGAGATAGTTTGCCAACGGCTATAAGGTTATAACGGAACCAAATTAAGCTGTAAAATTCATCAATGTCATATAATGCGCTTAAGGGTAGTCAAGGTGTACTCTAATTTTTTCACGCGATTTACACGTGCGGGTGTGGTACGGAAGGTCTATTATATCCCTATCCCTATATTTTCATATTATTATTATAATTATTATTATAATACTACGGCCTACAACGACGAGACAAAGCTTATTTTCAGCCCCTTGGTGTCAGAAACAAAACTCGGTGCCCCTAAATAGCAGTAAAGTGTCCCCGAAAAGTGCACTTTAAGGCTCTAAAACCAACAGTTTCTGAGATATTCCCAGAAAACTAATTTCATTTAATAAACTAATGAATCCAAGCCAGTAACCATGACAACAATATCTGAAAAGGTGATATCCATCTTTCCATCTATTTTTGCAAGAAGTAAAGCCACTCCATTTATTAAATTTCTGTGAATGTTTGCAAATGGCTATAAGGTTATTACGGAATCAACTAAAACTGTAAAATTCATCACTGCGTTTAAGGGGGTCAAGGGGTACCCTAGATTTTTTCACACGACTTAAATGTGCGTTATTTCGTACAGAAGGTATATTATATCTCCAAACAGAAACATTATTTTCAAAAATTCCTGAATTGAAATACATTAGTTTTTTTCTTTTTTCTTTTAGGAATTTGGGCCATTGGAATCTAAAAAACCTGAATTTTCATGCACCACAAGCCTTTATAAATTATTAAAGGGGTCTTCCTCTGGATGGGGACTTGACACAACAGTGAAGGTCAGTTTTATTTGACGTGTATTGCGTTTCGTCTACGAGTTCTTTTAATTTTTTTTTCACGTCCGGAAGTACACGTTAGGTAAATTTAGTTTCAGAGCATATTTTAACTAATCACTTTTCTTTGTCGAGAAACAGGTTCTAAGTCTCTAACCATTGCAACAGTAGCTCAATTGATTACGTCTGGTTATTAATACCGAAGACCGTTCGAAGAATGTGTACTTCTGCTAGTATATATATAAGATTACAATTTAAATTAAAATATCATGTGAAATATTCATTCTGGATGGCTTTATGCCGCACTACACTGACCACGGAGCTGAAAGGCATTAAGTCACTTTTCCAAAATTGATTTTAAAGTATGTTATTAAATTAAAATTGATATTCCGTTAACACAAATATAACCTGAGTTGCTTCACAACATAGATGACTAATATAATGTGTTTGTTAAGTTCTCTGTTGTCAATGACGTTTTATCTGTCTCCTGAAAAGTAATGAAAACTGACTCAATACTTTTCAGCTCCAGACGATTCAATTGGGCAACTCACTTGTTGACCGACTGAAAAGTATTATTGATATTAACATTTTTTCATGGTTACAGTACAGTACAAGATTGGCAGTTACAGTTAGGATACAATGAAAGAACGGTACGCCTTGCATACATTGTTGTTAATTCATTTAGGGGCTTGAAACATCGTAGTCAAACAACACCATGTACTTCGGTGTGTGTAGGATTTAGTCTGACAACCTGTGTTGATGTGATATCTGCAGTAGTGTGTGTATTTGTAACTAAGGCTAGAATTGGGAAGGAGATGGTCGTACCCTTAATAGAAACCATCCCGGCTTTATTTTGGAGTAGATGTGAGAAACCATAGAAAACCACTTCTAGGATTAGGCCTACTAAGGTGGGAATCAAACCCACCTCATCTCAGATTTACCTCACGAGGCTGAGTGTAGCCAGTTTCAACCCTCAGACCATAATTACATTTCTTGACAGTACCGAGAATCGAAGCCAGGTCTTTTGGGATCGGAGACTCAATACTTAACTCGATACCCTACAAATGATAAATATTCCACACGACGTATAGCAGTTTGAACATTGAAGTTTGCTATTGTTGTAGGGGTTTTGCGACATCGCGGTCATGTAGCCCCGTGCACTGGTGTGTGTGTGTGTTTGAATTAAAACAGATACCACACACCAATACACTCATCACAATTAACACCGGTTATCAGACAGTTTCTACACACACCCAAAGTACACGGGGCTACATGACTGCTTTGTCGCAGCCCCTAAACTAAGGAACCAAATTAGTCTGATAACCACTGTTATTGTGACGGCTGTATTAGTGTGTGTATTTGTAAATTGGGGATAGGATTGGGAATAAGGTGGCCATGGCTTTCAGTTAGGCACCATCCCGGCATTTGCCTGGAGGAGAAGCGGGAAACCACGGAAAACCACTTCTAAGATGGCTGAGGTGGGAATCAAACCTTCCTCTTCTCAGTTGTTCCTCACGAGGCTGAGTGTACCCAGTTCGAGCCCTCATACCAGAATTAAAATTAATAATAATAACAATAATAATAATCCTCTCTGAGGCGACAGCCAAGATTGTTAGGCATAACACTACGATGTGGTAGAACATGATGGTTATTGCCGTTATTCCCAGAGACGTCTGAGATACAAGATGCCTTGTTGTCCTGCTTGTATCATATTATGTTCTAATGCGTAACAGTCCTCGTAAAAATACTTCAAGATCCGTCCTTGTGAGCTTTAAAATATCCAGTTCATAAATTTTTATTTGTTCAGAGAGATTTTCTTTCATGAATTTCCACTAGACTGATCACAGTGTTAGACATTTATGTCTTTCTGTCTGTGGCAGTAAAATGTACTCCTAGTTTTTGTTTCGGGCAAACATGTCAGAACTACAGTAGGTAGGCATGTGGCATATGGTATTGACATTCATTTCCCATACCATGTATTTTTAAACCCTTCCCATCACAGCACAATTATATCGCCCTCCACCGTCTCCCGTGTGTCTGTCTGGGCTTAAAAATATTCCGTTGTCTGGACTCTATTCCAATACTCTCTCTCCATTTCGTGCCTCGAGTCATGAGAATAGCATGGCGGGTAAGAAATGGCCTGTATTACTAATACTTCTACTAGTGTGTGTATGTGTGTCTACCCCTTATTATTCCCTTTTCCAACGGGGTCGGGGATGGGGTGCAATGCAATTCTATGTGGCAGATGTTCTTTATGGCCGGATGCCCTTCATGACGCCAGCCTCATGAGAGATGAAATGAATGAAGATGAATGATACTGGGCATGGATGTGGAAGGAAGCGGTCGTTGCCTGTCAGAAGGTACCGTCCCAGCATTTGCCTGGAGTTGAAAATGAGAAACCACGGAAAGCCATTTCAAGGATTGCTAACGATGGGGCTCGAATCTACGTTTACCGAGTCAGCAGAGAGAGTGGCTGTCCACTCTCCACTACAGTCGAGAGGGAAGCAGCAATTACGGCCAACATCTTCGTCAAGATAAGTAGCCTGACCATATTACATAATGTGTTGAATTCAAGTGCATGCCCTAATTTTATTATTATATTGTGTTGTTCTAATTTGTATACTCATACATAATCTTCTTCTTCTTCTTAGCGTGTTCCCGTTGGAACGGGGTCCACTTTTCTGGTCAATGCACGCCAGATGAAGCGCTTCCTGTGGGTTTAGGCTTCTTGATCTTAGATCTGAGTTTATAGAGTCTAGCCATCGTAGCTTAGGTCTCCCACGGTGTCTCTGGCCTTCAACAGCGAGATGATAGGCTGATTGTGAGCTGATGACTGAACCATGCGGTGCTCGTACGACATGGCCATACCAACGGAGTCTCAATTCCTGCATTTTCTCATCGATTGGAGCAACACCAGCTAGTTGTCGGATCGTTGTGTTGTTGATGGGGTCGAGCAGAGAAATGCCTAACGATATTCTCAGCATTCGCATTTCCATCACATGTAGCGACTGCTCAGCACTTTCAGGTGCTGGCCAACACTCCGTACCATACAATGCAACTGGCCTCACCATTGAGCGGTATATATGTGATTTTAGGTGGATGGGCATCTTCTTATCACAAAGACACCAGTTACATCTCTGAATCGCATCCACGTTGCGTTGATTCTTGCTCGCACATCTTCATTTATACACGTACATAATATTCTTGTGTAATTCACGAACCCGTATAAATAAGACTAACTAACCTGATATAACGAGATTCAAACTGCGATTCAAAACACAAACACCAATGCGCGCTACAACTTTTATGTAGTTAGATAACGTTGTATATACATTTAACCCTCAACTCAGTGATCAGGATCTGAAGATGACCGCTTGAAGGTCGAAATGCGTAATCCTAAAAACTTCCCCATAATAATAGTGATCATAACTAAAACATGTAATTTATTTTTGTACATATATTATACTATTGTGCGTCCAGAGTTAAGAGTGTACTGTAGCTCTTATGGCACAAGCGTTGCCACGCCTACCGAGTGTAGAGGGGCAGCTATTGTACAGCACTCCACACGACTAGTACAACCCGCTGCTGGACTGAGTATCAGCAAGCTCCTCATCCCGACGGAATTTCGATCCTTCGCGCCATTATAATCTGCAACCTTTTACTATAATTCCCGTTAGAATAACAGAATTTGGATGAACAGTTTTTAATGAAGTAAAAGACTGAGTTATTCCCCTAAGGAGTGGGGGATCCGAGGATAGTAATTGATTTACATAACAATGCTTAGAACGGATGATAAATACTGCGACAATTTACTATATTTTATTTACATTGGAATTTTATTTACATACGGTATGGCTATTGCTACACCTGGAAAAAGGAATGGATGGGCCTACTTACCTTTCCTTAGAGGTCCGCATCGCTAACTGCAAAATCACCGCCAGAAGACATGCCCCAACAGAAGAACACCTAAAAGGGTGGAAGAAGGTGGAGAAGGGGAAACGCACAGGCTCGTCCACAGACACAGTCCAATCATTCATAGAACTGTCACCGACGAAATGATACCACAAGAGTTGCTTAATATTTAAAAGAATATTTGCTCAGCAAACAAAGGGACGAGAAAAATATAATTTAACAAAATCATAAAAAGGAAACTCTATTGTCACAACAACCTCTCTCTGGTGATGCACATGGCTTAAGGCCAACATAATTAAATTACATAAGTAGGCAAGAGACGGCTTAACATGCTTGCTTGCAAAACCAAAACGAAAAGATTTGATTTAAAAATAAAATAATAAAGCCCAAAAGATAGAAAACCAGAATACAGGTATTACAAAATGAGAAAGGGCTTGATAATTTACTAAGGTATGCAATACCGACCCGACATGCAGACATCAAGGCCACGAGGATAAACGAAAAGATAAACAAAATGTAATAAAATAAAATTAATTCACCAAAACAAAACTTTCATGACGAAAGAAAACTCAGGAACACTCACAAAAACCACAAAGGAAAAACAACGAGGTTAACAAAATTATTTAGTCTCACGCCACAACACGTTTGAGTGTCCCGCTCGAAGCCAAGAGAACAACTCTCTCTGACCACAATGCACTCGGGGAAAACAAAAAAAGAAACATGACCACCAAAGGATGCTTACATGTCCAGCCGAATCACGGCAAACAATTACATCTTAAAAAAAACCGTCACCAGAGAGAACAGAAAGGGAGGAAAGAATTACGCCTTAACATTATTGACACGAGGCAATTTAGGCTGCAACGGATCGTAAATCAAATTAATAATAGAGCAACCCCTAAGATTACCAAATAAAACAAAATATTCTACCAGGTACGATAATTAGGTACGTGTCTCCGGAAGGCACAAAAAAAATTATTTACATATCAGGTAACATTAACAAACAGAAATATTAGGCCTGGAACACGAAATACAGAATAAAACATTAATATATGGCCAGTAACGGAGCTCCCATAACAATATATATATATATATATATATATATATATTAAATAATAACGTACCTTAAAATCCTTCCTCAATGGAGACACAAGGAAACAAAAAACTAACACATTTTGAATAATGTAAAAAATATGAACTGCCCCAACATGGCTGCGGTAGCACACACATGCCGCTTCGATCACCCACGAGGCTTTTCTTCTTGTAGCCAGTAAAATAAACAGATCACACGTCATCTTCAAGGCAAGTTATGAAATTATAGCCTAGGAGCATAGGCATTTCCTTTTTTTTTTTGAATATATCCATATTTCGTAGAGGCTAGGGGCCAAGCCCCCAGCATCGGAGAGACACTCTTTCACCACCAACTAGCTTGTTCCTTTCTTGACGACAGACTGTTAAAATGCCAAGATGGCGGAGACTCCAAAGTCAAAAGTCGCAGTGCATTAATGTTAATTGTAATTGTCCAATCACAGATTGACACATCTTGTAACAATGTGAAGATTATATAATTATTTTGGCGGCATGATGTATATATAGTCTTTTGTTTAATGACGTATTAAAAAACATCCTTCAAATATGTTTCGATTAGACGAGATCAGAAGACACCACTCACACACTCTAGCGGTCGAAGATACAACCCCGGCTAGAGGCCGATAGATGCTGCCACCTCGAGTTCATAAGCGAAACCAAACCATCAAGGCGGGCGCTTTAAAGGAAGAGAATACATACCTATAGGGGAGATGATTTTTTTAAAGCGTAGGGACGGGCTTTGCACGTAACAGTCTCCCTCCCTTAAGCGTGAACACCGTTCTCGAATATGCCTAGGCATAGGTAGTACTCCAAAACTAGTCGATTCACCAAGCATGTTTCCAGAAGATAATGTTCACCAGTTAACTCCAATTGATGGATAAAACCACATCGTTTTGGTTAGGAAGAGTGCAGGGTCAGATTATCAGAGAAGGGATAATTGATCACCTCGCAAACCACTTAGTTAACAGCTTCACTGTGTCCATAAGTCCTCAGAAACGTATTACATCAGCACCTGCAGTGCTTTCAGAGTCCGAGACGCGTTAGGTTCATTTTAAAAAAGTCCAATGTAGTTAGCTTTAGACGAAGTAGATGGATGCAATGTGCCAGATATCACGCGACGAGTGGGCAGCCATTTACAAAACAGACGTTAATCTTATTTCAAAGATAAAAGTTTACAGAAATTAATAATTCGTAATACATTTTACAAATGAGAAACAAGGTTGAATTTAAATGAAGAAAGAAAATACTGACCATGCCCTAGATCCGTGCTTACAATATTTCATTAACAAGGTTACCTTTTTACAGACTAGTAGTACTTTTCCATAATTCACGAGATGAACGACTATACATTTAGAAGGAGCTACGGTAGAGGAATGACCACTCAAATTCCCAAGGAAACAGGTATACAAGATCACCATGAGTTAGGTCTCCCACCGAGTCCAACTTACATGCTAGCATCTTCTACGAGAACATCAAAATTAGTTACAATTTTACAAAGGTAGGCTATTACACGATGTTAACATTTTATCATTAAATGGGAATTACCCAACAGTTACAAGCTGTATACCAGTAGAGTTTGCATATCCAAATCAAAATTCCAGAAGGAACAGATGCCTGAAGGCTTCAATGAAGGTTAGGGATACTCTACATTATACAAAAATCGGTTTATAATTTTATGTTAGCATTTCCTCATTACAATTCTCTCCACCTCGTTTTATGTGCGACAGATGCACTCTGGATATTTTGTTGGCCTTAGGGTTTCGAATAAGAAGAGTAACGGGAGTCAAGAATGCCTCTACATAACAGGGGCCTTTGAAGCGAGGGGTTAACTTGCTAGATACTTGATTACTGACGCCCTTGGGCTCGAAATTGCGGACGTACACAACATCCCCAATTTCCAAATCAGTTGGCTTGCGACAGGCACTGTATCGCTTGGCAAGTTGGTCATGTGATACCTTAATACACTCTCTAGCCTTGTCGAATTTCGCCCTCATATCCTCGGGCGTGAAACTGTCTGGAAGGAGATCGTGCAGGTTCCACAGATTAGACAACGGAGAATTAGCCATAAACGAAAACATTAACGAAAAAGGGGTGGCTTGCGTGCTCTCATGCACGGCTATGTTGAAAGCAAAATTGAGCCAATGCAAATTAGAATATCACTTGGAATGATCGTCGTGGTGGAAAGCAATCAGAGCAGAACGGAGATTACGATTGACTCGCTCAGCGAGAGACGGGTTAGGAAAATAGGGAGTGGTGGTTACATGCGAAATAGCATAATCAAATAAGAATTGACGGTACTGATGTGATACAAAGCACTTGGCATTATGTGACACCAGGAACTGACATGGCCCGAAAGATGAAAAGATGGAATTAAAACACTTTATGACGGAACTGGTCGTAGCCTGTCTGGTGTGGAATATCCATTTAAACCGGGTGAAACCGTCAGTGCAAACAAGCGCAAATTGGTTTCCCCGACCAGAACGAGGGAACGGGCCAACATGGTAGATAAAAAGCCTCTCCATGGGTCCAGATGCCAACAGACCAACCTTAGTAGAAACCGGAGGTTTGCTAATATTACATGAAGCACAATTTCTAATGAGCCTCCTGATGTCGCCATCCATACTTTGCCAAATGAAGAACTGTCTGATTTTAGCTCGGGTCTTGAATACTCCTAGGTGACCACCAATAGGAGATTCGTGATAGTAACGAAAGATTTCCAGAATGAGGACCGACGGGAGCACAATTTTAGGTAGACGGTCATGACGAGACGAACAGCACAATACACCATCCTTTAGAGAGTAGGGCTTGATCACTTCACCAGAATTGATTCGGTCAATTAGGCTAGATAAGGAGGGATCTTCTTTCTGGAATCTCCTCACATCTTCAAAAAGCACAGGGGAATTTCTGAGAACGACATTGACATAATTTACAGGTGATACAAGGTTTACGGGGTCACATCCTTGAATATTCTCTTCGGATGTTTCCTCATACATGCGGCTTAATGAATCAGCTACCGCATTTTCAGACCCACGAATATGGTGGACCGTGAACTGGAATGACAGGATCCTAGTTGCCCATCTGGCAATCCTACCAGTTTTACGGGGTTTTCCGAACACCCTGCTCAAGGCCTGGTTATCGGTCTCGAGGAGAAACTTAGTGTGCCCAAGATACATTCGGAATTTTTCCAGGGCGAACAACACTGCTAAACCCTCAAGTTCATATATGGAATACTTCCTCTCTGCGTCCGTTAAGGTACGAGAAGCGTATGCAATGGGTTACCTACCCAGATCAGACTCTTGCAGTAGGACACAACCAACACCACGACCAGACGCATCAGACTGCACAATAAACTGCTTCCCAAAATCCGGAATGGCTAATACAGGGGCGTTAGAGAGCGAAAGCTTTAGATCTTCGAAGGCTGCCTGCTGAGAGGGACCTCACTCAAACTTCACAGCCTTTTTGCGTAATTGATTTAGAGGAGCAGCACGGTCGGCAAAGTTACTGATGAACTTACGAAAGAAGTTCACCATTCCAATATAACGAGCAACACCCTTGGCGTTCTTGGGCGGTTTAAAATCTCTGATGGCCTGAGTACGAGACTGGTTCACGGAGATACCAGATTCGGAAACAATATGTCCCAAGAAGGAAATTTTGGGCTTGGCAAAGGAAACCTTGGACAATTTGACGGTAAGCCCAGCGTGACGCAACCGATCAAGTACAACCTTCAGATGATCAACGTGTTCCTCGAAGGACTCAGAATAGACCACCACATCATCAAGATAGTGGTACACAAATTTGAATTTAATTTCTGAAAACACCTTGTCCAGAAGTCTGCTCAACACAGCGGCTCCGGTGGATAAGCCAAACGGGACATGGGCATACTCAAACAGGTTCCAGTCAGTGGAAAAAGCAGTAACATGCCTGGATTCCGGAGAGAGGGGAATTTGGAAGTAAGAAGAATTCAAAACGAGGATCGTGAACACCTTCGCGTTGCGAAACCAACTAAAGCATGTATGAAGATCCGGCAAAGGGATGGATTGTAAAACCACTTTTTGATTTAGAGCCCTATAGTCGACCACCGGCCGAAAACCACCGTTAGGTTTTGGCACAAGGAATACAGGGGATGAGAAGGCAGAGATAGAGGGTTGGATTACACCTTCTTCCAACATCTTGTCAATAATCTTCCGAAGTTCAGCCATCTTGGGCGGGGCAAGGCGATACGGGCTGGAACGCACCGGCACAGAATCGGTTAGCTCAATCTTGTATTCCATCAAATGGGTTACACCCAACTTGTCAGTAAATACATCACCATACTCCTGACATAACCTCTTAATGGCATCTTTTTGAGGACTCGTTAAATTTTCCAAATCGATATCCTCAGAAGTCACAGGTTCACTAACTGAATTGACAGCAGGAGAAGATAAAACCGGGTTAAACGGTAATTTAATTTGCGGATTAAACTTAAACCATAAGTTGCGAGCACCGAAATCAAGAAGCATACCAACGTGGGACATGAAATTAGCTCCAATGACCACAGAACAAGAAAGATTTCTGGCAACAAAAAATTTAAACTTCCAAGAAAAATTTAGAATATGGATTTTGACTGTCATACTACCCAAAATATTTAAGTTTGAACAATTTGCCGAAATAAAAGATTCATTGTTAGGCTCTAACTCAGGTAGATTGCAAACACTCTTCATAGATAAAAACCAGACCTCGCTTATAAAGGATGCGACACTACCAGAATCAAGCAATGCAGAAACCGGCTCGTCATTAACACAAATTTCAATAAACGGGGATATTCCTTTAGCCACAGGAGAAATTCCAAAATCATTATTCACTCTAAAACGATTACAATTAGATGACGAGTTCACCCGCACCACAGGTTTCACATTATGTTTAGAATTAGGCTGACTAGCCACGACATTGCTCACCGACAGGTTAGGTAGGTCAGAGACATAAGCAGAATTAGCACGTGATGATTTAGTTTTCAAAGAGTTATCAAGATTTTCATTGGCAGGGTGACCAGAAACTTCACACGGTTTTCCCAAATTCTCATGCACAGAAATATCCTTAGAAGTAACATCCGAATTGGTCTCCAAAATATCCCGTCATTGGCGATACACAACTTGGTTATTCGGACACACCTACTCAACATGTCCCACGCCACCGCACGTGTGGCACTTAACATTGGGTCTAGGATGAAACATAACCTTAGGAGGGGGACGAGACATCAAGGAAGGAGGGGGACGAGACATCAAGGAAGGAGGAGGAACATTAGCTACACGAAGGGAATCTGCATGTTTCACAGCCATAGCCTCTATAACGACCTGTTTCAGCTCGACAAATGACGAAGGCCTGGTACACATAGTCATGTATGACCTACATTGAGGCGAAAACCCATTTACAATAGACGACACCAACTGTTGTTCAGTTAAAGGGGATGCAAATACCTTGGCATATACCTTAATGTCACTGACATAATCGCTAAGTGACTCGTCCAACCTTTGGACACGATGTAAGAACTTTTGCTCGAGAGTACTAAGGGCACTAGCAGGGACAAAAAACCACAACACTTCCCTAATTAACATGGCTAAGGACATGCGGAGGTGGATAGCTTCAATCAGCTAATCGCGCAGCATACCGGATGCAACAGGATACAACAGTTGGAAAATCTGATTTTCCGATATTCCAAAAATCGAGGCATGGTTACCCAATTCGACCACTTGCTTTAAAAATAGGACCACCTGGGTAACGTCATCTAGGTTGAAATTCTTCAACCTAGTTAAGAAACTAGAAATAGGGTGAGGAATCGACCCATAATTAACGGTAGGCGAGTACGTAGCATTTGGAAAAGAGACATTATTACCAGGGTAGCTCGCTCGCACACCCTCTACAGGAGACAAAACATTTACATTGCCAGAGAAAAAACTGGGATGCAATGGGTCGGCAGGACCCAGGAAATCATTAGGTGACCTAACATGAGAAGAATGACCGTATCCAGGGGTAAGTGGTCTGGACGAGCCAGACCCAGGCAATAGAGGGGCAGGCAAACCACTACCAGTAATCGATCCCAAAACCTCAGACCTAGTAAACAGAGCTGATTCACGTTCAACCCCAGGAGAACGCTCCAAATTCACAAGGTTATCCCTTAAGTCAATCAAATCAAAAGCACTATTATTGTCGGCCATATTGAAAAACACAGAATGCAGGCAGACAATACAGAAAGAAACAAATTTTAGAAATTACGAGGACAGTTTACAATTTCACAACTATACCATAAACTACCAATTACCAACACCATAGATTAGGTTGGCACTCGAACACTGCCACAATATTATACAAAATCATGCACAATGCTGCCCAGATCTGCAGACGTCATCGCTTGCTTGGCTCGATAACAGGAAGCTAAATTATAACAAATTGCTACAAATCACAGGGCGAACAGCTTCAGACAGGGCTCCTCGATGCCTTCGCTCGCAGCATGTAGGCTATCAGAAAATGAACTAACCCCACATTTCCCATGCCAAGAACACATGCCAGTCACTCACCAAGCCTCTTCTTCACTGGGAATGCTGCATCACAAACAGGATATAATTCAGCACAGACACCTCGCTTGGAACAGATCACTTACATATCACCACATGGATATTCAGAGGCAAACATGAAATCAAACAAACGACAAGGATTAGCGAAACATAACATCAAGTGCACTGACATGACACATCTCATCAGCAACCTCTTTACCAGCATCAGAAGGGTCCATAACGAGCCTGCGGGTATTGGGGAGGGGATAGCTGCAAAAGCGACACACGAGCTCGGTCTGCTACCACAGCTACACCTGGAAAAAGGGGGTGGATGGGCCTACTTACCTTTTCTTTGAGGTCCGCATCGCTAACTGCAAAATCACCGCCAGAAGACATGCCCCAACAGAAGAACACCTAAAAGGGTGGAAGAAGGTGGAGAAGGGGAAACGCACAGGCTCGTCCACAGACACAGTCCGATCATTCATAGAACTGTCACCGACGAAATGATACCACAAGAGTTGCTTAATATTTAAAAGAATATTTACTCAGCAAACAAAGGGGCAAGAAAAATATAATTTAACAAAATCATAAAAAGAAAACTCTATTGTCACAACAACCTCTCTCTGGTGATGCACATGGCTTAAGGCCAACATAATTAAATTACATAAGTAGGCAAGAGACGGCTTAACATGTTTGCTTGCAAAACCGAAACGAAAAGATTTGATTTAAAAATAAAATAATAAAGCCCAAAAGATAGAAAACCAGAATACAGGTATTACCAAATGAGAAAGGGCTTGATAATTTACTAAGGTACGCAATACCGACCCGACATGCAGACATCAAGGCCACGAGGATAAACGAAAAGATAAACAAAATGTAATAAAATAAAATTAATTCACCAAAACAAAACTTTCATGACGAAAGAAAACTCAGGAACACTCACAAAAACCACAAAGGAAAAACAACGAGGTTAACAAAATTATTTAGTCTCACGCCACAACACGTTTGAGTGTCCCGCTCGAAGCCAAGAGAACAACTCTCTCTGACCACAATGCACTCGGGGAAAACAAAAAAAGAAACATGGCCACCAAAGGATGCTTACATGTCCAGCCGAATCACGGCAAACAATTACATCTTAAAAAAAAAAACGTCACCAGAGAGAACAGAAAGGGAGGAAAGAATTACGCCTTAACACTATTGACACGAGGCAATTTAGGCTGCAACGGATCGTAAATCAAATTAATAATAGAGCAACCCCTAAGATTACCAAATAAAAAAAAATATTCTACCAGGTACGATAATTAGGTAGTGTCTCCGGAAGGCACAAAAAATTATTTACATATCAGGTAACATTAACAAACAGAAATATTAGGCCTGGAACACGAAATACAGAATAAAAACATTAATATATGGCCAGTAACGGAGCTCCCATAACACTAGATGTATATATTGAGACCTTATGGCATATTATATTGCATATCCATCTAGTCTCAAGTTTGTGTTTCCAACATTAATTCTATACGCAGACCGGCACAGCAGATGCAGAGTACAGAGGCGGCAAATACTTTTATTGGAGATGTGCAGAAACGTGTACGAACAATAGCAGGAGGGATGAGTGGTCATAAATGCACTTAGCAGGTTTCCAGGAAGTGCCGAGGGTGTACATGTACCGTGAGAAGACGAGCGAGGGTAGGACAGGCAGGTCGTTGAACGCAGGAATTTGTGTGGGAAAATTGCAGTTTGGCAAGGTCACAGCTTCAAGTTTTGGTACCGCCCAAATGTGACCTGCTTAAGAATTAATGAGCGGAGAGCAATGAGAGTTGCATGTATGGAAGCGGGAGACTCTCAACCTCCCAGAAATGTAATTTGGTGCAATTTGGATGTAAGAATGGTTTAATTCAGTATAAAATGCCTGATGTGGGGGCGTTTCAGCGTCAGCCAACGAGAGGATAAGCGTCACCAAGCCGTGTTTGGCGCGTAAATTGGCAGACAATGAGGGATGATTACTGAGTTCATTTGATAAGGAGCCCACGATCGATTCTTGGAAAGGACATCACCAATGAGACATTGAGATTACGACGAGTTCAGTGATATAAGTCAATTCGGGACAGAGCTATTATTTTGGAAATAAATCTCATATTTCCCCCTCCTACGACCAGTTATGCCTCAAAAACTTAAATAGCTCCATCTGGGAGAGTGAAGTCAGTCGATTTTGTGATTCTGTCACGGACGCTCCACGTCAGTCGAGTTCGTGATTTGGACTCTGTTAATTTTCATGTCCAATGGTAAAAATTGAGACAGTGTGGCGCTCTTTTTGAGATCATGTCTAGATACTATAGCATACGAGTGCGAGTTCTTGTAAGTGGCGAGATAAGACATTAATATGCGCGTTAGTTCGCGAGTGCAAGTTCGGCTGAGAAATAGGCTAGCCATTGCGCTCGGTAAACATATAAGTTGTTTCGATAGGAGCTACGGCGGACAATCTGGATGAATTGAGTAGTTCAGATGGTAGCTATTTAGGAGAATGATAGGATTATCGGCTCGGAACAGTGAGTGGAAAAGGGTATGCTGCACCCTTTTTGGGATTTCGAAAAGATGTAAGGTTTCGGACACAGGGATTGAATCTTGGGTGATGGAAGAGACCAAGATTAGAATTTGCCTTTGTGTTTATTACAGTTTTTAAACAGCATATAAAGTTACTTCTAATAAAAATAGTTTTAAGAATTAACAAGAAGAATAATAAAAATGCAAATTCAAAATGCAATATTTTTTAAACAGCGTATAAAGTTACTCCTAATAAATATAGTTTTAAGGATTAACAAGAAGAATAATAAAAATGCAAATTTTCAAGTTTCTCCAGGAAACGGAAACGGTTAACAAAATTCCCTCATGAGGGATTAAAAATTTATATTGTTCATAAAAAGAGAGACATAATTATAAATACCTAAACGAGGAACTCTTAATGATTAACCATGATGAATATGATACCACCTTTCAATGAGGTGAAAATACATAACCCTTTCTTTAGGCCAGCACACCCTTGGCTGGAAACAGTTGGTTGGTCCGCAAGGGGCTGATGCTTTGAAGTGGCAGTTCTAATTTGCCCGCACAGGGCTGATGCTCGTGGTTAATGCGCCCACACTCCAGCAGCGCTGGTTCAGAGCCAAGGTTTTGGCGATGTTCAGTCGTGATGACGAGAGTTGACCAGCAGTGAGATGTTTCTTGGTATTAACATCTCCGCTGGTTCGAGAAGTTGTCTTTTCCTTAGGCAAACCTTGAACTGAGTACAGCGTTTGTAGAACATGCCCAGCCGCCAGCTGGAGCAAAGGTTGGCCTGGAGCCTAACTCCGTGATGACGTGACGCAGGGCCTTCGGCAAGACCGTGCCACCAGAGGGTAATGACCCCCGGCAAGCTTGTAGTAGCAAGTGAGTGAAGATGGAGAGTCAACCCATAGGCCGATGGACCTACGGTTATATAGCGGTAGTGACGTCAGCACGCCGAATCTTCCAGAATGAAGGAGGAGTGAAAGAGCAGCCAATCAAAGCACAGCCCCATGCACATTGCGAGCGTTGCCGGTGGGGCAAGCACAGTACCTCGTGAGAAAATGTGACGGTATGGTGCGTCTAGAAAGACACTTAAAAAAAAGGTAAGTACATGAATAATAAAGAACAACAATTCAGATGAAACATAAGTTAAATAAATAAATAAATAAATAAATAATCAGAACACCGCGTTCATACTGCAATTATAAAGGAAAAAAATAATGGGGCAGAAATTGAACGTGTTTTTCAAACCGTGCGGGAAACATAGCCTACAAAAAACATTCGCAAAAGCGAACATGCTGGGAGGGGCGAGAAAAAATTGCAGTAAGAAAGCGCAGAAGTTAGGCCTCGCGTGGCAAAGGAGCAATCATGGTGATTGGCCTAAGAAAATGACCAGCAGAAGTCTGCAGTTTTACCACGCGAACCCTACCATCTCTGCCAGGAAAGCACTCAACAACCCTACCCAAATTCCAGACAAGAGGAGGACTAGAGTCTTTCAAAAGCACCAAGTCCCCCACCTGAAGGTTAGAGCAGGAAACAAGCCATTTACCACGCTGCTGAAGCAAACCGAGGTATTCCAACCTCCAGCGGCGCCAAAAATTATTGCGCAAACTTTCAATTTTGCGCCAAGAAATGGCTAAAGAAGATTGAGAATTAGAATATAACAAAGGGGGAGAGGCAGTCAAAGGACCACCGATAAGAAAATGGCCTGGCGTTAATGGCAGAAGATCTGAAGGATCATTAGATAAGGGTGATAAAGGACGAGAATTAATTATGCCCTCAATAAAAATGATTAAGGAATTAAACTCTTCATGAGAAAGGGGGGTGTGGCCACAAACACGTCTAAGGTGCTTCTTGGTGAGTTTCACACAAGACTCCCACCTCCCACCTTGATGAGGTGCATAAGGGGGGATGAAGTGCCACTTGAAATTTCTCTGGTGAGCATAATCAGTAATCCTTTCCAGCGCTGAATTTTGAGTAAGAGCTCTCTTAATTTACTCAGAAGCTCCGATAAAATTTTTAGCATTGTCTGAGAATACTTCTGAAGGAAGACCTCTGCGAGCAGAAAATCTGGCAAAAGCTGCCAAAAAGTAAGCAGTAGAGGCGTTGGTAACTAGTTCTAAGTGAACTGCTCCGGTGACCATACATACAAACAGCGAAATATAGAGTTTTCCAAAAATACATTTTTTGGCCTCAGGAGAATTTCTTCTATAAACAAAAGGCCCGGAATAATCCACCCCCGTAAAGGTAAAGGGTCTAGCAGGCGCGGATCTAAAGTTGGGAAGATCACCCATGAGCTGAGCGGTAACTTTAGGGTTGGATTTAAAACATGGAATGCACTTCCGGATGACAGAGGTAACTTCATGGACTCCGTTTATGGGCCAATACCTTTCACGAATGATAGAAAGTAATGTACGAGTTCCAGCATGAAGATGCTGGTAATGATACTGACGAATGATTAAGGAAGTGACATGATGCTTTGAGGGAAGAATAATTGGATGTTTTTTATCCTCAGAAAGATCAGCCAAAGATAAACGTCCTCCTACTCTTAATAAACCATCAGTATCCAAAAAAGGGGCGAGTGAGGAAAGCCTACTCGATTTCTTAAGGGATTGACCTTGGGACAACACCAGACATTCTTCAGAGAATATTTCTTGTTGAGTAAGCCATAAGATTTTTGTAGTGGCTAAACCTAATTCAGAAAGGGTTAAATATGGCTTAGGAAAAAGGGGTTGTTCTACCACAAAATATATCCATCGAAGGAGATAAGCCATAACCCTCACCAATTTATGGAAAGAGGAATATCGCTGCAAGAGAAGGGGAGAGTCAGAAACGAGAAGAGAAGATCCAGTAACCTTACCAGCATCCGGCAAGTCTGATAACTCCGGAAGAGGAAAATTTGGCCAAGCGGAGGGTTCTTGCAGAAGCCAACGGGGACCGTGCCAGTATAATGTCAGGTTAGCCAACATAAGAGGGGAACATCCCCGAGAAATGACATCTGCAGGGTTCTCCTTGCCAGATACATGATGCCATTGTTCAAGGTTAGACAATTGTTGAATTTTAGACACTCTATTAGCTACAAACACCTGCCAATGCGAGGGAGGTTTGGCAATCCATGCCAACGTGATGGCTGAGTCACTCCAAAAGTAAGTTTTAATAAATCGGATTTTCAAAGATTGACGGATTTTGACCGATAATTCAACCGCCAGAAGAGCAGCACAAAGTTCCAGTCGTGGCAAGGATAAAGATTTAAGAGGGGCTACCTTTGACTTAGCGCAAATTAAATTGGAAAAGAAATATGACTGGACAAAATTACGGCAAACAATATACGCACAACATCCATAAGCTTTCAATGAGTTATCGGCAAAGATGTGAAGTTCATATCCTCCACAGGAGGGAGAGGGAATAATCACTCGCGGGATAATAACATTAGAAAGATCTTCTAAACTATTTCTATAAGAAATCCATTTTTTTTGCAACTCTGAAGGAACTGGTTCATCCCAACCAGTTTTCAAGGACCAAAGGTCTTGCAAGAAAAGCTTTGCTGTGACGATGATTGGCGCCAAAAATTGGAGAGGATCAAATATCTTTGCAATCTCAGACAAAATTTGCCGCTTAGTTTGCGGTTTGATGTCACTGAGATTAATTTTGAAAAAGAAAAAATCCTTTTGAGGACTCCAATAGATGCCTAGAGTTTTGATGGAATTACTTTCCTGAAGAAGCTCTACTGAGTCGTTATAGACTGAAGTTAATGGAAATTTAGAAAGAAATTCTTCCGAATTAGAGTTCCACTTGCACAAGGAAAATCCGCCTCCCAAAAGCAAGGCTGTCAAATCTTTAGAGACCTGCAGTGCTTCAGATACTGACTCAAATGAATGAAGAAAATCGTCAACGTAAAATGATGATTTTAACACTTCAGAAGCCTTAGGAGAATACAACGGGCCATCCTGTTCAGCAAGTAATTTCAACGTACGTATGGCTAAAAAAGCAGAGGGCTTTAGTCCATAGGTTAATGTTTTTAGCCGAAAAATCTTGACAGGTTTAGTAGGCTCGTCGCGCCAAAGAATTCTCTGAAGGTCGCGCTGTTGTTGATCGACCAAAATCTGCCTATACATCTGCTTGATATCAGATATCACTGCGATAGGGAACAAGCGAAAATTCATCAAAACAGAAGAAATGTCAGATTGAATTGGAGGGCCTGATAATAATGTGTCATTCAGAGAAGTTCCATTGGCATCCAATGCAGAGCCATTAAAGACCACTCTTATGTTTTCCTTTAAAATCTCATTCTTCCAAACTGGATGATGATTGAGGTAAATGACTTCAGATGGGGTATAAGAAGCATCATCTTTCTTGGTAACAACCTCCATGTGATCAAGTGCCTCATATTCCTCCATAAATGTGGAGTATTGAGTTTTAACAACAGGGTCACGCTTAAATTTGCTTTCCACAGCATAGAGTGCTCTAAGAGCCCTAGGGTGTGTTTCAAATAAAAGAGGTGGATTATCCACTCGGGGCATTGTTACGACAAATCTACCCTCTGAATTGCGTTTGGTTGTTTCGCGAAACAGTTTTTCACACATTTCATTTTCAACTGAGGAAGGTGAAACTGAATCTATAGTTTCGATTTTCCAAAATCTTTCTAAGTTGTAATCGAGACTTGTATTGACAAAATGACATTGTGAGAAATTTTGAAATGACTTACGAGGGACCTGACCCGTTACTAACCAACCTAGCTTGGTATGATGAACAAACACTCCTGGTGATATTTTAACCTTAGAGCTAAGGAGACATTGCCAAAATACTTGGGCACTGAGAAGTATGTCTACTGGAGCGCTCGTATTAAATGTTGGATCTGCCAACTGAATGTTATGAGGAAATTGCCAATTTCTAATTTCAAAAGAAGTACTAGGGGTATTACTGCCAATTGTATCAATGGCAAGACAATTCAACTGAAATGTTGTGTTACAATTAACAGCATCTTTGATGTGAACACGAACAAAATGCAAAGATTTAACATTGCTATTGTTAATACCGGTAACCTGAATTAATGTAGGTTGCTTGGGAAGACCAAGTTTCTTAATGAGACGCTCACTTATGAAGTCATGGGTGGCGGCATTATCCAATAAGGCACGTGCTTCAAGCCATCTACCAGAGGAATCTTGAACTTTTAATAACACGGTTGATAGTAGCACCTGGGAACTACGAATAGAGCTAGAGCTCTGAGTATAAGATTGCGCATTGGCTCCTGGGGATGTATCTTTAGAACATCCAGGGGAAGGAGCCTGACGTGGCTTTTCAAACCTATGAAGCAAGGTATGATGTTGAGCCTTGCAATGGGAGCAAGTATTTTTAGATACGCAATCAGGCACCATATGCCTAGCTGACAGACAGTTGTAGCAATATCTTTTTTGAGCTATTAATTTGCGTCTTTCGTCGGTAGAAAGGGCTTTAAAGGCAACGCAGGAATATAACCTGTGAGGCGCTTTACAGAGAATACAATCTGTTGAATTGTGTTGAACAGTAAAGACAGCAGATTTGTTTATTTTAGTACCGACTGGCTTCACAACATTAGATTTGTTATCTGCACTTCCTGACATATGACAGGCTACGGCTGATAAAACCTGACATCTATTATTTATAAACGTAAGCAATGAGCCATAGGTATATGAAGTGTCATTTGTTAGTTCCCTCTCCCATGCCTTCAAGGTTGATGAATCAAATTTAGAAGTAACCAAGTGAATTAAGAATAGATCCCAATGCTCGACCGGTTGATTCAACCGTGCCAATGCTCTGACGTGTAGTTGGACCGTGTCACTTAAGGCTCGCAGTGTTGACAAGCTGTCAGCTCGCAATGCGGTCAGGTTAAATAAGGCTTGAATATGCCTCTGTAAGCATAATTTTTCGTTGCCATAACGGCCTTTAAGAAGCTCTATAGCAATGTTATAGTTTTCTCCTGTTAAGGGGAGTTCTCTTATAAGTTGGAGGGGTGGTCCCTGCAAAATGGATTTTAAGTAATGAAATTTCTGAATTTCTGGAAGTGTGGCATTAGCATGTACTAATGAACTGAACAATTCAAAGAATGATTGCCACATCTCTTCCTTTCCTGAAAAATGCGGAATTTCAATTTTAGGTAGCAATGGTTTGATACCATTCCCATGGTCGCTAATTCTTCCTTGAGTTTCCTCTACCTTCAACGCCAGGGTCAAAGTTCTAACTAATGCCACAGCCTGAGCGTGTGTATCAAAGTAATTACTCTCTACTTCTTCCCTATCTGATTGATGTTCTGGACTTTTGATTTCAATTTCAAGTTGCACGAGATCATATTTCTCGTACGCCTGTTCAAAAGCTTTTAAACGCTGAGATATAATATCAAGGTTTTGTTCCTATTTCGGTAGAGTAGCTAAATATTTTTGAAAACGGGTGAGTTGACCTTTGTAGGCCGCCCGAGAGTTTAACAGTTTATCATCTATTATTACTGGCATGGCTGGACAGTTGGAACAACTCACTTACCAAAGCTGCTTGCGGCACCAGACAGACCTGCTTTCCAGAAAGAAACCAGTTGTGTAATATGCTGGGATTGTTTCCGCTTTCCCGCAGATCTCCTGCGCTAGCCACGATATACTGAAATGTATAAGACAAATATTAGATTGCACAAGTTTTTTTTTTTTAGAATAGAATTTGTGGTCTCAGAATGAAGGTTCTGGGTTCGATCCGGGGTTGAGGTACCATGGAAAAGGGTATGCTGTACCCTTTTTGGGATTTCGAAAAGATGTAAGGTTTCGGACACAGGGATTGAATCTTGGGTGATGGAAGAGACCAAGATTAGAATTTGCCTTTGCGTTTATTACAGTTTTTAAACAGCATATAAAGTTACTTCTAATAAAAATAGTTTTAAGAATTAACAAGAAGAATAATAAAAATGCAAATTCAAAATGCAATATTTTTTAAACAGCGTATAAAGTTACTCCTAATAAATATAGTTTTAAGGATTAACAAGAAGAATAATAAAAATGCAAATTTTCAAGTTTCTCCAGGAAACGGAAACGGTTAACAAAATTCCCTCATGAGGGATTAAAAATTTATATTGTTCATAAAAAGAGAGACATAATTATAAATACCTAAACGAGGAACTCTTAATGATTAACCATGATGAATATGATACCACCTTTCAATGAGGTGAAAATACATAACCCTTTCTTTAGGCCAGCAAACCCTTGGCTGGAAACAGTTGGTTGGTCCGCAAGGGGCTGATGCTTTGAAGTGGCAGTTCTAATTTGCCCGCACAGGGCTGATGCTCGTGGTTAATGCGCCCACACTCCAGCAGCGCTGGTTCAGAGCCAAGGTTTTGGCGATGTTCAGTCGTGATGACGAGAGTTGACCAGCAGTGAGATGTTTCTTGGTATTAACATCTCCGCTGGTTCGAGAAGTTGTCTTTTCCTTAGGCAAACCTTGAACTGAGTACAGCGTTTGTAGAACATGCCCAGCCGCCAGCTGGAGCAAAGGTTGGCCTGGAGCCTAACTCCGTGATGACGTGACGCAGGGCCTTCGGCAAGACCGTGCCACCAGAGGGTAATGACCCCCGGCAAGCTTGTAGTAGCAAGTGAGTGAAGATGGAGAGTCAACCCATAGGCCGATGGACCTACGGTTATATAGCGGTAGTGACGTCAGCACGCCGAATCTTCCAGAATGAAGGAGGAGTGAAAGAGCAGCCAATCAAAGCACAGCCCCATGCACATTGCGAGCGTTGCCGGTGGGGCAAGCACAGTACCTCGTGAGAAAATGTGACGGTATGGTGCGTCTAGAAAGACACTTCAAAAAAAAAGGTAAGTACATGAATAATAAAGAACAACAATTCAGATGAATCATAAGTTAAATAAATAAATAAATAAATAATCAGAACACCGCGTTCATACTGCAATTATAAAGGAAAAAAATAATGGGGCAGAAATTGAACGTGTTTTTCAAACCGTGCGGGAAACATAGCCTACAAAAAACATTCGCAAAAGCGAACAGTGAGTGCGAGTTACATTATTGTATGCCGCATAAAAAAGTGTATTTCTGTGTTCTTCGTTACCACGAGGTACCCGAAGCAAGAGGAAGCTGATGCTGAGATTGGAACAATGGGAGGATCTTCAAATGTGGAATTCGGCATGTGTGGAATGATGGCGTAAACCCAAAACCGTGGGGCACGCAGCAATGATGGAGAAGATCTGGGACCCAGGAATAGTGATAAGTACAGCAAATTATCTTGCATAATTTAGTTAGGGGTGTACGGATCAACATGAGTGCAATGGCTGTGTACATATTCAATTTCTTAATGTTAGTTGTGTTTTTGTTGTTGTGTTTGTTGATACAGCGTGCGTGTAAATATGTATCGTGTGGTCATGGTTTTCAATGTTGTTTGGGGAGATTATCATTCAGGGGAAATCTGGCCATCAGCTACTGTCACTGTAGATACATTTTCAGTTGAGAAGGTGGGGGAGAGTTTGTACAGTGGTCGTAAGCAAACCAGAGCATATTGAATACTTTGTGGTAAATCAGGTTCGTGGATCGCCTGTGGTAAGTTCTACCAGGTAATGGTTTTGTTGCAATCTTCGATTGGTGACAGACAAGGCAGGCAAACCCGGCGATTTGAGGTATTTAAATTGGAGTATGGCTGGATGTACTGATGCATATTGGTAAGTCGTGGATGTTGTGCCCACGTGTAGTTGGTTGCGTTGGTGGAGGTTGGTACCCACCCACATTGGTAAGTTGTGGATGTTCAGAACCACGTAAGTATTTTGGTAATTCCGTGGACGAGGTAATTCCCACGAGGTAAAAATCACGGCCGTGATGCTGGGGTCGGTCTGATGCCCGTAGGCAGCGTGCTAAGTGATGATTCTGCGAGGCTTGTTGAATTGAGCTATAGTGAGCTCATGCTTCAGTCAGTACTCGTCAGCTGTGGTAGGAGTGAAAGCAGGTAGCCACTCTTCGCCGCGGGGTGCTTTGCTTGGCCTTGAGTTCTGTCCGTGGTTAATTGGTAAAAGATAAAATGGCTGGTTTGTGCACATATTTTATTGTTGATTCTGGGATTTTGGTCTGTTGTGTTTTGATTTTATTGTGAACCCACGTTACTAGTGTATCAGATTTTGTACCCTCTGGGTGGCCGCTAGACGGTTATAATTGATGTCTTGATAAATGTTTCACACGGGGACTGTTGTATGTGAATGAGGTAGGCACGTTGTATCTTAATATAGTGTTTGTGTGGCCGCACTGCATGCTGACCGTACGCGACTCTAACGGAGGTCGTGAAGGGAGGTCTGTTTGCCAAACGGAACGGTCTCGTCTGTACGATTCACTTTTCCAAATAGAGAGCGTTAAAATGAGATTCCAGCTTGTAAAATTCAGTTGATTTGATGCTCCGTTGGAGTGTATAGTGTTCTGATCTGATTAACGTAATGATTCATTTCTTGTGGCATTAATTTAGTCTTTTGTTTGTTCCATTTTTGAACTCACCTGGGGTGAGAGTGCGCCACTTTGATTTTGATTTTATTTTATTTGGATTTGTTTTATTTGGAGTTCCATGATCCTGCAGTGTTTGATCAGGGGAAGCTGAGGCTTTGCCCGAACTAATTAGATTAAGGTACCCTGGTTGTACCATCTCTGTGGACTTTATGGCAAAGAAGGATAGTGATGACGCAGTTTATTTTGTTGTGGTTCTACGTTGTTTATTAAGGGATTGTTTTTTTGTTTTGTAGTTCCTCTAAGAATAAATTTTGTTTCCTTGTTCCCCTGGCATATGATTTATAGTTTTAAGTTCCCATGATACAAATTTCGAAACTCCTAGGATGTAAAGTGTTAATTAGCCACCGAACGAGCCGCGCCCGAGATAAGATTCAGCATCCTAGTAGGCCTTTGGAAGGGTATATAGGGCTTATGTGATAGTGCCTTAGCTACCCGTCCCTATTCGATGGCATTGTTGTTTTGATATTTAATTCAATGGATCATGTGGAAAGTCATATGCATGTTTGAGCTAGTCGGTGCTCATCGTAAAATCTCCCAACCGTGGTGGATTTTGCGTATGATTCGTACGGCTAGGGTTAAGCCTATGATGGCGCGCCAAGAGCGTGTGGCTGATTTATTGTAAATAAAAGGGGTGTAAAATCATAGAGTTTGTATTAGAAATACAGTTGACATTTTTTATTGCAAATGTAAAGTAGAGACATATCAGCTGGGCGCCCGATTTGAATTTTGATAGTAACAAACTCCAGTGAAAATGAAATAGGAAGGCTGGTAGCCTATAGATTGTTAATATCTCTATTAGCAAGTCTGGGATAAATTAACGTAAAAACCGCAAGGGTAAGAATGAAATAATTTATTCAAGGAAACTTTAAGGGAGTGTGCGTCACGTAGGAAGCTCAAAATGCAGCTTGGATAGCTATTTGCTTATGGGATAGAATAACGTAAATAATTGAGCTGACTAAAGTAATTGGGGGAGGCAAAACATGGAACAAAAAGGAACTCATTTTAGCGCTAACAGATTATCTCCTCATTAAGGCATGCCCCTATTTCTCAGATAAGTGTATTTTGTGTGGTGGAGGAGATGGCTTCTTCAGAGGAAGTGTGAGCCATTATGGAGGCGATGTGTGCCCAATTAAAGGCAGACTTGAAAGCTGACACCAGCGAACAACTAGAGCGCACGAAAACAGACAATAGCGAACAGTTAACTCAAATTATAGCCGAGAACAATGAACACTTAAAAGCAGACTTGAAAGCTGACACCAGCGAACAACTAGAGCGCATGAAAACAGACAATAGCGAACAGTTAACTCAAATTATAGCCGAGAACAATGAACACTTAAAGGCAGATTTGATGGCAGAGACTAGCGGTCAATTATCGGAACAATTCGCGAAGCTTACGGTAGACATTAAAGCAGACGCGGGCATACAATTAGAGCGCATGGAGGGAACATTGAGAGAGGCGATCGCGCTTAGCGAGGAGAAGACATTCGCTAAACTAAACCAAATAGAGTTAGCATGCAATTTGAGCGCGGAAGGATTAAAACTGACACAGGAGGAGATGAATGGCAGGCTAGACATACTCGAAGAGGGAAATATCATGGCTCAGGGGCAGATAGCAGAGTTAAATAAAGCCGTGCGAGACATGCACAAAGACGTAGAAAGGGGGGAATTGCAAGCAGCAGAGAAATGGAGCGAGTTAGAAGCAGAGCAGGCAGCAATAAGAGAGGACTGGCGGGAGAGTAACGCTTTAATTGGTGAGAGGCTGAATCGGTTGGAAGAAAATAACGGAGCAGGAGGGAAGAAAGACGAAGAGAGATACTTGAGAATGAAAGGGGAAATAAATAGGACGTGCCTGCAGATAGGAGTCGAAGGGAAAGAAGATAGACAGAAAATATTTAAACAGATGGAAGAGAACCAAGAACGGATCAGAGAGGTCGAGAAACAATTCCTAGCCAGAATGGATGAGCAAGATAGGAAAATTATCAAAGCTGAGATACGAACTCTGGAACATGATGATTTCATGTTGGAAATGAGAACAAATAAAAGCGATGGGGTTACCGCAGCCACAGTACGTAGCGAAAGAGAAGCAAGCCAGGGGGCGACCGAGAAGGCTACGGTAGGTGAGACTACAGAGGGATTGCACCAATTTCGCGGACAAGCATCGACACCAATGGAGAATAAGCTAGCCACGCAATACGTACAGGTTATAAGAATGCAAGAAGACAGACCTCGGAGATACACAAATGATGGATCAGTAACACCCAAATCTTTCATTAAGGAGGTGGAATCATTCTTTGCCGATCACGCAGTACCGCCCAATAGACAGCTTAGAGCTTTAGAAAAAATGTTAGGGAACGAAGTATTGACCTGGTACCAGAGCTTCAGGTACACTTTCGAGGACTTTGAAGGGTTTAAATCGGCGTTCCTAAGAAAATATTGGGGGCAGTCAGCACAGCTAAGCCTCAGGATGGAGCTGTACAGTAAAAAGTACCATGCTACGCAGCCCACACGCTACGCGGATTATTTCACAAAACAGATGTTATTGATGAGGGATCTGGATGTCGCTCCCGGGGAATCAGACATGATAATGACCATCGGCAAGCAATTACCCGCCAGCGTCCAGCAGATGCTAATGGCCGCAAACGTCAATAACGCGGTGCACGCCGAGGAAGTGCTCCGACAGCTTGATGACACTTCTATGCAACCTCAGATGCGGAACGTGCGAGCCATAGGACAGGTTAACACGGCTGTGTTACAGCAAGACACTGGTACCAGCAAGCGAAGTCAGGGTACGAACACCGGACAGCCAGCATACGAGCACAGGGATGGAAATAATGCGCGGAACGGATACCAAGGACATGAACGAGGAAAATGGGGACAGCACCGCGGAAGGAACTGGCAGCCGTACCAACAGAGAAGGGATGAATGGCGAAGAAGAAATGACCCTTACGAACATGAGAGAGATGGGAGGCGGCCGTGGCACGGAAGGCGAGAAGAAAGGCAGGAGCCCACGCAAGACTATAGACAGGATTGGAATAGTCGGTACGAGGAGACACAGCGATATTTAAGCGAGTTGCACCAGGAACAGGAAGCACAGAGAGAGAAATGGAAACATACCATGGAGAACAGGCATAACCCAGATATACAGGGGGCAGAAAGTGAGCTGGTAATGCAAGAGAGAGAGGAGCGCAATGGTACCGGACAGCAGGGTGCCGTGCACAAAAAAAAAAGCTCGGCGGTAGACCAAGAAGACAGTCTCAGAAATGAGCGAGAGGGAAATAACTGGTTAGTCGCTCACATACAGGAATGGGTCGCTACATCAGACGATTTTAGGTAGATTTCTTTAGAAAGCTAACTATTGCAATGGGTCCCATGTTTCGACTTCCGTAAAATTTCGACATATCTTCGCGTTTCACATCCCCCAGACCCCAAAACCACCGTCAGTTCAAAAGTTTATATATAATTTATGTATATATGTATCTATCTATATATATATATATATATATATATATATATATCAGTTTCTTGTGGACACGATAACTGCCGTAATTGTGCACCAATCACTTTGAATTTTTTACATAATATGTATCCCTATAAAATCTCGGTCGAGTTCGTTAATGGGCAAAATCGGTCAAAGGGGGTAAAAATGGAGGGCTTTTTTCGAAAAAGTGAAATATAGCTATAACTCTCTTAATACATGAAATATCGAATCCCTTCAAAGTTCATAATATGTGTCGGATAAGTGCCAAAAATTTATGTCAAATAAGTTTTTTGATAGCACCAACCATTGACCAAAGGGGTGGGAAAAAGTGGGTTTTTCGGGAAACATTAATCATATCTCTGTTAATAGGCACAATATCAAAACCGCACAAAATGGACAATATTCCTCCAATAATTACCTAAAACTTTTGTCTGAAAGAATTTTTGATATGACCCACCATTACGCCACGGGGTGAACAAAATGATTTAAATTATAAGAAAATGCCAAGTGCCAAGAGAGGTTGCCATGACAACTTTACTTTTAATTGATAAGGGATGACCATCAGCAGTTGCTATGACAACGCCACTGCACGAGATCACATTCAGTTTTCATATGTCAGTGGGAAGCGACTTCGGTATCGGAACTGGTAGCATGCTGAACTTCTATGGCCAAGGTCGCGGGTTCAAACCCGGCTGAAGTCGTCGGATTTACTAAGAGCGCTAAAAAACCTGAGTTTGCTTTCCTTCGGAGGGGAAGTTCCAACGTTCGTTGCGAGTTGCTGATTGAGGTGGCATCTAGTAGCCAAGTTCACAGCTAGGTGTCGTTGACGGCAGTATTTTAGGTAGATTTCATTAGAAAGCTAACTATTGCAATGGGTACCATGTTTCGATTTCCGGAAAATTTCGACATATCTTTGCGTTTCACATCCCCCAGACCCCAAAACCACCGTCAGTTCAAAAGTTTATATATAATTTATGTAATATATGTATATATATGTATATCAGTTTCTTGTGGACACGATAACTGCCGTAATTTTGCACCAATCACTTTGAATTTTTTACCGAATATGTATACCCATAAAATCTCGGACGAGTTCGTTACTGGGCTAAATCGGTCGAAGGGGATGAAAATGGGGGACTTTTTTTTTCGAAAAAATGAAATATTGCTCTAACTCTCTTAATATGTGAAATATCGAATCCGTTCAAAGTTCATACTATGTGTCGGATAAAGCTCAGAAATTTATGTTTGAAACGTTTTTTGATAGCACCAACCATTGACCAAAGGGGTGGGAAAAAGTGTTTTTTTCGGGAAACATTAATCATATCTCTGTTAATAGGCACAATATCAAAACCGTACAAAATGGACAATATTCCCCTAATAATTACCTAAAACATTTGTCTGAAAGAATTTTTGATATGAGCCACCATTGCGCCGAGGGATGAGAAAAATGATTTCGGAATTATAAGAAAATGCCAAGAGCTATCAGTGGTTGACATGGCAACACAACTAAATTGATGAGGGATGAGCCATCAGACGTTGCCATGACAACGCACTTGCGCGAGATCAGATTCAGATTTCCATCTGACTAAGTGTGAAGCGGCTTCGGTGACGTAACTGGTAGCATGCTGAACTTCTATGCCCAAGGTCGCGGGTTCAAAGCCGGCCAAAGTCGTCGGATTTTCTAAGAGCGCTAAAAATCCCTCAGTAAGCTTTCCTTTGGAGGGGAAGTTCCAACGTTCGTTGCGAGTTGCTGATTGAGGTGGCATCTAGTAGCCAAGTTCACAGCTGGGTGGCGTTGACGTTAGTATCTGGTAGCAACATTAGGAACTACTGCTTGAAATTTAGCGTCTGCATTCCTTACCTGAATTACAGACTAATACAGCCATCACAATTCACACCGTTTATCAGACAGATTCTACACTCACCCAAAGTACACGGGGTTATATGACCGCGTTGTCGCAGCCCCTAAACTGAGGAACCAACCAACATCTCTGCGGGAGATATAATTTTGCGTGAAGAAGTAACAGACCGTTACATAGTTACACATCAGTGTCGAAACCTTGCATGGACAGTGTGACCACAAGTATAACAAGTAGTTCCGTGAAGAACTGTACAGCCTATTTTCATATATCCTGCTCATGTTAATTGCCTCTATCAACATACAAAATTTCAGTTTAATTGCTGTATCAGATTCGTAGATATTGAGAACCGTCTAAATATTTCAGATGGTCGCCAGGTTGGATTTTTATTTTTGTACTATTATATTAAGATTATTGTGTAAGTGTGGTATTCAAACTTCAATCGCATGATTAGAACACAAGAAGTAAAAACGAGATTTTAAAATTACGCACAGCAGCCATCTTGTGATTATGCAAACAATTGAAATAAATTAGATGCCTGTGGATCAACATTTGTGTAAGCATTTAAAACGTGCAACGTTTCACGGCACTCGGATAGTTAATTCGCGAGAAACGTCCATTTAAATATTTATACTTCGCGTCGCCGCCATGTTGGATTCGTGCTCACCAGGTTACTGAAGGTCCTATAGGTGAACATATGTTCATAGTCTCTATGAACATAAAAAATTCAGTTTGGTTGCTGTAAAAGATTCATATATATTGAGAACCGTCTAAATATTACGGAAGCTTGCCATTTAGGATTGTTATATGTATAGGCCATAGAGTTATGTACCATTCAAGGTCACTTATTGCCTAGGTTCATTATTCAAACTTTCACTTCGATCGCATGATTACGACACAAGAAATAAAAACTTAATTTTAAAATTTCGCACAGCCGCCATCTTGAGGTTATGTAAACAATTGAATTAAATTAGATGGCAGTACATTACAATCTGCAAAATCATTTACTGTACCACATTTCACTGCGCTCAGAGAGTTAACTCACGAGAAAAGTCTATTAAAATATTTCAAATTCGCTTGGTCGCCATGTTCGTTTTGTACTTTACAGGTTTATGAATTATACATAGGTAAACTTGTATCAGTACCCTTTATCACCGTACAAAATTGCAGGGTGATATCTGTAATAGTTTCGGGGATATAGAATGTCAGTGAAATATTTCGCACAGCCGCCATTTTGAGGTTATGTAAACAATTGAACTAAATTAGACTCCAGTGCATTGCAATGTGTATAAATATTTGCTGTACCAAGTTTCATTGCGTTTGGATAGTTAAATCGCGAGAAAAGTCTATTTAAAAGTCTCCACTTCGCTTGGCCGCCATGTTGGTTATGTAGTAACCAGGTTTTTGAAAATTTCATAGGTGAACTTCTAGTAGTGTCTTTTATCACCGTACACAATTTCAGGGCGATATCCGTTATAGTTTCGGAGATACTGAATGCTAGTGAAATATTTCGCACAGCCGCCATGTTGGATTGGTGAGACGTAACAAAATACGATGGGCACGGTCGACGTCGCCGGGAATAGTGCTATGAACTTACCGAGTTTCACTGAAATCGCTCCAGCCGTTTAGATTTTATTAGGGGGACACACACACACACCTCACACACACACACACACACACACACACACACACACACGGACAAAAGGTGATCTCATAAGCCTATTCTTTCAAAATTGAAAATAGGCTAAAAATGGACTCCAAATGACAAGAAGATTACCGTCCCCGTAAGACAATAAAATGTTTAAAATATGTTTAAAATGAAGAAAAACAAAGTTAATTAATCTCCAATTATAAAATACTTTCACGCGATAAATGAGGTCTGATCCTTCTACGGAAACCTGCATATTCTGCCTATTTTCGCCTATCTCCAAGTTTGTCCGGTGAAATCTACCTCCGCCTTCCGGCGTGCCGAGAGGAATTTTTTAAATGAGCTCAGTCAACCAAAACACCAGGGATTACGCAAGTTACCTATTAGCATAGCAAGAATCGGTGGAGTCAGGGTCCGGTCTCTCGTGGATACTGGGTCACAACTGTGCCTGGCATCCGAAGCTTTAGTTAAGATGCTAAACAAGCAGAACAAAATACCTACAGTAACTGTCCCACAGATAAAAATCAGAGGAGTTATTCCGGAGAAGTCAGCAGTATGCAAATACCAAGTACATCTAGATTTGGATATAATGAGCCATATTCTATCACAGAACTTCATGGTTATGGCCAACATAAATTTCAACATAATCCTTGGTGCGGATTTCATATGCGACCACCAGGCAGTGAGAGACCTGCATGAGAACACAATTACGTTCAAGAACGTGGAAGGGTTAAGCAACTTAAATTTACATATGAACGAGGTGAACTTGGAGCGCGAGGCAGATATGTGGATGCTAGAAACAATACCAGAGGAGGCCGAGAATGAAACGCAGGAGGGACATTCGAACCCGCAACCCATGCACGTTAGGGAACTTACACTGAGAGAGATCTGGAATACGGCCGTGGAAGCTGATGGAGCCGAAGAAACATTTGAGAAGCTATTACAGGAAAAACTGAGCGAGGCCAGGTTGGACAGCGAAGGCAAGGCACGCCTAGAAAATATTTTGAGAGAGCAGGCATCAGCGTTCGACACGATGCCAGGAAGAATTCTAAACTGCCGCTACGCCATGCAGGTGGACGACTGGTCACCATTTAAAAGCAAACTCTACCCCGTTCCAGAGAAGCACTATCCGGAGGTTAAGAAAATTATTGGGGAAATGGCGAAAGCAAATATAATCAGGAAGACACCTACACCGTATTTAAATGCGATACTTGCAGTGGCGAAACCCAATGGATCTGTGAGGGTGTGTCTCGACAGTCGCACCTTGAATGCACGCCTTATACCTGAGCATGACAAAGCGCCGATAATTAAGGACGTTTTGAAGAGTTTTCGAGGAAAACAGATTTATTCGTCAGTTGACCTCTCAAGCTCTTATTACCATATCGAACTGGAGGAGAAATCACAGTTGCTGACAGGATTTCTGTTCGACAACCAGAGCTGGGTTTTCGCTAGACTCCCATTTGGCGTCAAGACGGCCGGGTCTGCACTCATTAGGGCTTTGGACCGGAATTTAACAGAAGAGGTCAAGGAAATGACCGTAAGATACGTGGACGACATCTTGCTTGCGTCTAGCACAGCGGAGGAACATATGGTGAATTTAGAGAAACTGTTAAAGAACCTCAACAGGGCAAATTTTAAGATCAACCTCAAGAAGTCGCATTTCTTTCAGCAAGAGATTTTATATCTAGGCCATATCATCGATGGAGAAGGAGTTCGACCCAATCCAGCAAAGATTGAAGCAATTAGAAATTTCCCAAGACCAACCAGAGTGATGCACATCAGAATGTTTTTAGGCATCACAAACATTTTCCGCGAGAATTGCCCAGGATATACGGAGATAGTGGCACCACTCCAAGAGCTTCTGAAAAAAATAATCGATGGCAGTGGAGCGAGGAGAGCGAGAAGGCATTTGTCGCAACGAAGGAGCTACTAGCAAATAGTGTGAAGCTAGGATATCCAGACTTTACTCGCAAGTTTATCATACAGGCCGATGCGTCTATGATAGGTGTCGGAGCCATGTTATACCAGGAAGAGGCCAGCAACCCGCAGAGTCGCATATATCTGGCGTTCTCTAGCCGCAGATTGCGCAAGCACGAGAAGAATTATACAGTCTCCGAGATTGAATTATTGGCGATATTTCATGCCCTCGAACAATGGAGGAAGATTATCTATGGTTTTCCCATGATAATTAGAACTGACCATAAGGCGTTGACGTTTTTGTTTAAGTCGGCTATGGTTTCTGAGAGGCTAAATAGATGGTCAATTTATGCGCAGCAATTTGACCTACAGATGGAATTTTGCCCTGGAAAATTAAACGTGATCCCGGATATTCTAAGCCGGAACCCGGAAGAAGGCGGAAGCACCGTGGAAGCAAGGGTCCATCAGATTGAGCTCACGCCGCAAGACCAGGATTTCTTGTGGGAGTTAAGCAACATTCAGGCGGAGCAGGAGAAGGAACCGTGGATGGGAATGATTATCAGATATTTCAAGAGGGAATTGGTACCCGAAAGCCCGGAATACCATGAGGCGGAAGCTCGAGCTAATAGTTACAATTATTTCAATAATCTCTTGCATAGATTTGTGGACCAGGACCATACCATGATGAGGATATTGGTTTCTGCCTCTCTCCAGCGAAAGCCAGTGTGGCATGCGCACTATACTTTAGGGCACGCCGGGACAGACAAAACGGAAGCGACGCTAGGCGAGGCATTCACGTGGTCAAAAAAGAGGAACACAATATGTGAAGTGTTAAAGACGTGCGATACGTGCCAGAGGGTCATGCCTAACAATTTCTTTATGAAACAGTACCCGAGACCTTTGTAGCCACAAAAACCATTGGAGCTCGTGGCCATTGACTGTTATGGTACGCTACCTAAGAGGAGAAGAGGATGTCGGCACCTTTTGGCTTGTGTGGACGTCTTTTCCAAGTACGTGGTACTTTGCGCCGTCCAGAAAACAAATTCAAAACAGCTGCTCAATCAATTAAGGAATAAAGTCATACCTAGGATGGGGAAACCAGAGTTCATATTGTCGGACCACGGTAGCTACTTCACCAGCGCCGAATTCAAGAGAGGATTAGCGGAGCTAGGGATTAAGCATGTATAAAGTTGTGTCCGTTATCCCCAGTCGAACCCCTCGGAAAGAATTTTTCGTGAAGTGTCTAAATTCTGTAAAATCTTCATCCCCGACGCGCTTTACAAGTGGGTGGACACCCTGAATAAAATAGAGATCTGCATAAATTCCACACGACATGAGTCAACCGGTCAAATACCGAGCGTTCTACACCTGAACGAATATCCAGTGAGATCATGGGAAGGAGTAATAAACTGTTCCATGGATCATAGACCATCACCAGCCCTGAGAGTGGAAAGGACAGCTGTGTATCTTAGAAAGCAAGCAGACCGGAGATTGCGCCGGGTACGAGGAAAGCGGTTTCACCGTGCACTGGAACTGGGCGAGTTGGTCCTTGTTAAGCGTCAACCTGTATCTGATCCAGCAGCGAAGGTATTCCATAAATTTATACCACCTTACACGGGCCCGTTCCGCATAATTCGAAATTTGGGAAACAACGCATACAAGTTGGAAGAGATCAGTACTGGAAACACTCCCATCTACAACATTTCTAATTTAAAAATTTATTATCCACTGGAACCATACGACGAGCCCAGGGCCGCAGCAATAAACCATGCCGAGATCATAGAGTTAAATTAATAGCAAAACTCTGGAAGAACAGGACAGGTCATGAGACGGTCTTCAGATGTAAACACGGGCCGATGTTTACAACAAGCACCTGATTGCTTCAGGCAAGTGGAGGCCATTGCTCGGAGAAGGAGAGAGAGGGGAGAGCCATTGTCTAGCGCACGCAGGTAGTCCAAAGGAGCCAGAGGTCTGACCTAATCCGGCTGGCATACTAGAGAAGGGAGTGAGGCACCCTGTCATTTCAGAGCAACCCAGGAAGGGAGGGGGGGGTCCAAAGTAGAGACGGAGGAATGGAACCTCGTAGCAGCCGTGTGGAATGCTAAAAATCATGTAATGCTTACCCTGATTTTTAACCTTGTGAGGGAGTAATGAGACCTTATGACATATTGCATATCCATCTAGTCTCAAGTTTGTGTTTCCAACATTAATTCTATACGCAGATCGGCACAGCAGATGAAGAGTACAGAGGCGGCAAATACTTTTATTGGAGATGTGCAGAAACGTGTACGAACAATAGCAGGAGGGATGAGTGGTCATAAACGCACTTAGCAGGTTTCCAGGAAGTGCCGAGGGTGTACATGTACCGTGAGAAGACGAGCGAGGGTAGGACAGGCAGGTCGTTGAACGCAGGAATTTGTGTGGGAAAATTGCAGTTTGGCAAGGTTCAGCTTCAAGTTTTGGTACCGCCCAAATGTGACCTACTTAAGAATTAATGAGCGGAGAGCAATGAGAGTTGCATGTATGGAAGCGGGAGACTCTCAACCTCCCAGAAATGTAATTTGGTGCAATTTGGATGTAAGGCTGATTTAATTCAGTATAAAATGCCTGATGTGGGGGCGTTTCAGCGTCAGCCAATGAGAGGATAAGCGTCACGAAGCCGTGTTTGGCGCGTAAATTGGCAGACAATGAGGGATGATTACTGAGTTCATTTGATAAGGAGCCCACGATCAATTCTTGGAAAGGACATCACCAATGAGACATTGAGATTACGACGAGTTCAGTGACATAAGTCAATTCGGGACAGAGCTATTATTTTGGAAATAAATCTCATATTTCCCCCTCCTACGACCAGTTATGCCTCAAAAACTTAAATAGCTCCATCTGGGAGAGTGAAGTCAGTCGATTTTGTGATTCTGTCACGGACGCTCCACGTCAGTCGAGTTCGTGATTTGGACTCTGTTAATTTTCATGTCCAATGGTAAAAATTGAGACAGTGTGGCGCTCTTTTTGAGATCATGTCTAGATACTATAGCATACGAGTGCGAGTTCTTGTAATTGGCGAGATAAGACATTGATATGCGCGTTAGTTCGCGAGTGCAAGTTCGGCTGAGAAATAGGCTAGCCATTGCGCTAGGTAAACATATAAGCTGTGTCGATAGGAGCTACGGCGGACAATCTGGATGAATTGAGTAGTTCAGATGGTAGCTATTTAGGAGAATGATAGGATTATCGGCTCGGAACAGTGATTACGAGTTACTGTCTTGTATGCCGCATTAAAAAATTGTGTATTTCTGTGTTCTTCGTTACCACTAGGTACCCGAAGCAAGAGGAAGCTGATGCTGAGATTGGAACAATGGGAGATCTTCAAATGTGGAATTCGTCATGTGTGAAATGATGGCGTAAACCCAAAACCGTGGGGCACGCAGCAATGATGGAGAAGATCTGGGACCCAGGAATAGTGATACGTACAGCAAATTATCTTGCATAATTTAGTTAGGGGTGTACGGATCAACATGAGTGCAATGGCTGTGTACATATTCAATTTCTTAATGTTAGTTGTGTTTTTGTTGTTGTGTTTGTTGATACAACGTGCGTGTAAATATGTATCGTGTGGTCATGGTTTTCAATGTAGTTTGGGGAGATTATCATTCAGGGGAAATCTGGCCATCAGCTACTGTCACTGTAGATACATTTTCAGTTGAGAAGGTGGGGGAGAGTTTGTACAGTGGTCGTAAGCAAACCAGAGCATATTGAATACTTTGTGGTAAATCAGGTTCGTGGATCGCCTGTGGTAAGTTCTACCAGGTAATGGTTTTGTTGCAATCTTCGATTGGTGACGGACAAGGCAGGCATACCCGGCGATTTGAGGTATTTAAATTGGAGTATGGCTGGATGTACTGATGCATATTGGTAAGTCGTGGATGTTGTGCCCACGTGTAGTTGGTTGCGTTGGTGGAGGTTGGTACCCACCCACATTGGTAAGTTGTGGATGTTCAGAACCACGTAAGTATTTTTGTAATTCCGTGGACGAGGTAATTCCCACGAGGTAAAAATCACGGCCGTGATGCTGGGGTCGGTCTGATGCCCGTAGGCAGCGTGCTAAGTGATGATTCTGTGAGGCTTGTTGAATTGAGCTATAGTGAGCTCATGCTTCAGTCAGTACACGTCAGCTGTGGTAGGAGTGAAAGCAGGTAGCCACTCTTCGCCGCGGGGTGCTTTGCTTGGCCTTGAGTTCTGTCCGTGGTTAATTGGTAAAAGATAAAATGGCTGGTTTGTGCACATATTTTATTGTTGATTCTGGGATTTTGGTCTGTTGTGTTTTGATTTTATTGTGAACCCACGTTACTAGTGTATCAGATTTTGTACCCTCTGGGTGGCCGCTAGACGGTTATAATTGATGTCTTGATAAATGTTTCACACGGGGACTGTTGTATGTGAATGAGGTAGGCACGTTGTATCTTAATATAGTGTTTGTGTGGCCGCACTGCATGCTGACCGTACGCGACTCTAACGGAGGTCGTGAAGGGAGGTCTGTTTGCCAAACGGAACGGTCTCGTCTGTACGATTCACTTTTCCAAATAGAGAGCGTTAAAATGAGATTCCAGCTTGTAAAATTCAGTTGATTTGATGCTCCGTTGGAGTGTATAGTGTTCTGATCTGATTAACGTAATGATTCATTTCTTGTGGCATTAATTTAGTCTTTTGTTTGTTCCATTTTTGAACTCACCTGGGGTGAGAGTGCGCCACTTTGATTTTGATTTTATTTTATTTGGATTTGTTTTATTTGGAGTTCCATGATCCTTCAGTGTTTGATCAGGGGAAGCTGAGGCTTTGCCCGAACTAATTAGATTAAGGTACCCTGGTTGTACCATCTCTGTGGACTTTATGGCAGAGAAGGATAGTGATGACGCAGTTTATTTTGTTGTGGTTCTACGTTGTTTATTAAGGGATTGTTTTTTTTCGTTTTGTAGTTCCTCTACGAATAAATTTTGTTTCCTTGTTCCCCTGGCATATGATTTATAGTTTTAAGTTCCCATGATACAAATTTCGAAACTCCTAGGATGTAAAGTGTTAATTAGCCACCGAACGAGCCGCGCCCGAGATAAGATCAGTTGGCAGTCAAAATGAAAGGTCGTGTTTTACCCGTGCTCTCAGGTGTGCTGAAATGGGGTGTTCTCTGGAGTGTTATCGGGCGAGGATCGGGCTGTGGTATGCGAAGGGTAGTCGGAATTTCCGGTGTTTGTGTGTGCGTACGGGACCTAGTTACTTGTGGTTTATAGCCCCAGTGATAGCTGCGTTGTTAGTTATTGGTGGAGTGGAAGTGAATCCAGGGCCTGTTACTCCAAATGTGAATCAGACAAATGATCCAGTGGCATCTTTAAAGTGTTCGACGTGCAGTAAAACATTGAAGAATGGTGTTGAGTGTGGACTATGTGAGAAATGGTTTCACTTCGGCTGTATTAAGGTCAAGAAGGAGGATTGTGATGTCGGAAATTGGTTTTGTAAAGTATGTGATACACCGGACAGTTTGAGGGTGCAAATCAAAGCAAGGGATCAAATAATACAGGAACTTAGTGCAAAGCTTCGTGAATCAGAAGAAACGGTGAAGGATGTGACTGAACGGCTTTCTACTGGGATCAGTGTGGAAGAGGGCGTGCAGGAGCAAACTGAGGATGACGTTATCATAATGGGTGATTCTATGATACGATGGAGTGCGAATATCTCGAGGAAATCAGGTGCGAAAGTGCGGTGTTACCCGGGGATTAAGATTGACCTGCTTGCCCAACAAGTGGAAGAAGCAAATGTAGAGGACTGTGACAAAGTTAAAGTGTTGTTGCTCCATGTTGGGACGAACGATTTGAAGAAGAGGGCTACAGCTGATTACATCATGGGGGAGCTCTACGAACTAGGCAGAAAAGCTAAAAGCAAGTTTAGAAACGCAAAAATTATAATGAGTGGCATTGTTCGGCGGGGAGATGTTCCGTTGAGGCGAGTTAAGACTGTAAATGACCGCATGGACTGGGTATGTGCACAACTGGGATTAGTGTACGTAGAAGCTGACTGCTGGATAGGTGGCCGTGACTTCGCCCGAGACGGGCTGCATCTAAATCGACGGGGCGCTTTCAATCTAGGGAGCCTACATGACAGGGTCATCGGTTCGTGCCGGCTTTTGTGAGGAGGAGCAGGTCCAGAGGTTGCCAGCCGATGGGAACAGAAGGAGCTATTTCGAGATATTTGCTGCGGAGGTAAGACTCTAAGATTACTGCAGGTTAATTGTCAGAGTTTAGGAAATAAATTAATTGAATTTTGGAATCTTGTAGAGACGTATTCTCCGGACATTGTCATTGCAACTGAATCTTGATTATATGAGGGCATAAATAGTAGCGAAATAATTCAAGGGACCTACGAGATGTACAGAAGGGATCGGGGGAAGCGAGGTGGTGGGCTATTTATTTGTGTGCGCAAAAATATAGCTAGTTTCTTAAAGTGGGCTGATATGGATCATGAAATGTTATGTGTACAAATTTCGGATAAAGGAAATAAATTCCCTCTTCAGGTGATAGGGGCGTATAGAGCACCGAAAGATAACCTTTCTCTCCTCGAAACACTGTATGATAAAACTTGTACGGGTAATGCTATGAAAAAGATCATAATAATTGCTGGAGATTTAAACCTCCCCAAAGTAGACTGGTCTGGTGAGTCAACTAGCTGTGGTCAGGCTCAGAGCGCTGCAAATAAATTCTTAAGGGAGGGGGGATTTTCCCAAGTAGTTGACTTCCCAACTAGAGACAATAATACCTTAGATGTTTATCTCGTAAGGCCTGTAGAGCTGTATATTAACTGTCTGAAAGTACCAGGAATTAGTGACCATTCTGGGGTTGAATTAAATATTAGATATGGTGACATTACAAAATTAGACTCTGATGTAGCAAAAAAGATCATATTCCAGTATCGCAGGGCGGATCATGGCAAGTTTCAGGGGTATTTGAATGAGCTATTTGTAGGATAGGCATCGGAAGGAAATCACATTAATATCCTGTGGACTAACTTTTTGAAAATTTTAAATAGCGCTGTTGATAAATTTGTCCCATTTAAATTGCTGAAACAAAACCCAGATCCTGAGTATTACACACGAGAAATTAGGAGTCTAAAACGGAAAATTAGGATATTATACAATGAAAGACATGATAGTGACAAGTATATGTTGAAATTTAAGTCCTTATTAAGAGAGCTCGTCTTAAAAAAGAGGGCTGCTCATGACAGTTATATGCAAGGTTTACTTGGTTCGGGAGGTGATGGGTGGAAAAAAATTTACAGTTATGTTAGGAGAAGAAAGGGAAATTCAAATAATTTGTCGATGATAATGTCCGTTGACGGTAAATTAATTACTGAGAAACAGGCCATTGCTAATGAATTAAATGTCTTTTACGGTAGTGTGTTCAATAAATCCAATAGCTGCGTGTTGGACCTTAACGACGAATCAGGGGCTCCCCTGTTCCAAATAAACCAGTCAGCAATTGTAAAGCTAATACAAAAACTACGTTTCAATGTATCAAAGGGTCCTGATAATATTGTTAGTGAAGTACTTAAACTAGGAGGTAGGGCTGTGGCACGATACTTGGAGGTGATGTTTAATGCGTCCATAAACAATGCGCAAATCCCAAATGACTGGAAAAGAGCTACGGTAGTACCAATATTTAAGGGAGGGAGCAGACTTGAATTGGGCAACTACAGGCCGGTAAGCCTTACGTCCGTCGTTTGTAAACAGATAGAGCATCTCATTTTCGACTACTTGAGGGAACAGTGGGAAACATTATCATGGTTTAATGATAGGCAACATGGATTTCGGAAAGGTTACTCATGCGAGAGTCAGATGCTATCACTTTTTCAAGACATTTGCGAATCGTTAGACCATGGAGTTTCAGTCGACGCCGTGGTTATAGATTTTGCGAAGGCATTTGATGTCGTTCCGCATGACATGCTACTCCATAAATTAGCTTCGACGAAGATTGATAGAAGAGTAATTTTATGGATCCAAGAATTTTTGACGGGTCGTTCTCAGAAAGTGAAAGTCGAAGGCATATTCTCGGATGAAATTACCGTAACGTCGGGTATCCCTCAGGGCAGCGTAATCGGAACTTTGTTATTTTTGGCGTTTATAAATGACTTACCAAATGGGATTCGCAGTGACTGTCGATTGTTTGCGGATGATTGTGTAATATATCGAAAGATACATGACTCACAAGACAATGCAGTGCTTCAAGAGGACCTGAACCTGGTCTATAAGTGGGCGATTGTAAATAAAATGAAAATAAACACAAGAAAATGTAGTCTCTTAAAAATAGGGAAAGTGCGAAGGCAGGATTTTCAATATAACATTGGCTCAGAAATACTTGTAGAAGAAGATTCTTGCAAATATTTGGGCGTTCACGTAAGGAATGATATGAAATGGAGTAGTCATGTAGGATGTGTAGTTTCAAAAGCTTACAAATCCCTGCACTTTGTAATGAGGGTATTAAAAGGAAGTAGTACCTCTGCTAAAGAATTAGGCTATTTGTCACTTGTAAGACCTATTCTGGAATATGCCTCGGCGGTTTGGGATCCATATCAAGTAGGGCTCATCAATGAGTTGGAAATGGTACAAAGAAAGGCCGATAGACTTGTGCTCAGTGACTTTAATCCCAGGAGCAGTGTGAGCCGTATGTTAAAGAAACTTGGGTGGGAATCACTGGAGGCTAGGAGGATGAAATCTAGACTCTGCGCTATGTACAACACGTATACAAATCAACCAGCATGGGGTGAGTTTAGCAAACGATTGGGAAAGCCCACTTACATGGGTAGAAGCGATCATCCTTTCAAAGTTAAGGGCCGACCACAGCGAACAAATTATGGTAAATATTCTTTTGTAAACCGTGCCATTGATAACTGGAACTCTCTACCTGCCGCAGTCTTAGAGCCTTTTCCTAAACATATAGGTGTGTTTAAGAAAAGACTGACTATTTGTGTAAATACTCCAGTTTAATTGTTGTATAATTGTTATTGAATTGTTATGTATAATTATTTATTTGTTATGTATATACAATTTGCCACCGGGGGACACCCCCCCCCCCCATTGCAAATAAATGAATGAATATGAATATGAATATGAATAATATTCAGCATCCTAGTAGGCCTTTGGAAGGGTATAATATATATATTAAATAATAACGTACCTTAAAATCCTTCCTCAATGGAGACACAAGGAAACAAAAAACTAACACATTTTAAATAATGTAAAAAATATGAACTGCCCCAACATGGCTGCGGTAGCACACACATCCCGCTTCGATCACCCACGAGGCTTTTCTTCTTGTAGCCAGTAAAATAAACAGATCACACGTCATCTTCAAGGCAAGTTATGAAATTATAGCCTAGGAGCATAGGCATTTCCTTTTTTTTTTTGAATATATCCATATTTCGTAGAGGCTAGGGGCCAAGCCCCCAGCATCGGAGAGACACTCTTTCACCACCAACTAGCTTGTTCCTTTCTTGACGACAGACTGTTAAAATGCCAAGATGGCGGAGACTCCAAAGTCAAAAGTCGCAGTGCATTAATGTTAATTGTAATTGTCCAATCACAGATTGACACATCTTGTAACAATGTGCAGATTATATAATTATTTTGGCGGCATGATGTATATATAGTCTTTTGTTTAATGACGTATTAAACAACATCCTTCAAATATGTTTCGATTAGACGAAATCAGGAGACACCACTCACACACTCTAGCGGTCGAAGATACAACCCCGGCTAGAGGCCGATAGATGCTGCCACCTCGAGTTCATAAGCGAAACCAAACCATCAAGGCGGGCGCTTTAAAGGAAGAGAATACATACATATAGGGGAGATGCTTTAAAAAAACAACGTTGGGACGGGCTTTGTACGTAACAGCTATGACAAAAGAATTGAAATGACATGAAAGCTAACCTGAGTCATCCACGGATCAAGTTTAATACGTAATATGGCAATATATTCTCCAAGGTCAGCCTAGGTCAGTGACAGGATACAAATCATCTGTCGCAACGACATCTACACAGATCCCAGTGATTCACTTTTACCTACAGAGGGGAAGAGAGTACCTGGAAATAACAAGTAATTTTTGTTCTTATCATATGATACTTCACATATTATTACACGCGTAGATGAAAGTTTCTTTTTACAAGTTACTTTACGTCGCGTCGCACCGACAGAGATAGGTCTAATGGCGACGATGGGACAGGAAAGGCCTAGGGGTGGGAAGGAAGTGGCCGTGACCTTAATTAAGGTACAGCCCCAGCATTTGCCTGGTGTGAAAATGGGAAACCACGGAAAACCATCTTCATGGCTGCCGACAGTGGGGTTCGAACCCACCATCTCCCGATTACTGGATACTGGCGATTGCAGCTATCGAGTTCGGTCTAGATATATGAAAGAAAGTAAACCAATTCAGTGGCCAAACGTACAATGGACAATGAAAGGCAAATACTACAGACTGATGTGGGAAATTTGCGACAATCTGTTCTTAAAATATTTCTCAAAACAATCATTATCCATTGCATAATGACCTTTAGCGGTTTATTTTACACAAAGCTACAAGCTTCTCATTCGGCACAAATCGCGTACGGTAATTTAGCTGCATGAAAGTTCTGTTACGCACATTATTGCTGGCGAGTAGTTAATAATAATAATAATAATAATAATAATATAATAACATCACGGGTTTTTCAAAAACGTACAGCAGGACTTTTCTCCTGATTCTTAATCTTTATAGCCTATAATTGTAGACGTTACAAAGTATCTGTCGTTCTCTGCGCCTTAAAATTTCCCCGGGATTACGTTTCGCAAACGGATGATCAGCCATATCTTTAATGCCACTTACTTATACCTAAATCACAATTATTTTTATATTACACAAAACGATCCTTACACTCCAACACTGTTTCAAATATCTTGGAGAGATCTGGACTCGTGCGTTCAGTGGAGAGCTAAGACACGTACTACAGCGCGCGCGCTGTTCCATCCAGCGCGCAGACACTGCTGTAAGATACATTACAAAATCTTGTTGTATATCAAGAATGTAAGAATTACATATCATTAAATGAATGCTGAGGATCATGTACTCTCCCACCCATGACCATTAACCTATTAAATTACATAGCGAAAATCCAGTTCTGGGGAGTCCGCTAAATGTAAAAGCCCATAAGAGCCCGTAGTACACTCTTAACTCTGGACGCACAATAGCAACCCACCACGGCTTCGCCCGGGAACAGTTATGAATGCATTACGTGATACGCGCTTTTTTTTCGATGTCAATGAACTATGACCTACAGTATACCCGTTTTACTTCTCAGCATGATAGGTTAAAATCACTGACTGGACTATTAATTATATTATCATGGAGATGTATGTGCAACGAATTCTTGTCAGACGTAATTTAAGAATAGCGATGTGCATGAAACACAAATCCTCCTTCCGTCCAATCTTAACTTGACTGTTTATTTTGCTGAATGAAAAGTTCACAGGCGAAATGAAGAAAAGCCGAGATGCACTTCCAGGGAAACTCCAAACACAACCACTCTTCTCTGAAGTCTCAACTCAACACGTCTCGACAGTTTGCTGCTGGCTGTATCTGGGGTAATAGGCACGCCCGCTAGCTGGGCTATAATTGGGATAGGCTCGCCCCTAGCTAGCTCGTAAAATGTCGCCTCAGTAATTGAATGTTGGAAGAAATGAAAACGTTAAAACACTTATAGTGGGCGATGTATTGAAGATAGAGATATGCTCTCAAAGACTTTTTGTAGAACTCTCATGCTGAACAATTCTTAAACTCATAGTATATTGATATTTTTATTGGTTTGCCCAGCGTAAGCTTAAAAAACGCACGGACGCCAGTTTTTTTCCGACTTTTTCACTGAAATCGTTACGGCTTGGCTTACTTTGATCATAAATAAATTATTTTCTACAAAAACCTTCCTCGAGATATCCTTTACAGAATGGTGAAAACCGCATCAAAATCCATCCAGTGGTTCTCGAGATTACCCGTGACATCCAAGAATCGGGGAGTTTGTTTTATACCAAGTAGAGATAAGTAGAGATACATTGTACCCCACCCAGTCCTTGGGCAAATTCGTGTTGACTGACTGAAGAGCTACATATAACTGAATGATAATAATAATAATAGTGATAATAATAATAATAATAATAATAATCATCTCAGTCACTCTCTTAATCCTTAAAAGATACACTAATTAAAACTTCACGGCTCTGTGTGCATTTTCAGCCGATCGATATCTCGAATCGTTAAGGGATGTGAAAATAAATTCGACCTATCGAAAATTCAAGTTATGGAGATACGTAGGAAAAAATGATAAAATATTGTGATATACTGGTCGCGAAATACTGTACATAGGTTTACAACATATAGTTGTCTTAATAAAAGTGGATGTTCGTAATGATGTCAGCTTTATTACATTATATAAGTGAGTAGCATATCTAGGATTATATAGAACTAGCAACCCACCCCGGCTTCTCCCGGTATATTTAACGGTTTACCCAGTGTAAGCTTAAAAGGCGCACGGACTGCAGGTTTTTCTTCGACTTGATTGACTGAAATCGTTACTGCTCGGCTTCCTTTGGTCATAAATGAATCTTTTTCTACAGAAACCTTCCTCGAGAAACCCTTTAGAGACCGGTGAAAACCGCACAAAAATCCATCCAGTGGTTGTCGAGATTACCCGTTACATAAAACAAGTAGTTCCGTGAAGAACTATACAGCCTATTTTCATATATCCTGCTCATGTTAATTGTCTCTATCAACATACAAAATTTCAGTTTAATTGCTGTAACAGATTCGTAGATATTGAGAACCGTCTAAATATTTCATATGGTCGCCATGATGGATTTTTATTTTTGTACTATTACATTAAGATTATTGTGTACGTGTGGTATTCAAACTTCAATCGCATGATTAGAACACAAGAAGTAAAAACGAGATTTTAAAAGTAGTCACACCAGCCATCTTGTGATTATGCAAACAATTGAAATAAATTACATGCCAGTGGATCAACATTTGTATAAGCATTTAACGTGCAACGTTTCACGGCACTCGGATAGTTAATTCGCGAGAAACGTCCATTTAAATATTTATACTTCGCGTCGCCGCCATGTTGGATTTGTGCTCACCAGGTTACTGAAAGTCCTATAGGTGAACATATGTTCATAGTCTCTATGAACATTTAAAAAAAATCAGTTTGGTTCCTGAAAAAGATTCATAGATATTGAGAACCGTCTAAATATTTCGGAAGCTCGCCATTTAGGATTGTTATATGTATAGGCCATAGAGTTATGTACCATTCAAGGACAATTATTGCCTAGCTTCATTATTCAAACTTTCACTTCGATCGCATGATTACGACACAAGAATAAAAACTTAATTTTAAAATTTCGCACAGCCGCCATCTTGAGGTTATGTAAACAATTGAATTAAATTAGATGGCAGTGCATTACAATCTGCAAAATCATTTACTGTACCACATTTCACTGCGCTCGGAGAGTTAAATCACGAGAAAAGTCTATTAAAATATTTCTAATTCGCTTGGTCACCATGATCGTTGTGTACTTTACAGGTTTATAAAATATACAGAGGTAAACTTGTATCAGTACCCTTTATCACCGTACAAAATTGCATGATGATATCTGTAATAGTTTCGGAGATATAGAATGTCAGTGAAATATTTCGCACAGCCGCCATTTTGAGGATATGTAAACAATTGAACTAAATTGGACTCCAGTGCATTACAATGTGTATAAACATTTGCTGTACCAAGTTTCATTACGTTTGGATAGTTAAATCGCGAGAAAAGTCTATTTAAAGTCTGAATTTCGCTTGACCGCCATGTTGGTTGTGTAATCACCAGGTTTTTGAAAGTCTCATAGGTGAACTTCTAGTAGTTCTCTTTATCACCGTACACAATTTCAGGGCGATATCGGTAATAGTTTCAGAGATATTGAATGCTAGTGAAATATTTCGCACAGCCGCCATGTTGGATTTGTGAGACGTAACAAAATTTGAAGGGCACGATCGAGGTCGCCGGGAATAGTGCTATGAACTTACCGATTTTCATTGAAATCGCTCCAGCTGTTTAGATTTTATTAGGGGGGGACACACACACCTCACACACACACACACACACACACACGCGCACACACACACGGACAAAAGGTGATCTCATAAGCCTATTTTTTCAAAATTGAAAATAGGCTAAAAATCGGGGACTTTGTTTCGTACTATGTAGAGATTTGCATATGGTTGACTAACACAGACACGACATAAATGCAGTTTATCAGTCAATTTCAACACACACCCAATAACACGGGACTGATGACCAAAATATCCCAAGCCCCTAAAATGAATTAATAGCAAAAAGCACTAGGTGGCATCAGTGCCGTAGTCGGTAGCATGCTGAGCTTCTCTGCCCAAGATCGCGGGTTCTAACCCGGCCTAAGTCGGATATATTTAAGAGCGTTAAAAATCTCTCAGTATGCCTTCCTCCGGAGGGGAAGAAAAGCCGGCGGACCCATGTCATAGATTTATGGCATGTAAAAGAACCTTCCACTAACTACACTTGTGTGAAGCCAAATTTGTAGATTGTATTTGTAAACGCCCTATAAGTTACAACGTTCGTCGCCAGGTATCGGTTGCGGCGGCATCTAGTAACCAAGTCCGCTACTAGATATCGTTGACGGTAGCATTTGGTAGCGAAAGTAGGAACTACTTGAAAATTGATCGTCTGCTGTCCTTACCTGAATTACAGATAACATACACTAAAACAGCCATCACAATTAACACCGGTTATCAGACAGATTCTACACACACCCAAAGTACACGGGGATATATGACTGCGTTGTCGTAGCCCCTAAACTGAGGAACCAACCAACCGACCAGCAAAAAGCATTTGGTTGACTTAACTACATAAATCGGCAGAAAATTCTAATTCGCACCTTCGAATAAGACGAGTTGCACTTCAGAAATACTAAATATTCGAAACAAAGATATGGAAAATTACGAGTTAAAAATTTGAATCAAAGAGAAAACAAGTAGTTCCGTAAATAACTATAGGCCTATTGTCTATTTTCATATATCCTACTTATGTTAATTGCCTCTATCAACATACAAAATATGAGTGTGATTGCTGTAATAGATTCGTAGAAAGTGAGACCCGTCTAAATATTTTGGATGGTCACCATGTTGGATTTTTATATAAATGTAGGCCATAGAGTTATGTACTATTACATGAATATTATAGCATAGGTGCATTGTTCAAACTTCAATCGCATGATTAGGACACAAGAAATAAAAACGAGCTTTTAACATTTTGCACAGCCTCCATTTTGAGGTTTTAAAAACAAATAAAATAAATTAGATGACAGTGGATTAAGATTTGTTTGCGCATTTACCGTATGATGTTTCACTTCGCTCGAATGGTTAAATCGCGAGAACGTCCATTTAAATTTTTAGCCTAATAACTTCTAAAAGGCTGGAGTGATATCAATAAAACTCGGTAAGTTCATAGCACTATTCCGTACGACCCCGACCGTTCCCTTCAAATTTTGTTACGTCCCACCAATCCAACATGGCGGCTGTGCGAAATATTTCACCAGCATTCAATATCTCCGAAACTATTCCCGATATAACCCTGGAATATTTTACGGTGATAAAAGGAACTACTGTAAGTTCACCTATGTGACTTTTGAAAAACTGGTAACTACAAACCCAACATGGCGGCCATGCGAATTTGTGACTTTTAAATAGACGTTTCTCGCGATTTAACCAATCAAACGCAATAAAACTTGGTACAGTATATGTTTATTCACATTGTAATGCACCGACATCTAACTTCGTTCAATTGTTTACATAACAACAAGATGACGGATGTGCGAAATATTTCACCGGCATTCTATATCTCAGAAACTATTAGCGGTATCACCCTGAAATTTTGTACAGATATAAAGGGCACGACTGGAAGTTCATCTATAAGACTTTCAAAAACCAGTTAACTACAAAACGAACATGGCGGCCAAGCGAATTTGATAATTTTAAATAGACCTTTCTCGTGATTTAATGTTCCAAACGCAATGAAATCTGGTACAGGAAATGTTTATACACATTGTAATGCACTGGTATCTAATTTAGTTCAATTGTTTATATAACCTCAAGATGGCGGCTGTGCGAATTTTAAAAATAAGTTTTTATTTCTTGTGTCGTAATCATGCGATCGATGTGAAAGATTGAATAATGACCTACGCAATAATTTTCCTTTAATGGTACATGACTATGGCCTATACATTTAACAATCCAACATGGCGACCATCCGAAATATTTAGACGGCTCTGAATATCTACGAATCTATTATAGCAATCAAACTGAATTTTTTAATGTTGATTGGGGCAATGAACTGAAGTTCACCAATAGGACTTTAAATAACCTGGTGATCACAAATCCAACATGGCGGCGACGCGAAGTATAAATATTCACATGGACGTTTCTCGCAATTTAACCATCTGAGTGCAGTGAAACTTGGTACAGTAAATCCTTATACGAATGTTAATCCACTGGCATCTAATTTATTTCAATTGTTTCCTTAACCACAAGATGGCACCTATGCGAAATTTTAAAATCTCCTTGTTACTTCTTGTGTCCTAATCATGCGATTGAAGTTTGAATGCTACACGTACAGTACACAATAATCTTAATGTAACAGTACATAACTCTAGGACCTACATATATATAGAATCCAACATGGCGACCATTCGAAATATTTAGTTAGTTAGTTATTGTTGTTTTAAGGGGCGGAACTACGAGGTCATCTGCCCCTACCGAAATATTTAGTCGGTTCTCAATATCTACGAATATATTACAGCAATCAAACTGAAATTTTGTATGTTGATAGTGGCAGTTAACATAAGTAGTATGAAAATAGGCTGTGTAGTTCTTCACGGAACTACTTGTTAAATTTCTCGTCACCGCCATGTTGGATTTGTGCTCACCAGGCTATTGCAAGTTCCATAGGTGAACTTATGGTCATAGCCTTTATCAGCATGCAAAATTTCTGTTTGAATGCTGTCATAGATTAGTAGATATTGAGAACCGTCTAAATATTTCGGATGGTTGTTATGTTTGATTTTTGTAGGCGAACGAGTTATGCACCATTACATGAAGATTATTGCGTAGGTTCATTTATGAAACTTTGACTCCGATCGCATGATTCGGACACAAGATATAAAACCTTAGTTTTAAAATTTCGCACAACTGCCATCTTGAGGTTAAGTATACAATGAACTAGATTAGATGTCAGTGCATTACAATGTGTGTAAAATTTTGCTGTACCAAGTTTCATTGCGTTCAGATGGTCAATTCGCGAGGAAGTCTATACAAATATTTCAACTTCGCTTGGTCGCCATGTTCGATTCGTACTCAACAGGTTTTTGAAAGTCACACAGATGAATTTCTGTTTGTGTCCTGTATAATCGTACAAAATTTCAGGGTGATAACTTTTACTGTTGCGGAGGTATAGAATGCCAGTGAAATATTTCACGCGGCCGCCGTGTACGAACACACACACACGGACAAAATATGATCTCTTAATCCGATTTTTTCATAAATGAAAATAGGCTAAAAATACAAGTAAAATATAGGAAGTTTGTTCAGGAAATAATAATTACTATGAGTTATCGAAAATTCAAGTAATGGAGGTTTGAGATATCAGGTTGGGGTTCACCTGGTCAGTGTGACACTATCTGGCGTATTGCCTTGGATACTTCTTACTGTTTTAAGTAGCTAATTAATTGTCTTCAGGAGGCTGAGTTTGCCTCGTTTCTGCCCTCACATCAGACATGAAGTCTCTTGCCACGCCCGTAATCGAACCTGGGGCGTCCTGGGTTAGACAGTTATTTATTTATTTATTTATTTATTTATTTCTCGTGTCGGAAACATACAAATGTACAGTTGCTATACATATAAGGGTAAAATTGTCTATTTATATAGCACGTGCCCAATATTGAGCAACATCCAAGGCGCTCGGAGTGGCTAGCAGGAGATCTTCCTCTGCACAAGATGAAGGGCACAGAGGACAAAGTAACATGTCTTTTGTGGTTTGTTGTCCACATTCACAAGACGTGTCACCTGTACTGAGGCCCCATCTCCTCAGATTGTCTCGGGATCTTCCAACTCCTGATCGTAACCTGTTCAGGGACTTACACACCAACCAGTTTTCGTTGTGTCCGGGTGGTAGTTCTTCATCTACTGGCATCCAACCGCAGGAGTGAGGGGCCGTCTTCTTCCATAAATCCAGCCTTGCCTTCTCTGGTGAGACAGTAAGCATCTCAGATGTCCTCAGGAAGCTCTTTTGGGACCTCAGCCGTTGCTGAGGAGGATTATATCCATGCAGTGGGTGGGTTTGTTCTCTTCCACTCTCAGCCTCTCCCTGTTGGCAGCCACCTCTTTGCGTACACAAGGTGGTGCTATTCCAGCCAGGTAGTAGAGCTTATCTGCTGGGGTAGGCTTTAAGCAACCTGTTATCAACCTGCAGGTTTCGTTCAGAGCTGTATCTACCTGTCTGGCATGAGTCGGCCTGTACCAGTCTGGGGAAGCAAATTCAGCAGTAGAAAAGCACAATGCCATTGAAGAAGTGCGAATAGTCTCTCGATGTGAGCCCCATTGTGGCTTTAGTAGTTTGCGAATCAGGTTGTTTCGTGTGGAGTTATTTCTATTGAAGGCGATATGAGCAATATAGAGCCCAAGTAAACAAATAGGGTTTAATTAAATATGCTCTACTTAAGTGATCTTTCTGGCAAGCTCGTTCTTAGATGTTAGATACTCTACGTTAGTTGTTTGTGGCAGCACGCTACTGTTTGAGACCCTTGGCCTTATGGCTCATAGATCAAAACGTCGTTTAAATCAAAGCGTGGTCAAAGTTATATGTATACATTTTCGAAAGTTAATTAACTTCTGTTACGAAGTCAGACAGTCAATTTCTTTTATGTTCTGAAATACTCGCTATAAAGAGTGAACGCTGCAGACTGAAGGCATGTGGACATAAGTGTGTTGGCGGGATTTACGCACGCAAGACTTGTTTCCTGTTATTTCAGACTTGGTGTGCATTTTATGACTGCTTTATTACATGTGACGTGCCGCCTCTATGGACTATTTTTGTTTCCTTTTCATCAAGAGGATGTTTGCGAATGTTCTGTTTTTATAACGTCCTGTGCTCTTTGCTTCTAACAAGACTGACAGTAGTTCCTCAATCCTAAGGGGCTCCGGAACGCCAAAAATCTTCAAAACTTGCGAAATTTTAATTTTATACGTCATATTAAGCTGAGGATCATTCGCTTTGTCACGGCATATTTATTTTCCTTATAGCTCATTCCTAAGACTGATTTTCTTATAATTTCCCACATTCGTTCGATCGATTAATAAGCCCGATCTTGTAGAATTTTTAAAATGTTCTTCTCTATGAGATGAATGACATAAAAATAATAAAAGCAAGTAGTTCCTGTCTTTCATAAGAAAGGAAAAACGTAAAAGGGCGGCCAATGAAAGGGCGTTATTGGTTTAAAAGCCATATTTTTACATCTCTGACCTGGTAATATTTTTGTTTTAACGCAGGTATAATGAATATTTAATGACTAATGAAATGCTCTTTCAGTACAGTAATGTTAAAAAAACAAATGGATATTTTTTAGAAATTCGAATGCTCATTCATCTTTCGATGTTGTTGTTGTTGTTGTTGATTCGACAGTATTTTCTTGTAGTCGCGTGCACATGGGTGTGTGTGGAATTTGTCGAATAACCTGTTTTACTGCAATGGCTGTATAAAGTTAGGTATTTTGCTTGAGACTAGGATTGGGAATAATTTGTTACTGATTATTTTAGGGGGTGACATGGTGGTCATGCAGCCCCGTATACTTGGGTGTGTGTAGAATTTATCTGATAAACTGTGTGTCTGTACTAGTGTGTGTATTTGTAATTGAGGGAGAATTTGGGTAGGAAGCGGTCGTGGCTGAAAGTTAGGTACCATCCCGGTATTTGCCTGAAGTAGATGTGGGGTAAACCACTTCCAGGATGGCTGGGGTAGCAATAGAACCCACTTCTTCTCAGTTTTGCCTCACGAGGCTGAGTGTACCCCGTTCCAGCTCTAAATTCAGAATTACATTTCTTAGCAGAGTCGGGAATCGAACTCAGGCCTCCGCAGTGACAGCCAAGATTGCTAGCGATTACGCTGAGCTTAGAGGATAAGCGGCTATAAGAAAAATTGGGAAAGAAATAAGTCGTTGAAATATAATTTTTGAACTGACCTCATACTACCCAGATTTATTGCATGAACTAATCTGGGACAAAAAATAAAAAAATACTCGTAAAAACTAGAATGTATTTTTTTTCCTTCCTCCATTATTATGGAGAGCCCTGATGTGTTATTTCATGTGCTAACTCATCTTCCTTAAACATTCTGTTGTTTGTATTTTCCATCTCACTCTCACGTTCATGCATGTTTCATGACGACAGAGTAAATAGCGGTCGGAACAAAAACAATCCATCTAAACGCCCTCAGGAGGCAATATTTTTATTTTAACTCCTTTTAACACGCCAGTGAAAGAATATTCTTCCAAATAACCACATTAGGATCTCGCAGGCGACAACAGGGCTAGTTATCAGTAAACATGGGATCTTTCGGTCTTATAAGGATACATTTTAGGCGCCCATTACAAAAGAGGAAAATGTAGAAAAATACAGTAGGTTACTATTCGTAGATTGAGGCTTTCACGGCCCGGAGTACTATTCGTTTTATAATTTTTGGGATTATGCCGTCAGAAATGTATTAAGATAAAAAAATAAAAAAATAAAAATAAAATGAAGTAACATACACAAGGCCTTCTCAAATGTATTTTCCCTAGGGTCTCATAGATTAATTTTACGATTATTTAAGATACTTGGGGGGAAGGGGGTGGGGGGAGGGGGGGGGGCAGAAGTGAAAAAATGAATGCAGAATTTAGTATATAACAAAGGAGAAACTGTTCCGCCTAGTCAATACATTTATTTACAACAAGTTATAAACTTGTTATTATATGGTACATGTTTCGGGCTCCTACTACTGGTCCCTTCTTCAGCCATAAATTGAGATGCAAAATCCAGCATAATTAAAGATATCACAAAAATACAAAAAATGATGAGTGAATGGATGAAATGAGGTGAAAAAGAACATATTGTGCCCATTTCAACAATGAAATATGCAAGTCACAGTTTCCCAGCAATGCTCAATCGGGAGTATCGGGGTTCATGGTATGTTCTCCCACTCTGTTACTTACACACTTTGGATTAAGCATAGGATACACTTCCAAAAATAAACAAAATCAAAATTCTACTATCAAAACATTTAATTATTCAAAATATGGCGCTACAAAAATAAAAAATAAAAATACTGACACTACACTTCACACTTGTCCAAAGATGAGCAAGGAATTCAAATTAAATAATCACAAAATAATAATTACTGGTTATCCAAAAACCAAACAAAAACTCCAACTGAGTTTCCCTCCCATATGGCATCAATCCTAATTCTTTAAAAACGAGGTCCAAACTGCTCGGTAAAGTTTACATGCATTGTGTTAACAATTAAACACACATCATTTAATTTTTACATGAGTATAGCTGGCTTTAATCATAATATCGTAGTATGGCTACTCATTAATTAATTTTGGGTTCCCACAATGTTCATCTGTCACCATCTCTCTTCTCAAGCTACCAACTCACTACCGTGATTGGAAAAATTTGCGTATCCCCGAGTTATAGAAAACTACTGACAAAGTCAACTCAAGATTACTCCCAAAATCTTAATATTTTCATAATAACTCGTGAATCACTGAATCATTTAATAATAACGTTAGGGATTTTATTATATTGTTTTCAAAGACAATTATATCTTAAGGAAGCAACGATCTGAACTCTGCAAGCGATAATAATGAATGTAAAAGGACCTCAGTTCAAATACTGGGTCGTTAAAACAATCTTATACACTTCCGTGTACCGTGAATCCGACAGCCCGTCTGACACTACCCACGCATCTGAGGAGCCAAATTATTTTATATCTTGGAATTGTGTGATCGATTTTCGTGATCAAAGGCACCCTTTTACGTTTAAAACGAGAGCTTTTAGGAGACATATTTTTCAAAATTATACGACAATTATTTTAGAAGTTAGTGCTGGAGAAGAAGCAGATCTGATCTTTTTGCGGCAGATTTGAATATAAACCCTGGACGTGCCAGAAAGAGCATGCAGTATTCAGTACTCACTAGACCGTGATAGGTCGTGTTACTCTGTATCGCAGACGAGCATCCCGTATGGGAGTCACGGTCACGTAAAACTACAATCTTCTTCTTCGTATGGGAGTAGCCGTCTAGTCTCGTCAATAGTATCGCCGTGCGAAGACACATTAAAATCCTTGTTATAGGAAATAATATCATCAGGCTTCGGACTTTATAAATTTCACTAGTACAGTCAATGTTTTAGACTGTGGACTTAAGAAATTACCGGCGGTAGGTACTCGAGTTTATATAGTTTCAGTTAAAGAACCGACGCATCATAGGATTTCGAAGTACCCAAGGACAGTGAAATATACAATTCTATCTACGTTAAATAACCAGATCAGTCTAGAACGTGATAGTAACGCCTAGTGTTCCTGAACTGAGAGGACTAGAGCGGAGTACGATAGAATTTAGGAATCGAGGTTCCAGGCTTTGTCTAGGTGTAGACAAATGAACAGTCAGACATTGGGGATTACTCCAATAAGTCAAGAATCGTAGTAACAGAAAGTAAAATCCACGTGTGGATTATTGGACAAGGAAATTACTAGGTCGCCGTTATACAAGTTCGAGCGATCATAAAAGTAAAACATCAGTGACAGACTTTTATTAGACGAACAAGTTAGCGTCTAGCAAGATACGATATCGTGCAGTAAAATAAATAAGCCGATAGTCAAACCCAGTGTAAGAGGATCAGCCGTTCCAGTGAGGGTAGTCCGATCGAGACTTTCAATCATCTCATCAGAGTAGGAAGCCGACGTACATATAGTGCAACCCTTGGAAACGGTGAAGAATAAGGAAATCACGTGTGTTAAGGCAAATAATAAATGCCAAAGTGATAAAATTTTATGTAATTCAAGTATAGTGAAAATTTTGAGTGTAATATATTTTTAGTGAAATTGTATTTGTGTTTAAGTGAGAACGAATCCAAAAAATGGTATTCTTTAGATTAAAAGTGATCAGTGTATATGTTTTATGTGATGTTAGGAAAGTGTTATCAAGTGTAGTTATGACCATGAATATGGCTTATGAAGCAATTGGTGGGTGAAATGTTCCATCGGTGGAGAACTCTGTCTCTGACCGTAAAATCATGTGAGTACTACTTTCATTATTATGTGTTTTGGGAAGATTTGCGTATAATCCTCAGGAGTGGAAGTAGGGATGTTTGAAAACATGTGAAATCTGAACGATTAATTTGATTGAAATATGTGAAATATCAATGAATCCCTTGTGGAAAATATTCAGTGGAATATCAGTATAATGGTAAATAATATAACTATGGTAAAGCAAGCGCGATAATAATATTAATAATAATAATAATAATTAAAAAATTAATTATGTGATGAATTTTATATTGTATAAGTGGTAGCTGCAAGAGCTCCTTTGATGAATTATTAATTGTTGTGAATCAATATGTTTTTAATGGTATAAATGATTATTGTTGATGGAGGCTAAGGCTGAATAATATTATCTTTGAGACGAAGATCAAACTTTGATTTGAATTTATTTCGTTCTTTGAAAGGCAACTTGGCTATTTTATGTATGAGCGCCATGTCGCGAAATTGAAATAATTTGTCACGTTAGGAACGCGTTGAAATGCTCGGTAAAAATAATTGTGAGGGACAGTTAGTGGCGGTAACGAGTTATGTTGAATTGTGATACTATGCAATACTGAAAAGGGTGCAATTTATGTTGTATTATGAGCGCTGGTTGCGTGCTATGCCTTCCTTAAGTCGCTAATGTTGTAAGTCCTCAAAGGTGGGATATGGTTCCCGAGGCAGTTTTAAAGAATTGAACTCAGACGTCCGCGTTGAAGCCCCTTAATATTTGTTGTTTTATTGGATTTCTTACCCGCTAATGAGGACACTTCATAATTATACTTTACCGAAGCTAAAAGAATAGGTCTGTAGAACCTAATATTGTCTTGTTGTTAATTTGTATTATGAGCCTTGTCATTCAAAGAAACGCATTTGAAGCAGCTGGTTGTAAAGCTGTTTAGCCAGTCCCCTGAGGAAGCGAGACTGTAGGTTCCCTTCCCTCCATAGCCATAAATCAGCCAAGTAGTTGAGACAGACCCTTACACACTCTCTTATAGAGATAGGTCAGGAACGGGCTGTCTGATTCACGGTACACGGAAGTGTTTAAGATTGTTTTGACGACCCAGTATTTGAACTGAGGTCCTTTTACATTCATTATTATCGCTTGCAGAGTTCAGATCGTTGCTTCCTTAAGATATAATTGTCTTTGAAGACAATATAATAAAATCCCTAACGTTATTATTAAATGATTCAGTGATTCACGAGTTATTATGAAAATATTAAGATTTTGGGAGTAATCTTGTGTTGACTTGGTCTGTAGTTTTCTATAACTCGGGGATACGCAAATTTTTCCAATCACGGTAGCAAGTTGGTGGCTTGAGAAGAGAGATGGTAACAGATGAACATTGTGGGAGCCCAAAATTAATTAATGAGTAGCCATACTATGATATTATGATTAAAGCCAGATATACTCATGTAAAAATTAAATGATGTGTGTTTAATTGTTAACACAATGCATGTAAACTTTACCGAGCCATTTGGAGCTCGTTTTTAAATAATTAGGATTGATGCCACATGGGAGTGAAACTCAGTTCGAGTTTTTGTTTGGTCTCTGGATAACCAGTAATTATTATTTTGTTATTATTTAATTTGAATTCCTTGTTCATCTTTAGGACAAGTGTGAAGTGTAGTGTCAGTATTTTTGTTGTTTATTTTTGTAGCGCCATATTTTGGATAATTAAATGTTTTGATAGTAGGATTGTGATTTTGTTTATTTTTGGAAGTGTATCCTATACTTAATCCAAAGTGTGTAAGTCACAGAGTTGGAAAACATACCATGAACTCCGATACTCCCGATTGAGCATTGCTGGCAAACTGTGGCTTGCATATTTCATTGTTGAATTTGTCACAGTACTTGTTTGGTACTAGTCTTCTGTATGAGAGAAAGAACAACTATCTTTGTAAAGACATCCATAGCCACCATGATATGTCGATTTCCTCTCCTAGCCTTAGGCAATGGTCCAAAGTTGTCAATTGAGATTATATGACATGGCCTCTCAGGTATCATAGGTATCGCCTTTTGTCTCATCAAAAACGCATTTGGTTTAATTCTTAGACAAGTATCACATGTCTTCAACGTACCCCGTACAGTATCGCTCAGTCTCGGCCAAATAAATGTTTCCTTCAACATCTAGACTGTTTTTTCGACTCCCATGTGTCCAAAGGATCTATGGGCTAACCATGCCGTTTTCCTCTGCAAACAGGCAGGTACAACGATTCTCAATCGAGTATGGTCAGAGTCCTCAAATTTATGTAACATCCCATTATAAAAACTATAATCGCTATCTATCTTACTGGCTTCAATATATACTGGTGTTCCTCTAGTTAACTTTCCTTCAAAGAAAGATATGAGCATGTTTATCCATGGATCTTCGCGTTGTCGTTGACTAATGTTTCCCAATTCATTCAAAGTACGTTGATCTCTATTTTACAAATCTATTGCCAATACTTTCTCTTCTGTGGACTCTGGCTGTCTACTTAAGAAGTCTGGAACGATGTTTTCCTTCCCTGGGCAATATTCTATAATGACATCAAACTGCTGAATATATAAAGCCCAACGCATCAGCCTTTGACTGGACAAGTCCGTCTTCATCAAAAAGGTCAAGGCTTTATGATCCGTTCGGAGCGTGACTGGAAACCCATATACAATTTTACGCCAACATTGCAGAGCATGTAATATTGCTAACAGCTCGATCTCGCTGATTGTATAATTTTCCTCGTGTGGTTTCAGTCTTCTACTAGAGAAAGCTAAATAATTCTTCCTTTCAGGATTTTGCGGGTCTTCCTGATATAGCATCGCTCCAATGCCTACTTGGGATGCATCTGTCTGGATGATAAATCTCTGATTAAAATCAGGATATCCCAACTTCACGTAGTTTAAGAGCATTTCCTTGGCCTCAACAAATGCTTTCTCAGCTTCCTCCGTCCATTTCCATTTACCGTTCTTCTTCAGAAGATCTTGCAACGGTGCAACTTTTCTAGTATATGACGGGCAATGTCCTGAGAAGAAACCTATTAATCCCAAAAATTGGCGAACATTCTTCACTTTCATTGGCCTTGGAAAGTTTCATATAGATTCAAGTTTACATGGGTTCGGTTTGACACCATCTTTGTCAATTACGTGTCCCAAGAACGTAACTTGTCGTTGACAAAAGTTCGATTTGTTTAAGTTAATCTTGAAGTTAGCTTTCCTTAAATCTTCAAGTAATTTCAATAAGTTTTGCATATGTTCCTCAACATTCTCCGAGGTGAGCAGTATGTCATCAACATAACGAATAGTACAATCCTTTACCTCTTCTGACAAATTGCGATCAAGTGCTCTTATAAGAGCTGACCCCGCTGTCTTTAATCCAAATGGACATCTCTTAAAGCAATATATCTGCTGATCGAACTGAAATCCAGTTAACAGGCTGGTTTTCTCTTCAAGTTCGAGATGATGATATGAAGACGTCATGTCTATATTTGTAAAAATTTTCATGCCTTTAAATTTTCTCAGTATTTCTTTTATGGGTGGTGCCGAATCATTTTCAGGAATAATTTTGGCATTCAAGTTCCTGGCATCTAAACACACCCTCACTGAGCAATCCGGTTTACACACAATCACTAATGGACTAACATAAGGTGTTGCCATTTTTTCTATAACACCTGCATCTCTCATTTCCTGCAGTGGTTTCTTAGTTTGAGTGTAATGTTTTTCTGCAACCGGGTATGTTTTTTGTCCAAACGGTACCCAATCCTTCACTTGAAAAGCGTATTTAAAATTTTCGATCTGTCCTGGTTTGGAATCAAATACATCCCTATATTCCAATAATAATTCCTTTAATATCTCTTAATCTTCCAACTTGATCTTGGCCTCTTCGATCTTTCCTAACAGGGTGGCTTCAAACTTGGTTTCTACACCATCTTCTAGTTCTATATTAAAGACTTCCATTGCCTATTCTGTGGCCCTATAACCTTCCTCGGTTACTTCTCCCACATGCCATACCTGTTCATCGTATCTTGTATTTTGTTTCTGTAAATTTATGTTTTGCTCATCCACACCCTCCTTTTGAATTCTTATGCAATTTTGCGCTAGGTATATTATGACCCTGTTCTCACGGATAAAGTCAATACCCAATATAATATTGTATGGTAACTGACTCACCAGCAAAAAGCATTGTGAAATTTCAATACCTCCGATGATCATATCGATGTACACTTGAAATTTGCATGTCAACGATTTCTCAGGGATAATTCCTTTAATTTTTACACTTGATGTGGGAATTTTCAACACACGACCTCTAGATTCCAATTCGTTAAGTAGGCTCTGTGTAATAAGACTTACAGTTGATCCTGTGTCAATTAATGCTCTGACAAGTAACCCTTCTACCTGTAACATTATAATAGGCAGTTCCCTTCTTATGGGTGTTATCCCTTCAATTTCTTCATTTGTCAATTCATCTGGTCTAGCTATCCAATTTACAATTTCAATTTCCTCCCAGCTCCTGGTATGTTTCCACTTTTCTCAATCTAAATTTGGAGCTTTTTATCCTTTGGGTCTTTTTCCCCCCTCATTCCTTAAGTGTGACTGTAACTCTAAACTCTGAGCTCCCTCAAGTTGGTCAGGTGATTTATGGTTTTTCATTGCTTCAGTCCACCTTCCCTTTTGTCCTTCAGGTTCATCCATCCGCTCACCCATATAGCGTCGACTTTCCTGGTATCTTTCTTCGATTTCGGCTTGGTATTCCTCACTTCTATCTTCCGGCTTTACATTCCTTCTAGGATAATTTTCCCAATTCCTTCTATTATCCTGTCTGTAATTATTGTAATACGGCTGTTTTCTTGCCTTCTATAACCCGTATATCTATTATTCCTTCCTCTATATCCTCCCCTAGTAAGAGATTGGATTCCCCTAGGTTCATTTTGTCCGTACTCGCGACCAAGTCCATGAGTATCTGTACTGGTTGACTTGTTTTTGGTAGAGGGCTTCTTCCTGTCATCATGGCTGCTAGCCATATGTACTTGCTCCGCTTGCCTATGTTGCCTTGGAGTCACATGTGTGGTGGTCATATCCAATTGACGCAACATACTCTCCACTTCCACAGCAGATTTCGCATTAAATGAGATCAATAACCTTTGTATCTCATATGGAAGTTGTCTTGCAATGGCATCACATAGATCATTTTCGGCTGGAGCGATATCCAGCTCCCTGAATTTACACAGCTGAGCAGTGAAAATTTCCGAGTACTTAGTAGGTGCATTAGTACTGTATTTTCTGGAGTACAGATCCAGTCTTAAATTTTCTTGCACGTCTGCCGCCCAGTATCGCTTCAGGAATGCTTCCTTAAAACCTTCTACTGTGTCAAAAGTATATCGAAAACTTCTGAACCAAGTGAGACAATCACCTGCCAGCAGTTTTTCGATTGCTCTCAGTCTCCGATCCTGAGGAACTTTCATTTCACTGAGGTATTCTGCTACTTCTTTTAGCCAGTATTTAGGAGTAATTAACATATTATTACCCGTAAATTTAACCGGTCTATCCTCATTTGATTTTATAATACTTATGATCTGTCCATTTGTTTGGTTAGCATATGGAGTTGACATGGCCACAGGATATCCTAAGTTCTTATAAGGGCTCTCCCCTCCTAAGTTCCCATCTTGATTTGTGCCTTGGATATCAGAATCCACCCATATGGTTTTCGGGAAATCATTTTGACCTTCAAACTCTAATTTCCTTTCTCTTCGGGCACTTTCTTCTTGTGACATGAGCTGAACCTCCATTTGACTGTTCTTGTGTTCAGTCCTTTCCAGCCGTGAACCAAATTCATTCTCGAATCTTTCCTGTTTCTTCTTACTGCTTTCAACTTCTTGTTTGATCAATATTTTGTCTTCTTTGAAGCTTTCCTGGATCCGAGCTAGTTTCTCATCTAATATTTCCTCAACCTCTTTCTTGATGACCAGGACCTGCCTTTCAATAATTTCTGGCTTGACGTCACCTTTGGTATCTAGGTCTTCTCGGATCTATTTTTATATTTTTATTCATGTCTACCTGACCTTTGTGGATTCTTTCCTTGATCTCGTTTATCTCTACTCGGGCTTTTCCTTGTTCATCGTATATGATTGTTAAGTCAGTCATAACCTTATCTATATCGCCCTTTGTGCTTCCCATCTGGTTTGTTAATACTTTTACGGTTTTCTGAATTCCAGTAACCCCTTCATCTATTTTCTCTATTCTTAAGAGTTGTTCGTCACGATCAGTTTTCCGTTGCTTGCTTTCAGCTTTAAGATTCCCTTCGTATTGACCTAACTTCGTGGTTATTTCCTCCTCATGCTTTCTCAACCAATCATCTACTTGCCCCGTGAACGCATTAAATTGCAATTCCCTTTTGTTTGCATCGGTCTGACCTTGCTTCTTGACATCATTTATTTCGGCAGGAACTTCCTTGACCTTTACCTCGAGGGTTTCCACCTTATTTTCGACCCCCATAAACCTATCACCTAAGTCTCTGAGATCTTTCTTGATTTCATCCCGTGATTTCTGACAAAATTCCATATTTGACCCTATCTGACCTTTTAACTCTTTCTGCACCCCTTGGATCTGGGTTACAAGTTCCTCTTTACATTCGTCTACATTCTTTTTACAAGTATATTGCATGTCATTTAATTGAGTTCCCATAGAACCAAAATTATTATTCAGAATTTCAAAATGTTTTCGACATTCCCTTTTGGATTCTTCACTATTTTGTTCTATAGTATTTATTTGAATCTGCAATCCTGCATTAATTGCCCCGTTTTCTTCTTTGATTTTACTTGTGATTTCTCCGTTAAAATCATTTAACCTTTTCCCAAACTCAGTGTCAAAATTCTGAAACCGTGAATCCATTGTCTCTTCTATTTTCTTATTTATATTACTTTGAATTTTAGTCTCAATGGCCCTTAATTCGGTTTCCATGGCTTGACTTTTCAGAGAATTATCAGCTATCATTTTCTCCTGAAATGAATATAATCTATTTTCAAAGTTACCTTCCATGATTCCTAGTTTATCTTCCAAATCCTTGGATTGTGCTGCAAAATTATTTGAATTCTCTGTTTTTATACTATTCAATTTACGTTCTATCTCAGCCTTCAGTTCACTGTTCATGTTTATACTGTCGGCTTTGATAGATTCTAATTTATTGTCTATAGATCCGAATCTATCTCTATTGTCCGCCTTAAGGGCTTTAATATTTTCCGTATTTATCTTTATCATCTCCTCTCTATTCTTATTGAAGTGCTCCTCCAAGCACTCCTTTAGCTCCATCATCGTACACTTCTTATCAACAATATATGAGAATACAGCGGGATACTCTGTGCCATCATTTGTTCATGCATGAGAGATGGTACTCCGAACTCTTGTGTCCCAATTTCCAGAATTCAACCTCAGTACGGGTGTTTACTAAAACGTACCCGTATGGTATAATACTCATTACAATATCAACACCATTATGGAAGTGATTTTCTTAAAATTCAAAAATTTTGAAAAACCATATTCTTCAAAAAATGAAAATTTTGATTTTTCAAGTAAAACTCAGGTTTTCCCTCGGAAAACGCAACCCTACGTACTGGGCGCCAAAAGAGAATGTTTAGGGGGGTTATCTGGGGCTGCTCGGTGTGAGTTTCCAGGGTCCCAATGCGGTCAGTTAAATTTATACTTTGTAGCTAATTCTATCACTATTTTTACCTTTACGTGATATGAACGTCTTTAGTGTTCCTAAAAGCATTAATCCAAGCACATCACTACTATTCCCTCATGTGCCCATTTCAACAATGAAATATGCAAGTCACAGTTTGCCAGTAATGCTCAATCGGGAGTATCGGGGTTCATGGTATGTTCTCCCACTCTGTGACTTACACAATTTGGATTAAGCATAGGATACACTTCCAAAGGAAGAAGTCGTTGGACCATATGGATATGGGAAAAAGAACCGGGAAGGAGAGGAACTTGTAAACTTTTGTGAAAGGAATGGACTGATAGTGGGTAATTCATGGTTTCGGAAGAAAAACAGCAGGAAAATTACGAGATATGGGTGGGGTGATAGAAGAACAAAATCAGTAATTGACTACTTCCTGGTGGAAAGGACAAATCGCAGAAAGCTGATGGATGTGACAGCTTTACCAGGAGAAGCATTTGATGGGGACCATAGAACTGTGGTGGCAAAATTTAGATGGGGAAAATTGGAAAACCTAAAGGAGATCAGAGAAAGTAAAATAAAAGTATGGAAATTGAAAGACAAAGCAGTACAGGAAGATTTTCTGGAGAGATTGAAGCAACAAATCCCAGTTACTGAAGTGGAAAATGTAGAAGAGGAATGGTCCCACTTTAAAAAGGCATTAGCTGGTGCAGCAGAGAGTGCTTGTGGTAGGACGTCAACAAGAGTGAAAGAGAAGGAGACACCGTGGTGGAATGAGGAAGTGAGGAAAGCAGTGAAAGAAAAGAAGTCTTCATGGAAAGAATGGAACCGAGATCAAACAGAAGAAAGCAAAAGGAAGTATCACGACAGCAAACGGAGGCGTAAGAAAGTGGTAGGAGAAGAAAAGAAGAAAAGTTGGGAAGAATTTACACGAAAAATGGAAACAGATGTAAGTGGCAGTAAAAGGATGCTGTATGGGCTTCTAAGAAGTAAGAGGAAAGAAAGGGTTACTACAAAGCTGGTGAAAAAAGGAGATGGAGAGTTGTTAACACACCCGGAAGAGATAAAGGGACGATGGAAGGAGTATTTCGATAAGCTATTGAACGTGAGCAATTGTACTGGTGAGATCGAAGTGACACAGCCTGACGACTCTATAACAGAAGATGATATAACAATGCTGGAGGTAGAATTAGCAGTATAGAAGATGAAGATGGGAAAAGCAACAGGGGTGGATGAGGTCAGTGTAGAAATGATAAAGGCTGCTGGACCTGTTGGTATGCAATGGCTGTATCGACTGTTAAAGTGTGTGTGGAAACGGAAATGTGTACCAGAAGACTGGGTGAAAGGGCTAATAATACCAGTGTTTAAGAAAGGGGACAAGAAAGTGTGTGATAACTATAGAGGGATCACCCTCATATCACAGATAGTAAAAATACTGGAAAGGATATTAGAAAGAAGAATGAGAAGAAAGGTGGAAGGAGAGTTGCAAGAGGAACAGTATGGCTTCAGGAGTGGAAGATCCACAGTGGACCCAATCTTTAGCTTGAGGCAGGTGATGGAAAAGAACTGGGAATATGGAGAGGATTTGATCATGACTTTCATAGATCTAGAAAAGGCATATGATAGTGTCCTCAGAGAGAAGGTATGGGAAACCATGGTTAAGAAGAGACTGGGAAGAGAAATGTTGGAAATGGTGCAAGCAATGTACAACAACTGTGTTAGCAGGGTTCTGACCCCTGTTGGAAAGACAGATTGGTTTAGGAACAAGACTGGACTAAGACAGGGGAGTGTGCTGTCACCTCTTTTATTCATAATGGTAATGGATGAAATTGTAAAGGAAACAAAGGAAGCATATGGACATAAAGAAATGAAGTTACTATTATTTGCAGACGATATTGTGGTCTGGGGAAGGAACACGGAAGAAGTGCAAAAACAACTAGATGCACTGAACGAAAATATTCAGAAGTATGGCCTGAAAATCAGTATAGAGAAAAGCAAGACCATGGTGATGACAAGAGGGGAAAGACAAGGAAAGGGCATTGTGAAAATTGGAAGTCAGAGTTTGGAAATTGTGGACACGTTCAAATACCTAGGAAGTGAATTGATGCAAACTGGTAGGTTGGACATGGAGATTGGCAGGAGGGTACAGCAGAGCAATGCATTCTATCAAAGTGTAAGAAAACTTGTTTGGGATAAGGAAGTACCAAGGAAAAGCAAGGAGGTAATGTATAAAATGTACTATGCACCCATATTAACGTATGCAGCTGAGACTTTGACCCTGACGAGCAGGTAAGAGAGTAGAATCCAAGCCAGTGAAATGAAATTCCTAAGAAGTATGATAGGTAAGACAAGGAAAGACAGAGTGAGGAATGAAGATGTTAGGAAGGAAGTTGTGATGGGAAAACTAAATGAGAGAATTGAGAAGAATAAACTAAGGTGGTTTGGACATGTAAAGAGGATGGAGGAAAATAGAATACCAAGACAGATGCTGGAGGCGAAGTGCAATGGTAAGAGAGCAAGGGGAAGACCTAGAACAAGGTGGATTGATTCAGTGAAGAACAGCGTGAGAAAAAGAAATCTGGACTGGGACAAGATCGTGGAAGAAGAATGGTGGAAGGAAAGAGGAAAGTGGAGAAGTGCCATAAATACCCCGACCCGGCAGGAGCTGGATAAGGGGAAATGATGATGATGATGACACTTCCAATAATAAACAAAATCAAAATCCTACTATCAAAACATTTAATTATTCAAAATATGGCGCTACGAAAATAAACAATAAAAATACTGACACTACACTTCACACTTGTCCAAAGATGAACAAGGAATTCATATTAAGTAATCACAAAATAATAATTACTGATTATCCAAAAACCAAACAAAAACTACAACTGAGTTTAACTCCCATATGGCATCAATCCTAATTCTTTAAAAACGAGCTCCAAATGGCTCGGTAAAGTTTACATGCATTGTGTTAACAATTAAACACACATCATTTAATTTTTACATGAGTATATCTGGCTTTAATCATAATATCATAGTATGGCTACTCATTAAATAATTTTGGGCTCCCACAATGTTCATCTGTCACCATCTCTCTTCTCAAGCTACCAACTCACTACCGTGATTGGAAACATTTGCGTATCCCCGAGTTATAGAAAACTACTGACAAAGTCAACTCAAGATTACTCCCGAAATCTTAATATTTTCATAATAACTCGTGAATCACTGAATCATTTAATAATAACGTTAGGGATTTTATTATATTGTCTTCAAAGACAATTATATCTTAAGGAAGCAACGATCTGAACTCTGCAAGCGATAATAATGAATGTAAAAGGACCTCAGTTCAAATACTGGGTCGTTAAAACAATCTTAAACACTTCCGTGTACCGTGAATCAGACAGCCTGTTCCTGACCTATCTCTATAAGAGAGTGTGTAAGGGTCTGTCTCAACTACTTGGCTGATTTATGGCTATGGAGGGAGGAGAACCTACAGTCTCGCTTCCTCAAGGGACTGGCTAGACAGCTTTACAACCAGCTGCTTCAAATGCGTTTCTTTGAATGACAAGGCTCATAATACAAATTAACAACAAGACAATATTAGGTTCTACAGACCTATTCTTTTAGCTTCGGTAAAGTATAATTATGAAGTGTCTCCATTAGCGGGTAAGGAAATCCAATAAAACCACATATATTAAGGGGCTTCAACACGGACGACTCTGAGTTCAATCCTTTAAAACTGCCTCAGGAACCATATCCCAGCTTTGAGGACTTACATCATTAGCGACTTAAGGAAGGCATAGCACGCAACCAGCGCTCATAATACAACATAAATTGCACCCTTTTCAGTATTGCATAGTATCACAATTCAACATAACTCATTACCGCCACTAACTGTCCCTCACAATTATATTTACCGAGCATTTCAACGCGTTCCTAGCGTGACAAATTATTTCAATTGTGCGACGTGGCGCTCATACATAAAATAGCCAAGTTGCCTTTCAAAGAACGAAATAAATTCAAATCAAAAGTTTGATCTTCGTCTCGAAGAAAATATCTTCAGCCTTAGCCTCCGTCAACAATAATCATTTATACCATTAAGAACATATTGATTCACAACAATAAACAATTCATCAAAGGGGCTCTTGCAGCTCCCACTTACTCAATATAAGATTCACCACATAAATCATTTATTTAATAATTATTATTATTATTATCGTTCTTGCTTTACCATAGTTATATTATTTACCATTATACTGATATTCCACTGAATATTTTCCACAAGGGATTCATTGATATTTCACATATTTATATTTCAATCAAATTAATCTTTCAGATCGCGCAACCCTTATTTCACATGTTTTCAAACATCCCTACTTCCACTCCGTTGGATTATACGCAAATCTTCCCAAAACACATAATAATGAAATTAGTACTCACATGATTTTACGGTCAGAGACCGAGTTCTCCATCGATGGAACATTTCACCCACCAATTGCTTCTTAAGCCATATTCATGATCATATCTACACTTGATAACACTTTACTAACATCACATAAAACATATACACTGATCACTTTTAATCTAAAGAATACCATTTTGGGATTCATTTTCACTTAAAAACAAATACAATTTCAGTAAAAAATATTACACTCAAAATTTTCACTATACTTGAATTACATAAAATTTTATCACTCTAGCATTAACTATTTGCCTTAACACACGTGATTTCCTTATTCCTTCCCGATTCCAAGGGTTGCACTATATGTACGTCGGCTTCCTACTATGATGAGATGATTGAAAGTCTCGATCGAACTACCCTCACTGGAACGGTTGATCCTCTTATACTGGGTTTGACTATCGGCTTAATAATTTTACTGCACGATATCGTATCTTGCTAGACGCTAACTTGTTCGTCTAATAAAAGTCTGTCACTGATGTTTTACTTTTATGATCGCTCGAACTTGTATAACGGCGACCTAGTAATTTCCTTGTCCAATAATCCACACGTGGTTTTTACTTTCTGTTACTACGATTCTTGACTTATTGGAGTAATCCCCAATGTCTGACTGTTCATTTGTCTTCACCTAGATAGAGCCTGGAACCTCGATTCCTAAATTCTATCGTACTCCGCTCTAGTCCTCTCAGTTCAGGAACACTAGGCGTTACTATCACGTTCTAGCCTGATCTGGTTATTTAACGTAGATAGAATTGTATATTTCACTGTCCTTGGGTACTTCGAAATCCTATGATTCTTTAACTGAATCTATATAAACTCGAGTACCTATCGCCGGTAATTTCTTAAGTCCACAGTCTAAACTTTGACTGTACTGGTGAAATTTATAAAGTCCGAAGCTTGATGATATTATTTCCTATAACAAGGATTCTGACGTGTCTTCGCACGGCGATACTATTGACGATACTAGACGGCTACTCCCATACGGGGTGCTTGTCTGCGATACGGAGTAACACGACCTATCACGGTCTAGTGAGCACTGAATACTGCATGCTCTTCCTGGCACGTCCAGGGTTTATATTCAAATCTGCCGCAAAAAGATCAGATCTGCTTCTTCTCCAGCACTAACTTCTAAAATAATTGTCGTATAATTTTGAAAAATATGTCTCCTAAAAGCTCTCGTTTTAAACGTAAAAGGGTTCCTTTGATCACGAAAATCGATCACACAATTCCAAGATATTAAATAATTTGGCTCCTCAGATGCGTGGGTAGTGTGGTTTATTTTTCCCTATCTCCCAACTTTGGGCTCGGGGAATAACTATCGACGTAATGCCGCGTATGCACTTATTTCCTGTGCAATTATTATAAACTTTTTCCACACACAAAAATCTCTTTTCCAGGATAATCAACAGTGACGGGTTCATTTCATTACTTAAATGCTTGCAAATGGCTTAATTTTAATTATTCCTCTTGTTGCGTCATTGCGATGCTGCCATTTTATAGCTGAGTAAGGCCTTTTTCCGAAACTCCTTCTCACTCACTCGCAGTGGAAAGCTACCAGCTCTATTAATAATCATGCGCTAGCTTCTTATCGATGCGTCAGGCGTGATCTAATGCCCGCGTACGAGTGGTCACCCGCTCTTGCATCACATTGTAACAGCCCAGCTTCTTATTAACCCTTAAAATCCTTTACAAATTCATTCTAAAGACTGCATTATTTCCTCTCTTTTAGGTAGATTTCTTTAGAAAGCTAACTATTGCAATGGGTCCCATGTTTCGACTTCCGGAAAATTTCGACATATCTTCGCGTTTCACATCCCCCAGACCCCAAAACCACCGTCAGTTCAAAAGTTTATATATAATTTATGTATATATGTATCTATCTATCTATATATATATATATATATATATATATCAGTTTCTTGTGGACACGATAACTGCCGTAATTTTGCACCAATCACTTTGAATGTTTTACATAATATGTATCCCTATAAAATCTCGGTCGAGTTCCTTAATGGGCAAAATCGATCATAGGGGGTAAAAATGGGGGGCTTTTTTCGAAAAAGTGAAATATCGCTATAACTCTCTTAATACATGAAATATCGAATCCCTTCAAAGTTCATAGTATGTGTCGGATAAGTGCCAAAAATTTATGTCAAATAAGTATTTTGATAGCACCAACCATTGACCAAAGGGGTGGGAAAAAGTGGGTTTTTCGGGAAACATTAATCATATCTCTGTTAATAGAGACAATATCAAAACCGCACAAAATGGACAATATTCCTCCAATAATTATCTAAAACTTTTGTCTGAAAGAATTTTTGATATGACCCACCATTACGCCACGGGGTGAACAAAATGATTTAAATTATAAGAAAATGTCGTGCCAAGAGAGGTTGCCATGACAACTTTACTTTTAATTGATAAGGGATGACCATCAGCAGTTGCTATGACAACGCCACTGCACGAGATCACATTCAGTTTTCATATGTCAGTGGGAAGCGACTTCGGTATCGGAACTGGTAGCATGCTGAACTTCTATGCCCAAGGTCGCGGGTTCAAACCCGGCTGAAGTCGCCGGATTTACTAAGAGCGCTAAAAAACCTGAGTTTGCTTTCCTTCGGAGGGGAAGTTCCAACGTTCGTTGCGAGTTGCTGATTGAGGTGGCATCTAGTAGCCAAGTTCACAGCTAGGTGTCGTTGACGGCAGTATTTTAGGTAGATTTCATTAGAAAGCTAACTATTGCAATGGGTACCATGTTTCGATTTCCGGAAAATTTCGACATATCTTCGCGTTTCACATCCCCCAGACCCCAAAACCACCGTCAGTTCAAAAGTTTATATATAATTTATGTAATATATGTATATATATGTATATCAGTTTCTTGTGGACACGAAAACTGCCGTAATTTTGCACCAATCACTTCGAATTTTTTACCGAATATGTATACCCATAAAATCTCGGACGAGTTCGTTACTGGGCTAAATCGGTCGAAGGGGATGAAAATGGGGGACTTTTTTTTTTTCGAAAAAATGAAATATTGCTAAAACTCTCTTAATATGTGAAATATCGAATCCGTTCAAAGTTCATACTATGTGTCGGATAAAGCTCAGAAATTTATGTTTGAAACGTTTTAGGTAGATTTCATTAGAAAGCTAACTATTGCAATGGGTCCCATGTTTCGACTTCCGGAAAATTTCGACATATCTTCGCGTTTCACATCCCCCAGACCCCAAAACCACCGTCAGTTCAAAAGTTTATATATAATTTATGTATATATGTATCTATCTATATATATATATATATATATCAGTTTCTTGTGGACACGATAACTGCCGTAATTTTGCACCAATCACTTTGAATTTTTTACATAATATGTATCCCTATAAAATCTCGGTCGAGTTCGTTAATGGGCAAAATCGGTCAAAGGGGGTGAAAATGGGGGGCTTTTTTCGAAAAAGTGAAATATCGCTATAACTCTCTTAATACATGAAATATCGAATCCCTTCAAAGTTCATAATATGTGTCGGATAAGTGCCAAAAATTTATGTCAAATAAGTTTTTTGATAGCACCAACCATTGACCAAAGGGGTGGGAAAAAGTGGGTTTTTCGGGAATCATTAATCATATCTCTGTTAATAGGCACAATATCAAAACCGCACAAAATGGACAATATTCCTCCAATAATTACCTAAAACTTTTGTCTGAAAGAATTTCTGATATGACCCACCATTACGCCACGGGGTGAACAAAATGATTTAAATTATAAGAAAATGCCAAGTGCCAAGAGAGGTTGCCATGACAACTTTACTTTTAATTGATAAGGGATGAGCCATTAGCAGTTGCTATGACAACGCCATTGCACGAGATCACATTCAGTTTTCATATGTCTGTGGGAAGCGACTTCGATATCGGAACTGGTAGCATGCTGAACTTCTATGCCCAAGGTCGCGGGTTCAAACCCGGCTGAAGTCGTCGGATTTACTAAGAGCGCTAAAAAACCTGAGTTTGCTTTCCTTCGGAGGGGAAGTTCCAACGTTCGATGCGAGTTGCTGATTGAGGTGGCATCTAGTAGCCAAGTTCACAGCTAGGTGTCGTTGACGGTAGTATTTTAGGTAGATTTAATTAGAAAGCTAACTATTGCAATGGGTACCATGTTTCGATTTCCGGAAAATTTCGACATATCTTCGCGTTTCACATCCCCCAGACCCCAAAACCACCGTCAGTTCAAAAGTTTATATATATAATTTATGTAATATATGTATATATGTATATCAGTTTCTTGTGGACACGATAACTGCCGTAATTTTGCACCAATCACTTTGAACTTTTTACCGAATATGTATACCCATAAAATCTCGGACGAGTTCGTTACTGGGCTAAATCGGTCGAAGGGGATGAACATGGGGGACTTTTTTTTTCAAAAAAAAATGAAATATTGCTATAACTCTCTTAATATGTGAAATATCGAATCCGTTCAAAGTTCATACTATGTGTCGGATAAAGCTCAGAAATTTATGTTTGAAACGTTTTTTGATAGCACCAACCATTGACCAAAGGGGTGGGAAAAAGTGGTTTTTTCGGGAAACATTAATCATATCTCTGTTAATAGGCAAAATATCAAAACCGTACAAAATGGACAATATTCCCCTAATAATTACCTAAAACGTTTGTCTGAAAGAATTTTTTGATATGAGCCACCATTGCGCCAAAGGATGAGAAAAATGATTTCGGAATTATAAGAAAATGCCAAGAGCTATCAGTGGTTGACATGGCAACACTACTAAATTGATGAGGGATGAGCCATCAGACGTTGCCATGACAACGCACTTGCGCGAGATCAGATTCAGATTTCCATCTGACTAAGTGTGAAGCGGCTTCGGTGACGTAGCCTAACTGGTAGCATGCTGAACTTCTATGCCCAAGGTCGCGGGTTCAAAGCCGGCCAAAGTCGTCGGATTTTCTAAGAGCGCTAAAAATCCCTCAGTAAGCTTTCCTTTGGAGGGGAAGTTCCAACGTTCGTTGCGAGTTGCTGATTGAGATGACATCTAGTAGCCAAGTTCACAGCTAGGTGGCGTTGACGTTAGTATCTGGTAGCAACATTAGGAACTACTGCTTGAAATTTAGCGTCTGCATTCCTTACCTGAATTACAGACTAATACAGCCATCACAATTCACACCGTTTATCAGACAGATTCTACACTCACCCAAAGTACACGGGGTTATATGACCGCGTTGTCGCAGCCCCTAAACTGAGGAACCAACCAACATCTCTGCGGGAGATATAATTATGCGTGAAGAAGTAACAGACCGTTACATAGTTACACATCAGTGTCGAAACCTTGCATAAGGACAGTGTGACCACAAGTGTAACAAGTAGTTCCGTGAAGAACTGTACAGCCTATTTTCATATATCCTGCTCATGTTAATTGCCTCTATCAACACACAAAATTTCAGTTTATTTGCTGTAACAGATTCGTAAATATTGAGAACCGTCTAAATATTTCAGATGGTCGCCAGGTTGGATTTTTATTTTTGTACTATTATATTAAGATTATTGTGTACGTGTGGTATTCAAACTTCAATCGCATGATTAGAACACAAGAAGTAAAAACGAGATTTTAAAAGTACGCACACCAGCCATCTTGTGATTATGCAAACAATTGAAATAAATTAGATGCCAGTGGATCAACATTTATGTAAGCATTTAACGTGCAACGTTTCACGGCACTCGGATAGTTAATTCGCGAGAAACGTCCATTTAAATATTTATACTTCGCGTCGCCGCCATGTTGGATTCGTGCTCACCAGGTTACTGAAAGTCCTATAGGTGAACATATGTTCATAGTCTCTATGAACATAAAAATTTCAGTTTGGTTGCTGTAAAAGATTCATAGATATTGAGCACCGTCTAAATATTACGGAAGTTTGCCATTTAGGATTGTTATATGTATAGGCCATATAGTTATGTACCATTCAAGGACACTTATTGCCTAGGTTCATTATTCAAACTTTCACTTCGATCGCATGATTACGACACAAGAAATAAAAACTTAATTTTAAAATTTCGCACAGCCGCCATCTTGAGGTTATGTAAACAATTCAATTAAATTAGATGGCAGTACATTACAATCTGCAAAATCATTTACTGTACCACATTTCACTGCGCTCAGAGAGTTAACTCACGAGAAAAGTCTATTAAAATATTTCAAATTCGCTTGGTCGCCATGTTCGTTTTGTACTTTACAGGTTTATGAATTATACATAGGTAAACTTCTATCAGTACCCTTTATCACCGTACAAAATTGCAGGGTGATATCTGTAATAGTTTCGGGGATATAGAATATCAGTGAAATATTTCGCACAGCCGCCATTTTTAGGTTATGTAAACAAGTGAATTAAATTAGACTCCAGTGCATTGCAATGTGTATAAACATTTGCTGTACCAAGTTTCATTACGTTTGGATAGTTAAATCGCGAGAAAAGTCTATTTAAAAGTCTCCACTTCGCTTGTCCGCCATGTTGGTTATGTTGTAACCAGGTTTTTGAAAGTCTCATAGGTGAACTTCTAGTAGTACCCTTTATCACCGTACACAATTTCAGGGCGATATCCGTGATAGTTTCAGAGATACTGAATGCTAGTGAAATATTTCGCACAGCCGCCATGTTGGATTGGTGAGACGTAACAAAATTCGATGGGCACGGTCGAGGTCGCCGGGAATAGTGCTATGAACTTACCGAGTTTCACTGAAATCGCTCCAGCCGTTTAGATTTTATTAGGGGACACACACACACACCTCACACACACACACCCACACGCACACACACACACGGACAAAAGGTGATTTCATAAGCCTATTTTTTCAAAATTGAAAATAGGCTAAAAATGGACTCCAAATGACAAGAAGGTTACCGTCCCCATAAGACAATAAAATGTTTAAAATATGTTTAAAATGAAGAAAAACAAAGTTAATTAATCTCCAATTATAAAATACTTTCACGCGATAAATGAGGTCTGATCCTTCTACGAAAACCTGCATATCCTGCCTATTTTCGCCTATCTCCAAGTTTGTCCGGTGAAATCTACCTCCGCCTTCCGGCGTGCCGAGAGGAATTTTTTTACATATAAAGGTATGGATTCGACGCTCGAACCAATCCACATGGGGTCAATACTAACCATGAGAAGTAACATGAGTGCGCATCAGTAAAAAGTAACACCATTGGTAGTGCTAGGTTCTTGTGAATAAACACTTATATAGCACTGTTCTAATGTAAGTGCGTGTGAAAATCACTTCACATGGGATGTATGGTCTGTTGTTTACAATGCTGTTGACTGAAACTTGCTGGGGCTTCTGAGCTTATAGTCTCTTATTAGAGGTAAAAACACTGATTGCCATGTAATGAAATACATCATCATGATGAGGAGACGTCCAAGCGTGGAAAAAACATACTTTACTTAGACCAACTAAAACCATTTTCTTTGTTGATCTAATTCACAGAATCTCAAATTACTTCATGGCCCCATTATTGCTTCATCCAGTTGCTTAGATACCTTGGATCTAAGGCTTCTAGATTATAAGCATTGCCTAGGTCATGAAGTATTTAAATTTGTAACCATTGCACTCTCATTATTAATGTATTATTGAATTAAAAAAATAATGACAATATAAAATACTCACAAAATACAATATGAGATTTAAATTAAAATAAGGTGAGGTAATATAATTTTAAATCTTTGTCACCTGGAATTGTTATAAATGGAACATAGAATGGTAGATGGGGTTATAAGGGTGAGAAGATATGGAAGGGGGGGGGGGGGAGGGATATTGGGGGAGTTTGTGTTGGGGAATTCACGGTGGTTGTACAGGATATTCGTTTCAAAATTTATTTCATGAAGATTATGAAGAGGAGATAGAAATTAACACCGCACAGAAACTATCACTTCTAGTACATTCATAGTGGTCCCCTTTCCAGTAAAATGGAGGATTTCTAGGTCTTTATCGATGTTGGTGAATTTATGATGTGATTCCTCCATGTGTGTTGCCGTTGCTGAGAATCTTCTGTATTTTGTGGCATTAAAATGTTCGTAGTATCTGATTGTGAATGCTCTACCCGTTTGTCCCAAATAATTCGCCTCGCACTCAGGACAATTAAGTCTATAAATGCCTGATCTATGGAATTTGTGTATAGAATTTACTTTGTTCGAATTAAAGAAGAAATTGGCATTGGTGTAGAATGTTTTACAGGCCATTTTTAAACCGCGTTTTTCGAATATGTTAGAGATGCTGTATGTACGTGCATTAAATAAGTGAAAACCGCGTACATAGGTTTTTCTTTATGTTCTGGTTTTAAATGGGTGGAAGGTCTATTTCTTATTTTGTTTATAATGTTGGAGATGAATTGATAGTTAAAACCATTAACTTTAGCTATTTGGCGAATGGTCTTTATTTCACTGGTGTGGTCATTTTTTGAAAGGGAAAGGTTGAAAGCTCTGTGAATCATACTGAAGAAGGCCGCCCTTTTTGTGGTTGCCAGGATGATTAGAACTATTGCTTATGGTAGTATGAGTTTGTGTAGGCTTTCTGAAAATTTTATAGGGAAGTCTATTGTTCTTTATGGAAACTGTGGTTTCCAAAAAATTAATCGAGTTATTGACTGCAGATTCTGGAACGAACTGTATATTGCTGTCAATGCTGTTAAGTTTCTCTACAAGTTGGTCAATTTTCTGTATTGTGTTATCAATGATGATGAAAATGTCATCAACATATCGACCCCAGTATACCAAACCTGCAATTTTTCCATGTATTTTAGTGTATTCCATATGATCCATATAAATATTTGCTATAATGCCAGATAAAGGGGAGCCCATGGGAAGGCCTTCTGCCTGTATATTTTATTATTGAAGGTGAAATAATTATTATTAAGGGTGAATTTCAACATTGATATGAATTCGTTGATTTCAACATTTGATAGTTTGGTGCTGGCTGAAAAATTTTTGTTTAATAATTTTGATGGTAGTGTTAATTGGGATATTGGTATACATATCCTTCACGTCAATGCTATGCAAAGAATGTTCATCATGTAGTTTTAAATTCATAGTACTTCCGCAAAAATGAAGGGTGTTTCTAAGAAATTTGTTAGCTTTAAAGGTATAATGTTTAACTAGAAACCTTTGAATGAATTGAGACATTTTTATAAAGTGGGCTGTTTATGAAATTAATAATAGGTCTAATTCCATAGATCAGACATTTATAGACTTAATTGTCCTGAGTGCGAGGCGAATTATTTGGGACGAACGGGTAGAGCATTCACAATCAGACACTACGAACATTTTAATGCCACAAAATACAGAAGATTCTCAACAATGGCAACACACATGGAGGAGTCACATCATAAATTCACCAACATCGATAAAGACCTAGAAATCCTCTATTTTACTGGAACGGGGACCACTATGAATGTACTAGAAGCGATAGAAATTAACACCGTACAGAAACTATCTCCTCTTCATAATCTTAATGAAATACATTTTGAAACGAATATCCTGTACAGTCGCCTCCGTAGCGTAGCGGTCAGCATGGTTAGCTGCCGCCCCGGAGGTCCTGGGTTCGATTCCCGGCTCTGCCACGAAATTTGAAAAGTGGTACGAGGACTGGAACAGGGTCTACTCAGCCTCGGGTGGCCCAAATGAGTAGAGGGGGTTCGATTCCCCCTCAGCCATCCTCGAAGCTGTTTTCCGTGGTTTCCCACTTCGTCTTCGGGCAAATTTCGGGATGGTACCTTCTTCAAGGCCACGGCCGCCTCCTTCCCTCTTCCTTGTCTATCCATCCTAACCATCCCTTACCTTCCCTCATGAGGCCCCTGTTCGCTTTGCAGGTGAGGCCGCCTGGGCGAGGTGCCAATCTCACCTCACCAGTTGTACCCCTTCCGATTCGATGTTTCCAGCTCTAGGACACTGCCCTTAGAGGCGGTAGTGGTGAGTTCCCTCGCTGAGTCCGTGGGTTCCACCAACCTGGAGGGTGAACGACCAAAAAAAAATATATCCTGTACAACACCCTATCGGAATATATAAAGAATAAAATTGTTGACAACAACAAACCACCGTAAATTCCCCAACACAAACTCCCCCAATATCCCCCCCCACCCTTCCATATCCTCTCACCATTATAACCCCATCTACCTTTCTATGTTCCATTTATAACAATTCCAGGTCACAAAGATTTAAAATTATACTACCTCACCTTATTTTAATTTAAATCTCATTTTGTATTTTATGAGTATTTTATTGTCATTATTTTTTAAATTTAATAATACATTATTAATGAGAGTGCAATGGTTACAAATTTAAATACTTCATGACCTAGGCAATGCATATAATCTAGAAGCCTTAGATCCAAGGTATCTAAGCAACTGGATGAAACAATAATGGGGCCATGAAGTAATTTGAGATTCTGTGAATTAGATCAACAAAGAAAATGGTTTTAGTTGGTCTAAGTAAAGTATGTTTTTTCCACGCTTGGACGTCTCCTCATCATGATGATGTATTTCATTACATGACAATCAGTGTTTTTACCTCTAATAAGAGACTATAAGCTCAGAAGCCCCAGCAAGTTTCAGTCAACAGCATTGTAAACAACAGACCATACATCCCAAGTGAAGTGATTTTCACACGCACAAACATTAGAACAGTGCTATATAAGTGTTTATTCACAAGAACCTAGCACTACCAATGGTGTTACTTTTTACTGATGCGCACTCATGTCACTTCTCATGGTTAATATGTTCTTTTTCACCTCATTTCATCCATTCACTCATCATTTTATGTATTTTTATGATATCTTTAATTATGCTGGATTTTGCATCTCAATTTATGGCTGAAGAAGAGACCCGTACTAGGGGCCCCGAAACATGTACCATATAATAACAAGTTTATAACTTGTTGTAAATAAATGTATTGACTAGACGGAACAGTTTCTCCTTTGTTATATAGTGAATCTGTCAATCCGGAAAATGAACTTCTTTCAGAGCACAATTTGCAGAATTTAGGTCAAACATTTAAACGAAGTCGTAATAGAGAAGTACTAGGGCTGGTACCGGGTGAGTTAGCCGTGGCGTTACGGCATGACTGCTGGCAGTCGATCCCATCCGGGAGGCGAGGAGGTTCGAATCCCCCCGCCGGCAACCTTGAAGATGGTCTTCTGTGGTTTCCAATCTTCCTTCCAGGCAAATGCCGGGGTTGGTCCCTAACTATAGGCCACAGCCGCTACCTTCCAACTCCTTGTCCTTACATTCCAACTTTCCTCCCCAACGGTACTTTTAGCTCATCCATTGGGTGTCCGTCTCGAAGCAGCTACAAAACTGGCGAGCCGAACATGTCCTCGGACACTCCCGGAACTAAAAGCCATACCAAAAAAAAAACTAGGGCTGGTAAATTTTATCGATTAATTTTAGTTATCAAATATTCGATTAATCGAAGCCGAAGTATCGATTAATTTATACAAAAATGAATAATCGATTGTTCGAGGAATCGATTAAATATTGGCCGTTTAATCGATTTATAGGTTGGCCGAATAATTGATTGTTTTGTCGATTAATCGTATGTTCTTCGCTCCTTTCACTATGCTCCCACAGAAGTAAAACTGCCATTTAATTAAAGTATATTATCATTAGGGCTCGGACTTTTAGGTGCTAAAAATTGGGAAAATATGTATTTTTCATGTATTAAAAATACCTGAAATATGTGAAAAAAGGAAAAATATTTAATTATAATTTAGTTTATTAATGTGAATTCTCACTGACTGCTGAAGCATTACAATACACAACGAGAAACATCTTCAGGTTGTCCATCACAAATGACCGACGATTATCGCAAAACACTTATTCTGAAGGCGCGAAACTGCAGCATATGTTTCTTGCCCTTGAGGTGTTGTGTAACTTGAGATCGCTGTTTAGCCTTGATCGCTTTCCCACATGGTTGGCAGAACAGAAGTAAAATTATGTTTAATAACTGCAACAGACGATAACTCTTAGTTGTTTTTATTTCGGGCATCGTAGAACTGCCTTACACTTCACAATGCCAGAAATGAACTGCATGTGAGTGACACTGGTTCCAGGTAGCTAGGAGGGGGTGGGGAGGGGGAAGGAGTGGGGGGGGGGGGGGTATGTCTAGCACGTGGTGCAATATGGCTATGGACAAGGAAATCCCCGACTTCACACAGTGAGTGGCACGGGGCGACAAGGTAAGAAAAACACAGTTGCAAGCTAACAAACGCTCTGCATGAAGATTAGATAGCTCACAGGTTCTTCCCGTTGATGTAACACAGAACAAAAATGCAATAAACTGAAAGATCTCGCATACTGATTTAAAAGAATGTAAATATTATGTCTTTTTATGTGCTAATAAGTGAAAAGCAGGAATTGATGTATTTATAGAAAAAACGCTTAAAATATGTATTAAAATAAAATAAAAATGTATTTACCTAAAATTCCGAGCCCTAATTATCATACAGGTCTATCCTTAAACAATGCACCATTTTTTTAAAATTAGGCTAAAACAAAGAACAATAAAATTTTCCTTTCCTAAATTGTAACCATTATACAAGAATTCAAAACATTTGCTGAAAACTCTTTGTTTTCTTTTTTCAAAACCTATTCCCAATTTGATTGGTGTTTGTCCTTCCATTGTCACTGACTTTTATTTATTTATTGTTAACATAAACAAGGAAGGACACTTAGTATATTTAGGCAAAAAGTAAATTTTATAGATCTCTATACATCTTTCTGAAAATATGCGTAACTCAACTTAAGCGATGACCTCTCACTTAAACATCTTGTGTCTACTAATCAATTAATCGATTCTTTTGTTAGCCGATTAATCTATTAGTCGATTAATCGAATGAACTGTCAATCGTTTTCGATTAAATTCGAATTATTCGATAAATCGATTATTAATCGATTAACAGAACGTCGTTTATTAGCAGCTCTACAAAGTATAACTGCGTTCATTTTCAGGAACGTGGAAAAACATTTCACAAAATTACACATTACCAGACAACCAGCAAAACAAAACTGTTCCGTCCACTCTATCTTATACGTGAGGTTTCTTGTGTCGTCTTTCCTCTGTGTACTGCATGACATGATGGTACTAGTAGCTTTGCTTCTCAACAATACAAAATACTACACGCCACTATATCAATAACAAAATAAAATAGCTTCGGTGGCGTAGTTGTTAGCATGCTGAGCTTCTAAGCCCAAGGTCGCGGGTTCAAACCGAGCCGAAGTCGTCGGATTTTTTAAGAGCGTTAAAAATCCCTCAGTATGCCTTCCTTCAGAGGGGAAGTAAAGCCGGTGGTCCCATGTCATAGATTTATGGCATGATAAAGAACATTCCACTATATTTGACTAACGCTCTTAGGTTCCAACGTTTGTAGCCAGGAGCCGACTGAGGTGGCATCTATTAACAAAGTTCAGAACTAGTTGGTCGTTGATGGTGGCGTTTAGTAGCAAAAGTTGGAACTACTTGAAATCGAAAGTCTGCAGTCCTTACTTGAATTAACAGATAACGCACACTAATACAGTCATCACAATTAACACCGGTTATCAGACAGATTGTACACACTCACAAAGTACACGGGGCTACATGACCGCGTCGTCGCAGCCCCAAAACTGAGCAACCAACCAACCAAAATAAAATAACGCACTAACTTCAACACTCTACCCGGGCTTGCCGATCCAAGAACGACTACAATACTCCGATCCTCAGTGAGCCCGAGAGTCTCGATGAATTATCGATCTATGCAGGAGCGCAACGAGAATAGAATCGTTCACGATCCAGCATTCCAAGTACAGCACTTTTATAAATGTATTTATTTACGATTAGCCAGATCCAGGTACACATTTGTATCTCTCTACACTGCCATTGCGGCAAATGGTTGCAGTTATCTCAAGCATTATTTGACGTATTCCGTCTTAAGAAAAGCGGCAAATTTGGAAACAAAGAAGGGATCTAACTTGTAAGAGTAACATTTACATTAACATTAATTTTTCTCGCTTTTCATGACAGGCCAGCAGAAATCTCTCGGCGGGCCGGATCTAGCCCGCTGGCCGCCTGTTGAGAAGGCCTGACCTATATTTTCGTGAGGGACCTTACCTCCGTTTTCAATAGAACAAAACAATGTGGCCAATAATGTGGGACAATTTACTTACAAAAAGGAAACCAGAGAATATCCTCTGTTCGTCACCAGACGGTTTACTGAGGCTACTGTATGGACGTAGGCAGAAAACGCGTTACATTTTAAGAAGGGTGGAAAGTGTAGAATAGAGAGATAAGGAGTTGGGGGAGATAAATTAGACTCCTCGAAGAATGAGGATGTCTAAATATTTGGACCTCAAGAAATGTATAGGTTATTTTATTACTTTAAGGGGTACCATACAGCTAAAAGACCACCTCGTGGCGCTGTGGCTGTCACCTCCGAGGTACCGGGTTCGATCCCCGTCTCTGCCAAGAATTTCAAAGTCTTGGTATGGTCTAGTACGTGGTCTCCCAGCCTCGTGATGCAAAATGGGAACCTGCCGGAAGCTGTGGCAGGAGGAGAAGTGGAAAGGAACTAGCCACCCTACCACACGCAAACTCCGGCTCGGGATGCCTAGTTCGTGATCCCTTGACGAAGTCAATGGCTCTAATTCAGGTCGCCTAAGTCCCTGGAGGGGATATGGCACTCTAATTTTAAAATAAATACTACCCTACCAGGGAATTGTTACCACTAGACGTGGAGCGGGACTGTTGTGTATACATTACGCCACGTTATGGCTGCCGCGGGTGGGTGTGGAGTAAGAGGGGGAACGCATGTACAGTCATACAATGAGCACAGCGCACGACCCGGCACGAACCATGCACACACACGACATGCGATGAGGTTTCTCTGGCGACAACTGCACAACTATCGCAGGCGTGTAGCTGTGCGGAGCGCATTAGTTCCGATGTACGCCACCGGTAATAATTCGCTGGCTGGGTAGTACAGCTTAAGGAGCCAAAAACAATACAACGATTTTATTATTATAACAGTGCTTGTTTCCAAGGAAACGCACATCTAGCTATTATAAGTAACGATATAAACGTTGAAAGCATTCCTTAGCTGACAAAGAACGTTGTTGTTGTTGTTGTTGTTTAATTTAGGGGCTTTGCGTCATCGTGGTCATGTAGCCCCGTGCACTGGTGTTTGTGTGTGTGAGTGTGTGTGTGTGTGTGTGTGGAATTTGTATGATAACCCATGTTATTGCGATGGCTGTATTATTGTGTGTAGTTGTAATTCAGATGAGGGTTGGGAAGGAGACGGCCGTGGTCTTAATTTAGGAATCATCCCGGCATCCGCCTGGAGTAGAAGTGGGAAACCACTTCCAGGATGGCTGAGGTAGGAATCGAATCCACCTCTTCTCAGTTTTACCTCACGAGGCTGAGTGTACCCCGTTCCAGCCCTCAGACTAGGAATAAATTTCTTGGCAGAGCCGGGAATCGAACCCGGGCCTCCGCGGTGACAGCCAAGAGTGCTAGCCACTACGCAACGAGGTGGACTGACAAAGTAGGGATCCCCGTCTTAGCAAAAACGTAAAATTAAGCAATTTCGTCATTTGTGCCAAAAGTTGAAGAGCTAAAGGTCTCGGAAAGGTTTCACATTATGAACCTTGAAGAGTTCTATCAAACTAAAAGAAATTCAAAAATCAAAAATTACTTCTAGCCTAAATGTAGTACTGAAAAAACTGCATACAATCGCTTGTTTTTACTAGTTTTCTTTTTTGATTCAAATCCCAGCCAAATTAACTTATTTACAAAATTCTTTATTTAAAGTGTTCCTTGGTTGAATACCCTCGGGTATTTTTTGAATTTTCGAAAAATATTTACACCGGAAGTAGTTATATGGGCTTAAGTGAAACTCTGCATTGCAACTCACACTAGCGCTCGTAGTGGTAGGAAAGGTATATTGCTAATCTAATTGACAGGATAGGGTTGAGTTACCGGTGAACAATGGACAGTCTACCACGTGTCATCATGCCGGCACCTCGTAAAAAAGTTTAGTGAGTCCTTTAGGTTTGGAAAAATGGAGAAAACAACGAAAATTAATGACAAATGCACCAACAGTAAATTCATTGGTGAACCGGTTTTGACCCTATGACATTAAAGGATGTTTTAAACATTAAATTGCTTGCTTGAAGAGCGACAACTGTGGATTTTTAATCTGTTTTTCAAAATCTGGTCCTTGCTTTGTACTATTCTCTACCGTTTTCCTCATATCTGTCATGTTTATAGGACTTCTCTTTTTTAATGTGGGTGTTAAAACTTCTGCCACACTCTGAATGCTGTCTCAGAAACTGAAAGGATAATTGTGTCATTTTAGTATACATTTTCTGGGTAATATGAGTTGGATTAGGTATGGCATTTCATTGGTGTAACAAAATCCTTCAAATGTGCTCCCAGAATTCACGGTACATGGGGCAGATGGTGCTGAGTAATGAGAGCTAGTACCTGTGGATACAGTAATAATAATAATAATAATAATAATAATAATATTAATAATAATAATAATAATAATAATAATAATAATAATAATAATAATAATAATAATAATATCGTATGGCCTCGGGTGCCTGGTGCAAGCTTTGTAATTTGACACCCAGAGGGTAGCTTGCATGTCGAATTTCGTTGTTCCTTGAATCACTATGAAAGTCAAGGAGGTTAGATAATAGATATCTACGCTCCTTGAACATTATAGCGCTTTCTAGTAGAGAAATGAGGAACTTAGTGTTGGCGGAAACTCCCGAGGTTAATTTTGCCATTGTGAACTCGGCCTACTGAATTCAAATGGGTTCTTTGACATGCCAACATCATATGACATGGTGTCGTAATTTTTGCCGCCTTTCAAAAATCACTTACCACGGCCAGGAGCGAACGTGCATATATCGCAGTATTTTTCCGTATAATAATAATAATAATAATAATAATAATAATAATAATAATAATAATAATAATAATAATAATAATAATAATAATAATGTTATAGGTTTTACGTCCCTTTTTACTACTGTGGTGTTTTGAGACACCGGGGTGCCAGAATTTTGCCCCGAAGGTGATCTTTAACGTGCCAGTAAATCTACTGACACGGCTCCCTCACATTTGCGCACCCTCAAATGCCAGCCTGACTGCGCCAGGATTCGATTCAGCAGCCTTGGGTACAGGAGGCGAGAACGTTACCGCTGAGCCACACAGCCAGCTAGCCTTATAAAACACAGTGGTGTTTTTTGAGGATCCAACCAATCACTGGGCCTAGGTTTGATAAAGAAGTGCCATGGCCTTAGGTTAGGAACCATCCCAGCATTTCCAGGAGTAGAAGAGGGAAACCACGGAAAATTAGAGAGCTTTGAAGCCAGTTTTTTTAGTGTTGCCTTGACCGAGAGCAGTGGCTACGCTGGCTAAAGCGCAGCGTTATGCCATGGGGCCAAGCTCTGTGCTGACTCGGTAGACGCGTGAGTTCGAGCCCCACCGTCGGCCGTCCTTGAAATGGTTTTCCGTGGTTTACTATATTCAACACCAGGCAAATGCTGGGACGGTACCTACTGACAGGCCACGGCCGCTTCCTTCCACATCCTTGCACAGTTTCATTCATCTTCATCCATTCCATCTCTCATCCGGACGCGCAGGTCTCCCACGGGCGTCGACTAGAAAGACCTGCACTCGGCCTCTCAGGAGGCTACATGAAAAAAAAAACTGGGACATGAGAAAAAAATTATCTGTAGAAAGTAAAATGTGATTAAAATATATCAAAACACGGAAAACCATGGATGGCCGAGGTGTGAATTGAACTCACGGTGTTATCCTTACGAGTTTGAGTGGACCCCGTCCCAGCCCTGATAGCAGAATTACATTTATCGGCAGAAGCGGGAATTGAACACGGGCCTTAAATAATGAAAACCAACCACGCTAGACGCTACGCCACAAGGCGACACTATCCGAGTAGGATCGAATAATAATAATAATAATAATAACAAGTCCAACCCCTCCTCCACGTGGCGGGAGACGGGCAACGGCATGAAGTAAGGGATTGCCTGTAGGGGTGAAGTACAGTGGGGACTTTGTGTGCCCCGGGACCGCTACGGTAGCTGTGAAGGCTCTATGGGAACCCTGAAAAGTGACGGCTGACGGGGCTCTGGTGAAGCTACGATAGGCCTAGCAAGCCAGTAGTGGATATCATATTTGCTTTCAAACCAGGAACAGGCCTCGGAAAGGACGGATGCAAACGACGACGACCCGGATATGCTAATGGACTACGAGTTGGGACATTAAACATACAGACACTGACAGGAAAAGTGGAGGAGATTTTAGATGTGATGGAGAGAAGAAAACTGGATGTACTGGGCTTGGCAGAAACAAGATGGAAAGGAGAAGATCGCAGAGAACTGAGGAAAGGGTACCGGTTGTACTGGAGTGGGAACAGTGAAGGAAGGAGCAGCGGAGTAGGAGTAGTTGTGAGAGATGGAATGAAGGAAGAGGTAAAGGGAATAAGTGACAGGATCATGAAGATCAGAGTAACCGTAAAGGGAAGAAGCCTGGAGATAGCCCAGGTATATGCCCCTCAAGTTGGATGTTCAGCTCAAGAGAAGGAAGACTTTGAGGAGGAGCTACAACAGCAGTTGAATAGTCAGAGCATCATTGTCATGGGAGATTTGAATGCACATGTAGGAAGTGAAAGGCAAGGATATGAAAATGTATTGGGAGCAGAAGGATGGGGTAGCAGGAATGAAGAAGGGAGAAAGTTGCTGGATTTTTGCAAGAGAAACGGTTTAGTGGTAGGCAACTCCTAGTTCCGGAAAAAAGAAAGCCACAAGGTAACGTGGTACAGCAGTGATTTAACAAAGAAATCTTTGGTAGATTACATGCTGTACAACTGGGAAATGAAGAGAAGTGTCAGAGATATAAAGGTAATACCATCAGAGGCCTTAGATAGCGACCACAGAATACTTGTAATGCACCTGGGAGTTGTTAAGGATAGCAAGAGGACAGAGTACCAGGAAAGGAAAATCAAAGTATGGAAACTCAAGGAATAGGAAGTCAAGGAAGAATTCCAGAAGATAATAAGGGAAAGGATGCCAACAGACAATCCTAAAACAGGGGAAGAGGAATGGAAGCAATTCAAAAACACAATGGTGGAAGCTGCAGTGGCAGTATGTGGAAGAACAAGCAACAGAAAGCGGTGTAAAGAGACACCATGGTGGAATGAGAGAGTAAAAGAAGCTGTGGGAGGGAAGAACAAGGCTTTCAGAGTGTGATTCCAGGAAAGAACTGATCTGGCAAGGGAAGATTATAAGATAAAGAAGAAAGAAGCAAACAAGATTGTCGCAGAGGAGAGGAAGAAGTGGATGGTAAAGTGGACAGAGATGATGGAGGAAGACAGCAGAGGAAATAAGAAAGTTCTTTATGGGATGGTCAAAGGTAAGAGAAGAGGTCTGCGAGAGGATGTGGTAATGATGGACAAAAACGGAAATGAGGTACACAACAAAGAGACACTCAAGACAGTGTGGAAAGAGTACTTTGAGGATTTGCTGAATCCAAATGGTCATAGGGAGGAAGACAATGTATTGGAAGATGGAGAAGACAACACAGGAATGGAAAAGGACCTGACTTGGAGAAAACTGGAAATGGCTATAGACAAGATGAAAGGAGGAAGGGCACCAGGTGTGGATGAAGTGAGTGTTGAAATGGTAAAGGCAGCAGGGGAGGTTGGGAAACAGTGGCTGTACCGTGTGATGAGGGTGATATGGAAGGAGAAAAATACCCCCAGAAGATTGGAAGAAAGGATTAATTGTCCCAATATTTAAGAAAGGAAGCAGAAAGGAGTGCAGAAATTACAGGGGAGTCACACTCATACCTCACTGTGCCAAGATATATGAAAAGATATTAGAAAGTAGAATACGAGCCAAAGTGGAGAGAAAATTGAGAGAGGAACAGTATGGATTCAGACCTGGTAGATCAACAGTGGAGCTCATAATTTCAGTGAGACAGCTCCAGGAACACCACTACGAATTTGGAGAGGATCTGTTGATGGCCTTCCTGGACATCGAAAAGGCCTATGATAGTGTGTGTAGGGAGAAGGTTTGGAAAGCAATGGAATACATGGGAGTGGAAAAAGAGACTGTAGGCAGAGTGAAGGAGATGTATTGTGGAAGTGTGAGTTGTTTGAAAGTTGGAGGGGAAAGAACAGACTGGTTTAGACAAATGAGTGGCCTGAAACAGGGTAGTGCGCTGTCACCCCTTCTCTTTATTGTGGTTATGGACGAGGTAATGACACGGATAGCAAGAAAGATAGGAGAAGATAAGATGAAAGCAATGGTGTTTGCAGATGATCTCATGGTCTGGGGAAACAAGGAGGAGGAAATTCAGGAGCAACTGAAGGCTTGGGAAGGAACAGTGGGAGAGTACGGATGGAAGTTCAACATCAGTAAATGTGAGATCCTGTTAACGACCAGGAAGAAGGACAGACCAATGAGTGGGATAACTCTTGGAGGTGGACAGCTGAAGAAGGTGGAAAGTCTCAAGTACTTGGGAAGTATAGTGGAGGAAAATGGGAGAAATGACAAAGAGATTACGGAACGTGGCAGACAGGCAGAAGCATTTCTGAGAAGCATTAGGAGCTTAGTGTGGAATAAAGATGTCCCACAAAAAACAAGGAAGTGTTATACAGAAGCTACTATATCCCGATACTGACTTCAGAAACGTGGACAATGAAGAAAAGAGACATAAGCAGAATACAGGCAGGTGAAATTAAGTTCCTGCGAAGAAGAATCGGAGTAACAAGAAGAGACAGGGTGAGGAATGAAAAGGTCAGGGAAATGGTGAAAGAGGAGCCCTTGCAAGGTAGGATTGAGACGTCAAGACTGAGGTGGTATGGACACTTAAAGAGAATGGATGAGAAGAGGATTCCCAAGAGGATACATGAGATGCAGATGCAGAAGAAACGACCAAGGGGAAGACCTAGAGATAGATGGCTGAAAGGAGTGGATAATAATAATAATGTTATTGATTTTACGTCCCTTTTAACTACACTGGCTTTTAGAGACGCCGGGGTGCCGGAATTTTGCCCCGAAGGGGATCGTTAACGTGCCAGTAAATGTACTGACACGGCTCCCTCGCATTTGCGCACCCTCAAATGCCAGCTGACTGCGCCAGGTTTTGAACCTGCAACCTTGGGCAAAAGGAGTGGAGGAATGTGTCAAGAAGAAAGGCGAGGACTGGACCAGAGTGGCAGCGGAGAGGTGGTGGGAAGAAAGAACTAAGTGGCGAGGCTTATGTTCCAAACAGACCCAGCGTGGGGCTGGAAACTGTACTAGATGAATAATAATAATAATAATAATAATAATAATAATAATAATAATAATAATAATAATAATAATTACGGTATTACGGTCATCTCAAACGAATGGACGGAAACAGGCTGACTAAACAGATTTTTCGTTTCTTTGACTCCAAACCCAAAACCACAATGCCCTGGTTTATGAATACCAAAGACGACCTCAAAATGCTGCATCTAAAACCCGACGACGCCTTCAATAGAGATCTCTTCCGCAAAAAGATACTGACTAATGGGCTAACCCGAGACGAGACATCGAACCCGAAAAGAAGACAAGGTACCACTTGGACAGTGGAGCGCAAGATGGCCCACTCACAGAGAATGAGGGAATTCTGGGCTCAGAGGAAGGCGAAACAAATTGCCAAGTGTAGCAAGACTTAACGTGGTCCTAGATGGCCTCAACGAATTATATAATAATAATAATAATAATAATAATAATAATAATAATAATAATAATTTAATTGGTTTTACGACCCTTTTAACAACTGAGACGCCAAGGTGCCGGAATTATGCCCCGAAGGGGATCTTTAACGTACCAGTAAATCTACTGACACGGCTCCCTCGCATTTGCTCACCCTCCAATGCCTTCTTCTAGCATCAGGTGTAGGTTGCTTGGTTCCTCAGTTTAGGGGCTGCGACAACGCGGTCATGTAGCCCCGTGTACTTTGGGTGTGTGTAGAATCTGTCTGATAACCGGTGTTAATTGTGGTGGCTGTATTAGTGTGTGTATCTGTTTTTTAATTCAAGTAAGGACTGCAACTTTGAATTTTTCAAATAGTTCCTACTTTTGCCGCCAAACGCCACCGTCAACGACTGCTAGGCCTAGTTCAGAGCTTAGCTACTAGACGCCACCGCAATCAGCATCAGGTGTAACTCTAACATGTGCTCATCATAGTTAAATAGAAATAAATTATAGTCAAACAACTGTTTACTATTATTGTAGGGATTTACTTTTCCACTTTTCAATCTTATGAATATATTGAAGCCCCTTGTACTATTGCAGATGCTATTTATAATTCTAGTTTTTTATAGCAACTGGATTTCATGGATTTCATGTTCTAATTGGAACTACATTTTTTAATCAATTTGTCTAATACGTCATTTAACACGTCATTTCTCTCTTATTATCATTTTGGATTCGAAGCTGCTGCTTGATATTGACATTTTGTTGATGTTGTATGATTATTCTTATATATTTCGTTCCTGCAACCTTGGGAACAGCAGGTGAGAACGTTACCGCTGAGCCACGCAACCATCCAAAAAGTAAGATCGAGATCGAGTTATAAGCTATTCTGTTAACGACAAAGACTATCATTCATTCATAGGGGGTTATACGTCATGGTACCTTCGACGGAACTTCCTCCTGTAGCAGTTATTACCTCCTTCTCAATTATAGTCGCACGTCTGCTTGTCTTCTTTGTGACCTCACCGAGTCGTAACAATGGCGAGACAACCCTAGGGCGCGCCGTTTGTCATTTGTCACCACGGACCCGTGAAACACTGGAGCCAGCGGAATTGGGCGGGCACATTCAATCCCATAACAATGATTACGGGTACCGCAAGGTGTTCTTTGTTTCATCCCTATAATCTGCGGCCTACACACACTGAGCAGCGAGATCAGGTCAGGAGACTAATGAAGTGATGGTATACATTATTTTATACGTCACCTGGCAGAGAAAGTAAAATTTTTGAGGGGCGGCAAAAATCCAGGGGACGTCGGCTAGTTTAATATCTCTCATTCCTTGTTTGGTGACTACAAGACAAGCTTAGTTAGGTCTCTGTAACGGGTAACCCAAAATCATTACGAGTTCTCTGTCAGATGGCAGTGGAAAACGGAACTTTTAAATTTGAGATTAGGTCATCCAGATGGCTCATCTAAAAATATCTACATTAGAAAACTGTGGTCACGTCATTTTCTATTATTATTATTATTATTATTATTATTATTATTATTATTATTCTTTAATCGTACCGGCCAACTAAGGACCACGTTATTTCAACTGGCTTCTCTGGGCTTTGATCTTTGCCCAGTGTTCCTTCATACGTTGCCGGTGTTGCTCTTTTCTTTCTTACGTCCACATCTTTCCCGTCTTCAACTTCGGTTTGTCCTGAAAACCCTGGTGGTCGTGTAGTTTCTTCCCGAGGGAATTGCGTTCATGAATATCCCCACAGGTAATTTTCATCTCTTTCAGGTCACTTTCCACCTCTTCGAACCAGGCTGGCTTGGTCTTCTTATTTTTAAAATAGTTAAAGATCCGGTTCGTCAATCGTGTGGGTTTCATTCTAAGCAAGTGGCCATAAAATGCAATCCTCCTTTTCCTCATTACATCAGAGATCTTCTGGACATGAATATACAGCTCATAGTTATGCCGCCGTCTATATTCACCGTTGTCTTTAATCGGGCCAAGAATTTTCCTCAAGATCTTTCTTTCCTTGATCTCCAATTTTTCTACCAGGCCTTTCTTGTTCATGGTGAGGCAATCCGCTGCGTACAGAGCCTCTGGTTGTATGCCAGTTCAATAATGCCTAAGTTTTGCGTTCTGGGATATTGACTTTTTGTTGTAAACGTCCTTGGTGAGTTGGTACGCCATTTCCATTTTGTTCATGCGCGAAGTGAAGGTTTCTTTCTCACATACGTTGGGTTCTACCCACTCGCCAAGATATTTAAACTTATCTGTTCGTTTGATTTTCCCCTGGTTTACTTTTAGTTCCCTTGGTGCTGGCTTGATGTTAGTTATGAAGTGTGTTTTCTCCAAAGAGATCTGAAGACCAACTTTTGTTGCCTGTACCTGCAGTTGGTTAATTTGTTTTGTGGCCATATCTAAAGAGTCGGAGAAAATTGCAAGATCATCTGCAAAAGCTAGGCAATCAATAGAAAGGTTCATGTTCTTGTAACCCAGTCGTACTCCATTTTGGACCCCATCGTTCATTTCTTTGCGCCACTCACGGATGACTTTTTCAAGTGCACAGTTGAAGAGCAGGGGCGAAAGCCCATCTCCCTGCCAAACTCCTGTCTTAATTATCATCATCATCATCATCATTATTGTTTTAATTCTTATTATTTACAGCGTTATGCCCATCTGTGGTGTGCGACATTACATAATTTATCTGATGGTGTTGATTTTTCTTCCCCCAAACTCTCTTCATCTGGGCACGGAAAATCTTCTTCCGTTCATTAGACACATTATTTCTTGGTCCCAGTGGTAATTTCTCTGAGAAATGATGGTTGTTGATTACTGTTCTTAACTGGAGTAGATCTTGTATAATTTCCTCTAATATGTCAATTTCTTGAAGGTCTTTTTCTATTTCACTGAACCAGTTGTTCTTGGCTTTCATTGAGAGAGCAAGGTTGAGAATCCTTTTGGTGAGCCTGTCATTGTTCATTCTGAGAATGTGGCCGTAGAACTTCAATCGCATTTTGCTGATAGTGTCAGTGATGATTTCAGAATGCTGATGAAGCTCCCGAGACTTCCGTTTCATCCAGATTCCTTCTGAGCAGACTGGACCAAGGATTTTCCTTTCCCGTTTATCCACTTATTTAATAAGAGATCTGCCTCCAATAATAATCAAGGTTTCCAAGGCAAACATAAATTACTTCTGACGGACATATTTGTTAAAGGCTATTGATCTTGACGCTTTTTCAATACTTGAAAGTTTAGAGAGTTCAAATTTTACAAATGGTTTTGAACACTTTTTGATTAGGACAGACTTGTGCAATGGCCAGTAGGCTCCTATAAAAACACTGTTCATTAACATTTCTCTCTTACTTTCCACTTCACAGCGCTTGAATACTATAATGATCTACTGTTTGGGGACTTTTATTGCAAGAACACTCGGGGCTGAGTATAAACCTAAACCTGTGCAAATTCGAGGCAATGTTTCCATGTCCGGTTACTATTGTTTTCATGTTTGGCGTTAGGTTGATTTTGTTGGAAATAACTCCTTTGCAATAGTGTCTTCTACCTATTTTCTCTGCCATTCATTAATAGTTTCTTCTATGAGGCGACGTTTTACTGTGACAATGGGTACTTTGTCGTAACAGCCTTCATTTAATTTTACAGCCTTCTTTGAAATTTTACCAGCCAGCTCGTTGCCTTGAATACCTGTGTGTGCCTTAACCCATGTGAATTGTATACTCCAGCAATAGTTTTCCTTAGTTGATTGTGGTTTTTGCAATCCGTAATGGAGTCCACTGTTATTTTACTATCTGTGTATAAAAATGCTTGCTTACCTTCACTTTCCTTTATCCTTGTAGTTTTGAAGAATTTCAATGAATTTAGTATAGCTAATTGTTCCTCCTGATTGTTCGAGCATTGTTATTACTTAAAAAAAATCGTATATTCCTTCTATTCTGGTACTATCCGGTTTTTGAGCCTGATTTCATTTTTGAAAATATAGGCTTACGAGGTCACCTTTTGTCCGTGTGAGTGTGTGTGCGTACGTGTGTCTCTAATAAAATCTAAACGGCCGAAGCATTTCAATGAAACTCGGTAAGTAGGACCTAGGCCTACGTATTACTATATCGTCCAACTTCGATCGTGCTTTCAAATTTTGAAGGTTTCACCAATCCAACAAGATACCCTCGCGAAATATTTCACTGACATTCTATATCTCCACAACAGTAACAGATATCACCTTGAAATCTTTTACGGTGGTAAAGGGCACTTTTAGAAGTTCATTTATGTGACATTAAGAAACCTGTAAAGTACAACACAAACATGGCAGCCAAGCGAAGTTGAAACATTTGAATTGACTTTTCTCGCGAATTAACCATCCGATCGTAGTGAAACTTGGTACGGAATATGGTTATACAAATGTTAATCGACTGGTATATAATATAATTCAATTGTTTTCATAACTTCAAGATGGTGGCAGTACGAAATTTTAAAATTAAGTTTTTATTTCTTGTGTCCTAATCATGCGATCGAAATCAACGTTACATGGAAAATTCTTTAAATAGCCGGGGGAGTTTTTAATAGAAGAGGTCAATAGGATATATGAAAATAGGCTATTCAGTTCTCACGGAACTACTTGTTTAAATACCTAATTATTTAAGACTGAAGATGACCTCGATGTTTCATCTTCTAAAACAAGTCATCACCATCATCAGTTATGAATCCCAGGTCTGTTCTCGATACGCCCAGTCCATTAACAGTACTGTCTCTCTATTCATAGCTCGACGCGTTCAAACAGTTAAACTCCTCGGCATAGTGAATGGATAATGGCGGATACCATATATTTGCTGACTTACATTGTTGTCAGTGCTAGCGGATTATTTTAAAGCCAGCTGGAGAGGAGGGTTCCGGCTTATCGGGCAAGCACTTGGCCGACTATCTGCATGCTAAATGGTCGCTCTCACTTTCCGTTCTGCGACATTCTTTACTCCTACTTTTTTCTTTTCTCACTACTGCATTTTACGTACCATACACTAGCGTGACAAACCTGCAATAGTTAATTTGGAGCCCCAAGGAAGAAGGTCAATAAACTCAATAATCTGGGGATTAGGAAGGTAATACCGGTATGTATTTTATTAACAGTTCAACGTACATAATAGCGGTTTCGGTGCCGTAGTTGGTAGCATGCTGAGCTTCTATGCCCGAGGTCGCGGGTTCAAACCCGGCTGAAGTCGTCGGATTTTTTAAGAGCGTAAAAAATTCCTCAGTATGCCTTCCTTCGTAGGTGAAGTAAAGCCGGCGGTCCCATGTCATAGATTTATGGCATGAAAAATAATCTTCCACTAACTAATGTACACATGTGTGAAGCCAAAATTTGTGGGTTAGAATTGATAACGCTATATTAGTTCCAACGTTCGCCACCAGGTGCTGACTGCGATAGCATCTAGTAGCCAAGTCCGCAAGCTAGGTGTCATGGGCGGTAGCATTTGGTAGTAAACATAGGAACTACTTGAAAATCGAACTCTGCAGTCCTTACCTGAATTACAGATAACACACACTAATACAGCCATCACAATTAACACCGGTTATCAGACAGATTCTACACACACCCAAAGTACACGGGTCTACATGACCGCGTTGTCGCAGTCCCTAAACTAAGAAACCAACCAACCAACCAACGTACATAATTGTATTCCATGTGGAATTTGGGGATAGTTATGTTATTTTTCAGGTCACAGGCTTTTAGGTTTCAAAAACTGAGTGGGAGACTCGGGGGTTCAAGAACTTAGTAGGAGTCTGTGGGTTGCTATTGGTGTTCAAGAACTGCGTGGGAGACTGTGGGTAGCTTTTGGGGTTAAAAAAACTGAGTAGAAGACCATAGGTGGCTTTTGTGGATCAAACTTTGCAACCGAGATTGGTGTTTGTATGTATGATTGTTTCGATCATAATGATTTTTATGTTCGACCATGCCGAAATATAAAAATTATATGCCAGAAAACTGCATCTTACTGAGGCTTATTATATTACAAGTTTAATTATGATACAAGTTCTCCACCAATCAGCGCTCATGATTTTCATTACGATACAGCTGTTTGACTAATTAGGTAAGGATAGCATCGGACCTGCGCAAAATCAAACTGCCGCTGCCTTTCACGGCAGGAACTGAGCTATAATTATCGAGTCTGCACTCAAGTTATTTAGTTGTTTATTTATTACCGACATTTAAACTAAACGCCCGTTTAGATCTCCTGTGGTATTTACATTTAAACATCCTTCGTCGAACTCCTGGTGTTGCGGCTAACATTCCTAGCAAATGCCCCGGAGACGCGGGTTCTATTTTCGACTCTGCCAAGTAATTTAGTTCTGATTTGAAGACTGAAACTGGGTACACACAGCCTCGTTAGGCAAAAATGAGAAGACGTGTGTTCGATTCCCACCTCAAACACATAGAGAGTGGTTTTCAGTCGTTTCCCAATTTCGACCAGGATGGTTTCCTAACTGAACGTCTCGGCCGCCTCCTTCCCAATCCTTACTTAAATCACAATTACACACACTAATAAAGACACCACAATACAGTAGCACAGACTATTAGACAAATTCTGCACGCACCCAATTACACGGGGCTAAATGACCACGATGTACATGTACAAGCCCAACAAATGAAACAACGACAACAACAACTAAATATCTTCCATTTGAGAAGGAACGACTTGTAATTCTCGTTTCGCAATCCAAGAAGCTAAGTTCAAGTCAAGTTCCTTCAAGAGGGATATAGCTACAGGATGTTTCTGAATTCCCATTACAGGCCTTGAAGGCTTGTTATAGGGACCAAGATGGTTAAGTTCAGCGTAGGAACTTGTGTCTGGAATTTGTACCGTCTTGCCGCTACCCACAGAAAACCACCACAACACACGTTCAATTCTCCCGCATTTTTGTCGCCACTGACTTGAGTACATACGTCATTGAACGATCACCTGATGTGCCATATCCCCTACAGTTTTGTTGACATTCCATATCTTCTTCCATGAAATCTCACGGGTGTCGCGTACTTGGTATTCCTGGAAGACGTACTGCTTGAGTTCTTAGACGACGTGCTACTGCATGTGCGTCAAAACATGTGGTTTCAGCACTGTGGCGCACCACCTCATTTTTCACTTGTGGTACGAGATCATCTGCACCACAATTCCAAAGAGGTGTCTCTGAATGAGACTTCCAGGATTGTATCTGGATGTCTTAGACCAACACCACTTCAGAAGATCTACCCTCTTATTGGAATTTCTCCACCTTATGTCCGAAGAATGGTAGCAGCAGCATCTGAGAAGAAACGGCAAGAAACCGATTCAAGGCATCCACTTTTCGGCCAACAACCAGCCCGACAGAGACTTAAGTCCAGAAACAGCTTTTTGAGGGGAGTAACAGCCCTCGAAGGCTCACAAGAAGCTGCTCGTGTGAAGATATGGAAGACAGAGATCACAGACCCAACTATTCCCCTATCAGAAAAAATGGCACCTGGTCACAACTTGCCATATGGAATTTGGAAATCATTGAACAGGCTGAGGACGGGGGTTTCACGCTGCAAGAACAATCTCAAGAAATGGAACATGCTCGTCAACAATGATGAGTATTGTGACTGCGGCATGTTACAAGATCCAGAACACCTGCTGATCTGCCCCCTTGATGGAGGACGTATGTTCGAAGGACGATCTTTTGGCTGCAAATGCTGATGCTGTAACTGTTGCTACTTACTGGCAAAATCTAATTTGATTCGGACACGGAAAATAAATAAATCTGCACCACAGATTTGGGCAACAGTGGATGGGTCGTGGTGGCCCAATTGCTTGGCCTGCACGTTCACCCGACTTGACACCGCTAGACTACTACCTTTGGGGTCACATGAAAACCTTGATTTACGCGACCCCTATGGAATCTGAGGAAGATCTACTGGCGTGGGTTATAGCTGCGGTGGTTGTTGGAGGACTAGGGATTGGTGATCGTGTGTACCAGAACCTCCCTTTATATTAGGTGAAAGCCAATATACCATCTTTTTGGGAGCCTTCATAGGGAGGTTAAGGCTGCTTGAGCTTTTAGTTCTCGTAGTCAAGTGGTGCAGTTGCACCTTATATAAAGGGAGGTGGCGCGCAGTTCGTCACTCCTGTGGGGGTCCGGGCGGGGACACCAAGAGCCCGCCGATGAGCCTAGCTTGGTGTCCTAGGCGAAACCCCACACAAGACACGGCACAAACCTAGAAGAATTGCTGAGTTTTAATTCACCGGCCGTGAAAGCCAATATACCATCTTTTTGGGAGCCTTCATAGGGAGGTTAAGGCTGCTTGAGCTTTTAGTTCTCGTAGTCAAGTGGTGCAGTTGCACCTTATATAAAGGGAGGTGGCGCGCAGTTCGTCACTCCTGTGGGGGTACGGGCGGGGACACCAAGAGCCCGCCGATGAGCCTAGCTTGGTGTCCTAGGCGAAACCCCACACAAGACACGGCACAAACCTAGAAGAATTGCTGAGTTTTAATTCACCGGCCGTGAAAGCCAATATACCATCTTTTTGGGAGCCTTCATAGGGAGGTTAAGGCTGCTTGAGCTTTTAGTTCTCGTAGTCAAGTGGTGCAGTTGCACCTTATATAAAGGGAGGTGGCGCGCAGTTCGTCACTCCTGTGGGGGTCCGGGCGGGGACACCAAGAGCCCGCCGATGAGCCTAGCTTGGTGTCTTAGGCGGAACCCCACACAAGACACGGCACAAACCTAGAAGAATTGCTGAGTTTTAATTCACCGGCCGTGAAAGCCAATATACCATCTTTTTGGGAGCCTTCATAGGGAGTGTCCTGTAGTGGTTATTTTTGCAGGTAGTGGGTAGACGGTACGATTCCAGACACAAGTTCCTATGCTAAACTTAACCATCTTTGTCCCCACTACAAGCCCTCAAAGTCTGTAATGGGAATTTAGAAACATCCTGTAGTTCATGTTCCTTCTAGGCTTGAAGAATTTGAAATGGAACTACTGTAGTTCCTTTGATTTGACTTATGCAACCGGCATATCATCAGTGCTTTGCAGTCGGTATTGCTACACTACACGGCGCTACTCCTAGCGGTATCTCGTATAGGGTGAGCTGGGTTTACGCGGGTTCCTAAGAACACATAGTATTGATAGGGGGTGAAGCTAATTCTTCTCGTCGTTCCCCTGCATAGGTACAAGTTCGATTTCAGTACTGAACTGAGCATCTGCATTCGACAGCCAGACAAATCTTGTGATCTCCTGGCACGAAACATGTCACATTGTCAATAGAAAGGATAGCTGAAATCCTTCAATTATTGCCATCTACAGTATGTATGGTATGTTATACAGAGGTGACTTGTCTAAATGCGACACATGAATGTTACAATGAGTACCAATGAATAGTTTTAACAACAAATTGTATATCCGCCTTAGTCAATACATAAACGAAAATAAATTATAATTACACTTGCTCCTGGTACATGTTTCGGGGATTAATTGCTTTTATCCCCTTCATCAGCCAAGACAAATATCCGAAGAAAGATATAAGATAGCGTAGCACTCAAAAAATAAATAGCTATTTAACTTAATATGGTGCACCATATAAGTAGGTCACAGGAAATTGTTGAGCAAAACTAATAACATATATGTAACAGCGATGATATATGTAACAATCTCTTCATAATTGATACCTTGACTTAACCTGAAGTTATGCATTGAGCTAACCTCATTGCTATTTGAAGTTGTTCCTTCCACGCTCGTCTATTTCGTATGCAGGCATTTGATTTTGGACCTGTTGAGCATAAGGCATCTTCATTGGTTGTGTCCATATGGTGAAGTATTGTGATTTTTGCCAATTCAAGCTTCGACCAGTGTTTTTGGAGCGGATTTACGAGTTAACTGTCCACTGATTCTCTGTGTTTTGATGGCTGAATATCATCGCTGTTACATATATGTTATTAGTTTTGCTCAACAATTTCCTGTGACCTACTTATATGGTGCACCATGTATGTATGTATGTATGTATGTCTACCCCTTATTATTCCCGTTTTCCAACGGGGTCGGGGATGAGATGCGATGGAAGTCCTTGTGGCGATGGTTTTTATGGCCGGATGCCCTTCCTGACGCCAACCTCAGGAGAGGAGTTAATGAGAGATGAAATGAATGATGGTGAATGAAACTGGGCAAGGATGTGGAAGGAAGCGGTCGTGGCCTGTCAGAAGGTACCGTCCCAGCATTTGCCTGGTGTTGAAAATGGTAAACCACGGAAAACCATTTCAAGGACGGCCGACGGTGGGGCTCGAACCCACGCGTCTACCGAGTCAGCAGAGAGCTTGGCCCCATGGCCTAATGCTGCGCTTTAGCCAGTGTAGCCACTACTGTCGGTTATATGGTGCACCATATTAAGTTAAATAGCTATTTATTTTTTGAGTGCTACGCTATCTTATATCTTTCTTCGGATATTTGTCTTGGCTGATGAAGGGGATAAAAGCAATTAATCCCCGAAACATGTACCAGGAGCAAGTGTAATTATAATTTATTTTCGTTTATGTATTGACTAAGGCGGATATACAATTTGTTGTTAAAACTATTTAGTACGTCAATACGGAACCATCATGGAAACTAGTTTAAATAATAGTACCAATGAAGTCAACTATTTTGGTCGAATTTGCTTGGGCTACGCAAGGTCAATATATAAGGCGTGATCAAAAAGTTTCCGTTTGACGGCAATGGAGTCCAGAATCGGTATGCCAATCAGGCAAAATCACCGCGAGTATTGAGGCACTCATTCGACCAACGCACCAGGTTGAAGATCTCCATGTAGTAAAACACTGTGTCTTGCTGCGTAAAGAAGTCCGTAACCGCCTGCTGCACAACCTCGTCCGATAGGAATCATCGACCTTCAAGGCCTATTTTAAGGAACAAAAGGCGTGATAATCGCTAGGGGAGAGATCAAGACTATACGACGGATGCTCGAATGTTTCCCACTTGAGTTGGCGTACCTTCTGCGTTACGACCTTTGCAGTATTGGGACGTGCATTATCATGAAGCAGCAGCACTCCTTGCTGGCGGTTTCCCAGACTTTTCACATTAATTGCACGCCATAATTTCTACAGTGTTGCCTCAAAGATCAACCGGCGTTTAGTGTCGAAACGCGACCAGCACGGAACTTGGCGCATCATTCCACAACGGTGGTTTTCGGCAGACATTCTGCCCCATACACAATCGTCATTTTCCGATGGATGTCCAGCGATGTTTGTCCTTCAGCAGCCACGAAAAGAATAACAGCACGTTGGTCCTGTTTGGAGGCATTTGGTAATAACGTTGCCATAGTTCCCGTTGCCGAATTCAACGTACGCACCTCGGCAAGACACGACTGCCACACTAATCCCTTTGTCCCGTTCATTTCACTTTCATGCACTAGTGATGAACGGGAGGTCTAAAAACTGATTTCTTGAGGGGTATTTTTAATGCAAGCAGGTTACGTCAGAATGCCTAGAGATAACAACCAGACGGCCGCTCGCCACTTGTTCTTCAGTGTTCTCGTCTAATGCGCCCCTTTGCGTTATAAAACCTCGAGCTTTGATGGCATTACGACCTGCTTCTCCATAGATTAGCATGATGTCCGCGTACTCGTTGTTGCTGAATACATCAGCCGTCGCCTTGTTGTTCCACAAATGAGCCGATTATGCTCTCAAATGCGAGGTTTCATAATGCAATGGGGAAAATTAGACGGGTAGCACTGAGGAACATGCAGCAAACGGCCGTCCGGTTGTTATCCCTTCGTATTCTGACGTAATCTGCCAGCATGCAGTGTGACCCCTGAGGAAATCAGTTATTAGACATCCCATACAGCAGTAATGTTTGCGGGTCTCTTATACTGTAGGTAGATTGTACGGGGCAAATGAGCCACCTGGTAACCCGCATCGGAGTCGCGCAACGTTTCATATACGCTGCAGCAAAGCCCTCAAATGGAAACTTTTGGATCACGCCTTAGAGCTTGTCTGTGGAGTAGCACAACACTGTAAACAACTGTCTCAATGAACACAAAGAATACGAAGCTGGTGACGACGATGTGGACCGCAGGCGAAAAATCACTTCATTGTCTTTTATACACCTTAACTTTATCTCTCTCATTAATAATGATCCTGTGGCCTCCGGAGAGGCCGAGTGCAGGTCTTTCTACTTGACGCCCGTGGGCGACCTGCGCGTCGTTATGAGGATGAAGTGATGACGAAGACGGCACATACACCCAATCCCCGAGCCACGGGAATTAACCCCAGGAGATTAAAATCCCTGATTGCTCAGCCGGGAATCGAACCCGGGGCACTTTGGGCCAAAGCCTAGCACGCTAACCATTTAGCCACGGAGCCGGACATCTCTATCATTAATAATAATAATAATAATAATAATATCGTATGGCCTCGGGTGCCTGGTGCAAGCTTTCTTAATTGACACCCAGAGGGTAGCTTGCATATCGAATTTCGTCGTTCCTTTGAACGCTATGAAAGTCAAGGTGGTTAGATATCTAAACTCCTTGACACTACAGCGCTTTCAAGTAGAGAATGGAGGAACTTTGTGTTGGCGGAAAATCCCGAGATTAATTTTGCCATTGAACACGGCCTACTGAATTCAAATGGGTTCCTTAACATGCCAACAACGTATGACATGAGTGTCGTAATATTTGTCGCCTTTCAAAAATCACTTACCACGGCCAGGGGCGAACCTGCAATCTTGGGGTTGGTAGTCCGACACTATAACCACTCACCCACCGTGGCAAGCTATCTCTCTCATTAAACAATTGCAACAAAGGTGGCATTAAGCTATCATGCATTGCCAATATACTGATTGAAGTCAATCTAGTATAAAATATTTGGATTAGATATAGTGATCATAGATTTTTTGTTGAATTCGTTAGAGGGGCTCAAGACATCTTGCACATCAACCCCGTATAGTTGGGTGTGTGTTAAACTTGTCTGATACCTTGTATTCCTTTGATGACTGCATTCGTGTGTGTAACTGCATTAGGGACAGGGATATGTAGGTGCATTGGGACTTGCAAGTAAGGTACTATCCCACCATTTTCCTCAAGGGAGTTTGGAAAAAACCCGTGAAAAGAACACAGGATAGCTGCTGTCAGCGTCGGGATTCAAAATTTCCATCTCCGGACTTACTGCAGCTGCCCGGATGGCCGTGGTGCACGGGTATGTTGGATCTGACTATTCCGCCTCTTTTGTGTAATGGATAACATTTTTGGCTGTCACCGCAGAGCATCGGGTTTGATTTCCGGCTCTGCCAAGAAATTTAATTCTGGTCTGAGGGCTGAAACGGGGTATACTCTGCCTCGTGAGGCAAAACTGAGAAGAAGCGGGTTGGATTCTTAGCTCATCCATCCTGAAGTGATTTTACATGGTTTCCCACTTCTACTGCAGGAAAATGACGGAATGGTACCTAACCACAGACGCTTCCTACCTCAATTACAAATACACACACTAGTACATACATCACAGTTACACAGGTTATCAGACATACCGTCAAGTTCACGGAGCTACATGACCTCGATGTGATAAAGCACCTATAATAATCATCACCACCACCACCACCAACAACAATAAACAACACACTATTCCCAGTGAATCACGTATTACAGATATGACGACGTCCGACAATAATTCCAGAACTTGATGAAAAAAGTTGATTTTCACATTAAATTTAGATCGAAATATACGCAAACATTATCTTTCAATTACAGTACCTGGTCAGTTCCCAGTATTACGTATCAACTCCACAAATTTAACGTTTTGGGATGTAGAGATATTTTTTTTATTAATTAAACTTCAATGTTTGAGGTGGATATCTTATATTTCGGTCGCTCATGATAATTATAACTTTTTGATTGAGTTAGGAACTTTGATTAAGCCTAACTACTTTGATCGAGCAATTTTTCTCAAGCCCGATATTTGGTAAAGTCAGTGTGCAAAGTTTGAAACATTGCTGGACGTCACAGGGTGAATGATGCGTTTTAATCTTTCATTGATTGGTATGTCATTGCATATCCAGTTAGCTCACAGCGATAACTTGGAAGGTTATCTCCAGACTGGTACTTGTTCCATTTAGGGGCATTTAGTCCCGTGTGCTTGTATATGTGTGTGTGGAATCAGCCTGATAACCTGCGTCATTGACTTGGCTGTGTTATGTGTACTTGTATAAGACAGATGCACTCAAATGAAAACAAGACAGATGAAAGAAAAGTAAGCACATTGTGTGTTATTTCAAAAGAACTCGCCATCACTGTTAATACATATTTTATCCCACTGTGGGACAAGACGGCCAATGCCTTCTTGTAAAATATGTTTGTGTTTACCTCCGTAACCATAATTGTACCCAGGCGTGCACCCCTGCATCCGAAGCAAATCGACGGCCACGAATGTCTTTCTTCAGGACACAGCAGCAGACATTCGGGCATGGATTTCACACTCCTTCCACATTCAAAATCACACTACACCTCGCTGTTCATCTTTCCTGGCCTCTATAGTGACGTCGGACGCACACACGACTCACTGATCCCACATCGGACACGTCCAACAGACAAATGACACAGCGGTGAAGGTTCCTTCCTGATTCCCAATAGAGGGCACTACTATACACTTACCTACCTGCGCCATGCTCGTTATATCGTCTGTCTCGTTTTCATTTGACTGTCACTTATAATTATTGGGACTACAGTAGGACTGGTAAGGAGGTGGACGTGGCCTTACGTTGGGTACCACTCCAGAGTTTGCTGAAGTAGAAGGGAGAATTCTTGAAAAATCACCCCTGAGGCATTTTTTGACTATTATTATTATTATGCTTGCCGCGGTGGGTGAGTGGCTAACGTGTCAGTCTACTAACCCCAAGCTTGCAGGTTCGATCCTGGCCATTGTAAGTGAATTTTGAAAGGCGTCAAAAATTACGACACGCATGTCATACGATGTTGGCATGTCAAAGAACCCATTTGAATTCAGTAGGCCGTGTTCATATTGGCAAAATTAATCTCGGAAGACTTTCATTGTGCTTCAAGGAACAACGAAATTCGTCATGCAAGCTACCATTTGGGTGTCAAATAACAAAGCTTGCACCCGGCAACCGAGGCCATACATTATTATTAATATCGTATGTATGTCTACCCCGTATTATTCCAGTTTTCATCGGGGTCGGGTTTGAGATGCGTTGAAAGGCTACGTAGTGGGTGTTTTTTACGGCCGTATGCCCTTCCTGGCGCCAACTTCATGAGGTGACGATGAAATGAATGAAGATGAATGAAACTGGATAAGGAGATGCAAGGAAGTGGTCGTGGCCTATTAGAATGTATTTTGAGGATGACCGACACTGGGGTTTGAATCCACGTCTACTGAGTCCGCAGGTACAGTAGTTTGGTCCCATAGCATAGCGCTGCGCGCAAGGACCGAAAAGAAAATCAGTAGGCAACCAACACACCTTGCTCCTTACGAGTAAAAGAAAAATCATATTCCTTGATTCGAAATCACAACGCGGCGTGAAGAACTTGTCTATTGTTCCGCCATGCTTGTTTACATCACAGATAGACTCCAGCTGTAGAGGTTGGTTGGCTCCTTAGTTTAGGGGCTGCGACAACGTGCTCATGTAGCCCCGTGTACTTTGGGTGTGTGTAGAATCTGTCTGATAACCGGTGTTAATTGTGATGTCTGTATTAGTGTGTGTTATATGTTTTTAATTCAAGTAAGGACTGCAGACATTGAATTTCGAGTAGTTCCTACTTTGCCGCCAAACGCCACCGTCAACGACTACTAGTTCGGAACTTGGCTACTATACGCCACCGTAGCCGGCTCCTGGTGACGAACGTAGGAACCTTAAGAGCGTTGTTTAACCTATAATTAATTTAGCTTCACACAGGTGTAATTAGTGGAAGGTTCTTTAACATGCCATAAATCAATGACATGGGAACGCCGACTTTACTTCCCCTCCGAAGGATGGTATACTAAGGGATTTTAACGCTCTTAAAAATTCAACGTCTTCGACCGGGTTTGAACCCGTGATATCGGGCATAGAAGCTAGCTGTAGAGGAGAGACATCTCCAAGATGCTCTGTTTGTTACTTTTGGAAGAAAAATAATCCAATGCCCAATAGATGGCAGAATATGATAGAAATCGACTCGACACTCGAGACCGAATGGAGACTCTCAAAATAATTCAAGTTCTTGTGCTCCGTCCATATACAGGCGTAGCAATAAACGGGTTAATAATACTTGAACTGACTCAGATGAATGATACGCCTTAATCAAAAACAAAAAATAAAATCGTGGCCATTAATATACTTGTTTATCGTACTAGTTTCGTCAATCAATGGTGCCATCATCATGAACAAAACAACAAGTGAAAATTTACTCAGGGATACATATAAAGTCCGATAAAATGATTAAATGCTTATGTGCCCCTGAGAGTTCTGCGAACATTAATATCAGTAAATATTTTGAATAGAATTCCTTACAAAATATGGTTTTAAATTTAACAGACTCTGAAAATTAATTAACAAGTAGAAATTTAAGTAAAACTTAAATAATTCAAATCATGAAAAGCAGTATAAAAGATCTTACGTCTACTATGGGCTACGAATCCTTGTAAAAGTAGAAAGGCCGTTCATTTCTAGGTAGTGACGGACTAAGTTCAATTAGAGATGTGCCAACCAAATCAATTGGTAAATAGAGTGTTATGTTGTATGCGTCAATTGAAAGATGGAAGAAAAGAATAATCACTGCTCAATTAGGTAAAATGACCGACTTTTAATTGGAATATTGTTAGGGATTTTACTCGATGTGGATCAAAGCTAACGGTGTCCTCCTGGATATCTGGAATCAATAGGAGGAATATACCAGTTGAATAATATTTCTTTATGCAGCCCAAATAACGCGTATTGTCAGGAAGGTCGATATTTCTATGCTTGCATTCCGTGTGGTACTAATGCACAGCAAGCATATCCTGCAAACGATACTGTACACTAATCTTTTTCCCTCATAGCAGTCTGTGGTCACATCGAGGGAAAAAGAATAGAGTTCAGTATCGTTTGCAGGATAGGCTTGCAGTACATTAGTGCTATTCGGGATGCAAGCAGAGAAATATCGACCTACATGATTACAAGATTAGTTGGGTTGCATAAATCAATATTAACTAGTAAGGGCAGTTGATTCACCTCGTAGGCCTATAATGTTTTTAACATTCTCTCTGTTATCTGAAAATGAGAAGGAAAAAGATCTCTGATACGTTGGTGTAGATGTATTAATTATATTATTAATAACACTTTTAAACCAACTTTGCAATTGAGGAGTCAGGTGAGTCACAAAACTTGGAAAATTTGAATTTGTAGCATTTCCTGTCATCTGTTGTGCTATTGTGTGAATTAGAATAATGTGGTATAGCTCCCACTTATTCTGCAGATAAGATCCTACTGTATATTCTGGAAGAGACGATGCTTCAGAAAACTTTTACTAGATCCAACAATTAATACATTAACATGTTTTTATGGAAATTGCAGGCGATTACATACGATCTGGCAAATATGCTTTCATCATCCGCCAATATACAGTGCTAATTCCAAGAAACTATTAATTATTTTTATTTACATAAAGTAATCAGAACTACGACCCATGTTCAAAGAAATCAGTCAAATTCTTTCATTCATTAGGCCTATAGTTTGACGTAATCCATTTCATGTCTATGGATGGTCTTTGTGTTCAGTTTCTTCTCTTGGCCTCGACATTCCTATTTCTTCACTTGACTGGGTTAGTTATAAAATAAACTGTGTTTTTCTGTTACTCTCCGAACACAACTTACTGATTCACGGAAATGACGTCAGAGTACAATGTCTCTTAAGACAGTCCACCTCGTGGCCTAGTGACTAGCTTTCTTGCCTGTCATTGGGAAATTATGGTTTTGATTCTCGGAAATGTGAAGAAATTTAAGTCTGGTTTGATGGCTTTAAAGAGGGTCGTGAGGCAGAACTGAGAAGTTGTTGTTTCAGATTCCTGCCTCATCCTTCCTGCAAGTTGTTTTCCTCCCCCCACTTCTTCTCCAGGTGATTGTGGGGATGGTGCCTAAATTATGGCCACCCCCACCTCCAACCCACATTCTAACACCAATTAGAAATAGAGTCGAGGAGCGTGGTAGAGCAGCGGTCAAACTGCTGGCTTCTTACCACGAAGGACAGGGTTCAAATCCCAGTCAATGCATGTTAGATTTTCAAAGTGAAATGCCATGTCCTGTGGTTCAGATTCCACGTAAAAATCACGAGATTAACGGTCATATAAAACTGCACCCTTCTTTCCTTCCAACAAATAGAATAGGCGACACCACGTGGCGTAGCCGTGCTTGTTAAATCGTGCACAACGGCCGCGATGTCAGCTGCAGCAAGTCCGGTGATTGGAGGTTCAAATCCCGGTGCTGACAGCGGCTACTCTTGGTATGTTTTATTCACCGGGTTTTCCCACACTCCCTCCAGGCAAACACTGGGATAGTCCCGGGACGATACCTCATCCCTGTCCCTAATACAGTTACACTACTACAGTCATCGCATTAATACAGGTTATCAGACAAGTTCAACACACATCTAACTACACGGGTCTGATGACTAAGATGTCGAAAAGCCATTAAATGAATTACCAACCAATCACCACAAATACTACTGACAGCGGTGGCTACGCTCTCTCAAGTGCAGCGTTAGGTCAAGGGCCAAGTTCTCTGCTAACTCGGTAGACGCGAAGATTCGAGCCCCACGGTCGGGTGTCCTTGAAATAGTTTTTCGAGGTTTACCCATTTTCACCACCAGGCAAATGCTGGGACGGTACCTTCCGACAGGCCATGGCCGCTTCCCTCCACATCCTTGTCCAGTTTCATCCATCTTCTACCATTCCATCTCTCATCCCGGGGCGCAGGTCGCCCACGGGCGTCGACTAGAGAGACCTGCACTTAGCCTCTCAGAAGGCCACACGACAAAAAGAAAACACAAATACTATACACACCCAAGTACATGGACATAAATCTCTTAAGGCGGACACACTTGGAAGAGAAAGAGTTCAAAAAAAGTCCTCTCGGCACGCCGGAAGGCGGAGGCAGATTTCACCGGACAAACTTGGGGATAGGCGAAAATAGGCAGAATATGCAGGTTTTCGTAGAAGGATCAGACCTCATTTATTGCGAGAAGTATTTTATAATTGTAGATTAATTAACTTTGTTTTTCGTCATTTAATGCAAATTTTAAACATTTTATTGTCTTATGATGACGGTAACCTTCTTGTAATTTGGAGTCCATTTTTAGCCTACTTTCGATTTTTGCAAAAAATGAAAGTAGACTTATGAGATCACCACAGGGCGAAAAAAGTGTGTCTGTCTGTGTGTGTGTATGTGTGTGTGTGAGTCTCTGTGTGTGTGTGAGTCTCTGTGTGTGTGTGTGTATATGTGTGTGTGAGTCTGTGTGTGTGTGTGTCTGTGTGTGAGTGTGTGTACTCTGAATGTCTGTCCCCCCTATCAATTCGAACACGGTGAATGCGAATTGAACGAAATTTGGTACAAAGGTAGCACTAGCAAAGGACACCTCAGTGTCATGTTCTATATCGCCGCCATCTTGACGGAAACGTAATGGCGGCCACACAAATGTTCAAAGCTTAAATCAAATTACGACTAACCTAATCATCCGATCTCCACCAAATTTTGCAACAACATACCTTTATGGGGGGAGCATCCTTTGACCAAACCAATAGCTCATCAGCGTAATAGTTTGCGGATGGCGGCCAGCTTTGTGTGAAAATCGATTCCCCCTATTCATTCGAACACGGTGCAACCGAATGGAACGAAATTTGGTACAGAGGTAGTACTAACAAAAGGCACCTCAGTGTCATGTTTTATATCGCCGCCATCTTGACGGAAACGTAATGGCGGCCACACAAATGTTCAGAGCTTAAATCAAATTACGACTAACCTAATCATACGACCTCTACCAAATTTTGCAACAACATACCTTTATGTGGGGAGCATCCTTTGACAAAACTAATAGGTCATCAGCATAATAGTTTGCGGATGGCGGCCATCTATGTGTGAAAATCGATTCCCCCTATTAATTCGAACACGGTGCAACCGAATGGAACGAAATTTGGTACAGAGGTAGTACTAACAAAAGGCACCTCAGTGTCATGTTTTATATCGCCGCCATCTTGACGGAAACGTAATGGCGGCCACACAAATGTTCAAAGCTTAAATCACATTACGATTAACCTAATCATCCGATCTCTACCAAATTTTGCAATTACATACCTTTATGGAGGGAGCATCCTTTGACCAATCTAATAGGTCATTTGCGTAATAGTTTGCGGATGGCGGCCATCTTTATGTCAAAATTGATTCCACCAATTAATTCGAACACGGTTGAACCGAATGGAACGAAATTTGGTACAGAGGTAGTACTAACAAAAGGCACCTCAGTGTCATGTTTTATATCGCCGCCATCTTGACGGAAACGTAATGGCGGCCACACAAATGTTCAAAGCTTAAATCAAATTACGACTAACCTAATCATCCGATCTCTACCAAATTTTGCAACAACATACCTTTATGGGGGTAGCATCCTTTGACCAAACTAATAGGTCATCAGCATAATAGTTTGCGGATGGCGGCCATCTTTATGTGAAAATTGATTCCCCCTATTCATTCGAACACGGTGCAACCAAATGGAACGAAATTTGGTACAGAGGTAGTACTAACAAAAGGCACCTCAGTGTCATGTTTTATATCGCCGCCATCTTGACGGAAACGTAATGGCGGCCACACAAATGTTCAAAGCTTAAATCAAATTACGATTAACCTAATCATCCGATCTCTACCAAATTTTGCAATTACATACCTTTATGGAGGGAGCATCCTTTGACCAATCTAATAGGTCATTTGCGTAATAGTTTGCGGATGGCGGCCATCTTTATGTCAAAATTGATTCCACCAATTAATTCGAACACGGTTGAACCGAATGGAACGAAATTTGGTACAGAGGTAGTACTAACAAAAGGCACCTCAGTGTCATGTTTTATATCGCCGCCATCTTGACGGAAACGTAATGGCGGCCACACAAATGTTCAAAGCTTAAGTTAAATTACGATTAACCTAATCATCCGATCTCTACCAAATTTTTCAACTACATACCTTAATGGAGGGAGCATCCTTTGACCAATCTAATAGGTCATCAGCGTAATAGTTTGCGGATGGCGGCCATCTTTGTGTGAAAATCGATTCCCCCTATTAATTCGAACACGGTGCAACCGAATGGAACGAAATTTGGTACAGAGGTAGTACTAACAAAGGGCACCTCAGTGTCATGTTTTATATCGCCGCCATCTTGACGGAAACGTAATGGCGGCCACACAAATGTTCAAAGCTTAAATCAAATTACGATTAACCTAATCATCCGATCTCTACCAAATTTTGCAATTACATACCTTTATGGAGTGAGCATCCTTTGACCAATCTAATAGGTCATTCGCGTAATAGTTTGCGGATGGCGGCCATCTTTATGTCAAAATTGATTCCCCCTATTAATTCGAACACGGTTGAACCGAATGGAACGAAATTTGGTACAGAGGTAGTACTAACAAAAGGCACCTCAGTGTCATGTTTTATATCGCCGCCATCTTGACGGAAACGTAATGGCGGCCACACAAATGTTCAAAGCTTAAATCAAATTACGATTAACCTAATCATCCGATCTCTACCAAATTTTGCAATTACATACCTTTATGGAGGGAGCATCCTTTGACCAATCTAATAGGTCATTTGCGTAATAGTTTGCAGATGGCGGCCATCTGTATGTCAAAATTGATTCCCCCTATTAATTCGAACACGGTTGAACCGAATGGAACGAAATTTGGTACAGAGGTAGTACTAACAAAAGGCACCTCAGTGTCATGTTTTATATTGCCGCCATCTTGACGGAAACGTAATGGCGGCCACACAAATGTTCAAAGCTTAAATCAAATTACGACTAACCTAATCATCCGATCTCTACCAAATTTTGCAACAACATACCGTTATGGGGGGGGGGAGCATTCTTTGACCAAACTAATAGGTCATCAGCATAATAGTTTGCGGATGGCGGCCATCTTTCTGTGAAAATTGATTCCCCTGTTCATTCGAACACGGTGCAACCAAATGGAACGAAATTTGGTACAGAGGTAGTACTAACAAAGGGCACCTCAGTGTTATGTTTTATATCGCCGCCATATTGACAGAAACGTAATGGCGGCCACAGAAATGTTCAAAGCTTAAGCTAAATTACGACTAACATAACCATCCGATCTCTACCAAACTTTGCAACAACATACCTTTATGGAGGGAGCATCCTTTGACCAATCTAATAGGTTATTATTAGCATAATAGTTTGCGGATGGCGGCCATCTTTATGTCAAAATTGATTCCCCCTATTAATTCGAACACGGTGAAACCGAATGGAACGAAATTTGGTACAGAGGTAGCACTAGCAAAGGGCACCTCAGTGTCATGTTTTATATCGCCGCCATCTTGACTGAAACGTAATGGCGGCCACACGAATGTTCAAAGCTTAAATCAAATTACGATTAACCTAATCATCCGATCTCTACCAAATTTTTCAACTACATACCTTAATGGAGGGAGCATCCTTTGACCAATCTAATAGGTCATCAGCGTAATAGTTTGCGGATGGCGGCCATCTTTGTGTGAAAATCGATTCCCCCTATTAATTCGAACACGGTGCAACCGAATGGAACGAAATTTGGTACAGAGGTAGTACTAACAAAGGGCACCTCAGTGTCATGTTTTATATCGCCGCCATCTTGACGGAAACGTAATGGCGGCCACACAAATGTTCAAAGCTTAAATCAAATTACGATTAACCTAATCATCCGATCTCTACCAAATTTTGCAATTACATACCTTTATGGAGGGAGCATCCTTTGACCAATCTAATAGGTCATTCGCGTAATAGTTTGCGGATGGCGGCCATCTTTATGTCAAAATTGATTCCCCCTATTAATTCGAAGACGGTTGAACCGAATGGAACGAAATTTGGTACAGAGGTAGTACTAACAAAAGGAACCTCAGTGTCATGTTTTATATCGCCGCCATCTTAACGGAAACGTAATGGTGGCCACACAAATGTCCAAAGCTTAAATCAAATTACGATTAACCTAATCATCCGATCTCTACCAAATTTTGCAACTACATACCTTTATGGAGGGAGCATCCTCTGACCAATCTAATAGGTCATTCGCGTAATAGTTTGCGGATGGCGGCCATCTTTATGTCAAAATTGATTCCCCCCATTAATTCGAACACGGTTGAACCGAATGGAACGAAATATGGTACAGAGGTAGCACTAGCAAAGGGCACCTCGGTGTTATGTTTTATATCGCCGCCATCTAGACTGAAACGTAATGGCAGCCACACGAATGTTCAAAGTTTAAATCAAATTACGAGTAACCTAATCATCCGATCTCTACCAAATTTTTCAATTACATACCTTAATGGAGGGAGCATCCTTTGACCAATCTAATAGGTCATCAGCGTAATAGTTTGCGGATGGCGGCCATCTTTGTGTCAGAACCGATTCCCCCTATTAATTCAAACACGGTGAAACCGAATGGAACAAAATTTGGTACAGAGATAGCACTAGCAAAGGGCATCTCAGTGTCATGATTAATATCGCCGGCATATTGACAGAAACGTAATGGCGGCCACACAAATGTTTAAAGCTTAAATCAAATTACGACTAACATAACCATCCGATCTCTACCAAACTTTGCAACAACATACCTTTATGGAGGGAGCATCCTTTGACCAATCTAATAGGTCATTCACCTAATAGTTTGCGGATGGCGGCCATCTTTGTGTCAGAATCGATTCCCCCTATTAATTCAAACACGGTGAAACCGAATGGAACAAAATTTGGTACAGAGATAGCACTAGCAAAGGGCATCTCAGTGTCATGATTAATATCGCCGACATATTGACAGAAACGTAATGGCGGCCACACAAATGTTTAAAGCTTAAATCAAATTACGACTAACATAACCATCCGATCTCTACCAAACTTTGCAACAACATACCTTTATGGAGGGAGTATCCTTTGACCAATCTAATAGGTCATTAGCCTAATAGTTTGCGGATGGCGGCCATCTTCATGTCCAAATTGATTCCCCATATTAATTCGAACACGGCGGAACCGAATGAACGGAATTTGGTACAGAGGTAGCACTAGCAAAGGGTACCTCAGTGTCATGTTTTATATCACCGTTATCTTGACGGAAACGTAATCGCGGCCACCCAAATGTTAAAAGCTAAAATGTAATTACGAACAACCTAATAATCTAGTCTCTACCAAATTTTGCAACACCATATCTTTATGTGGGAAACATATTCTGACCAAACTGCAAGAACATATGCCCAATAGTTTGCAGATGGTGGCCTAGTATGTGTGCAAATCGATTCCCCCTATCAATTCAAACACGGTGAAACCGAATTGAACGAAATTTGGTGCAGAGGTAGCACTAGCAAGGGGCACCTCATATTCATGTTTAATATCCCTATAGCACGTTGTATTTCAACAAGCTACTACAACCAACATTCAATCATACTCCTTGAAAAGGACAAAGAGTTATAACAATACCCATGCATTTAGGAGAAAGTAGGCTATATGTTCTTTACTGAACATCTTGTTTATACTTGTGGTCACACTGTCCTTATGCAAGGTTTCGACACTGATGTGTAACTATGTAACGGTCTGTTACTTTTTCTCGCAAAATTATATCTCCCGCAGAGATTTTGGTTGGTTCCTCAGTTTAGGGACTGCGACAACGTGGTCATGTAACCCCGTGTACTTTGGGATGGCTGTATTAGTCTGTAATTCAGGTAAGGACTGCAGACGGTCAATTTCAAGCAGTAGTTGCTAATGTTGCTACCAGATACTACCGTCAACGACACCTAGCTGTGAACTTGGCTACTGGATGCCACCGCAACCAGCAACTCGCAACGAACGTTGGAACTTCCCCTCCAAAGGAAAGCATACTGAGTTTTTTTAGCTCTCTTAGAAAATCCGACGACTTTGGCCGGCTTTGAACCCGCGACCTTGGGCATAGAAGTTCAGCATGCTACCAGTTACGTCACCGAGGCCGCTTCACACTTAGTCAGATGAAAATCTGAATCTGATCTCGTGCAAGTGCGTTGTCATGGCAACGTCTGATGGCTCATCCCTCATCAATTTAGTAGTGTTGCCATGGCAACCACTGATAGCTCTTGGCATTTTCTTATAATTCCGAAATAATTTTTCTCATCCCTTGGCGTAATGGTGGGTCATATCAAAAATTCTTTCAGACAAAAGTTTTAGGTAATTATTAGGGGAATATTGTCCATTTTGTACGGTTTTAATATTGTGCCTATTAAGAGAGATATGATTAATGTTTCCCGAAAAACCCACTCTTTCCCACCCCTTTGGTCAATGGTTGGTGCTATAAAAAACTCTTCAAACATAAAATTTTGGGCTTTATCCGACACATAGTATGAACTTGGAACGGATTCGATATTTCACATATTAAGAGAGTTATAGCAATATTTCACTTTTTCGAAAAAAAAGCCCCCCATTTTTACCCCCTTCGACCGATTTTGCCCAGTAACGAACTCGACCGAGATTTTATAGGTATACATATTCGGTAAAAAATTCAAAGTGATTGGTACAAAATTACGGCAGTTATCGTGTCCACAAGAAATTGATATATATTAGGTAGATTTCATTAGAAAGCTAACTATTGCAATGGGTCCCATGTTTCGACTTCCGGAAAATTTCGACATATCTTCGCGTTTCACATCCCCCAAACCCCAAAACCACCGTCAGTTCAAAAGTTTATATATAATTTATGTATATATGTATCTATCTATATATATATATATATCAGTTTCTTGTGGACACGATAACTGCCGTAATTTTGCACCAATCACTTTGAATTTTTTACATAATATGTATCCCTATACAATCTCGGTCGAGTTCGTTAATGGGCAAAATCGGTCAAAGGGGGTGAAAATGGGGGGCTTTTTTCGAATAAGTGAAATATCGCTATAACTCTCTTAATACATGAAATATCGAATCCCTTTAAAGTTCATAATATGTGTCGGATAAGTGCCAAAAATTTATGTCAAATAAGTTTTTTGATAGCCCCAACCATTGACCAAAGGGGTGGGAAAAAGTGGGTTTTTCGGGAAACATTAATCATATCTCTGTTAATAGGCACAATATCAAAACCGCACAAAATGGACAATATTCCTCCAATAATTACCTAAAACGTTTGTTTGAAAGAATTTTTGATATGACCCACCATTACGCCACGGGGTGAACAAAATGATTTAAATTATAAGAAAAGGCCAAGTGCCAAGAGAGGTTGCCATGACAACTTTACTTTTAATTGATAAGGAATGAGCCATCAGCAGTTGCTATGACAACGCCACTGCACGAGATCACATTCAGTTTTCATATGTCTGTGGGAAGCGACTTCGGTATCGGAACTGGTAGCATGCTGAACTTCTATGCCCAAGGTCGCGGGTTCAAACCCGGCTGAAGTCGTCGGATTTACTAAGAGCGCTAAAAAACCTGAGTTTGCTTTCCTTCGGAGGGGAAGTTCCAACGTTCGTTGCGAGTTGCTGATTGAGGTGGCATCTAGTAGCCAAGTTCACAGCTAGGTGTCGTTGACGGTAGTATTTTAGGTAGATTTCATTAGAAAGCTGACTATTGCAATGGGTACCATGTTTCGATTTCCGGAAAATTTCGACATATCTTCGCGTTTCACATCCCCCAGACCCCAAAACCACCGTCAGTTCAAAAGTTTATATATATAATATATATATATATATATATATGTATATCAGTTTCTTGTGGACACGATAACTGCCGTAATTTTGCACCAATCACTTTGAATTTTTTACCGAATATGTATACCCATAAAATCTCGGACGAGTTCGTTACTGGGCTAAATCGGTCGAAGGGGATGAAAATGGGGGACTTTTTTTTCGAAAAAAAAAGAAATATTGCTATAACTCTCTTAATATGTGAAATATCGAATCCGTTCAAAGTTCATACTATGTGTCGGATAAAGCTCAGAAATTTATGTTTGAAACGTTTTTTGATAGCACCAACCATTGACCAAAGGGGTGGGAAAAAGTGTTTTTTTCGGGAAACATTAATCATATCTCTGTTAATAGGCACAATATCAAAACCGTACAAAATGGAAAATATTCCCCTAATAATTACCTAAAACGTTTGTCTGAAAGAATTTTTGATATGAGCCACCATTGCGCCAAGGGATGAGAAAAATGATATCGGAATTATAAGAAAATGCCAAGAGCTATCAGTGGTTGACATGGCAACACTACTAAATTGATGAGGGATGAGCCATCAGACGTTGCCATGACAACGCACTTGTGCGAGATCAGATTCAGATTTCCATCTGACTAAGTGTGAAGCGGCTTCGGTGACGTAGCCTAACTGGTAGCATGCTGAACTTCTATGCCCAAGGTCGCGGGTTCAAAGCCGGCCAAAGTCGTCGGATTTTCTAAGAGCGCTAAAAATCCCTCAGTAAGCTTTCCTTTGGAGGGGAAGTTCCAATGTTCGTTGCGAGTTGCTGATTGAGGTGGCATCTAGTAGCCAAGTTCACAGCTAGGTGGCGTTGACGTTAGTATCTGGTAGCAACATTAGGAACTACTGCTTGAAATTTAGCGTCTGCATTCTTTACCTGAATTACAGACTAATACAGCCATCACAATTCACACCGTTTATCAGACAGATTCTACACTCACCCAAAGTACACGGGGTTATATGACCGCGTTGTCGCAGCCCCTAAACTGAGGAACCAACCAACCAACCAACATCTCTGCGGGAGATATAATTTTGCGTGAAGAAGTAACAGACCGTTACATAGTTACACATCAGTGTCGAAACTTTGCATAAGGACAGTGTGACCACAAGTATAACAAGTAGTTCCGTGAAGAACTGTACAGCCTATTTTCATATATCCTGCTCATGTTAATTGCCTCTATCAACATACAAAATTTCAGTTTAATTGCTGTAACAGATTCGTAGATATTGAGAACCGTCTAAATATTTCAGATGGTCGCCAGGTTGGATTTTTATTTTTGTACTATTATATTAAGATTATTGTGTACGTGTGGTGTTCAAACTTCAATCGCATGATTAGAACACAAGAAGTAAAAACGAGATTTTAAAATTACGCACAGCAGCCATCTTGTGATTATGCAAACAATTGAAATAAATTGCCAGTGGATCAACATTTGTGTAAGCATTTAACGTGCAACGTTTCACGACACTCGGATAGATAATTCGCGAGAAACGTCCATTTAAATAATTATACTTCGCGTCGCTGCCATGTTGGATTCGTGCTCACCAGGTTACTGAAAGTCCTATAGGTGAACATATGTTCATAGTCTCTATGAACATACAAATTTCAGTTTGGTTGCTGTAAAAGATTCATAGATATTGAGAACCGTCTAAATATTACGGAAGCTTGCCATTTAGGATTGTTATATGTATAGGCCATAGAGTTATGTACCATTCAAGGACACTTATTGCCTAGGTTCATTATTCAAACTTTCACTTCGATCGCATGATTACGACACAAGAAATACAAACTTAATTTTAAAATTTCGCACAGCCGCCATCTTGAGGTTATGTAAACAATTGAATTAAATTAGATGGCAGTACATTACAATCTGCAATCATTTACTGTACCACATTTCACTGCGCTCAGAGAGTTAACTCACGAGAAAAGTCTATTAAAATATTTCAAATTCGCTTGGTCGCCATGTTCGTTTTGTACTTTACAGGTTTATGAATTATACATAGGTAAACTTGTTTCAGTACCCTTTATCACCGTACAAAATTGCAGGGTGATATCTGTAATAGTTTCGGGGATATAGAATGTCAGTGAAATATTTCGCACAGCCGCCATTTTGAGGTTATGTAAACAATTGAACTAAATTAGACTCCAGTGCATTGCAATGTGTATAAATATTTGCTTTACCAAGTTTCATTACGTTTGGATAGTTAAATCGCGAGAAAAGTCTATTTAAAAGTCTCCAATTCGCTTGGCCGCCATGTTGGTTATGTAGTAACCAGGTTTTTGAAAGTCTCATAGGTGAACTTCTAGTAGTACCCTTTATCACCGTACACAATTTCAGGGCGATATCCGTGATAGTTTCAGAGATACTGAATGCTAGTGAAATATTTCGCACAGCCGCCATGTTGGATTGGTGAGACGTAACAAAATTCGATGGGCACGGTCGAGGTCGCCGGGAATAGTGCTATGAACTTACCGAGTTTCACTGAAATTGCTCCAGCCGTTTAGATTTTATTATGGGGGGACACACACACACCTCACACACACACACACACACACACACACGCACACACACACGGACAAAAGGTGATCTCATAAGCCTATTTTTTCAAAATTGAAAATAGGCTAAAAATGGACTCCAAATGACAAGAAGGTTACCGTCCCCATAAGACAATAAAATGTTTAAAATATGTTTAAAGTGAAGAAAAACAAAGTTAATTAATCTCCAATTATAAAATACTTTCCCGCGATAAATGAGGTCTGATCCTTCTACGAAAATATGCATATTCTGCCTATTTTCGCCTATCTCCAAGTTTGTCCGGTGAAATCTACCTCCGCCTTCCGGCGTGCCGAGAGGACTTTTATATATATATATATAGATACTTAAAATATATATAAACTTTTGAACTGACGGTGGTTTTGGGGTCTGGGGGATGTGAAACGCGAAGATATGTCGAAATTTTCCGGAAGTCGAAACATGGTACCCATTGCAATAGTTAGCTTTCTAACGAAATCTACCTAATAAAATCGCAATCGGCATTTGAAACCAAATACCCTCTGCACGAACCTATTGCATCACAAACGATCCCACCTCTTAAATCAACAACAACAATCATCATTATCATCATCACACCCGAAGGTAGCTTATTAGGGAATACTTGATGTGTCTAAGAAAGTCAGTGTATTGACCTTTGCCAATAGCAGACTCGGCGCTTTCCCATTAAGTGACAACTTAGATGGTACCTCTGCCGATTGCTATATTCACAGTAATTATTGACGCTCACATAGCTATCAGTGAGCATACAAGTAGAACTCTTTACAAAAGTGGAAAATGTGCCAAGATTTAACTTTTTCAGAATACTGTGTAGGCCTACTCTTCAGCATGTGAATCATGTACATTATCAAGCATCATTATACTAGGCATTATTATGGCTGGTTGCGTGGCTCAGCGGTAACGTTCTCTCTTGCTGTGCCAGAGGTTGCAGGATCGAATCCTAACGCAGTCAGCTGGCATTTGAGGGCGCGCGAATTCAAAGGAGCCATGTCAGTAGATTTACTGGCACGTTAAAGATCCTCTTCGGGGCAAAATTCAGGTCTCTAAAAGCCGCAGATATTAAAAGGGACACAAAACAAATAACATTTTAATTCATTTCTAGGCATTTTATCGCTTTATCTGATGGCTACGATTCATGTAACGTGCAAAGAGTAACTTAGTCTGGATGAACCAGATGATGAGATTAGGAAATCTAGAAAATTAACACAAATTGTAACGAAAGGAAATTTAAACAAGTAGGCTAGTTCCATGAAGATCTATATAGCCAATTTTCATATATCCTACTTACAGTATGTTAATTGCCTCTATCAACATACACAATTTCAGTTTGATTGCTGAGATTGATTCGTGGATATAGATAACCGTCTAAATATTTCGGATGGTCACCATGTTGGATTTTTTAAAATATATGTAGGCCTTAGAGTTAGGTGCTATTACATGAAGATTATCGTGTAGGTGTATTATTAAAACTTCAATCGCATGATTAGGACACAAGAAATGAAAACGAGATTCTAAAATTTCGCACAGCCGCCATCTTGTGGTTATGAAAACAATTGAAATAAATTAAATGTCAGTGGATTAAAATTTGTTTAAGCATTTACCGTACTAAGTATCACTGCGCTCGAATGGTTAAATCGCGAGAAACGTCCATTTAAATATTTACAATTCGTGTCACCGCCATGATGGATTTGTGCTCACCAGGTTATTGAATGTCCCATAGGTGAACTTATGTTTATAGCCTCTATCAACATACACAATTTCAGTTTGAATGCTGTCATAGATTAATAGTTATTGAGAACCGTCAACATATTTCGGATGGTCGCCTTGTTGGATTTTAATAGTAGGCCATAGAGTTAGTACTATTAAATGAGGATCAAAAGTCTACTTAAATATTTCAAATTCACTTGGTCGCCATGTTCGTTTTGTAGTTAACAGGGTTTTGAAGGTCGCATAGGTGAATTTCTAGTAGTGCCCTATATCACCGTACAAAATTTCAGGGTGATATCAGTAATCGTTTCGGAGATATAGAATGCCGGTAAAATATTTCGCACAGCCGCCATGTTGGATTTTTGAGACGAAATAAAATTTGAAAGGCACGGTTGGGGTTGATCAAAATGGTACTATGACCTTACCGAGTTTCATTGAAATCGCTCGAGCTGTTTAGATTTTATTACGGTGTAGGACACACACACGGATGCACACACACACAAACACACACACACACGAACAAAAGGTGATCTCATAAGGCTATTTTTTTCATAAATGAAAATGGGTTAAAACAGTTACACTGGTTTATTCAGGAACACTTATATCACTTGTTTTACAACCGAATGCTCTCTGCGTTTATTCACGCACTGAGAATAGCTAACTTCAGAATGTTGACCTATTTAGTTCATTAATCTACCAATATAATCCAAGAACAAATATCCCAACCACCTTACTATGTTTTTTTTCGGTTTGCTGATATCCGATGAAAATCATTATAGGTTAACATTCTGTAGTTAGCTATTCTCAGTATGTGAAAAGACACAGATAACATTTGGTTGAAAAAACAACTTAGGTAATTGTTCCAGAATAAACGAATGTTACTTTTTTCTGATTTTTTTTTGTTACAATTAGTATTAATTTTCTAGATTGTATAACCTCCAAATTATCATCATACCGTTATCATCCAGTTCAGAATAAGTTACGTTTTGCACGTTACAAGGCTCTTAGCCATGGCCTTTCCACAACACGGATGATGCCTGATGAACAGGGTTAGGATTTTAGGTGCAAATTTCAGATGAAAAAAGGAAGGGACAAGGTGCTGAAATAAGGTAAAAAGAAAAGGGGGGGGGGGAAAAAAAGGTGCTAGTTTATTCAACTAATTTTCTCTTTACTCTATTCTAGTTTATTGAATTACAAACAAGTACATCAAATCACTCATCAAAATCAGGAAAAAACATGAAGCTATTGTACTTCAAGATATTAATCATCTCTACATTTTAAAAGTAAGTCTGTTGCTATCTATACTAATACGAGTATAATAAAGCTGAAGAGTTTATCTGTGTGTTTGTGTCTTTAAACGCGCTAATCTCTGGAACTATCAGTCGGATTCGAAAAATTATTTTTGTATATGATAGCCAGATTCAAGAGGAATAGTTTAGGCTATGTTAAATTTCGGACAGACCACTCCATTCCCTGCATTTAGGCCCTTTTGCACAAATCAACACCGTTTCACCGATCTAATAACTTGACGGACATATTGTCGCTAGGTGACAACAACTAACACTGTAACATGATAGTCAACGCCGCACCATTAATGGACAGGTTGTCACTAGGCAACAACGATTTACTCTGTATCATGATAGTCCGGTAAAATTTGCTAAAGTACACATGGGAAAACTAACCGATTGACAATAAAGGATTGTATTTGACTGTAGTATTCTCTATGCTATCGTATGCACAGTTAATCAGCATATTAGCAAAATGTAATGTAATGCTATCCTGTCAGAGAAAGATAGTGGCAAAAATTCCTTCATTCTCCTATCACCATTTTGCAGTTTTCATGTGTAGACAGTTGTTATTTCATTTGCGGGGTTTAGACATCGTGGTCATGTTGTCCCGTGTACATGGGTGTGTGTAGAATGTTTGTGATAACCTGCGTTATTGTGATTGTTGAACTAGCATGTGTAAATCTCTCTAGTCTATATAAAACTCAATGTTGGTTTGTCTGTCTGTTATTTATACAAATCTACATCGTTTCACCGATCTGAACCAAAATTTGTATACTTACCCTTTAGAACCCTGCGAGTAACACTGTTTACATGAAATCTCGTACAGACCACTCCATTCCCTGCATTTAGGCCCTTTGGCACAAGTCTACATCGTTTGACTGATCTTAACCAAACATAATGTACTTACCATTTGGAACCCTGCGGGTAACACTGTCCACTTGATATTTTGGACAACTCTCTCCATTCCCTACATTAAAGAACAACAGACTAAATGCACTTGAAAACTACGTTTTAAGGTCCTAGAACCATCCATGTCCGTACAGTGTAACTGTAAGAATATTTTAATAAGTCAATTGTTGGCTGGCAATGCGAGCTGCTTCACGTCACCCCTACCAGAATTGCGAAAATAGTTACAACTTGCGCTGCTTATAAATTGGAGTCACTGGGAGTAATTATTGCAATACGATTTCTTAGGCCCCTTAAAACAGTTATCATCATGAAAATATTATGCCTCTGTATAAGTGCGACGGTGTTGGTGCAGTACATAGAGGAAATATGCTGCAATAAGCGTTGGTGCTTTCAATTTTACTTTCATTTATTCAGATCCTTATCCTTGAGCGGTATGTGGCGATAAATGTCACTCTTTCTACTTCAGGAGCTCGGGACAGCCGAAGTTTTCCAAAGTGCTCTGATTATTTTCCTATGGCACTATGTGACAAAAGACGACACTATTCATCTCTACTTTTCTAACAGCCAATGAGATATAGGCCCTAGGCAGTGTCTTTTATTTCACATACTCCTCTTTTTAATCATATTTTTCAATTCGTTTGTAAATGACATGTGTCAATACTGTAGTTAGTAAATAGCCGTTTCCCTCTTCATTACTGTCATTATCATTACGAGAAAATGACCTGAATATTACGTCCATTGTACTGTACTACTTATCACCCCCCCCCCCCACCACCACCACAAAACGTTATATTTAATATTTTTTCTGTTAGTTTAAGTATTATGTGCCAGTTCTGTAGTAGTATTCATTATCATCCATAAAACAAACAAATCCACCGGGCGAAGCCAGGCACTACTGCTAGTTAGGAGATAGAATGACTTTGTGGATGCTAAAGCTTCTTTCGACATCCACAAAAACCATTGGGGAAAACCTTGTATTCACTCGGAATTGCAACTCTACAGATGTGGCGAATTCCACAATGTCTGGATTTTTCTGAAGACTAGACTCAAGTTTGTCTTTGGCAAAGCCATCTAACTGCTCCCTCATTGAAGTAAAAATATCCCATTTTTTCCCTTTTCCAGTCCTTGTTCTTCTAATCTTTTAATAACTGCAGTCAGGTACTTGTAACAATGGACACAATATAGTTCTGTCTGCAAATTACTGTATGCATTTTCTCCGATAACAGAAGTTGCTGTGGCTTGGAAATTGCACCTGCGTCGGCTGGATCCAAAGAAAGCACAAACTCTTAAATTTTGTCAAAATTCTCTCACATCATAGCAGCTCACTCAATCCACGATCCCCAGTGAGTAATGGCCAGGGAATTTGGAAGGGATAGGCCAGTGGTTTCCCTGTAGGCAACAACACAATTCGGAGCTTTCAGTAGAAACTTCTTCAGATTTACGATGTCGTATTCGTTCCTTATGGATTCACAAACCCTTTGAAGGGCATGAACCAAGCATGTCACATGCATCAATTTAGGAAATAAAAGTTTCAATTGGTCAACAGCTGAAACCATGTATGGAGCCTGGTCCGTAACCACAAGAAGAAGATACCAGTAAGCCAGAGTTTTTGGTAGAAGTCCATAATTAATTACATTACTGTACTGGCATTGACTTTCTGCAGCTTATACATTTTTCTTCCCTGGTAAGGGAAAACTAAAATGTTCAAAACATATCGTTCCATTGAGTCTATGGTGTCATCCACTATGATTCCTACAACGCAATAATACACTTTCTCCTTGATTCTTTGTATGGTTTCTCGGTAAACAGGCTTCATATAGTTTTTTCTTAAAGTACTCTCATCAGGCATTGACATCTTTGTGTATTTTTCAAGAAATCCCTTAAAGGCTGGGTAGTTCACCTTATTGAGTGGAATTCCTGCTTGTGTAAGAGCTGTACACAAATCAATGTGGCATGGTCAAATCTAGTAGTACACTCGTTTAGTAATGTAACAAAGTGCCATCATCAGTTCACTTGATAATTCAATGCGCCTAGCACACAATTCACTCTTGCGCTCACTCGCTCACTTGCTGTCCACACTCTCTTATAACACCGCGACAATTACCAGAATGTTCTCATTCAAGCTGGAACTACACTCAGCGATTTATAGTAGCTTCGAGCAGAACCCAGTCTCAACACTCGGAACTACGCGGGTGCGGTTGCTGACATCTCTGCGTCACCAGCCTCCGCCTCCATGCGAGCAGATAACGTCTCTCACAGTAACTAACTCACATTTACGAACAGCAGGCTACTGATTCTCGTGGGATAGAATCACTTATTGTCAATTTCATTATTGCGGGCTACATTATAGTGTTAAAGCGAGAGGTTTCGTCGAACACACAATTATTTTCCTTTGCTGGAGGTGTGCTTTCAACTCCTGCACGATGTTTACTGAAAAAGGTAGGGTTACTATTCGCACCTACACAGCAAGCTGAGGAGACGTTAATTGAAAGTTAAATACTTTGTATTGACTAGAAATCTTATTGAATAAATTGGAATTAAACTTAAAAAGGGGGTGGGGATTATGGGCATGGTTGGGGGATAAAGGGATTAAGTTCCTAAAAAAGAGAAAAAGGTGCGTGAAAAATGCCTCTTTTCGCAACTAGGAACATAATTTCACACTGTGACATCATTCCGAACAGCTTTAATTTACCCAAAGAATAAAGGTGCGCACCTAACAAACCTAAACCTGCTTATTAATGTTTAGTTAGATAATCCTTTTCAGTGTGACGTATAGCTAGTCGTTTGCTGTTCATGTTAGACATTCCAGGTGGTAGATCATTGAGTAGTGATGGTACAATATAATTTAGTTCCTTGAAACCATACATAACGGTTTTACATATTTAGTACTTGTTATGGCTCTTGTTTGTATTTTGTGAGAGACCTTATGCCTGAATCTTGGATCATGCTAGTAGAGATTCAGTACAGTAATTTGAAACAACTCTTTAATATTACAATAAGGGATACAGTGAAATATTTAAAGAACCTGTTTTGGCTATCTTGAAGATTATTAATTAAAGTTGTGTTTTAATTTCCTCCAGCTGCTATAGCATATCCTAATTTGCTTTCAAACAGAGCACTATGAATGGTTTTGTAAGTTTGTTTTACATAGAATTGGAGGTTGTAGAAGGTGCAAAGGTTTGCTCTTAGTTTTTTAAAATCATGTTTACTGTGTGTTTGTTCATTTTAATGTGTTCATCAAGGTAATTTCTAGGTATTTTTTGTGTCGAAGTACTATTTATAAAGGTGTTACATTTGCAACCTGCGAGGATGTTTTGGTGTATGCATGGTGTGCCAGTTAGTATTTTTTTCTTGTGTGAAGTGATCAACTCTTATGCGCATTATTTTTGAATTGGTTGTATTTATATACAAATTATTGTCATGACACCATTTTGAAGTCTTCTTGAAGTCTATCAGAAGCTGTTTTAGAGTGTTTATGTATGGTAAATATAGTGGTGTCATCAGCATAAATAAATATTTTACTATGCTTAATGGCTTCATCCATGTCATTTACGAACAGGTGAGATAATACTGCTTTGAGGAATACCCGGTGTTCCTTCTGATGTGTCACGGATAGTTTTATTGATCATAACTGCCATTTCCCTGTTTTTAAGATAGCTTTTAAATAGTCTGTAAGTCGTACCTCTTATACCAATATCGTGTAATTTAGCAAGTAGTTTATTGTTATTTATTGTGACAAATGCTTTAGAAAAGTCAAGAAGAAGTACCTTTATACGATTGGTCTTATTTAAAGCATTATATATTACATTGGCAAATTTAGCCAGGAGTAGTTCAGTACTTTTTCCCTTCTTAAAACCATAATTATAGATGCCCCTTTAAAATATAATATTTATTTAGGAAATCGTTCAATCTCTTATCCAAGCATTTTTCCATTATTTTGTGTAGGATTGATAAAATGCATAATTATTGGTCTATAGTTGCCAAAGTCAATGTGATCACCATTCTTATATATTGGTTTAATAATTGTGTATTTCAGATAGTTTGGTATTCAGCAAGACGAAGCAACAGCACACACAGTGTTCACAACCTTTGCACGGGTACATGAGGTATTCGGTGAGGAGAGGAAATCAGCAGAGGCAGTGTAATCTAATGGCCACCTCTTTCGCCCGATCTCACTCTCTGTGATTTTTACCTGTGGAGAAAATTGAAGGGCCAGGTGTACGCAAATCATCCTCAAACACTGGAAGAGTTACAGCAGAACATTGAAAACGCCATTGCTGCTATCTCGCAAGCAGAGCTGCTACGCCTGTCTCACAGTTTGATAAATCGAGCACAGCGCTGTATCGACGTCAACGGTGACTATTTCCAGCATTTACTGTGATGTTCGGTAACAACTGACAATCGTAAATACTGTATGAATAAATAATCATAACTGAAATTCCGGTCCGGTTTTATTTCGCCCACCCTGTATATATGATCAATACATGTTCTCGAGTCTAAATTTGGATCGTAACGAGTACATTTAGTGATAAGTGGTAGGAAACCATAATATATTAGCCATAATATTTGTATATTTGATAGCTGTTATACTGATTTCATTTGATCAAGTATCAAATCACGCAGACTATTGTTTACTATATTCCGCATGATCTTCCTAAAACACGTGTAAATTAACATAGAACCCTAATATAACATGAAAATGAAAATCCACAGCCTAATTCCAGTCTCCAAACCGGGTCAGGAATGGAATGAATGAAGCCCCCATCTAGCGGCGAGGTTATGAACTGTGCCTGCTGCACTCCTCTGGAGAACCCTAATATAACATAATACACATAATACATTACCCTTATAGACACACACATATATATGTATATATATATATATATATATATATATACAGGGTGTATCTGATATGATGGAAGTCCATTACACTGGTGATAGAAGCGACTATTCTAAGCACATATCTTCATGAAATTTAGTCGTATCTTAATTAGTGTAGGTGGAATTAAATCACAAAAATCGTCGGTCAATGTCTTGGAAAAGGTCTTAGGCTGCCTTCCCCTCAGCAGCACAGCTGACTTCTCCCCGTCGCCCTCCCCTCCTACTCTGAGGAATGTTGACAAGAGTCTGAAGTCGAGTGACCTACTCGTCTTGTCTGCCAATGGCATTGAAATATACAAACCGAGCCTATGAACAGCTGAATCACACCTTCATGGGGAGTGGCTACATGACTAGTGATGGTGGTTCTGGTTAGGATTTTGCCAGCCTCATGGACTACGCATAGAAAATAGAAATCCTAAAGATTTGGGTAATTAATTTAAGGAACTGTTGGTCTATCTTTGTGTGAAGATAGTGCAACAACTGTAATAAAAATATTAATAATACTAATAATAGTAATAATAGGCTTTTAGACACACTAACTTCTTTTATGTTTCTTTTTGGTATGTCGAGTTGCCAGACTTAAATGTACGTAGGATTTCTTGTATGTGCCATGAAATCCATGGACATGATCGTATTAGATCCCATTCATTTACTACATGACTGAACGTAGATCGCATCCTCGGGAAGGTTAGCACTCTACCACCAGAACTACACATGCTGACTCTTATTATTATTATTATTATTATTATTATTATTAGACTATTATTAATATTATTATTATTAGCCTATTATTATTATTATATTTAATAACACTGTATTATAACAATATATTTGTATTTTATTTTCATTTTCGTGTATTTTCATATGTATGAACATTGTTGGTTGACCAATAAATCAACACCCCCCCCCCCCTCTCCAGTTTATGGCCACCCTAGGGCTGGAGATGGGATGTGACAATTCACATTATGAACATGTGGTACCGTACTAGTATTAAATCTTGGAAGTAGTTTTCCATGGGTTCCCACTTCTACCCCAGGCAAATGCCGGGATTGTTCCTTACTTAAAGCCACGGCCGCCTTCTTCTCAATAACCATAACCGCTGGCAGTGCAGCCCATGAAGGGCCTAGGCCTACCAAGCGACCGCTGTCCAGCCATTTGGCCTGCAGATATTAGGGTGACGCCTGGTCAGTGCATCGGGTCCCCTCGGCCATTAATCTTGATTTTTCTGACTCGGGCACTGCCTCACTGTCAGGCAGCTACTCAATTGCCCTCACGAGGCTTAGTGCACCGTGTTCCAGCCCTCACGTCAGATTCTAATATCCCTGTTGGAGCCGGGAATCGAACCCAGGGCCTCCGGGTGAGAGGCAGTTGCACTGCCCTAACACAACGCCTTCTTCCGAATCCTCACCTGAATTACAAATACCCACATTACTACAGAAACCACAAAAACACAGGTTATCACACAAATTCTGCCCACACCCAGCTACATGGGGCTAAATGACCAAAATCGCCAAGCCTCTCAAACAAAACATCAAGTATTTTACTTCCGTCTTAAATGCCTAGTTCCGAACAGACTACGGGATGTTGGAATTTTGTCACACTGCATTTCATTAAGTGAATGTTTTTAGTATTTTCAGAAACAAGTCAACAGAAGGTCCGACACGGACGCCAATGATACACCAGGGCTGAGTATCGAAATTATTTTATACATGAACATCAATCAATGAATTCCACACTTACAAAGTAGGCTACACAATACTACCGGTCCTAACGTCCCAAGCCATTGCGTTCGTTGTCAACAACAACAACAACAACAACAACAACAACAACAACGGCAATGCACATTTTCTTACGAGACGGTAGCGCTTATCCTCATAACAGCTGATAGCCTACCACCCCTCAAGTCAACCGGTAAAGTCAATGCTCCGATTACGTAACAACTTCCCCTTCGCGCGTCGTCAAACCTGGCTCCGCCTCGTTTCCCCCAGCCAGCCGCACCATTTTCTGCCTGATTAGTTTCTGAAATAACTAAAAACATTGACTTTTTAATGATTAATTATCAATTTCAAGATATGTGTCAATTTTTTTTTAACCTAGGAAGCTTAGAATAGTCTCTTCTATCACCAGTGTAACGGACTTCCATCATATCAAATACACCCTGTATATACAATCAACATTTCTTCTTTTGGTTTAACACCAATGTTTTTGTTTAGGCTATTATGTCTCAATCGCATATAGCTTATTGCTTTTCTTTTGTTGTCCTGCGGTTATTACCGCTCATTGTTTTTACCTATATGTGTAAGAAAAAAACCGACATATAAGTGTTCTCTTAGTTGCCCTTTGTCACATTTTCTTCTTTCATATCACATGAATTCACTTTGTGATCTGTAGTTTGATTTCCCAAACCACATTGTGTTGTAAGTTCGTTGATTTTGGAATTCCCATTTTGAGTGCTTTGTGTAAGGTCAAACGCACACACGATCACTAGTAATTTGGTTGTGCTATATGACTATCACCCAAACTCTCTCTCATATGTCATTACGTGTATATCACTGAAAAAAAATAACAACACTAGAAATACATACACTCCATCATATTTCTGTCCTGTTTGTCCCTTTAGATATAACTCCCTTTAAGTGCCATACTCCATACCAGTTCTCCCTTCACCTCTATGTCATCTCTTCTTTATCAGTTACTCTCACGCAGATTATTGATATTGACCAAATCTTATATCTCTTTAATACCTAGGTATTTACCATTTTTGATTTACTTGCTCAACAGCAACAATATCTGCAATATTGCCTGTTTCTGGGTCACTTAATATATATACTTCCTAAGGCTATTTATGGTGTACTTGCCGTACAATCGAGTTGACGTATCGTCTTCTAGTACATAGGCAGTATTGCCTATACGTTTGGTAACCGTGTAAGCGCCTTCATATAAAAAAGAACTTGCTCATCACTTTCTCTAATTTATTCGACTGCTTCGGTACTCTTAACAGGACTCTGTCTCCCGGATTGAATAGGTCGAATTTCGTTTGCTTTTGTTGGCGAATTCTTTTTGCAGCTGACTTTGATAAATTCTGTTTCGCCAACTGGACAATGTAATCCATCCCTGGTTGTTTCCCCTCATTTAAGCCCAATACTCTCGCTAGTTCATTCTGTGGTCTTTTACCGAAGTGAACTTCGTACGGTGTCATCTTCGTGCTCTCGTGCTGGACAAAATTCAGCCAAGTCTCCACTTTGGGAAGATGTCCAACCCAAGCCGAATGTTTGTCATGCACCAGAGTGCGAAAAAGACGAGCCACTTCCCTTAACGGTCGCTCTGCAGAATTTCCTTGGGGGTATCTTACAGAGGAATGAACCTGTGTGATACCAGCTTCCTGCATACTGGTTCTCCATTTCTTTGCAGTGAACTGTGGTCCACTGTCAGATAAAATCCTGAGCGGAACGCCAAACTCGGGTATATACTTGTTAATGATCAGTCGGCTACATGCGAGTTCCGTGGCTTTCCTTAGCGCATACAGTTTGATGTATTTACTGAATGCATCAATAACTATGAATATATATTCGTAGCCGTACTGACCTCGAATGACGGGGTCAAATAGGTCCACTCACAGTAGTTCGCCGGGACTACTTGTGAGAACTGCCTGTCTTTTCCCAACTAGATATCTTACTGGATACTTGCTCCTCTGACAGCTGTCACACTTGGCTATGATTTTTCTAATGTCCCTTCCCATTTTCTCCCAGATAAAGTCATGAGCAATTTCATAAAGTACCTTGCTGGCTCCAAAGTGTCCCAGCTCCTTATGTATAAACCATATTAATTCCTCCCTCAAAGTGCCCGGTACGCATATTGCCCATCGATCCTTCCTACCTTTTCTTGCGAGAAGGCCGTCCTGCATTTTATATGCAAACCTTCCCACTTTCACTATGTCTGAGTTGCCCCCTTCCAAACTTGCGAGTGCCTCACCCAAGATTACATCATCACGCTGTTCCACTAGCATGTCTTTCAGTTTCTGTAACGATGCCTTATTGCCTTGATCTACACATGCGCACAATAAAATGCCTTCTTCTGCTTTAATAATAGAATTATCCCTGCTTAGACTGGAGTCACGTGATAGCATATCTGCCAGAATATTATATTTACCCTTAATGTGAATAACTGTGAAGTCATACTCTTGTAATGCTAGAATCCAACGGCTTACTCTATTCGAACTTAATTTGCATGTTTTCATGTACAACAATGCGTGGTGGTCTGTGTGGATCTCAAATTTACTTCCGAGTAGATACATGCGGAATTTCCCTAAACTAAATGCAATCCCAAATAGCTCTAGTTCTGTGATGGTGTAGCGTTTCTCAGCGGCATAAAGTCCACGTGAGGCTAAGGATACAATCCGTAAATTTCCCTCCGTATCTCTCCGGCACAAGACTCCTGCTATACCTATATGTGAAGCATCTGTCATGACCACATATTCCTGGTCTCTTATTGGATATTTTAAAACAACTGCTTTCTCTAAACCTCCTTTCAGAGCTTGGAATGCCTCGTCATGAGTCACATCCCATCTCCATTTGCTTCCTTGCTTTAAGAGGTCCCTGAATGGTTCTACTAACTTAGAATATTTTAACACAAAGCGTCTAAAAAATTACAGATTCCTAAATATGTCTTCAGCTGTTTAACATTTTGTGGCGCACTTGCATCAAGGATTTTGTTGGTCCGACTTACTTCTGGAGTTACCGCTGAACGTGACACACTATGACCCAGGAGAGTTACTTGTGACTTACAAAATGTAGATTTTGACAATTTCAGGGTGAACCCTGCTTTATCTAGTCTCTTAAAAACCGTGTCCAAGTGAACCACATGCTCTTCAAAAGTACGCGAACTAATTACAGGATCATCAATATATATAGTTACATAATCACCCGTGTTATCACCTAAAGCTATGTTCAGTGCTCTTATCAGCGCTGCTGAGCTGCTTTTTAACCCATAGGGTACCCTGCAAAATTGGTACCGATTGTACTGATGACTAAATGCGGTAAAGGGTCTATCTTCAACTTTAAGAGGAACTTGCCGGAAACTGGAACTTAAATCAACACACGTAAATAATTGTTTTCCCTCGAAAGTTTGCGTTAACTCCTCTATAGACATAGATTTTAATTGGTCTGATGAAATGTGTGCATTAACCAAACGCGCGTCTAAACATATCCTGACTTTTCCATCTGCCTTTGGTACTGTTATAAGTGAATTTACATAGGGACTGTTAGAATACTCAATTATACCGTCCTGAAGCATCTGATTGATCTGACTTTCTACGGCTTTCTGATAGACAAAAGGCACAGGATAACGGTGACCGGTAAATACCGAATTGTCAACAACGTTCAATGAGTGGACATAACAATTGGCTCTACCAATTCGATCTTCAAATACTCTACTATTATTTGACAAAACATCGTAGAGAAGCATACACTTATCTTCCTCTACATCTCCAAGAAACGCAGCTTCACGTAACGAGTCATCTAGACTGTCGTTCGTAACCACACTGCCTACAAAAGTTACTGGCCCTTGCTCTATAGCTTGAGACATCTCATTTAATGTACACTACTGCTATATTGTTCATTGAACGGTATCACCACTTCCGCACCGCCAAATTATATGTAATACAGCACTCTTCATAACATATGTTTCCTGATACCCTAGTCAGCCAATCAGATCCCATAGATTTGGAATGACAAGGCACACTTGCTTCTCTACGTGACTGTTTATATTTATCTCTATTAACACCTGTTTTGATATGATTTTAGACTTCCTACCCACGGCTGTGATTACAAAAGTACTCTTAATAGGCAATTCTTCAAAGTTTACCCCAGTTCCCTTTAATTTATCATAATAAGCATTGCTTATGCAACTCCTTACGCAGCCAATGTCTATTAACACATTGGTACACGTCCCGGACACGTGTAGCTCAATGATCGGACTTATATTACCCGCCACTGGTAATATTGCTTCGTCACATAGTTCTCTTAACAATTCATTCCTTACGTTTAGGTCATAGTGTTCCTGTATCAGGGTTAAAACAGGGCATGTTACAGACTGATATCCTGACCTTATGATGCAGTCTGGTTCGCGTTTAAATTACTATTATTGCCTCTACCTTCATTAGTGGTCGCAACGCTGGTCGGGCTATTACTATTCACATTCTGTTGGTGACTATTTTCATTATTACCTACGGGATTACCTCTCCCATATCCTCGGTTCTGATTAACATTAGGGTTATTACCGTAGTTATCCTGCCCATGTCCGTTGCGTCCATCATTACCCCTACCTTCATTTCCTTGCAAATCATAATTCCTGCCTTGCGAGTAGTTATTCCTGTTCTGATAGGGCGTCACAAAATTATTACCCCGGATTTGGTAATTGTTTCCTCTCTGACCCCTATTTTGATAATTGCCTCCTTCGCCACTGTTTTCATGCGTTCCTTGATTTCTTGCTTCCTGAGCCTGATAGTTATAATTACCCTGGTTTCTAGTAACTGTTTCCTCACTTGAACCTTTTCCTAGCGCATCAAAGGTACCTAGTAGGTTCTCTACTTACGTGACAGTTTTAACATTTTGTATGCATGCCGCCTCTTTGATCCGGTAAGGGAAATGCCTTAACAGGAGCCTTACCACATCTTTTTCCTCTCTCAGTCCATCCAAGTATTTATAAACCAATACTTGCCCCAGGAAATACTCCGTCATATTGAGATTACCCCTTGCGTTGTATTTTCAGCACACGATTCCCTCACGATACCGTGACTGTATGCTCTCACTCCAAAACTTATCACAATTTTTTTTGTCTGAAGTCTGTGATATCTTCAAAACCGTCCCTATAAATTGCAAACCAGTTTTTGGTTTTCCCTACGAAGGCCTGTTCTAATATTTCAACAACATTACACCATTCGATGTTTCCGTCCTCCAATCTTTCTTTAAACCTCACTTCAATAGTATTTAGGAACTCCATGGGGCATCCTTGCCGATTGCTAAATTTCCCTAACTCTATTTCTTTATGCGCACTATTCATATATGTCGTTCGACTCTGACCTGCTTCTTGTCTTATTCTAGACTTTAATTTATTTTCAAGCTCGGCAATATTCTCCTCTGCTCGTTTCTCTATACTACTAACTTTTGCGTATATGCTCCCGTATGATGCTTCAACTTTATCATTCAGCCTATCCTGTGTTTCTTGAATTTTACTTATACTTTCCTTACTCTGTTTCTTCAAATTTTCTACTTCTTTACTAATTTCTGCTTGAACCTTATCGATTTTTCCCCCAGCTGTTTTTTAATTTCCTTCGTTACACCCTGAATTTGTTTTATTTCTCCCCCCAGCTGTTATTTAACCTCCATAGCTGTACTCTGAACTTTTTCAATTTCTCCTCCCAATTGTTTCTTAATTTGCTTCGTCTCTAACTGTATTAACTCTTTAGATTCCTCTGCTTGCCTACTTATTTTACTCTCAAGTTCATCTTGCACCCTCCCCAATCTACTCTCCATGTCAGCTAGGATTTCTTACGTCTTCTCTTCCATCACACCCCTGATTTCACCCTTAATTTGCTCAAATCTCTTATCCATCTCCTTACAGTTTTGGTCTAATCTAATGTTAAGTTCTTTATTACTTTCTTTAATTCTTTACTGTTTTGATCGAATTTCGTATTTAATACCTGTATAAGACTCGCAAACATGCTCTTCATATCTCCCGGACTTTCTTTCTCACTATAATTTCTCCTTCGTCATCTTACTCCCTAGCTGTTTTTGACTTCGTAGTAACATATCGTCTTCTGAATCACTCATTCTGACTCACGTTGATATATAAAATCCCCCAATATGCAGGTACAGAAATATGTCACTTTTCCCTCTACAAATGTTATCAGGTTTTCTCCTCACGTTGGGCGCCAATGTAATGGTACTATTGGTTGTGTATGTTTAATTGGAACAATATATAAGGCCAAAACCTGACTGGTTATTTATTTCTGAATCTAATTTTTACCTGACTTACCATTTGAAGATATGACCCATCACTGGTCACCAGATCTGAAGTAATATATAAGTTTGTTGGGCGCCAAGGGTTCGATCTGAGAACGATAACCCAATTAATCTTTAATAACTTTACGTCCTAGCACAGGTAGAACACTAACCAGACTCTATCGACTCAAGTCGTGGTATGACTTAGTCATTAACCTGAATAACATTTGCTTCGGGTAAAAGAGGATGGCGTATATCTATTTATATCAACTAGAAAGGAGACAGACTGCATTTACTTTAAACAAAATTTAATGGCATCAAAAACAAACAAGTTAGCAAAATGCATAAATTAATGGCTTTACGTAGAAAGAAAACAAAAGAATTTAAGATAGGCACAAAGTTGCAAGAAAACGGAGGCGTAATAAATTTAATTTAATCTAGATTTGAATTTAAAAATTTAAGTTGATTAATTCAAGAGTGCAGAAAGAGAGCTTGTGCATTAAAGTCAATAAGCTTACCAAACGATGAATCGGCTTTATTGAAGAGTCTCTCCGCAAGAGAAAGCTCTTGTTGTTGGCGGTAGAAGTCCATCTTCACACGAGGAATTTATCTTAAATAACAGGCTACTATTAATTCTGAGGTATTTAGGCTACTCAGAATGAATAATGGTGGTGGATTGTAAGTCCCTTAACCACTCTTATGATGTTAGCGCAAGACAGTGCCAACACCATAATGTATCGGACTAGCATATGTCCTGAATACATCTCCTGCAATACTGTTCTCTCAAACGACTATCTTGAACAAAATCTGGTTGAGTTGTCATATCGCATAAAAGAGGCTCCACTCCCAAGCCCCTCTGCGACCATCTCTTTCTTCAGGCCTTCCCTTTCCACTTCCACACCCTCGTCATTCGCCGCACCCTTCTTAGTACCTCGTGCTAGGCACCCGGCTTTTCTTGTTAAGTACGCAGGTAAGTTATTTCATCACCTCGTGCTGTTCTGGTAGAAGACGCAAGCTCTAGAAATGACCCTAAGTGCTCAAGTGCTAGCTAATTACAAAAGAACAGCCTCTGACTTCTGTCAACTTAATACCGTAAGGAAACCTAATCTATTAATTGGAATTAAATGTTTAAAATTAAAATAAAATACATGATAATACATTTTATGGACTACACCTACACTTAATGACTTGTGGCAAATTAATTGCCGAAATAACACATGATATGAGTAACGAATGTCAAATTTTGACATAACGTCAGTGGCGTAATATTACCTTTCAAAATAAGGTTACAAAGTATCAATGTTGATATCTTATTGGTGTGTTGTGTTATATGTGTTTCCAGTTCATCAAGAAAGTTATTTATGTAAGTGCCAGGTGGTCAGCAAATGCCTGTTAATCCAATATTTTTGTTCATGTGTAGTATTTCTATTACCATAGATTCATGGTTATGTATGAATTGTGTGTTCTAATAGCAATTTTGTTCTTTACGATTAGTTCTATTACAAAATACAGTGTTAAAATTATCCAAAGTAAATAGATAATAATGGAATGCAGCCGAAATAAATCAGAATTCTCTATGGACATCAAATTGGCAGGTGAAAAACTAAAGGAAGTAGGAGACTTCCGTTACTTAGGAAGCAAAATAACCAGTGATGGACGAAGCAAAGATGATATAAAAAGTAGGTTAGCTCAGGCAAGGAAAGGATTTCCACAGAAAAGGAATCTGTTGACATCGAATATAGATTTAGGTGTTAGGAAGTCATTTTTGAAGGCCTTTGTCTGGAGCGTGGCACTCTATGGAAGTGAAACTTGGACTATTGGTGCAGCAGAAAAGAGGAGAATTGAAGCGTTTGAAATGTGGTGTTACAGGAGAATGATGAAGATCAGATGGGTAGATAATGTTACAAACGACGAAGTATTAAGACTAGTGGGAGAGGAGAGTTTTTTATGGCGACTGCTAATGAAGGGAAGAGATAGGTTGGTAGGACACTTACTAAGACACCCAGGAATAGCAAGCTTAGTTATGGAAGGAAGGGTCGAGGACAAGAACTGTAGGCCTTTGTCTGGAGCGTGGCACTCTATGGAAGTGAAACTTGGACTATTGGTGCAGCAGAAAGGAGGAGAATAGAAGTAGGTTAGCTCAGGCAAGGAAAGGATTTCTACAGAAAAGGAATCTGTTGACATCGAATATAGATTTAGGAGTTAGGAAGTCATTTTTGAAGGCCTTTGTCTAGAGCGTGGAACTCTATGGAAGTGAAACTTGGACTATTGGTGCAGCAGAAAAGAGGAGAATTGAAGCGTTTGAAATGTGTTGTTACAGGAGGATATGTTATATGTTAAACAGATTGCCTCGGACGTAGGATGTGGTAACTATGTAGAGATGAAACGATTAACTCAGGACAGAGAGTTATGGAGAACTGCATCAAACCAGTCAAAAGACTGAAGACTCAAACAACAACAACAACAACAACAACAACAAATAGGTAATTATTACATTCGAGTATGTTAATTTCTGTTAGGCAAATAATAACCATATCATTAATTTTCTTACCTAAGGTTATGGTTAATAAAATATAATATTAATAATTGCGCCACGGGGCGGGGGGAAGATTGGTAAGAAGAATATTGGACGCGCCCTTTAAGATGAACCAATGTAATAGTAATCATAACTGCGACACCTGGATTGGGGCCCTACTTACCTTGTTTGAGAGGTCCGCGTCGCTTTCTGCAAAATCACCGCTAGATGACATGCCCCAACAGAAGAACACCTACAGGAGGAAGGAAGGTGGAGAAGGGGGAAACACACAGGCTCGTCTACAGACACATCCGATAACTAACAGAACTGTCACCGATGAAATGATGCCACAACAGTTGCTTAAAATTTAAAAGAATATTTACTCAGCAAACAAAGGGGGAGATGCATTTTAAAAACGTTGGGACGGGCTTTTGCACGTAACAATAACTAATACATGTAATTTTTTCCAGGTGTATTTATTTATTATTCATATACAAGTGGACCCGTGCGAGAACTCTCGCGTAATGGGTTGTGTGCGCCCCATGTGTACAGAGTACCCGCCCAGTTCTAGTGCTATGTGGGCTGTAAGCGATAGAGTTCTGCCAGGGGCTATCGTCTTGTTTATTTGTTTAAAAGGCCTTTATAAACAAATAAATGCAAGATTTTTCCTGTACTATTGAGACGATTTGGAAGATTTTGGTACAAACCACAACTTCTAACACCCTCTGGTTTAGGAGCTTGAGTTTTGTGAAACAAACACCTTAGCGTATTATATATTGTTTTAGATCCCTTAGTGGGGGGTAGTTAGATCTAAAACGGATGTGTTATTGTGTTAATTTATAAGGGGGTGCCTCAAAGGGGGTAGCTTCCCGTAGCTGGGTAAGCTGACCAGTGTAGAATGTTGTTTAGTGTTAGGATGCTAGGGGGTGCTCCTATAAAAGACGTAGGTGTATTTCAGGGGATGGAACTTAGTGTACAGGTCAACGCGCCAGTCTCACAGCTGGTTGGAGATAGTTATATAACCGACGTGCACGCGTCAGCTATGTGGCGGCACGCTGCTTCTGGAAGTCGGGCCGCTACGGGAAACACAATGATACCTGAGCTAGCAACTGTTTGGCTACTGTATGTCACGTCTAATCGTGATGGGAGTCAGGAAGGACTTTAGGACGTAAAGAGGCGTGTAAACAGTAAGACAAGTGTAGTGTACTGACCAAGTATTTATTGGCCAGTTAATATGAAATTATGAGTCCCTTTTAGGGGAATGTAATGAATCTTATAAGTATAGGTGTACAAGTCTGTGAGGTAGGTCACAAAATATAGGAACTCTGAACACTGCTGACTCACCTGATGATAACGGCTAGGGCCTTCGGCGGACGCACTGTATAACTGGTAATTGAGAGAGCGTCGTCCTCCTTAAGGTCCTCTTCTTATAAGCTTCGGTGTTGTGCTGTCAGCATTCCGCTGGCATAGATGCCCCAGTTAATTATGTGTAGCTGTTTGTGGTGTGATGAAAGTATTTGGCAAGCTTTCCAGGCTGGTTAGCTGCCCTTGCGGTGTTAAAGATGTTGTTCTGGACTTACGAGATTTGCCAGTTAGAGGTGGTTTAAATAGATGATGGGGGGATGGCCTCCAGGGGGTGCAGACCCCTGCGGGACTGTACAAGCCTCTTCCTCTATTTAGTTCGCGTCCCCGCGAACGGAAACGGAACGTGAGTTGGGGATGTCGATGTAGCAGTTTGTTCTTGGATCTTCCTTGTATCTCCTGTTGGTGTCTTCTTCGTCGTCGTATAGATGTGGTGATGTCGTGTATGTATAGGTGTGAGATCAGCTCGTGTTCAGAGGGGTGGGTTATGGGATATACATATATATATGACATTGACATTGACATTGACATTGTAAAAATTGACATTGACATATTGAACGTTTCAGAAAAAAATAAATGGTTTTGATAATTATGCGATATATTGTTGTGCAGGGAGGAAAAAACCCAGGGCTGGACGGATGATTGTGTCCGCTCTATCTTAGGGAAAAAATTGCTCCCTGCAATGAGAAAGATAGAAGAAGTAGACAAATAGGTGTTCCAGGGTATAAGTTAAGGGAAATAATCAAAATGTGTTTATTGCGTTGGGATGAAACGGAACACCTTTACAAGTTGGGAAGTTAGAAGAAAGAAAATGAAAGAAAAACAAATCATAAACATGGTGTACATGTGCTCTTAAAAGAGTATACCGTTTAATGTGTTATATTGAGATGTGCATGTATTAATGTATTAACGTTGAGGAATATCATTTATCACCTCCGTAGACAATGTGGGGGTGCGAGGTATTATTTATATGTTTATAGTAGAATGATTGCCCGTGGGCGCATTAATGTATGTTAAGTTACCCTTTTACAATTATGAATTACAATTATCTTATATCTAGCTTAAGCGCGCTAATTTTCTATGCTCCTAGTTTGTATGTTACCTCGCGTGCACGCTACTCCTTTGTACGTATGCGCCGTCTCACGGCTAATCCTTCACGGCCACTTCCTGGTACGGTTTAGTGGTCGTACCGCTTGAAATGTATCCTTAATCTGTGAAGCATTCCCTGTGGGTGAATGCTTTCACACTTGACAATGAGAGTCGCCGCCACAAGTCGGTTGCGCCCTCATTGTCGTAATTTGCGCCGCATTTTTGACGCCTTATGTTTTTCTTGTTTACGTTGATCTGCCAGCGAGCCTGATACCCCACAGGTATCAGCCTTGCTGTGCAGATTTGTAGAGTGTAGCTGTAAAAAATGTGGTGAGTATGTGAGTGAGGATGAATACGAATAGTAAATACAAATTAATGCGCAAAGGTGGAATATAATAATATGATGGCACAAACAGCATGCTACTGCTGTATGGCAGCGAAATCATAGTCACCAGTGCCATATTCCTGGTGACGATGCCTGAAAAAAAATGGAGAGGTTTAGAAAACATATAAATGTTGCATATTTTCTATGCCGCTTCCTGTGGCAGTGTGTCCACAGTCTGAAGCTCGTTTTCCCTGTGAAAAAAAAATGGCATGATTAGTGTTATTTGATGTATGCCCGGGCTTACCCTATACGGTGCCGTAATGTCGTTTCTTATGCTCAGTGTGTTTATATAACCTAATTAATCTAGTTAATCTACTTAATGTATCACCTTAATATTATGCATTTTACTATGTTGTCTTAATGTGTTGTCGGCCTTACCCCGGTAGCGGAATTTTGGTTACCGGGTGCCGATATATTCTACCTCAATTATACATATTTTAATGTATTATCAGACTTACCCTGATGACGGGTTTGCCGGTCATCAGGTGCCGAGCGGCGTTATCTTAACACTATTTATCTTACTTATGGTAAAAAAATATTTGCTATCTATCATCCGAATGGGTGGCCTTATTCTATTGCCGAAATGTGCTGTGCCATTATTTGGCAACAGCGGTTAGTGAATTTGCTTAATCCTAAGTTGCGTGTCAAATGCAACTGTCTTACAGCTAAAATTTTGACCAGGGCGATCGCCTGAGGCAATTTACGTCCTCAGATCACCACCCGTACGTATTCTAGAAACACCGGTTGTCTCTAGAACCGCCGGATTCCGCCCCCTTAATTCTAGTTGTCGACGTCTATTCTAGGTCTTACTAACTAGTACTAATATAGTCACAGGCGGCTTACGGTGCCACAAAGCAAACCGTCTCGCCTGCTGTATCTTCCTGCTCATTACCGTTGTCTTTCATACGTTGTCGTAGTTGGGTTGCCCACTTGAACCCCTGTGAGTTGCTCGCTATGCTACTCATTTAATGCCCTAGGCTGCCCGCTGCGTCGCCATTTATGTGGGCATTGGACATCGTCCAATGGCATAATATTATCTTCGCCTTCATTGGCAATAGTAGTATTCTCTTCGCGTTTATTCGCAGTAATAATAATCTCTTCGCCTCTATCGGCAACCGTAGTATGCTTTTCGCAGTAATAATAATCGCTTCGCCTTTATTGGCAACCGTAGTATGCTTTTCGCAGTAATAATAATCTCTTCGCCTTTATTGGCAACCGTAGTATGCTTTTCGCAGTAATAATTATCTCTTCGCCTTTATTGGCAACCGTAGTATGCTTTTCGCAGTAATAATAATCTCTTCGCCACTGTTGGCCGCAATAATACTTCACTCCCGCGCGTAGGAGTCTTGCTTCCCGCTGTAGAAGCCCTACTTACTTATAGTTAACTAAGAGTCTAGTCCTAGTTTGGTCGTCCCTAGAGTCGACTCCTGAGTCCGGCGTGGAGCTAGCTATTTCTCCCACCATCCTCAGAAAGTCTCCCCTGCAGGTCTTGGCTTCGACGCCCGTGGCACATAGTGGGTGTAGCATCTCTTCGTCCCGGGAACAGGCTAGGTCCCCTAGGTTTCCGAAGCTTCCCCGTGCCAGGCCGTGAATGCCTCGACCTTACGTGGTTCGTCTTTTTGGTCTAGTCGTTAAGTTAACTAGGGTCATTGAGCTGTTGAGCCAACTGGGGTAAGGGTCATCATCCCCTTCCCAGCTCTGCTCCAGTGTGGTGCCTTTGGCCTTCTGCTTGTGCCGTTATCACCAATCAGAGTGTTATCAGATTCCTCTTTATATAAAAAATATAAGTGTAACCTATAAGTAATTTATTTTGTATGAAATGTAGAATTTTTCAAGTGTTTTGGGGTTGTAGAACTTCTAAGTGCATAGACTACTTTAGGCCTCCTGTTGCTACGTCGGATTTCCAGCGATAATGCTCTGTTAACCTTTATGGAGGTGTTAGTAGGGTCTATGGTGTTAGGTACCCTGTTATTAGGATCTGGGGGTAGTTATTCGTAGCGTAGGCTGAAAGCATGGTAGGAAGAGGTTGCGCATCTTTGGGCTCCAATAAATGGTGGCCTTGAGCCGGTAATGCTGCTAGGATTGCTCTTACAATGAGTGGACGGGGGCAGGTAATTCCCGGGATTGCAAAAATATAAAAATTCCATGCAGGTTTGATAGTAATAACCCTTGGTAAATGGATGGGATATTCCATGCATGTATCTGGATATGAGGCATATCCGCACTCATGTAAGGATAGGTATAGGGTGAGTGTAAAATAATATTATGTCCCTGTCATGCGGGATTATTTAATTAAAAAAATGTTAATATGTAAAGTTGGCCTCATCTCTCACTTAGAGCTGCGCATTACGCTTAATTATCGTTGTCCGACACACCCCTAATACTCGGGTGTTAGCATTGGGGTCCAGGGCGTAGTAAGCCCTCTCTTTAAACGCATGAAGTCTATCAACCCCGATGTATATTTTGTCATGTAGTGTAGCTGTTTTCATCGTGTCTGTATGTCTGTGTTGGCTGATGTTGGAAGTGGGAAGGCTATGGAAGGGGAGTAAGGTATTAAAATGGTAGCCTGTGGGTGGTGTATTAGTAATCCCGCTGGGATTGTCCACCTATGCTCCTGTCATCCTCCCTTGGTCCATGTCTTGATAGCCTGTAATGATTTTTGAGAACTAAAATCGAGGAAGGAAGTTATTAGGGGGGGGGGTCTTGTTTCCTCAGAGCCCCTGTCTGTATTTGCCCCTGATTAGTGAGCGCGTATGTATGGGACTATGTTCCGCTACACCACGCGGACGGTTGGTCTGTTATAGGCTAAGTCCTAATGTGTATCGCGTGTCTGAGTGTCAGATGGCGTGGGCAACTTGTCAACATTTTTGAGATATGTCCCTATGGCCCTACGATAAGTCCGGTGTTAAAGATGTCTATACGTTGCTGAATGTCACAATTGTTTTTGCAGTGCTAAAAGAAATGTGTGGCATTATGATTGCTTTGCGCTTGTGATTTCACGGTCACTGCCGATATAACAATAGGGTCTGTAGGCAGCAGTGTGGCAATGCGGTGAAACCTGCAAGTCAGTATTTTCGTCACGTTGTGCTTTCATTTGTTTGTGTACGTGACTTTTCGCCAGTATGTGAGTGTTGTCACTGTTCGGTATTCCGGGCGGACCAATGTAGCAATTCGTCCTATTTAGCTAGTACTGTTGTGTGGCCACTATTCCATAAGACTTTTGCCTTACGAAATTTTCATACCTGTGTCTGGGAAATCTATTTTCTATGTCAGGTGTAATTGAAATTTATGCATGGTGTTTGACCGGAGGAAATGTGGTATTACCTTTTTATGTACTAGTATGGACCAATTTCGGTGTGATTGGAAGCCTGGATAGTAGTTTTCCACGGTGTCCGATTTTTACTGGGCATTTGGACCCGTGATCTCATGTCATTCACTGTGTTCTATGTCTGCGTTGTCTGCTGGCTTTGAGCGCCCTTTGTATTTATTTTGATTGTGTATCTCGTACCAAAAATACCATTGGTTAGTTAGTTTTTGGCACGACCGTGTTGTGTGGTTATGGGTTCGGACCCGGCTTGCTGTAAGGGCCTGGTATGACGATATCTATGCCGTATATACCATGGCACATGTATCGTGTATTTGCAATGCGCAAATGAAAGTACGCATTGCCGTGAAGAGTTTGTGTGTTTTTGAATTCTCCTCGTAGTGTAATTTGGGGAGTTATGAGGTTTTGGACCTGGCGTGAATGATGCCGTGTGTTCTGCTTTCAGATCTGCCTGCATATTGCTGTCTGTAAGTGTGCAGGTCGCTCAGTCACGAGTGCCTTATCGCTGAACGCGACGGTATTGAATTACAATGGCGTGCGCGCTCACTTGTTACTTGTTTGGCAATGCTCATGTTTCCGGCACGTGTATGTGTGAACATGAGTGTTATCTCTGTAATTGCGAGTGGGGCTTTCCGCAATGTGAAAGAACCTTTCACTAACTACATTCGTGCCCCCAAATTTTTGTGTTAATGTAGCGTGGGTCGAATATATCCCTATTAATGGTGCTAATTGTCGTTATGCACGCGTGTCTCCGGGCCGCTAGTTGCGTGTTTGGTGACTAGGTGCCGGAGGTGATTTTGTTGTTTTCCGCTTATGAACATCTGTTAGTAGAACTGTCCCAATCTGTTTTAGATCCCATACGTTCCTATCCTGCAACCAATCTGTTTTAGATTCCTTAGTTTCCTATCCTGCAACTGGATAGTTACCCGACCTTGCATTCCTGGTATTCAGAAGGTTGCGGGTTTTGAGACCGTCTTTAACCAAAGTAATTGTTTCTGGTGCCACCCTAGGCTGTGTCTCCGGGACAGTTCTGTTAGCGCATTAACTTGTTATGTGTCAATGTGAATTGGCTGTGTGTCTTCCAAAAATATGTAGGGTTTCCCAAAGTCTGGGATTTTCACCCTATGGTGCGTTTGCGTTTTAGCTTGCGTGTTGTTATGGAGGTGAAAACAAGTCATGTTATAGGGAGTGTAATATGTCACGTATGCCTATGGATTAAATACATACAGTTCAACTTGGCCACTTTCATTTCTCGGGATTAATGAGTGAGGCAAGAGAAAAAAAATGAGTTATGCCACGCTCCGAATTAAGAGAGCACTTTTGAAAAGAGCAGAGAAAATATATTGTGTCTCGCCTGCACCCTGCTTTATGCTTATTAAGGCGGGTTGCCAGGCGGCGGTAGTCTGTAAAAATTGTGTCGTAAACAATATCGAAAATGTTTAAAAATGAGAAGTAGGACCTGAGTGTACTATTCACCTATTTGGCGACGTTAGTACTACAGTAATCTAGTTACGTCTCAGGGGAATCTACCGACACTGTCTAGTACACACTGTGAAGGCCATTGCAAGACGTATTTGATACATGTGTATCCACGTCACGAGCAAAGCCAGTGCACTATGGGAGTCGAAACTCCATTCCCAAGCAATTATAACCTTACCTTGGCATTGAATATACAATTTTCATAAGAAAATATGCATTGTCCGTTGAGTTATAATATATTTAAACACAGATAGTGCTAAATGTTCCGGCATAACTCAACAAGATGACAGTGTTTCGCCCCGGTGTGCTATTGGGCTCTTCAGTTGGTTAAAGCACACCTTACCACATTTTTGAAAAATAGTTTGCGATTCCTAATTCTTGCCACGCTTATGGCTCTCGCCCGTCACAAGAGAATCTATCAAACTGTGGGACCGGAACTTAGAACATTTAGTCATTTCTACTTAGAAAGACCCGCCTAAGCTCTATGCTGTGATTTGATGCTTAAGCTGTGTTCAGAATAGCTCTTTCCGGCCTGAAGCCGCGTGGCTCGCCTGATTGGCTTCCGCTTGGCTTCGCATATTAAAAACTTTACGTTATCCAAGTTATAGTGTGAACCAACTATGACCAATAACCATTGATGGCCTGAGAAAAAAAATGCTAGGGGCCAAAAAAAACCCAAGAAGGATTTAGAATTATGCACTTCTGATTTAGCCATGTTGCACTGCATATACATGAAAAAAATGTGCAGTTTATGTTTGTGAGTCTCTGTTTGTCTATTGTCGTATTTCTCACGTGTAAACGAGCTTACGTGTACCTATAATGCAGGTGCAAGTGATATTAGTTTATTTTTTTGTGTCCCTGGTGGAAGTCGTTATTCCCGTCCGAGCGTCCTTGCTCTGTAAGGTGAACACTTTCGCCCAGTTACTAGGGCATAGGCCCCTGAAATCCACTGAGGTACTCCTTTACTATTTTCCGGTGGAATTTCTAGCAAAGTAAGTCTGGGCCTACTTTCACCGTAATGTCTGACTGTTGGTCTGCGTGTGCCCGTGTTCGAGGGACTAATTGCGCTCTGCGCTACCCTAGTAGAGTTTACGGGGGTGTATGTATTTTTGCCTGACCGGTCTGATGGGGTAGGTAATAGGACCTTTCTTATGCCCCGTGTACTGTGTGTTAGCGCCTGGTCAGAGTGTGCGGGTGTGTATTGTGCATCCTGAGGGCCTGAAGGCAACACCCTCTTATGCATTCGCACCTGGGGTATAGATGCCGGTGCCCGCTTTCGTCCTGGCAAAATTGCCCTTTGGATTAGCGGCAAAGGTCGTTTGATTGCCTGTGTTCGCCCTAGCGATGTAGTGGTGTGTAGTCTGACCGCTTTCTGGCCTATGGCCACGGTAGACTCCTGCCATTGTGTTTGCCCACTTGTGTAGGTGTATGTAGGCTTAATGTGCTGTAGGGCGGGCTCTACGTCCTCACCCCATGACGTGGTTACGTCCCGTTGTCTCCCTCTCATGTCATGTGTGTCTGAGGGACCTGGCTTCAACTCCCTCTCGTTCGTCCGTTCCGAGGGGATTGGCGTAGGTTCTGTTCCCCGGTTGGGCAAAGTTGCCTTCCGAACCGGAGCTAAGGGATGTGTAATGGTGTAACTTGGGTCCCGCAGTGTGTTGGAGTGTAACCTGGCCGTCTTCTGGACTGTGGCCACGGTGGACTCCTTCCCATGTGTGGCAGTACATGGCGAGAGGGACATCCTCGCAAATTGCCGAGTTAGCGTATCTACGCTTATGTCCTCTCTCGGCTGGGCTGGTGGACCTGTCATGAACTCAAAAATGGCCTAGTGAGCCCGGAGTTCCTTATGTTCGCCCCAAATTTGGGCGTACTGCCTGTTGAGGCTCATGGCCTGCTGGCAAACTGTTGTATCAATGTGCTTGTGCTTTGTGTAGTTCTGTGGCCACCAGTTGGAGAAACGCTTGTTCGCGAATTAACTCCCTGTACTGAGTGTGTAAAATCGTGTAGTGCACCCTCATCCTCTCGAGGGTTGCATTGTCTATTACAGGATCATGTGTGGTGATCAATCGGTCGTGTATTCTGTGTCTTTGGATATGGATCCTATTGAGGTGTTCGTGTATGTGCCTCAAGTGCTTATGTGCGCATCTTAATTGCGCTGTCCTACCCTCTGACGGAGTGTATGGCTGTTTGCCCTGTATTGCCCCGATTTTTGTTTGGAGTGCCCGTATCTGTGTTTGCCGGCTTTGTATGTGCCTCTGGCATCTGAGCAATAATTCTAACAATATTGGCGTACCCCTACTGCCTCTATGGCTTACAGTCACTGTTGCTTCTGCATGAGGTGCCATCCTGAATGAAGTGTATGCGTCTTCTAATTAAAAAAAAACTGTGCGTGTTTGGCAGTGTATCCTGTATCTCTCTGATTCTTTCTGGGGCTGGGGGGTTGGTTTGCTAAGAATTTCCCCTGTGTAGATAGTGCGAAGCCAAAAAAAAACTACTTTCTGTCTGAGGAAAAAAAAAATTCAGTCTCGCTTGGCTATATGCGGTACGGGCCGTTTTGACCACGAGAACTCGTTGTATGAGCCCTATTTTACTGTGCGTGGTACCCAGCCTCCACCAATCTGTTTTAGATCCCTTAGTGGGGGGTAGTTAGATCTAAAACGGATGTGTTATTGTGTTAATTTATAAGGGGGTGCCTCAAAGGGGGTAGATTCCCGTAGCTGGGTAAGCTGACCAGTGTAGAATGTTGTTTAGTGTTAGGATGCTAGGGGGTGCTCCTATAAAAGACGTAGGTGTATTTCAGGGGATGGAACTTAGTGTACAGGTCAACGCGCCAGTCTCACAGCTGGTTGGAGATAGTTATATAACCGACGTGCACGCGTCAGCTATGTGGCGGCACGCTGCTTCTGGCAGTCGGGCCGCTACGGGAAACACAATGATACCTGAACTAGCAACTGTTTGGCTACTGTATGTCACGTCTAATCGTGACGGGAGTCAGGAAGGACTTTAGGACGTAAAGAGGCGTGTAAACAGTAAGACAAGTGTAGTGTACTGACCAAGTATTTATTGGCCAGTTAATATGAAATTATGAGTCCCTTTTAGGGGAATGTAATGAATCTTATAAGTATAGGTGTACAAGTCTGTGAGGTAGGTCACAAAATATAGGAACTCTGAACACTGCTGACTCACCTGATGATAACGGCTAGGGCCTTCGGCGGACGCACTGTATAACTGGTAATTGAGAGAGCGTCGTCCTCCTTAAGGTCCTCTTCTTATAAGCTTCGGTGTTGTGCTGTCAGCATTCCGCTGGCATAGATGCCCCAGTTAATTATGTGTAGCTGTTTGTGGTGTGATGCAAGTATTTGGCAAGCTTTCCAGGCTGGTTAGCTGCCCTTGCGGTGTTAAAGATGTTGTTCTGGACTTACGAGATTTGCCAGTTAGAGGTGGTTTAAATAGATGATGGGGGGATGGCCTCCAGGGGGTGCAGACCCCTGGGGGACTGTACAATATTGTAATAAGAATAATACTTGTGTTCTAAAAAAAAAAGCCTCTCTGTCATCTATGTTTGCTAACATGTTATACGACTAGGTTAAAACCTCTTTTACACTTTAATATATTCAACATTAAAAAATATATTTATGTTCAACCCTAACTATCATGTGTCAGAAAACTGTATCATAATGAGGCTCATTATAACACTATTTTTTATTATGAAACAGTTTCTCCCACCAATCAGAGCTCAAGAAACAGCTGTGTGACCAATTAGATAAGGATACCTTCGCACATGCGCTCTAAATCCAACATGTCTATATAAATTACCAAAATTGCACCGTCCATATGTTCGCGTAAATAAACTGGTGAATATGAGACAAGAAATGGCACTGTACCTTAATATCACCAAAATCAATTTCTACACAGCGCGTGGTTTTGAAACGACTTCGGTGACAGTTTTACTGAATACTGGAGCACAATCTGAACATATGGCATTGAAGCACACAAAGCGCATGCGTCGGTTGTCCAGAGAGCTTGGAAAACAGAGATGTACTACCCACCGCAGCACCCGATCACAACATTCTAGTGACTGAACAGATATTTATGAATATTTATGTTAAAACATATAATAAAGTTATAGTTATCGTCGAACATAAACAGTCGTATGCAACTCGCCTATAATGGTAATTAAGACACTCGTATGGAAATTATAAAACTCGCATACGATCGTTTTATAAAAATACTCGTGTCTTAATTATAACCATTATAGGCTCGTTGCATAATGTACTATTATAAAACTGTAATTTTTAAAATTTGCACTTAGGTCGTAAAGCAAAAATTAAAAATAAATTGTTGATCTAGTAATAGAGTGTTTACCATTTTTCATTCAAGCTGTTGCATAACACTATCAAATCATTGTTTTGGAAAATCTCAAGTCAATAACCTAGTACAGGTACAGTCGTGTTCAAACAAAATGTGTTTGTTTAAATTCCTACAGCGCTGTTTACCAGGTGAAGATATATCCTAGCTTCGGACACTCTGACTGGTAGTCCAGTGTTTGTCATAAATAAAATTCAATTATTTGTTCGCAAAATCTCGGTTTAATCTAAAAAGGAAATGATAAATAAAAAGTTATATAAATGATAAATTAAATAATTAAATTAATAAAACTTAAAATGAAAAAAAGAAAAGAAAAATCTAGGGTTAGTAACCTAGTAGTTAAGTCCTTTGGTAAAATCCAAAAATAAAGGATTATCAAAATTGAAAATATTACATGCATTCATTTAAATCCTGGATCAAGTTTCCATAATTATGAACTCGAGAAATCTCAGTTTGCTAGTTTGCTAAAATTTGGGTAAATCAATAATCTACAATAAAAGGGTCTTCATCCCGGGTAATATGAGCTGTCACACAAGTCTGTAGGATTATTGGTTCGGGAAATATTAGAAAAAGTCAATGACATACTAGTTTTGAGTACTTTGGTATAAATCTGAAAAAAAAAGAGACAGTCGGTCTGAAAGACTGGACTTTATATCATTTTAAATGCTAGCAGCCGAGTACCGAGAAGGCAGTGCGAGAACAGAGTTTCAAGATTCTATTTAGTTTTTATTCACTGCCTAATTGATTGTTCTCGCAATGTCTTCTTGAAACTCTGTTCTAGCACTGCCTTCTTGGTACTCGGCTGCTACATCGTAATATGGCGTCACACACCTCAGTGCATTCTCAGTACATTTCGTGACGTTGCCGTAACGTAACGACGAAGACGACTATATCATTTAAAATGATTATAAATAAATAAATAAATATATAAATAATAATAATTAAATAAATAATGTATGTATGTATGTCTACCCCTTATTATTCCCGTTTTCCAACGGGGTCGGGGATGAGATGCGATGGAAGTCTTTGTGGCGATGGTTTTTACGGCCGGATGCCCTTCCTGACGCCAACCTCATGAGAGGAATTAATGAGAGATGAAATGAATGATGGTGAATGAAATTTGGCAAGGATGTGGAAAGAAGCGGCCGTGGCCTGTCAGAAGGTACCGTCCCAGCATTTGCCTGGTGTTGAAAATGGGAAACCACGGAAAACCATTTCAAGGACGGCCGACGGTGGGGCTGGAACCCACGCGTCTTCCGAGTCAGCAGAGAGCTTGGCCCCATGAACTAAAAGCCATACGATAAATAATAAATAATCATCATCATCGATTCTCCACTCCTTCAGGCCGGGTGTGGGAATGAACAAGCCCCTTCCATAGCTGTCTGTCCTTGTACCATTTTTCTTCCACCACTGTCGTCCATTCTACGCTCCTCTTAGTCAAAGCGCAGAGGACCTGCTTCATCAACCCATCTCGAGGCCTACCTCTTGGTCTCTTGCCAATTATCTCCCTTTCAAAATAGGCTTTAGGTGTTCTACAAGAGGGCATCCTCATCAGATGACCGAACCATTTCAATCTCGACTCCTCAAGAATGTCAAGAACACTTCTTTTCAGCTCTAGCTTTAGGAGGACTGACTCATTTCTAATTTTGTCTCGTCTGGTCTGCGGGATAATTCTTGTCAGGCACGTCCACGTCATGGGGGAGGGCAACGATACTCTAGTCGGAGCTATAGTAATGGCTAAGTTCTGATGAGGACCCAGTCCTATTGGGTATAAATAGGCCCCATGCACAGGGATACGTGCAAAGAATTCAACGACAGCAATGGCGGAGAATGTGTAATTCGGTACGGCAGAGCTGGCGGAGGAGGCAACCCATCCTTCTGGGGCTGCTATAGATGGAAATCACTGCCTTTGGGATGAGAAGGGATTCTCAAAGGCTAAGGGAGTAAACCCTAAAAGAAAAACTTTGACAGCGTTAGGCCTAGCAAGCCAGTAGTTGAATAAATATACTTGCTTTCAATGTTAGAACAAGCCTCGGATCGAGTGATGATAACACAATAATTTGACAAGAAATTAAAACATGAAAAATTTGTGTGCAGCAGTGGGTTGATGATAGATTCAAACAACATCGTCCAAGTGAGTGGTGAAATTTGGCGAGTACTTGACTATTCTAATTGTTGTGCATGTTCATGCAGGCTTCAAAGTGATTATATAAAATAAGGCTAATTAAGTTTGCTCTCTTTTATTTCCACCCGACTACACTAAAAAAATGAATCTTGGGTACGACACTCGTTTATAACGAAGTTCAACTGTATATTTACATAATATGGAATAACATGGTGTAGATTGCCTCTTGCAATATACACGAAAGCACCCTTGCAGTTTCGTGTGATCACTGCACACTTAAGCATCTACACATGGAGCCACTAGTTAGAAACTGATTGGTAACTCTAGTTTCTTACCAACCACTTAGAAGCCACTTCCTGTATAATTCAATGGCGCGTGCACAAGGCGCTACCAGTTAATATCCCATAAGAAATTAGTTTGTAACTCGCCAAGGTACCTGTGAGTTTAGTTTGTCCGTTTCAAGTGATAAATACGTTCTTACGATGGCAAATGAACAAATTTTCAATATAAATTTCATGGGAGAAATTGAAATAAATAATAATTAAATAAATAATAAATGAATAATAAATAATTAATAGTAATTAATCAATAGATATTTATTTGAAAAGCCAGCCGTCTTACGAGAGCCTGCGAGTGCGCCTGGGTAGGAAAAAATACTGTTTCACTGCGGGTAAGGGTAGTTTTTATCACGGGGTGGAAATGGCATGTCTTTGACGTAGAGGGGATAGAGACCTATCGTTTGAGCCGTCGCATATGTCTCCCCGATTATTTATTCGCAAGACATCTGGAAAAAGGTCTATGACCTAGTAATTACGATTTTTTGGTACAAATCTGGAAAAATAAGTGGTATGCGGAAAAGAGGAGAAAAATCCCATTAAAACGAGCCGTCACATGATCCTCTCCGATTACGGGTTCAGGAGATATTGGCTAAAGTCTGGCGGCAACATGCAGTTACGGTGTGCTTTAACGCTCACGGCTACGGGTAAGGCAGAATTCCTAGTCTATCAGTGGGACTTAAGATTTATTTTCATAAATATTAAATTTTAAACCAGGGATGCAGAAGTTGCAAGGAGGTATTCATTCTACACTCCTGCTCCTGATAGTCTAATAATTCCATTATTCCACAGTTAATAACATTGTTAGAGCAAGACAGGTTGCTTGGATACGGCACTATAAATTTCAGGTGAATGAATACCTCCTTACAACTTCTGCATCCCTGGTGTAATATTTGATAGTCCAGTAATTAGGTGACGGAAAGAAGTCGATTCAGGAAAAAATTGCTGAAGAATTTTTCCCGATGGATCTGTATATATTTAGGGTGCTGAAATGGCATGTTAAAGAACCTTCCACTAATTGCACCTGTGTGAAGCTAAATTGGATAGGTTAAGAATGTAAACGCTCTTAGGTTTCTACGTTCGTTGCCAAGAGCCGACTGCGGTGGCGTCTCGTAGCTAAGTTCTGAATTTGGCCTAGTAGTCGTTGACGGTGGCGCTTGGCGGCAAAAGTAGGAACTATTTGAAAAATTCTAAAGTTGCAGTACTTAAATTAAAAAACAGATAACACACACTAATACAGTCATCACAATTAACACCGGTTATCAGACAGTACACGGGGCTACTTGACCGCGTTGTCGCAGCCCCTAAACTTAAGAACCAACCAACCAACCAATCTGAAAATCCAGTTATCGCCTAGATTCGGATTTGGCTTCACCATAAGAAATGGCGAAGAAACATAACATTTCGGAAGTTATTTTAGTTATACGCTTATAACCCCGAAACAACGCATCCTGGAGAAACATTTCCAGGGTAAGGATTTTAGGTGCAAATTTCAGATGAAAAAAGCAAGGGAAAAGGTGCTCAAATAAGGTGAAAAGAAGGGGCAAGAAAGTGCTGGTTTATTCGACTAATTTTCTCTTTCCTCTATTCCAGGTTATTGAATAACAAACAAGTACTTCAAATCACTCATGAAAAGAATGAAGAAACATGAAGCCGTTGTACCTCAATACATTAAGCATCTCTACATTTTTAAAAGTAAGCCTGTTTCTATTAGGAGATAGAATGTCTTTGTAGATGCATCAGCTTCTTTCGACATCCAAAGAAACCAGTGGGGCAAATCTTTTATTCCCTCGGAATGGCAACTCTGTAGATGTGGCGAATTCCACAATGTCTGGATTCTTCTGAAGACTAGGCTCAAGTTTGTCTTTAGTGAAGCCATCTAACTGCTCCCTCACGGAAGTAAATATATCCCATTTATAAATACTTGTTTTCCTGCGTAATGTAATTTGGCACAATTTGTGTTGACCGACTGAAAACGTTTCGATAATAGAACTAGGCAACACTGAAAAATGGCTTCTAATGCATCAATATAACCATCTGTTCCGTGAGTTCACAAGAATATCAGTGAAGGAGGCTCTCCTAATTCAGGAAGACATGCATCATAAATTTGGGCGTTCCACATGTACTGTATGATAGTAAATGTCAACAGCTGATTATGCGAGGGTTTAACGCTGCAGCGAAATGGAGACAGGAGGGGAACAACGCAGCTCTGAAGGAATGGCAGTCGCTGCTTTGTACCTAACACCCACCGCCAGGTTGTGATCTGCCTCGTAAAACGTGAGTTGTCCTTTACAGGGTCGTTGGTCGTAGGCGTTATGTTTAAGTGGGGTAAGAAAACGCCACCCAACGTTAACTGCGGTGCAGTTATAACTGAATGTTGTAACAGAGATCTTTGGGAGACGTTGTGCAAGTTTGTACAATGGCTATAGAGTGGATGGACAATCTACATTTAAAACTCTAATTTATCAGGTGTTTGTTTAGCTGATTGCTTTTAGCGGGAATGTTGACCAAGATGTCCCCAACCCCTGATTGAATTAACAACAACAACAACACTAACAACAACAAAATCAACAACAATTGTTTTTACACTTGGATTGTTATTATTATTATTATTATTATTATTATTATTATTATTATTATATTGCCATTAGCTAAATAATTGAATAAATAAATCGATGGCAAATGGGAGTGAAATGCGTCATATATTGGGTTCAGCAAGAGAACCCAACTAGTCTCTTTCACTTCAACTTCAGCACGTAACCTACAGGTGCCCTTGTTAAACCGAGCAACCCAGTGAATGGTTGGGTCCTTAATCCCAGCGGGAAGCTGGGTCGGTGAGCTGATCAGTGCTGAGGGCTTCAAGGCTTACTACCTTGATAGTTAAAAACTCGTTACCTTTTAGGTAACCATTCCTCTACAATTCTCGTAGAACTCGAAGCATGAAGAAACGTTCACTCAGGAAATCTACCCCAGGTGGTACCCAATCCACCCCCACTCAGGATGGGGCATGCAGGTCTTCGGAGTCTGGGGAACCTGCACTTTCATGTTTTCCATCCCTATTACCTTTACACAAACAAGAGAAGTATAAGAGAAACCTCACCTACTTAGCTACAATCAACTAACTCCCTTCTTAAGGTAGGTAAGCTAAGGAAAACACTTGAAGTGCTCGACAAGTACAAAATAAAGATAGCAGCGCTCCAAGAGACACGGTTTATGGACGAGGATGCATTTGAGTCAGGTGCGTATGGGATCTACAAGGGAAAACCAGGTGAAAGAGTGATGAGGACAGTCCCGCACCTGGGCACAGGTTTTGCCGTACATCACAGTATGGTTGACCACATTTTAGATTTTATTTCACCTAACGGAAGGACCTCCTCACTATCATTCAGATCTCGTAACAGAGTCTATACCATAGTGACCTTCCATGCACCCACAAATGACACCAACCGGAAAGACCTGGAATTAGTAGAACACTTCTGGGACTCCCTAGAAGTAATACTAGACAAGATTCCACATAACCACTCAACTATACTCATGGGGGACTTCAATGCCCAAGTCGGCAGGGAACAGAAATACCGAAGGATAGTAGGTCTCTACCCAGACCACAAGAGAACAAATAGAAACGGTGAGCGCCTCATAGAATTCTGTGACAAGTAACACTTGGTCCAAAAATCAACAGCCTTCAAGCGACTACCTAGGAAAGCCAAGACTTGGAGAAGCCCAAATCCTTTGCTAGGTGAATTTCAGCTTGATCATGTGGCTATAGACAGACTATATCACAGGGAGATACAGAACGTCAAAGTACTGAGAGGAGCCAATATAGACTCTGACCATTACCTTTCACTAGTCAAAGCTAATTTTCAACCCTTGAGAAAAGTAGCAAAACCACCAAGGAGCTCTAGAATACCTCGGTTCAATACTCAACGCCTACGTGATGAAAACTGTAACTTCCAACAAACCCTTCGGATGAATACACAGAAAGAAGGTTGGACAGCCCTCCAGAAAGCGTTACTGGATGCCACTCACGAAACTATTCCCGCTACGTCCAATAAAGGAAAACACCGTTGGTGGACTACAGATTGCGATAAGGCCATAGAAGAAAGACGTCGAGCCTGGATCAGGTGGAACCAGAACAAGAATGATTTCAGCCTTGAGGCTTTCATCACGCAAAAAAGGCAACAGCGAACACTGTACGTGGAGCTAAAAGGAATTACCTACGCACCCTGCTACAACAGGCAGAAGAGGACTTCAAGAGACACAACTCCAGAGACCTGTATAAGGGTCTTAAGAAACAGACGACCCAGTTCACTGCCCCTACCTTACTTCTTCGTGGACCAGATGGCTAGATCCAACTAAATAACAAGGATTGTACCACCGTTCTTGCAGATTATTTACAGAAGCTCCTCAACACAGAAGAACCTAGTGCAAGATTAATCTTCCATGAACCATCTATCAGGAATCCTGATTCTCAACCGCCTGACAGAGATGAAATAGAGAGTATAATCAATAACCTGAAAAATAATAAAGCCTCAGGTGAAGAGGGAATAGTAGCAGAGATGTGGAAATGCGCAGATGAACAGTCCTTGCAGAGCATCCAACAGATCATACAAGACATATGGACAACAGAGACCCTACCGGAAGGATGGACATCAGCAGTAATTCACCCGTTACACAAGAAGGGAAGCAAGACTGACCTCAACAATTACAGAGGTATCTCCTTATTGCAGGTTACCTACAATGTTCTTTCGAAAGCTCTGTTATCTTGAGTCACCAACCAACTAGACTCACAATTAGGAGAATATCAGGCCGGCTTTTGAAACAATCGATCTTGTCCAGAGCAGATACAAAATCTCAAGACCATCCTCACTTATAACCTTGGGTAGTTGTCTTAGTGGATTTTCAGAAGGCATACGACTAGGTGGACAGAGAGAGTCTTTTCTCCACCTTGCGAGAATTTGGCTTTGATGAAAAACCCCTTAAATAGATGATCCCCCTAAGGGCCCTCGAGGTACAGGAAAGGAAATTCATGCGGAAAATAGTGGGACCAAGGATCTTACCAGATGGAAGACGATGGTACAAACCAATTTGCGAACTCTACCAACACCAGGAAACCCTCGCCAATGCCATCAGCAGGAGACGCCTGGCTTTCTACGGCCACCTGTACGGAATGGACCACCACAGACTGACTTTTAAGATCTTCAAGGTAGCCAAGAAGGGTAAACCCACTGGATCCCCGTGGATTAAACAAATTGCGAAGGATCTTGCTGAATTTAATATTCAGCAAGACACAATAAATGACAGGAATCGCTACCGCCCGACAGTTGAAACCTGGCCTTTCTTCACATCCATTATAGAAGTTCACCACAACGCATCCAGGAAATGGTCCGAGGAACGTAAGATAGAGTTCAGCAAGAAAATGAAAGATTACTGGTCCAATAGAAAGGCACAAGATTTCAACCAAAAAGTGGCCGCCATACAATCCACCAAAAACACCACAAGTGGCAGACAACAGCTAAAGCACAAGCACCGTGGTCCATAGGAGGCCCAAACGACCGAATATATATATATATCTTTATATCTTTATATTGAACCCTTGCAAAGAAGCATATGAGACTCAGATTCGGAGTGTAACGGGTCATATTCGTAAGTTGCTGTCAGGGCGCTTCATTAACTTGCAGGGTAACATATAACAAAATAACATGCAGGAAAGAGTGAAGCCAGGGTTAAAAAAACTGAATTTAATAACAAATCACCATATTTACACATAAACAATTAACAACAAAAACTCCCAACTGACTCCCGCTTAATAAAAATGCCAAAAACTAGGCGGTATCTCTGGAGAGATTAATTACCTGGACCAAGTGTCCTTAAATAAAAGATACAAAAGTGACCATATAAGTGCGTATGCCGTTCTACATGCATCACAATGTGTACTTTGAATGCGTGATTCGTTATCATCCAGAATGACCCTTCAGACAACGAATCCGCATTTCTTAGAGCTAGACCGACACAAGGGAACACAACTACAATACTTAAATTAAACCGACACTTCCTAAATCTACTATAAACAAACACAAAATTTCCGTGTGAAATTGGACTCAAATTGCCGTAGCAACATTTACTGCCTAAAAACTTAGGACTTCTCACACAAATCAACACAAGTACATTAACACGTGACCAATAGAAAAATACTCAAATGACCGCTGTCAAAATTTACAAATACTCTACCACTACACCACACGGGTGTGACACACAAAATTACATGAATCGAGTCATCAACAAAGCAATAGGCAAACAGCCAACATTTACGTTAATCACAATATTTTACCCATACAAGGTACAACAATCCGTTACACACATGGCGAACTCCCCAATTAATTATGGCTTAAAAATTAACCATCACAATGAACAGGTTTGCTACATGAAAGCTTACAGGGGTCAGTCGGACAAATAGGACTGCCTATCAAAATAAGTCACAGGCAAAACGGGCGGTTTGTGGAACTCTGCATGTCTGTCAACCCACGTGTCAATAACCTCGACCTCCCAGAACATGGGGTCGAACCTCGAAGAAATGTGCCCCAAAGCACAATAATACGTGTGTGTCAGAAAAACCATATGGACAAGAATCAGCAGTCTCCCAAGAGCACTCTGTCTTTCCATCTAAAAATACAACAGCAGCAAAAATATATAAGGGCGGTAGGACAACTACCCCCTCCTCACGTAGAATCAACACACACTAGACACATCAACACACACTGAATCACACGTATGGGTTTTGACAGACCCTGAAATAAAAGACACAAATAATATCCACATGCTGGCGCCATCGTTCTATGCCGTGACTAGTCACCTGAAAAGGACTCAAGAAAATCTATCAAAATTAGAACGAAGGTGTTCTACAATTACTTTTAAGTTGGTGCACTCGGCTACCCTAATATGAATAATAACCTGTTCAGCAAAATGTTACAATAATTTCCTCCCATTCCTATTTCAAATATTAACGTTAATAAAGCACCATTTATCGAATGTAACGGGTTCCGCAATTGCAAGGATAACAAGATGTTCAGCAAAGAACATATAGCCTACTTTCTCCTAAATGTATGGGTATCTTTATGACTCTTTGTCCTCATCCCTAAAACAATCACCCCAACCACAATGTATTGTTTGTTTTCTTTTATATTGATAATAAGCCAGTAAGTGTCAAGATCAATATTATATACTTTATGATGATTGAATAACAAAACTACTAACTTATTGTAATGCATTCACGTCCGTTAATCTCTATATTAAGCCAGCCTGCAAAATTAAGAATCTTCCGCCCCAATCACAGTAGGTGGTGCTGCGACCTATCAGTGAATTAATCTTTATCTTGTACGCCTATGCACTGCCATCGTAATGTACTACGATGGCAGTGTTCTATGGGTGTTGAATGAGTAGGCAGTTTAAAGTAGCCAAGAGGGAGGCGATCCAGCTGGCAGTGTTTAAAGGTATTCGGAGCGCGATCGTGGCTAATAGTTGAACTACCAGTATTACAAAATTGCCATACTTCAGGAGGCCAGCTCAGGCATTTACACAGCGTTATGTTTGGAACAATATTACCCACATAACCCACAAGAGGACAGCACCGTACAGAGGCATTAAGAAGGCTGTGGTTAATGACAACGTGTATCTAGTTCTTCTATTCTCCTTTTTCTAATGTCTTCTGTTTATGTGCGATGCTGTGACTGTGATTTTATTAATATACGAGTGTATACTTTATCCTCTCCTTTGAGCTAAATGACATTTTATTCAGTATCTGTGGAAAAAGCTCGTGCACATCATTTGTAAAAGAATTCAAGAAAAAAAAAACTAACTGTAGCAGTACTCGATCCCCAGTCAACTGCGTGTCAGACTAAAATGCTAGCCCAGAGCTAACCGTATCCATGACGTCAGGTGTTCTTAACTGATATATTAGATACAAACTGTTGGCAAATAATGACTTTAAATAAACGATTTCTTCACTGCAGTACATCTTCATTAAAGATCATTTCATACAAAGTTTATATTATTGTATCAGTACGGTATATCACATACAACATACTAAAACTACTGAAATATAAGACAGGCACATGAGGACAGCTGCCATCTTGTCGTGTGACACAAACGGCTCAGCTCTTTTAAGCCACTCATACTGTATAATCTTATAATATTAAATTATAATAAATAACGGATCACGACCTTCAGGATAGCTTAAACCCCCCCTAGGCTCGATAATCGGAATTGGTGGGTCTTAAGCTATTTATTAAAATGGTTGCATAATTCACACGGCCGCCATCCTGAAATAGCATAGCCGATGACCTTGAATTTTGGGTGAAAGACGCGTCCTATATAAAGGTATGTTGTCACCCAATTTGGTAGAGATCGGATGATTAGTTTAGCCGTAATTTGATTTTACGTTTTGAACATTTGAGTGGCCGCCATTCTTTTTTGGTAAAGATGGCGGCGATATAAAGTATGACACTGAGGTGTCCTTTACTAGTGCTACCTCTGTACCAAATTTCGTTCAATTCGGTTTCACCGTGTTGGAATTGATAGGGGGGGGGGACAGACATTCAGATTACACACACTCACACACACACAGACACACACACACACAGACTCACACACACACATACACACACACACACACACAGACTCACACACACACATACACACACACAGACAGACACACTTTTTTCGCCCTGTGTTGATCTCATAAGTCTACTTTCATTTTTTGCAAAAATCGAAAGTAGGCTAAAAATCACGCACGCACGCCGCGTACATTACACATGACTCAAGAAAAAAAAACAAAATATCAACAAACACTTTGGCCACGCGCCAACGGACATTTAAACATATAGTGTCGGTGCAAGAAAAACTCTAAAACAACAAGAAAGAAAAACATGACTATTTACAAAGTTCCCCGGCCAAATCTAACTACATAATTGAAATAATCCAATTTTAGTACATCACCGCTTCTGCTTGTAGAACTAAGGACATCCTCCTCAACCCATTGCCCTATGGACAATTTAGCACTCCATAGTAGTCGTCTGCGTTGATTTCTTGAAGCTCATCCCAACTTCAAACCACGTGCTGATCATCTTGGTCTCGACTCCTTGGCAGAAAAGTTCAATGTTAAATATTTGCCTATCTATAATCGCTTGCAGGCTACTCAGTTCACCCACAATTGTCCTAATGCGATTAATAGCGAAGACTGGCCCTAATTATATCGCACACACGCACTATAAAAAAAAATATATAAAATACACTGCAATTTATACATAAAATATACATCTCGAGTCCGCGCCACTGGCTCGTTAACAAGTTCAAAATCCTGGCTGCACTAGCAGTCGCTATCTCGTCCGGTATTTCCATCCTGTACTGTGGACTTCGGCTCTGGTAAGCGCTAATTAGGGTGATACGATACTTCCCCCTTAAAGCTGAACTCGTCGTCTTTAAATGAATGTTACAGTTTATCACGCGCTGGCGTGAAATATTTAGCTCACACAATAATGCTGTTTTTAGAACAAAATGTATTCTAGCTTTCAAACTCGATACCGCAATCGCTGCGACTTTAGCTCCTCGGAGCTCACAAAATAATTTAGCTTCACTGATTTTAGAGCGTAAAAATCACATTACAAACTGGCGTGGAGTATGCCTCTGAAGGCTCCACGAAGAATAGACTTAGATAAATTCGAGCGTAAAAAAAATCACAATTCAAACTGGCGTGGAGTATGCCTCTGAAGGCTCCAAAAGAATAGACTTAGATAAATTCGAGCGTCAAAAAAATCACACTTCAAACTGGCGTGGAGTATGCCTCTGAAGGCTCCACAAGAATAGGCTTAGATAAATTCGAGCGTCAAAAATCACAATTCAAACTGGCGTGGAGTATGCCTCTGAAGGCTCCACAAAATAAGACTTAGATTGGCGTCAGGCCAAACTATTTATGAGAAACTGACAAGGGCGGTGGAGTGGGGCGGAGTCGGATAAAAACTTCCAGAGTTTTTGTCTCACAAAGATGGGGCTAGTGTCATTCTTCTCCAAATAAATCCAACGTCTCAAATTACTCGAGCGGAGATTAATCCGTTCGGCGGTTCCTTAGATACACACTTCCGCGGGCTTTTTACTACTGACGCCGTCCACCTCGTGGTCACGGCTTGGTCTCTTGTGATTGGCTGATTCAATCGTATGTTCGTTGAGAGGACCTCGTGATTCTTCCTTTATGTCTCCAATTTTGGTACAGTAGTTGCACAATTTGGCCTTGAACTCGACTAATTCTGGCCGTCCCCCAGGAATAGCTACCAGCTCAGCTTCTGTTGCAATCATTACGAAATGCTGGCCTCCCTAATATCCAAGTCGACTTCCTTATGTGCTGCCTGGGCCGTAGTAATAATAATAATAAATATGAATACTTATTTATCGTGGTTTGGATTTCAAAAACAAAATCCACTGTAGTAACAACACGTCTCTTTAAATCTCACTCAGCTGCTCGAGTGTATGCCCCTCTGACTCAATTAGTGTGCTCCCTTCTCGCTGGAATGTCATTCATATTTTCACTAGGTCTCCCCCTTCTCCTCAAGTAGTTGCCACTCCCGTCGTCTCGGCTGCTCGTTGTTTACAAACAAAGTGCGTACTCACGCGCTCCCCGTAGATTTGAGTGTTGGCTCTCAAAAATAAATTTTTGCAATACAGATTCTGCACATATCATCTTTCCTAATCATCAAATGGTTCCCTTCTGTAGTACGGTTTCAAATTGGCGCTATTAAAAACAGATTTTGCACCAGTGCTCACTTCTTCTAATCTGTAGGCATTGTTACCCAGATTCTTAATTACCCGGAACGGGCCAATGAATTTTGGACAGAACTTGGCGAAGACTTTGTTCTTAGGGTCGGAGATCGGTGGTCTACGAACCAACACTAATTCTTGTTCTTGTAACTCTCGGTGAAACTTCTTTCCTCGGTACCGTCTCAACCTTCGGTCCGCTTGGTTCCTCATGTGCTCTCTCGTTCGCTGGATTCGCAAATCATGCGCTAATAATGGATCCCTTGGGCAAGGAATGATCTTGTCCCAAGTTCTTTCCGGCAATCTGTTGTGGTGTACAATCAGTGGGATTTGACCCGTCGACTCGTGCTTAGTAGTGTTCATGCACATCTCAATTTCCCCTACTTTGTCTACCCATTTATTGTGTTCGTTAGGAATCATTACTCTGTAGTATTTAGCGACACAGCGAATTGTTCTTTCGCTCGGATTTCCACAAGGATGACGAATACTTGAAAATATGTGTTTTATTCCTAGGCTCTCCAAACATTGCCTAAAAACATTGCTTGTGAAATTGGTACCGTGATCTGATAGAATGGATTCCGGCTTCCCAAGCATCGGAATGACTTTGTTCTTAATTCGACTAAGGACTTGTCTAGATGTCGTCTTCTGAATAGGACATAGCACGACCATCTTCGAAAATACGTCGACACACACCAAGAGGTGTCGGCATCCACGCTTTCCTTTTACTAAAGGACCAAAGCAATCAATCGCGAGCATCTCGCATGGTTTCTGCGGTAATAGTGGTCTTGGAGGTTGTTTCAGAATAAAGTTGTTCGGCTTTGTGCGCTGACAAGCGTCACACGTTCTAATTACTTCAACAATGGTGAATCTCATCTTGGGCCAAGTAAAGGTCTCCCCTATCGTAGCTTCAGTCTTGTCCGTGCCGATATGTGCTATGCTCTCGTGAACATGCCAAGTTAATCCCCTCTGTAGTGATGCTGGAACTAAGATCCGCAGTTTAGTATGATGCTCATCCACGTACTTATGTAACAAGTTATTCAAGTAGTGAAATCTCGCTTGTTTAGCACTGGCTTCCCGGTACTCCGGTGAATTTGGTTGTAACTCCTTCCTATAGAATTTTATCATCATCATCATCCATGGGTCAGCTTCTTGCTCCTTCCGAATATCCTTCAATCTTGCCAAAAACTCACGAGCCTTAGGTGTCAAGGTAATATTGTGAACTTCCGCTGTTACTTCGTTTCCGTCCTCAGGGTTTCTACTCAAGGCATCTGGTATGACGTTCAATTTCCCAGGTACGGTGTCAAAAGCTCCTTTATGTAATCTTAAAATTTCTTCCAATCTTCTTCTATCAGATTCCCCTACGATGGCTTCCTTAAGTCGCTCCTGAAGTAGAATTTCGAATTTGGTTCCGCCCATTTCTTCTTCCGCCAAATGCACCCAAAGTCCCTGCGAAATATCTCGGCTGTCAATTTCTAGCACTGCTGTCTGGTTAACTTGCTCTCCCCTCAAGATCTTATCTCCGGCCTCATTAGTGCATTCCTCAACAACCAAAGTATTGGCCTCTCTCTCCAGCGGATTCTCTTCCATATTTAAACCCACATGATCCAATCCTTCTACTTGTTTGAAGCTTACGGTGTTGTTATGTAAATCAATTACAGCATGAAAATCGCAGATGAAGTTGGCTCCTAAAATTATATTGTAGTTCATCTTTGGAATAACAATGAATGTTTGTGAAAAAGTATGGTTCAATATTTCCAGATCTAGAAATGCTTGCTGTTTACAATTCATAGTTTTGTCAGGAATGACACCTCTGACTTTCATTAGCGGTACCGGCATAATAGGAACAGTCTGTTTTCTTGCTATTTCCTTTATCAAAATTTCAGTGACTAAGCTCACCTGGCTACCTGTATCAATCAAACATCTCACCCTCATACCTCCAATATGCGCGTAAATAATTGGTAGCTGTCTGATAACATTTTCACGGTTCTTCACCCCTTCCTCCAGGCAGTCGTCTGGGAATGCTATCCACTCTTCTATATTGGCCACTATCATCTCTTCTTGCTCCCTGGCGATCTCCGTTTTTAGCCTGTCTCCTTTCAGTTCATTTGTTTTTTTTTTTTTATCCCGGGCCCCATTAGATGTGTTTCGCCGGTTATCATCCTGTCGCTCCTGTTGCCTCAGTAAACTCTCTGCCCCCTCTCCTTGATGGTTGTATGGGCTCTGTCTGTTCGCCATGGCACGCCCCCACTTCTCCTTCTCCGCTTCTTCATTACTTAATTGATCCAAGTATTTACGGGATTCAATATATCGTTCGTCCCAGTTATTCCTATAATCTCCTCTGTTTTCTTGGTGATAGTCCCTGCCGTTACTCCATCTACCGTCTCCATTTCTTTGGTAAGGTCTACCTTGTCTCTGGTTTCCCCTCCAATTCGTGTACTCCCGCTGGTACGTCCACTGATTATTTTGATTTTGGTTATTCTGATGATATCTCCCGCGGTTATTCTGATAATTCTGATTGTTGTTATGGAACTGGTTTCGGCCGTCAAAATCTTGTCTTCTTGGCGTGAACTGTGTCCCTGTGGACTGTGTCTTACTTTGGTTCCCCTGGCCGTGGTTATTTTGGAGTCCCTGAACTACCTCTGCCGTGTTGACACATTCCAAATGCCTTCTTCCTGTCTGTGGACTTACCATACTCGTCTCGTCTAAGTGTCTGAGTAATTCTTCGGCTTGGACTGCGGTCTGAATGTTTCCTGCGACTAATAATTGTTGGATGTGCATTGGGAGTTGTTTCCCGATGGTTAGAACCATATTCGACTCGCTAGGCGGGTCATCAAAATCTCTGAATTTTACCAATTGCTGACTGAAGAATTCTGAAAAACGGGTTGGATGTGTACTATGGTATTTGCGCGTGTACAGGTCCATTCTTAACCCCTGCTGTAACGAAGGACTCCAAAACTTCTTCAAAAACGCCTCGCGGAATTGAGCTATGTCTGTAAACGTGTACTTGAAACTTGAAAACCAGGTCAGGCTAGGTCCTTCTAAAAATTTCTCCACCAGTCTTAATTGTTTCTCAGGGCCGATGTGTTGGTCATTAAAGTAATCAGTTAATTGCCGTAGAAATGCTTTGGGAGTGGTTCCTGAATGTTCTTTAAACTTATCGGGCTTAAAATCATTACCCCGAATGACTTGGATGACTTGGGCTGGTGCCAAGTTCGGTTGCGGAGTTGAAGTCTCCCCCCTGTACTGCTGGAATGCATTAGTCGTTAGTCTGGGACTTTGACCCCGACTCGTGTCCTCAGCCAACTTCGAACCCGCCGGACTTCCAATACTTGTTTGCTTCTCCGGTATCTTTTCAGTTGAAAATAATGTCGCGTTCTCTAACGATCTAATCTCGTTTTTTATGATTAATTCTGAGTGTTCCTGTAATTTCGACTTCATATTTTCCTCCAGTGCCTGCATTCGCTTTAAAACTGCCAGCCTGTCTTCCTTATTCGCATGAGCCTGCTGGTCCCAATCTCGCCGGATCCTACTTTTTAAGCTATTTATTTTCTCCTCGTTCCTTTCCTGATTTTTCTCTAGCTCTTCACGTATCTGTTCCTGCGTTTTTACTAGTTGTTCTTCCAAATTATCCTGAGTTTTGACGAGCTGCTCCCCTACCTCTTGTCTTATGACCTCTTGTGTGTTTATTAGCTGGCCTTCCATCTCTTTTCTTATGATCTCTTGTGTTCTGCCTAATTGCTCCTCTAAATTTTCCCGCAAGTGTATCCGCTCGGTTTCAGCCTTAACTTTGACTTTATCTATTTCCTTTATTAATTCCAGCACGTTGTTATCTACCGAATTAATTTGCTGTTGTAGTTTCTCTTGGGTCTTCTTCACTCCCGCGGTGTTACTGACACATGCTGCCTCTATCTGCTTGAGTTTATCTGCCACCATCTCGTCAAATTGTACTAATTTGTTATCAAATTTCGCCTCCAATTTCTTCATTTCGCCTAACTGTTTGATGTTGTTTTCCGCAACCTCGCCTGCCAGTTTCTCTACTTTTTGAACGCTCTGATTAATATCATTTGTGATTTTTCCTAACTGTTCGGTTTGTGTTACCGCCTGTTGTGACAATTTGTGGTTTAGTTCATTGAATTGTTTGTCAGTGTCTAATTTCTGGACTTCTAACTGGACCGAAATGTTACCGCTCATATCAAGTAATTGTTTTTCACAGTTCTTTAATTGTTTATCTAATTGTTCTTCCGTTTTCGCGGACATCTGTTCTAATTGTTTTTCACTATGCTCACGCTGAGCTTCTAATTGTTCTTTTAATTGTTCTTCCGTCTTTACGGACATCTGCACTAATTGTTCTTCCGTTTTCGCGGACATTTGGATCGACATCTGTTCTAACAATGCCTTTATCTCATCAACACTCGCCATATCACACACAAAATATATTCAGAGAAAAACAGGGTTATGGGCTAAGGCTTCAGCCCTATACGCACATACATGTCACACATTTAAATATTACTGGCTCTAATTTAATGAAAATTTCAGTAACAAAATTTACTGAATACAATGACACTTATTCCCAAACAACAAAATAACCCCTAGTGATCTGCTTTTAAATTCCTAACCAACAGAATTTACGAAACACCAATTAACCGAAGTCAATTAAATGTCAAATATAAGGCAACATCTTCCTGCTTTGACTGAGTTCATTAATAATGCAAATTTCTAATTTTAATGTGGGCGCCAGAACAAGTTTATAACAAATACCAAATCAAATTCTAACCTTGTTCAATATTTCTAACTTTAGGAACTCAGTGATTTTACTAATGCACATGGCGGTACAACATCGCCTCCATTTACTGAATTTACATGTCCGCTTGACCTGGCATCATTTCTCAACGAAATAAATATGAGATCAGCGAAGCAACAACAACAACAATCCCCACTTGGGCAGCCATTTTTGTTTTATGAACCCTTGCAAAGAAGCATATGAGACTCAGATTCGGGGTGTAACGGGTCATATTCGTAAGTTGCTGTCAGGGCGCTTCATTAACTTGCAGGGTAACATATAACAAAATAACATGCAGGAAAGAGTGAAGCCAGGGTTAAAAAAACTGAATTTAATAACAAATCACCATATTTACACATAAACAATTAACAACAAAAACTCCCAACTGACTCCCGCTTAATAAAAATGCCAAAAACTAGGCGGTATCTCTGGAGAGATTAATTACCTGGACCAAGTGTCCTTAAATAAAAGATACAAAAGTGACCATATAAGTGCGTATGCCGTTCTACATGCATCACAATGTGTACTTTGAATGCGTGATTCGTTATCATCCAGAATGACCCTTCAGACAACGAATCCGCATTTCTTAGAGCTAGACCGACACAAGGGAACACAACTACAATACTTAAATTAAACCGACACTTCCTAAATCTACTATAAACAAACACAAAATTTCCGTGTGAAATTGGACTCAAATTGCCGTAGCAACATTTACTGCCTAAAAACTTAGGACTTCTCACACAAATCAACACAAGTACATTAACACGTGACCAATAGAAAAATACTCAAATGACCGCTGTCAAAATTTACAAATACTCTACCACTTCACCACACGGGTGTGACACACAAAATTACATGAATCGAGTCATCAACAAAGCAATAGGCAAACAGCCAACATTTACGTTAATCACAATATTTTACCCATACAAGGTACAACAATCCGTTACACACATGGCGAACTCCCCAATTAATTATGGCTTAAAAATTAACCATCACAATGAACAGGTTTGCTACATGAAAGCTTACAGGGGTCAGTCGGACAAATAGGACTGCCTATCAAAATAAGTCACAGGCAAAACGGGCGGTTTGTGGAACTCTGCATGTCTGTCAACCCACGTGTCAATAACCTCGACCTCCCAGAACATGGGGTCGAACCTCGAAGAAATATGCCCCAAAGCACAATAATACGTGTGTGTCAGAAAAACCATATGGACAAGAATCAGCAGTCTCCCAAGAGCACTCTGTCTTTCCATCTAAAAATACAACAGCAGCAAAAATATATAAGGGCGGTAGGACAACTACCCCCTCCTCACGTAGAATCAACACACACTAGACACATCAACACACACTGAATCACACGTATGGGTTTTGACAGACCCTGAAATAAAAGACACAAATAATATCCACATGCTGGCGCCATCGTTCTATGCCGTGACTAGTCACCTGAAAAGGACTCAAGAAAATCTATCAAAATTAGAACGAAGGTGTTCTACAATTACTTTTAAGTTGGTGCACTCGGCTACCCTAATATGAATAATAACCTGTTCAGCAAAATGTTACAATAATTTCCTCCCATTCCTATTTCAAATATTAACGTTAATAAAGCACCATTTATCGAATGTAACGGGTTCCGCAATTGCAAGGATAAAAATCACGCACGCACGCCGCGTACATTACACATGACTCAAGAAAAAAAAACAAAATATCAACAAACACTTTGGCCACGCGCCAACGGACATTTAAACATATAGTGTCGGTGCAAGAAAAACTCTAAAACAACAAGAAAGAAAAACATGACTATTTACAAAGTTCCCCGGCCAAATCTAACTACATAATTGAAATAATCCAATTTTAGTACATCACCGCTTCTGCTTGTAGAACTAAGGACATCCTCCTCAACCCATTGCCCTATGGACAATTTAGCACTCCATAGTAGTCGTCTGCGTTGATTTCTTGAAGCTCATCCCAACTTCAAACCACGTGCTGATCATCTTGGTCTCGACTCCTTGGCAGAAAAGTTCAATGTTAAATATTTGCCTATCTATAATCGCTTGCAGGCTACTCAGTTCACCCACAATTGTCCTAATGCGATTAATAGCGAAGACTGGCCCTAATTATATCGCACACACGCACTATAAAAATATATATAAAATACACTGCAATTTATACATAAAATATACATCTCGAGTCCGCGCCACTGGCTCGTTAACAAGTTCAAAATCCTGGCTGCACTAGCAGTCGCTATCTCGTCCGGTATTTCCATCCTGTACTGTGGACTTCGGCTCTGGTAAGCGCTAATTAGGGTGATACGATACTTCCCCCTTAAAGCTGAACTCGTCGTCTTTAAATGAATGTTACAGTTTATCACGCGCTGGCGTGAAATATTTAGCTCACACAATAATGCTGTTTTTAGAACAAAATGTATTCTAGCTTTCAAACTCGATACCGCAATCGCTGCGACTTTAGCTCCTCGGAGCTCACAAAATAATTTAGCTTCACTGATTTTAGAGCGTAAAAATCACATTACAAACTGGCGTGGAGTATGCCTCTGAAGGCTCCACGAAGAATAGACTTAGATAAATTCGAGCGTAAAAAAAATCACAATTCAAACTGGCGTGGAGTATGCCTCTGAAGGCTCCACAAGAATAGACTTAGATAAATTCGAGCGTCAAAAAAATCACACTTCAAACTGGCGTGGAGTATGCCTCTGAAGGCTCCACAAGAATAGGCTTAGATAAATTCGAGCGTCAAAAATCACAATTCAAACTGGCGTGGAGTATGCCTCTGAAGGCTCCACAAAATAAGACTTAGATTGGCGTCAGGCCAAACTATTTATGAGAAACTGACAAGGGCGGTGGAGTGGGGCGGAGTCGGATAAAAACGTCCAGAGTTTTTGTCTCACAAAGATGGGGCTAGTGTCATTCTTCTCCAAATAAATCCAACGTCTCAAATTACTCGAGCGGAGATTAATCCGTTCGGCGCTTCCTTAGATACACACTTCCGCGGGCTTTTTACTACTGACGCCGTCCACCTCGTGGTCACGGCTTGGTCTCTTGTGATTGGCTGATTCAATCGTATGTTCGTTGAGAGGACCTCGTGATTCTTCCTTTATGTCTCCAATTTTGGTACAGTAGTTGCACAATTTGGCCTTGAACTCGACTAATTCTGGCCGTCCCCCAGGAATAGCTACCAGCTCAGCTTCTGTTGCAATCATTACGAAATGCTGGCCTCCCTAATATCCAAGTCGACTTCCTTATGTGCTGCCTGGGCCGTAGTAATAATAATAATAAATATGAATACTTATTTATCGAAGATCAATAAGGGTTCAATATATATAATTTTTCGACACGTGTGTATGTGACTAAGCTCCTCCTGAACGACTGGACCGATTTTGATAAAATTTTGTATGTATGTTAGAGTGGGTCCATGTATGGTTTAGATTCACAATTTGACCCGGTAGGTGGAATGAACACAATTTTAGAACCACAATTTACACATAATTTTAGAACTACAATATACAGTCAAAAACAGTCGTCATGGAAACCACTAGCCTTGGCCTTGGTGTAAGCTGATGTCTTTGGACGGGTTGTCTCTGCACGTTAGAGCCACCTGGTCGCGACCTGTGCAACTACCGCCATAATATACATTCCGCCCGTGGCGGAAAGTTGTGTTTTATACCAAAGGTGGCAGTGATGTCGAATTCTACTGTTTGTCTATGCACGTTGGAGCGTTTCAAAGTCACGTATGCGTTCATATACCATTCGTCCCATTGCGATGAAACTTGGGTGAGATGATGAGTGTACTCCAGGGAAGGTGTTTGGCTTAGTAAATTATTTTACAATAGATAGCGCACGACTAGATTCAACAAATGAACGACGACGCACGAAGCGTTTCAAGAAGGTCCCGTATACGTTCAAATACCATTCTTCCGATAGCGATGAAACTTGGGTGAGATGTTGTGTACACTCCAGGGAAGGCTTCTGGCTTAGTAAATTCATTTTACAATAGGTAGCGCACGAGTAGATTCAACAAATGAGCGACGACGCACAAAGCGTTTCAACAAAATACCGTATAAGTTTATATACCATTCATCGATTGAGATGAAACTTTGATGAGTTGTTGTGTACACTTACCTGAAGGTTTCTAACTTAGTAAATCCATTTCACAGGAGGTTGCGCACGAGTAGATTCAACAAATGAGCGACGAGGTGCGAAGCGTTTCAACAAGGTCCCGTATGCGTTCAAATACCATTCGTCCGATCGCAATGACACTTGGGTGAGATGTTGTGTACACTCCAGGGGAAGGCTTCTGGATTAGTAAATCCATTTTACCATAGGTAGTGCATGAGTAGATTCAACAAATGAGCGACGACGCGCGAACGTTTAAACTAAGTCCCGTATGCGTTCATATACCATTCATCCGATTGCAATGAAACTACGGAGAGATATTGTGTACACTTACGTGAGGGTTTCTAACTTAGTAAATCCATTTCACTGGAGGTTGCGCACGAGTACATTCAACAAATGAGCGACGACGCGCGAAGCGTTTCAATAAGGTCCCGTATGCGTTAAAATACCATTCGTCCGATACGATGAAACTTGGGTGAGAGTGCACCCTACGGAAGGTTTCTGGCTTAATAAATCCATTTTTCAATAGGTGCCGCACGAGTAAATTCAACAAATGAGTGACGACACGCGAATCATTTCAACAAAGTGCCGTATGCGTCCATATACCATTTACCCGATTGCGATGAAACTTTGGTGAATTGTTGTGTACACTCCAGGAAAGGTTTCTGGCTTAGAGAATCCAGTTTTTAATAAGTAGCGCATGAGTAGATTCAACAAATGAGTGATGGCATGCAAATCGTTTAAAGAAAATCCCGTATGCGTTCATATGTCATTCATCCGATTCCGATGAAACATTGATGAGTTGTTGTGTACACGCCAGGGAAGGTGTTCAACTTGGTAAATCCATTTTACAATGTTGGTAGCGCACGAGTAGATGTAACAAATGAGTGACGACGCGCGAAGTGTTCCAACAAAATCCTGTATGCGTTCATATACTATTCATCGATTGCGATGAAACTTTGATGAGTTGTTGTGTACACTTACGTGAAGCTTTCTAACTTAGTAAATCCATTTCACAGTTGGTAGAGCACGAGTAGATTCAACAAATGAGTGACAGCGCTCGAATCGTTTAAACCAAATCCCGTATGCGTTAAATGCCATTTATCCGTTTGCGATGAATCTTTGGAGAGTTGTTGTGAACGCTCCAACGAATGTTTCTAAATTAGTTAATTCAATTCACGATAGTTTAGAGGCAGTTAACAGAAATTGAATAAAATATTGTGTATCCAAAAGCACTTCAAGACTTCTGTCTCGGGACAGTCGGATGAGGAGCCGCAAGGATGCGCGCGCACCCGGCAGCGAGGAGCATTTGAACAGCGCCGACTTGAAATGCTCCTCGCTGTCTCATTGTGTGATTGTTACCTACAAGAATTATCCCACCTGCGTACTTGTCTTTCATTCCTGTATGATTCTGTTCATCCTCGTCGAACACCAGCTTTTATGACTGAAGTGTATCACACGCTAGCATTTCGTGCGCCAAGTTGTAAGAAATAAAACATGGAGGACGGTTGTCGATTCGGGGTAACATTTACTGTCGATTTGCATTATTAACGCAAAGCGGTCGTGAAACTTGCTTTAAGTACATTTAAAAATATGCCTGGTACAGAATGAATGCATTCCAATCAATATTTAAGATCTAACTGTAATAATTGGATATTTAACCATACGCACTATTAAGGAGTGTAACAAAATGCGCTACAGCTTGTTGGAAAAGTGTGCAAGAGGTAACGCGCTTGCTTGTTGTTTTGAAGATCCCGGGTTCAAGGTTATCCAAGGGCGAAAATTTTTACTTCTTTTTAATTATTTTATTATATCTTCCTCACGTCGTACGACAATATTGCAACCTAGTTTTGTCTACATGATCTACGAAGACGATAGTAAACATGTTTTCTCTCATTTAAAATTCTATTTTCCCTAAATACTGTTTAAAACCATGGACGGATACTATTTAAATAGTTCAAAATTTATCCCAAAATAATAATATTAGCCTATGACACGTTCTGTATTTGGTTGGTTGGTTCCTCAGTTTAGGGGCTGCGACAACGCGGTCATGTAGCCCCGTGTACTTTGGGTGTGTGTAGAATCTGTCTGATAACCAGTGTTAATTGTGATGGCTGTATTAATGTGTGTATCTGTTTTTTAAATCAAGTAAGGACTGCAACTTTGAATTTTTCAAATAGTTCCTACTTTTGCGGCCAAACGCCACCGTCAACGACTACTAAGCCTAGTTCAGAACTTAGCTACTAGACGCCACCGCAGTCGGCTCTTGGCAACGAACGTAGAAACCTAAGAGCATTGTTTACATTCCTAACCTATACAATTTAGCTTCACACAGGTGTAATTAGTGGAAGGTTCTTTAAGGGGACACTATAGGCTGCCCCATTTTTTTCTCCCAGTGATCCAAACTGCACCAAATTTTCTTTCCATACGAACAACATCTTTCATAACGCAAAAAGTTAAAAATTATTCCTTTCAGTTGATCAGTATGGGCAGAAATTACTAAAAGATAGTCTCTTCCTTTAAAAAATTGATACCAACTATTTACCACTAAAAATTACTGAAACTTTACAATCGTTTTACACTATGTACTCATTGCACAGACTAATAATTATGTGCATGGGTTTGGAAAAATATGAAATAGTTCCTGAAATAAAAAATTGCTTCACAAAATTGATTTTTATTTCCAAAAATTAAAGTTAAAAATTATTTAAAAATAAACGATAACTATTTTAACTAATATGGATGCACAGAATTATGGGAGATAGATATCTTCACATGCTACAAAAATATTATTGAGATTGGTTAATATTTGCTACTGAATAGTTGGTGTAAAGTCCAAAAAAATGAATTGTGCAGCAAAACAATTTTAAAACATTAGAATGTTTCTCTTCTTCACCCACTGTCTAAAAGTCCCCAGAACCATATGTTTTCCTTCCTTTTCTGTTACGGCGTCTTCTTCACCCAATTTCATCTCCTTGGACTGTTTTCTCGTGAATTTCATTGCTCCAGGCTGCGTCCAACACTCGGCTGAATTCGCCGTTGATCCCGTCCTTTGCAGAAATATTGGTATGTGGATATATTACAAGGAATGGGAATCTTAAAACTCAGCAATTTTTCTAGGTTTATGCGGTGTCTTGTGTGGGGTTTTGCCTAGGAACACCAAGCTGGCTCATCCGTGCATGGACCCCGACCGAGTTATCTACTTCAATAAGTGGTGTGGAAATGATAACGACGAGTGTATCAATTTTTTTTATCGCTAAATAGTTTGTTGAGTTCTTTTTGAGTTCACTTTTGTCACTCTCGTTGATTTGTTGTTGTAGGTAACAATCACACAATGAGACAGCGAGGAGCATTATTTTCAAGTCGGTGCTTTTCAAATGCTCCTCGCTGCCGGGTGCGCGCGCATCTTTGCGGCTCCTCATCCGACTGTCCCGAGACAGAAGTCACTTCAAGAAACAAAGTTACAGCACTTTCTTTGATATGCGGGACAACGTCTGCCGGATCAGCTTGTATAATTTTTCGACACGTGTGTATGTGATTGATCACCTCCAGAACGACTGGACAAATTTTCATTAAATTTTTTATGCATGTTAGAGTGGGTCCATGTATGGTTTAGATTCACAATTTGACGCGGTACGAGGAATGAACACAATTTTAGAACCAACATTTACACACAATTTTACAACTACAATATACAGTCAAGAACAGTCGTCATGGAAACCGCTAGCCTTGGTGAAAGCTGATGTCTTTGGACTGTTTGTCTCTGCCCTTTAGAGCCACCTGGTGGCAACCTGTACAACTACCGCCATAACTCACACTCCGCCCGGGGCGGAAAGTTATGTTTTGTACCATAGGTGGCGGTGATGTCAAATTCTTTTCTTTGTCTCTGCACGTTATAGCGTTTCAGCAAAGTCCCGTATGCGTTCATATACCATTCATCCGATTGCGATGAAACTTGGATGAGATGTTGAGTGCACTCCACGGAAGATTTCTGGGTTAGTAAATCCATTTTACAATAGATAGTGCACGAGTAAATTCAACAAATGAGCGACGACGCACGAAGCGTTTCAACAAGGTCCGTATGCGTTCAAATGCCAATCGTCCGATAGCGATGAAACTTGGGTGAGATGTGTCCACTCCAGGGAAGGCGTCTGGCTTAGTAAATCCATTTTACAATAGGTAGCGCACGAGTAGATTCAACAAATGAGCGACGACACGCGAAGCGTTCCAACAAAATCCCGTATAAGTTTATATACCTGTCATCGATTGCGATGAAACTTTGATGAGTTGTTGTGTACACACGTGAAAGTTTCTAACTTAGTAAATCGATTTCACAGGAGGTTGCGCGCGAGTGGATTCAACAAATGAGCAACGAAGCGTTTCAAAAAGGTCCCGTATGCGTTCAAATACCATTCGTCCGATAGCGATGAAACTTGGGTGAGATGTTGTGTACACTCCAGGGAAAGCTTCTGGCTTAGAAAATCAATTTCACAGTAGGTAGAGCACGCGTAGGTTCAACAAATGAGTGACGACGCGTGAAGCGTTTCCACAAAATCCGGTAAAAGTTTATATACCATTCATCGATTGCGATGGAACTTTGATGAGTTGTTGTGTACACTTACGAGAAGGTTTCTAACGTAGTAAATCCATTTCACAGGAGGTTGCGCACGAGTAGATTCAACAAATGAGCAACAACGCGCGAAGCGTTTCAAGAGGGTCCCGTATGCGTTCAAATACAATTCGTCCGATAGAGATGAAACTTGGGTGAGATGTTGTGTACACTCCAGGGGAGGCTTCTGAATTAGTAAATCCCTTTTACAATAGGTAGCGCACGAGTAGATTCAACAAATGAGCGACGGTGTGCGAAGTGTTTAAACAATGTCCCGTATGCGTTCATATACCATTCATCCGATTGCAATGAAACTTGGGTGAGATGTTATGTACACTTACGTAAAGGTTTAGTAAATCCATTTCATAGGAGGTTGCGCACGAGTAGATTCAACAAACAAGATGTTCAGTAAAGAACATATAGCCTACTTTCTCCTAAATGCATGGGTATTGTTAAAACTCTTTGTCCTTTTCAAGGAGTATAATTGAATGTTGGTTGTAGTAGCTTGTTGGAATACAACGTGCTATAGGGATATCAAACATGAATATGAGGTGCCCTTTGCTAGTGCTACCTCTGTAAAAAAATTCATTCAATTCGGTTTCACCGTGTTTGAATTGATCTGGGGAATGGATTTGCACACATACATGGCCGCTATTTGCAAACTATTGGGCTGATGACCTTGTAGTCAGTCATAAGATGCTTTCCACAAAAAGGCATCTTGTTGCAAAATCCGGTAGAGATCAAATTATTAGGATGGTCGAAATTTGATTTAAGCTTTTAACATTTGGGTGGCCGTCATTCCGTTTCCGTCAAGATGGCGGCGATATAAAACATGACACTGAGGTGCCTTTTGCTAGTGCTACCTCTGTACCAAATTTCGTTCAATTCGGTTTCACCGTGTTTGAATTGATAGGTGGAATCGATTTGCACACATACTTGGCCACCATCTGCGAACTATTTGGCTGATGATCTAGCATTTTGGTCAGAATATGCTTCCCGCATAAAGATTTGTTGTTGCAAAATTTGGTAGAGACTAGATTATTAGGTTGATCGTAATTACATTTTAGCCTTTAACATTTGTGTGGCCGCGATTACGTTTCCGTCAAGATGGCGGTGATATAAAACATGACACTGAGGTGGCCTTTTCTAGTGCTACCTCTGTACCAAATTTCGTTCCATTCGGTTTCACCGTGTTCGAATTAATAGGAGGAATCGATTTTCACACAATGATGGCCGCCATCCGCAAAATATTAGGCTAATAACCTATTAGTTTGGTCAAAGGATGCTCCCTCCATAATGGTATGTTAATGCAAAATTTGGTAGATATCGGATGATTAGGTTCATCGTAATTTGATTTAAGCTTTGAATATTTGTGTGGCCGCCATTACGTTTCCGTCAAGATGGCGGCGATATAAAACATGACACTGAGGTGCCCTTTGCTAGTGCTACCTCTGTACCAAATTTCATTCCAAACGGTTTCACCGTGTTCGAATTAATAGGGGTAATCGATTTTGATACAAAGATGGCCGCCATCCGCAAACTATTAGGCTAATGACCTATTAGATTTGTCAAAGGATGCTTCCTCCATAACGGTATATTGTTGCAAAATTTGGTAGAGATCGGATGATTAGGTTAGTCGTAATTTGATTTAAGCTTTGAACATTTGTGTGGCCGCCATTACGTTTCCGTCAAGATGGCGGTGATATAAAACATAACACTGAGGTGACCTTTGCTAGTGCTACCTCTGTACCAAATTTCATTCCATTCGGTTTCACCGTATCCGAATTAATAGGGGTAATCGATTTTGACACAAAGATGGCCGCCATACGCAAACTGTTAGGCTAATGACCTATTAGATTTGTCAAAGGATGCTCCCTTCATAAAGGTATGTTGTTGCAAAATTTGGTAGAGATCGGATGATTAGGTTAGTCGTAATTTGATTTAAGCTTTGAACAATTGGGTGGCCGCTATTACGTTTCCGTCAAGATGGCGGCGATATAAAACATGGCACTGGGGTGCCCTTTGCTAGTGCTACCTCTGTACCAAATTTCATTCCATTCGGTTTCACCGTGTTCGAATTAATAGGGGTAATCCATTTTGACACAAAGATGGCCGCCATCCGCAAACTATTAGGCTAATGACCTATTAGATTTGTCAAAGGATGCTCCCTCCATAAAGGTATGTTGTTGCAAAATTTGGTAGAGATCGGATGATTAGGTTAGTCGTAATTTGATTTAAGCTTTGAACATTTGTGTGGCCGCCATTACGTTTCCGTCAAGATGGCGGTGATATAAAACATAACCCTGAGGTGACCTTTGCTAGTGCTACCTCTGTACCAAATTTCATTCCATTCGGTTTCACCGTATCCGAATTAATAGGGGTAATCGATTTTGACACAAAGATGGCCGCCATACGCAAACTATTAGGCTAATGACCTATTAGATTTGTCAAAGGATGCTCCCTTCATAAAGGTATGTTGTTGCAAAATTTGGTAGAGATCGGATGATTAGGTTAGTCGTAATTTGATTTAAGCTTTGAACATTTGTGTGGCCGCCATTACGTTTCCGTCAAGATGGCGGCGATATAAAACATGACACTGAGGTGTCCTTTGCTAGTGCTACCTTTGTACCAAATTTCGTTCAATTTGCGCTCACCGTGTTCGAATTGATAGGGGGGACAGACGTTCAGAGTACACACTCACACACACACACACACACACACACACAGACTCAAACACATACACACACACAGACAGACACACTTTTTTTCGCCCTGTAGTGATCTCATAGGTCTACTTTCATTTTTTTCAAAAATCGAAAGTACGCTAATAAGCGACGACGCGAGGAGCGTTTCAACAAGGTCCAGTATGAGTTCAAATAAGATTCGTCCGATTACGATGAAAACTGGGTGAATCATTGAGTACACTCCAGGGAAGGTTTCAGGCTTAGTAAATATATTGTACATTAGGTAGTGCATGAGTAAATTCAACAAATGAGTGACGGCACGCGAATCGTTTAAAGAATATTCCGTATGCGTTCATATAAGTAGTGTGGTTGTGAGAGTTCTACACCCACCGCCACCACACAAGATGGCGGCGACGCGATATCTGGCGAACCCATGGTCAGATTTTGACAAATGAGGTGTCGTTGAACTCAGGCTGACACCCCCTTTCCATTGGACAACATATTTCCACCCCAAAAATAAAACCTACCCCTACTAGGGGGGTGAAATTGTAATTTATTTAGAAAATCTCGCTTTTCAAGTGCGACATGTGGGAGTTTGAATGCTAATAAGAAATTAAACGTTGTTCCACACAAGAGACATGTATACGGTGGATAGCCAATATGAATGAACATGCTTGTTTTTTATGTTATGCATGCCCACTGATAGTTTTTGTAAGAAGGCGAGCTTTTTAAAGATGGCGGCTGTAGTGTAACCTAACCTAACCCAACCCACGAGGGGTGATCAAAAAGTATTCCAAGTGGCGCTTGTCGTTAGGCAAATCAATAATCAAAGAGGGGCATGTCAGACCTTGAGGCGATAGCCCATTTTGATTGATCCCTGTTGATTTGTCCCTTTGGACTGGTCCCTGTTGACTAGCCCCTGTTTGGCAGGTGCTATTTGACAGGTCCTTGTTGACGGGTCCCTATTGACAGGTCCTTGGGGACAGGTCATTGTTGACGAGCCCTTGTTAACAGGTCCCTGTGGACGGGTCATTGTTGACGGGTCCTTGTTGACGAGTCCTTGTTGACGGGTCCCTGTGGATGGGTCCCTGTAGACAGGTCCTTATGGACGGGTCCTTGTTGATGAGTCGCTGTGGACGGGTCCCTGTAGACATGTCCTTATGGACGGGTCGTTGTTCATGAGTCCCAGTGGACGGGTCCCTGTTGACATTTCCTTATGGACGGGTCATTGTTGACGGGTTCTTGTTGACGGGTCCTTGTTGACAAGTCCCTGTTGATGGGTTCCTGTTGACAGGTCCTTTTTGACTAATCCCTTTAGACCGGTCCCTTTGGACTGGTCCCTATGGAGTGGCCCACGTTCCCTAATGCTATGATGAAATTAAACGTTGTTCACATGAAACGTATGTGAAGAGCCGATTGCTACTATGAATTAACATGTTTGTTTTTTATTTTTACGCATGCGCACTTGTTTTTTTTGTAAGCGGGCGGCCTTTTAGAATAATGATTTATAGATGAGGTATGTTTAAAAAAAATACCAAAAATCCAAAACTAATAGGTCATTAGCTTTTTAATACCTCATGAACCAAAAAGGCTAGGGACATGTATGAGAGGTCGTTGGACTTGAGGTGAAATTCTGTTTTTGAATGTATTATTTTTTTTTAATTTATTTTTTTTATTTTTGTCAAAAGGGCCTAACTGCACTTTTGTTAATATCTTGCTAACTAATAATCAGAGAGGGTCAAGTGAGGTGTCATAGGACTCAGGATGGTCAGCCCTTTTCCATGACGAACGATTTTACCCAAAAGATCTAAAACAGCAAGGTCATTGACCTATGATTTTATAAACTAATAATCGGAGAGGGTCAAGTGAGGTGTCATAGGACTTAGAATGGTAAACCCTTTCCCATGACCAATGAATTTACCCCAAAAATCCAAAACAGCAAGGTCATTGAGCTATGATTTTATAAACTAATAATCGAATAGGACTTAGAATGGTCAACCCTTTACCATGGCCAATGAATTTATCCAAAATACCCAATACATTAAGATCATCGACCTGAGATTTTACAAAATAATAATCGGATACTAACATGTGAGATGTTTACCATGCGTGATGAAACATAGCTAGGTAGAGAAAGTATTAGTGTAGGCTACATGTATGGTGACTGACAAGTCTTTTATCATTGAAACTTGTTTTCAGATCAAACTGCAGTATAGAGAGAGTATATATTGCAAGTATGGGTTAATAAATGACAAACGGTGTACACAAACTCTGATTTATCGATTCAAGAATTAAGAGTAGATTAACTTTAATTGATTGGTTAAAGCGGATAGCTAAAACACAAAAATGCTCAGTGGTTACCGGGACACGATGGTCGCTACACACAACAAGCTTTAAATACTTGAGGCTAATAATCTATACACACACACTCGCTTGTTCTAAACTAAACTGTGTTGCTGGCAGTGCTCAGACAGTAGGCTGATGACAAAATGCATTGCTAACAGAAATATAATCATTTTCGGTTGTCTTATGTTACCAGCTATCCATTTTGTGTTGCAGTGGTAAGCACTTTTAGCTCTTGTACTGGTGGTCTTAACTCGATTTCCAGGTTTGAGGCCTAGAACAAGTCAAACTAAGAAACAAGGGCATGGTGGTGCAGTGGTTAAGCTGTTAGCCTTTTGACCATGGTTCGATTTCAGGTTAATATGCATGTCATAAACATATTAAACATATTAAGCAAAACAAAACAGAGATAATGTTTAAAACTGATTACATTTGCGTCTTTTCAAATTATTACTTGGATTACAAATACAAAGGTGAACTGGGTTTGATATACAGTTAATGCTGTCTATCACACACTAGACTGTAAGAAAGCCAAAAGAGCAAAAGGCGTAGGTAGAGCAGTGGTAAAATTGTTATATGTAGAGAACTACCTAGCGGTTTTATGAACTGGCAAAGCTATAACGCATAAACAGTGCAGGATACAATCCAGAAATCAAATTTGTATCTTGTGGAACATAGAAAATGCCCTTTTACCTTGATGGATAGCAAATGAGTGCAGATGAATGACTTATGCATTAGCCTACCATAGGTTTATAACCACGAGGTGGAGGTGTGATTTCTATATTTTATTGTTTAGAGACATGGCTTTTTTGTAACCAGTAGATTTAGTAGATTTAGTATTTTTTAATATTCATTTTTGTAATTGTCAATAGTGGAAACTTTTTTTTGGTAATAGTAAATTTAAAATGTATAACTAAATGTTCTTTGGGATTAAGTGTGCATGTCAAGGATAAATAGCGTGGTTGTATTTGTTTTTCAAAGACAGGTATGGTTGTGTGAATGTATGACTATAGATAGAATGATAGATAGAGAGAGAGAAAGCTTGTGTGTGTGTGTGTGGGTAGCATTGATTGTTCAACCAAAGCAAACACGGCAAGGTAAGATGGTGGGGTAATTAATGTATATAGCAAATAGTAAACATTATACTGTTTTTTTTAACACTTGTGTTTTTTTAAATGCAGCGATAGATAGGTGTTATTTTGTAAGACAGTCTTACCTACAGTAGTAGTAGTAGTAGTAGTAGTAGTAGTAGTAGTAGTAGTAGGCCTATACGTTTTAGGAAACAAACAGAAAGAGAATGCACAATTGCCATGGCCAAGCACTTCCATTAAGACGATTTCAAGAAAATTTAAATCAGCAAATGTGTGTTTTACAAAACTATACTTTCAACATGGACTAAATCATAAACTTGTCGTCTGTGATATGGAAAAAATAGGAAATCCATGTTTCCATATCAACACAATTTAAAAACTTAAAACGGACATTTAAAAAAATGTAAATGGGAAATTGACAAATGTGTAAACAACAAAACTGACATTTTCAAATCGTGTACATGGAAAATTGACAAATGGCAATGTGTGAAATGTAAAAATGAAAAAAAGAATGGACAAATGGCTATCATTATTTAAAAAAACCGTCGTGTTCTTTCGTTTAAGTGTGAATCAAACCACATCTACGTATTTGGATCACCCGAGACTGAGTAGACCTTTTTTAGTCCTAATATGCAGTACTTATAATTTTTTTTATGTTAAAGCTCGAATTGAACTCAAGAGCTTTATAGTGCCAGCTAACTATGCTAACCGTTACGTCACAAAGACAACTTTACACTACTCTTAATGAACAATAATAAGAGAAAGAATAATAAATGTTGAATTTTTTAAAAAGATGAACATGGTGACATTGTTTCTGTTGCACAGTCTGCTAGCCACTAGCCAGCAGCTGGGGTCTTACGAAAACGATACAGTTGACATTTTGTAATGAGATGTGACATGTTTCAAAGTACAGTATTATGGGTTGCTGTTGAGTAAAAACTAATCCTGTACAAGGAAGCAAGTGTTCGAACCCCTTACCTAACATTACTATTGTCTGAACATGGCTTGACGACACTGTACTATTATGATACTCGGTACACAAACCATAGATAGAATGTACTGTTTAAGATCACTTTCTTTCTGAACATAGGTGGAGACTGTTGATGGTTAACAATGGCATTAATATAGTAGGACGTGGGTATAGCGATTAAGAAAAAAACAGACAATACCCATACAATATTTTTATTTATTTAATGTAAGTACTTGTACAATAGTTACATTCAAAATACATTTCTTTTTTCTCTATTACTATTTAGTCCTTTTTGATTCTCTTGCATATGAAGGGTAGATAACCTTGTAGTTCAGCCCCTTAAAACAACAACAACAACACAACCTTTTGCATAGTCAGTGATGTTGATGACTCTTGAGATGTGGATGATTGATTAAACATAACCTTTACAGTAGGGGTTAAATGTTGCTCAATAAACACTGCACTATTTTGAGTAGCAACATTATTTTCTTGTACTAGCTTTTTAGCATTGTCATGATTATTTGTTGACACCAACAGTGTTTCATCTGGTACACCACATTGATGATCACTCACACTTAAAACCTTACCATTTCTACTTTTTAGATTGCCTCGACATATTTTTGACTTCTCTTTTGAGCATCGCCAAAATATTATTCCTTTTACATTTTGACGATTATAGTTATAAGAGTAGCCTTTATAGAGTACACGTTGTTTACCATTGTTAGTTGTAGTAAGTTCCATAGTAGCAACTAACCTGTTGGTATGATTTGCTCACTACAAAGGTTATAACTGTTCTGATAATAAAATCATTTAGCGTTGGCTTTTATATTTAATATGTACAGTTTGAAGTGATAGCAAAAGTGAGAGCAAAATGGTAGCAGAGTGGTAGAAAATATTAGATGTATTGTTAGTAAATAGTTTAAGCGGTTATGTGGATCCATTACATAATAATTTTGTCTCGACGAAGCTCATTTTCTATATCCAATAGTTCTTCCTCATATTCAGAATAACCAGCCTGTTTATAGACATGCAGTTGCTGAAGCTGCCAGATTAGCTTACTTGGATTGTTCCAGTAGACAAATTCAACAAATGATTTTTTTGGTGTAAACAAAGCATTACCATTATCCTTATTATTATTATTATCATCATCATCATCATCATTATTATCGTCATCATCATCATTATAATCCTCATCACTATTACTATATAGTCCTTTTTGATCCTTTTGCAATACCACATTTTGCACAGTCTGTGTTGCCTTTGATAATGTTTTTTTTTCAGACATTGACAACTGTCGTAACACGACTTTCTGAGGAGATGATACATGCTTTTTAACAAACAATGCACTATCTTGAGCTGCCATATCTTTTTCTGGGACTAGTGTTTTAGCATTTTGAAGAGTTTTTTTAAACAGCAACGATGTTTTATCTGGTATACTACATTGATGATCACTCATACTTAAGACATCACTATTTTTACATTTCAGCTCACCTCGACACTGTTTTGAACGATGTTTTGAACAACGCCAAATAACAGTTCCATTTTATTGGTTTGTTTTACAATATATGTATATCCTCTATAGACTGCATATGGCATACCATAGCTATTTGTTGATACTTCCATGTCAATTGTCAAGCATGAACTAATCTCTAGCAAAGTTCACTCGATAATATAAATAATAGTTTAAAGAGAGGAGAAGTGGGTGCAAGAATGGGTGAAAAGTGGGTGCGAAAGTGGGTGCAAAAGTGGGTGCAAAAGTGAGTGCAAAAGTGGGTGCAAAAGTGGGTGCAAAAGTGAGTGCAAAAGTGGGTGCAAAAGTGAGTGCAAAGATGGGCGCAGAAGTGGGTGCAAAGGTCAGTGTAAATGGGAGTGCAAAAGTGGGTGTAAAAGTGAGTGCAAATTGGGTGCAAAAGTGGGTGAAAATGTGAGTGCAAAAGTGAATGAAAAATTGGGTGCAAAAGTGGGTGCAGTTTATAGTAGGCACGATTTTTACTGGAATGTGATTTGAGTAAATGTAATTTCTAAACCAAAGTAGTGAGTAGTCAGTTGGTTTGGTCTATGCAAGCGGAAACATGTCTCAGACACAGATAATGGATACTCAAGGCTTTATTGTCAACAAAAACAAGTACAGTATATAGTTAAAGAGGTGGCTATTATTGATTGCACAACACTGAATCTATTTTTGAAATTTTGACAAAGGGCCTAAGTGCACTTTTCATAATATCTCGCGAACCAATAAGACTAGGGCATTGTATGAGGTATTGTTGGACTTTTTGCCGAAGACTGCTGGTAAACACCTATGTTCCCACGACCTTTTTAAAGATGACGGCTGACCCACGAGGGGTGATTAAAAGTATTCCAAGCGGCGCTTGTCGATAGGCAAACCAATAATCAAAGAGGGGTATGACAGACCTTGAGGCGATAACCACTTTTGATTGATCCCTGCTGATTTTCCCCTTTGGACTGGTCCCTGTTGACTAGCCCCTTTGGACGGGTCCTTTTTGAAGGGAGTCATTTTTGACGGGACCCTGCTGAAGGGTCTCTGTGGACGGATCCCTGTGGACGGGTCTCTGTTGACAGGTCCTTTTGACTAATCCCTTTGGACCCGTCCCTTTGACATAATTAGGATAAATGCATGGGCCAACCCATAGGGATCAGTCCAAAGGGACCGGTCCAAAGGGATTAGTCAAAAGGACCTGTCAACAGGGACCCGTGCACAGGGATCCGTCCACAGAGACCCGTCAGAAGGGGCCCGTCAAAAATGACTCCCTTCAAAAAGGACCCGTCCAAAGGGGCTAGTCAGCAGGGACCAGTCCAAAGGGGCTAATCAACAGGGATCAATCAAAAGGGGTTATCGCCTCAAGGTCTGTCATACCCCTCTTTGATTATTAATTTGCCTATCGACAAGCGCTGCTTGGAATACTTTTTAATCACCCCTCGTGGGTCAGCCGCCATCTTTAAAAAGGTCGTGGGAACATAGGTGTTTACCAGCAGACTTCGGCAAAAAGTCCAACAATACCTTATACAATGCCCTAGTCTTATTGGTTCGCGAGATATTAACAAAATGCACTTAGGCCCTTTGACAAAATTTCAAAAATAGGTTCAGTGTTGTGCAATCAATAATTGCCACCTCTTTAACTATATACTTGTTTTTGTTGACCATAAAGCCTTGTGTATCCATCATCAGTGTATGAGACATATTTACGCTTGCATAGATCAAAACCAACTGACTACTCACTACTTGGGTTTAGAAATTACATTTACTCAAATCACATTCTAGTCAACAAGAGGTTAGTGCTTTTCAGTCGGTCAACACGAATGTACCCAAAAGAGATGGGTTATGCCCTAATCCTGAAATAAATTACATGAGATTAATAAACACCACAATCACATTCTAGTAAAAATCGTGCCTGCACCCACGTTTGCACCCACTTTTACATTCACTTTTGCACTCACTTTTGCACCCACTTCTGCACCCACTTTTACACTCACTTTTGCAGCCACTTTTGCACCCACTTTTACACCCACTTTTGCACCCACTTTAAACTATTATTTCTATCATCGAGCGAAATTTATTGGACATTATTTCATGCTTGGCAATTGATATGGAAGTATCAACGGATAGTTATGGTAAGCCATATGCATACTATAAAGGTTATACGTATATTGTAAAACGAACCAATAAAAATGGAACTGTTATTTGACGTTGTTCAAAACATCGTTCAGAACAGTGTCAAAGTGAGCTAAAAAGTAAAAATAGTGAGGTCTTAAGTGTGAGTGATCATCAATGTAGTGTGACAGATAAAACATCGTTGCTGTTTAAAAAAAAATCTTCAAATGTTAAAACACTAGTCCGAAAAAAGATATGCTCACCCGCGTGTTGTGCAATCAATAATAGCCACCTCTTTAAAAATATACTGTACTTGTTTTCGTTGACCTTAAAGCCTTGAGTATCCATTACCAGTGTATGTGACAAGTTTACGCTTGCATAGATCAAAACCAACTGACTTATTCACTACTTGGGTTTAGAAATTACATTTACTCAAATCACATTCTAGTAAAATTCATGCCTACTATAAACGGCACCCACTTTTACACCCACATTTACATCCAATTTTCCACTCACTTTTGCACCCACTTTTGCACTCACTTTTACACCCACTTTTGCATTCCCTTTTACACTGACTTTTGCACCCACTTTCGCACCCACCTTTGCACTCACATTTGCACTCACTTTTGCACCCACCTTTGCACTCACTCTTGAACCCACTTTTGCACCCACTTTTGCACTCACTTTTGCACTCACTTTTGCACCCACATTTGCACCCACATTTGCACTCACTTTTGTACCCACTTTTGCACCCACGTTTGCACCCACTTTTGCAACCACTCTTGCACCCACTTTTCCTCTCTCTTTAAACTATTATTTATATTATCGAGTGAACTTTGCTAGAGATTAGTTCATGCTTGACAATTGAAATGGAAATATCAACAAATAGCTATGGTATGCTATATGCATTCTATAAAGGATATGCATATATTGTAAAACGAACCAATTAAAATGGAACTGTTATTTGGCGTTGTTCAAAACATCGTTCAAAACAGTGTCGAGGTGAGCTGAAAAGTAAAAATAGTGATGTCTTAAGTGTGAGTGATCATCAATGTAGTATACCAGATAAAACATCGTTGCTGTTAAAAAAAACTCTTCAAAATGCTAAAACACTAGTCTCAGAAAAAGGTATTGCAGCTCAAGATAGTGCATTGTTTGTTAAAGAGCATGTATCATCTCCCCAGAAAGTCGTGTTAGGACAGTTGTCAATGTCTGAAAAAACCCCAACATTATCAAAGGCAACACAGACTGTGCAAAATGTGGTATTGCAAAAGGACCAAAAAGGACTATATAGTAATAGTGATGAGAATTATAATGATGATGATGACGATAATGATGATAATGATGATAATAATAATGATAATGGTAATGCTTTGTTTACACCAAAAAATCATTTGTTGAATTTGTCTACTGGAAAAATCCCAGTAAGCTAATCCGGCGGCTTCAGCAACTGCATGTCTATAAACAGGCTGGTTATACTGAATATGAGGAAGAACTATTGGATATAGAAAATGAGCTTCGTCGAGACAAAATTATTATGTAATGGATCCATATAACCGCTTAAACTATTTATTAACAATACATCTAATATTTTCTACCACTCTGCTACAATTTTGCTCTCACTTTTGCTATCACTTCAAACTGTACATATTAAATATAAAAGCCAACACTAAATGATTTTATTATCCGAACAGTTATAACCTTTAGAGTGAGCAAATCATACTAACAGGTTAGTTGCTACTATGGAACTTACTACAACTAACAAAGGTAAACAACGTGCACTCTATAAAGGCTACTCTTATAACTATAATCGTCAAAATGTAAAAGGAATAATATTTTGGCGATACTCAAAAGAGAGGTCAAAAAGATATCGAGGCAATCTAAAAAGTAGAAATGGTAAGGTTTTAAGTGTGAGTGATCATCAATGTGGTGTACCAGATGAAACACAGTTGGTGCAAACAAATAATCATGACAATGCTAAAAAGCTAGTACAAGAAAAAAATGTTGCTACTCAAAATAGTGCAGTGTTTATTGAGCAATATTTAATCCCTGCTGTAAAAGTTATGTTTAATACATCTTCCACATCTCAAGAGTCATCAACATCACAGACTATGCAAAAGGTTGTGTTGTTGTTGCTGTTTTAAGGGGCTGAACTACAAGGTTATCTACCCTTCATATGCAAGAGAATCAAATAGGACTAAATAGTAATAGAGAAAAAAGAAATGTATTTTGAATGTAACTATAGTACAAGCACTTACATTAAATAAATAAAAATATTGTATGGGTATTGTCTGTTTTTTTCTTAATTGCTATACCCACGTCCTACTATATTAATAACATTGTTAACCATCAACAGTCTCCACCTATGTTCAGAAAGAAAGTGATCTTAAACAATACATTCTATCTATGGTTTGTGTACCGAGTATCATAATAGTACAGTGTCGTCAAGCCATGTTCAGACAATTGTAATGTTAGGTAAGGGGTTCGAACCCTTGCTTCCTTGTACAGGATTAGTTTTTACTCAACAGCAACCCATAATACTGTACTTTGAAACATGTCACATCTCATTACAAAATGTCAACTGTATCGTTTTCTAAGACCCCAGCTGCTGGCTAGTGGCTAGCAGACTGTGCAACAGAAACAATGTCACCATGTTCATCTTTAAAAAAAAATTCAACATTTATTATTCTTTCTCTTATTATTGTTCATTAAGAGTAGTGTAAAGTTGTCTTTGTGACGTAACGGTTAGCATAGTTAGCTGGCACTCTAAAACTCTTGAGTTCAATTCGAGCTTTAACATAAAATTTTTAAAAGTACTGCATATTAGGACTAAAACAGGTCTACTCAGTCTCGGGTGATCCAAATACGTAGATGTGGTTTGATTCACACTTAAACGAAAGAACACGAAGTTTATTTAAAATAATGATAGCCATTTGTCCATTTTTTTCATTTTCACATTTCACACATTGCGGTTTGTCAATTTTCCATGTACACGATTTGAAAATGTCAGTTAAAAGTTTTTGGATTTCATGATATGGAAACAAGAATTTTCCATTTTGTTGTTTACACATTTGTCAATTTCCCATTTACATTTTTTAAATGTCAGTTTTTAAGTTTTTAAATGGTGTTGATATGGAAACATGGATTTCCTATTTTTAGCCTATTTTCAATTTTGAAAAAAATAGGCTTATGGGATCACCATTTGTCCGTGTGTGTGTGCGTGTGTGATTCGTGTGAGTCCCCCCCTAATAAAATGTAAACGGCAGGTGCGATTTCAATGAAACTCGGAAAGTTCATAGCACTATTCCCGGCGACCTCGACCGTGCCCTTCAAATTTTGTTACGACTCACCAATCCAACATGGCGGCTGTGCGAAATATTTCACCAGCATTCAATATCTCCGAAACTATTACCGATATTACCCTGACATTTTCTATGGTGATAGAGGGAACTGCTATAAGTTCACTTATGTGACTTTTAAAAACCTGGTAACTACAAAACCAACATGGAGGCCAAGCGAATTTGCGACTTTTAAATAGACGTTTCTCGCGATTTGACCAACCAAACACAATGAAACTTGGTACAGTATATGTTTATTCACATTGTAGTGCACCGACATCTAACTTCGTTCAATTGTTTACATAATCACAAGATGGCGGATGTGCGAAATATTTCACCGGCATTCTATATCTCTGAAACTGTTAGTGGTATCTCCCTAAAATTTTGTACGAAGATAAAGGACACTACTGGAAGTCCATCTATAAGACTTTCAAAAACCGGTTAACTACAAAACGAACATGGCGGCCAAGCGAATTTGAAAATTTTAAATAGACCTTTCTCGCGATTTAATGTTCCAAGCTCACTGAAACCTGGTACAGGAAATATTTATACACATTGTAATCCACTGGTATCTAATTTAGTTCAATTGTTTACATAACCTCAAGCTGGCGGCAGTGCGAATTTTAAAATTAAGTTTTTATTTCTTGTGATGTAGTCATGCGATCGAAGTGAAAGTTTGAATAATGAACCTACGCAATAATTTTCCTTTAATGGTACATGACTCTATGGCCTATACATTTAACAATCCAACATGGCGACCATCCGAAATATTTAGACGATACTGAATATCTACGAATCTATTTTAGCAATCAAACTGCATTTTTTAATGTTCATAGCGGCTATGAACTTAAGTTCACCTATAGGACTTAAAATAACCCGGTGATCACAAATCCAACATGGCGGTGACGCGAATTATAAATATTCACATGGACATTTCTCGCAATTTAACCATCCGTGTGCAGTGAAACGTGGTACAGTACATCCTTTTACGAATGTTAATCCACTGGCATCTAATTTATTTCAGTTGTTTCCATAACCTCAAGATGGCAGCTGTGAAAAATTTTAAAATCTCCTTGTTTTTTCCTGTGTCCTAATTATGCGATTGAAGTTTGAATACTACACGTTCACAATAATCTGCATGTAACAGTACATAACTCTAGGACCTACATATATAAAATCCAACATGGCGACCATCCGAAATATTTAGTCGGTTCTTAATATCTACGAATCTATTACAGCAATCAAACAGAAATTGTGTATGTTGATAGTGGCAATTAACATAAGTAGGATATATGAAAATAGGCTGTATAGTTCTTCACGGAACTACTTGTGTCCATATCACAGACGACGAGTTTATGATTTAATCCATGTTGAAAGTATAGTTTTGTAAAACACACATTTGCTGATTTAAATTTTCTTGAAATCGTCATAATGGAAGTGCTTGGCCATGGCAATAGTGCATTCTCTTTCTGTTTGTTTCCTAAAACGTATAGGCCTACTACTACTACTACTACTACTACTACTAGTACTACTACTACTACTACTACTACTGTAGGTAAGACTGTCTTACAAAATAACACCTATCTATCGCTGCATTAAAAAAACACAAGTGTTAAAAAAGGTACAGTATACTATTTACCGTTTGCTATATACTTTAATTACCCCAACATCTTACCTTGCCGTGTTTGCTTTGGTTGAACAATCAATGCTACCCACACACACACAAACACACACAAGCTTTCTCTCTCTCTATCATTCTATCTATAGTCATACATTCACACAACCATACCTGTCTTTGAAAAACAAATTCAACCACGCTATTTATTCTTGACATGCACACTTATCCCAAAGAACATTTAGTTATACATTTAACATTTACTATTACAAAAAAAGTTTCCACTTTTTACAATTACAAAAATGAATATTTACAAAATACTAAATCTACTAAATCTACTGGTTACAAAAGAGCCATGTCTCTAAACAATAAAATATTGAAATCACACCTCCACCTCGTGGTTATAAACCTATGGTAGGCTAATGCATAGGTCATTCATCTGCACTCATTTGCTATCCATCAAGGTAAAAGGGCATTTTCTATGTTCCACAAGATACAAATTTGATTTCTGGATTGTATCCTGCACTGTTTATGCGTTATAGCTTTGCCAGTTCATAAAACCGCCAGGTAGTTCTCTACATATAGCAATTTTACCACTGCTCTATCTACGCCTTTTGCTTTTTTGGCTTTCTTACAGTCTAGTGTGTGATAGACAGCATTAACTGTGTATCAAACCCAGTTCACCTTTGTATTTGTAATCCAAGTAGTAATTTGAAAAGACACAAATGTAATCAGTTTTAAACATTATCTCTGTTTTGTTTTGTTTAATATGTTTAATAAATTTATGACATGCATATTAACCTGAAATCGAACCCTGGTCAAAAGGCCAACATCTTAACCACTTCACCACCATGCCCTTGTTTCTTAATTTGACTTGTTCTAGGCCTCAGACCTGGAAATTGAGTTAAGACCACCAGTACAAGAGCTAAAAGTGCTTACCACTGCAACACAAAATGGATAGCTGGTAACATTAGACAACCGGAAATGATTATATTTCTGTTAGCAATGCATTTTGTCATCAGCCTACTGTCTGAGCACTGCCAGCAACACAGTTTAGTTTAGAACAAGCGAGTGTGTGTGTATAGATTATTAGCCTCAAGTATTTAAAGCTTGTTGCGTGTAGCGACCATCGTGTCCCGGTAACCACTGAGCATTGTTGTGTTTTAGCTATCCGCTTTAACCAATCAATTAAATATAGTCTACTCTTAATTCTTGAATCGATAAATCAGAGTTTGTGTACACCGTTTGTCATTTATTAACCCATACTTGCAATATATACTCTCTCTATACTGCAGTTTGATCTGAAAACAAGTTTCAATGGTAAAAGACTTGTCAGTCACCATACATGTAGCCTACACTAATTCTTTCTCTACCTAGCTATGTTTCATCACGCATGGTAAACATCTCACATGTTCGTATCCGATTATTATTTTGTAAAATCTCAGGTCGATGACCCTGATGTATTGGGTATTTTGGGTAAATTCATTGGCCATGGGAAAGGGTTTACCATTCCAAGTCCTATGACACCTCGCATGTTGATATTCGGTTATTAGTTTATAAAATCATAGGTCAATGACCTTGCTGTTTTGGATTTATGGGGTAAATTCATTGGTCATGGGAAAGGGTTAACCATTCTAAGTCCTATAACACCTCACCTGTCCCTCTCCGATTATTAGTTTATAAAATCATAGGTCAATGACCTTGCTGTTTTAGATCCTTTGGGGAAATTCGTTCGTCATGGAAAAGGGTTGACCCTCCTGAGTCCCATGACACCTCACTTGACCCTCTCTGATTATTAGTTAGCGAGATATTAACAAAAGTGCAGTTAGGCCCTTTTGACAAAAATAAATAATACATTCAAAAACAGAATGTCACCTCGAGTACAACGACCTCTCATGCAAGTCCCTAGCCTTATTGGTTCATGAGATATTAGAAAGCTAATGACCTATTAGTTTTGGTTCATTTGCTAAATGTTTAAAACATAACTCATCTATAAATCATTATTCAAAAAGCCCGCCCGCTTACAAAAACCCCAAGTGCGCATGCGTAAAAACAAAAAACAAACATGTTAATTCATAGTAGCAATCGGCTCTTCACATACGTTTCATGTGAACATCGTTTAATTTCATCATAGCATTAGGGACCATGGGCCAGTCCATAGGGACCAGTTCAAAGGGACCGGTCTGAAGGGATTAGTCAAAAAGTACCTGTCAACAGGAACCCATCAACAGGGACGTGTCAACAAGGATCCGTCCTTAAGGAAATGTCAACAGGGACCCGTCCACAGGGACTCATCAACAAGGACCCGTCCATAAGAACCTATCTACAGGGACCCGTACACAGGGACTCATCAACAAGGACCCGTCCATAAGAACCTATCTACAGGGACCCGTACACAGGGACTCATCAACAAGGACCCGTCCATAAGAACCTATCTACAGGGACCCGTACACAGGGACTCATCAACAAGGACCCGTCCATAAGGACCTGTCTACAGGGACCCGTCCACAAGGGCCCGTCAACAATGACCCGTTCACAGGGACCTGTCAACAAGGACTCGTCAACAATGACCTGTCAATAGGGACCCGTCAACAAGGACCTGTCAAAAAGGACCTGTCAAACAGGGGCTAGTCAACAGGGACCTGTCCAAAGGGACAAATCAACAGGGATCAATCAAAATGGGCTATCGCCTCAAGTTCTGACATGCCCCTCTTTGATTATTGGTTTGCCTATCGACAAGCGCCGCTTGGAATACTTTTTGATCACCCCTCGTGGGTTGGATTAGGTTAGGTTACACTACAGCCGCCATCTTTAAAAAGCTCGCCCTCTTACAAAAACTATGAGTGGACATGCATAAAATAAAAAAAACAAGCATGTTAATTCATATTGGCTATCCACCGTACACATGTCTCTTGGGTGGAACAACGTTTAATTTCATATTAGGATTCAAACTCCCACATGTCGCACTTGAAAAGCGAGATTTTCTAAAAAAATACAATTTCACCCCCCTAGTAGGGGTAGGTTTTATTTTTGGGGTGGAAATATGTTGTCCAATGGAAAGGGGGTGTCAGCCTGAGTTCAACGACACCTCATTCGTCAAAATCCGACGATGGATTAGCCAGATATCGCGCTGCCGCCATCTTGTTTGGTGGCGGTGGGTGTAGAACTCTCACAAACACACTACTACATACCATTCATCCGATTGCGATGAAATTTTGGTGAATCATTGAGTACACTCCAGGGAAGGTTTCAGGCTTAGTAAATCTATTTTACATTAGGTAGTGCATGAGTAGATTCAACAAATGAGTGACAGCACGCGAATCATCTAAAGAAAATCCCGTATGCGTTCATATGCCATTCATCCGATTCCGATGAATCTTTGATGAGTTGTTGTGTACACTTACGTAAAGCTTTCTAACTTAGTAAATCCATTTCACAGTTGGTAGAGCACGAGTAGATTCAACAAATGCGTGACAGCGCACGAATCATTTAAGCAAAATCCCGTATGCGTCATATGCCATTCATCCGATTGCGATGAACTTTGGTGAAATGTTGTGCACGCTCCCACGAATGTTTCTAGATTAGTAAATTCATTTCACGATAGTTTAGAGGCAGTTAAGGGAAATTGAAAAAAAAAAAAAAAAAAAAGTTTCCAAAAGCACTTCAAGAAACAAAATTACAACGCGAACTCATTGTTTGAGTGGCATGGCAACGCATGCCGGGTACAGGCTGTCTATATATATATAATTTTTTGACACGTGTGTATGTGACTAATCTCCTCCAGAACGACTGGACCGATTTTCATGAAATTTTTAATGTATATTAGGGTGGGTCCATGAATGGTTTAGGTCCACAATTTGACCCGGTAGGTGGAATGAATACAATTTTAGAACCACAATTTACACACAATTTTAGAACCACAATATATTGTCAAAAACAGTCGTCATGGAAACCGCTACCCTTGGTGAAAGCTGATGTATTTGAACTGTTTGTCTCTCTACGTTAGAGCCACCTGACCGCAACCTGTACAACTACCGCCATAACTTACAGTCCGCCCGGGGCGGAACGTTATGTTTTGTACCATAGGTGGCGGTGATGTTGAATTCTTCTCTTTGTCTCTGCAGATTACAGCGTTTCAACAAAGTCCCTTATGCGTTCATATACCATTCATCCGATTGCGATGAAACTTGGGTGAAATGTTGTGTACACTCCGGAGAAGGCTTTTGGCATACTAAATCCATTTTACAGTAGGTAGCGCACGAGTAGATTCAACAAATGAGTGACGACGCGTGAAGCGTTTCAATAAAGTCCCGTGTGCGTTCATATACTATTCGTCTGATAGCGATGAAACTTGGGTGAGATATTGTGTACACTTCAGTGAAGGTTTCTAGCTTAGTAAATCCACTTCACAATAGGTATTGCATACATAGATTAAACAAATGAGTGACGACGCGCGAAGCGTTTCAACAAGGTCCAGCATGCGTTCAAATACCATTCGTCCGATTACGATGAAACTTGGGTGAGATGTTGCGTACACCCTAAGGGATGTTTCTGGCTTAATAATTCAATTTTACAATAGGTAGCGCATGAGTAGATTCAACAAATGAGTGACGGCACGCGAAGCGTTTCAACAAAGTACCGTATGAGTTCATATACCATTCATCCGATTGCGATGAAACTTTGGTGAATTGTTGTGTATACTCCAGGACAGGTTTCTGCCTCAGTAAATCTATTTTACAATAGGTAGCGCACGAGTAGATTCAACAAATGTGTGACGGCACGCGAATCGTTTAAAGACAATCCCGTATGTGTTCATATCCCATTCATCCGATTCCGATGAAACTTTGATGAGTTGTCGTGCACACGCCAGGGAAGGTCTTCAACTTGGTAAATCCTTTTTACAATATGGTAGCGCACGAGTAGATGTAACAAATGAGTGACGACGCGTGAAGCGTTTCAACAAAATCCCGTATGCGTTCATATACTATTCATTGATTGCGATGAAACTTTGATGAGTTGTTGTGTACACTTACGTGAAGCTTTCTAACTTAGTAAATCCATTTCACAGTTGATAGAGCACGAGTAGATTCAACAAATGACTGATAGCGCACGAATGATTTAACCAAAATCCCGTATGCGTCATATGTCATTCATCCGATTGCGATGAAACTTTGGTGAGTTATTGTGCACGCTCCCACGATTGTTTCTAGATTAGTAAATTAATTTCACGATGGTTTAGAGGCAGTTAACGGAAGTTGAAAAAATATATTGTGTATCCAAAAGCAGTCCAAGAAACAAGCCGGGTACAGCTTGTATCCTTATAAAATGATAATATCCTACCGGCCACCTCTTTGATGACGGTTTAAACCTCGCTCTGTACGATGACCGTATTTGGTGAGGCCAGGCGTTATTGAATCGTAAGCTACGGTTGCGCTATAATATTTGCATCATTCATACATCCGCCATCTTGTAACTATTTGGCTGATGACCTTTTAGATTGGGCAAAAGACGCTTTCCACATTAAGGTATATTGTTGCAAAATTTGGTAGAGATCAGATGATTAGGTTAGTCGTAATTTGATTTAAATTCAGAATATTTGGGTCGGCACCATTTCTTTTTACTATGATGGTGGCGATATAAAACATGAAACTGAGTTGTCCCTTGCTAGCGCTATCTCTGTACGACAGGTGATTCGAATTGGTTTCGTTGTTTTTGAATTGATAGAGGGGATCGATTTGCACATATACATGGCCGCCATCTTCAAACTATTTGGCTGATGACCTTGTAGTTTTGAAGGAAAAAAAGTACGCTTCCCACATGAAGGTATGTTCAATTCGGTTTCCTCGTGTTTGAATTGATTGGGAGGGGGGAGACAGATATACACAACCACACACTCGCACACAGACCGACTGACAACTTTTGACCTGTGTAAATCTCATAATTCTACTTTCATTTTTTGCAAAAATCGAAAGTGCCGTTAGGCTAAAAATAGGCTTATGAGATCACCTTCTGTCTGAGTGTGTGAGTGTCTAATAAAATCTAAACGGATGGAGTAATTTTAATGAAACTCGGTAAGGACATAGTACTATTTTCTCGTACCCCGACCCTGCCCTTTAAATGTTAATTCGTCTCACTAATCCAACATGGCAGCAGTGCGAAATATTTGCCCGGCATTCTATATCAACGAAACTATTACTGATATCACCCTGACATTTTGTACGGTGTTAGACAATACTCAGTTACGTTCATCTACAGTATGTGAGGATTAAAAACATGGTAAGTACAAAACCATCATGGCAGCCAAGCGAACTTTAAATATGTAAATAGAATTTTCTCGAGATTTAATCAACCGAGCGCAGTGAAAATTGGTAGGATAAATGTCAATACAAGATGTAATGTAGTGGCATCTGATTCAATGCAATTCTTCTCAGAACAAATAGATGGTGGCTGACCGAAATGTTAATATATTTTATTTATTTTTTGATTCCTAATCATGCGATTAAAGTGAACGTTTGAATAATAAACCTATGTAATATTCTTCATCTTATGGTCCATAACTGTATGACCTACATATAGAACAATCCAACATGGCGATCATGCGAAATATTTCGACGGTTCTCAATATCACCGAATCTATTACAGCAATAAAACTGAAATTTTGTATGTTAATAGACGCTATTAACATAAGTTCTCCTATGGGCTTTTCAATAACTTGATGAACACAAATGCAACATGGGAGCGATGCGAAATTTAAATCGGAAAATGCTTGTAATAGGCAGGAAAATGTTCATGGAAAAGACCAGTGGGATATATGAAAATAGACTATTTAGTTCTTCACGGAACTACTTGTTTTATATACTTTAAAGGATTTCTCAAAGACGACGACACCACTAACACTAATATACTCACAATTATCAATTGTTTTTGTAAGATTATGCTGATGAAGACCAAAATGCGGGTCGAAACTAGTCCAATAAACATCTGCTAGTAATTTATTTTATTGTCGTTTGGTGGATTGGTTGATATAAATAAATATGTTATCATGGTGTGGATCATAAACCAAGAGCTGTGCTATCTCCATGAAAACATATTTAATTCATAGGAGAGTTTTGTGTTATCATTATGGAGCTCTGCGTGGATAAACAAAACGTTATCCGCATCCGCCCCTCATCCGCACGACTTGTATCCACATTCGCACGTTTGTTATCCGAATCTACTGACTTTTCAATAATACTTCTAATTAGATAATGCGTATTAAAGCTAGACATTTGAGGAGAAAGTCGTTCCTCTAGGCTGTGTGTGTCATGTGCTATGTTTAAAATGAATGTTATACAACCAGAACTGCAACTCCTTTCAGCTCGGAATGTTATTTGTGCTTAATGACATAATTTGAATGAGATTAGCTTAAATCAACATCTTACATCTAGTATATATATATACTAGCTGAAGTACCCGTGCTTCGCTACTGGTCATAAATAAATTGAAATGTGAAGGTGACAGTTAAAACAGGTGATAGGCGAGGTGCTGCGCGGAGGGAGAGTTAGGATGGAACATTTTGTCCAGCTACACCGCTTGGCATTGACCTTGTTTTATAGCGCACAATTAGGTTTTACTCGCTAACAGTTGGAGATACACGAAAAGTGATAAGGACCATTGTGATAGAAATTTAAATTTTAAACCTAGCATTTGCCATCTAAGGAAGGAAGATTGTATTTTAACGTGACCGTTAATCTATTTGCCATCTAATGTTTGCTATTTCTTAGCATTCTCTTTTTATTTGAAATTGAAATATGAATGTTTGAAACCAAAGGGTGTAATGACGTCACTTAAATGGTCGCCATCATTAAATAGTGCAATGTATTGAAATCAAAAGTAGCCTATATATTAACCAGGTAAATCAGCTACTTCCATGTAAAATTTCATGTAAATCGGACCAGTGGTTCTTTGGTGATCGAGTAATACACAGACACACAGACACATACCATCTCACTTCTATACATTAGTATGGATGTAGTTTTTAGATGTAAGAAAAACGTACGATATTATTTACCTAGTAATTTGAAAGTATCCATGTTTAAGTACAAAAGGAGCCTGTTCATGGCTTCTAATGATTACTATGAGAATTATTGGTGACGTCAGTTACCTGTAGGTTTGCTACGGTACTGTATCTGTTGTGGGCAGTGAAGGAGGTAATGTTCTGTACAAATTATTTACTCTTACAGTCATGTCTTAATTAGAAAAGAGGGAGTGTTCACTGCGAGGTTAATCATTTTAGGTTACTGTTTCATTTTGGTTGCTACAAATTATTCTGGATCTGTTAGTCTTAGTCAAGTCTTATTACAGTTACTGTATTCCTGATTTGTAATACAAAATATAGCCGCTACAGGTTAACAATGTCAACAATTAATAAAACATAAACGTAAAGATATTATTAGTAGAACACACCTAAACGGAGAGTATAACACAACAACATTGCGCGTGATAGGTTACGTTCCGTCATAAGGTAAAGATTCAAAATCTCCCGTAACAGCAGCGGCATCAAGAGTATGACATTAGACCCAATATGTCACATTCAGACGACCACGTGGATTAGCGGCTAATATTCTCGGCTGTCGCCATGGAGGTCCGAGTTTGAATCCGGCTCTGCAAAGAAATGTTAATTCTGGTCTGAGAGCTGGAAGAGGGTACACTGCGTCTCCCGTGGCAAAACTTGGAAGATGTTTTCCGTGGTTTCCTACTTCTTCTCGAAGCAAATACAGGGATAGTTTCTAACTGAAGGCAACATCAACCTCATTTTTAATCCTCACCTGAATTACAAATACACACTACTACAGACATCACAGTAACACTGGTTATCAGAAAAAAATCATGCACACTTTAGTTCATGGGGCTACATGGCCATGATGCCTCCAAGCCTCTAAATCAATCAACAATAACAGAATCATTTAAGCTCATTTAATCTTAATACTAAGTTTCGTGATGATATCTATAGCCGTTGTTACGTTAGGCCGCGTGCAGGGTTAGCCGATGTATTTGTTTTTATTATTATTATTTTAATTTATTCCCTACATCAACCCCTGTTAATAAAATTAAAAAAAAAACTACGTATTCAGATTTTTAAGGCGTTCATATTCCTAATGTTCTTATCGTGGTTTGGATAGAAAATGGAGGCCCATGACCTGGTGTTTACGTCTTGACTGTAGTCATGGAGAAAATGGAGTAGCATGGCCCCTTACAGAGACAGGTGGAAACCTGGTGATCACTTCTTGAGGTAGTGTTGCCGTTTAGAAAATTGAGTGGCATGGCCTCTTACCGAGATAGAATGAAACTTGGTGGACCCGTCTTGTGCTACTGTAGCCATAGAGATGGCCGGCCTTGCCGTTCCTTCACAAGTTAATTTTCTTGCTCGTGTGCAAATAGGCCGATATCAGAAGAATGAGAAAGACCATCGAAAATCCATGTAGCCAGCCGTTCCTTCTGGGTCCTAAACTATGTGTATGCAAAATTTGGTTGAGATTGGTGGAACGGTGTAGATTTGTATACGGAACAAATCCACCCACCCACATACATACATACATACTTTCACTTTTATATATAAGATATATATAAATAAATAAATCATTGAGCTAACTGTATTAACCTTCATCATATTTAAACATCTACCTAGGTTAAAAATATTAGGATGTGTCATAAGTAATGTGTAGCCTTAGTGGCTTAGGCGGCAGCACGCCGGCCTCTCACCGCTGGGTCCGTGTTTCAAATCCCGGTCACTCCATGTGAGATTTGTACTGGACAAAGTGGAGGCAGAGAGGATTTTCTCCGGGTACTCTGGTTTTCCCTGTCACAAATTTCATTCCAGCAACACTCTCCACTGTAATTTCATTTCATCTGTCATTCATTTAATCATTGCACCAGGGGAGTGCGACAGACTCCGGCAGCTGGCACAGTTCATATCCTCGCCACTAGATGTGGCCTTCATTCATTCCATTCCCTGACCCGGTCAGTCTACTGGAAGCAGGCTGTGGATTTCTTTTTCATAAGTAATGTAGTTTTATAAGTTTGGTGTTTTATTAGATAGAATTGGTTTTTTTTGGTTCACCAATGCTATTTACAGGAGATCATGACTAAATTGCGTATATTGCGACAATGTATCAGTCGTCAGTTGTTGATACACAATCACATTAATGGAACTTTACAAATTTCAGGTTAGGGTCCTTCTAAAGCACTACTGAAAACAAGATTACAAAACTGCTGCCGCGGCTCGAGGAATATGTGATTTGGAAGCAGAAGGTGTCGTTAGTGAACGTGTGGCACAACTATGGTTCCAACGTTTCAACACTGGAGAAGAAAACACTACATATTTACCACGTTCTGAAAGATCTTAACTATGGGATATTGAGAATACACGCAGAGTTTTGGAAGAAAATCCGCAAAAATGGAATTGTAGGCTGTCCGGATATTTGGTGCATCAAAGGATACCATACATCGCCAAATTAAAAAACTTGGAAAATCAAACAGAAGCTGTAGATCTGTACCTCATGAATTGACCACTGAACAGGCTCAACGTAGAGTGGATATCTGTCGTCAGCTTATCGGTAACCCCATGGATGATAGTTTTATCAGGTGAATTGTCACATGTGATGAAAAATGGGTCTATTACCGCAGCACTGACACCTCGAAACAGTGGCTTAGTCCCCGTCAACTTGTCAAAGTCATCGTTAAAAAGGGTCGGTTCGGCCCCAAAGTGATGATGTGTGTCTGATGGAATTTTGAAGAGTGATTCACTGGGAGTTTGTTCCAAATGGATCTTTAACTGGAATGAGATCATGAAATTTTGAGACGGGATACCCAGCATTAGTTAACCGACATAGAGTTCTCCTGCAGCAGGACAATGCGAGACCCCATACTGCACGAACAACCATGGCACAAAGTCAGGAAATGGGAGGAGTCGCACTGTTACCACTGTACCCGTTCGTCCTGGGGATGCGATGACCCATCTGCTATAACATCACATCCCTGGAGTTCCAGGACAGAGCGGAGTTAAATGAACCTCTAGTCAAATAAGGAATGTGTCGGAAATTCAGTTGAATTCTTGAAAAAGCAGTGGGTTTCACGAGACAAAGTATCTCTAGGGTCGTTACGGGCTTAAGTTAATAAAAATAATTCAAATATAAATGGGCGCCATCAACTGAATTCCTAGCAAAACCACTTCCTTTCCGAATAAGCCTTACTCAAGACAAGGAAAGAAAAAGGAACATCACACCATCATCAGATCACAACTAAGATAAAAACAAATTTATTTTACTTTGATAGTCAGACAGACATTTTAAATATAAATCCTACCTAAGAGTATGGTCGAATGCAAAGTTAAATTGTCATTGTCCAAAAATCGAACCATCTCCTTTCTAATGCAAAATTATTTCAATCCACATAACAAGAAAATGTATAAAGTTCTCTTGGGTTCTCAGGATCACTGTATCACTATGTCTTTCGTCACTGACATTTGTGAAACCTGAGACCTAATTCTCTTTAATTTAACATCAATGTGGATTTAATTAAGTTACTAATCTGCCTAAACATACACATATAATAATCACTCATGTTAAATATCACATAAATTATGGTTTGCATGGTATAATTTGAACGTAGAACATGTTAATCAAATGTTCCTAAACATTGACTAATTAATTTACATTATTTACATCGTCATTAATCTCTTATCTGTGAATTACAGAAAATTCAAATTCTCATTGGTCATCCTCATCATTATTATCAAAATTAAATATTTCTCACATTAATTCTCACTTCAAAATTCCAAATATTCCTGTCAGAATCGTTAATTCATCACCATAACATCATTTAAATTCACATTTCAAGTTGCAATTCCTTCGAATTATCTCCCAATTAAATTTATTTAATTGCATATAAATTCATTAATCATCAGCTTCTTTAATTAATCATCACCTTCTAATTCAGTTATTCATCATCATTACAATCGTCTAATAATTTATTTCAATCAGTTTAATTAATTCAATCTTTAATTCATCCACTTATTTAATTCATCGATTTATTTCAAAATTTAATTTATCAACTTATTTAAATTTCAATCATCTGGTTATTTAAATTATTATTTCATCTAGTCATTCTGATTTTTATTTCATTAGGTCAGATCGTTAATATGCTTAAATCTCAGATTATTATTTCATTAATTATTAATTTCAGAAAATCTTGTATTATCAACTTCATTTATTTGTTTAATTTCCTAACAAATTGTTTAATAAGGTTTATAGAACGTTGTCTTACAGTTTTATTACTTCCAAGTTATATCTCGTATTTAATTATCATGCCAAAAATATTATTGTCTCCACGACATCACGTTGGATCTAACTATCCACAACGACATTATATTTCTTCAATATCTCAAATATCACATTTGAATATAAGAATTGCTACAAAAACTCCATAAATATTCAGCACATACAGCATGAATTTCAACAATAACGCTAGACTGGGTACAACGACCTCATGTCCGCCTTCAAAATACATTATCAACGTTGCAACTATCAAATGGCAAATTCCACAAAATGCCTATCACAAACTTCATTTAACCACGTTGCATGATCTACAAAAATATATAAATGGCTTCAAATTATTAACGCACATAATCTCCAATGACTGTAATTACTCTGATCACATCTAGACAACTTCTTAAACAATTGGAAAAACATTACTTCAGTAATTTAATATTTGCTTTCAAATAGCATAAATTCTCTTTCACAAGTTTCATAATTCACATCGTAGAAAAACACCAATGTGCTATAATCTCTCACATCAAAATCTGCAATACTGATCTGCCTTAAAATAATTATGACCATTAATGATTAATCTTACAAGATTAAATTACTTTAAATCCTTCTCAAAGGTATCAAACACAATTATAAAAATCATCAAAGCATCAGCTGTAATAGCTGTTAAACTGAAATTACTCTCAAAAGAGTATAGCAACAAAATATTGGATTGGCAAACAAGAATTACTAAATGCAATCCTGTTGACATTTATCGTTACATTATTTAACAAAATCTCGACTGATATGTGACTAGTAGTTCCTTGTTTAATTCACTTACATCTCGTGTACATTCGGATGATAAAATGAGTCCCTCAATGGCGAGTAAGATGTGTAACCACCGTGCAATCGTATAAATACGAAGGACCTCGCCCCGTCGACTTGGATGATAGTTCCCTGAACGGTGGGTAAGGTGAGTAGCCACCATACAATCGTATAAATACGAAGGACCCCACCTCGTAGGCTATATGAGTGAATGTACTAGAAAGGAATCAACAAGTTTCTAGTTGTCATATAAAAGCGACGTTCATTCACTAAAGTGAATAACTTCTTAATATCTCCAAACAATCCAATGAAAAAAAATCCCTACTGATGAATATTACACACTCGCTAGTATGCAATGAACTGACGAAGTAGTTTCTGATAATCAATTGCAGATCACGAGTTCGAAATACTCGCTACACAAAAAAAAACTATTCATGAGAAATATCCTAGCTGGAAAAATGTCTATAAGACCAAACATCTGCTTAATAAAGCCAAACAACGGTGAGAATTTCGAATAATGATGCCTGCCATATCATATGGTCACTCCATATTCTAGCAAATTCGAAGTATATAAATTCAAACCATGTCTTAATAATCAAATCACTCCTATTAGAAAAATATACATGTGTGCCCAGTATTCATGAAAATAATCGTATCAGGTAGATAGAACTCTTACAATACCTTTCATTATCAGTTGTAATATAATTTCCAAGATCGTCGATTTTCCCTACCTAAAGATTTCTCGTAAGATCGGCGTGAATATCATTTCATCCATGAAATGACGATTTCCTTCGAAATCCCAAGCGAATCAGCTGTTGGACTCCTCTCGTCAGGAACCGAATCCATCGCTCTGTGGTGCCATCTTGTCTCTATTCACGTTTACTCGATCATGTTGAACCTCGGATTACCCATAGCGGATATCGTCCAACTCCTTCTCGAAAAGTTCATGGAAACAGCGGACCCCCTACTCTTCTTCTAATATACGCCACTGTTCCGATAAATGTTCAGTTTGAGAATTGTAAGTCCTCTCTCAACTTACTGCAAAGTTCTATTTGAGTAAAATAAAAATTTTACTAGATAGTGTTCAAGATTACGATACACCCTGTATCTGTCTGTCCATCATCGATTAATAAGATCTGTAATGACTCTACAAATTCTCCAAAAGCACAGAAAACAGAGAAAGCACATCAGGCGCAGGGTGAACACCGAACGTTTACAAAACGTTACTGCTAAAAGGAAATTTCATGAACTTCTGAATGAAAAGTTACCAGATAATTACCCTGAACAGGTTGAGGAACATTGGCAAACAGTCAAGTCTGCTATACTCTCAGCGTGTGAAGAATCGATTGGTTTCGTCAAGATGAGGCATGCTGACTGGTTTGATGAGAATGATGCAGAAATCCAGAATCTTATTGATAAGAAGAGGAAAGCATTCCATGCATGGCAAGCCAATCCAACTTCTATCTCCCAACAGCAACTGTATAAAGATGCAAAGGCTGAAGTGCAAAGGAAAACTCGGGTCTTGAAAAATCAATGGTGGATCTCCAAATCCCGTGAAATGCAGCATCTAGCCGAAACGAATAATACTCATGCTTTCTTCAAAGCAACAAGAACTATATATGGGCCACATTATCATGGTTTGAATCCTCTGCAGTCTAAAGATAGCACGGAACTTCTTAGAGACACAAACTCCATTAATTCCCGTTGGAAAGAACATTTTGAAGAGCTACTCAACAGGGACACACAGGTTGATAATAACATTTTCACCCGACTTCATCAGAGACCTCCTAAATACCATCTTGATGATCCTCCGCCTCTATCAGAAATTGAATCTGCCATCAATCAGCTCAAAAACAATAAAGCATCAGGCATGGATGGGATTCCTGCTGAGCTCTTTAAAGTAGGGAATACTACTCTAGTTCATCACATACACCAACTCATACTTAAAATATGGACTACCATTACCATACCTAAAGACCTAAGGGATGCCTTGATAATAACCATCTTTAAGAAAGGTGATAGGGCACAATGTGGTAACTATCGAGGTATATCGTTGCTTTCTGTTGCTGGTAAAATCCTGGCCAACGTCTTATCCAACCGTTTGAAGCCGTTGGCCGAAGAAATACTGCCTGAAACTCAGTGTGGCTTTCGACCTAATCGAAGCACAACTGATATGATCTTCTGTGCTAGGCAGATGCAGGAGAAATCCCGAGAGCAAGGACGCCCTCTATATATGGCTTTCATAGATATTGTTAAAGCATTTGATTCGGTCAATCGAGAAATGCTATGGAGGATTCTTGCCACACTTGGCTGCCCCCCAAAATTCATTCAAATTCTTCGATTACTACATGATGATATGAATGGCACGGTCCTTAACAGCAATGGCCCTGGAGAGCCATTTAAGATTACAACGGGTGTCAAACAGGGATGTGTGATTGCCCCCACACTCTTCTCAATATATGTTAGTGTTGTACTAAATTTGGTCCAAGAAAAGATTCCAAAGGGTGTTGAAATTATATCCAGGACAGATGGAGGTTTATTCAATCTCAACAGATTACGTGCAAAAACTAAAGTGTCAGCTACATCCGTTCTTGATCTCCAGTATGCTGATGACAATGTCATCTTAGCAAATTCAGATGAAGATCTTCAAACCACCCTGAATGTGTTCAATGAGGCATACAGAAGCATTGGTCTGGATATAAACACCAATAAAACACAGGTTCTTCATCAGCCTACATCACATGACAGGGCTACTGCTCCTGCTATCATGATTGATGGACATAAACTAAAGAATATAGATCATTTTCCCTATTTGGGTAGTCACCTATCAACAAATGCAAACATTGACGCTGAGATTCAACACCGCCTCCAATGTGCCAGTGCAGCCTTTGGTCGTTTGCTCGTTCGCGTGTTTGACAACCACGACATTAGCATTCTAACAAAATTATACGTTTATCAAGCTGTTGTAGTTCCCACTCTGCTTTATGGCTGCGAAACCTGGGTTACTTACAGAAGGCACCTCGTATCTTTAGAAAAATACCATCAACGATGCCTTAGGAGAATTCTTGGTATTAAATGGCAAGACCGGCGCACTAACACAAGTGTTTTAGAGGAAGCTAGCACTATTAGTATAGAGGCTCTCATTATAAAACACCAACTTCGATGGACAGGACATGTAGTTCGCATGCCTGAGTCCCGCCTCCCAAAACAAATCTTATATTGCCAGCTGAAAGTCGGTCAGAGAAAGCAGGGTGGGCAACAAAAACGCTACAAAGATGTTCTGAAGACCAACTTGAAGAAATGTCAAATTGATACAGGTAACTGGGAAGCTGTCGCATCCGACAGATCAGAGTGGCGCCGCAACGTCCATCAAGGCCACTTGTACTTCGAACAAGAGAGAAGAAGGCTTCTGGCTGAAAAAAGAAATGCCAGGAAAGAGCGCATGATTCGCAGAATGATCAACCCCCAAGATCCATTGGCTGCTCAAGACCTTGTGTGCCAATATTGTGGAAGAGTCTGTGGTTCTCGGATCGGACTGTACAGTCACCAAAGAACTCACGCAATATGATTAGGCCTAATGTTGGATTACAGCGAAGATTTACATAAATGTAACTTGGAAGACAATCATACTCGTATCACGAGTGATAGCCTAAATAAAAATCTGTCTGTAATATGTAATCCATGAAAATGGCATAAGATATAAATCTTATCAATGCACGCTGTAATGTTCATCAGAGCCTATGCTAAACATTCAGTTTACTTGGAATAGTAAAAAGTCGCTTTGAATGTATTATATAACAGCATGGTTATAAGGTTATTTGTGAAAGCCTGTGTTCGAACAACGTCGAAATGAAGCTTGAAATAAAGTCTTCATATGCGATCAGTGTGGTTTTTAAATACCCCGGCTATCTACAATTGTCTTCTCGGCTAGGTCGCCTGTATCAACGACCCGCTCGGCCTCTGTTGCTCGGTGATACGAGAAATGTCGCCTACTCCTGCCGTGACGGTTTACGTGTGTTGCGTGACCTTCAATGCCCGTCTCGCTGTGCTATAGGGCTGCTCTGTACTGCTCCTCTCATTGAGCCCAACTGAACTGCTTAGCGCTGTGTCTCAGCTTATGAGCTCCGCGCGGCACGTGGCTAATTCTCCCCACTACAGTGCTCCCACGTCACGAAGATAGTCTCGAACCCGAATCCTCTCGGCTGTTCTGTTATACAATAACTTATTTCCATAAAATTATTTCCACATATAATGCATGTTATATATACTCTTCTAAGTTGTTTTAACTTATTATAATCCCATATATATTTTAATAAAGCTTCACATCTTTATTTATAATTCTATCTTCTTACAGATTTCAATGCCTCCTTGATTCTTGACCTCCTACGTCATCTTGGCTTTCTTCTTGACGCGATCGATGCGCTATCTTATCAGCTTGCCTTCCAAAACCTCAACTATAGCTTAATGTCAGCTGGCGTAGCCGATAGCCTAAAATAGGTATCGGGTACATCTCTCCCGTACATCTCCTTTTTTTAATCAGGATTGAGAAAAAAAAATACACTCTCAGGCATTCAATATATTATACATGTACACGATAGCTCTATAATTCCTTTACTCAGCATGATGGTTCTTTCTGACTCTCTATAATGATGATTTCCAATGATTAACACCTTGATTCTGTGTTATTCTGACGTTTATTCCTTCTTTCTTCACTTGTGCTGGCTCGATTGACATCTCTCACTGTCTCCTCGAGTGGTGCACTAGGCTGTCTATCCTCTTGTCTTGACCTTTCATGTCCACGATTTTCCCTTCTGTCGTTAGGATCGTTTCTTCGGCCTTCCTGTCGGTCGTTTCCATTAAACTGTTGACCTTGGTTCCAGTTATTTCTTCCCCGATATCTGTTATTATACCGATTCCTGTCCTGATACCTGGAATTTTGGTTATAATTCCTATACCGGCTATCTCTCGCTTCTTGATCGTATGGCCTTTCATATGGTCCTCTATATCGATCATTTCCTCTTGCGTTACGGATGTTTCCTCGATTCCCATCGTTCCGTCGGTTTTCCCAGGAATCCCTTCTGTCCGTTTGAGCTGCATTGTCCACGACTACCGCATTTACTTCTTGCGTGTTTCTGTTGTCGTTCCTATTACTTCTCGGTGTAACCTGTGCGCTCGTATAATCCAATCGCCGCAATATATCATCATAATGTTCCAGCGTATTGGCTCCCGATGCTATCAGAGATCGCTGTACCTCTATCGGTAACTGTCGCGCTATAGCTTGCAAAAGCTCTTCTTCTGGCAATGGAGGAATAAGGAACTGTAATTTAGCCAGTTGTGACGTGAAGTAGTTGGCGTAATGCGTCGGATGTGACGTAGAATAGCGTTTGGAGTACATCTCCGCTCTTACGTTGAGTTGATCCTCGGCACTCCAGAATCTCCTCAACAAAGCCATGGCGAATTGCTCCATGTTCGCAAAGTTGCTTCTGAACGCTCTAAACCACGTAAGTGCAGATCCATCTAAGGCGCGTTCTACTATCCTTAGCTCTCTTTCTTTGGCTACCCTGTGTTCCGCCATGTAGTCTCGAATATCTCGCAGAAATTCTACTGGTGTAACTCCTGTATTTCCCGAAAACTTTCTCGGTTTGTCATCTAGGTTCCTTATAATTGTGACTGGACCTGAGTATCGTTCACTTGGACCCGACGTACTCCTACTCGAACTTGGATTCTCCTGCGGGGTTGAACTGACCCTTTCGAATGTCACATTCGGTTGCATTTGACGGTCTTCTACCATGCTCGTGTCTTGATTCGTCATACTGCGGTCTATCGCTGTTTGATTCATCAATGTTTCCCCTGATGTTACATTATGACTGGTGAAACTGTTAACTATGGATTCTAGTTTAGTCACCCTGTCTTCTGCTAATCTCTTGACCTGAGTCTTCAACTCATCTAACGATGTAACATCCTGCGTCTTGTTACTTTCGTCTAGATCGTTCCTCAACTTGTCAATTTTTCCTTCGCACGTGTTCCTTACTAACGCGACTTGTTCTTTCAACAGATCCACATCTGTTCTAAATAGTGTTGAATCTATTTTCATCGCTTCCTTGCTTTCCGTAAACCTAGCTTCTAAGTTTGCCATTCCTGCGATTAATTTTTCATCTAACCCTTCGCGTTTCTCTTTTGCTTCGGCATCGACCTCATTATATCGTTCCTCCACGATTGCTCCGACTCTATTTTTAAATAAAGTTAAGTTTTCGTTAACCTTTTGCTCTATATCGTCGTCTATCTTCCTAATATCCTTCTGCAATTGATTTTCTAACGACTTTATATTAGAATTGACCTCTCCCAAGACTTCATCTTTAATGGTCCCAATTACTGTCTTCAAATCTTTTATTTCGTTACCTAGATTCGTTTCTAGACCCTTAATCTTAGTCTCGAAAGATACTTCGGTAGACCAATCTTGAATTTTTCCTACATCTGCCACTAAACCATCGATGTCGAATCTCAACTTCGATACATCTGACTTAATGTCTTTCTGTATGGTCATAACGTCTGTTCTTAAAGTAAAAATATTTTCTTCTCCTCTACTTTCTAACTCAATAATATTTTTCCTTAATATCTGAACATTTTCCTCTCCTTTCATGTTTACTGCAATTATGTCTAATTGTAAAGTTTTCAACATCTCATTGTTCTTTAAAGTTAAACTATTCTCTAATCTGGTTAACTTAATTTCTAATTCAGTATTAGTTTCTTCACTACGAGACTGTAATTTCTCTTCCAACGATTTGAAGTTGTCTTTCAAGTTAGCTTCACTAGCTTTTAAATGACTTTCAGTATTTGACTGTAACCTTTCTTCTAATAACTTAAAATTGTCCTTTAAGTTAGCTTCACTATTTGACTGTAGCCTAGTCTCTAATAATTTTAAATTATCTTCATTGGTTGACTGCAACCTAGTCTCTAATGACTTTAAATTATCCTTCAGATTGCCTTCGCTATTAGCCTGTAATGCTTGTACATTCTCTTTACATTTAGCTTCTAATATAGCTTCTGAATTATTAATTTGTTCTTTAACTTCAGTTTCCATCTTAGAAATAGTTTCTGCAATTCCAGACATACCCGTCTGTAACTCTCCTAACACCTTCGCTAAATCCTCTGGCACCATAATTATATTTCAATATAGAATTATATAGAGACGTTAGACAACAACACATCACGATGTCTCAATTCCTGCATTCACTTGGGTATAGGGAAAAATATCTTATAACTAACATGATATTACTAATACGATTACCATGAACACTGGATTGGGCACACAAGTACATTGTCTGACTAAGTATAATAAATTTTGTAACATACTTAAATGAACTTGAGATCAATCTCTCAGTAATCTAAATCTGATGTGATTCCATAGAATTAACAAAATCGAAAAGGCCCCACTAGTTGGATAAAGCCAATTCTCCCTCTCTCTCTGTACCCGTTCGTCCTGGGGATGCGATGACCCATCTGCTATAACATCACATCCCTGGAGTTCCAGGACAGAGCGGAGTTAAATGAACCTCTAGTCAAATAAGGAATGTGTCGGAAATTCAGTTGAATTCTTGAAAAAGCAGTGGGTTTCACGAGACAAAGTATCTCTAGGGTCGTTACGGGCTTAAGTTAATAAAAATAATTCAAATATAAATGGGCGCCATCAACTGAATTCCTAGCAAAACCACTTCCTTTCCGGATAAGCCTTACTCAAGACAAGGAAAGAAAAAGGAACATCACACCATCATCAGATCACAACTAAGATAAAAACAAATTTATTTTACTTTGATAGTCAGACAGACATTTTAAATATAAATCCTACCTAAGAGTATGGTCGAATGCAAAGTTAAATTGTCATTGTCCAAAAATCGAACCATCTCCTTTCTAATGCAAAATTATTTCAATCCACATAACAAGAAAATGTATAAAGTTCTCTTGGGTTCTCAGGATCACTGTATCACTATGTCTTTCGTCACTGACATTTGTGAAACCTGAGACCTAATTCTCTTTAATTTAACATCAATGTGGATTTAATTAAGTTACTAATCTGCCTAAACATACACATATAATAATCACTCATGTTAAATATCACATAAATTATGGTTTGCATGGTATAATTTGAACGTAGAACATGTTAATCAAATGTTCCTAAACATTGACTAATTAATTTACATTATTTACATCGTCATTAATCTCTTATCTGTGAATTACAGAAAATTCAAATTCTCATTGGTCATCCTCATCATTATTATCAAAATTAAATATTTCTCACATTAATTCTCACTTCAAAATTCCAAATATTCCTGTCAGAATCGTTAATTCATCACCATAACATCATTTAAATTCACATTTCAAGTTGCAATTCCTTCGAATTATCTCCCAATTAAATTTATTTAATTGCATATAAATTCATTAATCATCAGCTTCTTTAATTAATCATCACCTTCTAATTCAATTATTCATCATCATTACAATCGTCTAATAATTTATTTCAATCAGTTTAATTAATTCAATCTTTAATTCATCCACTTATTTAATTCATCGATTTATTTCAAAATTTAATTTATCAACTTATTTAAATTTCAATCATCTGGTTATTTAAATTATTATTTCATCTAGTCATTCTGATTTTTATTTCATTAGGTCAGATCGTTAATATGCTTAAATCTCAGATTATTATTTCATTAATTATTAATTTCAGAAAATCTTGTATTATCAACTTCATTTATTTGTTTAATTTCCTAACAAATTGTTTAATAAGGTTTATAGAACGTTGTCTTACAGTTTTATTACTTCCAAGTTATATCTCGTATTTAATTATCATGCCAAAAATATTATTGTCTCCACGACATCACGTTGGATCTAACTATCCACAACGACATTATATTTCTTCAATATCTCAAATATCACATTTGAATATAAGAATTGCTACAAAAACTCCATAAATATTCAGCACATACAGCATGAATTTCAACAATAACGCTAGACTGGGTACAGCGACCTCATGTCCGCCTTCAAAATACATTATCAACGTTGCAACTATCAAATGGCAAATTCCACAAAATGCCTATCACAAACTTCATTTAACCACGTTGCATGATCTACAAAAATATATAAATGGCTTCAAATTATTAACGCACATAATCTCCAATGACTGTAATTACTCTGATCACATCTAGACAACTTCTTAAACAATTGGAAAAACATTACTTCAGTAATTTAATATTTGCTTTCAAATAGCATAAATTCTCTTTCACAAGTTTCATAATTCACATCGTAGAAAAACACCAATGTGCTATAATCTCTCACATCAAAATCTGCAATACTGATCTGCCTTAAAATAATTATGACCATTAATGATTAATCTTACAAGATTAAATTACTTTAAATCCTTCTCAAAGGTATCAAACACAATTATAAAAATCATCAAAGCATCAGCTGTAATAGCTGTTAAACTGAAATTACTCTCAAAAGAGTATAGCAACAAAATATTGGATTGGCAAACAAGAATTACTAAATGCAATCCTGTTGACATTTATCGTTACATTATTTAACAAAATCTCGACTGATATGTGACTAGTAGTTCCTTGTTTAATTCACTTACATCTCGTGTACATTCGGATGATAAAATGAGTCCCTCAATGGCGAGTAAGATGTGTAACCACCGTGCAATCGTATAAATACGAAGGACCTCGCCCCGTCGACTTGGATGATAGTTCCCTGAACGGTGGGTAAGGTGAGTAGCCACCATACAATCGTATAAATACGAAGGACCCCACCTCGTAGGCTATATGAGTGAATGTACTAGAAAGGAATCAACAAGTTTCTAGTTGTCATATAAAAGCGACGTTCATTCACTAAAGTGAATAACTTCTTAATATCTCCAAACAATCCAATGAAAAAAAATCCCTACTGATGAATATTACACACTCGCTAGTATGCAATGAACTGACGAAGTAGTTTCTGATAATCAATTGCAGATCACGAGTTCGAAATACTCGCTACACAAAAAAAAACTATTCATGAGAAATATCCTAGCTGGAAAAATGTCTATAAGACCAAACATCTGCTTAATAAAGCCAAACAACGGTGAGAATTTCGAATAATGATGCCTGCCATATCATATGGTCACTCCATATTCTAGCAAATTCGAAGTATATAAATTCAAACCATGTCTTAATAATCAAATCACTCCTATTAGAAAAATATACATGTGTGCCCAGTATTCATGAAAATAATCGTATCAGGTAGATAGAACTCTTACAATACCTTTCATTATCAGTTGTAATATAATTTCCAAGATCGTCGATTTTCCCTACCTAAAGATTTCTCGTAAGATCGGCGTGAATATCATTTCATCCATGAAATGACGATTTCCTTCGAAATCCCAAGCGAATCAGCTGTTGGACTCCTCTCGTCAGGAACCGAATCCATCGCTCTGTGGTGCCATCTTGTCTCTATTCACGTTTACTCGATCATGTTGAACCTCGGATTACCCATAGCGGATATCGTCCAACTCCTTCTCGAAAAGTTCATGGAAACAGCGGACCCCCTACTCTTCTTCTAATATACGCCACTGTTCCGATAAATGTTCAGTTTGAGAATTGTAAGTCCTCTCTCAACTTACTGCAAAGTTCTATTTGAGTAAAATAAAAATTTTACTAGATAGTGTTCAAGATTACGATACACCCTGTATCTGTCTGTAATATGTAATCCATGAAAATGGCATAAGATATAAATCTTATCAATGCACGCTGTAATGTTCATCAGAGCCTATGCTAAACATTCAGTTTACTTGGAATAGTAAAAAGTCGCTTTGAATGTATTATATAACAGCATGGTTATAAGGTTATTTGTGAAAGCCTGTGTTCGAACAACGTCGAAATGAAGCTTGAAATAAAGTCTTCATATGCGATCAGTGTGGTTTTTAAATACCCCGGCTATCTACAATTGTCTTCTCGGCTAGGTCGCCTGTATCAACGACTCGCTCGGCCTCTGTTGCTCGGTGATACGAGAAATGTCGCCTACTCCTGCCGTGACGGTTTACGTGTGTTGCGTGACCTTCAATGCCCGTCTCGCTGTGCTATAGGGCTGCTCTGTACTGCTCCTCTCATTGAGCCCAACTGAACTGCTTAGCGCTGTGTCTCAGCTTATGAGCTCCGTGCGGCACGTGGCTAATTCTCCCCACTACAGTGCTCCCACGTCACGAAGATAGTCTCGAACCCGAATCCTCTCGGCTGTTCTGTTATACAATAACTTATTTCCATAAAATTATTTCCACATATAATGCATGTTATATATACTCTTCTAAGTTGTTTTAACTTATTATAATCCCATATATATTTTAATAAAGCTTCACATCTTTATTTATAATTCTATCTTCTTACAGATTTCAATGCCTCCTTGATTCTTGACCTCCTACGTCATCTTGGCTTTCTTCTTGACGCGATCGATGCGCTATCTTATCAGCTTGCCTTCCAAAACCTCAACTATAGCTTAATGTCAGCTGGCGTAGCCGATAGCCTAAAATAGGTATCGGGTACACCACATGCAGCATACAGGCCTGATCTTGCGCCTTCAGATTGCCTTCTTTTTTGATCCATGGCCCATTTCTTGCGTGGAAGAAATTTCGAAAACATTGAAACTGTGGAAGTGGGTCTCACCGATTTTTTCGCATCAAAGCCCAGAGACTGGTATCGTCGCGGGATAAGAAACCTCGCTGAAAGACGGCTCAAGACCATAGAATCTGATGGTCCCTACTTTGAAGAATAGTTTAATTTCTTGTCAGAAAATTTTCCAAATACAATTTTCTTTCAAAAAACTACATTACTTATGAGACATCCCCTGTATAACTAATCTAAATTTGAATTTTTAAACTTTATTACGAGATGAAGACGAACTTACTGTTCCGCCCCCTTAAAACAACAATAATGATCATCGCCGCCATCATAGGTATGCATATATTATGTGGCTGTGCCCCTGTTTCCGCTGGTTCACACAAATCATTTTATTTTCAATGTGATGTGTCCTCGCTCGTTACATTTTCTATTAAATATTTTCCTCACTAATCTTGTGGATAAGTAGGCAGATTATCTGTGGGGAATACTGCAAAATATATTTTCAAAAGTCTGTAATTCCTTCCATACATGTACTCTAAATAATTAGAACAACAAATTAAGAGCGAAACCAAATACATTTTCATAATAGTTGACACCGCTATACGAAATGTGCTTTAGAGTACCTCGTGGTTTAGTGACTTGCATTTTTGGCCGTTATTCTTGAGGCTTGGATTCTTTTCCTAGCTCTGGCAAAATATTACATTCTTATCTGAGGGCTGTAAAGGGGACTACTCAGACTCGTGAGGTAGAATTGAGAAGAGGTGTGTTCGATTCCTATCTCATCTATCCTAGAAGTGCTTTTTCGTTGTTTTCCTCTCCTATTCCAGCAAAATGCCGGGATGGTACCTCAATTAAGTTCATGGCTGCCTCATACCAAAAACCCTAGCCCCAAATACCAATACACACTGTAGTCCAGTCATCACGATGACACAGGTTATTTGAGTTAATCTACACACACCTAATTATACGGGGCTACATGACCACGATGTCATAAAGCCCTGACATGGATTGACACTACTATAACAACAACAACTCGATTTCGCAATAATTCCACAACATTCTTGGCTCTCGCCCTGGATGTCCGGGTTCGTATCCTGACTCTGCCGATAAATTAAATTCTGGTCTGAGGGCTAGAACAGAGTCCACTCAGCTTCGTGAAGCAAAACTGAAAAGTGGAGGGTTCGATTCGCACCTCAGCCATCTTGGAAGTGATTTTCCTTAGTTTCCCACTTCTACTCCAGGCGAATACCGGGATGTTTTCTAACTTAAGCCTACGGCCACCTCCTTCCTAATCCTTACCTGAATTATACACACACAATAACACAGGTTATTAGACAAATTTCCTCACAAACCCATGTGCACGGGAATGAATGATTTCCAAGCCCCTCAAAAGAAGCAACAACGAATCATTTTCACTAGGTACAGATGGCCAAGCGTAGCGGTCAGCATGGTTAGCTGCCGCCCCGGAGGTCCTGGGTTCGATTCCCGGCTCTGCCACGAAATTTGAAAAGTGGTACGAGGACTGGAACGGGGTCTACTCAGCCTCGGGTGGCCCAAATGAGTAGAGGGGGTTCGATTCCCCCTCAGCCATCCTCGAAGTGGTTTTCCGTGGTTTCCCACTTCGTCTTCGGGCAAATGCCGGGATGGTACCTTCTTCAAGGCCACGGCCGCCTCCTTCCCTCTTCCTTGCCTATCCATCCTAACCATACCTTACCTTCCCTCATGAGGCCCCTGTTCGCTTTGCAGGTGAGGCCGCCTGGGCGAGGTGCCAATCCCACCTCACCAGTTGTATCCCTTCCGATTCGATGTTCCCAGCTCTAGGACACTGCCCGTAGAGGCGGTAATGGTGAATTTCCTCGCTGAGTCCGTGGGTTCCACCAACCTGGAGTGTAAACGACTAAAAAAAACAAACAAAAAAAACAGATGGCCAAGAGGCCTGTTTTCCATCTCTTGATGAATGCAGTACAATTGCATTTGTCTGTTGGCACAGGGTAGAGTAAAATGTGGCTTTTCATCGATGTCTCAGTCTCACTCATGGTTGTGATTATATGGAGGCTACTGAGGTAAGGGTGGTGCTTAGTAATGCCATTCAGGGCACAGTGGATGCTGTGAAAGGTTCTACTCATAGGGTTAGTACTGTTGTTCTGACTCAGTGAGGAAAGCAATGGCAAACTACCTCACTCCTCATTTTGACTAGTACGCCTCAATATAGAGCTGACTTGGGTTTTTGTAGGTATTTACCCATATAACCTAACGACGGTACTATTTGAGGATCCAACCAGCCTTCGGGATGACTACCTGACAGACAGATGGCCTAGAAGTTTTGTCTCTTAAAAACAACAATCGTCACCACTCGACATGGTTTGAAGTGCCTCGTGCTTATCGGAACACAATGAAATTTGAAAAGTAGTCCATTTCACGAGTGTTTTTGGAGGGTATTTCCGATTGGGTCCGGACATGACCGAGTGCGCGCGTGTGAGGGGCGGGTCACCTCTTGCTCTCCGTGCTTGCTAGCTGTCTGCAGTAGCCTCCGAGCTTTCTCGCTGTGAGGTCGAGCGCTTGTCCCGCGCGCATCTCCTCTCCTACACACGTGGTTCGTCCGTCGGACTTCGTAACCACGTGCTTCTCTCTAGTCAAGTGCATGACCCCAGTGTGGCAAGTGTAAAAACATATTTAGTACGTGTTCATATCGTCTCGTGTGCCTGTATTCTTCAATTTTGCTGTCACCCAATTGAACGTGTATAACATGAAGGCCTAACCATGTACTCAAGGTAGGTTTTCCATTTGTTTACATTTTATGTTAAAGCTCCGCTTTTTTGGTGTATACCTCGTGTTGTAGAACTAGCAGTCTTGGCTATCACCCCTGAGGTCTGGATTCCATTCCCGGCTCTGCCAAGAAATTTAATTCGATTGGCTGCGTGGCTCAGAGGTAACATTCTTGCCTTCTTCGCCCAAGGTTGCAGGATCAAATCATGGTGCAGTCAGCTGGAATTTGAGGGTGCACAAAAGTGAGGGAACCGTGTCATTAGATTTACTGGCACGTTAAAGTACCCCTTCAGGGCTAAATTCCGGCACCCTGGGGTCTCTAAAGGCAGCAGTGTTAAAAGGGATTTAAAACCAATAACATTATTATTAAGATATTTAATTCTGGTCTGAGAGCTGGAATGTAATACACTCAACCTTGTGAGGTAAAAATGAGATGAGGTGGGTTCGATTCCCACCTCAGCCATTCTAAAAGTGATTTCCGTGGTTTCCAATTTCTACTCCAGTCAAATGACGGGATGGTTCCTTCGGTGGCGTAGTTGGTAGCATGCGGAACTGCTGTGCCCAAGATAGCGGGTTCAAACCCGGCCAAAGTCGTCGGATTTTTTAAGAGCGTTAAAAATCCTTCAGTATGCCTTCCTTCGGAGGGGAAGTAAAGCCGGTGGTCCCATGTCACAGATTTATGGCATGAAAAAGATTCTTCCACAGACTAAACTTGCGTGAAGCTAAATTGTTAGATTAGATTTCGTCGGAACGCTCTATCAAAGTTCCAACGTTCACCACTAGGTATCATTGATATCTGGTAGCGAAAGTTGGAACTACTTGAAATTCAACGGAACTTGTAGCTCATCCTAAGGGTGTCCGCTGGAAGCAGCTACAGAATCAGGCGAGCCGAACATGTACTCGGACACTCCCGGCACTAAAAGCCATATGATCAATAAATAAATAAATAAATTACAAAATACTCTATTATAAACACCCCGATAACACAGGTTATCAGACAAATCCTACTTACACCCAAGTACCCAAGTCACAAGGCCCTAAATGGATCAATAATAACAACATCAACAATTTTTGTAAAAGAAAATCTTTGCGAAAAATAGAAACAAATTAATGCAAGTTTTATTGTTTATGTAAGATCATTAGAACATTGCGATCATGTAGCCCCGTATACTTGTGTGTGAAATGTGTCATATAACCTGTGTCATTGTGTTGGCTGTACTAGTGTGTGTATTTGTAATTGATCTAAGATTTGGGCAGTAGATAGGGGTGGCTTTACATTTTTGGTACAATTCGAAACCAGCATTCACCTGCAGTAGAAGTGTGGAACCGTGAGAAATTACTTCTAGGATAGCTGTAGGATAATTCGAACCCACCTGTTCTTATTCCTGTCGCAGAGGCTAAGTGAGCCCTGATCTAGCCTTCATACTGTAATTACAATTTGTTGCAGAACCGGGACTCGAAACCGGATCTTCGTGGTGTCAGCCAAGAATAATAGCCATAACGCCATGATGTAGGACATATTATTGCCGTCGCTTCTCTGTTACTGGTGACTACACAATGCATACTGTATGTACAGGCGAGAAATCCTTTAATAAATTGCTGGAATAGGCAACGAGGGGTGACTGCTTGACCTTGTCAGTCGTTACATTCTAGAACATTCAGTGATGACCGGCTGCGATCGCAGAGTGCACTAACGCTCTACCATGTGCATCGCTGGCACCTCGAGAGCGCTGGTTCGAGCCCAACCTCGGTCATCCTTAAGATGGTTTTCCTTGGTTTCCCATTTTCATACACTGGCAAAGGCCGGTACGGTTCCTTTCAACAGACCCACGGCCGAATTCCTTCCCTCAACCTTTTCCTGACTCTTCTTTAATTAATTAAAAATTTAAAAATACGCCAATCAGAACTTGCTCAAATATATCTATTATATAGCAAGAGTTTAGTGCTTTTCAGTCAGTCAACACGAATGTACCCAAAAGAGATGGGTTATGCCCTAATCCTGAAATAAATTACATGAGATTAATAAAACACTAGGATGACCAGTTTCGATCGTCAAGCGATCATCATCAGATCCATTACACTTAGGCTACAAAATCTATGTTTGAAATACAGGTGAAAATATTTACAATATGTACAATTATTTAGTTGCAGTATTGGTACTGCAACTGTCAGTGTATGCTAAATGAAGTATATATGTGAAATGCTAAATGGTGATAGCTATCCGTAGATTGTACTTTAGAGAGATTATATGGTTGTAAACTATGGTTAAACTATAAAATTTTAGGCTAACTACTTATCTGATTGTCTTCCGTACAACAGCTACTCGCAGTTTTCGTGCTCACTGGAACTCACTATGCGGTAGACTGCGGTGGTTATCTTAGCGACTGGTTTTATATTATATAGGCTAATGTACAAGTCTGGACCTGACATTGAGGTCTTCTTCAGCTCAATTAAGATTGCAATCAATCTTCTAATATATAAAAGTGAAAGTCTGTATGTGGGTATGTATGTGGGTGGGTCTGTTCCGTATACAAATCTACACCGTTCCACCAATCTCAACCAAATTTTCCATACACATAGTTTAGGACCCGGAAGGAACCGCTGGCTACATGAATTTTCGATAGTCTTTCTCATTCTTTTGATTTAGGCCCTTTTGGACTCAAGCACAGGCTAATCAAATCATAAAATATACTCATGAAGGAATGGCAAGGCAGATAGTTTCCATGGCAACATAGCTCAAGTCGAGACACGGCCGTCTGGATGACAGTTGCGCTCTGCACTACTGGTATAGAAAATGAGCATCTTTACTTGAAATCCCGTTAGTTACTCACCTACTCACACAGCACTGTCAACCGAGTTTAGCATAACAAAGACTTGACACTATCTTCTACTATATATTTGTCAAATACCACTTACTCACTCATTCATTCATCACGAAATCTCAGAAACCACCGAACGGATTGGAATGAAATTTGGTATGCAGCTTCCCCAAGGACCGCAAATGCCCACTAAGAAAGGATTTTTGGATATTCTGGTTCTAAAGGGGTGTTAAGGGGGTAGACCTGCATTTCATTGACTAGCAATATCTCCCGATTGGTTTCATTGGGGGATGTGATACTCGGCACATAAACTCATCATTAAAAATAAGAAGACACGAGTCGGAGGGTTTTTCGATGTGGTGTATATTATGAGGTGAAAGGGGTGAAAAGTGGGGATTGAAATATTCCTAAATGAGCGTGTATCTCTTAAACGACAAAGGCGAGGAGTTTGAAACTCAGCGAAAAAAAATCAGCATAAAAAATAAATAAATAAATATTTGTTTGACCGTTTTTTTATAAATCCAATTTAAGGGGCCCATGGGGAAGGGTGAAATTCTGGTGGGGGGGGGGGACACAGGAAAGAAAGTGTCCTAACTGATTGACTGACTGACTCACTCATCAAACTCAGGGGGAAAACTGCTTTAAAGTAAGTAAATAGCTGTTCGACAGGTTTTTTTTTCATAAATCAAATTTAAGGGGTTCATGGGGAGGGGTGAAATTCTGAAAAAAGAAAATTGAAAGAAAATGTCCTGATTCACTCACTCACTCACTCACTCACTCATCATCATCGCCCTGCCAAAATTATTGAAGTTAGAAACATGACAGTTTGGGGATATGTTCATTGTATGTCAAAACAGTCTACTAAGGGAGGATTTTCGGATATTCAGGTTCTAAAGGGGTCTTAAGGGGGTTAAACCTGCATTTCATTGAATAACAATATCTCTCGAATGGTTTCATTAGGGGATGTGATTCACGGCATATAAACTCATCATTAAAAATTAAGAAGACACGTGCCTGATGGTTTTTCGATGTGGTGTATATTATGAGGTGAAAGGGGTGAAAAGTAGGGATTGAAAGATTCCTAACGGAGCGTGTATCTCTTAAACGACATAGGCGAGGAGTTTGAAACTCAGCGGAAAGAAATCAGCATACAAAATAAGTAAATATTTGTTTGACCGTTTTTTCATAAATCCAATTTAAGGAGCCCATGGGGAGGGGTGAAATTCAGGGGGGAAAAAACTGGAAAGAAAGTGTCCTAACCGATTGACTGACTGACTCACTCATCAAACTCAGGGGGAAAAACTGCTTTAAAGTAAGTAAATAGCTGTTCGACAGTTTTTTTTTGGATCAATCAAATTGAAGGGGTTCATCGGGAGGGGTGAAATTCTGAAGAAAAACAAATGAAAGAAAATGTCCTGACTCATTCACTCACTCATCATCGCCCAGCCAAAAATATTGAAGTTGGAAACATGGCATTTTGGAGATATGTTCGTGGTATGTCAAAACCGTACACTAAGGGAGGATTTTTGGATATTCAGGCTCTAAAGGGGTCTTAAGGGGGTTAAACCTGCATTTCATTGAATAACAATATCTCAAGAGTGGTTTCATTTGTGGATGTGATACTCGGCATATAAACTAATCATTAAAAACAAGTAGTTCCGTGAAGAACTATACAGCCTATTTTCATATATCCTACTTATGCTAATTGCCACTATCACCATACACAATTTCAGTTTGATTGCTGTAATAGATTCGTAGATATTGAGAACCGACTAAATATTTCGGATGGTCGCCATGTTGGATTTTATATATGTAGGTCTTAGAGTTATGTACTGTTACATGAATATTATTGTGAACGTGTAGTATTCAAACTTCAATCGCATAGTTAGGACACAATAAAAAACAAGGAGAGTTTAAAATTTTTAACAGCTGCCATCTTGAGGTTATGGAAACAATTGAAATAAATTAGATGCCAGTGGATTAACATTCGTATAAGGATTTACTGTACCAAGTTTCACTGCACGAGGATGGTTAAATTGCGAGAAACGTCCATGTGAATATTTATAATTCGCGTCACCGCCATGTTGGATTTGTGATCACCAGGTTATTTAAAGTCCTATAGGTGAACTTAAGTTCATAGCCCCTATGAACATTAAAAAATGCAGTTTGATTGCTAAAATAGATTCGTAGATATTCAGTATCGTCTAAATATTTCGGATGGTCGCCATGTTGGATTGTTAAATGTATAGGCCATAGAGTCATGTACCATTAAAGGAAAATTATTGCGTAGGTTCATTATTCAAACTTTCACTTCGATTGCATGACTACATCACAATAAATAAAATCTTAATTTTAAAATTCGCACTGCCGCCATCTTGAGGTTATGTAAACAATTGAACTAAATTAGATACCAGTGGATTACAATGTGTATAAATATTTCCTGTGCCAGGTTTCAGTGCTCTTGGAACATTAAATCGCGAGAAAGGTCTATTTAAAATTTTCAAATTCGCTTGGCCACCATGTTCGTTTTGTAGTTAACCGGTTTTTGAAAGTCTTATAGATGGAATTCCAGTAGTGCCCTTTATCTCCGTACAACATTTCAGGAGTTTACCGCTAATAGTTTCAGAGATATAGAATGCCGGTGAAATATTTCGCACATCCGCCATCTTGTGATTATGTAAACAATTGAACGAAGTTAGATGTCGGTGCATGACAATGTATATAAACATATACTGTACCAAGTTTCATTGCGTTTGGTTGGTCAAATCGCGAGAAACGTCTATTTAAAAGTCGCAAATTCGCTTGGCCGCCATGTTGGTTTTGTTGTTACCAGGTTTTCAAAAGTCACATAAGTGAACTTATAGCAGTTCCCTCTATCACCATAGAAAATGTCAGGGTAATATCGGTAATAGTTTCGGAGATATTGAATGCTGGTGAAATATTTCGCACAGCCGCCATGTTGGATTGGTGAGTCGTAACAAAATTTGAAGGGCACGGTCGAGGTCGCCGGGAATAGTGCTATGAACTTTCCGAGTTTCATTGAAATCGCTCCAGCCGTTTAGATTTTATTAGGGGGGACACACACACGAATCACACACACACACACACACGGACAAAAGGTGATCTCATAAGCCTATTTTTTCAAAATTGAAAATAGGCTAATAAGCAGACAGGTGTCTAAGGGTTTTTCGATATGGTGTATTATTATGAGGTGCAAGGGGTGAAAAGTGGGGGTTGAAGGATTCCTAACGGAGCGTGAAGGCCTATCTCTTAAACGACATAGATGAGAAATTTGAAACTCAGAGAAAGAAAATCAGCTAAATAAATAAGTAAATCGGTGTTCGACCGGTTTTTTTTTTCATAAATTAATTTAAGGGGCCAATGGGGAGGGGTGAAATTCTGGGGGGAAAAAGGAGAGAAATTGTCCTAACTGACTGACTCACTCACTCACTCATCAAACTCAGGGGAAAAAGACAGCTTTAAAAATAAGTTAATAGGTGTTCAAGAGTTTTTTCATCAATCCAATTTAAGGGGCCCACGGGGAAGGGTGAAATTCTGGTAAAAATAATTGAAAGAAAATGTCCTGTCTGACTCACTCACTCATCACGCCCAGCGAAAACTATTAATGTTGGAAACATGAAATTTTGGGAATATGTTCGTTGTATGTCGAAAACGTCAACTAAGGAATGATTTGTGTTTATTCAGGATTTAAAGAGGTGTTAAGGGGGTAAAGATGCATTTCATTGAATAACGATATCACATGATTTGTTTCTTTGGGGATGTGATATTCGGTATAGAAACTAATCATTAAAAATAATCAGACATATGTCTAAGGGTTTGTCGATGTGATGTATATTATGAGGCGAAACGGGTGAAAATTGGGGGTTGAGGGATTCTTAACGGAGCGTGTATCTCTGAAACGACATAGGCGAAAAAATTTAAATTCGGCGGGAAAAACAGCTTAAAATACAAGTAAATAGGTGATCGACCGTTTTTTTCATAAATCCAATTTCATGAGCCCTTGGAGAGGGGAGAATTTCTAGGGCGGGGGGGGGGGGGGGAACAGGAACGAAAGTGTCCTAAATGATTGACTCACTTAGTCACTCATCAAACTCAGGGGGAAAACAGCTTTAAATAAGTAAATAGGCGTTCGACAGTTTGTTTCATAAATCCAATTTAAGGGGTTCATGGGGAGGGGTGAAATTATCAAAAATAAATGAAAAAATGTCCTGACTGACTCACTCACTCATCATCGCCCAGCCAAAATTATTAAAATTAGAAACATGAAATGTTGGGGATATGTTCATTGTATGTCGAAAACGTCCACTAAGGAAAGAGTTTTGGATATTCAGGTTCTAAAGAGGAGTTAAGGGGGTAAACGTGCATTTCATTGAATAACAATATCTGACGAGTGGTTTCATTTGGGGATGTGATACTTGGCATATATACAAATCATTACAAATAAGCTGACACATGTCTAATGGTTTTTCCATGTAGTGTATGTTATGAGGTTAAAGGAATGAAAAGTGGGGGTTGAAAGATTCCTAACGGAGCGTGTATCTCTTAAAATACATAGGCGAGGAGTTTGAAACTCCTCGGAAATCAATCAGCTTAAAAATAAATAAATAAATAAATAAATAAATAAAATAAATAGGTGTTCGACGGTTTTTTCATAAATGCAATTTAAGGGGCCTATGGGGAGGGGTGAAATTTTGGAAGAAAAACGTCCACTAAGGAATGATTTTTGGATGTTCACTCTCATCGACCAACAAAAACTATTAAAGTTAGAAGAATTACATTTTGGGGATATGTTCGTTGTGTGTCGAATACGTATACTAAGGAGGGATTTTTGGATATTCAGGTTCTAAAGGGGTGTTAACGGGGTTAAAACTGCATCTCATTATATAACAATATGACACTCATTCGTTCATTCATTCATTTATTTGCAATGGAGGTTGTGGCCCCCGGAGGCAAATTGTATATACATATCAAATAAATAATTACACATAACAATTCAATAACAATTATACAACAATTAAACTGGAGTATTTACACAAATAGTCAGTCTTTTCTTAAACACACCTATATGTTTGGGAAAAGGCTCTAAGACTGCGGCAGGTAGAGAGTTCCAGTTATCAATGGCACGGTTTACAAAATAATATTTACCATAATTTGTTCGCTGTGGTCGGCCCTTAACTTTGAAAGGATGATCGCTCCTACCCTTGTAAGTAATGTAAGTAATGACGCGAGCGAAGCAAGGCTAAAAATGAGATGGTGTGTGTCTGTGTATTACTCAATCTGGCAAGTACCACTGGTCCGATATACGTGAATTTTACATGGAAGTAGCTGATTTACCTGGTTAACATATAGGTTACTTTTGATTACAATACTTTGCACTATTTAAAGATGGCGACCATTTTAGTGACGTCACTACACCCTTTGGTTTCAAACTCATATTTCCATTTGAAATAAAAAGAGAACGCTAAGAAATAGCAAACTTTTGATGGCATATACGAGGTTTAAAATTACATTTTCTATCCGAAAGGTATCTCCAACGGTTAGCGAGTAAAATCTAAATTTGTGCTATAAAACACGGTCAACGCCGAGCGTTGTAATTGGACAAAATGTTTCATCCTTAATCTCCCTCTGCGCAGCACCTCGCCTATCCCCTATTTTAACTGTCACCTTCACATTTTAATTTATTTATGACGCGTAGCGAAGCACGGGTACTTCAGCTAGTCTTATATATAAAAGTGAAAGTCTGTATGTATGTATGTGGGTATGTGGGTGGGTCTGTTCCGTATACAAATCTACACCGTTCCACCAATCTCAACTGAATTTTGCATACACATAGTTTAGGACCCAGAAGGAACCGCTGGCTACATGAATTTTCGATAGTCTTTCTCATTCTTCTGATTTCGACCCTTTTGCACTCCAGCACATGCTAATCAAATCATAAAATATACTCATGAAGGAATGGCAAGGCGGATAGTTTCCATGGCAACATAGCTCAAGTCGAGACACGGCCGAATGGATGCCATTTGCGCTCTGCACTACCGGTATAGAAAATGAGGATCTTTACTTGAAATCCCGTTAGTTACTCAACTTCTCACACAGCACTGTCAACCGAGTTTAGCATAACAAAGACTTGACACTATCTTCTACTATATATTTGTCAAATACCACTCACTCACTCATTCATTCATCACGAAATCTCAGAAACCATCAAACGGATTGGAATGAAATTTGGTATGCAGCTTCCACAAGGGCCGCAAATGCCCACTAAGAGAGGATTTTTGGATATTCTGGTTCTAAAGGGGTGTTAAGGGGGTAGACCTGCATTTCATTGAACAGCAATATCTCCCGATTGGTTTCATTGGGGGATGTGATACTCGGCACATAAACTCATCATTAAAAATAAGAAGACACGAGTCGGAGGGTTTTTCGATGTGGTGTATATTATGAGGTGAAAGGGGTGAAAAGTGGGGATTGAAAGATTCCTAACGGAGCATGTATCTCTTAAACGACATAGGCGAGGAGTTTGAAACTCAGCGGGAAAAAATCAGCATAAAAATAAGTAAATATGTGTTTGACCGTTTTATCATAAATCCAATTTAAGGGGCCCATGGGGAGGGGTGAAATTCTGGAGGGGGGGGGGGGAGAAACAGGAAAGAAAGTGTCCTAACTGATTGACTGACTCACTCACTCATCAAACTCAGGGGGAAAACTGCTTTAAAGTAAGTAAATAGCTGTTCGATAGTTTTTTTCTAAAATCAAATTTAAGGGTTTATGGGGAGGGGTGAAATTCTGAAAAAAGAAAATTGAAAGAAAATGTCCTGACTCACTCACTCACTCACTCACTCACTCACTCATCATCGCCCAGCCAAAATTATTGAAGTTAGAAACATGACAGTTTGGGGATATGTTCATTGTATTTCAAAACAGTCTACTAAGGGAGGATTTTCGGATATTCAGGTTCTAAAGGGGTCTTAATGGGGTTAAACCTGCATTGCATTGAATAACAATATCTCCCGATTGGTTTCATTGGGGGATGTGATACACGGCATATAAACTCATCATTAAAAAGTAAGACACGTGTCTGAGGTTTTTCGATATGGTGTATATTATGAGGTGAAAGGGGTGAAAAGTAGGGATTGAAAGATTCCTAACGGAGCGTGTATGTCTTAAACGACATAGGCGAGGAGTTTGAAACTCAGCGGAAAAAAATCAGCTTAAAAATAAGTAAATATGTGTTTGACCGTTTTTTCATAAATCCAATTTAAGAGGCCCATGGAGAGGGGTGAAATTCTGTGGGGGAGGGGGGCAGGAAAGAAAATGTCCTAACTGATTGACTGACTGACTCACTCATCAAACTCAGGGGGAAAAACTGCTTTAAAGTAAGTAAATAGCTGTTCGACAGTTTTTTTATCAATCAAATTCAAGGGGTTCATCGGGAGGGGTGAAATTCTGAAGGAAAAAAAATGAAAGAAAATGTCCTGACTCATTCACTCACTCATCATCGCCCAGCCAAAAATATTGAAGTTGGAAACATGGCCTTTTTGGGATATGTTCGTTGTATGTCAAAACCGTACACTAAGGGAGGATCTTTGGATGTTCAGGCTCTAAAGGGGTCTTAAGGGGGTTAAACCTGAATTTCATTGAATAACAATATCTCACGAGTGGTTTCATTTGTGGATGTGATACTCGGCATATAAACTAATCATTAAAAATAAGCAGACATGTGTCTAAGGATTTTTCGATGTGGTGTATTATTATGAGGTGAAAGGGGTGAAAAGTGGGGGTTGAAGGATTCCTAACGGAGCGTGTAGGCCTATCTCTTAAACGACGTAGGCGAGAAATTTGATACGCAGCGAAAAAAAATCAGCTAAAAAGATAAGTAAATCGGTGTTCGACCGTTTTTTTTTTCATAAATAAATTTAAGGGGCCAATGGAGTGGGGTGAAAGTCTGGGGGGAAAAAGGAGAGAAAGTGTCCTAACTGACTAACTCACTCACTCACCAAACTCAGGGGGAAAAGACAGCTTTAAGAATAAGTTAATTGGTGTTCAAGTGTTTTTTCATCAATCCAATTTAAGGGGCCCATGGGGAGGGGTGAAATTCTGGTAAAAATAATTGAAAGAAAATGTCCGGCTGACTCACTCACTCATCACGCCCAGCGAAAACTATTACAGTTGGAAAAATGAAATTTTGGGAATATGTTCGTTGTATGTCGAAAACGTTAACTAAGGAATGATTTTTGTTTATTCGGGTTTTAAAGAGATGTTAAGGGGGTAAACGTGCATTTCAATGAATAACGATATGTCATGAGTTGTTTCTTAGGGGATGTGATATTCGGTATATAAACTAATCATTAAAAATAATCAGACATTTGTCTAAGGGTTTATCGATGTGGTGTATACTATGATGTGATAGGGGTGAATATTGGGGGTTGAGGGATTCTGGACGAAGCGTGTATCTCTTAAAGGACATAGGCGAGAAGTTTGAAATTCGGCGGAAAAAGAACAGCTTAAAATACAAGTAAAAAGGTGTTCGACTGTTTTTTTTTCATAAATCCAATTTAAGAGGCCCTTGGAGAGAGGTGAAATTCTGGGGGAATAAAAAACAGGAAAGAAAGTGTCCTAACTGATTGACTCACTTACTCACTCATCAAACTCAGGGGGAAAACAGCTTTAAATAAGTAAATAGGTGTTTGACCGTTTGTTTCATAAATCCAATTTAAGGGGTTCATGGGGAGGGGTGAAATTATCAAAAATAAATGAAAGGAAATGTCCTGACTGACTCACTCACTCACTCATCATAGCCCAGCCAAAATTATTAAAGTTAGAAACATGAAATTTTGGGAATATGTTCGTTGTATGTCGAAAACGTCCACTAAGGAAAGAGTTCTGAATATTCAGGTTCTAAATAGGTGTTAAGGGGGGTAAACGTACATTTCCTTGAATAACAATATCTCACGAGTGGTTTCATTTGAGGATGTGATACTTGGCATATATACTAATCATTAAAAATAAGCTGACACATGTCTAATGGTTTTTCGATGTAGTGTATATTATGAGGTGAAAGGGATGAAAAGTGGGAGTTGAAAGATTCCTAACGGACCGTGTATCTCTTAAACGACATAGGCGAGGAGTTTGAAACTCGGAGGAAATCAATCAGCTTAAAAATAAATAAATAAATAAATAAATAAATAAATAAATAAATAAATAAATAAATAAAATAAATATGTGTTCGACCGTTTTTTCATAAATCCAATTTAAGGGGCCTATGGGGAGGGGTGAAATTATGGAAGAAAAACGTCCCCTAAGGAAGGATTTTTGGATGTACACTCTCATCGACCAACCCAAACGATTCAAGTTAGAAGAATGATATTTTGGGGATATGTTTGTTGTGTGTCGAAAACGTCTACCATGGTGGGATTTTTGGATATTCAGGTTCTAAAGGGGTATTAATGGGGTTAAACCTGCATTTCATTGAATAACAATATGACACGACTATGACGCGAGCGAAGCGAGGCTAAAAATGAGATGATATGCGTCTATGTATTACTCAATCACGCAAGTACCACTGGTCCGATTTACATGAATTTTACATGGAAGTAGCTGATTTACCTGGTTAACATATAGGTTACTTTTGATTTCAATACTTTGTACTATTTAAAGATGGCGACCATTTTAGTGACTTCCCTACACCCTTTGGTTTAAAACTTTCATATTTCCATTTCAAATACAAAGAGAACGCTAAGAAATAGCAAACTTTTGATGGTATATACGAGGTTAAAAATTACATTTTCTATCCGAAAGGTATCTCCAACCGTTAGCGAGTAAAACCTAAATTTGTGCTATAAAACACGGTCAACGCCGAGCGGTGTAGTTGGACAAAATGTTCCATCCTTAATCTCCCTCTGCGCAGCACCTCGCCTATCCCCTGTTTTAACTGTCACCTTCATATTTTAATTTATTTATGACGCGTTGCGAAGCACGGGTACTTCAGCTAGTTAAGAATTAAAAAAAGATGTACTTAAGTCTAATGTATTTCGATGAGAAAAATGTTTGAGAACAATTGTAATTAAAAGAATGAAACAAAATAATAACAAGAAGTTCCGTGACGAACTAAAGAGCCTACATTTCTTAAAATTTAAGATTCATGCCATGATTAGTCTGGTTGGTTCTTAAGTTTAGGGGCTGCGACAACGCGGTCATGTAGCCCCGTGTACTTTGGGTGTGTGTAGCATCTGTCTGATAACCGGTGTTAATTGTGATGACTGTATTAGTGTGCGTTATCTGTTTTTTTTTTAAATTTAAGTACAGACTGCAACTTAGAATTTTTCAAATAGTTCCAAATTTTGCCGCCAAGCGCCACCGTCAACGACTACTAGGCCAAGTTCAGAACTTAGCAACTAGACGCCACCGCAGTCGGCTCTTGGCAACGAACGTAGAAACCTAAGAGCGTTGTTTACATATTTACCCTATCCAATTTAGCTTCACACAGGTGAAATTAGTGGAAGGTTCTTTAACATGCCATAAATCTATGACAAGGGACCGCCAGCTTTACTTCCCCTCCGAAGGAAAGCATACTGAGGGATTTTTAACGCTCTTAAAAATCCGACGGCTTCGGCCGGGTTTGAACCCGCTATCTTGGGCATAGAAGCTCAGCATGCTACCGACTACGACACCGAAGCCGCTCATGATTAGTCTATATGGATCTATCTAGAATAATATCGACATTTCTAATTAGTTAGAAATATTGTATGCCTGGCATAATGTAGCCTAATAGAGCACTACAGTTGGTAGCCCTGGTAACTGAATATATTCTTAGTTCCATCTCTTAAGGTACAGAATACAAAATTTGGTTGAAGTCCAATGGATAGCATGGGCGTTACATGCAGTTAAACATTGGACCTAACAGCGCGCGTAAAATCATGTTGGCAACAATGTCATGCATGTGAAAATGAAAATCCACAGCCTGCTTCCAGCCTCCGACCGGGTCAGGAATGGAATGAATGAAGCCCCCATCTAGCGGCGAGGATATGAACTGTGCCGGCTGCCGAGGCCTGACGCACTCCTCAGGGGCGATGATTAAATGAATGATAGATGAAATGAAATGATAGTGGAGAGTGTTGCTGGAATGAAATTTTGACAGGGAAAACCGGAGTACCCGGAGAAAAACCTGTCTGCCTCCGTTTTGTCCTGCACAGATCTCACATGGAGTGACCGGTATTTGAACCACGGACCCAGCGGTGAGAGGCCGGCGTGCTGCCGCCTAAGCCACGGAGGTCATGCATGTATTGGTCATAAATCATCTGAAATAATATGTTCTATTGTTGGGCCTATTTTGAATGAAATCCATTAGTTAGTATAGAAGTTACATGCATTTTAAAATTGGCCTATCAGCAGGCTTAGAATCACGTTGGCAGCACCGACGTATATTAGTTACTCCAAATTAATCTAGAATGCCAGGCACTATACGTATGCAAAGTTTATAGCTATTGGCTTGCATACTTTCTGATATATTGATATTAGAGTAACAACAATAGAGACAGCATTTATTAACAGTTGGCAGCCCTGGTGGCTCTTAAGAATACGCTCAGTCATGTATGTTTATGTACACATAGTACATACGAAATTTGGTTGAATGCCAATTGATAGTGTAGACGTTATATGCATTTAGAAAGTGGACCTATCAGCAGGCTTAGAATCATTTTGGCAACTCTGCCATATATGGACTCCTACAAATTAAACTGAAATATTATTGTCTATACGTGTGCCTATTTTGAAATAGTTCCCATTCATACCTTCCAAGATATCCAAAATGGAGCTCAAATTTCAATTGCGATTTTTCAGCAGTTGGTAGCACTGACATCATTTTCAAATACGGCATTGAGATATTCCGGTATAGATCTTTACTCCTACCAAATTTAGTTTCGATTGCTGCAGCCGTTTAGGAGTTGGTAGGGGGAGGGGTGGACACACACACACACACAGCCAGACAGACAGACACACACATTTGCCCGGATCGATCTCATAAGTCTACTTTTTCCTCATTTTCGCAAAATGTGAAAAGTAGGCTAAAATGGATATCCTTACAATTTCATATTAATTCTAAATAGATAAAATATAATATATTGGGCTTTATATTAAATTTTGAAAATATAGTTAGAAAAATAAGATTTTTTTTATAGTAAGTGTAAATAAAAAAACGAAAATTAAATAATTTAGAAAAACAAGTGCCGAATATCAACAAATATTTAACTTAGTGCTTGGAATGAACTAAATCTCCTTCCGAAATATGAAGTGTGAATTTTGTATCAGGCGCCAACCGGATTGTGCGTCGTTGGAAAATATTATGTCATAGAAGATTCTTATTTATATGATAGAAAAGAACTAGCCTGCATATGAATTGTGACAAATATCTACTTAATTAAATATTACTATTACCTACGGTGTTGTGTAGTTAGCGGTCGCCTGTGCGATCAGTCTGTCACCGTCCCCAGTTGCATCAGCTGTCAAAGAGTCAGCTCCTAGACACTGGTGTTAGAGGAATGATCCCTCGCAGTGTCCGTGGGTGAAGTCGAACTGGGAGGATTGGCGATTAAAATTACATAAATAAATTAATTCAGTGAAGTCACTACGGATGGTGTCATCCGTGGCGGTGACACAATAGCATACTTAGACTAAATAATAGTAGTCTGAACGCACAGACAAAAAAGGAAGATAGCTTGTGGCTTTCCGTGACAGTTAATTTCGCGGTCATAAGCCACGAGACGCCCTATTAGTTACGTGAATTTCTAACCACCGGACGTGACATTTTACTATTAAAAATCCTACACATTAACCAGGAATCGAACCCAGTTTTCCTTGGTGAGTGTCAAAGACAAAGAAAAGTATGTATAGAATTTAGTGAATAATTTGGTTGTCTAGAGTTGTTTGAATAATGTTTTGATAATAATACATCAGATATTTGTACGTCATTTAGCAAACAGCCTCCGTAGTGTGGCGGTCAGCATGGTTAGCTGCCACCCCGGAGGTCTTGGGTTCGATTCCCGGCTCTGCCACAAAATTTGAAAAGTGGTATGAGGACTGGAACGGGGTCTACTCAGCCTCGGGTAGTCCAAATGTGTAGAGGGGGTTTGATTCCCACCTCAGCCATCCTCGAAGTGGTTTTCCGTGGTTTCCCACTTCGTCTTCGGGCCTACTGTAAGGCCACGGCCGCCTCCTTCCCGCGTCCTTGCCTATCAATCCCCATATTCCCCGCCCTTCCCATCCCTCATGAGGCCACTGTTCACTTTGCACGTGAGGCCGCCTGGGCGAGTGCTGATCACACCTCCTCAGTTGTATCCACTCCGACGAGATGTTCCCAGCTCTAGGACACTGGCCGTAGAGACGGTAGTGGTGAGCTCCCTCGCTGAGTCCGTGGAAAACACCAACCTGGAGGGTAAAATCGATAAAAAAAAATAAAAATGGGTAAACAAAGCGTTAAAATGGATTAATGCTTTCGGCTAGTAACTCCCAGAGAAAATAGTGAAATTGGGGGAATTTTGATTAATAGCGACACTTATACAGACGTCATTGGGAAAATTTAAGAAATATGCTCGGTGAAGATTGACTGTCACGCCTTTATTTCAAGATTGGTTACGTAGCACGGCGGTAACGTTCTCGCCTGCTGTGCACAAGGTTGCAGGATCGAATCCTTGTCCAGTCGGTTGGCATTTGAGGAACAGCTAATGTGAGGGAGCCGTGTCAGTACATTATTTTAATGACACATTGAAAGTCCATTTCGGGCAAAATTATGGCACACCGGCATTTGTAAAAATTTAACATACAAAATAAATAAATAATAAAATAATATTATTATTATTATTTATTTTGCGCATGCGCTTACACATTCTCAGCATTTGCTGGAAAGAAAACATTTACAATCCCAGATACCGTACATATCACAAGGAGCAAATTCTTGGTGACTGCATTGAGTAGTAGCTTCATATTCCCCTCATTGCTTCAGGCCTGATTGCCCAAGAACAGCCTTACTACGCGACACGTAGAAAGTATGACTGTTTTCTGCATCAGTTTGAAAAGGCCTGGGTCTAATTTCAACGCCGTGAGCGATTCCTTTAAGTTGTTGGGAATCACGCCAGTGCAGGAGATAATAATAGGAACTGTCCTGACTTGTGCCATGTGCCATTGCTTCCTTATCTGTTCTGAAAGCTCTGTGTATTTTGACAGCTTTTCAACATGCTTTGTTAGTATGTTGCCACTGTTTGGGATCGCCACATCTATGAAGGTGGTGTGCTTCATTATTATTATTATTATTATTATTATTATTATTATTATTATTATTATTATTATGTTTGACATTTCAGCAATGCTCAAGACACACCAATTAATGAATAAATTAGCGAATAAAATGGGGAACCAGAGACTGTTGAGAACTTATTTTTCCTTGCTTCACGCAGAGAACGACAATGACAACAACATACGACAACGGGGCAGATGACCTCGCTGTTGCGCCCCTTAAAACAACAATAACTAACTATAACAACAACAACAACAACAACAACAACAACAACAACAACAACCATTCTAAAGGGAGATCTACGTAGGCATACACATGAAATTATAACTGTCAAATACTAACTTAATAAAAAACAAGATGTTCAGTAAAGAACATATAGCCTACTTTCTCCTAAATGTATGAGTATAGTTATAACTCGTTGTTATTATCAAAGAGTATAATAGAACTATTCTTTGTTGAAGACCTTAGAAACGATTTACCTCTACCAAACGCCACAACCTAGATAAAAACTGCTACCATCATTGAAGAAAGAAAGAAAGAAAGAAAGAAAGAAAGAAAGATAAGAAGTATATCAAGAATGTTATGGATCTGGAGACATAATCGACCGGACTGGCTGCGTGGCTCAGCGGTAACGTTCTCGCTTGCTGGGCCCTAGGTTGCAGGTTCGTATCCTGGCGCAGTCAGCTGGCATTTGAGGGTGCACAAATGCGAGGGAGCCGTGTCAGTACATTTACTGGCACGTTAAAGATCCCCTTCGGGCCAAAATTCCGGCACCCCGGTGTCTCTAAAAGCAGCAGTAGTTAAAAGGGATGTAAAACCAATAACATTATTATTATTATTACATATACGACCTGCCGTGGGCAACATCCAACTTTGAGTTGAGGCATGTCTTTACACGTCTGGTTGTGCATGGTTTCACAACTCTAATTGAAAAAAAAGGAAGGAAGATTGTAGTTTTACGTGACCGTGAATCTTGTGATTATGAGCCACGGGACCTCCTTTTTACGTGGAATCCGAACCACAGGACATGGCATTTCACTTCGAAAATCTCACATGCTTTGACCGGGAATCGAAAACCCTAATTGAATTAACAAATCTTTCCATGACCCTACATAGACGTGTGTATACAAACTACTATGTGAAATCGTTTTGTTCTTTACTTCAAATAACATTTTCAAGTAACGCAAAATAGGCTGTTACAAACCCTTTAAATAAAAAGTAAAAATGTATCGTAGTATCATCTTGTCATTCTTCAAATTCGATGCGCATAGAATGCCAATGGTATAGTAATCAATGGAGCCCCACGTAGACTAGTCGTGACATCTATTGGTGAAATATCGAACAATATAATCCTAACAGAGCGAGTGCATTCTAGCGGCCAGAAGAAGAAACTTTTCAATAAAATCTGGAAGTTAACGTGCAGTTACCTTCTTGGCAGCTAGATGTCTCGAGTAAATCTGCTGGCGAATTATGTTTTAATTAAATATATATTTTACACCATAATATGCACAATATAACGCTTAATTTTAAAACATCTGAGTCATTACAAAACAATAAACATATAACATTTCAAGCAAAAAACCTAGCTCTGCCCGGGTTTGAACCATAGGCATTTGAGCGATAGGCTAACGCTCTACCACTGAGCTAATTGTGTCAACGAATATCGTTCTATATAAAATGACTTACATAGAACTTGTTAGCAAATAATGATTTATACTAAACGATTTCATCACTGGAGTATATTATTTATATATAAAGCATTTCATACAAAGTTTATTTATTTTGTATCAGTACGCTATATTGCATGCAATACTCAAATTAGTGAAATATAAGTCAGGCACAAGATATCCGCTGCCATCTTGTCTTATTACTGAATCAGCTCAGCTTTTTAAAACCACGTCTGCACTATAGTATTACAAAATAAACTTTTAATTTCGAACGTGCCTCTTCCTTTAGAACAGTTAAAACGATTCTCGGCTCGATAATCGGAAATGGTGGGTCCCATGATATGGATTATAAAGTTTGCATAATTCGCACGGCCGCCATCCTGAAATGGTATGGCGGACGACCTTGTAGTTTGGTCACAAGGCGCATCCTATACGAAGGTAGGTATGTTGTTACCAAATTTGTTAGAGATCGGATGATTTGGTTAGTCGTTATTTGATTTTACGTTTTGAACGTTTGAGTGGCCGCCATTCAGTTTTAGTAAAGATGGCGGCGATATAAAACATGACACTGAGGTGTCCTTTGCTAGTGCTACCTTTGTACCAAATTTCGTTCAATTCGCATTCACCGTGTTCGAATTGATAGGGGGGGGGACAGACATTCAGAGTACACACACTCGCACACACACAGACACACACACACACACACACACACACAGACTCACACACACACATACACACACACACACACGGACTCACACACACACATACACACACACAGACAGACACACTTTTTTCGCCCTGTGTTGATCTCATAAGTCTACTTTCATTTTTTGCAAAAATCGAAAGTAGGCTAATAGAGAGTTATTGGAAAACACGTTCATGATGCTGTTTAAGATACACATTGTTGTTGATTCATTTAAGGGGATTGAAACATCTTGGTATCAGCACCGTTTACTTGGATGTGGTATATTTATATGATAACCTATGTTTCTGTGGTGACTCTAGTGGTGTGTGTAACTGTAATTATGAGGGTTGCGGAGTGGTATAGTTGAACCGAGACTTGATATTATGTACTATCCTGGCATTTGCGTCGAGGGAGTGTGGAAAAGAAACGAGGAAATTGACAATCAAGAAGATCATCTCCGGAGTTGGCGTGGTGTTTGTGATATGGAGGCTTAACATTTACGTGAATGACATTCACTGCCTGCTTCCAGTCGACTGACCGAGCCAGGGATGGAATGAATGAAGCCCCCATCTAGCGGCGAGGATATGAACTGTGCCGGCTGCCGAAGCCTGTCACACTCCCCTGGGGCAATGATTAAATGAATGACAGATGAAGTGATAGTGGAGAGTGTTGCTGGAAAGAAATTGTGACAGGGAAAACCAGAGTACCCGGAGAAAAAACTGTCTGCCTCCGCTTTGTCCAGCACAAATCTCACATGGAGTGACCGGGATTCGAACCACTGACCCAGCGGTGAGAGGCCGGCGTGCTGCCGCCTAAGCCACGGAGGCTCTATTTAAAAGATGATGATGATGATGATAATTGTTGTTTTAAGGGGCCTAACATCTAGGCTATCGGCCCCTGATGGTGTGGGTGATCGTGAAGATGAAAATGAAATGCAAACTTAAAACTAAAACTAACTACCAACCTACATACTAGAAGAAGAAATGGAAAACTAAAGGAGAATACGGCAAATAAAGGACAGGAGGAAAAGAAATGCCCTCAACCCTCGAAGAATGCGGATTGAGGGACTTGGAAGGAAGGAGAGCCATGAAAGGCAGAGGAAAGTGAAAGAGGAGAGGGTCCGCCCCGAAGGTAGGGGACAAAAGGGGAAAACGGACCCAGCTCAGGAATCCCTCGGGGTCGCCAACTCCCGAACTCACCAGCCGTGAGCCCCTGAGGGTGTAACATTACCTAGGGTGCACCAAAAGTGGTGGGGCTACATACACCCGGCCTCCTTGAGGGCCTTGAGCAGAAGGCAGGAGATAACAGGAAAAGAAAAAGAAGGCTGACCCCTCGCAGAAGGAGGGAATCAGAAAAGATGAGACAAGGGCCAATTAAGGCGGGAAAGGAAGAGACTCCCTAGGCCTCGGATACCCTAATACCATCGGGGTCGGAAGAGAACAAGAGTTGACCAAGTGAGGTCGACAGGAAAGAAGACAGAGAGGAGCCCGGCACAAGTAAGTGGAAGCAATGCCGGACTCAGCTGGGGCCCCGTGGTCGCCAACCCACTTCTCACTAGATGTGAGCCCCTGGGGGGCTATTTAAAAGAATGAATGAATGAATGAATGAATGAATAAATCAATGAATGAATGAATGAATGGATGAATAATTAAATGAATAAATGAGTGAATGAATGATTAATTAATTAATTAATAGTTATGCCTCTTGTTGGAGCAAATGCAACTGATTGAGTAGTACAAAATATAACTTAATAAATAAAACAGTTGATGAAGGGGAGATTCTTTATCTTCCCTTCTTACAAGTCTATTTTTAAAAGACTTCTGATTAATTGAACTGATTGCGGAATGCGTTGGATGTACAGATTTATGTGAAATTATACATTTGTATGATTGAGTCATAGAGCGGATGAATTGTAACTCTATAAATAGCCTGGCACAGGTTGCCAGCCTAGCTGATTTTGGAATTCAAATCACATTTCTACATTGAAAATACTTTGACTTATGAATGCCCTAGGAATTGAACTATCTCAGTGGGTCAACGATTCTATTTATAACGAAGAAAAAAATAGCTAACTTCACATTATTTACTTAAGTCTATTATGGAATTTTTATCCCGTCTCTTGAGGACTATTTTTTATCTCCTGCTGGGTAAACATAAAGGAGTGACAAAAAGTTGACGAGAATCTCTTCACGGTCAGTATCCTGAGTGGAATGCGTAAGCATGCGGCATCTCTCACTTCCACATTGTTTGTGTCCAATTCGCGGCCTTCCTTCGTTATGTAACGTCACAGTACAACACGCACTGGTGAGATGAGGGGCACCGCTTGATATTCCTTTATTAGCGCAATCCTTATCGCACAAGTGATTTATTTAAACTAGGTCATGCACGAATTTCGTGCATTAGTCAATATTTGTTGTTGTTTCAATCAGAATTTCGGGGCATCATGGTCATTAAGTCTGTGTATATACTGGATAAGGATGTCGAAATCATCGAATAATTTCGAATAGGACTCTTTGATTCGATCATACGAATAGTTCGACTATTCAAATTGCTCAAACATTCGAATATTATCGCGGGTTCAAATCCGGCCAAAGTCGTCAGATTTTTTGAGAGCGTAAAAGATCCCTCAGTATGCCTTCCTTCGGAGGGGAAATAATACCGGCGTGCCCATGTCATAGATTTATGGCATTTAAAGAACCTTCCACTTACTCCACTTGTGTGAAGCCAAATTTGGAGGTTAGATTTGACAACGCTCTATAAGTTCCAACGTTCGTCGCCAGGTGCCGGTTGCAGTGGCATCTAGTAACCAAGTCTGCAGCTAGATGTCATTGACGGTAGCATTTGGTAGCAAAAGTAGGAACTACTTGAAAATTGATCGTCTGCAGTCCTTACCTGAATTAAGGATAACACACACTAATTCAGCCATCACAATTAACACCGGTAATAAGACAGATTCTACACACACCCAACGTACACGGGGCTACATGACCGCGTTGTAGTAGCCCATAAACTAAGGAACTAACTAACTATTCGAATATACAAATGATTAGAATTTCCAACCTATTCTAACATTTAAGTTTCTGAATAACTCGACTATTCAGACAATAATCGAATGAATCGACCAACAAGACGAATCTTCCAAGTATAAGTATTATAACAAACATAGAAACAAAGAGAAAGAAAGCATGAACGTAAAAGAAGGAAGGCATGAATGAATGAATGAAGGAAGGATGGATGGACGGACGGTCGGATTGAACCCCCATCCAACCTCTTAGGTTTGCCCCTGCTTCGAACAACCCATCCACTGAACAAATTTATTTACACACGAGATAGTTCGAACTCGTAGTGTTTGACAATAAGTCCCTAAAGTTACTAAAAGTCTTTAAATATTTCGAAGTTTCATCTAGCGTCTCCGAGAGTTATTTTAAATTATAGAAAATCTGTGCTACCAATGTAAAATTGTAGTGTCGTCAAATAACTTAGAAATCCACATAAAAAAGAGTCAACCCTGGCACTATACAGCCCATGAAGGGCCTAGGCCGACCAAGCGACCGCTGCCCAGCCATTTGGCCTGCAGATATTGGGGTGGCGCGTGATCAGCGCATCGGGTCCCCTTGGACGTTAATCTTGGTTTTCGTGATCGGGGCGCTGCCTCACTGTCAGACAGCTACTCACTTGTCCTCACGAGGCTGAGTGCACCCCGTTCCAACCTTCACGTCAGTTTTAAAATACCTGACGGAGCCGGGAATCGAACCCGGGGCCTCCGGGTGAGAGGCAGGCGCGCTACCCCAACATCCTCATTAAAACAGTAAATTCAAACTTCTTTCAAAGTGTTATTTTAAGTAAATATATGCTCTCAAATGGGCAATTACTATAAATTACATGAAATGTTATCTCTTAATAATAATAATAATAATAATAATAATAATAATAATAATAATTTTATTTATTTATTTATTTATTTATTTATCGTATGGCTTTTAGTGCCGGGATTGTCCGAGGACATGTTCGGCTCGCCTGAGTCTGTAGCTGCTTCTAGCGGACACCCTAAAGGGCGAGCTACAAGTCCGTTCAATTTCAAGTAGTTCCATCTTTCGCCACCAGATATCAATGATACCTAGTGGTGAACGTTGGAACTTTGATAGAGCGTTCTGACGAAATCTAACCTAACAAATTTTGCTTTACACAAGTTTAGTCTGTGAAAGGATCTTTAACATGCCATAAATCTATGACATGGGACCGCCGGCTTTACTTCCCCTCCGAAGGAAGGCATACTGAAGGATTTTTAACGCTCTTAAAAAATCCGACGACTTCGGCCGGGATAATAATAATAATAATGCATTCATTTGGAATAATTAAATCATCCGCTACTGATATGGAAGAGATGTGTAGGTAAATGCGGACATTGTTGACCCAACAACGAATACACCACTTCAAATATTAGCATAGATGTTCTCATTGCTGAGCGTAACATTGATAACAAGATGTTCAGTAAAGAACATATAGCCTACTTTCTCCTAAATGCATGGGTATTGTTATAACTCTTTGTCCTTTTCAAGGAGTATAATTGAATGTTGGTTGTAGTAGCTTGTTGAAATACAACGTGCTATAGGGATATTAAACATGAATATGAGGTGCCCTTTGCTAGTGCTACTTCTGTAAAAAAAATCATTCAATTCGGTTTCACCGTGTTTGAATTGATCTGGGGAATGGATTTGCACACATACATGGCCGCTATTTGCAAACTATTGGGCTGATGACCTTGTAGTCAGTCATAAGATGCTTTCCACAAAAAGGCATGTTGTTGCAAAATCCGGTAGAGATCAAATTATTAGGATGGTCGAAATTTGATTTAAGCTTTTAACATTTGGGTGGCCGTCATTCCGTTTTCGTCAAGATGGCGGCGATATAAAACATGACACTGAGGTGCCTTTTGCTAGTGCTACCTCTGTACCAAATTTCGTTCAATTTGGTTTCACCGTGTTTGAATTGATAGGGGGAATCGATTTGCACACATACTTGGCCACCATCTGCAAACTATTGGCCTGATGATCTAGCAGTTTGGTCAGAATATGCTTCCCACATAAAGATTTGTTGTTGCAAAATTTGGTAGAGACTAGATTATTAGGTTGGTCGTAATTACATTTTAGCCTTTAACATTTGGGTGGCCGCGATTACGTTTCCGTCAAGATGGCGGTGATATAAAACATGACACTGAGGTGGCCTTTTCTAGTGCTACCTCTGTACCAAATTTCGTTCCATTCAGTTTCACCGTGTTCGAATTAATAGGGGGAATCGATTTTCACACAAAGATGGCCGCCATCCGGAAAATATTAGGCTAATGACCTATTAGTTTGGACAAAGGATGCTCCCTCCATAATGGTATGTTGATGCAAAATTTGGTAGAGATAGGATGATTAGGTTAATCGTAATTTGATTTAAGCTTTGAATATTTGTGTGGCCGCCATTACGTTTCCGTCAAGATGGCGGCGATATAAATCATGACACTGAGGTGCCCTTTGCTAGTGCTACCTCTGTACCAAATTTCATTCCATTCGGTTTCGCCGTGTTCGAATTATTGGGGTAATCGATTTTGACACAAAGATGGCCGCCATCCGCAAACTATTAGGCTAATGCCCTATTAGATTTGTCAAAGGATGCTCCCTCCATAAAGGTATGTTGTTGCAAAATTTGGTAGAGATCGGATGATTAGGTTAGTCGTAATTTGATTTAAGCTTTGAACATTTGTGTGGCCGCCATTACGTTTCCGTCAAGATGGTGGCGATATAAAACATGACACTGAGGTGTCCTTTGCTAGTGCTACCTTTCTACCAAATTTCGTTCAATTTGCGCTCACCGTGTTCGAATTGATAGGGGGGACCGTCATTCAGAGTACATACACTCACACACACACACACACACACACACACACACACACACACAGACTCACACACACACACATACACACACACAGACAGACACACATTTTTTTCGCTCTGTAGTGATCTCATAAGTCTACTTTCATTTTTTGCAAAAATCGAAAGTAGGCTAAAAATATTTCATTTGTAAGACGTATAATATTAATAGTCTTTTTTTTGTTGTCGTGTGGCCCCCTGAGAAGCCGAGTGCAGGTCATTCTATTCGACGCCCGTGGGCGACCTGCGCGTCGGGATGAGAGATGGAATGGATGAAGAGGAATCAAACTGGGCAAGGATGTGGAAGGAGGCGGCCGTGGCCTGTCAGAAGGTACTGTCCCAGCATTTTCCCGGTGTTGAAAATGGGAAACCACGGAAAACCATTTCAAGGACAGCCGACGGTGGGGCTCGAACCCACGCGCCTACCGAGTCAGCAGAGAGCTTGGCCCCATGGCCTAATGCAACGCTTTAGCCAGCGTAGCCACTACTGTCGGTTAATATTCTAACAATAATAACAATAATTATAAGAGACCATTGAAATTTTATGGTCACATCTGCACAATGGACAACACCAGATATGCAAAGAAACTGCTTGATATAATTAATTCAAAGAAGGTCAAAATCAGTTGGTTAGAAAAATTAAACAGGACTTAAAAGAAATAAACATTACAGAAGATATTATAATGAATCGCAAGACTTTTGGAACTCACCTTTTCACCGAAAAAGCTAAAAAGACCACTGGAAAAAATGTACGGAAGAACGTAAGAAGGGGCATAGCGAGTTCATGAGGAGAGTTTGGGAGGAGAAGAAGAAGAAGAGGAAAACACCATCAACCCGAGTCAACAAGTTTAAACGCGCTCCCTAAGTTGGCAATACGAAGAAAGAAGAAGAATTGATCATTGGAGGTAGATAGATTTCTTATTAAAGACGTAGAGAAATAAGAGAGGAATATATTGAGGAAAATCGTTGGTTCAGTCTGCTCAGAAGGAGTCTGGATAAAACGGATGTCTCCGAAGATTTATCAGCATGCTGAAAGATCGCTGACACCTTCAGGAACAGGCGATAGAAGTTCTACGGCCAAATTCTCAGAATGAACAATAACGGGCTCACCAAAAGGATTCTCAACCTTGGTCTCTCAAAGTCAATAATTGGCTTAGTGAAATAGAAAAAAGCCCTTCAAGGAATTGGCATTACGGAGAAAGTTTTACAAGATCGACTCCAGTTCAGAACATTAATAAATAACCAAAATTTATCTGAGAAAATTACTATCAGGACCAAGAAATCATGGACGGATGAACGGAGGAAGATTTTTAGTGCCCAGATGAAGAGATTTTGGACAAGAAAAATACATCATTAAAAGATAAGTTTTATCGCACTCCACAGATGGGCATAACGATGTAAATAATAATAATTTAATTTAATTAAATTAATTTATTAAATACTATTTATGTTACATTAATATGATATGTCTCACGAATCTGACGGCAAAGCCAGTACAGATTATCTGTGAGACATATTAATTATTACTTACAAAATATATACAGATGTTATTTCAATACAGTACAAGTGTGCATGCAAAAAATATGTGTTTTGGTGATGAAGGTAATGATAATGATAGTGGTGATAATGAGAAAAATATTAATGTAAATAATTAAAGACACAAGAAATCACACTATAGTAGTTATTTTAATACATTTATGTTATGAGTTAATGTTTAGTTAGGTAATAGCTTTTAATGCGACGTATAGCTAGTTGTTTCCTGTTCATGTTCGCCAGTCCAGGTGGTAGCTCATTAAGTAGTGAAGGTATAATATACTATAATTTAGTCTCTTTATACATAAATAATATTAATAAAAATATATTCAATTAGAAAAATTAATTGGCCCGCTACTGATATGAAAGATATATGTAGGAAAATATGAACTTAATCATTTAGACTTTCACGGCCCTTGATACTATCCATAACGTAGAATTTTGGGCGTAAATCGTGTTTTATTTAATCAAACTCGACGCGTTTCGAAAGAAACCATTTCTTGCTTCATCAGGAATAAACGGAAATTCGACTAAATTGTTGATAAGAGAAAGCAACAAAGAAACTAAAAAGGGTGCCCCAAGATGGACGCCATTTTATCCCCATGTTAGGGACAACGAAAAGCAGCAGTGTATTACTTTCTGAGGGTTCTGATAATAGGTAGCCAGGTGTCGCGGTTGAAATTATCTGGGGGTTTACGTATTTTAACCGCCTCCCTGATGATTCAGGGACGATATTGCTTTATACGGGAAAGAACATCCACTGCTTGGAACAGGACATCATGGCAACATATTTATTTTGAAAGACTTATATAATAATAATAATAATAATAATAATAATAATAATAATAATAATAATAATAACATATCTGTGTTTCTCGGCGTAGGGTAGGATTTTTTAAACTAATGATCTCAGTTGAACGTGAAAAGGACTTGTGAGCTATGCTATATAACGGGATTTATTGTACGCGATTAACGATCATTAGTTGTGGTGTCTGGAGAATAGTTTGCGTAACTCAGAAATGGGGCGTAAAACACACATTAATGATGTTGTAAAGGAGGTATGGTCGAGTAGAAATAATTGAATTGCGTTGGACACGTTGCCAGAGCGCTTCTTACAAGTGGACAGTATTAATGAGAGGAGATCGGTAAGCCTTAGAACATTCTTGCTCGATTCGTTTCAGCGCCGATCAGTGCGTTCAAGTATCCTGAACTCAGGAGACATAGGCTACGTTCGAATCCTTAGTCAGTTGTCTTTATTTCATTATGGAGCTTCTGGCATGTGGTCATCAGCACCGTGTATTTCATCTAAGTTATTCTCACGAATATGAGTGTATCTCATTCTAGGCCTCAGACCACAGGTTATATTTCTGGGATCACCTCTATGACTGTCACCATTGAGGTCCGGGTTCGATTCTCGGTCCTGTCAAGAAATTTAATTCTGACCTGAGGGCTGGAAGGGACACAAGTGAGAAGAGGAGGGTTTCATTCCCACCTCGGCCATACTGGAAGTGGTTTTCCGGGGTTTCACCACTTCTCCACCATACAAATGGCGGGAGGGTTCGTTAATTAAGGCCACGGCCGCCTCCTATCCAAATCATACCCCTAATTATAAATACACACAACACAACTACAGCCATCACAACGACACAGGTTATCAGATAGATTCAACACACACCCAAGTGCATGGGGCTACATGACCACGTTGTCACGAGACCCTAAATAAAACAACAACTTACATTTCTTGACTGAGCTGGGAATCGACCCCGGACCTCAGGAATGGCAATCAATAACACTAGCCACTACACCACGAGGTGCTAGGGATTCGGTAGACAATAATAGGATGGAAACCTGTCATTTATCTTAAAAATCGCCTTATTTTAAACCCAGTTAAATGCTGATCTTCGGACAACTAGCACTTTTTCGTTATAGCTAGCGACTTTTGCCCAATACGATTGAGTGGGGTACAATATACTGTATAAAGGGTGTAATTGATATACGTGAAATTCTTTACACTGGCGATAGAAAATGGTATTCTAAGCAAATATCTTCATGGAATTTAGTCGTATCTTGATTAGTGTAGGTGGAATTAAATCACAAAGATTGTCGGCCAGTGTCTTGGAGACTGCGTTCCCCTCAGCAGCACAGCTGATTTCTCCCCGCCAGCATCCCCTCCAACGCTGTGGAATGTTGACCAGTCTGAAGTTGAGTGACCTCCTCGCTGTGTTTTCCAATGGCACAATTAGCTCATTCTCACTTCCTTGGGGAGTCGCCAACATGACTAGTAAGCTTCAATGCCGCTGCAAGGTGTGAGTTAGTGGCGCTAAAAATTTAAAAACTAGCCAATTGTTGCAGACTATCAGAAAATATTCAACAGTAACTAAACTTGGTAGTATTTTTTATCTTAGGGCATTTTCTTCCTATTTACAGGAAAAGTGATTTTTGTCGCAGTATTTGACGCAAGAAAGGGTGTAGAATATGCTTCTTTCGACGAGTTTCTTGAAATAATCTGCGATACAAATTTGAGGAAAACATTTTTATCGTAGGCCTAATCATGAAATCAGCGTAGATTTGAACATATTTTTAGGTTTGAAAGTAGAATTAATAATACAAATTGTTTTTAGAAAGCATGTAAATATATTTGGATCACTTTTCAGTATTTTAGGGCAGAGTTGACTGCATATTTCTCGTTTCTGTAGGTCCTAAATATCGTAAACTTAATGACTAGTGATGGTGGATCTGTTAAGGATTCAGCCAGCCTTATGTCCTATGACATAACTTAATGTTCTACGCACTACGGTATAGTAGACTACAAACATTAGAATATTGAAATCCTACAGATTTGGTAAATAAATTAATGAAAGGAACCGTTGGTCTAACTTTGTTCGAAGACAGTGCAACAAATGTAATAATAATAATAATAATAATAATAATAATAATAATAATAATAGGTTTTTAGACACATTTTTTGTGGGGTAGTAGAAATTGCTGGAATTTTGTGTTCACAGAATTTCTTGTACGTGCCATTGAATCCATTGGCATAAGGCTGTCGTATATGCTCACCTTCATTTATTACATGACTGAGACTAGATACAGCCTAGATAGAAGAATAGCACTCTACTACCTGAGCTACACAGCCTTGCTATCATTAAATTATTATTATTATTATTATTATTATTGTTACGTACCACCACCCTAGTGGCACTTTTGTTAACTGGATTACGGTGGGTTGAAGCACAACACAGATTGTTCCTTTAAAGAAATAATTAACTTTATTGCGGCCAGAAAGATACACTACTCATCAGCAAATACAAGCAATTAGAACCTTACTCCAGTTTCCTCAAGTCTCTTCCTTATGGAGCGCTCTTGCCCCTTTCACTTAGTCATGCAGCTCATCCTCCACTAATGAGATCCATGGAATACCTGCACCACTTCCTTATGTACACAAACTACAGTTACTTACGATAACCTGCTACACGCTGCTTCGCTGTCCACAAACTGGAAAACAATGTCACTGGATTTCGTAACTCGCACGGCACTTCGCCACAATACCACTGTCGCTCAGTGAAATAACACTCGCTCAAAACACAGGCAGTCCCCTGTATGCTTCTCACTCCCTCGCTGTCAAGAGAATCTGCTTCACTAGGGGGTTTCGCAAGTCACCACACTTCTGTCGCTCAGGATAAACGCTCGCACTAGCTCGAAAAAAACACAAACACACTGCTTGACAGGTCGCTCTTATATAGCAGGCCGGTGACTCAATAAATGCTTCTAGACCCATCCAGGGTTCGCGGCTTCTCGAGGTTTCCATCGCTGGCTGGATCACGAATATTCTGGACTATCCCTTTGTCCTAGTAGACCTGTTGCATAAGGCGCACGCAATACACTGAGGCAGAGCAGCCCAGCCCTGGGGCAGTTGTGACTCATGCGGCGAACGATGAAACAAACTCACAGCCGTAACACCACCCCCTTCCTAAAAGGCTGATCGTCCCGATCAATCATTGGTCCGTCTGTGTCCCTTCGTAGGCTGCCAGGCGATCTCGATGCACGATCTTCATCTTCGCCCTCGGGCTCCGCTGGATCCTGTAGACGACATCGTTGATCCGTTTCACGACTTGGTACGGGCCCTCCCAGGACTTCTGCAGTTTGGGTGACAGGCCTTTCTTCCTTAATGGGTTGAAGAGCCAGACCAGGTCGTCCTCGTGGAATCCGCCGGCATCCGTCTGTTGGTCGTATCGGGTCTTCATTCGGTCGGTCTCGATCCGCAGATTTCTCCTCGCGAACGCGTGCACGTCCTCCAGTTGGTCGACCAGTTCTTGACAATACCGGCTTACCGGGACCGGATCATTTCCAGGTCGGCCGAAGGCAAGATCGACAGGTAGACGGAGCTCCCTCCCAAACATGGCCCGGGCTGGTGTGCACCCGGTCGCTTTATGCACGGCGGCGCGGTAGGCCAGGAGAAATAGTGGAAGATGTTTGTCCCAATCCCTATGGTGCTCGCTGACGACTATTCGGAGATGGTTCTCGATGGTGCGATTGAATCGCTCTACCATCCCGTCGGACTGAGGGTGTAGCGGCGTTGTCCTTGTCTTCCGGATTCCCAGCAGCTGGCATAGGTTCTGGAACACCTGCGACTCGAAGTTCCTCCCTTGGTCGGAGTGCAGCTCCAGGGGTACTCCATACCGGCTGACGAATTCCTTCACCAGGGTCTCTGCGATCGTCGCGGCTTCTTGGTTAGGGAGCGCATACGCCTCCGGCCATTTGGTGAAGTAGTCGCTGACGACCAATATGTAGCGGTTCCCTGCCCCGCTTAACGGGAATGGCCCAGCAACATCGATGGCCACTCTCTCCATGGGGCCGCCCACGTTGCAGGTCTTCAGTGGACCCTGTCGTCTTCGTCCTGGGCCCTTGCTGGCTGCGCAATCGTGGCACTTCGCGCAGTGGTTCTCCACGTCAGTTCGGCATCCGATCCAGTAGAACCGCTCTCCCAGCTTCTCCAGGGTCTTCTTTATTCCTAGGTGTCCACCAGATGATCCTCCATGGACTTCCTTCTTGACTTCCTCCGTCATGGCCTTTGGAACGACGACTTGTTCCCGAGATGTCTTCCCGTCGGTGCTCTCCCAGGCGCGGCAGATGAGGCCATCCCTTACAATCAGCGAGTCCTACTGTGCCCAGTAGGACTTAAACTTTGGGCTGCAGTCACTCACAATGTTCCTCCCGGGTCTGGGGACACAGGCCCTCTTCCATTTGGCTATCAGTCCCAGGTCATCATCTTCTGCTTGTGCCCGCGTGAAAGATTCGCGGCTCCAGTTCCCTTGAAGTTCCACAGTAGTCCGTCGGCACTGTATCCCGGTGTTCTCCTCCCTCCTAGTACAGAAGGTGCAGTCTTCGGGGCACGGTCTTCGTGACAGGGCGTCGGCATTAGAATGCAGTTGGCCTTTCCTGTGCTGGATCTCGAAGTTGTACTGTTGAATTTTCTCTAACCACCGCGCGAGTAGACCCTCGGGCTCTTTGAAGTTCAGGAGCCACCGCAGGGATGCATGGTCGGTCCTGATGAGAAATTGTTGCCCGTACAGGTACTTGTGGAAGTGTTCAATGGTCTTCACGATGGCGAGCAGATCCTTCCTGGTGACGCAGTAGTTCCTCTCTGGCTTTGACAAGTCTTTGCTGAAGTAGGCCACTACTCTCTCCTCGCCGTCCACTATTTGCGACAGGATTCCCCCTATACCAAAGTCGCTGGCATCGGTATCAACGATGAACCTTGTTCCAGGTCTGGGGTAGGCCAGAATAGGCGCGGTGCACAGAGCCTGTTTGAGTTGTTCGAAGGCACTGTGGCATTCTGCTGTCCACGTGAAGCGTTGGTCCTTCTCAGTCAGTCGATGCAGTGGTTTGGTGATGTCAGCGAACCCTCTCACGAAGCGACGGTAATAAGTGCAGAGTCCCAGGAAGCTTCGTAGTTGGGACTTGTCCTTCTGAACTGGCCACTCCCTCACAGCTGCGGTCTTCTCTGGGTCGGTGCGCACCACTTCCTCGGAGACGATATGCCCAAGGTACTGGACCTGCTTCTGGAAGAGCTGACACTTCTTGGGGCTCAACTTCAGCTGGGCAGCCCGTAGCTTCATCAAGATCTCCTTCAGGTTGCTGTAGTGCTCCTCGAAGCTTCTTCCCAGAACGATGACGTCGTCTAGGTAGACCAGGCAGGTCTTCCAGTGTAGTCCCCTAAGAATGGACTCCGTTAGCCTTTCGAAGGTCGCAGGGGCGTTGCACGGACCGAATGGCATGACGGTGAATTGCCAGAGCCCGCTGCCCACAGAGAACGCAGTTTTCTCGCGGTCCTTAGGGTGGACCTCCACCTGCCAGTAGCCACTCTTCAAATCCAAAATGGAGAACCGTCTTGACCCTGATATGGTGTCCAGGGTGTCGTCGATCCGGGGTAGAGGGTAGCTGTCCTTTTTCGTGACGTCATTCACCCGCCTGTAATCCACGCAGAACCTGGTGGAACCGTCCTTCTTCCTCACTAGCACGACCGGAGAACTCCAAGGACTATGTGATGGCTCGATCACTCCTTGCTCCTTCATCTCTTCTACCATCCGGTCGACTTCAGCTTGCTTGGCGAGCGGGACACGTCGGAATGGGGCCCTAATCGGTGCGCTGTCCCCAACGTCGATTCTGCGCTGGACCAAGGTTGTCCTGCCGAAGTCTTTGCTCCCCACGGAGAAGACATCCTGGAATTTGTGTAGCAGGTCCCGAAGTTGGCGTGATTGTCCCTCGTCTAAATGGTCCTGGGATCTTTGGTACAGCTTCTGTAGTTCTTCTGGCAGGGCGCGTCTTCTTCGGTTGTCAGTCTGCTGGTGTCCGTCCGTCGTGTCTGTGATGCGGGCAATCCAGGTAACGGGCTCGCAGACTCCTAGGTTGGTGTCCCGGTGAACCGTAATATCGTAGTCGTTCAGGTTGGACAGGCGGACGTACGGCCGAGACGTCGTGTTGATGAGAGTCTTGGCAACTAGCAATCCTTTTGTCTGGATGTCCTCATATTTTGGCTCGATGACAGCCGCCACTCCCTCAGCTGTTCCGTCGACAATTACGGCAGCGCTGACTTCCGTTCTGGTGGGAACGATGACGTCCTCTCTCAGCCTTACTCGCCGTGCGGCGACCGCCTCGTGTGCTGGTTGCAAAGCAAGTTCCTCACTTCCGAAGAGCAGAGTGTTGGTACTCAGATCCAAGATGATGTTGTTCTGGTCCAGGAAGTCAAGTCCGATGATCACTTCATTTGATACGTCAGCCACAAGCACTGGATACTTTATCGCCCGTCGACCAATGACGAACTCCAGTGATGCTTCGCCATGTACCGGTGCGGTCTCTCCGGTCACTGTTATTAGCTGGAGGTTCCTTTGTGTGGGTTGCACTCTCCACATCGGGATCACGGTGGGACTGACGATGGTCCTCGATGCTCCCTTGTCGATTAGCATGGGCCAGCTCTCTCCGTTGACGACTCCGTCGACCATCAGGCTGCTATTATCCCTCCGTAACTGCGTCACACGAACTTGGACTTCCGGGGCTTGACGACTGTCACAAGCCAACCTTTGCCCCCCAAGGCTGGCTGATACTTGCTTTCCTGGGCCGCGCGGTTTCCCTCCGACTGACTGTCCCGACTGAAACCCTTGGCGGCGGCGATCACCGCAGTCCTTGCTCAGGAGGCCTCTCTTACGGCAGGTCCAGCAGGTCGGTAGTCCTCTTCCGGGCCGCCTCTCCGGATGTCCTTCGGCTACGTTTTTGTTGGTGGTACTGCGACTCTTGAAGAACCGGCCTAGCGCCTCCATCAGTTCGTCGGCCAGGGGCTTGGTCTTGTCTGCTTTGGCTGGTTCGTCGACGTCCACCTGACGCACCTGCGCGCGCATTCTAGATACCTGCTTTGCCGTCTCGAACTCAAGTGCGTGGCTCAGCGCATCTGCCAGGGTCTTATTGCGTGCGACTCGCAGCGCCAGTTGAGTGTCCGAGTCGCCCGTCGGTGAAGGTCTGCGTCGCAGTCTGTTCCAGAAAGTCGGCCGGCGCTGTTGGATAGGCGAGCCTTACGAGGCGTGCGATGTCCATCTCGAACTCCTGCAGGGTTTCCGCGTTCTTCTGTACCCGGGTCCGGAGCTGCATCTGGTAGGCTTGCTGAAGATGGCTATCTCCATATCGGGACTCCATATGGGTGATCAGTGAAGCGTAGTCCTGGGATCCAGCCGGGATGGCCTGAAGGACGTTAAGGGCGTCACCTCTCAGCGCTACAATGAGAGCTGTAGCCTTTTCTGTGTTGTTCCAGTTATTTATGGAACAGGCCGCCTCAAACTGACGTAAGTAGGTGCTCCACGGGACCTTTCCGTCGAAGGTTGGGGGCGTCACTCTGCTATGTCCCGTTCCTGATATTACCGGTGTAACGGTGGGCGGGCGTTGGCGCACCTCGGCAACTTCCTCTTGTAGAGCGTTGAATTTCTCTTCCACCCCCGTCAGTGGGCGTTGGCGCAGCTCGGCAACTTCCTTTTGTAAAGCGTTGAATTTCTCCTCCACCCCCATCAGCGGGCGTTGGCGCATCTCGGCAACTTCCACTTGTAAGGCGTCGAACTTCTTTTCCACTGCTGCGACTTCCTCACGTAGGCCCTGTTCTAATTTCCTTTGGCTCTCCTCTAATTTCGTCAGCAGACTCTCTTCCAGATTTTTCTGGCCATCCAGATATTTGGCGGTTAGGTCCTCTGCTAACTTATTTTGGCCGTCCTTCAAGTCCTCTGCTAACTTCTTCTGGCCGTCTTCCATCTTGGCTTCCATGTCACTTAACTTTTCTAGCAATGCTGCAAATTGCGCTTCCATTTTAGATGTTTGTCTTGTAAGGGGCATGCACTCACAGAAAAATTTAAAACAATGACCTGCTCGGGTTTGAAACCAGGACCGTCAGGTGTTGTGCTTGTGTTTGAGTTCACAATCCGGCTTCTGACACCAGTTGTTACGTGCCACACCCCTAGTGGCACTTTTGTTAACTGGATTACGGTGGGTTGAAGCACAATACAGATTGTTCCTTTAAAGAAATAATTAACTTTATTGCGGCCAGAAAGATACACTACTCATCAGCAAATTCAAGCAATTAGAACCTTACTCCAGTTTCCTCAAGTCTCTTCCTTATGGAGCGCTCTTGCCCCTTTCACTTAGTCATGCATCTAATCCTCCAATAATGAGATCCGTGGAATACCTGCACCTCTTCATTATGTACACAAACTACAGTTACTTACGATAACCTGCTACACGCTGCTTCGCTGTCCACAAACTGGAAAACAATGTCACTGGATTTCGTAACTCACACGGCACTTCACCACAATACCACTGTCGCTCAGTGAAATCACACTCGCTCAAAACACAGGCAGTTCCCTGTATGCTTCTCACTCCCTCGCTGTCAAGAGAATCGGCTTCACTAGGGGGTTTCGAAAGTCACCACACTTCTGTCGCTCAGGATAAACGCTCGCACTAGCTCGAAAAAAAACAACAACACAAAACACACTGCTTGACAGGTCGCTCTTATATAGCAGGCCGGTGACTCAATAAATGCTTCTAGACCCATCCAGGGTTCACGGCTTTTCGAGGTTTCCATCGCTGGCTGGGTCACGAATATTCTGGACCATCCCTTTGTCCTAGTAGAGCTGTTGCATAAGGCGCACGCAATACACTGAGGCAGAGCAGCCCAGCCCTGGGGCAGTTGTGACTCATGCGGCGAGCGATGAATCAAACTCACAGCCGTAACATTATTATTATTACTATTATTATTATTATTATTATTGTTACTATCTATATGTAGCACCGTACTAGTATTAAATCTTGGAAGTAGTTTTCCATGGTTTCCCACTTATACCCCAGGCAAATGCCGGGATGGTTCCTAACCTAAATCCTTCTGCCCATTCCTCACCTGAATTACAAATACCCTCAATATTACATAAACCACAAAAACACCGGCAATCAGACAAATTCTTCACACACCCTACTACACGGGGGTTATGACCACAGTCTCCAAGCCTCTCAAACGAAACGATATCAAGTATTTTACGTCCTTCTTGAATGCTAGTTATGAACAAAAGACGGAATGTCGGAAATTTGTCCCACTGTATTTCTTTAACTTGCCGGACGCTAATGACAAACAAGGGCTGATGATCGAAATTATCCTTTACATCAATATCAATCAATGACTTCCTCACTTACAAAGTAGGCTACACAATACTACCGGTCCAAATATCCCAAACCATTGCGTGAGGTTCCGACAATAACAACACAATTTGCTTACGTAGGGGTTTACAAGATGAGTACAGCTATCCTCATATCAGCTGAAACCCTCTCCTCCTCAACAGGAAGGGCAATGCTTCGATTACGCAAGAACTTCTCGCCCCGCCATAGTCACGCCTCAAACTACCTCGTCCTGCGCCAACTGCTTGAACAGTTTCTGAAAAACCTACAAACATTGCCTATTTAATGTTTAATTTTCAATTTAAAGATAGGTGACATACTTTTTACCTAGGAAGCTTAGAATAGTCTCTTCTGTCACCAGTGTAACGGATAAACTAGCAACCCGCCCCAGCTTCACCCGGTATCTTTAATGGTTTACCCAGCGTAAGCTTAAAAGGTGCACGGAAGGCAGGTTCCAGACGCAATTCAGAAAAGTTGAGGTGAACAGCGAAACTCCAAACACATATTATACTCTTCTCTGGAGTCTTAAATCGACACGATTCGACAGTTGGATGCTGGTTAGGCTCGCTCCGAAGCTAGTAATTTAAATTTCCACTTAATTGAGATTTTTGGAAGAAATGGAAAACCTAAACACACTTATAGTGGGCGATGTATTAAATATAGAGATATGCTGTCGTGGACTTTTATATGTGTAACATCTTTCCACTCGGTTGCTGGATATTTGTGGGAGTGATTTTGAAAAATGGGACGGAAGTGGATCGCATTCCTGAACACTTTCATTCTGACGGTAAACGCTCAAGCGAACTCTGGTGTCAAGTGATTGAAACAAAGCACATGGTACATGTTCGAAGTCTTCGTATCAGTATTTAAATGATAATGTGCTTTAATATCAAACATTGTAAGTAGTCGGCATTGCCGGTATTATGTTTCTGCACAATGGCTATTCGAATATTAATCCACATAATGGTAATGGAGTCATCTCTCTATATTATTATTATTATTATCTTGATTGGTCATATTGGACCACTTGAGTCGTTCCACAATCACTTCTTCTTTGAAGGTAGTACTGCTTGGTTCTTGCGCTCTTTCCAGTACTTTTTCATTCTTTCAGATCGGGATTTTCTCAACTCATCTGAAATCTCCATAGGCTTTCTATGTGTCATTTCTGCAGAAAATTTGTGAGTTTTAAGAATGGTGTTACTTTTATTTTCTCCTCGGCATCTGTTATCTTAAGTCCAACTGCTTTGAGATCTTGTTGGATTTCTTGGATCCATTTTCCTCCAGTTTTCTTTCCTAGATTTCTCATCACCAGTTGGCGTACAATTCTGTTTTCTGGAAGCCGTAAGATGTGAAAAAAATATGAAATTCTTTTCTTCTTCATTGTGCTGGTGATTGGATCAATCTCACGATAGACAGTTTCATTTGTGAGAATCCTCCAGACTCCCTCAACCTGATACTTTTTATTTATGCACGTTCTAATGATTCTTCTTTCCGTTTTGAGGAGCTGATCAGTTCTTTGTTCATTTTTAATTTGGAACAGTGTTTCACAAGCATAAGTGGCTTCTGGGAGAGTTACAGTTTTATAATGTTGGATCTTAGTAGCTATTGATAGGCATTTTTTATTATTTGTTGACCAGGTTAGAGATTGTGCCTTTTTCATTTTATTTGTTCTATTTATCCAAGTTACTTTTTCGTTTAAGTTATGTGTTATAATTTCACCATGATACTTAAATTGAGGAACTAGGTTAATTTTATGATCATTTATATAGACTTCATTTATATCTAAGGGTTTCATAGGCATGATCTCAGTTTTTTCAAAGGATATCTGTAATCCTATCCCTTGAGCAATTTCTTGGAGACTAGTGATCTGAGTACAAACCTCTTCCTTGTCTAGTGCTAAAAGAGCCAAATCATCTGCAAATCCTAAGCAGTTTATTTTTATTGATGGTTTTGTTCCAATTTTGATGTTAGGAGGGTTTTCCTTTTGCCAAACCTTCATGATATAATCAAGAGCCACATTGAAAAGCAGAGGGGATAATCCATCACCTTGTCTGAGACCAGTTTTTACTGAGAAAGCTGTTGATACTTCTCCCCTAAATTTAACTTTCGAATTTGTGTTTGTTAATGTTAATTGAATGATTTTTATCAATTTAGGATAGAGACCATATGATCTGAGGATTTTTAGCAGTGTCAGTCTATGAATACTATCATAGGCTTTTTTGAAATCTATAAAAGAGATAAAGAGTTGCTTATTTCTGTTTTTGTAATATTCCATTATTAATTTCAGGCTAAGGATTTGGTCTGGACAACTTCTGTAAGGGCGAAATCCTCCTTGATATTCTCCAAGTTGTGGTTCCAGAATGTTTTTGATCCTGTTGTAAATTATGCGAGAGAAAATTTTATATGTGCAGTCCAGAAGGGTAATTCCTCTGTAGTTATCTGGGTTCGTTTTGTCTCCTTTCTTAAATAATGGATGGATTATTCCTATGGTCCAGTGTGCAGGAATTTCTTCAGTAATCCACATTTTAACTAGATGTTGATGAAGATTTATAATCGCAGGTTTACCAGCATTTTTCCAGATTTCAGCAAAGACTAAGTCTTCGCCACAAGTTTTGTAATTTTTTTGTTCTTTAATTGCGAGTTCTACTTCATTAATGTTTGGAGGATTTATTAAATCAGGTGAAGTTAAAATAGGTGTATCAGTGTTTACTTGCAGGGTTTCCAGTGGATCATCACAATTTAACAGTTTCTCGAATGCTTCTGCAAGGATCTCTGTATTTTCTTGGTTAGAATGTGCTAACTTTCCCGTTTGATTTTTCAACATTAATGTTGGAGCTTCAAATTTTTAAAGATATTTACCAAATGTTTTGTGATAATCTCGAGATTGTTTTTTTCTTGAAATCGTCTTCTATCTTTTCCAGTGTATTCCTAAGATGATTACGTTTCGTTTGTCTGATGATTTTATGGGTTAATTTTCTTTGTATAGTTAGTTCTAAATTTGATTCTTCTGACTTTAGAGCTTGATGTTTTATCCATGCTTGGTGTCTTTTCTCTATTGCTTGATCACAATCTACATTCCACCATTCATGTTTTTTCCTTGGATTTATTGGTGCTAACTCCTCTGCTATTGATTTTAATTTAATGATTAATTCGTCCAATGTTTTAGTGTTGAGAGATTCTTCTCCTGTTCTTTCACAGTACTCTATATTTTTTTATTAAGGTAGATGGATCAAATTTCCTCCTATTGTTATTATTAGTTTTTTTCTTGGCCATTGGAGTAAATTTTATTTTTATCTTTACCACATAGTGGTCTGATCCTGAGTCAACTACCCTTAGAACCTTGACATTGTGAATTTCGTGATGGTGAAATTTATCCATGCAGACATGATCTAACTGCCATTCACCCCTTCTGAAGTCAGGATGTTTCCAAGTTTTCAATTTATGGGGCTGTCTTTTAAAACATGTTGATTTAGAGATTAATTTGTGGTTTCTACAAATTTCGACTAATCTTTGACCATTTTTATTGGTTCGTTTATGTGCTGTCCATTTTCCAATGATATCTCTATATCTTCTTTCTTGACCGAGTTGCGCATTGAAATCACCAAGGAGAATTTTGATGTTTGATGAAGGGATGTTTATTAAAGTTTGATCCAAAAGATCCCAGAATTTTTGTACTTCTTCTCTGTCCTTAATGGTGTTGCATATAACAAGTAGTTCCGTGAAGAACTATACAGCCTATTTTCATATATCCTACTTATGTTAATTGCCACTATCAACATACAAAATTTCAGTTTGATTGCTGATATATATTCGTAGATATTGAGAACCGACTAAATATTTATATATACATTTATATATGTAGATCCTAGAGTTATGTACTGTTACATGAAGATTATTGTGTAAGTGTAGCATTCAAACTTCAATCGCATGATTAGGACACAAGAAGTAACAAAGAGTTTTTAAAATTTCGCACAGCTGCCATCTTGTGGTTATGGAAACAATTGAAATAAATTAGATGCCAGTGGATTAACATTCGTATAAGGATTTACTGTACCAAGTTTCACTGTACTCGGATGGTTAAATTGCGAGAAACGTCCATATGAATATTTATACTTCGCGTCGCCGCCATGATGGATTTGTGATCACCAGGTTATTTAAAGTTCTATAGGTGAACTTAAGTTCATAGCCCCTATGAACATAAAAAATCAGTTTGATTGCTATAATAGATTCGTAGATATTTAGAGCTGTCTAAATATTTCGGATGGTGACCATATTGGATTGTTAAATGTATGGGCCATAGAGTCATGTACCATTAAAGGAAAATAATTGCGTAGGTTCATTATTCAAACTTTCATTTCGATCGCATGATAACGACTCAAGAAATAAAAACTTAATTTTAAAATTCGCACAGCGCCATCTTGAGGTTAAGTAAAAAATTCAACTAAATTAGATACCAGTGCATTACAATGTGTATAAACATTTCCTGCACCAGATTTCATTGCGTTTGGAACATTAAATCGCGAGAAAGTTCTATTTAAAATTTTCAAATTCGCTTGGCCGCCATATTCATTTTGTGGACAACCGGTTTTTGAAAGTCTTATAGATGAACTTCCTGTAGTACCCTTTATCTCCGTACAAAATTTCAGGGTGATACCGCTAATAGTTTCAGAGATATAGAATGCCGGTGAAATATTTCGCACATCCGCCATCTTGTGGTTATGTAAACAATTGAACGATGTTAGATGTCGGTGCATTACAATGTGTATAAACATATACTGTACCAAGTTGTATTGCGTTTGGTTGGTTAAATCGCGAGAAACGTCTATTTAAAAGTCGCCAATTTGCGTGGCCGCCATGTTGGTTCTGTAGTTACCAGTTTTTCAAAAGTTACACAGGTGAACTTCTAGTAGTTCCCTTTATCAACCTAAAAAAAGCCAGGGCGATATTGGGAATAGTTTCGGAGATATTGAATGCTGGTGAAATATTTCGCACAGCCGCCATGTTGGATTGGTGAGACGTAACAGAATTTGAAGGGCACGGTCGGGGTCGCCCGGAATAGTGCTATGAACTTACCGACTTTCATTGAAATCGCTCCAGCCGTTTAGATTTTATTAGGGTGACACACACACACACACACACACACACACACACACACACACACGCACACACACACGGACAAAAGGTGATCTCATAAGCCTATTTTTTCAAAATTGAAAATAGGCTAAAATGAAAGTTTGTCTGTTTTTTCGGAATTTCCACAGAATTTTGAGTTATTAACGCGTTTCAGACTGGTTTATGACGGTTGCGCGCAAAAACAAAATTTTTGTCTGCCTGTTAGTCTGTTTGTTTGTTTGTCTGTGTACAATTTTGCACGCGCATCACTCGAGAACGGTTGAGTGGATCAACGTAAAATTTGGTACAGAAGTCCATCAGAGGCACGAAAGTAATCATTGATGTAACTCTTCTCCGTACCTCTCATAAAAGAGGTTGATGATGATGATAATTGTTGTTTTAAGGGGCCTAACATCTAGGTTATCGGCCGAACCCCTTAAAATGCATGCTGAAACGGGCGTAGAAAAACGTGACAATGCTCATTTTCAGCGTCTCAATGTGAGAAACAAAACTCGGGAGCCCTACGGGCCCCGAAAACCACATTCTAAGGTCCTAAAACCAACAGTTTTTGAGATATACCCAGAAAACTAATTTCATTTATTAAGCTACTAGCAGAAGTACCCGTTCTTCGAACGGTGTTCGTTGTTAACACCAGACATTATCAATTGAGCTACTGTTGCAATGGTTAGCGGTTTGTCATTCCTTCAAATTTATCAGAACGAAGTTAGTTTACTGGGAATATCACACACACTGTTAATTTAAGGCCCTTAAAATGTAGTTTTTGGAGACCCTTTATAGATTCCCGAATTTTGGGTCTCAAATTGAGAAGCCAACATATGCTTTGGTCGTCCTTCTAGGATAATTTTTATATTTCGCCTATTTTATCATATATTGAGAAGTTTTTCTCTATATCCACCCTTCTACTGTATGAAAAGTACGGTGAAGAGTTTTAAAAATGATTGGTGTATTGACTTTCATGGTTAACATACCTAATTTTACGATGCACCAAGCATCCGAACACGAGGTATAGGCGTACATAAAGATACACAGAAATACAGACAGACAATTCTATTGTCTACAACATATTACCCAGATATCCTAACATGGGTATATCTACCACACAGTATCAAATAAAATCATCCTTACGATGAACCCGTATGTCGACAAAAAATAGTTAAAATGTGCTCTCAGACTAAATTCACCTAAAGTGTACTTCCTGACGTGAAATACAATTGAAAGCCTTGTAGACGAAACGCAATACACGTCACATAAAAACTGACCCTCTACGTTGTGCTAGATGGCCATACACAGGAAGACCCCTTTCATAAATTATAAAGGCTTGTGGTGCATGAAAATTCAGGTTCTTTAGCCTCAAATTGCCCAAATTCCTAAAAGCCGCAAAAAATGCTGGTTCAATTCAGGAATTTTTGAAAATAATGTTGCTGTTTGGAGATATAATAGACCTTGTGTACAATATGTCGAAAGTGAAAATTGCATGAAAAAATTCTAGGTTACCCCTTCACCCCCTTAATTGCATTGATGAATTATACGGTCTACGTTAGTTCCGTGATAACCTTATAGCCATTTGAAAACTTTCACAGAAATGTAATAAATGGAGTGACATTGCTTCTTACAGAAATAGAAGGAAAGTTGTATGCCACCCCTTGAGATAATGTTCTCATGGTTACTGATCTGCATTCCTTCATTAGTTTGTTAAATTAAATTAAATTAGTTTTCTGGGAATATTTCAGAAACTGTTGGCTTTAGAGCCTTAAAATGTAGTTTTCGAGGACCCTTTAGGGCCTCCGAGTTTTGTTGCTGGCACCGAGGGGACTTATCTCGTCGTTGTACGCCATAATATAATACAGTGGAACTTGGATAATTCGAACCTCAAGGGACCAGTAAAAAGTTCGAATTATCCAAAAATTCGAATTAGGAAAGTTCTTTGAAAAGGATAGAGAAAATAATCAAATTTAAATTTTCATCCAAGAACCTTTATTAAACATAATATTACCCCAAAAGTTTCAAATGATAAAATAAAACCAAAATATACTGTACTATTCACCTATTTAACGAGAGTTGTAATCTTGCAATCTAGTTAAGTCTTAGAGAAATCTACTGTTTTTCAAAAATGTTTTGAGATTTTTACCTGTATCCTACAATTAAGTCTCTCGGCCATCACAAAAGTATCTAACACATTTAAGGAACGGAAAACAGAATCACTTACGACATTTCAACTTGAAAAAAACGCCTGAGTTCTGTGATGTGGTTTGTTGCTTGGGCTGCACTCGGAACGGATTTTTCAGGAACTTCCTCCACGAGTTCATCGCCAAACTTAAGTTTAATCAAATCAAACCACTCAGCACGCACAACCAGACAGGTGTAAGAGATGGCATTGTTATGAAATATGAGATATGGAGCGTTGCAAAACAATGCGAGGGGGGGGGGGGGGGCATTGACCTCGGAAGGAGCGTCGCAGGCGTGTTGTTAGTCACATAGGCAAAACAATCGAGTAGGGGTCGCATGCCAATTATACAACGTCTTCTTTTGAGAATTCCTGACCCAACTGTTTGGCTTCCGATTTCACACGTAAAAACTTCGAATTATCGAAGCTTCGGTGGCGTAGTCAGTAGCATGCTGAACTGCTATGCCCAAGATAGCGGATTCAAACCCGGCCGAAGTCGTCGGATTTTTTAAGAGCGTTAAAATCCTTCAGTATGCCTTTCTTCGGAGGTGAAGTAAAGCCGGCGGTCCCATGTCATAGATTTATGGCATGTAAAAGATCCTTTCACAGACTAAACTTGTGTAAAGCAAAATTTGTTAGGTTAGATTTCGTCAGAACGCTCTATCAAAGTTCCAACGTTCACCACTAGGTATCATTGATATCTGGTGGCGAAAGTTGGAACTACTTGAAATTGAACGGAACTTGTAGCTCACCCTTTAGGGTGTCCGCTGGAAGCAGCTACAGACTCAGGCGAGTCGAACATGTCCTCGGACACTCCCGGCACTAAAAGCCATACGATAAATAAATAAATAAATAAATAAATAAATAAATAAATAAATAAATAAATAAATCGAAAATATAATTCGAATTAACCACGATTTATTAGTATTGATTGTATATAAAATGCTAGGGACCAAGAGAAAAATTCGAATTAAAGAAGATTTCGAATTATACAAATTCGAATTAGCCACGTTCCACTGTACTAATAATAATATAATATAGGGAGAAATTATAACACCTATTTTTTATTATTTTTTATTCAGCCAATGGCCATGTACTTCGGGACGGGTCAGGGAAGGGACATTATCAGAGAAAGAAGCATTCATATCATGCATGAGAAAAATGGAAATGGCCTACCATTTAACTAAGGACATCTGTAAGAAAAGGTCAATATCCTTCAACGCAAAACTAAAACATTACTGCAGTGTCATCCGTCCGGAGGTCTTGCATGCTTCTGAAAGCTTCACGATGAACAAAACAGGCTTGGTCGAGAAACTGGAGGCCAAAGAAAGGAACATTTTGAGAAAGATATTGGGTTCCATCAAAGACAATGGGGAATACAGAAGACGGCATAACCATGACCTATATACTCATGTGGAGAAGATAAGCAACGTCATCCGGAAGAGGAGGTTACCATTTTTTGGGCATGTGAAACGATTGAGCCCAGCGAGACTGACCAACCACAACATAACTTACTTTCAGGAGAGGAAAACAAAATGGGTCTGGTTCATAGAACTGGATAAAGATCTGAAAGAAGTGGGGATTACACCAACAGACATTCAGGAGCGCGCCCCACTCAAAAGGAAACTTCAAGCTTGTAAAGGTTTCCAAGAAAAACCGAAGCAGAAAACGGGAAGGATTTGGACCCAGGAACGGAAGGAAGTCCACCGAGAACGAATGCGGGCGTACAGGGCAAACATCAAAGCCAGTAGGAGACGGTTGGTATGACGTGGTCCATAGATGGCCTATACGAAATGAATGAATGAATGAATGAATGAATAATATGGGGATAGGAATATAATAGACCTGCCGTACCATACCCGCAGGTGTAAATCGCGTGAAAAATTCTAGAGTACCCCTTGATCCCCTTAAGCGCATATACGTATTGATAAATTTTACGGCTTAATTTGGTTCCGTGATAACCTTCTAGCCGTTTGCAAACTTTCACACTAATGTAATTAATGGAATTGCATTGCGTCTTACAGCAATAGATGGACCTCTGAGAATCCGTTGGCATGGTTACTGGCTTGCATTCGTTCATTAGTTTATTAAATTAAATTAGTTTTCTGGGAATATCTCAAAAACGGTTGGTCTTCGGTCCTTAAAATGTGGTTTTCGGGGACCCGAGTTTTGTCTCTCACTTTGAGGGGCTGAAAATGTGTTTTGTCTCGTCCTTCTACGCCTATTTCAGCGTGTAAAGGGGGTAGGCCCCCTTTTATGAGAGGTACGGAGAAGAGTTACATCAATGATTAGTGTCGTGCCTCTGATGGATATCTGTACCAAATTTTACGTTGATACACCCAGCCGTTCTCGAGTTATAAGGGAACAAATTTGTCCACAGACAAACAAACAAACAAACAAACAAACAAACAGACAGACAAAAACTTTATTTTCGCGCGCATCCATCATAAAACAGTCTGAAACGCGTAAATAACTCAAATTTCCGTAGAAATTCAGAGAAAAATACACAAATTTTCATTTTTATATACAGAGAGATATACTGCACCGCTCGGTGTTGACCGTGTTTTATTGCACAGATTTTGGTTTTACTCGCTAACCGTTGGAGATACACGAAAAGTGATCAGGACCTTTTGGATAGAAAATTAAATGTTAAATCTCGTGTATGCATCAAAAGGTTGCTATTTCTTAGCGTTCTCTTTTTATTTGAAATGGAAATATGAAATTTTGAAACCAAAGGGTGTAGTGACGTCACATATGTGGGTTTTACTCGCTAACCGTTGGAGATCACGAAAAAAGATACTGATCTTTCGGATAGGAAATTAAATTTTGAAGGTCGTTTGTGCCATCAAAAGTTTGCTATTTCTTAGCGTTCTCTTTTTATTTGATATGGAAATATGAAATTTTGAAACCAAAGGGTGTAGTGACGTCACTAAAATGGTCGCCATTTTTTAATAGTGCAAAATATCGAAATTAAAAGTATCCTATATGTAAACATGGTAAATCAGCTACATCCATGCAAAATTTCATTTAAATAGGACCAGTGGTTCTTGCGTTATTGAGTAACACACACACACAGACAGGCAGACAGACAGACAGAAAAACAGACACATACCATCTCATTTAGGTAGATTTCATTAGAAAGCTAACTATTGCAATGGGTCTCATGTTTCGACTTCCGGAAAATGTCGACATATCTTCGCGTTTCACATCCCCCAGACCCCAAAACCACCGTCAGTTCAAAAGTTTATATATATATGTATATCAGTTTCTTGTGGACACGATAACTGCCGTAATTTTGCACCAATCACTTTGAATATTTTACCGAATATGTATACCTATAAAATCTCGGTCGAGTTCGTTACTGGGCTAAATCGGTCGAAGGGGGTGAAGATGGGGGGCTTTTTTCGAAAAAGTGAAATATTGCTATAACTCTCTTAATATGTGAAATATCGAATCCGTTCAACGTTCATATTATGTGTCGGATAAAGCCCAAAAATTTATGTTTGAAGAGTTTTTTTATAGCACCAACCATTGACCAAAGGGGTGGGAAAAAGTGGCTTTTTCGGGAAACATTAATCATATCTCTCTTAATAGGCACAATATCAAAACCGTACAAAATGGACAATATTCCCCTAATAATTACCTAAAACCTTTGTCTGAAATAATTTTTGATATGATCCTCCATTACGCCAAGGGACGAGAAAAATGATTTCGGAATTATAAGAAACTGCCAAGAGCTATCAGTGGTTGCCATGGCAACACTACTAAATTGACGAGGCATGAGCCATCAGACGTTGCCATGACAACGCACTTGCACGAGATCAGATTCAGTATTTCCATCTGACTAAGTGGTTGTTTGGTTGGTTCTTAAGTTTAGGGGCTGCGACAACGCGGTCATGTAGCCCCGTGTACTTTGGGTGTGTGTAGAATCTGTCTGATAACCGGTGTTAATTGTGATGACTGTATTAGTGTGTGTTACCTGTTTGTTAATTAAAGTACTGCAACTAACAATTTTTCAGATAGTTCCCACTTTTGCCACCAAGCGCCACTGTCAACGACTACGAGGCCAAGTTCAGAACTGAGCTACTAGACGCCGCCGCAGTCGGCTCTTGGCAACGAACATAGAAACCTAAGAGCGTTGTATACATTCTTAACGTATCCAATTTAGCTTCACACAGGTGCAATTAGTGGAAGGATCTTTAACATGCCATAAATCTATGACATGGGACCGCCGGCTTTACTTCCCCTCCGAAGGAAGGCTTACTGAGGGATTTTTAACGCTCTTAAAAAATCCGACGGCTTCGGCCGGTTTTGAACCCGTTATCTTGGGCATAGAAGCTCAGCATGCTACCGACTACGCCACCGAAGCCGCATGACCAAGTGGGAAGTGGCTTCGGTGACGTAACTGGTAGCATGCTGAACTTCTATGCCCAATGTCGCGGTTTCAAAGCCGGCCGAAGTCGTCGGATTTTCTAAGAGCGCTAGAATCCCTCAGTATGCTTTCCTTTGGAGGGGAAGTTCCAACGTTCGTTGCGAGTTGCTGGTTGGGATGGCATCTAGTAGCCAAGTTCGCAGCTAGGTGTCGTTGACGGTAGTACCTGGTAGCAACATTAGGAACTACTGCTTGAAATTGACCGTCTGCAGTCCTTACCTGAATTAAGACTAATACAGCCATTACAATTCACACCGTGTATCAGACAGATTCTACACTCACCCAAAGTACACGGGGTTAGATGACCGCGTTGTCGCAGCCCCTAAACTGAGGAACCAACCAGAGGTAGATTTCATTAGAAAGCTAACTATTGCAACTTCGACTTCCGGAAAATTTCGACATATCTTCGCGTTTCACATCCCCCAGACCCCAAAACCACCGTTAGTTCAAAAGTTATATATAATTTATGTATATAGGCCTATATGTATATCAGTTTCTTGTGGACACGATAACTGCCGTAATTTTGCACCAATCACTTTGAATTTTTGCCGAATATGTATACCTATAAAATCTCGGTCGAGTTCGTTACTGGGCTAAATCGGTCGAAGGGGGTGAAAATGGGGGGCTTTTTCAAAAAAGTGAAATATTGATATAACTCTCTTAATATGTGAAATATCGAATCCGTTAAACGTTCATACTATGTGTTGGATAAAGCCCAAAAATTTATGTTTGAAGAGTTTCTTTATAGCACCAACCATTGACCAAAGGGGTGGGAAAATGTGGGTTTTTCGGGAAACATTAATCATATCTCTCTTAATAGGCACAATATCAAAACCGTACAAAATGGACAATATTCCCCTAATAATTACCTAAAACTTTTGTCTGAAATAATTTTTGATATAACCCACCATTATGCCAAGGGATGAGAAAAACAAGAAGTTCCGAGACGAACTAAAGAGCCTACTTTTCTTAAAATGTAAGATTCATGCCAACAATTAATCTATATGGCTCTATCTAGAATAATGACGAAATTAAGTTGGTAATATCGACATTTCTAATTAGTTCGAAATACTGTTTACCTGGCATAATGTAGCCTAATAAAGAACTACAGTTGGCAGCTCTGGTGACTGAATATATTCTTAGTTCCATCTCTTAAGGTACAGTATACAAAATTTGGTTGAAGTCCAATGGATAGCATGGACGTTACATGCAGTTAAACATTGGATCTAACAGTGCGCGTAAAATCATGTTGGCAACAATGACATACATGTATTGGTCAGAAATAATCTGAAATAATATGATCTATTGTTGTGTCAATTTTGAATGCAATCCTTTAGTTAGTATTGAAGTTACATGCATTTTAAAATTGGACCTATCAGCAGGCTTAGAATCATGTTGGCAGCACTGGCGTAGGCCTATATTAATTATTTACTCCAAATTAATCTAGAATGCCAGGTACTATACGTGAGCACAGTTAAGAGCTATTGGCTTGTATACTTTCTGATATATCGATATTAGGGTAGTTATGTGAAGAACAGCCCAAGTTCGTTCTCATAAACGGGAGAAAGCATCAGGCAAATGCCTGGACAAAATAACTACTGTGAAAGGAGCTATTAGACTGAATATTTTGGGCTAGGGGAGTGCGGCCTGGTTCTTTATCCTCAACTTTAAGTTTAAATTTAACACTGAACATTTAAGCATTAATATAATATAAACTTTATTTGTTGTTTGAAACAAGTGATAAATACTATACATTACTGGAAACCCCTTGGGTTTAAAAATTAGTAGGTTGGCACAACTTGGTGCTATTTACAAGAGTTCATTTGAAAGACACACAATTTTTTGGAAATTATTGCACTTGCAAGCAATATTAAAACCATTAAAACATAGAAGATAAGTGATAAAAATAGAGAATAAAAGAATGTAACTTATCTTCCGTTGCTATTTATGTTGACTAGAGAGGTTTCAGTGCTGCAGGTCGGCCGTGGCCAGAGCTTGCTGTTTTGGCTGTTGTAGTTTGTAGTTTACGAACACTATACTTTGTGATTGCGATGTCCAGCATCTCGAAATAAAGTATCGTCTTGAAGAAGGTTTCTTCTTTAGAACCAAAGTACACTGAAGAGCGAAAGTAACAAGCAAGCTTTCATCTTGCGTAGCGGTGAGAACTGTAATCTGAGCCTTGCAACAGCTCATCTAGTTGTGACATTGATGCGTAGTAATCTCCAGCGTAGCGGTGTGACGTGCTGAGTACACCGTCTTATGTAGAATACCGTCAGGTATTTGCCCCATGGAACGAAGCTTTGGAAGATACCATGAAGTGATGCGGTAATGCGGTACTGGCGTACTGGATCTGGCTGTACTGGATCTGAATCTTGAAGGGGAGAACCGCTGCTTAAATAGGGCGTAGAACAATCGAGAAATCCCACTGGCTGGCGGCGACTGATTGGCCAAAGCGGAGATGTGACGACAGTCCTTCACGTAGCGGCTAGCGAGGAGCAACACCTTGCAGTAGTGAACTTGTGGCTCGAAGAGTCAACATCTATGAACAGGCTGAGGTATGTGTCTTAGAAATTTTGTTTGTTACGAGTAATCACTCGAGAATTACATTATATATTATAAACATAAATGTGATTAAATACATTAATAGTTCGGTGGTCTCAAAGCATTTGACCGACAAATGCGGCATAAGAAAAAAACACATTAAAAACATCACGAAAGTGTTCATGCTCCGAGACCCCCGAAAGAAAACAATCAAAGAATCATCTGGAAAAAACATGAACAACAATGAAAGAGGATGACACTAAGCCTCAACAAGCAAAATAGCAACCATAGAAATTGGTCTAGTATAGACTCCTTTACTAATGAGAACATCTACAACTCTCACATGCCTGTCACGACCTAGATGGCAGTGAGTTACCCTACCAATATTCCATACGAGAGGGGGACTTGGATCTCGCAAAAGAACCATATCTCCCACTCGCACATCAGGCTGGGAAAGCCGCCACCCCTCTCTCCTGTTAAGTGAGCCGAGATACTCCAGCTTCCAACGGCGCCAAAAGGAGTTTCGCAAAGATTCTAACTTGCTCCAGAAAATGGGCAACCCGAGATCACAACGTCGACTCAGCAAAGGAGGCGTAGAAGCTAAAGAACAGCCTATTAAAAAATGACCAGGTGTTAAGGGAAGAATATCCTTAGGATCGTTAGACAAAGGCGTGAGCGGCCTAGAATTTACGATACCCTCAACCTGAATAATTAAGGAATTGAATTCCTCATAGGAAAGGATGGCTGAACCAAGGGTTTTCTTCAGCTGTCTCTTCGTGAGCTTTATGCAAGATTCCCAACGACCACCATGATGGGGGGCGTAAGGGGGAGTGAAATGCCATTTGAATCCCTTAGCATGAGAAAAATTAGAAAACTGTTCCTTAGCAGAAGGGGAGGTAAGCGCAGTTTTCCAAAGATCAAAAGTACTAACAAAAATTTTTGCGTTATCTGAAAAAACCTCGGAGGGAACACCCCTTCTAGCGGCAAATCTAGAAAAGGCTGCTATAAAATAAGGAGTAGAAGCACTTGTAACCAACTCAAGGTGAATGGCTCCTGTCACCATGCACACAAATAAAGAAATATAAAGTTTACCTAACAACTTTCGCTTAGATAAAGGGGAATTAACTTGATAGACATAAGGCCCAGCATAATCGATACCCGTAAGGGCGAAAGGCTTACTAGGTTCGGAACGAAAATATGGCAAGTTTCCCATAATTTGCGTGATTGGCGGGGGCTTAGATTTGAAACAAGGTATACATTTCCGAATAACAGAAGAAACTTCATGAACACCGTTAATGAGCCAATATTGCTCGCGAATTAAACAAGGCAAAGTGCGGGTGCCAGCGTGCAAATTCTGATAATGAAATTTCTTTACGATGAGAGTAGTAATAGGATGTCTAGAAGGGAGAATAATGGGATGTTTTTTCTCATCTGAGTAACTAGAATATTCTAGCCTGCCCCCCACTCTTATTAATCCATCTTGGTCCAAAAAAGGGGTGAGAGGTAACAGCCTACTAGACTTTGGTAAAGCTTTTTTGCTTAAAAGCGTCTGATACTCAAGAAAGAATACTTCTTGTTGCATAAGAAACAAGATTCTACGAGTAGCAAATTCCAATTCCATTTTAGTGAGAAAGGGTTGCGGTTTCACAGGCTGATCAAGAACAAGAAATTTCCATCGAAATAAATATGCTACCACACGAATTAATTTATTAAATGAAGAGTACCGCTGAAAGAGACTAGTAGCAATAGAAGTTAGAAAAAGGGAAGCGGTAACGATGCGAGCATCAGGAACATCTTCTGCGAGTGGATTAGATGAACGAGGCCAACAAGAGAAATCCTTACTGAGCCACGCCGGACCATTCCAGTATAATTTAAGAGAAATTAATTTCTTGGGCAAGCAGCCACGTGAAATTATATCAGCGGGGTTTTCTTTCCCCGGAACATGATTCCATTGGTCAAAATGAGACAACTCTTGTATTTTAGAAACGCGATTAGCCACAAAAGTGGTCCAATGTGAGGAAGGTTTTGAAAGCCAAGCTAACACGATGGAAGAATCACTCCAAAACCATGTGCTCGAAAATTTCAAATTTAAATTGATTTTTAATTTACTGGCTAATTCCACAGCCATTACAGCAGAACATAATTCCAATCTAGGCAAAGATATGGATTTGAGTGGGGCTACCTTTGATTTTGCGCAAATTAAATTGGAAAATCCGGGTAAAGTATTGGAAGAGCGGCCTACTAAGTAGGCGCAGCAACCGTATGCCTTTTCAGAACTATCTGCAAATACGTGCAAATCGAAATACTGACATGAAAGGTCCGAAATTAAAGTGCGGGGAATAGAAATTTGAGAAAGATCTAACAAACTCTTGCGGTATTTCAACCACTCATCCAAAAGGGGGGAGGGTACCTTATCATCCCAACCAACTTTCAATGACCAAAGTTTTTGTAAGAAAATTTTTGCAGTAATAACCACCGGAGCAATGTACTGCAAGGGATCAAAAACTTTCGCTATTTCTGATAATAATTGCCTTTTCGTTTGAGGGTGAAACTCAGATAAGTGTACCTGATAGGAAAAGGTATCTGAAGAAGGAGACCAAAAAACACCCAAGGTTTTAATAGCTGATTCCTCAGTAGGAAGCGCAACACATTTGTCAACAGGAGTTACTTGTGAAAAGTTAGATAAAAATTCGGTTGAGTTCGAGTTCCACTTATGAAGGGTAAACCCACCACCAGAAAGAAGAGAGTTTAAATCTTGACAAACAAGAAGTGCGTCAGAGATACTAGGAAAGGAGTACAGAAAATCATCTACATAAAATGCAGTTTTCAAAACTTCAGAAGCTAGAGGATGAAAAAGATGACCATCTTGTTCGGCCAACATGTGAAGAGATCGTATCGCGAGAAAGGCAGACGGCTTAAGACCGTATGTCACTGTTCTTAAACGAAATATTTTTATAGGTTTTGCATTGTCGTCTCGCCACAAAATTCTTTGCAAATCACGTTGTTCTGAATTTACTAGAATTTGCCTATACATTTGCTTGATGTCGGCAAGGACAGCAATGGGGAATAGACGAAAGTTAAGTAAAACCGAAGTAAGATCTGTCTGAATAGCGGGTCCAGAATGCAGAGTGTCATTGAGAGAAACACCATTAGCATCTGGAGATGACCCATTAAAAACCACTCTTATCTGTTCTCGGGTGGAAGAATTTTTCCAAACCGGATGATGATTAAGATATACTATTTCTTTAGGAGGATTACTAATTTCTCCAGATTTTGGAACTACTTCCATGTGATTCGCTGATTCGTATTCTTCCATGAAGGAAGTATACTGAGTTTTTAAGAGAGCATCCTTTTTAAAGCGATTTTCAATTGCGAATAAGGCTTTGAGAGCTCTGGAATGTGATTCTGTAATAACAGGGGGGTTAAAAATGCGAGGAAGGGTAACCACGAATCTGCCTTCAGTAGTGCGAACAGTGGTTTCTACGTAGTGTGTTTCACAGATCTCATTATTGCGAGAATGAGGTGAGGTGACTTGAATATCCTCAATGTCCCAGAACTTAATTAATTCTTGATTTAAATCAGCACCAACAAAATAACAATGAGATTTTTGTTGAACGGGGTTGCGGTATATTTGCCCAGTGGCAATCCAACCGAAATCAGTTCTACGAAAGAAAACATCACGGGCAACTTTAACCTTTTCCGGATGTAAACATTGCCAAAAAATGCTGGCACTTAAAAGAATTTATACAGATGAAGCTCTGTTGAAATTCGGATCTGCAAGTTGCAAATGATGCGGAATATTCCAACCCTGGACTTGAAAAGAAGTAATGGGGGTGTCATTACCTATGGAATTGATAATTAAAAAATCTAAATTTAAATGAATGCCGAGATTATTGGAATCTTTTACATCCACTTTAGCATAACTCAGAGATTGCGATTTGGAACCATTAATTCCTGTAACTTCTATAGAAGTAGGGCATATTTGTAGACCTAACTCGCGAACCAGCGATTCACTGATAAAATTGTTAGTTGCAGCATTATCTAACAATCCCCTTACAGAAACCCATTTTCCGTGAACATTCTTCACTAGAATTTGGACAGTGGACAATAAAACTTGAGTTTTACTGAACGAAACAGAGCTTTGAGTAAAATACTGAGCGTTATTCGGCAAAGTCTCAGAATGAGATTTAGCGGATGAACTATTGGTTGCTGATGACCGCGATCTTTCATGCCTATGCAGGAGAGTATGATGCTTTGCTTTACAGTGAAAACATAACCGTTCAGAATGACAATTGCTTATCATATGTGTCCCTGATAGACAATTGAAGCAGTGCTTGTGGGTGGTAATTAATTTGCGTCTTTCATCCACAGATAAAGATTTGAATTGAGCGCATTGGTACAAGTTATGTGGTTGTTGACACAAAACACAAGCTTGTGCTTGATTGGAAGACCGAATATTGGTAGAAAAGGCATGTGACCTTAGTACTCTCTGAGTGGGGCTGATGTCCTTACTATTAGAGGAAGGTTTGAAGGTAGAGCTACTCTTTTGGCTGGCTACAGCAGAGAGAATTTGGCATTTCGCCTTTAAGAATTTAATAATAGCTTCATAGGTACACAATGAATGTTGCGACAGATCTGCTTCCCAATCTTTTAAAGTTTTAGTGTCTAATTTTACAGAAATGAGATGAATCAAAAATAGATCCCAATGGTCAACTGGTTGGTCCAAATTTGCAAGCGCACGAATATGAAGTTCTGCAGCATCGATCAAATTACGAAGCGAGGCAAGATTATCAGCTTGAACAATAGGTAAATTGAATAAACCCTGTATGTGACGTTGAGTTTTTAAACGAGTGTTCCCAAACCGATCTCTGAGAAGTGCCAAAGCTACTTCATAATTTTCATTTGTCAACGTAAGCTCTTGGATGAGTTTAAGTGCGTTGCCTTGCAAGGACAAACGAAAATAATGAAACTTCTGTATTGAAGGAAGAGAATCGTTTTCGTGAATCAATGAATTGAATAATTCAAAAAATGGTTCCCATGTAGCTTCATCTCCGGTAAATTTAGTTAATTCTATTTTCGGTAATATAACACGGGAAGGAAAAGAAGAAGATTCTGAAGGAGTTTTCTCCTGCTTTTCCCGCAATGTTAAACTTCTTAAAAGCTGCTTTGCGTCTGCAAACCCCTTATAATATAAATTTTCAACCTCGGAGCGGTCACTTTGCTGGTCGGGATATTGTGTCTCAATATTGCTTTGGATCTCATCATACTTCTCAAAGGCCTGTTCATAACCTTTCAGTCTTTGAGAAATTATGTCACTATTACGTTCTTTTTCCGTGAGCTCATATAGAAAAGTGCGAAAACGCGTGAGTTTGCCCTTGACCGAAGCCCTCGCATTAATGAGTTTTTCGTCAATTGGCATTGTGAAAGTTTGTTGTGAAGGTACTCACGACTTCCCTGTGAACTCGTACAACAGCCTGCCAGAAGAGAGAGAAAGCAGCCCCTCCAACGGTTAAATGTGGAACTTGTTTTTGTGTCTCCTCTTCCAGTGCCAAGCATGAACTCCGAGCTGAAACTTTCCAAAAGAATTAGAAATCACAATTTTTGAACAATTTATACACTTAATGTTCAGTATGAGAGATACATTTTGTTAATTAGTTCAAATATTAATTTCTGAGAAAGGTTCAATATACAGACTTGCTTCAACAAATGTTTACAAAACGCACTCCCGGTTATCGGCTCCATATGGTTATGTGAAGAACAGCCCAAGTTCGTTCTCATAAACGGGAGAAAGCATCAGGCAAATGCCTGGACAAAATAACTACTGTGAAAGGAGCTATTAGACTGAATATTTTGGGCTAGGGGAGTGCGGCCTCGTTCTTTATCCTCAACTTTAAGTTTAAATTTAACACTGAACATTTAAGCATTAATATAATATAAACTTCATTTGTTGTTTGAAACAAGTGATAAATACTATACATTACAGGAAACCCCTTGGGTTTAAAAATTAGTAGGTTGGCACAACTTGGTGCTATTTACAAGAGTTCATTTGAAAGACACACTATTTTTTGGAAATAATTGCACTTGCAAGCAATATTAAAACCATTAAAACATAGAAGATAAGTGATAAAAATAGAGAATAAAAGAATGTAACTTATCTTCCGTTGCTATTTATGTTGACTAGAGAGGTTTCAGTGCTGCAGGTCGGCCGTGGCCAGAGCTTGCTGTTTTGGCTGTTGTAGTTTGTAGTTTACGAACACTATACTTTGTGATTGCGATGTCCAGCATCTCGAAATAAAGTATCGTCTTGAAGAAGGTTTCTTCTTTAGAACCAAAGTACACTGAAGAGCGAAAGTAACAAGCAAGCTTTCATCTTGCGTAGCGGTGAGAACTGTAATCTGAGCCTTGCAACAGCTCATCTAGTTGTGACATTGATGCGTAGTAATCTCCAGCGTAGCGGTGTGACGTGCTGAGTACACCGTCTTATGTAGAATACCGTTAGGTATTTGCCCCACGGAACGAAGCTTTGGAAGATACCATGAAGTGATGCGGTAATGCGGTACTGGCGTACTGGATCTGGCTGTACTGGATCTGAATCTTGAAGGGGAGAACCGCTGCTTATATAGGGCGTAGAACAATCGAGAAATCCCACTGGCTGGCGGCGACTGATTGGCCAAAGCGGAGATGTGACGACAGTCCTTCACGTAGCGGCTAGCGAGGAGCAACACCTTGCAGTAGTGAACTTGTGGCTCGAAGAGTCAACATCTATGAACAGGCTGAGGTATGTGTCTTAGAAATTTTGTTTGTTACGAGTAATCACTCGAGAATTACATTATATATTATAAACATAAATGTGATTAAATACATTAATAGTTCGGTGGTCTCAAAGCATTTGACCGACAAATGCGGCATAAGAAAAAAAAACACATTAAAAACATCACGAAAGTGATCATAGGGTAACAAAAGTAGAGACAGTATTTATTAACAGTTGGCAGCCCTGGTTACTCTTAAGAATTGGCATAGTCATATCTCTTATGGTACACATAGCACACACGAAATATGGTTGAAATCCAAATGATAGTATAGAAGTTACATGTATTTAAATTTGGACCTCTCAGCAGGCTTAGAATCATGTTGGTAGCACTGACCTATATGAGTTACTCCAAATCAATATAGAATGTCAGGAACTATACGTGTGCATAATTTAAAGCTGTCGGCTTGCATACTTTCTGATATATGGGTATTTGGATTTAAAAAATTGAGAGCATTTATTAATAGTTGGCAGCCCTGGTGGCTCTTATGAATACGCTCAGTCATATATGTTTATGTACACATAGCACATACAAAATTCGGTTGAAATCCAATTGATAGTGTAGAAGTTATATTCATTTATAATTTGGACCTATCAGCAGGCTTATAATCAGTTTGGCAACACTGCCATCTGTGGCCTCCTGGAAATTAAACTGCAATATTAGTATCTATATGTGTGCCAATTTTGAAATAGCTCGCATTCATATCTTCCAAGATATCCAACATGGAGCTCAAATTTCAATTGCGAATTTTCGGCAGTTGGTAGCACTGACATAATTTTCAAATATGGCCGTGAGATATTCAGGTATACATCTTTACTCCTACCAAATTTTGTTTCGATTGCTGCAGCCGTTTAGGAGTTGATAGGGGGGGGACACACACACAGCCAGACAGACAGAAGGACAGACAGACAGACAGACAGACACACATTTGCCCGATCTCATAAGACTACTTTTTCCTCATTTTTGCAAAATGTGAAAAGTAGGCTAATAATTTCGGAATTATAAGAAAATGCCAAGACCTATCAGTGGTTGCCATGGCAACACTACTAAATTGATGAGGGATGAGCCATCAGGCGTTGCCAAGATAACGCACTTGCACGAGATCAGATTCAGATTTCCATCTAAGTGTGAAGCGGCTTCGGTGACGTAACTGGTAGCATGCTGAATGTCTATGCCCAAGGTCGCGAGTTCAAAGCCGGCCGAAGTCGTCGGATTTTCTAAGAGCGCTAAAAATCCCTCAGTATGCTTTCCTTTGGAGGGGAAGTTCCAACGTTCGTTGCGAGTTGCTGGCTGCGGTGGCATCTAGTAGCCAAGTTCACAGCTAGGTGTCGTTGACGGTAGTACCTGGTAGTAACATTAGGAACTACTGCTTGAAATTGACCGTCTGCAGTCCTTACCTGAATTACAGACTAATACAGCCATCCCAAAGTACACGGGGTACATGACCGCGTTGTCGCAGCCCCTAAACTGAGGAACCAACCAAAATCTCTGCGTGAGATATAATTTTGCGTGAAGAAGTAACAGACCGTTACATAGTTACACATCAGTGTCGAAACCTTGCATAAGAATAGTGTGACCACAAGTATAACAAGATGTTCAGTAAAGAACATATAGCCTTCTTTCTCCTAAATACATGGGTATTGTTATAACTCTTTGTCCTTTTCAAGGAGTATGATTGAATGTTGGTTGTAGTAGCTTGTTGAAATACAACGTGCTATAGGGATATTAAACATGAATATGAGGTGCCCTTTGCTAGTGCTACCTCTGTACCGAATTTCGTTCAATTCGGTTTCACCGTGTTTGAATTGATAGGGGGAATCGATTTGCACACATACTTGGCCACCATCTGCAAACTATTGGGCTGATGTTCTTGCAGTTTGGTCAGAATATGTTTCCCACATAAAGATATGGCGTTGCAAAATTTGGTAGAGACTAGATTATTAGGTTGGTCGTAATTACATTTTAGCTTTTAACATTTGTGTGGCCGCCATACGTTTCCGTCAAGATGGCGGCGATATAAAACATCACATTGAGGTGCCCTTTGCTAGTGCTACCTCTGTACCAAATTTCGTTCCATTCGGTTCCACCGTGTTCGCATTAATAGGGGAATCAATTTTGACATAAAGATGGTCGCCATCTGCAAACTATTAAGCTGATGACCTATTAGTTTGGTCAAAGGATGCTCCCTCCATAAAGGTATGTTGTTGCAAAATTTGGTAGAGATCGGATGATTAGGTTAGTCGTAATTCGATTTAAGCTTTGAACATTTGTGTGGCCGCCATTACGTTTCCGTCAAGATGGCGGCGATATAAAACATGACACTGAGGTGCCTTTTGCTAGTGCTACCTCTGTACCAAATTTCGTTCCATTCGGTTTCACCGTGTTTGAATTAATAGGGGGAATTGATTTTCACACAAAGATGGCCGCCATCCGCAAACTATTAGGCTAATGACCTATTGTTTAGGTCAAAGGATGCTTCCTCTATAAAGGTATGTTGTTGCAAAATTTGGTAGAGATCGGATGATTAGGTTAATCGTAATTTGATTTAAGCTTTGAACATTTGTGTGGCCGCCATTACGTTTCCGTCAAGATGGCCGCGATATAAAACATGACACTGAGGTGCCTTTCGTTAGTACTACCTCTGTACCAAATTTCGTTCCATTCGGTTGCACCGTGTTCGAATTAATAGGGGTAATCGATTTTCACACAAAGATGGCCGCCATCCGCAAACTATTACGCTGATGACCTATTAGTTTGGTCAAAGGATGCTCCCCCCATGAAGGTATGTTGTTGCAAAATTTGGTGGAGATCGGATGATTAGATTAGTCGTAATTTGATTTAAGCTTTGATCATTTGTGTGGCTGCCATTACGTTTCCCTCAAGATGGCGGCGATATAAAACATGACACTGAGGTGCCTTTTGTTAGTACTACCTCTGTACCAAATTTCGTTCCATTCGGTTGCACCGTGTTTGAATTAATAGGGGGAATCCATTTTCACACAAAGATGGCCGCCATCCGCAAACTATTACGCTGATGACCTATTGGTTTGGTCAAAGGATGCTCCCCCCGTAAAGGTATGTTGTTGCAAAATTTGGTAGAGATCCGATGATTAGGTTAGTCGTAATTTGATTTAAGCTTTGAACATTTGTGTGGCCGCCATTACGTTTCCGTCAAGATGGGGCGATATAAAACATGACACTGAGGTGTCCTTTGCTAGTGCTACCTTTGTACCAAATTTCGTTCAATTCGCATTCACCGTGTTCGAATTGATAGGGGGGGACAGACATTCAGAGTACACACACTCACACACACACAGACACACACACACACACACAGACTCACACACACACATACACACACACACACAGACTCACACACACACACATACACACACACAGACAGACACACTTTTATCGACCTGTGTTGATCTCATAAGTCTACTTTCATTTTTTGCAAAAATCGAAAGTAGGCTAAAAATGGACCCCAAATGACAACAAGGTTACCGTTCCCCTAAGACAATAAAATGTTTAAAATAAGCATAAAATGACGAAAAACAAAGTTAATTAAGCTCCAATTATAAAATACCTTCTCGCAATAAATGAGGTCTGATCCTTCTACGAAAATCTGCATATTCTGCCTATTATAGCCTATCCCCAAGTTTGTCCGGTGAAATCTACCTACTCCTTCCGTCGTGCCGAGAGGACTTTTTTATATATTAGTATGATTAAAAGAATGCAGGCCGGTAACCATGCAACACAATCTCAGAAGTCCATCTATTTCTGTAAGACGCAATGCCATTTCATTTATTACATTACTGTGAACGTTCGCAAACGGCTATACGGTTATCACGCAACCAACTTAAGCTGTAAAATTCATCAAAACGTATATAATGCGCTTATGGGGGTCAAGGGGGGGCTAAATAACTATTATATCCCTATCCCTATGTTATTAAATTATTATTATTATTATTATTAATATTATTATTATTGAATTATGGCGTACAAGGACGAGCAAAACTCGTTTTCAGCCCCTCAGTGGCATGGAGGCTACTAAGTTTTAAGGCTCTAAAACCACGTTTCTGAGATATTCCCAGAAAACTAATTTAATTTAATAAACTAAAAAAGACCACCTCGTGGCGCAGTGGCTAGCATTGTTGGGTGTCACCCCCGAGGAACCGGGTTCGATCCCCAGCTCTGCCAAGAATTTAAAAGTCTTGGTATGGTCTGGTACGGGGTCTCCCAGCCTCGTGATGCAAAATGGGAACTTGTCGGATGCTATGGTAGGAGGAGGAGTGGGAAGGTACTGGCCAGCCTACCACACGCAAACTCCGGCTCTGGATGCCTGGTTAGTAATCCCTTGACTTAGTCAAGGGCTCTTATTCAGGTTGCCTACGTCCCTGGAGGGGAAATGGCACTCTTTTATTTTATAAACTAATAAATAGATGACGAGTAAAGAAGAAAACCAAATCAGGGGCTATATAGATATACTGAGAAAATCACAGATGTGGCCAGGAAGAGACGTCTGGCTTTCTATGGACATGTCTCATGGATGAACCCAACAATACTAACCAACCGGCTTCTCAACTACTGGGGGAAGAGAAAGAGTGTGACACCGTCGCTAACGGTAGTTAACAAGGATATCCAAGAACTTAAGATAATGAAAAGTGATATTAGAAGCCGATCACATCTCAGAAAGATACTTAAACAGAAGAGTTTTCAGGACAGACCACCCTGTAAGAAAACCGGCATCATCTGGACAAAAGAGAGCAGAATGCGCGAATATTGGGCAAACATCAAGTCCCTCGCCAAGCTGAAAAGTTGAACGTCGTGGTCCTTAGCTGGCTCATCCGAAAGAAGAAGAAGAACTAGAAGAAACTAATGAAGTAATGCAAGCCGGTAACCATGACAACAGTGTCACAAGAGGTGACATCCAACTTTGCATCTATTTCTGTAAGAAACAATGCCACTCAATTTATTAAATTTCTGTTAAAGTTTGCAAATGGCTATAAGGTTATCGTCGAATCAAACATAGACTGTAAATTTCAACAATGCGATCAAGAGGGTCAAGGGGTACCCTAGAATTTTTACACGTGACTTACCCGTGACTTACCCGTGCGATAAGCGATATGCTGTACAAAAGGTCTATTATATCTCCAAACGGCAACATTATTTTCAAAAATTCCTGAATTGGAATAGTGTTTTTTGCAGCTTTTGGGAATTTGGGCCATTGGAGGCTAAAAATCCCGAATTTATGCACCACGAGCCTTTATAATTTATTAAAGGGGTCTTCCTGGGAATGGGGACTTTCCACAATGGTGAGGGCCAGTTTTAATTTGACATATATTGCGTTTCGTCTACGAGGTTTTCAATATTATATTTACGTCAGGAAGTACATGTTAGGTGAATTTAGTTTGAGAGTACATTTTAAGTAATCATATTTTTGTCGACAAACGGGTTCATCGCAAAGATGATTTTGTTTGATACTGTGTGGTTGATATATATTTATGTTTTTGTACGCCTATAGCCTAATTCATTTTCGGGTGCTCTGAGCATTGTAAAATTAGGTATTGTAACCATGAGTCAATACACCAATCATTTAGAAATCTCTTCAACGTACTTCTCATAGAAAGGTGGGTATAAGGAACAACTTTTCAAAATACATGCTAAAATAGGCGAAAAATAAAAATTCTCCTAGAAGGACGACAAAAGCATATGTTGCGCTTCTCAATGTGTGATACAAAACTAGGGAGTCTATAAAGGGTCTCCAAAATCCACATTTTACGGCCCTTAAATTAACAGTGTCTGCGATATACCCAGAAAACTAACTTCGTTCTGATAAAATTATGAAGGAATGACAAGCCCCTAACCATTGGAACAGTATCTCAATTGATAACATCTGGTTATTAATACCGAAGACCGTTCGAAGTGCGGGTACTTCTGCTAGTCAATATAATATAATCCTTGTGTTTATACGAGAATTGAGCAAGCCTTCATGAACTATTGCTGAATACATTCTCTTTACTCACAAGAGGGCCTATTCATAAGGCATTTTAAACTCAATTTCCCGCAGGAACATTATCGAAACAAGAAAATATAAATAAAACTTAATTCCGTGATGCAGTATTATTGGTACTTGAAAATAAATCACCATCTTGTACCTAATATTCGTGTGATCGAAATAGCCGTGGGGTTAGCGTCATTGACTGTGAATCTAGAGATCTCCGGTATGAATCTCGGACGGGTTAGATATTTTTGCTACCCGATTATCGTTTTAAACGATATTTATCATATCAATATGACTCATTTTTACAGAATCCATATGAAATTACGTGTTGGTCTGTGAATCAAGAGGTCCGGGAACTGGGCAAGCCTTTCATGTTCTAGTGCTGTGCACATTGCATTTACTCGCAAGTTGGTCTATTTATAGGGAATTTAAGGTTATGAGCGGTGTCGCGTCTATTAATCCAGTTGATCCATATCGTATTCTTTATTTAGGCTAGTACTGGTGGAAGCTACAAAACCTCTAATAAAATGAGTTCCGTATTATATCTGTAAAACACTCCCTTTTACAATAGATTATATTTGTGCCAAAAATATTATAAAATACCAGCGTATCAACAATTTGCCGTCCTTGAAATGGTTTTCCATTTCCCTATTTTCAACTCCAGGCAAATGCTGGGACGGTACCTTCTGTCAGGCCACGGCCGCTTCCTTCCACATCCGTACCCAGTTTCATTCACCATCATTCATTTCATCTCTCATTAACTCCTCTCGTGAGGTTGGCGTCAGGAAAGGCATCCGGCCGTAAAAACCATCCGCCACAGATACTTTCATCGCATCTCATCCCCGACCACGTAGGAAAACGGGAATAATGAGGGTTAGACATACAATACCGGTGTATCAACAATTTTATGTGAGGTTTCTTCTATGTCAGATGTTACACATCATATGCGACTACTGTAAGGCTCGTATTTTTAGCCTACTTTTCACATTTTGCAAAAATGAGGAAAAAGTAGACTTATGAGATCGGGCAAATGTGTGTGTGTCTGTCTGTCTGTCTGTCTGTCTGTCTGTCCTTCTGTCTGTCTGTCTGTCTGGCTGTGTGTGTGTCCCCTCCTATCAACTCCTAAACGGCTGCAGCAATCGAAACAAAATTTGGTAGGAGTAAAGATCTATACCTGAATATCTCACGGCCATATTTGAAAATGATGTCAGTACTACCAACTGCTAAAAAATCGCAATTGAAATTTGAGCTCCATGTTGGATATCTTGGAAAGTATGAATGGGAGCTATTTCAAAATTGGCACACGTACAGATAATAATATTTCAGTTTAATTTCCAGGAGGCCAAACATGGCAGTGTTGCCAAAATGATTATAAGCCTCCTGATAGGTCCAATTTTAAATGCATATAACTCCTACAGTATCAAGCGTAATTCAACCAAATTTCGTATGTTGTATGTGTACATAACCAGATATGACTGAGCGTATTCTTAAGACCTACCAGGGCTGCCAACTGTTAATAAATGCTCCTAATTTATTTTATCCAAATACCAATATATCAGAAAGTATGCAAGCCGACAGCTTTAAACTATGCACACGTATAGTACGTGACATTCTATATTAATTTGGAGTAACTTATATACGTCAGTGCTACCAACATGATTCTAAGCCTGCTGACAGGTCCAACTTTAAATACATGTAACTTCCATACTATCATTTTGATTTCAACCAAATTTCGTATGTGCTATGTGTACCATAACAGATATGACTATGCGTATTCTAAGGAGCAACCAGGGCTGCCAACTGTTAATATGTGCTGTCCCTATTTTTGTTACCCTAATATCAATATATCAGAAAGTATGCAAGCCAATAGCTCTAAACTTTGCACACGTATAGTACCTGGCATTCTAGACGAATTTGGAGTAACTAATATACGTCAGTGCTGCCAACATGATTCTAAGCCTGCTGATAGGTCCAATTTTAAAATGCATGTAACTTCTATACTAACTAATGGATTTCATTCAAAATTGGCACAACAATAGATCATATTATTTCAGATTATTTCTGACCAATACATGCATGACATTGTTGCCAACATGATTTTACGCGCGCTGTTAGATCCAATGTTTAACTGCATGTAACGTCCATGCTATCCAGTGGACTTCAACCAAATTTTGTATTTAGTACCGTAAGAGACAGAACTAAGAATATATTCAGTCATCAGGGCTGCCAACTGTAGTGCTCTATTAGGATACATTATGCCAGGTATACAGTATTTCGAACTATTTGGAAATTTCGATATTAGCAACTTAATTTCGTCATTATTCTAGATAGGTTCATATTCTGTAGAATAATCATTGGCATGAAAAGTAGGCTGTATAGTTCTTCACGGAACTTCTTGTTTTTTATAACTTTTCATGCTGAAAAATTCTTAAACGTATATAGATATTTTTAACGGGTTACCCAGCGTAAGCGTATAAGGCGTACGGATGGCAGGTTTTTTTTCGACTCGATTCACTGAAATCATTACTGCTCGGCTTTCTTTCGTCATAAATGAATTTTCTTCTACAGAAATCTTCCTCGAGAAATCTTTTACAGAATAGTGAAAACCTCATCAAAATCCATCCAGTGGTTCTCGAGATTACCCGTTACATCCACGAATCGGGGATCGTTTTATACTATGTTGAGATAAATACACATGAAAGCAAATACCATGCATTATAGATATTCTAAATAAGGGGCAATTTAGGATCACACGTTTCGACCGCCAAGCGGCGTTCATCATTAGGTCCTGATCACTAGGATGGAGCTTTAAATTTATATGCAAATGACAGAAAACGATAATATACCTTCAGTCAATAAAATGATTATTGTTCTCAAGAACCGGTTTCGGTCACATCAGCAATCTAAAATGAATACTTTTAAAAATAAATGAGTTTTAACTTGGAAGTTCATGAAATTATATTATAGAGGTAAAGCAATAATTTTCTTAGTATCATCAAGATAAATAAAGCCTCCATGGCTTAGGCGGCAGCACCGCTGGGTCCGTGGTTCAAATCCCGGTCACTCCATGTGAGATCTGTGCTGGACAGAACGGAGGCAGACAGGTTTTTCTCCGGGTACTCCGGTTTTCCCTGTCAAAATTTCATTCCAGCAACACTCTTCACTATCATTTCATTTGTCATTCATTTGATCATTGCCCCAGAGGAGTGCGTCAGGCCTCGGCAGCCGGCACAGTTCATATCCTCGCCGCTAGATGGGGGCTTCATTCATTCCATTCCTGACCCGGTCGGAGACTGGAAGCAGGCTGTGGATTTTCATTTTCATCAAGATAAATAGTACAAGTAACAAGAAATTCCGTGACGAACTAAAGAGCCTACTTTTCATGTCAATGATTATTCTACAGTATATGAACCTATGTAGAATAATTACGAAATTAAGTTGATAATATCGAAATGTCTTATTAGTTCGAAATATTCCTGGTATAATTTAGCCTAATAGAGCACAACAGTTGGCAGCCCTGGTGACTGAATATATTCTTAGTTCCATCTCTTAAGGCACAGAATACAAAATTTGGTTTAAGTCCAATGGACGTTACATGCAGTTAGACATTGGATCTAGCAGCACGCGTAAAAGCATGTTGGCAACAATTTCATACGTGTGCTGGTTAGAAATAATCAGAAATATGATATCTTGTTGTGCCAATTTTGGATGAAATCCATTTGTTAGTATAGAAGTTACATGTATTTTAAAATTGGACCTATAAGCAAGCATAGAATCATGTTGGCAGCACTGACTTATATTAATTACTCCAAATTAATCTAGAGTGTCAGGTGGTATACGTGTGCAAAGTATAGAGCTGTTGGCTTGCATACTTTCTGATATATTGATATTAGGGTAACAAAAATATGGACAGCATTTATTAACAGTTGGCAGTCCTGATTTCTCTTAAGAATACTTATAGTCATATCTGTTATATTACACATAGCACATACGAAATTTGGATGAAATCCAACTGATAGTATAGAAGTTACATGTATTTAAAAATTGGTCCTATCAGCAGGCTTAGAATCATGTTGGTAGAACTGAAGTATATAAGTTACTCCAAATTAATCTAAAACGTCAGGTACTATACGTGTGCATAGTTTAAAGCAGTCGGCTTGTATACCTTCAGATATATTGGTATTTGGATGAAGAAAATAGAGAGAGCAATTAATAACAGTTGCCAGCCTTGGTGGCCCTTAAGAATACACTCAGTCATATATGTTTATATACACATATTACATACAAAATTCGGTTGAAATCCAATTGATAGTGTAGAAGTTATATGCATTTAAAAATTGGACTTATCAGAAGGCTTAAAATTATTTTGGCAATACTGTCATGTATGGCCTCCTGGAAATTAAACTGAAATAGTATTATCTACATGTGTGCCAATTTTGGAATAGCTCCCATGCATACCTTCCATGATATCCAACATGGAGCTCAAATTTCTAGTGCGTTTTTCAGCAGTTTGGTAGCACTGACATCATTTTCAAACATGGGCTTGCGATATTCCGGTATAAATCTTTACTCATACTGAATTTGGTTTCGATTGCTGCAGCCGTTTAGGAGTTGATAGGGGGGACACACACACAGCCAGCCAGACAGACAGAAGGACAGACAGACAGACACACATTTTCCCGGATCGATCTCATAAGTCTACTTTTTCCTAATTTTTGCAAAATGTGAAAAGTAGGCTAAAAATTAAATTTATAAAAGAGGTGAGATTTGACAATATTTATGTGTAAATTATTTAAAAATAATAAAACCAGATCTCTAACAAATTTCGATTAATTTGTATAAGAAATGTCTCTCTAAACGCAGCTTGATATAGGAATGCCATTGTTGTGGAGCCGTTGTATATGTACTGTGTTAATTTAACATTTGGATGTTGGAAAAACGTACAGTATATTTTATTGTACATAAGCTTTTGACTTGGAAATATCACTTTGTATATTCACAATATACGTGAACATACAAAGTTATAAGCAACTATTAAGAATTGTGGTCTTATTATATGACCACGGATCGAAAAGTCGTTGGCCATATTTTTTGCCAAAATATAATACTTACAGGTAATTACTAATACACGTACTGTTCTACGTAACTTACACTACGTTTCCACATAGTCTCCACATTTGTTCAGACATTTGTTCTATCACAGCTTAAATTTGAGATGGCCCTTCGATAGAATTGAGCCGGCTGACTGTGGAACCATCGTCGGACTGCTGTCATGGCGTCATCGTTGCACGCGAATTGCTGTCCTGCCAGGAAGTTCTTCAGTGGACCAACAACGTGGACATAACTAGGGGTGAGGTCCGGACTGATGGTGGGTGGCCCACACTCTCCCAATGAATTGACCGGAGCTTGTTGGTGGTTCTGGTTGATCTCGCATTGTCATGGTCCGCTGAAGAAGTTCCTGGCAGAACAGCGATTCACGTGCAGTCCGTCGATAGTTCCACAGTCAGCCGGCTGAATTCTACCACAGGACATCTCAAATTTAGTGCTACGATGGGTCAAATGTCTGAACAAATGTGGAGACTATGTGGAAAAATAGTGTAAGGTACGTAGAACAGTACTTATATTTGTAATTACCTGTTAGTATTTTTTTTGCTAAAAAGATAGGGCAGATACTTTTTGATCCACCCTCGTACTTTTGTATAACTTGTCTTGTTAATGTTTATGTTGATTTGCAGTGAATCTCGTTAGTCTGTTATATGTTTGCGATGTCCTCTTTATAGCGCAGACCTTTCTACAGGTGCTCACGTTAATGAAACATTCTGTAAATTAAGCATTACAATAACTCGAGCACACTGTATTATTTGTTTTTGAAGACAGAGGTACGAACAACTAGAGCCTTTACGGGGGCGTGATAATGCTTCAACTCACAGCGTGTTCAACAGCTGACTCCTTATTACTCCTTGGTTTCAATGCGCGAGCTTTCAAGGGCAGCGGCAAAAATCACTGGAGTAAACTTGTAGGTAAAACATGAATAATGGAATGCAGCCGAAAAAAAAATCAGATTCTCACATTGACGTGAAATTAGTAGGTGAAAAGCTGAAGGAAGTAGGAAACTTTGCTACTTAGGAAGCAAAATAACTGGTGATGGACGAAGCAAAGAGGATATACAATGCAGGTTGGCTCAGGCAAGGAAAGTATTTCTACAGAAATGAAATTTGACGACATCAAATATATATTTAGGTATTATAAATTCATTTGTAAAGCCTTTGTTTGGAGCATTGGACTCTATGGAAGTGAAACTTGGTCTGTTGGCGCTGCAGAAAAGAGGAGTGATTTGAAAGCATTTGGATGTGGTGTTACAGGAGAATGTTGTAGATCAGATGGGTAGATAGAGTAACGAATGAAGAGGTATTAAGAACGTATGAGAGGAGAGATGTTTCTGTGCTAATGAAGAGAAGAGATAGATTGGTAGGCCACATACTAAGACACCCAGGAATCGCGAACTTAGTTATGGAAGGAAGGGTTAAGGATAAGAACTGTAGGGGTAGACCAAAGTTAGAACATGTTAAACAGTTTGCCTCGGATGTAAGGTGTGGTAGCTACAGTATATAAAGATAAAACGATTAGCTCGGTACAGGGAGATATGGAGTGCTGCATCAAACCAGTCGAAAGATTGAAGACTCAAACATCAATCATCTTCAGGTGAGGTCTATACATTCTAATTTCGAAGTTACGTTTTCTACTGTTATCTAGCAGACAAAACTCGAACTCTGTTGAGTGACCCGTTGCTGACATTTAAATAAAGTTTCCTTGGAATCATGAAATATTATATGAGCTATTTTACAAGCAAACGTCGTATGACCCACCCTTCAAACATAGTACCACCTCGAAATTAGATTGCAGGTTCGCTCCTGGCCGTGGTAAGTGATTTTTGAAAGGCGACAAAAATACGATACGCATGTCATACGATGTTGGCATGTCAAAGAACCTCTTTGATTTCAGAAGGCCGTGTTCATAATGGCAAAATTAATCTCGGGAGTTTCCGCCAACACAAAGTTCCTCATTTCTCTACTAGAAAGCGCTATAGTGTTCAAGGAGTTTAGATATCTAACCTTCTTGACTTTCATAGTGATTCAAAGAACAACGAAATTTGACATGCAAGCTACCCTCTGGGTGTTAAATTACAAAGCTTGCACCTGGCAGCCGATGCCATACGATATTATTATTATTATTATTATTATTATTACCTTGAAATTGTAATCGAACCCGTATTCTAAGGATCATGAGTTGGACACTCCAGCACTGATCCACTGTGGAAGCTATTTACTATTTGTGTAGGATTGACGCTAACTAATGGCTGAGTGGGAGGGATTCACGTTTGCCACAATATCCCACGCACTGCCGTGAGCGAGACGCATATGAAATTGTATTGCACACTGTTGATGTGTAGGCGTATGTGTTATTCTCTTCGCGATTAATTTCAAATAGTCTTCTAAAATAGAATCTAAAAGTTGTTATTCTTTCAAATAAAAACAATAACCACATATTGATTTATAATCATAGTAATAATAATAATAATAATAATAATAATAATAATAATGATAATATGTGGTTACAAAGTTGTCGACTGTTTGGAGAAACAGAGGGATTCACAATTGCCATCCAAATCAGGTCATTGCTACAAAAAATTATAAGAAATACATCATCAAAGATACCACCGGGTGAGTTAGCCGTGGTCGTTACGGCATGACTGCTGGCAGTCGCTCACATCCGGGAGGCGAGGAGGTTCGAATCCCCCCCGCCGGCAACCTTGAAGATGGTCTTCTGTGGTTTCCCATCTTTCTTCCAGGCAAATGCCGGGGTTGGTCCCTAACTACAGGCCACAGCCGCTACCTTCCAACTCATCGCCCTTCCATTCCAACTTTCCTCCCCAACGGTACTTGTAGCTCACCCGTTGGGTGTCCGTCTCGAAGCAGCTACAAAACTGGTGAGCCGAACATGTCCTCGGACACTCCCGGCACTAAAAGCCATACGCTAAAAAAATAAAAAAAATAAAATCAAAGATACCAGTGTAATTTCAGACAAATGCAGGCGATGCGCCATTCATCTCGAGACCATTGACCATGTCACTGCAGGTTGCCCAATAGTTGAATATACTAACCGGCACAATCAGGTTGCAGGCATCATTCATGAAGCACTCGCACAGAAATATAAATTAACTGAGGAGTATATCCCTTACTACAAGTATCATCCACCATCCCTCCTCGAAAATGAATTGTGTAAAATATATTGGGACACTGGTATTGTGACAGACAAAACATTAGATCACAATCGACCAGACATCATAGTAGTAAATAAGGTTGATGGCACTACATTTATAATAGACATAGCAGTCCCCAACGACACCAATATCGAACGGAAACACAAAGAAAAAATCACCAAGTATAGACAGCTTGCAGAGGAAATCAAGAGGATATGGAAGATGAACTGCGTCCGGATAGTGCCTGTAATCTTGTCAGTCAACGGCCTCATACCTACACACTCCACATGAGTCTGAAGGAATTGGATCTTCCGCCGACCATCTACAGGAGAATGCAGCATTCTATCCTCTTGTCCACATGCAATATTGTGCGATCCTTCCTGGCTAGTGAATGAGTGATATTGAACTTTATATTTTGTTTATACATGATATGTATGTATTATAGTTTGTATTATAATTTTTATATAATGCTGTAAAGCACTTGGTTTAACCCGTGCTTTAGAGTAACCCATGTTTGTAATGGTGAATTGAATAAATAAATAAATTAATTAATAATAATAATAATAATGAAATTAAAGACAAAGGTAAATATAGACGACGGCATCTCCACAGGCTGTATATCCATGTCAAAAGATCTCTGATGTTTTTGAAATGACGTCCCTAGTAGGCCTATACGATTAAGGAAGAACAATATATTTAAGAAAATATTTAAAACATCAAGAAACAAGAAGTTCCGTGAAGAACTATACAGCCTACTTTTCATGCCAATGATTATTCTACAGTATATGAACCTATCTAGAATAATGACAAAATTAAGTTGGTAATATCGAAATATCAAATTAGTTCAAAATATACCTGGTATAATGTAACCCTAGTGACTGAATATATTCTTAGTTCCATCTCTTAAGGTACAGAATACAAAATTAGGTTCAAGTCCAATGGACGTTACATGCAGTTAGACACTGGATCTATCAGCACGCGTAAAAGCATGTTGCCAACAATACCATGCGTGTGCTGGTCAGAAATAATCTGAAATATTATGATATATTGTTGTGCCAATTAAGGATGAAATCCATTTGTTAGTATAGAAGGTACATGTATTTTAAAATTGGACATATCAGCAGGCATAGAATCATGTTGGCAGCACTGCCTTGTATTAATTACTCCAAATTAATCTACAATGTCAGGTGTTGTACGTGTGCAAAGTATAGAGCTGTTGGCTTGCATACTTTCTGATATATTGATATTAGGGTAAAAAAATATAGACAGCATTTATTAACAGTTGGCAGCCCTGATTGCTCTTAACAATACTTACAGTCATTCTGTTATGGTACACATAGCACATACGAAATTTGGTTGTAATCCAACTGATAGTATAGAAGTTACATGTATTTAAAAATTGGTACTATCAGCAGGCTTATAATCATGTTGGTAGAACTGACGTATATAAGTTACTCAAAATTAATCTAAAATGTCAGAATATACGTGTGAATAGTTTAAAGCTGTTGGCTTGCATACTTTCTGATATATTGGTATTTGGATAAAAAAATAAAGAGAGCAATTATTAACAGTTGGCAGCCCTGGTGGCTCTTAAGAATACGTTCAATCATATCTGTTTATGTACAGACATTACATACAAAATTTGGTTGAAATCCAATTGATAGTGTAGAAGTTATATGCATTTAAACATTGGACCTATCAGGAGGCTTAAAATTATTTTGGCAACACTGTCATTGTTGGCCTCCCGGAAATTAAACTGAATAGTATTAACTGCATGTGTACCAATTTTGGAATAGCTCCCATGCATACCTTGCGAGATACCCAACATGGAGCTCAAATTTCTAGTGCGTTTTTTCAGCAGTTGGTAGCACTGACATCATTTTCAAATATGGACGTGAGATATTCCGGTGCACATCTTTACTCATACTAAATTTGGTTTTGATTGCTGCAGCCGTTTAGGAGTTGATAGGGGGGGGACGACACACACACACAGCCAGACAGACAGACAGACAGACAGACAGACAGACAGAAGGACAGACAGACAGACAGACACACATTTTCCCGGATCGATCTCTTAAGACTACTTTTTCCTCATTTTTGCAAAATGTGAAAAGTAGGCTAAAAAAATAATAATAGAAAAACCGTCAGAAAAATCATAGGACCAAAACGGAGTTTGTTATTGTTGATTCATTGAGGGGCTTTGTGACATCGTGGTCATGTAGCCCCCTGTATTTGGGTGTGTGTGTGTGTGTTACATGTCTGATAACCTGTGTTATTGTGATGGCTGTATTGGTGTTGGAGGCGGCCATGGCCTTAATATCGGAACCATTCCGACATTCGCCTGAAGTAGATGTGGGAAACAATGGAGAAACTACACCCAGGATGGCTGAGGTAGGAATCAAACCCACCTCGTCTAATTTTTGCCTCACGAGGCTGAGTGTACCTCGTTCCAGCCTTCAGACCAGAATTGAATTTCTTCGCAGAGCCGGGAATCGAACCCGGGCCTCCGCGGTGACAGCCTAGAGTGCTAGCAATTACGCAACGAGGCGGACTACACATGAAATCTACCAAAGTTATGAAAAAATTACAGATTCCAACAGAAAAAGTTGCCACCAGTTGTGTTTTGAGTGAACCCTCACAGTATTCTTGCAGAATACAATACATTTTACACAAATAATTATAATATGCCTTTACATAAAAGCGTTCGTTGATATCATAGGGGATTTCAAAAGCTAAACGTTGATTTTGATTCCTGAGCTGTAGGCCTATACAGTAGAGTTTTATAACCAAGGTGTTGTTTGATTTCTATTACCACCATTGCGTTCCTTTTGTTTGCCCAACAATACAATAGGACGCAAGAGGCAGTATGTCTGCACGTTTCAATCCAATCTGAGTATTATGGAAAACACGGGCATTATATTTCGCCATTTCCGTGTAGGTTTACTGATAGCTAGGTCTGATAACAATATTACTATACGGACTGCAGACCCTGTGTTTATTTCGCCCGTACAAAAATACTAATACCACAATAATAATTATCTCCACCCGACACAAAGTCCGTACTTTCAACAGCAAACTTTTTGTGGGAACATTCTCTCAAGTTATGTTCGTGAATCTGAATGGCTTACAATCACGACATTTAACATGTCGTAAGTCCCAGAGTTTGTATGAATTTATGAATCGATAGTCTTAATTCATTTTGTGTATTGACCTCCTCGTGGTGTAGTGGCTAGCACTTTTGGCTGCTACCACGGAATTCCGGGTTCTATTCCCGGTTCTGTGAAGAAATTTAATTTTGGTCCGAGGGCTGGAACGGAGTACACTCAGTTTCGTGATGCGAAACTGAGAAGAGGCGGGTTCGATTCTTACCTCGGCCCTTCTGGAAGTGATTTTCCTTGGTTACCTACTTCTACTCCAGGAAATGCCGGGATGGTACCTAACTTAAGGCCACGACAGCTTCCTACCCAAATCCTACCTCGATTACAAATACACACACTAGTAGAGACATGCCAGTGACACAGGTTAACAGACAACTCCTACACACAGCCACGAGGCTACATGTCCCCGATGTCGCAAAGCCGTTAATGAATGAGTCGGCTTTGGTGGCATACTGAGCTTCTTTTCCCAAGGTCGCGGGTTCAAACCCGGCCAAAGTCGTCTGATTTTGTAATAGCGTTAAAATCCCTCAGTATGCCTTCCTTCGGAGGGGGAGTAAATCCGGTGGGCCCATGTCATAGATTTATGGCATGTAAGAGAACCTTCCACTAACTACAATTGTGTGAAGCTAACTTTGTAGATAAGATTTGATTAACGCTCTAATAGGTTCCAACGTTCGCCACCAGGTGCCAGATGTGGTGGCATTTATTAGCCAAGTTCACAGCTAGGTGTCGTTGAAGCATTTGGTAGCGAAAGTAGGAACTACTTGAAATTAATCATCTGCAGTCCTTACCTGAATCACAGATAACGCACACTAATACAGCCATCAGAATTAACACCGGTTATCAGACAAATTCTGCACACACACAAAGTACACGGGGCTACATGACCGCGTTGTCGCAACCCGTAAACTGAGGAACCAACCAACTCTAATGAATGAACAACACAGAACTTGAGTATACGGCTTATCAGAAAACAAGATGTTCAGTAAAGAACATATAGCCTACTTTCTCCTAAATGTATGAGTATACAATAGTTATAACTCTTTGTCTTTATCAAATAGTACAGGGTCATCAATTTAAGTCTCGCATCCGATACCGATCACGGCGCCGCAAGCTCTCACGCTGTCACCCGCTCGCTGGCCGGTAAAAAGTGCGCGACTTCTCCCCACTACTTCGCGTCAACATACAGTCATTTAATAGCAATTTCTAGTGAAAATAATTATCTACAAACTTACCTGGTTTTACAAGAAATGTTCAAAGTGTTGTCCGTCGGCTCGCAAGCATGCCTGGCACCTCGTAAACAAATTTCTAGACACACGGCAAATTTCTTCCTGGATGACGTTCGTTATAACTTGGCGAATATTTTCTTTTAACTCCTCACTTGTGAGGATTGTTTGCATATGAATCGAAAACGGCACTCTCTAACAGAAGAATACTTCGCATAAGAAAGCACAATGAATACACGTTGATCTATAGAAAACATCACTTCGCATAACGCAGCACAATGAATACACATTGTTGTATAGAAACATCACTTTAAGGCAACACATAAACTGTAAAATTGCCCCGAGACTGCACTGTATGTTAGGTCAAATCAACTAGCACTTCACAAGCTTGAATACGCCAGAGATACTGACAGGTTATTCAAACATTGCCGATCGCAGCGCACGTGTTCATTGCGGGGAGAACGCCAAGGCCACCTTCACCGGCCTAGCGACGCGTACATGCGGGAAATAAAATGATGACCCGGTATAATAGAATCATTTCTTGGTTGAAGACCTTAGAAACTATTTACCTCTACCAAGTACCACAACCTCGAAAAAAACTGCTACCATCATTGAAGAAATAAAGAAAGAAAAGAAGTAAGAAAGATAAGAAGTATCTCAAGAATGTTATGGAACTGGAGACATAATCGACCGGACTGGCTGCGTGGCTCAGCGGTAACGTTCTCGCTTGCTGGGCCCAAGGTTGCAGGTTCGTATCCTGGCGCAGTCAGCTGGCATTTGAGGGTGCACAAATGCGAGGGAGTCGTGTCATTAGATTTAAAGATCCCTTTCGGGTCAAAATTCCGGCACCCCGGCGTCTCTAAAAGCAACAGTAGTTAAAAGGGACGGAAAACCAATAACATTATTATTATTATTATTATTACATAATCAACCTGACGTGGGCAACATCCAACTTTGAGTTGAGGCATGTCTTTACACGTCTGGCTGTGCATGGCTTTCACAACCCTAATTGAATAAACAAATCTCTCCATGACCCTACAGAGACGTGTGTATACCAACTATGTGGATATTTTCGATTGCTATTTGGCTGCAATAAAAGTATTAATTAATAACCTGAACTAGCACCAACGGCTAGAATTCAGTTACTATGTGAAATCGTTTTGTTCTTTACTTCAAATAACATTTTCAAATAACGCACAATAGGCTGTTATAAACCCTTTAAAATAAAAAGTAAAAATTTATCGTAGTATCATCTTGTCATTCTTCAAGTTCGATGCGCATAGAATGCCAATGGTATTGAGTCTCACGTACACCAGTCGTGACATCTAATGGAGAAGTATCGAACAAGATAATCCTAACAGAGCGAATGCATTCTAACGGCCATAAAAATAAACTTTTCAATAAAATCTGTAAGTTAATCTGTTGGCCGGCGTGCAGTTGGCCATGCTAATTCACTTTTTTGCTACTAGATGTCTCATGCAAATCTGCTGGCAAATTTTGTTTTAATTAAATATATATTTTCCATCGTAATATAGACAATACGACGCTTAATTTTAAAACGTCTGAGTCATTACAAAACAATAAATATTAAAAAATTCAAGCAAAAAGCCTAACTATATTGCTTGAAAAAAAGCGTAACTCTGATGGGGTTTGAACCATAGCGATATGAGTGATAGGCCAACGCTTTACCACGGAGCTAAACGTGCCAACAAACATACTCCGAAATCAAATGAGCTACATAGAACATGTTAGCAAATAATGAATTAGACTAAACGATTTCATCAGAGGAGTATATTATTTATGTATAAAGCATTTCATACAAAGTTTATTTATTTTGTATCAGTACGCTATATTGCATGCAATACTCAAATTAGTGAAATATAAGTCAGGCACAAGATATCCGCTGCCATCTTGTCTTATTACTGAATCGGCTCAGCTTTTTAAAATCACGTCTGCACTATAGTATTACAAAATAAAATTTTAATTTCGAACGTGCCTCTTCCTTTAGAACAGTTAAAACGATTCTTGGCTCGATAATCGGAACTGGTGGGTCCCATGATATGGATTATAAAGTTTGCATAATTCGCACGGCCGCCATCCTGAAATGGTATGGCGGACGACCTTGTAGTTTGGTCACAAGACGCATCCTATACGAAGGTATATTGTTACCAAATTTGGTAGAGATCGGATGATTTGGTTAGTCGTTATTTGATTTTACGTTTTGAACGTTTGAGTGGCCACCATTCAGTTTTGGTAAAGATGGCGGCGATATAAAACATGACACTGAGGTGCCCTTTGCTAGTTCTACCTCTGTACCAAATTTTGTTCAATTCGGTTTTACCGTGTTTGAATTGATAGGGCGGGGACAGACATTCAGAGTACACAGACACACACACACACACACACAGAGAGACAGACACACACACTTTTTGGCCCTGTGTAGATCTCATGAGTCTACTTTCATATTTTGCAAAAATAGAAAGTAGGCTATAAATGTGCTGTATTACCTTCTTCGATTTCGTTTATTTTTACTAATTTCCTTCTTAAAACAGAGACATTCAAAACTATTGAAAACAATGATGATAAAGATGTTTTTTTTTGGTGTTATATGGCATTTGCTGTTGTTGATTCATTTAGGTGATTTACGAAATTGTGCTCATATAGCCCCGTTTGTTTAAGCTGTGTGCTATCCTGTGGCATTGTGATAGCTATAGTAGTCTGAGTGTGTTTGTTATTCAGAGTAGGATTTGGAAAGAAGCGCCGTAGCCTTAGGCTATGTATCATTCCAAAATTTGCTTGAAGTAAAAGTGGGAAACCAAGGAAAATCAGTTTAGAACAGCTGATGTGAGAATCGAACAAAACTATTCTCAATTTTGCCTCCCGTTCCAGCCCTTAGACCAGAAGTAAGATTTCTTGACAAAGCCAAGAATCGATCACATGACTTCCGGATGCCGGATCTCAATACGTATCTCGAGACCATAGATGGCGGCTATTGCAAGACATGAGTACAACATGTTCAATTTACAGAATCAATATAAAAGAAATGTGAATAAATACAAGAAGAATGCAAATGATACAATCAAGAGAAAAGAATACACTTAGAGTATGAACATGAAATATGTTTCTTCAACTATTGGGAGTTTCTTTAAACCTTGTGATGTGGTGACTGCCATTTTTATTGTTGTTGCTTGTTTTAGGGGCTGCACTTCGCTGTCACATAGTCCCGTGTATATTAAGTAACATTTCTTGGCAGAGGCGGGAATCAAACCCGGACCTCCGGGCTAACAGCCAAGAATTCTAGCCGCTTCACCACGAGGTGGACCATTCACTGCAGAGTTCTGGGTTGGATTTCCGGCTCTGCCAAGGACCTTACTGCTTGCCTGTATTTTGGGAGGGGTACACTAAGCCTCTTGTGGCAAAACTGAGAATGTGTGGTTTCTACCCTCAACTGGGGCGGATGACTTCGTAGTTCCGCATCTTAAAACAACAATAACTAACTACTCTCAACTCAGTCATCCTAGAAGTGGTTTTCCGCGATTACCCAATTCTACTCCAGGCAAGTGCCGGGATAGGTCTTCAATTAAGACCCTGGCCATCTACTCTATAATCCTCGTCTCAGTCACAAATACACATACTTCTACAGACACCACAATGACACATGTTATCTGACAATTCAGCTGGCTGCGTGGCTCACCGGTAACGTTCTCGCTGGCTGTTCCCAAGGTTGCAGGATCGAATCGTGGCGCAGTCAGCTGGCATCTGAGGGTGTACAAATGCGAGGGAACCTTCGGGGCAAAATTCCGGCACCACGGCGTCTCTAAGAGCCGCAGATATTAAAAGGGACGTAAAACAATTATTATTATTATTATTATTATTACCGACAGTAGTGGCTACGCTGAAGAGCCTCCGTGGCTTAGGCGGCAGCACGCCGGCCTCTCACCGCTGGGTCCGTGGTTCAAATCCCGGTCACTCCATGTGAGATCTGTGCTGGACAAAACGGAGGCAGACAGGTTTTTCTCTGCATACTCCGGTTTTCCCTGTCAAAATTTCATTCCAGCAACACTCTCCACTATCATTTCATTTCATCGGTCATTCATTTAATCATTGCCCCAGAGGAGTGCGTCAGGCCTCGGAAGCCGGGACAGTTCATATCCTCGCCGCTAGATAGGGCCTTCATTCATTCCATTCCTGACCCGGTCGGAGACTGGAAGCAGGCTGTGGATTTTCATTTTCAGTGGCTACGCTGGCTAAAGCGCAGCATTAGGTCATGAGGCCAAGCTCTCTGTTGACTCGGTAGACGCGTGGGTTCGAGCCCCACCGTCGGCCGTCCTTGAAATGGTTTTCCGTGGTTTCCCATTTTCAACACCAGGCAAATGCTGGGACGGTACCTTCGGACAGGCCACGGCCGCTTCCTTCCACATCCTTGCCCAGTTTCATTCACCATCATTCATTTCATCTCTCATTAACTCCTCTCATGAGGTTGGCGTCAGGAAGGTCATCCGGCCGTAAAAACCATCGCCACAAAGACTTCCATCGCATCTCATCCCCGACCCCGGTGGAAAACGGGAATAATAAGGGGTAGACATACATACATTATTATTATTATTATTATTATTATTATTATCTGACAATTCACCAAGAGCATTGGGTTGAAATGACCGCAATATTCAAGGCCCTGTATCGAATGGTAACAACACCGCGTATAAACGAAACGTTATCCTCATCCGCCCCGCATCCACCTGACTGTTAACCGCATCCACCCCGCATCCGCACAACTTTTTCCCGCATTCCAACCTGTGTTATCCGAATCTACTGGCATTACAATAATATTTTAATTAGATAAAGCATAAATTACTAAAGTAACATATTTAGACACTTGAGAAAAATGTCATTGCCCTAGGATTTGTATGTCATGTGCTACGGTATGTTTAAAATGAATGTTATACAGCCAGAATTGCAACCCATTCCTCCCGTTCGGGGTGTTAATTATGCTTAATGACATAATCATCATCTTACATTTGTCATGAAAAACAAAACACAACGGAAAAATATGATATGCCATAAACATCCGGGTCCTAAAAATAATATTAAACAAGTTCGGATTGTATTCTAAAAACTATCCGCTAATTTGCTCCAATCATTATCCGCAGCTTATGCGCTATCCGCACAGCCATGCAAACTATATCCGCATCTGAGCAGGGCTTTAAGGCGGCTACACACGTTACGGTATAACTGTGCGTTTGAACTGCACCAACCGAACTGCGGAGATTTATCTCACGTTGTTGTTGTTGTTGTTGTTGTTTGAGTATTCAGTCTTTTGACTGGTTTGATGCAGCTTTCCATGCCTCCCTGTCTTGAGCTAATCGTTTCATCTCTACATAGCTACCACAGCCTACATCCGAAGCAATCTGTTTAACATATTCTAACCTTGATCTACCCCTACAGTTCTTGTCCTCAACCCTTCCTTCCATAAGTAAGCTTGCTATTCCTGGGTGTCTTAGTATGTGTCCTACTAACCTATCTCTTCTCTTCATTAGCAGTCGCCGGAAACATCACTTCTCTCCCACTCGTCTTAATACCTCTTCGTTTGTCACCCTATCTTATCTTCATCATTCTCCTGTAACACCACATTTCAAATGCTTCAATTCTCCTCTTTTCTGCTGCAGCAATAGTCCAAGTTTCACTTCCATAGAGCGCCACGCTCCAGGCAAAGTCTTTCAAAAATGACTTCCTAATACTAAAATCTATATTCGATGTCAACAGATTCCTTTTTTGTAGAAAGGCTTTCCTTGCCTGAGCCAACCTACTTTATATATCCTCTTTGCTTCGTCCATCACTGGTTATTTTGCTTCCTAAGTAACAGAAGTCTCCTACTTCCTTCAGCTTTTCATCTGCCAATTTGATGCCCATAGAGGTTTCTGATTTATTTCGGCTGCATTCCAGTATTTTTGTTTTACATTTATTAATTTTCATCATGTATTCATTCCGTAAGACGGAGTCCATACCATTCAAAAACTCATTCAAATCCTCAGGTGTGTCGGCCAAGATGACGATGTCATCAGCAAATCTCAGAGTTGAAATTGTTTCTCCTTGAATCTTCACTCCCACTTTAAATTTTTCTCCAATTTCCTTCATTGCTTGTTCAATGTAAAGATTGAAAAGTATGGGTGATAAGTTGCAGCCTTGACTTACACCTTTCTGAATACCAGCTTCTCTCTCATGTCCTTCAGCTCGAATGACTGCTGCCTGGTTTCTGTATAGATTGTATATCACCCTCCTATCCCTGTACTTTATTCCAATTCTCACGTGTGGAGGATAAATCGTTGCAGTTATTTCGGCTTGCACAGTTCATCGGAGCAAGTTGAATTTTCTAACCGATAAATCTGTGTCGATTGAGTTTGTATAGTTTTATCGTAACGTGTGCACGGTGGCAACCGCCGATTCCTCAGTTTAAGCGAGTCACTCGTTATTGCAATATGTCTCAGGAAGACTAAAATGGATATCGAGAGCAGTTGGAAGCTTTCATTGAATGCTATAGAAATGAATCTTGTCTCTGGCAGATGAAATCTAAATATTATCAAGATCGGAGCAGAAAGGACGCCTTCTACAATAAGTTGATTGAGAAATATAAATCCATTGACTGCAAAGCCAACAGAGAAGTAGTAGTCAAAAAGATTAATAATCTTAGAAGTACTTACAAAAAGTAGTTAAACAAAGTAAACAAGAAGTTCCGTGAAGAACTATACAGCCTACTTTTCATGCCAATGATTATTCTACAGAATATGAACCTATCTAGAATAATGACGAAATTAAGTTGGTAATATCGAAATATCTAATTAGTTCAAAATATACCTGGTATAATGTAGCCTAATAGAGCACTACAGTTGGCAACCCTGGTGACTGAATATATTCTTAGTTACATATTCATTTTCTTAGTCTTAAGGTACAGAATACTAAATTTGGTTGAAGTCCAATGGACGTTACATGCAGTTAGACATTGGATCTAATAGCACGCGTAAAAGCATGCTGCCAACAATGTCATGCGTGTACTTGTCAGAAATAATCTGAAATATTATGATATCTTGTTGTGCCAATTTTGGATGAAATACATTTGTTAGTATAGAAGTTACATGTATTTTAAAATTGGACATATCAGCAGGCATAGAATCATGTTGGCAACACTGCCTTGTATTAATTACTCCAAATTAATCTAGAATGTCAGGTGCTATACGTGTGTAAAGTATAGAGCTCTTGGCTTGCATACTTTCTGATATATTGATATTAGGGTAAAAAAATATAGACAGCATTTATTAACAGTTGGCAGCCCTGATTGCTCTTAACAATACTAATAGTAATATCTGTTATGGTACACATAGCACATACGAAATTTGGTTGAAATCCAACTGATAGTATAGAAGTTGTGTGTATTTAAAAATTGGTACTATCAGCAGGTTTATAATCATGTTCGTAGAACTGACGTATATAAGTTACTCCAAATTAATCTAAAATGTCAGAATATACGTGTGCGTAGTTTAAAGTTGTTGGCTTGCATACTTTCTGATATATAGGTATTTGGATGAAAAAAATAGAGAGAGCAATTATTAACAGTTGGCAGCCCTGGTGGCCTTAAGAATATGCTTAGTCATATCTGTTTATGTACAGATATTACATACAAAATTTGGTTGAAATCCAATTGATAGTGTAGAAGTTATATGTATTTAAACATTGGACCTATCAGAAGGCTTAAAATTAGTTTGGCAACACTGTCATGGTTGGCCTCCTGGAAATTGAACTGAAATAGTCTTATCTACATGTGTGCCAATTTTTGAATTGCTCTCATGCATACCTTGCAAGATATCCAACATGGAGCTCAAATTTCTAGTGCGTTTTTTCAGCAGTTGGTAGCACTGCCATCATTTTCAAATATGGACGTGAGATAATCCGGTGCACATCTTTACTCATACTAACTTTGGTTTTGATTGCTGCAGCCGTTTAGGAGTTGTTAGGGGGGGGACACACACACAGCCAGACAGACAGACAGACAGAAGGACAGACAGACAGACAGACAGACAGACAGACAGACACACATTTTCCCGGATCGATCTCATAAGTCTACTTTTTCCTCATTTTTGCAAAATGTGAAAAGTAGGCTAAAAAATAATCTAATATAACGGGATCAGATGCTGACGAGATATACACTCCGCGTTTGTAGTACTTTCGTCTATTGAACTTCTTGTCCGCCTTTATACTGCACTTATAGGACTATACACGTGGTACCGCCCTCTTGTACATATGAAAAGTGCTTTGCAGAGTGGAGTGTAAGAGTTCGGTGCACCCCGTAAAACTCTGCTGTAAAGTTCGAAGATTTTTGGCTCTTCCATATTTTATAAACCCCCTACCAGACTCTTGTTTGTCGTAAAACCCATCACCTGATGACCGGGTCCCGTTCGATTCGCTTCAGATCGATAGTAATGAAAGCAAAATTAACTGGAAGTAAAGGTATGAGGGAACTTCGGTTCTTCTGTGACATTTACAGTAACTCCAGGTTGAGACAGAAAGATCCCTTGGTCCTAAAATCAGAATACTTTGAGCTAATCCATTGAAAGACTGTCTCTGTTAGAAATGACCATAACTAGGCCGCGGATCTTGATGTTAAAACCTAATATTCTCCTGAGTCCTTGGTTGCAGATAAAGTTTTACTCAGGGGTTTCATGACTAAGTCTTCAGCAGTCGCACAGGGCGTTGTTAACACCACACATGTTTTTATTCGGCTGTATTTAAAGATCCTTGTTAGCTAGCCTGTTATGAACATGCGTACCTTTCGTAGGAACCTTGCGACAAGCTAGAGGGCATCCATTAATTACGTGAGATGATTTTTGGCGATATTTCTACCCCCCCCCCCCCTCTCCCCTTGGTGTGATGGGAGATTTTGCTCCACCCCCTTCCCCCTCCCCTAATCTCACGCGAGATTTTTCAAAGTGCGTATAAGTTAATCTGTGCTTGATTGCGTTGGGTTTATTTAAAATAAACAATTTGCTTAGTTCTTTTTATTTAAGACTAGTTAAGACTGTTATTATTATTATTAGCGTATGGCAAGGAAATTATATACATTATACAATATATACACAATAACAAAAACATTGATTCACTTCAGGCATTAGTGTTATCCGTTATAGCTGAATGTCCAACTTTTGAACCCACTGCAGTGCCTCCGCTGTTGGTGATAGAAAGTCTTCCAATCTACCTGGATATGCCCGTAGTTGACACTCGCTTAAAATGAAGACTAGTATTTAAGACTTCTAAGAACGTAGTCTAGAACCCCGGTGAGAAAATTGAACAATAAAACAAGGAGCTAGTAAATTTCGTAAAGGAATATTCATTCTAATTCAGTCCAGGGAGACTCTCAAGAATGACGACTGGAACCGAAATGTCCATGTAATTTTCAGTAAAATCATCTGCTCCTTCAACCTCGCTCTGCCGAAACCATTCGCATAGGACCATAGGTTGTGCGTTTGTCTAGCCGGTGGCGGCTAAACAATCGAGGGGCTACTCGGCTACTTTGTGGCGCTCGCATAATCGCGATACTTATTATTATATATGATTTAGTCGTATTTTAATGGAGAAACCTTTTTTATTTAATATAACCCAGTTTTCTCGCAATTTTACACTTTTTCTTGCGGAAAGAAATTACGTGATATTTGCCGAGACCCCCCCCCCCCACTTCCCCACGTGAGATTCGGTGAGGTTCAGCTCGACCCATACCAACAACGTAGCTCATAGTAATTGTTCAAAGTGACGACCACCAGTCTCAATGCACGTATTACAACGGCGCATGAAGTTTTTCCACACTCTCTCAAAGATGTCTACTGTACAAGGAGACAGGCAGCTTGTTTTCCACGAATGGATGTGTTTTCAACATGCAGTGCAGTGCAGTAGCCCACTTCGATGTTAATGTCTGGGAGCACCTGAACAACAGGTACCGTACCCTCATCGTTGGATTGGAAGGGTAGGTCCTGTCCCATGGCCAGCGCGATCTCTAGATCTCACACCTCTGGATTTTTAGCATATTTCCATTTATGAAAAATTTAGGCTTATGAGATCATCTTTAGTCGGTGTATGTGTGTGTCAGCCCCCACCCCCACCCTAATAAAATCTAAATGGCTGGAGCGATTGCAATTAAATTCGGTATGGACATAGTAATGTTTTGTCTGACCCCGAACGTGCCATTCAAATTTTATTACGTCTCACCAATCCAATATGACAGCTGTGCGAACTATTTCACCGGCATTCTATATCTCCGAAACTGTTACTGATATCACTCTGAAATTTTGTACGGTGATAAAGGGCAATACTTAAAGGTCATCTGTGTTTCTTTCAAAAACTTTCTAAGTACAAATCGATCATGGCGGCCAAGCGAAGTTGAAACTTTTAACTAGACTTTTCTCGCGATTTAACCTCCCGAGCGCAGTAAAACATGATACAGGAAATGTTTATGCGAATTGTAATGCACTGACATCTAATTTGGTTGAATTGTTTACATCACCTCAAGATGGCGGCAGTGCGAAATTTTAAAATTAGTTTTTAACTTATTTCTTGTGTCCTAGTCATGCGATCGAAGTCAACGTTTGAATAATGTCAAAGTCAACCCCTGGCACTATCAGCCGATGACGGGCTAAGGCCGACCAAGCGACCGCTGCCCAGCCATTCGGCCTGCAGATATTGGGGTGACACATGATCAGCGCGTCGGGTCCCCTCGGCCGTTAATCTTGGTTTTCGTGATCGGGGCGCTGTCTCACTGTCAGACAGCTACTCAATTGTCCTCACGAGGCTGAGTGCACCCCGTTCCAACCCTCACGTCAGTTTTAAAATCCCTGATGGAGCCGGGGATCGAACCAGGGGCCTCCGGGTGAGAGGCAGGCACGCTACCCCAACACCACGGGGCCGGCGTCGTTTGAATAATGAACCTACGCAATTATCTTCATGTAATAGTACATAACTCTATAGCCTACAAATATAAAAAAATCCAACATGGTGTCCATCCGAAATATTTAGACGGTTTGATGTTGTTGTTGTTGTTGTTGTTTTAAGGGGCGGAAGTACGTGGTCATCTGCCGCTTATTTGGACGGTTCTCAATATCTGCGATTCTATTACAGCAATCAAAGTGACATTTTGTATGTTGATTGAGGCAATTGACATAAGTAGGATGTATAAAAAATGGCTATTTAGTTCTTCACGGAACTACTTGTTTCCTATGGGGTTACATTAAGTCGTTGGTGTATGAAACTCCAGTAGAAACGGATCAAGACCCACTTTCTCGGTCAACAAGCTTGTCTCGTTGTACAACATACATCTTTTTGAGAGTGCGGAAAAACTTCATGTTCCGTCGCAATACATGCATTGATACTGGCGGTAGTCACTTTGAACAATTAATAAGAGCTGCGTTGTTGGTATGAGGTGTAAGCAGTGTTTGTTCTTAACACAATAAATATGCATTACGGTCCATTGGTCCCCTATCTCAATATGCTCCGTTGAGGAACCTCTTAACACCTGTATCAATTCGACCCATAAGGTTTGAGACACTCTGTATTTTGGAACTCTGTTATTGTGAAGATGTGCAGTAAGAAACTAGAGGAGACAGGAATTAACAAACTACTTGAAGAGTTGTCATTTGTAACTTTTCAGTCGGTCAACACGATTGTGCCCAATGAATGGGCAGGGTACACGATATAAATATGTTATCACACTCCTGGATAAAATACATGTATTAATTAAATTATCACAATGGGGCAATTTAGGATTACGCGTTTTGACCCCCTCGTGGCCATCATCAAAGGATGCTTTTAGTTTTACGTGACCGTTAATCGTGGAATCCGAACCAGAGGACATAGGATTTCACTTTGAAAATCTCACATGCATTGACCGGGTATTTAGGGAGTTTAGAAACTGATGTGAGGGCTGAAACGGGGTACACTCAGCCTCGTGAGGACAGTGAGGCAGCGCCCCGATCACGAAAACCAAGATTAACGGCCGAGGGGACCCGATGCGCTGATCACGCGTCACCCCAATATCTGTAGGCCAAATGGCTGGGCAGCGGTCACTTGGTAGTCCTAGGCCCTTCATGGGCTGTAGTGCCAGTGGTTATTATTATTGACCGGGTATCACCTTGGTGAGAGGCCAACAGCTTGACCACTGCACCACCACGCCCCCTTGGCCATCATCAGATCCTGATCACTGTGTAGCGGTTGAAGTTTATACTAAAATAATTAATTAATGTATTTAATTTAAATCGTTACTACAGTATAGTTTGTCATAATTCGTGATTGAATCTCGTTATAAGTTACGTTTGTTTAGTCTTAATGGTTTTATGAATTACATAACTAAAATGTTTACAAATGTATATACACGTATATACTTGGACCACAGAAGACTACTGATGGGGCATGGAAGAAGAGGAAAAATTAAGAACTTTACAAATGTACTGAAAAGATCACAGACGTAATGAAGAAGCGGAGGCTCACGTTCTACGGACATTTACTACGAATTGATGAAGGCAGGCTGACCAAACGGATCTTCAACTACATCATGGGGTTAAAGGTTACATCTAAATGGGTAGATGAGGTGAAAAGGTATCCAGCGGAAGTTGGAATTACTCCTTCGATAGAAGAGAGTTCCGCAGTCGAGTTGATGGAGTAAAATCATTTCAGTAGAAACCACCAAGCAGGAGGCCCAAACGGATCATTTCCGAGGAGAAGAGAAAACAAATAAGTGACAGGATGAAGAAGTTTTGCGAAGAGAAGACAAAGAAAGCCAATAAGTCTTGAGTTCCTTGCGGACCATAGTAGGCCAAATTCGATATTAATATATAGCCTACACGTGTATACAATTAAAACACAATGTAGTATTAAATCAATCAAGAAGCCTGAAACTAGCATGCACTATCAAAACACTATGTGATAATTTAATTAATACATGTATTTTTTTCAGGAGTGTATTCATATATGTATTTATAACTTGTACCCTGCCCATTCATTGGGCACAGTCGTGTTGACCGACTGAAAAGCAACAAATGGCAATAATTTTGTATAGGCGACATTGAAACAGAATCGCTTCAAATCTCTACACTACTTGAAGCGGATGTGGAATACTTCGATGAATATGTTCCAGATGAAACTGACAATTGTGTAGAGCAGACGTTCTCAACCTGGTGCTCTCATCATACGAGCCAACAAGTGCTCGCCAGCACAAGCACCCCTGAGATCCTATCTTCAATTCAAATTATGTTGCACGAACTTGAATAAGCGTGAAAGAGAGGAGCTTGGTTCGAATAAGTGAAAGCAATACCAGGCCCATCTGGAGTCCCGGGGTCATCAACCCACATCCCACTTTTTGGGAGTTGCTGGGAAGAACATTTAGTTAGCTCTAAGAAATGTTCATTACCGCATGGTGGCAACACTGCTGTTCGTAGCCATTGTCATCAATATGGGTTGCAAGTGAAATTAGAATACATTAGTGTTTTCGCTAATCTGCGTGCAGTTTCTTGTTGAATATTGACTATTATAGAACGATATGTCTTTGAGACGTGTTCGTAAGTTAAACAGTGGAACCTCTGAGTAATGTTGCCTAAGAATAGTTCAACTCAACGGGGATATACAATACTTCCTAGCAACATTAGCAGAACTACTAACCGGATATGTCTCGCCATCTTTCTGAACATATGAGGAAAATTATCCAGCTTCAGTAGACACCACAATCGAGTCAGATTCTACTGTAGATACCCTCAAGTACACGGGGCTGATCACCAAGACAGCATTAACAACAACAACAACTACTTGTAGAAGAAGATTCATGCATATATTTGGGCGTTCACGTAAGGAATTATATGAAATGGAGTAGTCATAATGGATGAGTAGTTTTTAAAGCTTAAAAATCTCTGCACTTTGTAATGAGGGTATTAAAAGGAAGTAGTGCCTCTGCTAAAGAATTGGGATATTCGTCACTTGTAAGACCTATTCTGGAATGTGCCTCAGCGATTTGAGATCCATATCAAGTGAGGCTCATCATTGAGTTGGAAATGGTGCAATGAAAGGCTGCTAGAGTTGTGCTCAATAACTTCTATCCCAGGAGCAGTGTGACCCGTATATTAAAGAAACTTGGGTGGGAGTCACTTGAGGCTAGGAGGATGAAATCTAGACTCTGCGCTATGTACAACACGTATACAAATCAACCAGCATGGGGTGATCTTAGCAAACGTATGGGAAAGCCCACTAACATGAGTGGGAGCGATCATCCTTTCAAAGTTAAGGGCCGACCACAGCGTACAAATTATGTTAAATATTCTTTTGTAAACCGTGTCATTGATAACTGGAACTGTCTACCTGCCGCAGTCTTAAGAGCCATTCACTAAACATATACTGTAGGTGTGTTTAGGAAAAGACTGACGATTTGTGTAAATACTTCAGTTTGTTATTGAATTGTTATGAATAGTTGTTTACTTCTTATGTATACCCAATTTGCCACCGGGTGACACACCCCCAATTGCAAATAAATGAATAGATGAATGAAAGGAAACTCTTACACACCAATCAAAACCTCGTTTTTAGCCTACTTTCGATTTTTGCAAAAAATGAAAGTAGACTTATGAGATCAACACAGGGCGAAAAAAGTGTGTCTGTCTGTGAGTGTGTATGTGTGTGTGTGAGTCTGTGTGTGTGTCTGTGTGTGTGTGAGTGTGTGTACTCTGAATGTCTGTCCCCCCCTATCAATTCGAACACGGTGAATGCGAATTGAACGAAATTTGGTACAAAGGTAGCACTAGCAAAGGACACCTCAGTGTCATGTTTTATATCGCCGCCATCTTGACGGAAACGTAATGGCGGCCACACAAATGTTCAAAGCTTAAATCAAATTACGACTAACCTAATCATCCGATCTCTACCAAATTTTGCAACAACATACCTTTATGGGGGGAGCATCCTTTGACCAAACTAATAAGTCATCAGCGTAATAGTTTGCGGATGGCGGCCATCTTTGTGTGAAAATCGATTCCCCCTATTAATTCGAACACGGTGCAACCGAATGGAACGAAATTTGGTACAGAGGTAGTACTAACAAAAGGCACCTCAGTGTCATGTCTTATATCGCCGCCATCTTGACGGAAACGTAATGGCGGCCACACAAATGTTCAAAGCTTAAATCAAATTACGATTAACCTAATCATCCGATCTCTACCAAATTTTGCAACAACATACCTTTATAGAGGAAGCATCCATTGACCAAATAACTAGGTCATAAGCCTAATAGTTTGCGGATGGCGGCCATCTTTGTGTGAAAATCAATTCCCCCTATTAATTCAAACACGGTGAAACCAAATGGAACGAAATTTGGTACAGAGGTAGCACTAGCAAAGGGCACCTCAGTGTCATGTTTTATATCGCCGCCATCTTGACAGAAACGTAATGGCGGCCACACGAATGTTCAAAGCTTAAATCAAATTACGATTAACCTAATCATCCGATCTCTACCAAATTTTGCAACTACATACCTTTATGGAGGGAGCATTCTTTGACCAATCTAATAGCTTATTAGCCTAATAGATTGCGGGTGGCGGCCATCTTTATGTCAAAATTGATTCCCCCTATTAATTCGAACACGGTGGAACCGAATGGAACGAAATTTGATACAGAGGTAGCACTAGCAAAGGGCACCTAAGTGTCATGATTTATATCACCACCATCTTGACTGAAACGTAATGGCGGCCACACGAATGTTCAAAGCTTAAATCAAATTACGATTAACCTAATCATCCGATCTCTACCAAATTTTGCAACTACATACCTTTATGGAGGGAGCATCCTTTGACCAATCTAATAGGTCATTCGCCTAATAGTTTGCGGATGGCGGCCATCTTTGTGTCAAAATCGATTCTCCCTATTAATTCAAACACGGTGAAACCGAATGGAACGAAATTTGGTACAGAGGTAGCACTAGCAAAGGGCACCTCATATTCATGTTTAATATCCCTATAGCACGTTGTATTTCAACAAGCTACTACAACCAACATTCAATCATACTCCTTGAAAAGGACAAAGAGTTATAACAATACCCATGCATTTAGGAGAAAGTAGGCTATATGTTCTTTACTGAACATCATGTTCTTCATGTCATCTACGCCGATTCTCGAACCTGGAACTTATGGACAGCTCCCCATTGCGGACGTGGAGCTTGATTGAACGCACTTGGCTACTTTGTTTTTCTTCTGTTTTTTAGCCTACTTTTGATTTTTGCAAAAAATGAAAGTAGACTTATGAGATCTACGCAGGCCAAAAAAATGTCAGTCTTTGTGTGTGTGTGTGTGTGTGTGTGTGTGTGTGTGTGTGAGTGCGAGTGTGTGTGATTGGGTATGCCTGTCCCCGCTATCAATTCAAACATGACGATACCGAATTGAACGAAATAAGGTACAGAGGTAGGACTAGCAAAGGAAATCTCAGTGTCATGTTTTATTTCACCGCCATCTTTAGGGAAACGTAATGGCGGCCACACAAATGTTCAAAGCTTAAATCAAATTACGACTAACCTAATCATTTGATCTCTACCAAATTTTGCTACAACATACCTTCATGCGGGAAGCATCGTTTGACGAAACTACAGGGTCATCAGCTAAATAGTTTGAAGATGGTGGCCACGTGTGTGTGCAAATCAACCCTCTCACCTATCAATTCAAACACAACAAAACCAAATCAAACCACCTTTGGTACAGAGGTAGCACTAGCAATGGACAACTCAGTGTCATGTTTTATATCGCCGTCTTCACAACAAAAAAGAAATGGCGCCCACCCAAATGTTCTGAGCTTAAATCAAATTACGACTAACCTAATTATCCGATCTTTTCCAAATTTTCCAACAATATACTCGTATCTTAATGTGGCAAGCGCCCTTCTCCCAAACTACAAGGTCATCAGTCAAATAGTTTCAAGATGGCGGATGCATGAATCATGCAAGTATTATAGCCTAACCGTAACTTACGATTCAACATGGCCTGGCCTCAACAAATCAGCTCAAGGAGGTGACCGGTAGGATATTAGCATATACAGTAATATAATTTGTAACCGTAGAAGTGACTAACAGGTCAGGCTGACCGTGCCATATCGTGCTGGGCCGTGCCGTCCCGTTGGGTCAAAATGGAGGCCACTATTTCTTCGCAAGTCCATATTTCCATAAGTTTATATCCTTTTAAGAATGTACTGAACAAAATAATACATATTTAATATGAAATGATTTATAAAAAGGGCAGAAAACGCCAATGAAATCGTTGATTCCAAGACAAAATATTATGCAGTTATACTAAACCAGTTGTTAACCTAGCGTTAGATCAGGACATGTGTAGCATAGTGGTGTCATCCTCGTCTTCTAGTTCAGAGGTTTGTGGATCAAACCCAAGCAGGTTCAATTTTTCTTCATGATTCCTTTGTATTTATTGATTTATAACTACTCTCACCTTATAATGTTATGCATATATAGTGTGTATTTGCAATCATAAATACTATATATATATATATACTTATAACACCACATACTTCAACACTCGACTACAGTGATTAAAATTCGTTGGCCTTGATCCGCGGTAAAGTCTATTGTTGTTGTTGTTGTTGTTTTTGTTGTTGATTCTTTAGGGGTCTAGCGGCATCATGGCCTTGTGTAGAAGTTGTCTGATAACCTGCGTCACTGTGATGTCTGTAGGCTTACTAGTGTATATACTTTTATACGAGGAAGGCTTTGGGTAGAAAGCTGTTCTTATTGTTTCATTTGGGATGCATGGGCATCATGGTCATTTTTTCCCCGTGTACTTGGTTGAGTGTTGAATTTGTCTGATTACCTGTGTTATTGTGATGGCTGTATTAGTGTGTTTGTGTGTGTGTGTATATATGATTCAGGTGAGGATTCAATCAATTAACGTATAATATCCGTATAGCACGTTTTATTTCAACGAGTTACTACAATCAACATTAAGTTATAGTCCTTGAAAAGGACAAAGAGTTATAACTATACCCAAGCATTTAGGAGAAAGTAGGCTATATGTTCTTTTCTGAACATCTTGTTAACATATATTTTTCCTTTTTTTTTATTACTTTCCTTTTATAGAGTTACGTTTTCTGTTTTCGTTGTCTGTATTTACTTTTTTTTTCAATGATGACTTCAGAAACACTGAGTCCCCGAGCCAGGGAGAATTAACCACATGAGGTTTAAATCCTCACGGCCCGGCCGGCAATCGAACCCGGTAAACCTACGGACCATAGCCTAGCATGCTAACCATTAGCCACGGTGCTCGCTACACGTTGTTATTATTCTTTAATTTTGGACCCTGGACATGGTGATCATCAGCCCTTTGTACGTAGGTGTGTCTGGTGTGTTATTGTGGTGTTAGTATTAGTGTGTTCTGATATTGAGGCTAGGAATATAAACGAGGTGACCGTGCCTTTAGTATAGGAGCCATTCCATCTTTCGCCTGGAGCAGTAGACGGGAACCACAAGACACACTTGTAGGAAGATTGAGTTGGGAATCGAACCCACCTCTTCATTATCATTCTTCTTCTTTCTTTCCGATGAGGCCTTCTAGGGACCACGTGCCAATTTCAATTCTTCACACTTTGTTGTTTTCTCTTCCTTTCCCTCCAGTACTCCTTCATCCGTTCACTATGCTGCTTCTTTCTGTCCTCGGACCACTTCGCACCAGGTTTCTTTGGCAATCTTCCTGGGAATCCTTTCATACTTAATGCCCTTTTTCTAAAGATCTCTCTGTTCACCGTTTCTTCTTCACTTATATTATTTCTTTCTAAATCTTTCTTTACTTCTTGAATCCAGCTAGTTGTTGCCCTTTTCTCCCAAAGGTACTTGAATATCCTTTTTGTTAATTTGGAATCATCCATTCTGTAAATATGTCCAAAAAATTGCAATCTCCTTTTTCTTATCGTTTCTGTTATATTTTCTATGTTCCTGTGTATTTCATCATTAGATCTTAATTTCCATACTTCTGCTGTTTTCACTGGGCCTAAAATTTCCGCATGATTCTCCTTTCTAATACTTCAAGTTTATCTAATCTATAGTTTAGTACCAGACATTCACTTGCCTATAGGCTTCCGGTTTCACCACTGTAGTGTAGTTCCTTATTTTAAGATTATCATTATCATTATTATTATTATTATTATTATTATTATTATTATTATTATTTTCTTCTTTATGCTGATGACCTTGTCCTATGCTGATGATCTGGTTATAATGACACGACTCCGTCAAAAGATTGCAAGCCAACATATTAGAACTTAAGGAGTAATATAGGGAGTTTGGTATGATGATCAGCATTTCAAAGACGAATGTTTTATAGGTGGAACATTTTAAATACTTGGGCTGTGTATTCTCTCAGGATGGTAGTGTGTGGATAGAAATAGAGTCGATGTGCGGTAAAGCCAATGCTGTGCGTTCTCAGTTGCGATCTACAGTATTCTGCAAGAAAGATGTTAGTGTAGCGACGGAACTCTCCATACACCACTCAGTATTAAGACCGACCTTGCTTTATGCAAGTGAGAGCTGGGTAGATTCAGGATATCTGATACATAAGATAGAGATAACTGATATGAGGATACTACGAATGATTTCTGGGACAAATGGATGGGAGCAATGGTAGGAGGGTATTCGTAATGAAGAGATAAACGCGAAGTTAGAAGTGAACGTAAGTCTTTTTTAATAGCGGTGGTGTTCTGGCAAAAGGTAGTAACCTATATTTATATAATTTTTACAAGAGAGGCGAAATGGGTTTTTAATTTAGAGGTAGTAGCCTACTTGTTTTTAAGGTTTTTCTATCATAGCGTAGCTCAGTCAGTAGAGGCGCTGAGCTTCTAACTTCTAACTGAGAGAGAGTGGGTTCGATTTTCACTCAGGTATTGGATTTTAGAGACAAAACTACCACATTCAGAAACGCAAATGACCTTGGGGTTCACTCAGCCTACAACAAATGAGTATCGACATTTCGTGGTATAGCGGCTAGTATTCTTAGCTGTCAGCCCGGAGGTCCAAGTTCTGGCCTCCGACAAGAAATTTAACTCTGGTATGGGGCAGGGACGGTGTAAAAATATTGTTTCCATGAGGAGACTCACATGGTGGGGGTCATGTGATGAGAATGGGAGAGGAGAGATTACCTAAAAATAAGGTGGGAATTGAACCCAATTATTATTATTATTATTTCTACATTCATTTCACCACATAAGTGGGACATATCAACATATCGTCGGCTTGTTTGCGAGACGGTATGGCTAATTCTCTTAAGGTGGCACATTGAGAAACGAGCGAACAATGGAACAGGTCTCCAAGATGACGGCCTTCTGCATGGTGATATGTAGACCAGGATGAATTCCCAATATTTGTAGATTGTGAGCCAATAATTTGGGGATGATGCCGATAGAAGAAATTACTATGGGCAGAACCACTGCACTTTCCTGTCTCCACATTTGCCGTATTTCCTCAGCCAAAGGCAGATATTTGGTGATCTTATCACAGCAGGTTTGTTGCAGATTATGGGAATTGGGCACTGCAATATCAATTAGGAAGGTTCTCTTCTGCACCTTGTCCACAAGAACGATATCTGGCCGGTTTGCTGGTATGGTTTTATCAGTAATAACTGATCGGTCCCATAACAACTTGTGACTGGGATTTTCCAAAACGGCGTCAGGAACATACTGATAGTAAGGCAAAATATTATCAGATAATAAATGCTTTTGAGCAAGGTGTTGGTGCATTATTATTATTATTATTATTGTTATTTTATTTATCATTTATTTTCATCCAAATCTTTAGAGGCCGTTAACCTAGATCGTAGGCCCCTTTATGCAACAATTATCATCATCACCACCACCGGATATCCATGTCGACCCAGGTCTACATCAGGCTGTTCCAAATCCACGAGTATATGTATGCGTACACGCGAGTACTCAGCAGTGATGCTCGGAGCACGGCTGGAGAGGGAATGGGGGTGATAGCCAATATGTCACTGGGCGAAGGTCACAGTACAAGTCCATGGGCTTCTTGCCAATCTTGATGTATCCACCCCTTAGTAACGGCCACCCCTACAACAGAGCTGTATTGCATATTGCAGGTTTACTCACACAAGGTGGTGAGAACTCAGCTGCTCACGGGTTAGCTGCTCGGCTGGAACAGCCTGGTCTACATTATTCACCAAGTGACCCTTATCCCTAAAACATAACGAGGTTAAAATGTCAGGAAAAAATCACACACAAGAATACATTGGCAGGGGTGAGTTTCGAAATCTGTATCCCCGAATAAACTGCTCTCCATTGTGGTTGTGGAGCGTGGCTTAACACTTGCTGGCAGGCGTTATGAGAGTGATATACCGTTCTTTGTTTCTCCCACATCACTAATGTTTCGCTACAGTCACGCATGCCATGCATCTTCAACCCCGTATTTTGTCGAATTATACAGGTAAGTTTAGCACACACGAGAAATGTGATAAGCTATTTCGTTTTTAGGTCACTCGTCTCATTATAGAGTTAAACACAGAAATTGGTTTCAGCAGCAATTCTGCTCTCACGACTGATCTGGTATCAAGACGGCGCGTAATAATGTGTGAACCAAGTAGCTTTCAAACACGCCCTACTACCGGCATGCAAAGTGAACGAGGTGTGGAACACGAGTTTGTCACGCAGGGTACTCCTCTACAAGTTAATACTATGAGGCGAGTTGAGAATAATAATAATAATAATAATAATAATAATAATAATAATAATAATAATAATAATAGTAATAATAATAATCTGGCAAAGAATAGGAAGGGTCAGGTTGAGAAATTGGAATCAAGGAAAGGAAGATCCTGAGGAAGATCTCAAGTAATTCGGAAGAGAAGAATATCTTTCTATGGATGGTCACTTAACTCGTATGAAACCCGAGAGAATCGTCAATCGGATATTAACCTATTTTCTTAACAAGAAAACCAAGGGCCCCTGGTTTTGTGAGGTAGGCACGGAATTGCAAGAAATAGGGATCACCCACGCAGACATTATGGAACGTGATACTTTGAAGGAAAAGCTTCGCTTCCAAGAAAAAGCGAAATTAAAAACCGACAAGAAGTGGTCTGATGAAAGAAAGAAGTTTCACAGGCAGCGAAAGCATGCACACTGGCTAAAATCAAGGCCCAAAGACGGAAGCAGTTGAAATGACGAGGTCCATAGCTGGTCTAAACGAAGAAAGAATAATAATAATAATAATAATAATAATAATAATAATAATAATAATAATAATAACTAAAAATATACACCCCCACCGGAACGTTATCAAGCGTAATCCTAAAAAGAAGGATAACGTTTCATGCTCACCTCTTCAGTTTGCCAGCTGAAAGAATTTCCAAAGTTTATTACCCTACTTTATAAGTCTCAAAACGATTCCTCCATGGCTGGTGGAGATCGATAAGGACCTTTTAAAATATGGAAGTTCAGAAACAGACATTCACCTCCAAACACCACTCAAACACAAACTTAAACAGGCTCATCAAGAAGATGTCACAACTCGATCGAAGCACGTTCATTCGTATGCATGGAAGAAAACACACTCCGAAAGGATGAAAACCTGGTGGTCCCTCAAGAAGGCAGACAGTTGAGATCTCGCGGTCCTTACCGACTCTTAACGATGAAGAGTAGAGACATGGGCTACATTTTCATTTTTGACGGTTTTGCCTTTCAGCGTCCAGTCTAGTCTGCAAGCCTCTGTTTGCAAACCTGTCGCTTCTATCATTCCTTATTAGCAGTTAGCACTGCGGCCTCCTCTGCTTCATCACCTATCGCTTTAAAATCGTTTAACACTGAATCTAACCAACACCTCCTAGGTCTAAATCTGCTTCTCTTATCCTCTACAGCCCTACTCATTAACCTCTTAGGTAATCTCTCCTCCCCCATTCTATTCACATGACCCCACTATCTGAGTCGGCTCATACGATCAGCTTCATCTAGCGTGTTCATTTCTAACTTAGCCTTTACCTCATCATTACGAGTACCTTCCTGCCATTGCCCCATCTATTTGTCCCAGCAATAATTCATGCTACTCTCATACCAGTTATCTCTAGTTTATGTATGAGATACCCTGAATCTACCCAGCTCTCACTACCATACAGCAAGGCTGGTCTGAATAGTGACCGATGCAGGGAGAGTTTCGACGCTAAATTAACTTCTTTCTTGCAGAATACTGTAGATCGCAACTGGGAATTTACTGCATTGGCTGTTCTACACTTTGTACATTGGTAACTCACGACCAAACATCGCACGACTTTATCGGTATGAACTGATGCACTGTTTGAAACCTCATACAATTGAGCAATACGGCGGCAATTCAAGTCACACCATCAAACAAACAATCATTAACGTCCGCATGTCATCCGTGACGTAATCGGCTACATTAGGGAATTCCCCTAGACACACACATATCGCGGTATACCGGGCGAAGCAGCAGCTCCTTCCAATATAGTTTGCGGGAACCCAACTAACGCGTGTTGGCATGAAGGTCGATATTTCTCTGCTTGCATTCCTTATGATACTAAAGCACTGCAAGTATATCCCGCACACGCTACTAAACACTATTATTTTCCCCTCGATTGGACTACAGATTAATACGAGGGAAAAATAATAGTGTTCAGTATCGTTTGCAGGATATACTTGCAGTGCATTAGTACCATACGAAATGCAAGCAGAGGAATATCGACCTTCCTGCCAACACGCGTTAGTTGGGTTTCGGCAAACGATATTTGAAGGGGCGGCTGTACCACCTGATATACTCGAACCTGTAGGTTTAGCTACTTAACCATCTTGGTGTCAAGCTATTATTTATTTATTTATTTATTTATTTATTTATTTATTTATTTATTTATCGTATGGCTGTTAGTGCCGGGAGTGTCCGAGGACATGTTCGGCTCGCCTGAGTCTGTAGCTGCTTCCAGCGGACACCCTTTGGGTGAGCTACAAGTTCCGTTCAATTTCAAGTAGTTCCAACTTTCGCTACCAGATATCAATGGTACCTAGTGGTGAACGTTGTAACTTTGATAGAGCGTTCCGACGAAATCTAACCTAACAATTTAGCTTCACACAAGTTTAGTCTGTGGAAGGATCTTTCACATGCCATAAATCTATGACATGGGACCGCGGGCTTTACATCCCCTCCGAAGGAAGGCATACTGGAGGATTTTTAACGCTCTTTAGAAATCCGACGACTTCGACCGGGTTTGAACCCGCTATCTTGGGCACAGCAGTTCAGCATGCTACCAGCTACGCCACCGAAGCGTCAAGCTATTATGAGTGTTAATGTTAAAAATGCCAAGCCAAGTTTAGTGAAATTACAAGCTTTTGTTAAAAATATCTCCTATGAATATTTTTAAGATAGAATGTTGTCGTATCAGAAGATAAATAACTAATAGCCTACGTTATTTCATTAAAATATTTCTATTTTTTTATAAATTCGAAATTTTATTACAATTTTGACAGCTTCTACAATCTAGTCCTTTTTATAACCTTATTTCCTCGTCATTCATAGAGCTAAATCATATTTATCACCACGTATCTTAGTAAGCTCTGAACAAGAACGCAAACAAACACGATCATAAAAGATAACATGTTCAAAGAATAATTATAAATCCAGTTATTCACGGAGCTTAAACACACCCATATATCCAGGGATAAAATGAATACCACATTGTTTTGGTTACAACAGTGACAGCACCACGTGATTGGAAATAATAATTTAACAAGAAGTTCCGTGAAGAACTATACAGCCTACTTTTCATGCCAATGATTATTCTACAGAATATGAACCTATCTAGAATAATGACGAAATTAAGTTGCTAATATCGAAATTTCCAACTAGTTCGAAATACTGTATACCTGGCATAATGTATCCTAATAGAGCACTACAGTTGGCAGCCCTGATGACTGAATATATTCTTAGTTCCGTCTCTTAAGGTACAAAATACAAAATTTGGTTGAAGTCCAATGAATAGCATGGACGTTACATGCAGTTAAACATTGGATCTAACAGCGCGCGTAAAATCATGTTGGCAACAATGTCATGCATGTATTGGTCAGAAATAATCTGAAATAATATGATCTATTGTTGTGCCAATTTTGAATGAAATCCATTAGTTAGTATAGAAGTTACATGCATTTTAAAATTGGACCTATCAGCAGGCTTAGAATCATGTTGGCAGCACTGACGTATATTAGTTACTCCAAATTCGTCTAGAATGCCAGGTACTATACGTGTGCAAAGTTTAGAGCTATTGGCTTGCATACTTTCTGATATATTGATATTATGGTAACAAAAATAGGGACAGCACATATTAACAGTTGGCAGCACGGGTTGCTCCTTAGAATACGCATAGTCATATCTGTTATGGTACACATAGCACATACGAAATTTGGTTGAAATCCAAATGATAGTATGGAAGTTACATGTATTTAAAGTTGGACTTGTCAGCAGGCTTAGAATCATGTTGGTAGCACTGACGTATATAAGTTACTCCAAATTAATATAGAATGTCAAGGACTATACGTGTGCATAGTTTAAAGCTGTCGGCTTGCATACTTTCTGATATATTGGTATTTGGATAAAATAAATTAGGAGCATTTATTAACAGTTGGCAGCCCTGGTAGGTCTGAAGAATACGCTCAGTCATATCTGGTTATGTACACATACAACATACGAAATTTGGTTGAATTCCAATTGATAGTATAGAAGTTATATGCATTTAAAAATTGGACCTATCAGGAGGCTTATAATCATTTTGGCAACACTGCCATGTTTAGCCTCCTGGAAATTAAACTGAAATATTATGATCTGTATGTGTGCCAATTTTGAAATAGCTCCCATTCATACTTTCCAAGATATCCAACATGGAGCTCAAATTTCAATTGCGATTTTTTAGCAGTTGGTAGCACTGACATCATTTTCAAATATGGCCGTGAGATATTCAGGTATAGATCTTTACTCCTACCAAATTTTGTTTCGATTGCTGCAGCCGTTTAGGAGTTGAATGGGGGGGGGGGGACACACACACACAGCCAGACAGACAGACAGAAGGACAGACTGACAGACAGACAGACAGACAGACAGACAGACAGACAGACACACATTTGCCCGATCTCATAAGTCTACTTTTTCCTCATTTTTGCAAAATGTGAAAAGTAGGCTAAAAATTAATAACTTGGCTGATTGATCGGTCCGTGGCCCCTAGCACTAAAAGGGTTAAGAAACCACGCTTCAACCACAGCATATTTTCGAGTTTTAGATGGAGAACACTGTTTTAGCGGCCTCTGGAATGACGTGGTTATATATTTGATCTCCTAGAATCCTGAATCCTAACATTCAGACTTTGCACACAGGTGTAAAAAAAATCTCCATTCATGAATCAGCCATTGTAGAATGATAATAAATAAACTATAGTAAGTGTGATTCAATCCCCCTCAAGTGAGAGAAAATGAAAACAAAAATAAACCAACGCGTATAATGAATGGCATATAGTGGGCGATGTTCCAAATTACATATTCCCTCGTCATACCGCAGTAAACATGGAGGTCTATTTGAGTGTCACACTGAATGGGAAGTGTAGGCAGTATTTCCAGAGAACGTGAGTGAAATATTCCAGCCGAAGAATGAGACGATGTCTGTGTATGTGTGTTTGTTTAAACACTCAAAACTCACTCTTCAGAAAACACTCCTCCGTCTCACGTAACAGTTGCTTAAATGAAGGCTTAACAAAGCCCAGAGGAGAGGAAACATCCTCTTTAGTCACTCTCAATTTTTCTTTCATCAATGTTACGTGTTTATTTGCGAGAACAAATGAACTGGTTAATGAAATAAGTTTCCGGTGCTGTCCTTTTAAGACTTTCATTTCACAGGTCTTTTTAGTAATTAATTATCGGCTTTATAGCGGTTTTTATATAAGGGTGGTCGTCAAACACGTGTGCTTATTACAATGTTAACAACAATAACAGTAAAACTTAACGGCGTTCGCTAATCCAAGGTTCGAATTGTGGCACCGACAACAAACATTTTGAGCGTGATATTTCCCCTATTTTTTCAGTGTTGCCGTTTTTTTGGTCGTGTGGTCTCCTGAGAGGCCGAGTGCAGGTCATTATAGTCGACAGTTCCCCGTCTGTAGCCATGCCACACTGACCCTAAAAGACATTACAATATTTATGACGACATGGAAGCAAATCCTTTACAAAAACATGTGTGTGACAAGTGGTTATATAATGCATCAAACTGACATACGGGCAAATACAAAGTACATGCCGATTTTACGGTTTCAGTTGGATACAAAATCAACTTTGGCTACGGTGGCATACTGATAACAAACGTGAATGCACCTTCGAAGCGGAAAGCAGTATCATATCTAATACGCTTTCAGGCAAGGTGAAGGGACGAGTAGCCATAGAGCAATGGTCTAAGTGCGTAGAAGGTAGTGGATCTTTGTTTGGGAGTTGGGTTCGAATCTCACCACAGCTAAATATTATTATGCACATTTTAGGCTTTGGGGATCAAATACAAGGGCATTCGTGCCACATTGGACCAATACCATGCGGTGTTTATTTAGGTTTAAATGTGTGCGTATTATTATTTATTGATTTATTTATTTAGTTAGTTAGATAATTATTTCTTCGATCTCGTTGATTTATTTATTTATTTATTCATTTATTTACTTTGTTATTTTTTTCTTTTCTTCTTTTCTTAGTCGTTTACCCTCCAGGTTGGTGGAACCCACGGACTCAGCGAGGGAACTCACCACTACCGCCTCTATGGGCAGTGTCCTAGAGCTGGGAACATCTAATCGGAGGGGATACAACTGGTGAGGTGTGATTGGCACCTCGCCCAGGCAGCCTCACCTGCAAAGCGAACAGGGGCCTCATGAGGGAAGGTAATGGAAGGTCAGGATGGATAGGCAAGGAAGAGAGAAGGAGGCGGCCGTGGCCTTGAATAAGGTACTGCCCCCGTAATTGAATTATGTAGAGACCACGGTGGCTATATTTGAAATTATAAGGAGAGTTATGGCTGTCATAGTTATGACGTGGGTAGTCATGACGTAAGCACGGATGACGAAAATGTTATGCCAGCAGGCTACTTGAGCTGAGATTCTCAGTGACGTCAGCATTTAGTCCAGAATGTTCCAAGATGTACGACGCAGTCGCAGGAAACGAGGAATTCTGCTGAGGAAGAAACTATGCTATTGGAGGAGAGGCATGAACCAATGAACGATAGTTTAAAGGAAGACGGAGATTGCTGAAACTATGGTATTTTTATTACTTTTGGAATGCAGAATTGTGGAAATCCATTTGCAGTAAAAGCATTGATTTGGAATTTTGGTGAAATTTATTTTCAGTTTTTGAATTTTGAAAATCCGTCATGTATTAACGAAGTTGGAAGTTTTAGCGATGACGCAGTATCACGCTTTGGAAGGGATGGTAACGCCCCTCGTGAAGTTAATAAAAGGGCTTGCGCAGAAGAGAGGAGCCTCTTTCGTTCTCTGATCATTCTGAGATCTCATTGTCAGATCATCGAAGTATATTTGTGAAAGTTCTTTTCTTATACATTCATTATAGTGAGACGTCGAAGTGAACAGCAGTGAAAAGAATCGTCTTTATAACGCGTGGCGAGGCCACTATATTAACGAGATCCAGGTCAAACTAGGTGAAGTTGAAACGGACCTTAGAAAGCTTCTACAAGTTTAGCTTCGAACAGTTAGCGGTCACCGATAAGCCAATTGTATTGTGCAGTGCTACATGCAGTTAGAGAGAAAAGCTGAACAATTTCGACCGAGTAGTTTAAAAGATATTAGCAGTTTTATACGACTGGCAAAAGTGATTATCTCGCCACTAGAGAAACACTTTTGTTTAGCCAGAATCAACGCAAGGCTAACGCTGCGAGTGGAGTAGAAAGACTTGAGATTGCTTGGTTACAGAACGATACCAGTATAATGGAGCAATTGAATACGGCAGTTTGTTCTTCTGACATTACAACCGAAGAGCAAATGGAAGGCTAAGAGGGCTTATTGCAATTGGGACATACTTCAATGGAGTAAGATAGCGACATGGAACTTCGCTAATTGCTATTCCACACAAGCGAACATGCGGTGAATACCATCTACACCCATGTTTCGTAATTAAAGGCTGAATACCATCGAACAGCCATAGAAACAATTTCATACTCTGTATATGAATAATTTCTTCGGAAATTTCTACAAAACTTCATGATGATTGTCTACTGGAACTTCAGGGAATTTTTCAAGAGAGGTCAGGGATATCCCGACTCACAAAGAAGATTATTGCCGGAAGGATGTCTATTCGTCTTCGAGGAGCAGAGCGATTCACGGAGAAGGAAGCAGTTCGATTCTCCGAGGGTGCTATTTCCTATTTCGAGGATGGAGCTCAACTTTAACGTGGTGAAATGGATCCATCAGCAGTCTTCTTTGGGGAATTTTCCTCTGGAACGTCAATCGGCAGATAAGGTAGTCGTGAACGTTTATTGTATTTGAGTTTACTAATAATGTTTGAGCAATCATTTTTCCCATATTTTTATCCTCATGTTTTTTGCCCTATTTTCTTGTTGAGATTCTTATTCTCAGTACACCTTGATGAGTTTTGCATTTTTCGACGATTTATTAAGATATTGTTATGTCATGGGCATAGTTAACGATTTTGAATCAGTTGAGACTGATATTTAGAATTTCCAGTAATTAATTTTTTTGTAGTCACGATTTGACTGTAAGTTAATGATTTTTAATGGCAGATTTAAATTCAGACAGCGTGTCATTTTATTAAAGTAATTCTACCCCAGTTTAATTACTTTGAACAATATTCTGTCATCATCAAGAAGGAAGAACATTTAAATGATTTTAGAGCGTTAAAATCTCTTACGTTGTCGACGATCTTGGAAATACTAGTCGTTATTTGTATTGATTGCAACACAGACATTTATCGTCAGTTATGAATGAACATTGCATTATAGACACTTTTGTGAAAGAGTAACTTTAATAAGGAATTATTGAATGCATTAAAGTCAAGTACTTTTGTTAGGAATTTTTCTCAATTAGAGAATTATATAACGATGTTTGCATTCCCCAGTCTAATTGGATTCTAATCGACTACTTTGCATTTTAGTCGCACTTTATTTGAAGATAGTATTTTTATACTGCAATTTCTTTTACGATGTTAATCTTAAATTTTGATAGACCAGACAGGCGTATATAAGCATATTCACTATTAAATTTGTTTGTGATTGGCAAGTTTTGACTTCATTTCAGTTCATGAATGAAATCCACGAAGGTTAAATAGAAAAACAGTTTTGAAACAATTAATGATTATAAAAATTTTTAAGTGGAACTATGAATGTATAATCGCTAGTGCAGCGCGTGTTGAAAGTCGCTGAAGTATAATGCCCTTGAATATGAAGGAGGTTCCCACAGGAATAAATGTTAAAGAATTATTTGTGGAAGTTTTGTAAGTAATGTAGAAGTTTTGAATGCCATATAGATTAATATATGATGATTTTGGGCATATTTTTAATGCAGATTGTGCATTAACTTGTTAGCGAAGGATTTTCCGCTGGAGTAAGATTGTTATAGTTCGTTGAAAATTAATCAAGTGAGTTACTGTTATAATTAACACGAGTTTTGAAAGAATTTGAGATAAGATTTTGAATGAAGGTTGCCGTCACAAATCATTATTAAAAACTTTATTAAACCGGATTGTGACATTAACATGTATAACTAACCTTCATTGGTCGATTATATTAAACAGGATTATAAAATTATCAACCGAATGAACATGTGGTCAATGTATTTATCAAATTAATAATTTAAACAATTTAAATGTTAATATTGTAAATAATTGTTGTAAATATTTTTGAAAATAATATGGAACGAGAGTGATGTTAAAGGCGTGCTTATAATATTTTTATTGTCTTTGACAAATATTATAAACAATTTCTAATTGTTATAAATAATTTTGTGATTTTGTTATAAACATTTAAGAGCTAATTAAACATTTGGATTGAAGTTAACAAGTTTAAGAAATTAATATAATGATCCACTAGGATGTGTGCAAAGTACTTGAAAGATTTGCGTAAATATAATGTGAGTTGTCTTGTAAGACATTTAAAAGCTTGAGAGTGCAGGCTGTATTCTTACGTAACATAGCGTGTGAGAAGGGAGTGCATTTGACCAGTATGCAACAGGCTGGAAGGTAGCCCGCAGCTGTGCCAACATATGGTTCTCAGGGAGTGAGGTCGTACACACTCTGGCCTTGCGACTATAAATACCATTCTCATGTCTATTAAAAGGAAACCAAATGCTCTATATATGTCACACCCTGACGTCCTTTTCCAATCCAATAGTGTTATGAATATTACGTTATTTGGAGCTCTTGGGAGCTAAAATGTTTAATATCATGTTGTATAATAATTTTTGCAAGTCCTACTGGAGGACGTAGTCAGATTGACTTGGGCTACTGATAGCCACGTTGATTTTGTTGTTATCAAAATCATACCCTTTATTAGAAATAAAGCTTTTGTACAGTTCAAAGTTCTCGTCTTCGTTTCTGGTTCATTTTTAAATGTCATGGTGGAGGTTATTGTGTGAACAGACTTTAGTGATCCTGTTGTCAACTCAAACCCCGAGATAATTAAGAGGTAAGTAACGGTAAGTATGAACCCCCGTCTATTTTGGTGTGTTCCACAATGATTTCCTGTGAATTTCTGTGCTCTTATCTCGATAGTATCTGTCAGTGCCATTTTCATTGATGTAACTGTGCCGGTGCGATTGATAATTGGCAATCCGATTGAGGGGGTGGATATCTGACAGCCTACTATCCAGGTAAACGGGGACAGTACCATCCCGGAATTTGCCCGAAGTCGAAGTGGGAAACCACGGAAAACCACTTCGAGGATGGCTGAGGTGGGAATCGAACCCCCTCTACTCATTTGGAACACCCAAGGCTGAGTTGACCCCGTTCCAGTCCTCATACCACTTTTTCAAATTTCGTGGCAGAGCCGGGAATCGAACCCAGGACCTCCGGGGCGGCAGCTAACCATGCTGACCGCTACGCTACAGAGGCGACTTTATTTATTTATTTCATTTATTAGTGTTCAGATTACCGGGTTCGTTTGTAGATGAGGACTGAATGAGCACAGAATGATTAGGGGTTTGAATTCGCTTGACTGAGCAAGTATATTAGTGAAGTAAGTGTTCAAATAGATGGGCTTCTACATTAATGCACATTTCAGCACGCCATAGAATTGACATTCGGGCTTGTTGGAGCATTGGAGGTGTTACAGAGTTACACGCCTCCATAAATTGTTTCGAAGGCTTTAAGGATCTTCCAGCTGCTGAGCTTAAACTAAATCTCTCAAATAGCCCTATAGGAAGAACTTGAGTGGAGTCAAGTCAGGCGATCTAGCAGGCCAGGTGACAGGTCCTCCCCTCCATATCTATCGACCAGGTTGTGCAGCATTCAGGTGGTTGCGAACAGCTGATGAGCTCCATCGTGTTGATACTTCATGGATACACGCCCACCTAGGGGCACATCTTTAGCAGCTTTGACAGTTGGCCTTGGGGAAACTATAAGTACCGGGCTCCCGTCAAATGTTCATCAAAGAAATATGGTCCAATTAGGTGATCACCCAGTATACCACACCAGACATTTACTCCTCATTGAACTGAAATGCTGCCTGTCTCACCCGGTGGGGATATTCAACACTCCGGTAGTGCACGCTGTGACAATTCATAGAACCATTATTGTGGAATCGAGTCTCGTCCGAAAAAAAAAGTGAGACAAAAACGCCTGATTATATGCCACTTGCGCCAGGATCCATGCAAAAAAATCAACCAGAGATTCGGTATCTCTTCAGTGGAGTTCTTGATGTGCAGCTGCAGGTGATATGGATGAAACAAACTATCATGCAAGATCCGTACAACAGACGACTGGCTGATGTTGGCCTGTTGAGCTACTGCCCGGGTACTAGTGTGAGGGTTGTCTCAGAATGTATCCTAAACCATCTCAGCAGTAGCACCTGATGTAACTGGCAACATTACTCCCTAAAAGCTGAGCTTAAACGAAATCTCTCAAATAGCCCTATAGGAAGAACTTGAGTGGAGTCAAGTCAGGCGATCTAGCAGGCCAGGTGACAGGTCCTCCCCTCCATATCTATCGACCAGGTTGTGCAGCATTCAGCATTCAGAAAGTGACGACGTTAGACCCAAACGTCACTTCACTGTCCTACAGAAGTGGAACTTGGATAATTCGAACCTCAAGGGACCAGTAAAAAAATCGAACTATCCAAAATTCGAATTAAGAAAGTTCTTTGAAAAGGGTAGATAAATATTTTATTACGTTTACATAATGATTTACGTTGAACAAAGCAGATTAACAGACAACAGTACTTTATAAAGACTGTATCGTGAATGCCCTCAAAAGTTTCAAATGAAAAATAAAACCAAAATGTACTATTCACCTATTTACCGACAGTAGTAATCCAGCAATCTAGTTAAGTCTCAGAGAAATATACTGTTTTTCAAAATAGTTTGAGAATTTTACCTTTTTCCTTCTGTTAAGTCTCTCGGCCATCACAAAAGAATCTAACAAATTTAAGGAACGGAAAACAGAACCATATACGTAATTTCTACTAAAAAAAAACGCCTAAGTTCTGTGAAGTGGTTTGTTGTTTGGGCTGAACTCGGAACGGTTTTTTCGGGAACTGACCCAACTGTTCGGTTTCCGATCGGCTTTTTACACTAAAACCTTCGAATTATCCAAAATATAATTCGAATTAACCACGATTATTTAGCATATATTGTATATAAAATGCTAGGCACCAAGAGAAAAATTCGAATTAAAGAAGATTTCGAATTATAGAAGTTCACATTAGCCACGTTCCACTGTATTTGCAACTGGTGGCCTTCTGTGTGGAAATCTCTCCTGGTACAGGCACTGTGCATCTTGTGCGTTCTCTCTTGGCTTCACCGTAGATGAGCAGCATGTCAACAATACTCATCTGCCGAGAACATGGCGATGAAATGACCAGCGCTGTGTCATGCCAGTACACATTGAACCCTAGATAAACACCGCATGATATTGGTCAAATGTGGCACGAATGCCCTTGCATTTGATCCCCAAAGCTTAAAATGTGGGTGGCGCAGCGGTCAAGCTGTTGGCCTCTCACCATGGTAGACCGGGTTCGATTCCCGGTCAATGCATGTGAGATTTTCGAAGAGAAATGCCATGTTCTGTGGTTCGGATTCCACGTAAAAAGGAGGTCCGTGGCACATGATCGCATGATTAACGGTCACGTGAAACTAAAAGCTTCTTTCTTTCTTTCTTTCTTTCTTTCTTTCTTTCTTCTCACTTGACATTTAGGTGCTAAGCTAGAGCTATCTAACGGCCAGAGGTGAAGCCATTTTAACTAGCCAAACACAAGCAGCCATTAACATCGATTATTATTATTATTATCATTATTATTATTATTATTTATTATTATTATTATTATTATTATTATTGGTATTCTGTCCGAAGGCAGGTCCGTGCCTCCGGACGGGCTATCCTCAGCCGGAGTTTACATGCGGTAGGGTGGCCATGTCCTTTCAGCTCCTCCTTTACCTGCCAACAGCGCCTGGTCCCACTGAACCGGCATTCCATCCAAGGTCCAACCACGCCCATTGCCGCTTAACTGCGGAGTTCTCATGGGATCCGGTGTTTCAACATGGGCAGGCCGTGGGCTCTAAAATCGATATATCACGACAAATCGAGTTTCGTTCGCGATGTCTTGATTTAGCGAAAAGTCAAGTCGGAAGTAACGAAGGCTTCACTATACGGTAGACGTGCACCTAAGATGCTAGTTCAGAGAACCTTGTAATATTTGGGACTCGGAAGCACCTATGCGATCGGCAATATTGGGATGGAACTTCTGCTGATTCTCACGAGAGTCACCGTTTTCTGCTGTATTAAATGGACGGACGTTGGCGCTTGAGACAACAAACATCGGTAAATAAACGTTCTGAAACCATTGTTTTAACAATACAATCTGGTGGGGGCAAAGTTATAGGCCGGGAATATATTCCCTGCATTCTGTGCAGAAGGCATTTTTTAACTGATATAAGGGATGTTCAAATGAAAAGGTACGAAACGATACTGTGGGTACACTTTATTCGCTCTTCAAAAGTAATCACCATAGGCCTGTGCACAGGTGTCCCATTGCTTCACTAGCCGCAGGATTCCCTGTTACCAGTAGTCTTGTGGTTGTGACAGGAGCCAATCCTGTACGGTGTCCTTTAGTTCGTCGTCCGATTGGAAACGTTTTCCTTTGAGAGTTTTTTTTTAATGGACCAAACAGATGGAAGTCACAGGGTGACAAGTCCGGAATGTAGGGCGGCTGCACGAGTTGCTCCCACTTGAACGTGGCCAATACACCTTGTGTGACGTTAGAGTCCTGTGGGCGAGCGTAATCGAGCAGAATCACTCCCTTCGTGAGGAGTCTTGATGGACGTGCGTAAGCTACGGAGTGTCGCACTATACACGTCACGGTTAATGGTTCGTCCGTGGTTTCCAATCGGACGACGAACTAAAGAACACCGTACAGGATTGGCTCCTTTCACAACCACAAGACTTCTGGGAACAGGGAATCCTGCGGCTAGTGAAGCAATGGGACACCTGTGCACAGGCCTGTGGTGATTACTTTTGAATAACGAATAAATTGTACCCACAGTATCGTATCGTACCTTTTCATTTGAAAATCCCTCGTATGATCCACACATGCTGATCGTCATCTCTGAGGTTGATGTAATTTTCCAGCAATACATTCCCAGCGAGAAGTATTCGAATATTCTGGACGAGAACGAAAAGAAATTCCAAGTAATTCCTTGCCCCCTCATTTACTGGATGTGAGCCCCATTGAATTTCTTGATCGTCGTGATCACTTCAGGGATCCTTCACCATGAATTTTCCCGCTGGTGTGTGATTCACAGCAGTTAAATAAGTCTAGATATTTGTGTAAACCTAACGGCATCCTTACTGCATCACTCGCAGCCTGTTTAGCTCCTGCCCTTGTTACACTCTGTGTATTAGCTGGTTGCCATAACAATGTTCAGACTGTTTGCTTTTGTAATGGTTTGTCTAATCGGTTGACCGAGCCGTTTGTACTCGGATGACAACCATAGTAGAATTCGAAATTCCCGGCCATTAACTCCCTTTCTAGCCGTGAATCATAATACTAATCGTGCAGTTCTTCAATCCAATTTTCTGTCCTGTTGAGCCTTGTGTTGACAGAAAGGAATTACCAGCAGACCGCCAGTGATACTAATTAACTAATGTGGTGAAATGCGAATCCACACAGCGGATATCCTGGGGTAATACTCGTTTCCTGTGGTATGGGCTCACAGCTCATCTAAGTAGCATTTTCATAATCACCGGGCAGTGGCCCTCGAATGTTACACTAGTAGATACAGGGGGAGTTTTGGTTGATAGCATTTACAATAGAAGCGAATTTTGTCTAATACTCATCACTTCCTGTGTCTTCATGTTGTACCAGTTCTAGAAGTGGATTTTAGTGGTATTCAATCAGCGATAAAATAAGACTTTTGACTCAAAACAATCATTGCAATTATGGAATATTCTTAATTTTCTAAATAAACTAGCAACCCGCCCCGGCTTCACCTGGTATCTTTAATGGTTTACCCAGCGTAAGCTTAAAAAGGCATATTTTTTCGATTTCAATGAACTACGACCTATATCCGTTTTCCCTCTCGGCATGGTGGGTTAAAATCACTGACTGGTCTATTAATTATATTATCATGGACATAGTATGTGCAACGAATTCTTGTTAGAAGTAATTTAAGGATGGCGAGATGTATGAAACACAAATCCCCCTTCTGTCCAATCTAAAATTGACTGTGTATTCTGTGGATCGAAGGCTGACACTGGGGTGATAGGCTCGCTCGCTAGCTCGTAAACTCTCTCCGAAGCTAGTAATTGAATGGAGATTGTTGGAAGAAATGAATACGTAAAACACTTATAGTGAATTGAAGATAAAGATATGCTGTCACTGACAATTTTGTAGAACTTTTTATGCCGAACAATTTATTCTTACACTCATAGTATATAGATATTATTAACGGTTTTCCCAACGTTAACTTACAAGGCGCACGGACGATAGGTTTATTTTGACTCGATTCACTGAAATCGTTACTGCTCAGCTTCTTTTGGTCTTAAATGAATGTTTTTCTACAGAAACCTTCCTTGAGAAATCCTTTACAGAATGGTTAAAAGCGCATCAAAATCTATCTAGTGGTTCTCGAGATTACCGGGAACATCCAAGAATCGGGGACGTTGTTTTATACTAAGTAGAGATAAGTAACTAAGTTAGTAAATAAATTCAATATTACATATTGAATTACAAGCTTGATAAATTAGAAGTATTAAAATAAGAATTATAAGGAAAATATTAAGTCCTCTGAAAATTGCAGAGTTTTGGAAATTAAGATGTAGGTAACAATTACATTTATCAGAACATAGAAAACATGTCAGAAACAATGAGGAAAAAGAAGATTGATGTTTCTCGGACATATTTACAGAATGTATGACAATAGACTAACTACATGAGTTTTCAAATATCTTTGGAAAAAGAAATCAACCACCAACTGGATTCAAGAAGTCAAGAAATATCTGGAATGGAACAACATAAGAGAAGAAGAATTGTTGAAAAGAGAAGATTTAGGACGAAAGTCTTGCAACTGGAATGATTCCAAGGAAGAAAAAGAAAACGGGCGCAAAGTGGACTGAAGACAGGAAAAAGAAGCATAGAGCAACAATGAAGGAATACTGAAAGAAAAGGAAAGAGCGACTAAGGAGGACGAATTTAAATTGTAACGTGGTCCTTACAAGGCCGTAACGCAAGAAGATGAAATAGATATAAAAATAAAATAAATGGATAGTCATTGACAACTAAAACATATCGTCCTGGAGTGGGAGTGAAGTGGACTCATGAAAGAAAATCAACCCATAGTGCAAAGATGAAGGAATACTCGGCTAAGAAGAAATCTCGCCAGAGTTAGGAACCACGTGGTCCGAGAGGCCTCAACGAACCAAGAAGATATCGATAGATGGAAATTATTATTATTATTACATATTTATTTATTGTCATAAAAATCACTGCACGAACAGAAATAAACGTTCATATATATTTTTCCTGTGCTACATGTAACCTTCACATAGCACTGGTGTGCTCGACTGTGAATGAAAATAAATTCTGTAAATGCAAATGAATTTATACCGAAATAAAATACAATAATCAAATTTAAAGGATGTTCAAATTTTAATTATTTTTACAAGAATAAGATCAAAAATACTGAATCTTTGCACTAAAGATTCAAAAAGCACTGTGCAATAGATTTTAAAAATCTTAAGTAACCATATACATGGATATTTGCATTTCAATACGAATAACATTTCAAAAATATACTGGAAGGCTACGTGGCTCAGCGGTAACGTTCTCGCCTGCTGTTTCCGAGCTTGCAAGATCGAATCCTGGCGCAGACAGGCATTTGAATGTGTGCAAATGCGAGGGAGCCGTCCGTGTCAATAGATTTACTGGCACGTTAAATATACCCTTCGGGGCAATTTTCCGGCACCCTGGCGTCTCTAAAAGCCACAGTAGTTAAAAGGGACGTAAAATCCTTAACATAATAATAATAATAATAATAATAATAATAATAATAATAATTATTATTATTATTATCACCATCAAAAATATACTATATTAGACACTGATTTAAAATATGAAAATTCAATTATTTGTACATCGGCTGATAAACAATTGCAGGATTAACAGGAATAGTTTTAGCAAATTCACCAAATGATATTATTTTGCATCATTCTTATTAACCTATAATTAGATAATAAATACGAACATGGCGTAATACAATATATATATAGATCAATCAATAAATACTCACCGTTTACGTCTTATGTAGAAATATAGTCCACTAATTTACGAGTTGGTTAGAGAAAGTCCAGCTCATCTCCTGTGTGATGTACTTCACTGTTTGTCTGTAAGCAGTAAGCACCACAACTGCACTTTAGAGAGGGTAGTTTGTTACACCTGATCACAGTCGGCACATACAACAGTACACCTGATGCGATTTAATCTGGACCAGATGGCACGGGGAATGTCGAAAATAGGAACATGTGTTGTGATAGATGGCATAGGTTATTGCGAAATTCTGTAGAACAATTAATAGAACCCAGTCATGAGACCGTTGATGAACCACGTGATATCTCTTAGTCACCAGCCGTTCGGCAGTCATCAATGGAGGATATCTTTGTCGTAGTCTGTTTGGGCACACAGCAGCAATATGGACATGGATAGGAAGAGCTTTATTTTCACAAGGGGGCGTGGTGGTATAGTGGTCAGGCTGCTTGCCTCTTTTCAAGGCAGTGGCTAGCATTCTTGGATGTCACTGCGGGTTCGATTCCCGGCTCTTCCCAGAAATTTAATTCTGGTGTGAGGGCTGGAATGGAGTCAACTCAACCTCGTAAGGTAAACCTGAGATGAAGGTGGGTTCGATTCCCACCTCAGCCATCCTGAAAGTGGTTTTCCGTAGTTTCCAGACAAATGCCGGGAAGGTTAGTAAATTAAGGCTACGGCCGCCTCGTTCCCAATCCTCACCTGAATTACAAATACACACACTAATACAGCCATCACAATCGCAAAGGTTATCAGGAAAATTATACACATTCCCAAGTACACGAGGCTATATGACCACGATGTTGCGAAGACCCTAAATCAATCAAAAACAGCATCAACTCTTTTCAAAGTGGCAATTCCCGGTCAATAAATGTGAGATATTCGAAGTGAAATATCACGTCCTGTGGTTCGGATTCCACGTAATAATGGAGGTCCCGTGGCTCATGATGGTAGGATTAATGGTAACGTAAACCTACAACATCGATGAATGCATTTCGCATGACTTGTGGTACTCGCTAAGTCAGGGTCATCCAGTCATTGCGCTCGGGGAGCACTGGGCAGTCAGACTAGCGCTCCTTCCCCTACCACCACTACACTGTGGTAGCGAGTAGACGGACGATGTTCGGACCACGCTGACTAGATACGTACGTACAGTCCTACGGCTTTTGTGGGATTGTTGACATCATATTGATGCGGCTGTTTTGCCATAACAAATATACCGCATATACAAATCGAATGGTACTCCGATGTGTGGAATATGCATGAAACGAACGCAAGTGTTAAGTAAAGAATATTGTGATTTATTCCAAACTGAAGTGTGAACATATTAGAGAGGAAAATTCAACAACAAATTGTGTTCTTTTTAACACATTAAATCTCTGTGGCATGCCCTTTATAAGCTGTACAGAAAAATTAAATTTCCCATTCTGCTGTAAAGGCTGCTGCTTCACCACTCCTCCTTTTCTTTTTGGGTGATTTTCAGTCATGACCACTACGAAACTGAATTACTTATACGCTGTCAACAAAGCCCATTGGATTAGACTAGCGACTGATGGATCGGCTGCTCACTTCGGCGCAGCGGGCAGACTGCTCGCTTAGCCATCCTATTTCCTCCCACAACTACCTTCCACCAAAGCGCTCGGAGCAATGGCATAGAGCACGGCCAGAGCACTAGCGCTCGGGGAGCGCTGTGTGGATGGCCCTGCAAGTAGAGCATTTTACCTGCGGAGATGTTGGAAAAATGTGGCTTTTAGTTCAGGAAGCCACTGTGTGTGTGTAGACGTGATTCTACCAGAGATCAACCGGTAAGTGTGGTTAATTTGGATGCCAATCTTCTTAGTGCGAGGTCTGTTTAACCACAAGGAGCGCAATATTCTGCTACAGAGAAAGAAAGCCCTATCTCGGAGCAAAGTGTTGTAGCATTGAAGCACCCTGTAGCTCCGCACAGTTCTTGAAAAATGATATTCCGTGACCTGAGTTTTGCAGCAGTATTCATCATATGGTGTTTGAAGGACAGAGAAATAATAATAATGTTATGTGTTTTACATCCCTTTTGACTACTGTGGCTTTAGGAGACTGAAATTTACCCTGAAGGGGATCTTTAACTTACCAGTAAATCGTGACATGTCACCATTGCATTTAAGTACCCTCAAATGCAAAATGACTGCACCGAAATTCAATCTCAAAATCTTAGGGAAAAACATATTTGGTCATATTCCACCTCATCTGGACATATTCAAAGTTCAAGACAAAGATTCAATATGTTCAGAGAGAAAGCTTGCTTTATTTATAGAGATGTACAGCGTGTTCCAATTCAACACGGAACTCTAAAATGGGTTGCCTACCCACCCGCAATCGGCTTGAAATCTGCTCGCAGCGCGCTAGCGACGGGGCTGAGTTCGATTTCACTGGTTGCCGCCTTCTTACGCAGCATTGCAAAGTATTTTGCTCTTTCAAAATATATGTACACAGGCTTCACAATAAGTTTGATCGATTTTTGTTTCAGAACATGTTATTTTACACTTCTGTTAATGGATTTTGCAGAGCATTTCTATGAAATAACATTTTATTTTAGAACATAGTTTATTACATCACAAAGTATTTTTGTGTTGTATTTTCATGATACATTTTCAAAATGATGAGCATTCAGTTATCCATACGGAAAACATCTTCAAACGTTTACAATCTTATATCCTGTGACTTGTTACAAATTGTTAATATTGGTTAGAACTTGTGATACAGTATATTGGGTTGTCTTTCCGTAAGTTTAATGTAAGGGATATGATTCCATATTCTTACTGTTTAATTTGAAACCAATAACATTTTACCAATTTATCTTTTCTTCTTTAGTCAATTGGTGGTCAACCCAATATATCACAAGTTCTAACCAATATTGTCAGATTGCAACAAGTCAAAGGATGTAAGATTTTTATGTTTTCCGTATTGATAAATGAATGCATATCATTTTTTTTTTAATATAAAGAAATTTCTACCTTTGATAACAGAATGCACGTAGTTTTTGATAATACTTAATTAGCTTTTGACATCGTTAACAATTCATAATAATGTTGTTTCGATTACATTTTTAAATTTAATAATTTGTAAGGATATTTATTTTATTGTGTCATTATTTAATTATTTTCTAAATTATTTAATAATTTATTTAATATTTATGTAATAAATTATGTAATTATTTATTTGTTTATTTATTTACTTATTTATTTTAGGCTAAATTTACAAGTTATTTTGAATGTAGATATAGCTTTGAGAAAATTCTTACTTCAAGTTTTAATTAAAATAGTTGTTGCCTGAGATAAAAGTTGAAGACGACTCCATTGAAGGGACGAAACATGTATTATAATTAAAAATGTGTTTCATGAATTGCACTGTTAGGCGTATTGTTATAATAATTATTAGTCTATTATTATTATTTTTGGTCTTCTTTCGATTTTTGCAAAAAATGAAAATAGACTTATGAGATCTACACAGGGCCAAAACATTGTGTGTGTGTGTACGCTGTATGTCTGTCCCCCCTATCAATTCAAACACGACGAAGCCGAATTGAACGACATTTAGTACAGAGGTACCACTAGCAAAGGGCACCTCAGTGTCATGTTTTATATTGCCGCCATCTTTACGAAAACGTAATGGTGGCCACTCAAACGGTCAAAATGTAAAATTATGTTAGGACCAAACTAATCATCGGATTTTTACCAAATTTGGTAAAGACATACCTTAATATAAGACGCGTCTTGTGCCCAAACTACAAGGTCATCAACCGTACCAATTGAGGATGGCGGCCGTGTGAATTATTCAAACGTTATGTGTCTGTGTGTGGGACCCACCAGTTCCAATTATCGAACCGAGAATTGTTTAAACTGATCTAAAGGACGTGGCCCGTTCGAATTAAAAGTTTATATTGTAATATTATAGTGCAGAAGGCTGCACCGTCTCACTTACTAGACAAGATGGCAGCTGATCTCTCGCTCTGACCTATATTTCACTAATTTGAGTATGTTGCATGCAATTTTGCCTACAGATAGAAATAATATGAACTTTTCATGAAATTAATATTGTTTGAAATAAACTCCAGTGAAGAAATCGTTTGGTCAAAGTCATTATTTGCTAAGACGTATCTAAATCAATTGATATCGTTCATTTGGCAGTACATATTTGGCTCTGTGGTTAGAGCTTTGGTCTTTCACCCGACTGGCTAGGGTTCTAGTCCTAACAGAGTTGTATTTTCTCTTGATTTTTTAATATTTATTTTGTTTTGAGTACTGAGACGTTATACAATTAAGCGTTATATTGTGCATTTTGCAATGGAAAATATATATTTAATTAAAACGAAGTTGTCCAACGGATCTGCACGAGTGACATCTACTAGCAACCAGTTGAACTATAGTATGCGGGAGCTATCAACGGCCTACTAGATGCGAGCTACGCTCTATACCGGCCAGTTAGTGAACCCTTGCCTACGGTGAAATTGAAAATGTCCTCTTGTTTCCGATAGAGTGCACTCCCAAGGATTGGCGCGATTAAAAATTAGGTGTGCAGTAGGTATATTAAATGTGTTTCTCACAATGATACTTTCAGACCAACGTAGTTTCAATTATTGTAAATAGTCGGTGTTACTATACTGAATTCCTACGTTGTTTTGAGTGTTTGCTGATGAAATTGCAAAATACTGGGGTAAATAATTATAAACTATGGTTTGAACGCCGCTGCTCAAATCCAGTGTGCCAATTTGCACTTCGAATAGGAAGAAAATAGGAGGTGATAAGGACAAAGAGTTATTATAACTATACCCATACATTTAGGAGAAAGTAGGCTACATGTTCTTTCCTGAACATCTTGTTATTTCTTATTTTATGTCTTTAGTAGTGGCGAAGCTAGGGCCATGACCCTCTCGTACAAACCACGCAATATGGTACTGGTACATATGAACAATTTGTGAAATACAATAAATACCTTACAAGTTCATTGTTGTTGTTTGAGTCTTCAGTCTTTTGACTGGTTTGATGCAGCTCTCCATGGCTCCCTATCCTGAGATAATCGTTTCATCTCTACATAGCTATCACACCATACATCCGAAGCAATCTGTTTAACTTATTCTAACCTTGGTCTACCCCTACAGTTATTGTCCTCGACCCTTCCTTCCATAACTAAGTTTGCTATTCCTGGGCGTCTTAGTATGTGTCCTGACAACCTATCTCTTCTCTTCATTAGCAGTCGCCAGAGACATCTCTCCTCTCCCACTCGTCTTAATACCACTTCGTTTGTAACCCTATCTACCCATCTGATCTTCATCATTCTCTTGTAACAGCACATTTAAAACGCTTCAATTCTCCTCTCTTCTGCTGCACCAATAGTCCAAGTTTCACTTCCATAGAGTGCTATGGTCCAGACAAAGGTTATCAGAAATGTCTTCCTAATACCTAAATCAATATTCGATGTCAACAGATTCCTTTTTTGTAGAATTGCTTTGTTTGTCTGAGCCAACCTACTTTTTATAGCCTCTTTGCTTCGTCCATCACTGGTTATTTTGCTTCCTAAGTAATAGAAGTCACCTAAGTTATATCCTTTAGTTTTTTGTGTTGATCAATACAGAGTAAATTAATTATCTTAAATACTAATATTAATGAATGTGGTATATAAATACTACTACCACTACTACTAATATTAGGTCTATTGTTAATAATAATAATAATCATCATCATCACAATACATACAATTACCACAAAAGTGCATATGTTTTATTTCAATACCGCGGAGCTTTACAATTAGGTTCATGCGTGGGGACATTAATGAACGAGATGGTAGGCTACATTACGGATGGAGCTCGTGGGTAACTGGTGGTATTGTTTTAAATGAAAGGAGTTACTGATACATGCTCGTTAGACTTTTTGATGCGTCTTTGTTTCTGTTATTTGTTATCGTGGTATTCCTCAGGTACACTAACATTACATTCACTCAGGAAGTCGTAAGATATACCAGACAGACAGACAGACAGTGGCGTGTTCTATACACAAACACAAGTGAACGGGAAGTCTTATCTTGAGGCTGCGTAACATTTGGAAACCTGTTCAAATATTGGCCCACTGACTGTGGCATATGTTCGCAACATTCCCAAGTTGATAGGCACAGTGTAGCTGGACTAATATTTGGGAACCTAATCAGTACAGTACACAGTGAGAGAGGGGACATGCCGCCACCCGCCCTTTGGCCTTGGCCTTGACTGACATTGAACTATTGCCTTATGAACCCCCCTCAACGAAGCTGGTGTCTACCTTTTATAGCTCCATCCCCAGTGATTTACACATGTCTTCCCGCCGCTCTTCTAATCACTGTTGTTCTTTCATTTGAGGGGCTTGGACATCTTGGTTATTTAGCCCCCTCACCATGTTGCATAGTGGTTAGCATTCTTGGCTGTCACCTCAGAGGCCAAGGTTCGTTTCCTGGCTCAGCCAAGAAATTTTATTCTGGTCTGAGGCCTGGAACGGAGTACACTCAGCCTCGTGAGGCAAAGCTGAGAAGAGGCGGGTTACGATTTCTACCTCAGCCATTCTGGAAGTGGTTTCTCGTGGTATCCCCCCCCCCCACTTCTATTCCAAGAAAATGCTGGGATGGTACCTAACTTAAGGCCACGGCCTCTTCCCACCCAAGTCGTACCTGAATTAAAACACACACACACACACACACACACACACTAGTGCAGACATCACAGTGACACAGGTTATCAGACAAGTTCTACACACACTCAAGTATACGGTGCTACATGGCCACGATGTCGCAGAGGCATTAAAAGAATTAGCAACAAACAACATTTAGCTCCGTGTGTTATTGTGGTGTGTGTAGTAGTGTGTGTATTTGTAGTTCAGTTGAGAATTGGTAAGGAGGTGGCCGTGGCCGTAAGTTAGGAACCATACCCGCATTTGCCTGGAGTAGAAGTGGGGAATTCATGGAAAACCACTTCCAGGATGGCTGAGGTAGTAATGGAATCGGCCTCTTCTCAGGTTTGCCTCACGAAGCTGAATGTACCCTGTTCTAGCCCTTAGACCAGAATTGTATTTCATGGCAGAGCAAGGAATCAAACCCGAACCTCTGGGGTGGCAGCCAACAACACTAGCCGGTACACCACGAGGTGGTTTATTAAATCGCTGCAAACACACAAGTCAGCTTGGAGTGCACAGAGGCCCCATGTGCACTTCGCAGGAGTTCCTGTTATGTTATGAATAATTCTCTCACTTTCCTGGTTAACGAGCGGTGATTTAAACGTAGCACGAGTCGACAATAACCATTGTTCGCTACTGACCAATAACTGACGGTTGTTGACCAAAAAATGCTTCCTCTATCACTCCACGTGGACTCCAATGTCCCGCCCTGGCGGCTAGCTCGCGTGTCACGTAGGTATCAGCGTGTCCAGTGATGTACATCTGCACGTAGTTTTGCTCCAGTGTCGCTGCTTGCTCTCAATGGCTACAGTGGAAAGTTGACAACGCTGTGCCTTGCGCTAGGAAAGCCTTGGCTCCAGGCTACCAGGGAATGTTAACATATCCGCCCAGCTAGATTTCAAAGGCCACGTTAATGAGGAAAGTGCAAGAATTATATTCCGGGCAACACTAAATAATACAAAAATTAACATATTATATTGCAACAATTATGCTCTATGGAACCAGATAGCAGATGTCACGGCGAGCCTAGAGCCGGCAAATAGCTCTTATTATCGTACAATCTCTCGAACTAATTAATTACACTCGTGTTGTAAAAATCTGTTTAAGCACTTATTTTGACATACTAATTATGTCAATAGAAAAAATCTGCCCCATCGGAGGGTTTGGTTGTTAGTTGTAGGTCCTTAATCCTTTAGTGCATATCAGGTGGCGAAATTTCTCCACCGCTGTCTGTCTTGTGCCAGTATTTCAGCATCTCTCGAGGATAAGCCAAAACGTTTGAGATTGTTAGTGAAAGTTCGCCACCAGGTGTTCCGGGACGACCTCTGGGTCATCTGGCTTCAGGGCGACACTCTTTTCATGGCCACTCAGAGTATGCGATGTTGCGGCATACACAGTACAAGTACACATAGCCAGTTGACTGGTGTCGGGGTCATACGACCATTATCTACTGTACATGCTAGACAGGCCACTACGACGATGTACAGTACCTCTTCATTGGTAATGTGGTCGGTGTATCGCAATCCGTCACAAGCAACGATGATAGGAAACATTAAACATTTTGGCCATCATTTACCACGTTTCACTTATGTAGAAATCAGTTGGTATAACAACATTAGAATACAGCCGTAACAGAAGCTGTCTTCCAGAGTGGTGGGAGGCGGTTGATGAACTCGGCTGTAGCTTTCTCATTACGATAGCGACCTTCTGTTTCATGGGTAGCGAGCAGATTCTTAGGTTCTTACCTATTATTTTTCTTTCTTCTAAATACAAAAATACTGTAACAATTTTCAGAATCACACTCAAAAGAGCCATTGCTGCCAATGGCCATTGCTGGGTATTTTTGATTGAACGCCCGAAAGCTCCCAACATGTTGAATTCCAACTAGTTCCAACTTTGGCTACCTGACACTACTGACATTAATACCAAGCGGTGAATGTTGGAACGTGATAGAGTGTTTCTAAATAGCCTGATATAACCTAAACATTTTGCTACACACTACCAATTGCAGTGGTAGGTTCTTTTACGTGCCATAAATCTATGATAAGGGCCCGCTGGCTTTACTTCCCCTCCGAAGGAAGGCATACTGAAGGATTTTAACGCTCTTAAAAATCTGACGGCTTCGGCTGGGTTTGAACCCGCGATCTTGAGCATAGCAGTTCAGCATGTTACCCACTACGCCACTGGAGCCGCTAAATGATATGCGAGTACCTAAAAATACCTAATTGAAGTTTTGTTCCATTTATTGTAGTTTATTTGAAATTTTAATCCAGAAGTTTTAAAGGTAAACCTCAAGACAGTGTTTATTCCTAGCTCTAGTGGATTGAGAGAAATCCTACCTGCCAGAAAATTCAAATATTTTCAGTCCCAGGATCAGTTGGTGAAACTGTCACATGCAATCTGAAAGGGATCCAGGGATTCAACAGGTGAATGCAGTGTGCTCCATTCTCCAAGCTGAGCAACATTGATATCCCCAGCTAACATGGAAGCCTGCTGCAGTAGCATCGATGAAATTTGCACCTATGCGAGGTTGAAATAATATTTTCTGCTTCCAAACGCATTCTATGTGACAATAGAATGAACTTAACAGCAGCCTATAATGGTAATTAGGACACTCGTATAGAAATTATAAAACTCGCTTCGGTCGTTTTATAAACATACTTGTGTCTTAATCATTGCCATTATAACCTCGTTGCATACGACTGTTTATGTTCGACGATAATTATAACTATTTTATGTTCGAACATAAATATTCATAAATATCTGTCGAGATTTCGGCAGTTTTATGTACTGAACAGAGCGCAAGGCACGCAGAGAATAGTATGGCCTCATGGAATACCCCACTATGACACTAGAAGCCATGCAGTGGAATTTAAAATAGAAGGCCGTGGAAGTCAGCGCAGGTGCGATGCTATCCTTACCTAATTGGTCACACAACTGTTTCTTGAGCTCTGATTGGTGGGAGAAACGGTTTCATAATGAACAAGTAGTTCCGTAAAGAACTATACAGCCTATTTTCATATATCCTGCTCATGTTAATTTCTTCTAACAACACACAAAATTTCAGTTTAATTGCTGTAACAGATTCGTAGATATTGAGAACCGTCTAAATATTTCAGATTGTCGCCAGGTTGGATTTTTATTTTTGTACTATTACATTAAGATTATTGTGTACGTGTGGTATTCAAACTTCAATCGCATGATTAGAACACAAGAAGTAAAAACGAGATTTTAAAATTACGCACAGCAGCCATCTTGTGATTATGCAAACAATTGAAATAAATTAGATGCCAGTGGATCAACATTTGTATAAGCATTTAACGTGCAACGTTTCACAGCACTCGGATAGTTAATTCGCGAGAATCGTCCATTTAAATATTTATACTTCGCGTCGCCGCCATGTTGGATTTGTGCTCACCAGGTTAATGAAAGTCCTATAGGTGAACATATGTTCATAGTCTCTATGAACATAAAAAAAATCAGTTTGGTTGCTGTAAAAGATTCATAGATATTGAGAACCGTCTAAATATTTCGGAAGCTCGCCATTTAGGATTGTTATATGTATAGGCCATAGAATTATGTACCATTCAAGGACAATTATTGCCTAGGTTCATTATTCAAACTTTCACTTCGATCGCATGATTACGACACAAGAAATAAAAACTTAATTTTAAAATTTCGCACAGCAGCCATATTGAGGTTATGTAAACAATTGATTTAAATTAGGTGGCAGTGCATTACAATCTGCAAAATAATTTACTGTACCACATTTCACTGCGCTCAGAGAGTTAAATCACGAGAAAAGTCTATTAAAATATTTCAAATTCGCTTGGTCGCCATGTTCGTTTTTTACTTTACGAGTTTATAAAATATACATAGATAAACTTGTACCAGTACCCTTTATCACCGTACAAAATTGCAGGGTAATATCTGTAATAGTTTCGGAGATATAGAATGTCAGTGAAATATTTCGCACAGCCGCCATTTTGAGGTTATGTAAACAATTGAACTAAATTAGACTCCAGTGCATTACTATGTGAATAAACACTTGCTGTACCTAGTTTCATTACGTTTGGATGGTTAAATCGTGAGAAAAGTCTATTTAAAAGTCTCAACTTCGCTTGGTCGCCATGTTCGTTCTCTACTTTACAAGTTTATGAAATATACATAGGTAAACTTGTATCAGTACCCTTTATCACCGTACTAAATTGCAGGGTGATATCTGTAATAGTTTCGGAGATATAGAATGTCAGTGAAATATTTCGCACAGCCGCCATTTTGAAGTTATGTAAACAATTGAACTAAATTAGACTCCAGTGCATTACAATGTGTATAAACATTTGCTGTACCAAGTTTCATTACGTGTGGATAGTTAAATCGCGAGAAAAGTCTATTTAAAAGTCTCAACTTCGCTTGACCGCCATGTTGGTTTTGTAGTCACCAGGTTTTTGAAAGTCTCATAGGTGAACTTCTAGTAGTACCCTTTATCACCGTACACAATTTCAGGGCGATATCGGTAATAGTTTCGGAGATATTGAATGCTAGTGAAATATTTCGCACAGCCGCCATATTGCATTGGTGAGACGTAACAAAATTTGAAGGGCACGGTCGAGGTCGCCGGGAATAGTGCTATGAACATACCGAGTTTCATTGAAATCGCTCCAGCCGTTTAGATTTTATTAGGGGGGGACACACACACGAATCACACACACACACACACACACACACACACACACACACACACACGCGCACACACACACGGACAAAAGGTGATCTCATAAGCCTATTTTTTCAAAATTGAAAATAGGCTAAAAATAGTGCTATAATGACCCGCATTATGATACAGTTTTCTGACATATAATATTTACATTTCGACATCGTCGAACATAAACGTACAGGGTCTTTCACTTAAAGTGGGGCCGGCGCGTGGAGAGTCGAACGAGCACATGGCAACTCACTGAGCTTGGGGTCGAGAGAGCGCCCGTACGAATCGCATGTAAGTAACAAGCACACATAATAGCACATTATCAAAGTAAAATCATTGTCACAGAGGATGTTGAATATATCCCCCACCTGCATCTACACATTTCTGATATATTGTAAGGACATTTTCATTCATCTACCAAGATAGCCTCAATTTCTCTCGTGATGTTTAGTTTGAGTTCATCTAGAGTGTTTGGGTTTGTTGCATAAACCTTATTTTTCCATTTTCCCCATAAATAAAAATTGAAGCCATAGGCTTTAACACTTAGCAATTACACGTTATAAAATTATGAAACCCAATAACAATTAAACAATAATCACGTACACACGTTATAAACTTATAACACGTGTTACTTAAAATAGGTTATAAACGAAATAACGAAGTCAACTCTACTCGTAAAATCCTGCGTTGCAACTCTATCATTTTCGTGTTGCAATGTGCTCGTCTGACCTTTGACTTGACCTTCCACCAGCCGCGAGGCCGGCCCCACTTTAAATGAAAGATCCTGTATTAAGATCACTAGGTTGTGACAATGGCTTATTTTACACAATTAAATGAGCAAATAAAAAAAGACAAATTTCTGTTATTTCTGTTTAGTCAATGGTTGCCAATTTTACAAAAAACAAAGATCTAACCTTTATAAGCCATCTGCTAACAATAAATATGTACAGGGTGTTCAAAGACAAGGCCACAGAACACAAATCTAGTATATTCATTTCTCAAGTTTGGTACACTTTTCTTGAGACTTTATTGTCAAGGATCCTTATACCCTGGACTGTAAAGAACACGTGGCTTGACAAAATGAATGGATTGGTTTTTCTAGAATAATTATATTAGCCGTTTAAAAATTAACAAACTCAATAAATACAAGGGGCAGATGACCTCGTAGTTCCGCCCCTTAAAACAACAATAACTAACTAACTAACTAACAATAAATACATGGGTTGGTTTTTTAGTTTTGGCACCTTAGTTATAACTGGATTAATAACTCACTTAGATGGTTCCAAGTTTCACAGGCCCTCGATGTAGTCCCCACTGTTGCGTACAACGTGTTCCCAGCGATGCGGAAGTCGTTGGATCCCGTTGGCACTGCCCAATCTATTGATGGTACGAAGAGAGCGCTTGGCAGCCTGCTTAACGTCTTCAATGGTACGGAAGCGCTGTCATACTGTTCCCCGAGGGCAAACCGTTAATGCGGCGTACTGTTGTTCGTTTCTGCAAGACCATCTCCGAGGAGCTCTGAGAAGGAAACGGCGCCACCACATGTTACACCACCCATCCTTCTGCATGACAATGCTAGGGCACACACAGCAGGCGTTGTGCCGGCATTGTAGGATCGCTGGGGCTGCGAGGTCCTCTATCACCCCCCATATTCTCCCGACATCAGCCCCTGCGACTATGATCTTATCCCGAAGATGGAGATGACAATGACGTTAAGCAGGCTGCCGAGCGCTCTCTTCGTACCATCAATAGATTGGGCAGTGCTAACGGGATCCAACGACTTCCGCATCGCGGAGAACACGTTGTACGCAACGGTGGGGACTACATCGAGGGCCTGTGAAACTAGGAACCATCTAAGTGAGTTATTGATCCAGCTATAACTAAGGTGCCAAAACTAAAAAACCAACCCATGTATTTTTGCCTCTTAAAATGTATGATTTTTTAATTTATAAATTGAAAAGGTAAAGATCATTTTAAATACCTTTCGGTTCATTCTAGAGTGCGCCAGGAAATGTGTCTACATGCGTCTTCGAGAGCTATCATCAGTAGTTACGTTGGCAGCACTATTGTCGCTTGTAACAAATTAAACAGTAAACTGCGTACTCACCACAGCCATTCATAACTGATGCTGGAAGTGCTGATGACACGTACGCTCGCATATTGCAATCCACACTGACGATGTGGGATTCACCCTGCCAAGGTCACCGTGCTGCCAACTAAACTGCTCATGTTAGCTCTGGCAGAAGCCACGAGTCACAGCAGAGAACATTTCCTGGCGCCCTGTATAAAGCTACATAATTACCAACTTATTACAAAAGATCAGACAGGTCTATAACTTAAGTAGTTCCTGAGAAAAGTGTACCAGAATCTCTAAAATCTTCACTAAAAGCCAATTAGTCATGATTGAGGAAACTTTGAACTCTTAAAATGACGACAAGAAGTTGATGACAGGCTACCGAGCAGGTCTACAAAATAATCTTCTCTTCCCTAGAGCGAGCATGTATGCTGTAAGAAGTTATAATGAATAATGTGATAATCGAATCAAATCAAAAATAAAAATAAAATAAAAATAAAATCTCAAATCTCTAATCTCTAATCTTCCTGATACTGGCTGTGACAATAAGTGTGGTTTACCCTCGAGGTTTCCAAACTCCTTCCTACAAAATGAAGGTGTTGAATCTATCCTCGGACTCCTACCACAATCCTAGACCCATCCATCCCCGACGAATGTACTATGTGCCCTCCGCGAAGTTAATTCACCTCACCTACTACATATGCGGACAATAGGCATATGTATGTAGTAATTAACAAGTTCAATGCAATACATAAAGTCCCGGTGTTACTATCGTGTAGATTATGAGAGATTATTGATAACCAAGCATTTAGCAGTAATATGCAATAAAGGATCAATTGTTCATTTAATAGGGATGAGCCACTTTACATATTTTAGTTTACTGCTCTAGGAAATTGGCGAGGATTTAGATGATGGTTGTATATTGTACTGTATACCGGCTAAATACATTTTAGCATTTAAGTCATTGTTTTGTATCAGCCTACTGACGTTTTCCTGGAGAGTGATTACATTGCTTGTAAAGAAACTCACGGGGAAACGGTTAGTCACATCGTGATGTAGTTGTTAGCATTATTGGTTGCCCCGGAGGTCCGGGTTCGATTCCCGGTTCTGCCAAGAAAATTAATTCTGATCTGAGGTCTGGAACGGGGTACACTCAGCCTCGTGATGCAAAACTGAGTCATACTGGAAGTTTTTCCATGGTTTCCCCCCTTCTACTCAAGACAAATGCTGGGATGGTTCCTAACTTAAGACCACGGCCGCTCTCTTCCCAATCCTTACCTGAATTACTAAAACAAACATTCTACTACAGACACCACAATAATACAGATCAGACAAATTCTATACACACACTCATACGCACCCAAATACATGGGGCTAAGTGACCACGATGTCCGAACCCCAACAAAATCAAAGTGTAGTCACCCTCGAGGCAGAGCACTCTAGTCGCTTTGGAGCACTGTAAACGCTGTTGCACTGATACCAGGCGGTCATGTGAACTTTCAGTGTTGACACATGACCAAGACAACGAAGTAGTACACCCTCTCAGGGGCAGATGACCTCGTAGTTCCACCCCTTAAAACAACAATAACTAACTAACAAGTACACCCTCTGAAAAGTTAGGTGAATGGGTCTATATTACGAATGGATTGTTGGCTTACCTGAAACAGCCGTTACTATCCTTCGAAGTAATCCCCGTGGATGGTTATGCACTCCTTAGAACGGCTGTACAAGTCCTGGCATAATCTTCCTGATGGATAAGCCTTCAGTTGGGTCGTCACATTACGTTGGATGTCCGAAAAGTCCGAAAACCTCTGGCCCTTCAGGGATTTTCAGTGACCCTGGACCCCGATACTCCATAATTTGACGCTTGCCTTCGAGGTCGTACCTCAGACACCAGGTCTCGTCACTCGTGACGATGGTTTTCAGGACCATTCCATTCCAAGGAACATTCACCCTTCTCACTGTCACCCGTCGAACAGGTGTGCACATTAGGTTGCATGAATTCACGCTTCTCTCTTGCTTTGAATTTAGAGTTTTGACGACCCAAACTGAAGGCTGTTCCTAAAGAAGACTATGCCAGGAGTTTCCAGGACTTGTTCAGTCGTTCTCAGAAGTGCATAATCATCCACGGGGATTACTTCGTGGGAGAGTAACGGCTGTTTCAGGTAAGCCAACAAACCGTTCGTAATATAGCCCATTCACCGAACTTTTCAGACAGAGGGTGTATGTAGAGTACGGACGGTATGTGGTGAAGTATCAAGGTCGCAGTAAAGTACGAGTAGTGCTGAGGCAGAACGCTGGAGGAGAAACCCCGAAGTTAACTACGCCGAGTTCAAGACGATTGCATTCACATATTTTGAGCATCAACACGCGTTGTCGACAGAACGGCGGATAACGAGTGACTGTTGTCGCTATTCCCCACCTCTCAAATGTAGCTGGAAATCTGACTGCCCAGAACGGTCAGCTTGACCTTGAAGCTAGTCCTCTACCGTCAGTAATCTCTGTGCAATGTCGCCTTGTTTTTTTTTTTCTTCAAATAGTGCAAAGTTTAGATTTCAATCAGGCGTTAAACCCGCAGTGTGTGAAGAGAATGAATGGGTTATACACCCATGTTAGTTATCCAGGAGGTGGTATTCCGTGATTCTGTGATGCTTCTAAGGGTGGCTTTTGTACCGGACATAAACTCGCTCATTCAAGTTATCGTGAACATGAACTAGTTGTTTCATTTGAGAGGCTCGGACATCGTGGTCATTTGTCCCCATGTACTTGTCTGTGTCTGTGTGTGTGTGTGTGTGTGTGTAGAATTTGTCTAATCTGTTTTATATATATATATATATATATATATATATATATATTTTTTTTTTAGCGTATGGCTTTTAGTGCCGGGAGTGTCCGAGGACATGTTCGGCTCGCCAGTTTTGTAGCTGCTTCGAGACAGACACCCAACGGGTGAGCTACAAGTACCGTTGAGGTGGAAAGTTGGAATGTAAGGGCGAGGAGTTGGAAGGTAGTGGCTGTGGCCTATAGTTAGGGACCAACCCAGGCATTTGCCTGGAAGGAAGATGGGAAACCACAGAAGACCATCTTCAAGGTTGCCAGCGGGGGGATTCGAACCTCCTCGCCTCCCGGATGTGAGCGACTGCCAGCAGTCATGCCGTAACGACCACGGCTAACTCACCCGGTATCTGTGTTATTATGATAGCTGTTGCAGAGTGTGTATATGTAATTCATGCACAGATTGGGAGGGAGGTGGCCATGGCCTTACGTTAGGAACCATCTCAGCATTTGTCTTGAATAAAAGTGGGAAACCACGGAAAACCACTTACGGTATGGCTGAGGTGGGAATCTAATCATCCTCTTCTCAGTTTTGCCTCACAAGGCTGAGTGTACCCCGTTTCAGCTCTTAGAGCAGAATTAAATTTCTTGGCAGAGCCACGTTTCACCCACTTCCACTCCAGGCAAATGCCAGGATGTTACCTAACTTAAGGCCATGGCTGTTTCCTGCCAAATTCCAACCTCAATTACAAATACGCATACTAGAACAGACATCGCAGTGACACAGGCTCAGAGAAATTCTACACACAACCAAGTACAGGGTGGAGCACGAAATGTCATACATCAAAAATGGTTTATAAAACATGTAAATCTGGGCTCACAACCATGTCCATTCGTAAACAGAAACCTTATTCCATGCGTGATTCGACAGACAGCAGCACATGTCGCGCATGCGTACCGGCTTTCGGTTATACAGCATGGCGGACAAAGGGAGGTTGACGCGCCAACAGAAGGTGAAAACAGTGTTGTTTTATGCGGACACAAAGAGCGTAACTTGGACTTTGGAAAGGTTTCGTGTCCATTTGCGTACTCGGTGGGCTCCCTGCTGGCAGACGGTGTATAGAATGGCCAGCCAATTTGAAACAGAAGGCAATATACTGGAGAGAAAACGAACCCGTCTCAAGCCAGTCTGCTCACCGGATAATATTGCTGCTCTGAGAGCGGCTGTGGCTCGGAGCCCCTCCAAATCCTCCAGAACTGCCTGTGTTCAGCTGGGCATCTCTCGTCGGTCAATTCAGAGAATACTGCAGTCTGAGCTTGACCATATCCCATACAAAATGACAACTGATCATTAACTAACGGTGCTTGACAAGCAACGGCGAGTACTGTTTGCTGTACGGGTTATTGCAGAAGGTGACCCCGTACTGCACAACACATGGTTCAGTGATGAGGTATACGTTTATCTCAATGGTGCTGTGAACAATCAGATGATCTGGTTTTGGGTGAAAGAACGGCCTGCTATTGTGCACAAGATTGAAAGTCATGGCGTGCAAGTGGGTGTGTGGGCTGCAATTTCCAGTCATGGAATTATTGGGCCAATATTTATCCAAGACACAGTCAACAGTGTGCGTTACATGGACATGTTGCAAAACAGTTTCCTTCCACAACCCTTTGCATCACGACTACCAACAGAGACACAATGGTTCATGCAAGCTGGAGCTCGTCCGCACACAGCAAATGTTGTTCTGTACTTCCAGCATAAACATTTCGGTCCCCGTGTGATGTCCCATCGATATCCCTAACGTTTTCCGAGCGGCTCAATCTGGCCACCACATAGCCCCGATATTAATCCCTGCGACTTCTTCCTGTGAGGATATTTGAAGTAAACAATCTACTGCCAGAAACCAGAGAATGTACTGTAATTGCAAGCGGCCATTGTGACTTTCGTTCGAGGGTAGAGTGAGGACATGTGTCGCAGAGCGGCCACAAACATGCAGATTCGCCTCGAGCTGTTGTACGCCGAGAAGAAGGGCATATTGAACATGTTCTGCATACTGACTAATCATGCACATTTCAGTGAATTTTGTAATGCCATTCTTTATTAAATATGTTGTATATTAAATATTCTATGAACAATTTCTAGTGTATGACATTTCGTGCGCCACCCTGTACATGGGGATAGATGACCACGATGTCGCAAAGTCTCCAAATAAAAAACAACGCCAACAAACGTTTCTGATTTGACGAACACATAGTCACCCTGTCGCTCCTCGACTGACCCGCTAAATAACTCAATATTATTCCCATTGAAAATTTGTTCGTGACGTTTTGGAACAGTGGGTGATGTGCAGAATCAGTATCTTCAAATTTTGGTGGCTTAAAAGGGATATAATTATAGTTGAATTGCAGCCAATGGCCATAGCTGGGTATTTTAATTGAACGCCCGTAGGCTCCCCCACCAAGTTCAATTTCAAGTAGTGCCAACTTTGGCTACCAGAGATGCCACTGTTCATGACACCTAGCGGCGTAGATTGGAACTTGATACAGCGTTTCGAACCAAATAACCTAAAAATTTTGGCTACACACTACCAATTGTAGTGGAAGGGTCCTTTACATGCCATAATCTATGACATGGCCCCGCTGGCTTTAGTTCCATCAGAAGGAAGGCTTACTGAAGGATTTTAAAGCTCTTAAAAATCCGACGACTTTGGCCGGGTTTGAACGCGCGATACTGGGCATAGCAGTTCGGCATGCTACCGTCTACGCCACTAATGCCCGAAGGGTTACCTAGGTATAATCATCAGCTATAAGTGGTTTAGCAGCCCCTTCCAATATTGTTTGCTGCAACCCAACTAACGCATGTTGGCAGGGAGGTCGATAATATTCTCTCCTTGCATCCCATAAGGTACTAATGCTCTGGAAGCATATACTGCAAATGATACTGAACCCTATTATTTCTCCCCCGATCTGTCTACAGACTAATACGAGGGAAAAATACGTGTTCAGTATCATTTGCGGGATATGCTTGCAGTGCATTAGTAGCTTATTATTCGGGATGTAAGCAGAGGAATATCGACCTTCCTGACAACACGCGTTAGTTGGGTTGCAGCAAACGATATTGGAAGAGACTGCTGAATCAACCGGTATATAAAACGCAAAGCTGTATATTTCAGAAAACTCAAGCTGTTAGAAAGTGCGGTTTGTACAAAAATCTTTCATATCGTCTCAATTTTGCAGGAAAAATCTTACATTTCTTGAAAAATAGTATATTGTTTAAAAAGTGTGTTTAAACAAGACGATATCCCCTGTCAGAACTGTGTTGCGTTCAGCCCGAATAACACTAGAGCCGGGTGGGTGATCTACACACATGGGTCGCATACAAGTTACCGATTGTGCATTCAAAGGAAACTGCATTGCCCGCAACAGTGAGGAACTGCACACTGATTTCATGAATATCGACAATTTGTTTAAAAAGTGCGTTTAAAGAAATAAATAAGAAGCCTGCATAACAACAAAACCCGGCGAGTGGTTTAAGCACATTGAAGAGTTTTCGCAAAGGTCTCCTAGTTTAAAATAAATCCAATAATAAATATTACTTGGGAAAAGAAATTCCCTACTTTTTAGAGCAGCTTATACATTATACTTATATTCGTATAGTCCCAGAAACAAGATGGTTACCAAAGCTAGAGGTGGTGTTAATACACAGTTTTAAAACTGTCTCTAGGGGTTGATTAGCCTATTGAATTTGTCTGGCTAGCCTCTCTGATCTGTTTCTCCCTCCAGAAAAATAGCATCGTATTACCTTACGGGCGTGTTAGTGCAGCGGTCAAGCAGCTTCCTTCTTACCAAGGCGGACCGGGTTTGAATCCCGGCCAATGCGTATGGGATATTCGATGTGAGATATCACATCATGTGCTTTGAATTCGACGTGAAATGACGGTCCTATGGCTCATGATCACGAGATTAACGGCCACTTAAAACCTCAAGCTTAGTGATGTAACCCTTAAACCGGGATACAAATCCTCTGTGGTTGAATCAGGAATTAAACCCGGTCCATCTGCTCAATGAGTTAGTACACTTATGGCGGCTGGCCGGGCTATTCATTTACCTAATATAGGCAGTCAAGAGCGGGTGCGTGGCAGTAAATTGGAGACTGACTGCCGCGTCCTTGATGGTAATCGTCTACAGAACTTGGCGCTACTGTGCTATCCCTATCAATTATCCTTGCCTGTTCAGCGGTCAAGGAATGATTTAACATTGTAAATTTGCAGAATACCTTGGGGCAAGTACTTTCTAGTAACCTCAGTGACCTCTGTGTTGATATCAGTAACAGAATGGGAGTCGAAATGAGACGATGGCCCGTGTCTGTCTTCTCGAGCTCTGTAATTCGATTCCTCTTCTAGAAAAGGTGCTTATTATCTCGTGCAGACAGATTTAGAACGGCTTCATGAATCTCTTCACGTTGTAACTTGTGTAAATTACATGATACACTCATGTTACGTACTGTTTATATGTCACTAATAGCTGCTGTTAAATTCCTCGCACTTTTTTAGCCCGAGGCTGCTCGTCAAACACGCATAAAGAGTGGTAATGACAGGGTGATTCAAAGTGAGGACAGGCTGTTCCAGTTTTCAACCCAACCTTTGTTGCTAGTTGAACACTTACTCCGTTGTATATCCTGTTTGTATACAGTAGCTGAGTCGCCTTTAGTGATCTGTGGGTACGTATTGAGAAACCATTCCGAAAGGTCCTGGGTTGGAATCTTGGCTTTGCCCAGAAATTTCATTTTAATATGACGGCCGGAACAGGGTGCATTTACCATCGTGAGGCAGAAATGAGAAGAAATGGGGTCGATTTCCACCTCAGCCCGCCTAGAAGTGATTTGTCATGGTATACCCACTTCAACTCCATGCAAATGCTAGGATTTTACCTAACTAAAGGCTTCGGCCATCTTGTTTTGAATCCTACATTCAGTTTCAAAGGCACACATTTGTACAGAAACCACAGTAACACAGCTTATCAGACAGGTTCTCAACACACCCACGTACACTGAAGTGATGAACACGATGTAACAAGCAACAACATACATCATGTCGACTGGCTGCGTGGCGCAACGGTAACGTTCAATCCTGCTGTTCCCAAGGATGTGGGATCGAATCCTTGCGCAGTTAGTTGGCAGTTGAGGGAGTGACGGACGTAAAAATTCAATATTATTTTTACTATACATCCTGCCTCTATGTTCATCAACCTGAAAGCTAGTTAAATCCTCCAATTGTAATAAAAGAGTAAATACTACCCACTATTTTCCCGCTTCAAAGGATAGAGGATGTGGAGAAATAAATGTCCATGCAGTCAGCGATTTTTACGGTTTGATGTCTTTCCTGACACTAACCTCAGCAGAGAATTAATGAGAAATTATATGATTGAAGATGAATTCAAAGGTACTGTCTGGGCATTTATGTAAAATGGGGATAGGAAGTTACAATACTTGGGTCATATAATGAGAGGAGATAGGTATCGTCTTCTACAAGAAATTATTCAGGGGAAGGTTGAGGGCAGAAGGAGTCAAAGAAGAAGAAGGATCTCTTGGTTGGTTAATCTAAAAAAAAATGGTTCAAGTGAACTTTTCAGTGCTGATAGATCCAAAAACTGGATTGCTGTGATGATCGCCAACTTTCTCAAGAGGAGACTGCACATGAAGAAGAAGTGGACTTGAGGAAAAACATTTCAGGGACATCCGCTGGTAGATTCAAAACCAGTAGTCTCCTGAGTTCGGTCATTGCCTGGCCTCATGGCCTTATGCGCTAACACGTATAGCTACTCAGGTTTATGTAAATCATTCAATTATTCCGAAAATGATAACTGGCCATCTTGTATCCAAGCGAGTCTTACCGTAGCCAATACTAACTCATACGAGGCACGTCCAGAAAGAAAGTTCCGTTTGGTAATAAAATTAAATTGTGTACAGATACAGAAAAATTATTTATTCCACAACATTCTACACCTCTTAAACTACTTTTCCACATAACTGCTGAACTTTTGCATGCATTTGTCAGAGCGTGGCACAAGTTTTTGGATACCTTCTTCATAGAAGTTTGCCGCCGACCGTAAACGAGAGTGAAGACTCCCCTGTAAGATTTCCTACCGTTTGACCACCACTGTTAGGAAAATTGCGTGCTTACCAGGAGAACTGCGTATGTTTAGGAGTTCTCCTGACCACATACGCAATTTGCCTAACAGTGGTGGCCAAACGGTAGGATATCTTACAGGGGAGTCTTCACTCTCGTTACGGTCGGCGGCAAACTTCTATGAAGAAGGCATCCAAAAACTTGTGCCACGCTATGACAAATGCCTGTAAAAGTTCGGCAGTTATGTAGAAAAGTAGTTTAAGAGGTGTAGAATGTTGTGCAATAAATAATTTTACTGTATCTGTAAATAATTCAATTTTATTACCAAACGGAACTTACTTTCTGGACGTGCCTCGTATATCTCACATAATTACTGATGAATCAAGATGTTGTAATAAAGGAATTTTAGGCAATATTAGCACTAGCACAACATGTTGCAGTTCATTATTCAGAAGGATCTACGCCATTGGTCAGTAATTACTGGAGATAATGAATTTGGAATACAGTATTCATTAGCGGTAAGATTGTCTCTCTGTATAAGTAGAGACCTCTCGGATAAAAGATGCCCTGTTGTCCTGCTTTGGTAATATGTGTGTTATGTGACCTAATATCTGAGTTGATTTGAAGGAATCACTGAATAACCGATATAGAAGGCACGATGTCATTGACCTTAGGTTGCGTAATTCGTCTTCCAAAAGAAGATAGCGGAAGTTCATTATTTTGCTTCTGATTACCAGTTGCCACGTTTTTTTTTTCTTGGATATAAACATAGCCCGCATGGTGTTTGTGTATATATGTGTCTGTGTGTTGTTTTAAGTACACCTTAATGGAATGAGCACAATAACTTCCGATGTTCTCCACGTGAGGCGCACCAAACGGCGTCAAGAGGACTGGGCATAGTGGGTCATCTACAGATATAGCTGTAGAATGTATATTATTTTAAAAAAATCTCAGCAATTATATATCTCAGCGGAGACAAAACGAATTGTGGGACAGAGAGCGATGACTCCCCCTTTCACGCTAGAGGGCTTATTGTTAACTAACTCAACGTACTGTTAACTTTTTAGATGTTTCTGATAACCTGTATTATTATTGGTCTGTTTGTAATGTGTGAGTAGTTGTAGTTAAGGCTAGAACTGGGAAGTATGTGGCTGTTGTCTGAACATGGGAACAATGCTGGCATTAGGTTGGAGGAAATGCGAGAAAACTCGGAAAATCACCTTGCATGGCTGAGGTAGGAATCAAACCCACACTCTACGCAGTTATCCTCACAAGACTTAGTAATTCCAGCCCAAAGATCAGATTGAAAATCCTTGAACTGTAGACCTTAGAGATGGCATCCAGCAATGCTAACCACTTTCCCACAAGACAGTGACAGTTCCTTTAAATTCACAGTCCAGCAGTGCTGCCGTTTCCACATATTGAGTCTTCAAAATCCAAACAGTAGTCTACACGCGAATGAAAAATCCTGTATCATCTGCTTTTCGATCATTAACTTTGCACTTTCTAACAAACACCACCTCGTGGTGTAGTAGCTAGCATTCTTGGCTATCATCCCGGGGGTCCGGGCATGATTCCCGGCTCTGCCAAGACATTTAATTCTGGTGTGTGGCTGGAACCGGGTACATTCAGCCTCGTGAGTGTGTGTATTTGTAGTTCAGGTGAGGATTGAGAAGGAGGCGGCCGTGGCATTAAGTTAGGAACCATCCCGAAATTTGCCTGGAGTAGGAGTGGAAAACAACGGAAAATCACTTCTGGAATGGCTGAGGTGGGAATCGAACCCACCTCTTCTCAGTTTTTCCCCACGAGGCTGAGTTCCAGCCGTCAATCCAAAATTCAATATCTTGGCAGAGCCCGGAATCGAATGTGGCCTTCCGGGACGACAAAAATTAAGCGGGATAATAATAATAGACTAATAATAATAATAAGATGATGATGCAGATGAAGAAGATGAAGAAAAAGGTGATTATTCTCGGTAGTAAAGCAATTGTGCAGTCAATATACATCTCCCGACATTGCGATGCCAGGGGCCCAATGACTCCGCTATTCTGAGAATATCGCAAGGTGAGATGGATAACTTCCTGGCGTGAATATATCTCAACAAAGCTCTATTGCATGTATATCAATGAAACTTTTGAGAAGTCACGAGATATCTATCATTCACTCGCAGGTACCGTGGAGGGAGTCCATATGAATGATACTTTAACTCTGTCTCTGGACAGGAGTAGGGGTGATCAATTTTCTTCAGAAATATTTTATATTTGTGACTGTTTCACTCCAATCGTTTGTACTTGACAAATAATGTGCTAACACTGATTTCTTGCTTCATATTGCAACGTTAGGAAGTACTTTACTCTCCACGGAACATCACTTTAGTGTAATTTACTACACTTATAGCAATTTAGAGAGTGGGGCCATCCTTCAAAAATGATGCTGATGATGATAATTGTTGTTTTAAGAGGCTTAACATCGAGGTTATCGGCCCCTAATGAAGTGAAATGGCGTAAAATGAAAGGATGAAGATAAAAACAGCTCACTGCCATGGATGAAACGAAAATGGTTTATATAAAACAGACAGTGAGCCCCAACAATTATGCCTTATTTGAATGAAAAGAATAAAAGACGGATGGTAAAAAACAATAAAACAAATAAGGCATAGTGAACTATATAATAGATGAACGCAATAAAAAAAAACTCTCGGCACGCCGGAAGGCGGAGGTAGATTTCACCGGGCAAATTAGGGTATAGGCTATAATAGGCAAAATATGCAGGTTTTCGTAGGAGGATCAGACCTCATTGATTGCAAGAAAGTATTTTACATTTAGAGGTTAAATAACTTTTTTTTTCGTTTTCGTATGCATATTTTTATCATTTTATTGTCTTATGGGGATGGTAACCTTCTTGTCATTTGGGGTTCATTTTTATACTTGTGATCACACTGTCCTTATGCAAGGTTTGGAACTGATGTGTAACTATCTGACAGTCTGTTACTTCTTCACGCAAAATTTTACCTCCCGCAGAGATTTTTGTTGGTTCCTCAGTTTAGGGGCTGCGACAACGTGGTCATGTAACCCCGTGTACATTAGGTGTGTGTAGAATCTGATAAACGGTGTTAATTGTGATGACTGTATTAGTCTGTAATTCAGGTAAGGTCTGCAGACGGTCAAATTTAATTAGTAGTTCCTAATTTTGTACCATATACTAACGTCAACGACACCTAGCTGTGAACTTGGCTACTAGATGCCACCGCAACCAGCAACTTGCAACGAACTTTGGAACTTCTCCTCCAAAGGAAAGCATGCTGAGGGATTTTTAGCGCTCTTAGAAAATCTGACGTCTTTGGCCGGCTTTGAACCAGCGACCTTGGGCATATAAGTTCAGCATGCTACCAGTTAGCCGCTTCCCACAGTCAGATGGAAAAATGAATGTGATGTCGTGCAATGGCGTTGTCTTGGCAACCTCTGATAGCTCATCCCTCATCAATTTAGAAGCGTTGTCATGGTAACCTCTGATGGTACTTGGCATGTTCTTTAATTCCGAAATCAATTTTCTCATCCCTTGGCGTAATGGTAGGTCAGATCAAAAATTCTTTCAGAAAAATTTTTAGGTAATTATTAGGGGAATATTTTCCATTTTGTACGGTTTTGATATTGTGCCTATTAAGAGAGATATGATTAATGTTTCCCGGAAAAAGCACTTTTTTCCACCCCTTTGGTCAATGTTTGGTGCCATCAAAAACCTTTCAAACATAAATTTTTGGCACTTATCCGACACATATTATGAACTTTGAATGGATTCGATATTTCACGTATTAAGAGAGTTATAGCGATAATTCACTTTTTCGAAAAAAAAAAAAGCCCCCCCCCCCATTTTCACCCCCTTCAACCGATTTTGCCCATTAACGAACTCGACCGATATTTTAAGGGGTTACATATTTTGTAAAACATTCAAAGTGATGGTGCAAAATTACGGCAGTTATCGTGTCCACAAGAAACTGATATATATGCATATATATACACACACATATATATAAACTTTTGAACTGACGGTGGTTTGGGGGTCTGGTGGATGTGAAACGCGAAGATATGTCGAAATTTTCCGGAAGTCGAAACATGGCACCCATTGCAATACTTATCTTTCTGATGAAATCTACCTAAAATAGGATACATAATTAAAAAAATACTACCATCAACGACACCTAGCTGTGAACTTGGCTACTAGATGCCACCGGAACCATCAACTCGCAACGAACGTTGGAACTTCCCCTCCAAAGGAAAGCATACTCAGTTTTTTTTAGTGCTTTTAGTAAATCCGACGACTTCAGCCGGGTTTGAACCCGCGACCTTGGGCATAGAAGTTCAGCATGCTACCAGTTCCGATACCGAAGTCGCTTCCCACAGACATGAAAACTGAATGTGATCTCGTGCAGTGGCGTTGTCATAGCAACTGCTGATGGTTCATCCCTTATCAATTAAAAGTAAAGTTGTCATGGCAACCTCTCTTGGCACTTGGCATTTTCTTATAATTTAAATCAATTTGCTCACCCCGTGGCGTAATGGTGGGTCATATCGAAAATTCTTTGAGACAAAATTTTTAGGTAATTATTGGAGGAATATTGTCCATTTTGTACGGTTTTGATATTGTGCCTATTGACAGAGATATGATTAATGTTTCCCGAAAAACCCACTTTCTCCCACCCCTTTGGTCAATGGTTGGCATTATAAAAATTTTTTTCAAACATAAATTTTAGGGCCCTATCCGACACATAGTATGAACTTGGAATGGATTCAATATATCAGATATTAAGAGAGTTATAGCGATATTTCAATTTTTCGAAAAAAGCCTCCCATATGCCTATTCACCCCCTTTGATCGATTTAGCCCATTAACGAACTCGACCGAGATTTTAAGGGGATACATTTTATGTAAAAAATTCAAAGTGATTGGTGCAAAATTACGGCAGTTATCGTGTCCACAAGAAAGTGATATCTATATATATATATATATATATATAGATACGTATATACATAAATTATATATAAACTTTTGAACTGACGGTGGTTTTGGGGTCTAGGGGATGTGAAACGCGAAGATATGTCGAAATTTTCCGGAGGTCGAAACATGGGACCCATTGCAATAGTTAGCTTTCTAATGAAATCTACCTAAAACACAAAACAGACTTAACCTGATTTAAAAGACGTAACTTACATTAAAACTTAATAAAAGTAACCACTCTCCCGGATGTGAGGCTGGAACCTGGTACATTCAGCCTCGTGAGTGTGTGTATTTGTAGTTAAGGTGAGGCTTGAGAAGGAGGCGGCCGTGGCATTAAGTTATGAACCATCCCGATATTTGCCTGGAGTAGGAGGGGCCGCTTCCTTCCACATCCTTGCCCAGATTCATTCATCGTCATCCATTCCATCTTTCATCCCGTCGCGCAGGTCGCCCACGGGCGTCGACTAGAAAGACCTGCACTTGGTCTGTCAGGAGGCTACACGACAAAAAAAAAACGGATGACGAGGTCTATCCTTCAAAAAGACTGTCCCATTTCGTCAGTCATAGGAAATTTGAAGTCCGACCTCGTACCATTCCCTCGAGAGGATTTCCTAATTTCTGGAAGTATCAGATTTCAACCTGTTTATGAATACAAATCTCCGGAAGTATTGAATTCTAGTTGTTGTTAATTTATTTTAGGGGCTAGGAACATCTTGGTCATCAGCCTCGTGTAGTTTGGTGCACGTTGAACTTGTCTGATAACCTGTATTTATCTGATGATGACTGTAGTAGTGTGTGAAACTCTGTCAGGGACATGGATGAGCTAGGTACCCCGGGACTTGAAGTAAGGTACTATCCAGGTAATTACCTGGAGGGAGTGTGGAAAACCCCGGTTAAAACCACACTCACGATAGTCACTGCCAGCGCAACGATTCGAACCTGTGTTCTCCGGACTTGTTGCAGATACCATTGCGGTTGTTGTGCACGTTTTAATGAGCACGGCGATGCAATGGGACTGTTGTATTTCATCTGGTTGATGAATATAAATCGCCAGGCATAATGTATTAGATTCAATTCGTTGATGAATACAAATCTCCGGGCGAGTTGAATTTCAGCTGATTGATGAATAAACTACAAACCTCCGGACGCGTTGAATTTCAACTATTTGATGAATAAGAATCTCCAGGCAAGTTGAATTTCAACTGGTTGATGAATACAAATGTCCGGACGTGTTGAATTTCAACTGGTTGATGAATACAAATGTCCGGACGTGTTGAATTTCAACTGGTTGATGAATACAAATGTCCGGACGTGTTGAATTTCAACTGGTTGATGAATACAAATGTCCGGACGTGTTGAATTTCAACTGGTTGATGAATACAAATGTCCGGACGTGTTGAATTTCAACTGGTTGATGAATACAAATGTCCGGACGTGTTGAATTTCAACTGGTTGATGAATACAAATGTCCGGATGTGTTGAATTTCAACTGGTTGATGAATACAAATGTCCGGACGTGTTGAATTTCAACTGGTTGATGAATACAAATGTCCGGACGTGCTGAATGTCAACTGGTTGATGAATACAAATGTCCGGACGTGTTGAATTTCAACTCCTTGATGAATACAAATCTCCGGTCGTATTGTACTTCAACTCTTTGATGAATGAAAACCTCCGGTCGTATTTAATTTCAACTCATTGATGAATATACATCCTGGCAAATATTAGGTTTCTAGTCGTTGAAGAAAGTAAATCGCCGAATGTACCCATTTTATGCGCGGATGAAGATAGCACGCGTTGCTATGGAGGTAGGCGCTCTTGTTAATCTAATATTGCAGACAGTGTCTCAGCTGACTGCTTCCCTCTTCCCCTCACTCGAGAGCAAACAGCGGTGACAACTCAACTCTCAAATAAAGTTGACTCGCGGTTTTTCTTGGACTCAGACCTATCCAAACAGCTTGGGAAAATAAAATATTGGGCCAGAGAGGGAGATTTACTTTGGTGAGATATATTACGGTACTGTGTGTTGGTTGTCGAGAATAAGAGAGGTAATTTCTGTCTTGGTTTTACTAGTTTCATTACGTGGATTATGTGAAGATTTCATCAAGTAGCCAACAATAATTATTGAGTTGCTCATTGTGTTTGGTGCTGATGTACAAGGGAGACACAATTTTTGGATCTGATTCTGGATTGGGTTCCTTAGTTATGTTTGAAAAACCGTTGTTACTATTCTTTTAAAGGATGCCAACAAATTCTTTATCCTCCCACAGCCTGCCTGTTTCTGAAGAACAGAGAAAAATATAATCTGCTGCACCATGTAGAAATCTCGTGTTTGAAACTCCAACCATATTACATGTACCCTGTCAAAATTCAAACATAAATGCTCAAAATATGACCAAATATGACGAGAAACACTAAAATGCCCTAAACATGCCTTTATGGGCAAGATAAAATCGTGTGTGTAGACGTTGCCTGATAACATGTGCCATTGTGATGTCTATACTAGTGTGTGTACTTGTAATCGAGGTAAGATTTGGGTTTGATGCAGCCGTGGCCTTAAGTTAGGAACAATCTTGGCATTTTCCTGTAGTAGAAGTGGGAAAACACGAAAAACCACTTCCAGGATTGCTGAGATGGGAATCGAACCCACCTCTTCTCAGTTGTGCCTCTCAATGTTCAGTGTAACCCGTTACATCGCTAATGAATGAAAATCCACAGCCTGCTTCCAGTCTCCGACCGGGTCAGGAATGGAATGAATGAAGCCCCCATCTAGCGGCGAGGATATGAACTGTGCCGGCTGCCGAGGCCTGACGCACTCCTCTGGGGCAATGAATAAATGAATGACAGATGAAATGAAATGATAGTGGAGAGTGTTGCTGGAATGAAATTGTGACAGGGAAAACCGGAGTACCCGGAGAAAAACCTGTCTGCCTCCGTTTTGTCCAGCACAGATCTCACATGGAGTGACCGGGATTTGAACCACGGACCCAGCGGTGAGAGGCCGGCGTGCTGCCGCCTGAGCCACGGAGGCTTTGTCGTTACATCGCTAATACCAAAATAATATTTCTTGTCAGAACAGAAAAATCGAACCTGGACCTCCGAGGGCAAAGCTAGGAACACTGCGAAGTGGTCTATTTAGAAAGTGTAAAATTGATGATTGACAAGTAATAAAGAATTTTTCATTGGCGTGTACTGCGTGGATTTTGAAGTGGATACGGCAACACTTCTGGACTGTGAATTAAGAGGAACTGTGACTGCCTTGTGGCGTAGTGGTTAGCGTTGTTGGCTGCCATCTTTGAGATCCCCAGTTCAAGAAATTTCAATCCATCCACACGATTCGCTCAATTTTATATTGGTCGATGATGCAAAGGTTGCCGACTGCGTTATTCACTTTATGAGAGAGGCTCAGCTAGGGCCAGCTTGGTAAATTAACAAGTGTTTTGTGACTCAGAAAACTTGTTCTTTTTCGATTTGCTCTTAAAATTATTTTATTTTTTGTTTTATTGATATTAGGCTGCTTTTATTTCTTATTTAGACAAATACCACAAAATCTTTTATTATTCAAAATATGTGTTTGAAGTATGTTACAATGGGCAGATGTCATTAAAATTCTGCCCTTTAAAACAATAGTAGACCAAATCATAATCCCAAGTTTTCGTCAATAATCAAGATCAGGCACGGATCTGGCGTACGGGCCAGAGGGTGTGTGCGTGTTTGTTTGTCTCGGGGGAAGGAAGTGTCCCCCCTCAGGGGGGCAATTCTGGTATAAAGATGATGATGATGATAATAATAATAATAATAATAATAATAATAATAATAATAATAATATTAATAATAATAATAATAATAATGTGGGACTGGACTCGAGGAAGGAAACTTGTAGTTTAACGTTATCGTTATCATGAGACACGGGACCTCCGTTTTACGTGGAATCCGAACAACAGGACACGGTATTTCACTTAGAAAATCTGACATGCATTGACTGGCAATCGAACCCGGTCCACCATGGTGAGAAGCATACAGCTTGACCGCTGCACCACCACGCCCCTTAATAGACTCAAGATTTCCTATGCAAAAACTCAGAAAATTGATACAGAATCAACAGGAAAACTCACATTGCAGACAAAGGTCACTCACTTTATGTACTTAGGAGAAACCATCCAACTTACAGGACTGAACACAATCTCCAACACAGAAAGAATATTCAAACTGTAAAAGGCCTGCAAACTTACATTGAATCATTACAACCAAAGAGTAGTGTCTAGTAATTCAAAACTACGAAACTACAACACGGTGGTTTTACTAGAAGCCCTGCAAGCGGCAGAAACAACATTAATTGGAGGGATAACAAGACACGGTGCTGTTCTCCGAGACAGACGGCCTACAAAGGAACTCTACGGAAACACCATCACCATCACAGAGAAATTAAAGAAGAAAAAAACGACTGCAGTTCTATGTACACCTGTGGAGGATGGGTGAAAACCGTCACTAAGAAAAATTTTAACGTCATTTATACAAGTAAATTAGAGGCAAGTTGGATGAGAGAAACACAGGAGGACCTGGAACGATTAAAAATCTCTGAGGACGATATTGAGGACAGAAATCAATACAGAAATAAAATCAGAAACAAGAAATTTGAACAAGTCTCAAGAAAAGAAACAATAGGGGGGGAATGGGCAGAGGAGATGAAGAATAGACACAGTGAATTAAATAAGAGGTTTTGGGAAGAAAAGAGAAGAGGAAAAGGAAGTGAAGCTGTGATTGGTTCAAGTTCGCACGCTCTTCCAAAGGGGACAATTCGATAATAATAATAATTTCGTGGATTTAATATCCTTTGAAACTATTGTGATTTCTGTCACCGACATTTTGCCTTTAATCGTGACAGAGAACCTAATGAAATGGCTCTCAAACTTCAGCATGCACCACACACGCCAAAATTGCTCCGAAATTCGATTCTACAACCTTTGTCACTGGGATAGGGAGTATTACCAACTGCCCTACACAGCTGGCTATGAGTTACAGAGACGAGACAAGACAGGAAATACCTTCCCGTTCAGTCCAGGCAGTGGTGTCAGCAGCAGCTTGGGACCAGACTACACATCCTTCAAACAGCTAAGTGCACAATCCACAATAACCTGACCACTTAATAACAATCATCACGCTATACTAGCAAACTTGAAATTCAATCACCACTATCAGTATCTCAACAACAACAAAACGCATATCTAGACTATTTGTGCTAGTTTATAATAACTGCTGTAACTACATAAGTGTATATATTGTAAATATCATCACCCATACACGTAGACATACAATTAATAGCTTAAGAGTAAAAGATCCGATGATCGCTTGACGATTGAAACTGGTCATCCAAGTGTATTTATTGATCTCATGTAATTCTTTTCAGTATTAGGGAACCACCCATTAAAATTGGGTACAATCGAGTTGACCGACTGAAAAACATTAAATTTCGAGAAATGTAGGTTATGCTCAACTATGTTCAGCGTGGGACATCCACTATTTTTGGCTGATACAGTATTGGCAACACTTCAAAACGGGAATTGAATATGGTTGAGTTGAGTTAACAGCATTTTCTTTCAATTGTTGCCGTTTCCCGCTTTGACCGCCAAAGCACATTGTTGAGATTAACCGTCACAGAAAGCAGATTGTTGCGACTAACCGTCGCAGAAAGCACATTGTTGCGACTAACCGTCGCAGAGAGCACACTGTTGCGATTAACCGTCGCAGAAAGCACATTGTATTTTTGCGACCAACTCCTATCACAAATTTTACAAATTTCTTACGTATCTCAGTAAGTCGAATTTATTTTAGCATCCCCTATCGATTCGAGATATCGAGATTTACTTGTACCTTTTTCCATCCCGCTTCCTTTATCTGAGCGGTTCCAGAGAATCACGGGGCTTAAAATATGAGACATGCAAGCCCAGTCACACGTTTCCTTACTTGTGGAATTACTGTAGTCAAGGATCAGATGATTTATCACCCTTTGTTCTCTTCAAACAGTTGCTTTTGCGGTTTTTAATATAACCACTACACTTTCCTCTTCTGAAGCTCTTTGAGCAAACTATTAAGAAGCTACTTCATTTGCCGCATTTACTTTTATGAGTGGTCGTAACAATCCTAGAGTAGCTTTTAAATGACCTTCTTCCAGTGTCTTTCGGAGTCTTCCAAGACCTAAAGTATGAGTTGATGTTCGTAATTTATGTTTTAAGGTGTGCAACAAAGAGGTCATCGATCACCTCGAACGATTTGATAGTAACCTATGGAATACTAGTTTTCTTTACAACCCATGACGTAGCCGTGCGCATTAAATGGGCAGCTGCAGCAAGTGCGGAGATCGGAGGTTTGAATACTGGTGCTAACAGCGAGCAAATTGAGTATGGGTTTTCCTAGGGTTTATTCACACTCTCTCCAGGTAAATGTGTGAACTAGAGCCATCACAGAAACACAGGTTAAGAGACAAGTTCAACACACAAGTACTGTACATGAGGCTGATGAGACTGCCGCAGACCCCTCAAATGAATCAACAACAACTATTGTAAGGTTGTCTTCTACTCACGAATCGTCATGCCCTTCAGTAGTTTTGATGCCTTAGGGGGCGTGGTGGCGCAGAAGTCAAGTTGCTGGCATCTCACCAAGGCGGACCTGGTTCGATTCCTGGTCAATGCATGTGAGAATTTCGAAGTGAAATGCCATGTCTTGTGGTTCGGATTCCACGTAAAAAGAAGATCCCGTGGCTCATGATTGCATGATTAACGGTCACGTAAAACAAAAAGCTTCCTTCCTTTAGTTTTGACGCCAACTCATTACGAACATACAAACAGACACAATTTAAACCCTGGGTATATTTGATCACTTCTAGGGTTCGCAGGTTATGGAAAGAAAAAAGAACCAAACATGTAAGCAAATATGCCCAAAGAACTAGCTGAATATGACTATGCATTTTAGGGATATTTGAAAAGTTAGAAGACACTGTCTAATAGGATCAGCAACTTAGGCCTCTCGTCCCCGGATGTCCGTGAAGGAGGTGGCCGTGGTCTTTGCCTGGAATAGAATTTGGAAGCCCGAATGACGGAGGTGTGAATCGGACTCTTCTCAATTTTTGCCTCTCGAGACTGCCTGTACCTCGTTCCAGCCTTTAGACAAATTACATTTCTGGGCTGAGCTGGGAATCGAAACAGGACTTCTGGAGCAACAGCCAAGAGTGCTAACTGCTATACCAAGGGGTGGACAGCGCAAGAAGAACTATAAATGAAGTGTGAGTTTCTGATTATCTTGAAGAGAATAAGCAAAATAGGAAAATATGATTTATCAGCGACCCTCTGGCTTATTGAGTGATCTCATTAAAATTTCTCGGAAATAAGAGAAGATAAACAAATTGTGTGAACATATTGTGTAGTATGTGCAATGACCTGGATATAAAAAGGTGCTGGTGACGTCACAGGGATTATGCAAGCTTGTACATATTATCTTATTAGAATTCCCCCATTATCCTGGCACAGATCTTTCAAAACCTGCTCATCTTTTTTTCCAACCTAATATCTCTTCTAGCTCACTTCGACCACTGTGCGATGCCATTTTCAAATTTCAGATTTTCGAGTTCAGAACTAAAGATGACAGCTCAAATATGCATTTTTCAAAACTTGAGTACCTATTGAGGATTTCAGCTATTTGGTCGTGTTGTGTACATGAAGTACAAGCCATCAAGATGTAAATAAGTAGCCCCGTGAAGAAATAAACTGCATATTTTCATAAATCCCATTGGTATTTTCAATTGGAATTCTCCTTTCAAAATCGGTGATTAAGACTCCACCCGCTAGATGGCATCTTTCTGTAAAGCGTCATGGGAGTTCATATTTAGAAATGTCAAATGCACGGCTTCTATGATTTACGGAAAGTAAGCTTCAGAATGCTGTGTCATTATATAATGATTATTATAACAGCCCATCATATGAATCTTCTCACCAATCGCTTAAGTAGAAAATGACAAATACAAATGTAAAGTTTTAAAATGTTGAACTGATGCCATCTTGAATGAAAACAATTGAAAATGAGATGTCACAGAAATATGTTCTGTGTAAGAATCGCTGTGCAAAGTTTCATTGCTCTTAGGTGATTAAATCGCCAGAAAGAAAACATTTGAAATATTTGAAAGTCATTTCACCGCCATATTGTTTTTGAGTTCTTTAGGATTTTGAAAGTCACATACAGTATATGTACTTAGTTAATAGTTCTGTACCACCATACACAATTTAAGCTTGATTGCTTAGAATTAGATAGTTTCGGAGATATTATGAACCGATGAAATATGTCGAATGAACGCCATGTTGGATTGATTTACATATAGCCTATGTTATACAATTATGTGCCAGCAGATAAATCTTATAATTGTGGTCCATTGTACCAATCCAGGTTTCAATCGCTTTCTTTGACACGAGATATAAAAACGTGATTTTGTAAAGTTCTCATAAATATTGAATTAAATTAGGCATCAATATATTAAGGCGGCAACGAACTGATACGAGAACTCATCAACACGAAACAAGAGATATGGTAGGAGTTCTTCGCCGCGGATGCGATTTATTTATTTATTTATTTATTTATTTATTCGTATCAGAAGCATTAATACGATATTTGTATACATTAAAACTCTTTCTGGATTAAATACATTGTATGCAAAGTCACACTAAACAAACAAGAGTCTATACTACTTTTGCCCAGAAGTTAGCGACATCCAGTGCATTTTCTCTCGCCTGAAGCAAATCTTGTACTGTGCATGTTTGAGGGCACCTGCTGCACTGCAACAAATGAGACGTAATCTGGATTACACCACATTCACACAATGAGGACTCGATGTTGAAACCCCACTTCTGAAGGTTACTTTTACATCTTGTCACGCCTGCCCGTAATCTGTTCGGTGATCTCCAGGTACTCAATTTCTCCATATGACCAGGTGGTAGATCTTCACTAGGTGTCAGCCATTCTTCAGAGCGATTGCAGCTTGCACGCCACAGATCGATTCGGGATTGCTGAGGTGTCCCCTTAAGAGCCTCGGTAGTTCTGAGGAAACTTTTTCTTGAATTGAGTCTTGAAGTAGCTGGCCTGTATCCATACAGAGGGTGAGCTTCAGATGTTACCGCCTTCTTCTTAATTTTTGCTGCAATCTCACGACGAATATTAGGAGGGGCAATGCCAGCAAGACTGTACAATTTATCCAAAGGAGTAAGCTATAGACATCCGGTGGGTGATGCGATGATTTACAGGGACTGGACGGAAGTCAGATATGAACTACGACACACAATCACTACAGAGAAGTACCATAACCCAGAAGACAAGTGCAAGTGCAAGATATGTGGGTCAAACTGCGACCGATACCATTTACTATGTTGCAAAACCAGAAGAATCTCCCTAACAGACTTCTATCTGAATACAACATGTAACATGATACATTCTATATGGCCATTGGATGCAATAACATTTATTATTATTATTATTATTATTAATATATTAAGGCTTGTATGAAGATATACCACGCCATGTTTCTTAGCGTTTGGATGATTACATGGTAAGAAAAATCGATTAACATTTTTAGCCAATTTTCAATTTTGAAAAAATAGGCTTATGAGATCACCTTTTGTCCGTGTGTGTGTGCGTGTGTGTGTGTGTGTGATTCGTGTGTGTGTCCCCCCCTAATAAAATCTAAACGGAAGGAGCGATTTCAATGAAACTCGGAAAGTTCATAGCACTATTCCGGGCGACCTCGACCGTGCCCTTCAAATTTTGTTACGACTCACCAATCCAACATGGCGGCTGTGCGAAATATTTCACCAGCATTCAATATCTCCGAAATTATTACCGATATTACCCTGATATTTTCTATGGTGATAGAGGGAACTACTATAAGTTCACTTATGTGACTTTTGAAAACCTGGTTACTACAAAACCAACATGGCGGCCAAGCGAATTTGCGACTTTTAAATAGACGTTTCTCGCGATTTGACCAACCAAACGCAATGAAACTTGGTACAGTATATGTTTATATACATTGTAATGCACCGACATCTAACTTCGTTCGATTGTTTATATAATCACAAGATGGCGGAAGTGCGAAATATTTCACCGGCATTCTATATCTCTGAAACTATTAGTGGTATCTCCCTAAAATTTTGTACGGAGATAAAGGGCACTACTGAGAGTCCATCTATAAGACTTTCAAAAACCGCTTAACTACAAAACGAACATGGCGGCCAAGCGAATTTGAAAATTTTAAATAGACCTTTCTCGCGATTTATTGTTCCAAGCGCTCTGAAACCTGGTACAGGAAATATTTATACACATTGTAATCCACTGGTATCTAATTTAGTTCAATTGTTTACATAACCTCAAGATGGCGGCAGTGCGAATGTTAAAATTAAGTTTTTATTTCTTGTGATGTAGTCGTGCGATCGAAGCGAAAGTTTGAATAATGAACCTACGCAATAATTTTCTTTTAATGGTACATGACTCTATGGCCTATACATTTAACAATCCAACATGGCGACCATCCGAAATATTTAGACGATACTGAATATCTACGAATCTATTTTAGCAATCAAACTGCATTTTTAATGTTCATAGGGGCTATGAACTTAAGTTCACCTATAGGACTTTAAATAACCTGGTGATCACAAATCCAACATGGCAGCGACGCGAATTATAAATATTCACATGGACGTTTCTCGCAATTTAACCATCCGCGTGCAGTGAAACTTGGTACAGTAAATCCTTATACGAATGTTAATCCACTGGCATCTAATTTATTTCAATTGTTTCCATAACCTCAAGATGGCAGCTGTGAAAAAATTTAAAATCTTGTTACTTCTTGTGTCCTAATTATGCGATTGAAGTTTGAATACTACACGTTCACAATAATCTGCATGTAACAGTACAAAACTCTAGGATCTACATATATAAAATCCAACATGGCGACCATCCCAAATATTTAGTCGGTTCTCAATATCTACGAATCTATTACAGCAATCAAACTGAAATTGTGTATGTTGATAGTGGCAATTAACATAAGTAGGATATATGAAAATAGGCTGTATAGTTCTTCATGGAACTACTTGTTAATTTTCTGATCGCCACCATGTTCGTTTTGTGCTCATCATGTTATTGATAATCCCATAGGTAAAATTATTTTAATGGCCTCTATGAAATACAAAATTTCAGTTTGATTGCTGTAATAGATTCGTACATATTGAGAACTGGTGAATTATTTCGGTTGATTGCCATGTTGTATTGTTCTATATGTAGGCCATAGAGTTATAAACCAGTAGATGAAGATTAGTGCGTTGGTTCATTGAACAAAAGTTCAATTGGATAGCATGAAGAGGAGATACAAATTAGTTAATTTTTAAATTTTCGCACAACCGCCATCTTGATTTTTGAAAGCAATTGATTTACTGTACATTATGTGCCAATGGATTAAATATTGCATAAACAATTACCGTGCCACGTTTCACTGCGTTCGGATGATTAAATTGCGAGAGAATGCCATTTAAATATATTAATTCGCTTGGCCGCCATGTTGGTTTTTTAATTAACATGTTTTTAAAAGACATATAGGTTATTTATTTATTTATATATTTATTTAGCGTATAGCTTGTAGTGCCAGGAGTGTCTGAGGACATGTTCGGCTCGCCAGAGTTCGTAGCTGCTTCTATGCGGACACCCATGTGGTGAACTACAAGTACCGTCGGACATAGGTAAGTATACCTTAATCTTCTCTATCAGCCTACAACATTTCAGGTTGATATCTGTAATTTTGTCGGAGATATTGAATGCCGGTGAAATGTTTAGCGCAGCCACCATATTGGATTGATGAAACGTATTAAAATTTGAAAGGCACGATCGAGGTTAGACAGTGTAGTGGCATGTCCTTACCGAGTTTCATTGAAATCCCTCTAGCCGTTTATATTTTTTTAGACACACACACATACATAAGATCACACACACAGACAAAAGGTGATCTCCTAAGCCTATTTTTCCATATTGTTACGTGCCACCCCCTAGTGGCACTTCCGTTAACTGGATTACGCTGGGTGAAAGCACAAACACAATTGTTCCTTTAATGAAATATAATTTTATTACAGGTCTACAAACATACACCGTGCGCACACACACACACACACACACAGAGTCTAACTTCAGAAAACACTACTAGTCACTATTAGTTTCCACATTTACAATCTACCACTGTCCTCGTTATTTATGTTCTCTCTGTCCGTGAGGCGTTACAGTGTTCCAGCTTACACTCACACGTACAGTCTACACAGGTTCTCTACAGCCTTGCCCCTGCCACTTCACATACTTCCAGAGTCCTCTTGCTGCTTCTCGTGCGCTCTTGCCCATCCCGTGTCGATCCCACGACCACGTCTTCCACGAAGCTCCGCGTCACCTCCAAGCACTCACAGTCCTGACTCAAAGTTGCACCCTGGCAGGCAGGCTTCCACTCTGTTACCGTAGACGTCCAGTAATAATCGCTGTACTGCTCCGCACTCACTCACTCGACAACACTTCAATACACACTAGCACTGACCAATACTGTCCAATACACTGCCTCCCTCGCCGCGGCTCGCTGGTATATATTGAACCAGTCCCTGGTCTGGAACGTTCTAAATGTCACAACCTATTGCCGCATTGAGTCTGTTCTGGTTGGTTCCACATCCAGACCATTCGCGCATTATCCGGCCGGCCCGCGTTGACTCACAGGTGCTTGGTCATTGTAACTGCCGGTGGGAGGGGCCGAGGGGGTGTGGGAACTCTCTCCCACTGCTGGGTCTGTCCAAGGCCTTGGTCTGTCACACTGCCCCTCCCTGCGAGAGCCTCCAGCTGGCCTACGGCGACACGCAACACTGCTCCCCTCTTTAAAACAACTCGCCTCGAGTTGTTCATCGTAAAGGCTGTCCAAGGTCTGAGGGGGTGGCATTGACGGCGCTGACAAGCCCCTGTTTAAGCTGGCCCCCACTAGCTTTTCTAACCGTGAGGCTGTTCCTCGCCGGCAGCTGCTCATTAGATGGCCTCTTTCATACCGTAGCCAACAGGTGACTATCCTGCTGCAACGGCGTCTCGGTGGTGGTTTACGCCGCTTTGGTGGAGGGTAGCCAACCTCCACCACCTCTTCGTCTCCGGCGGCGTTACTCCTCCTCGGTGGCGTCACCCATGCTGTCCTCTTCGCCGCCGCCATTCCCAACACGATGGTCTTTACCTGCCGTAGGTAGCACTTTCCACTGAGCATCTAATACTCACGTACCATGGCGTCGCGATGCCCATCGACGAAGATGTACGCCGCCTCTCAGTGCACGTGCTCTGGAGGCGAGCCAGCCAGCGCGAGCTCTTCAATTGACTTACTCGCGCGCCCGTTCCTCCCTTCTAGCCGTAGGTGGTACATGGCAGGTAGCTGGTAGTCCCCACGATGCTCCTCCAGCGTCGCGACGACTTCTTCTGGCCGTCTTCCATCTTCTTCTGGACATCGTCTATCTTGGAAGTTACCTTTTCTAACAGGAGTTGTGTTTGCGCATCCATTTTAATTGTCTGACTTGTGAAAGGCATGCACCCTCAGGAAAATTAGTGAACTGTGATACAATGACCTGCACGAGTTTTGAAACCAGGACCTTCAGGTGTTGTGTTGGGTTCCAAATCCGGCTTCTGACACCAGTTGTTACGTGCCACCCCCTACTGGCACTTCCGTTAACTGGATTACGGTGGGTGAAAGCACAAACACAATTGTTCCTTTAACGAAATATAATTTTATTACAGGTCTACAAACATACACCGTGCACGCACACACACACACACACACACACACACACACACACACTGAGTCTAACTTCAGAAAACACTACTAGTCACTATTAATTTCCACAGTTACAATCTACCACTGTCCTCGTTATTTATGTTCTCTCTGTCCGTGAGGCGTTACAGTGTTCCAGCTTACACTCACACGTACAGTCTACACAGGCTCTCTACAGCCTTGCCCCTGCCACTACACTTACTTCCAGAGTCCTCTTGCTGCTCCTCGTGCACTCTTGCCCGTCCCGTGTCGATCCCACGACCACGTCTTCCACGAAGCACCGCGACACCTCCAAGCACTCACAGTCCTGACTCAAAGTTGCACCCTGGCAAACAGGCTTCCACTCTGTTACCGTAGACGTCCAGTAATAATTGCTGTACTGCTCCGCACTCACTCACTCGACAACACTTCAATACACACTAGCACTGACCAATACTGTCCAATACACTGCCTCCCTCGCCGCGGCTCACTGGTATATATTGAACCAGTCCCTGGTCTGGAACGTTCTAAATGTCACAACCTATTGCCGCATTGAGTCTGTTCTGGTTGGTTCCACATCCAGACCATTCGCGCATTATCCGGCCGGCCCGCGTTGACTCACAGGTGCTTGGTCATTGTAACTGCCGGTGGGAGGGGCCGAGGGGGTGTGGGAACTCTCTCCCGCTGCTGGGTCTGTCCAAGGCCTTGGTCTGTCACACTGCCCCTCCCTGGGAGAGCCTCCAGCCGGCCTACGGCGACACGCAACAATATAATGAAAATAGGTTAAGAGGACCTTAAAATGTAAGTTAAAGTATATACTGGGATTCCTACGTTTGCATGAGAATGATTTTGTACAATCGATGACCTTACAGGAGACGTACCGACGTAGATGTTCGCTTGTTTGATGTAGTGCCTTGAATTGCCTCTACGTAACTCAGCAATATAAGGTTTCAAACAGAGCGTCGTCAATTGTGGATGCAGTCACATGTGTTCAAGTGTGAAGTTTGATCGTGAATTTCGAATGATCATAAATAACATTGAGTTGTTCAATTTAATTGTTAGGTTGCACTGCACTTTTATGGCGAGAGAAATATCATTGGTTAGACGATGGTCTGGGCGATATCATTGGTCGCTACTAGGCTTGACGACTGCCTGGAAGAAACCATTGGCCGCTACTAGGGCAGACTATTGCCTGGTCAAAAAGTACTGCTTGTGCTACAAGCATATGGGTCTGGGACGAAAGCCCAAAGTTAGGTTTGTGTTTCTATGTAAAGCCTTGTTATTTAAAACTTCAGTGTCATCTATGACGTCATGGATGCAGACTTTTGTGTCTAGGGACATTTTTAGTGTAAGGAATCGCGATCTGTACTACTCCCAAAATGACTGGTATTCAAACGGTTGTAAACACACACACATTCGAATAAGCCCCACAACGTTCCTTACCGACAGAGTACCGTTTTCATATTTGACTGTTAATTGTATGATCATGAACCACGTGATCTCTATTTTTTTACTTAGTATCAAAACCAGAGGACGTGGTTAAAATTTCCAAATAAAAGTCGGAGAGCTACAAAAATGATCACTTTATAAGATATAAATAACTCTTCTGAACAATGAAAGAACGCGCTCACTTTTTCAGACATTTATGTGTGTGCGTATGTATCACTTCTGAAACTATTATAGACAGATTTCTCAACGCACTTCTATTTTGCTGTTGAGTGCAGACTATGTGTTGGTAACCATTGGAACTCTTCAAACATATTTTTAAATAACCTTTTTTAAAATGTACAGTGATAATTTGCTATTTTATGAAAATAAAAGTTATGTAAATACTTTTATATGTCAAACAACGTACTTTAGGTGCCCGGTTAAGATATTATTTTACGCTTAGAATGAAAAACCACATTAAAATGTATTATCATGCATAAAATTAAAATAATTCGGTTTAAAATAAATTTGGATTCTTTAGAAAAAGCAGACTTCATGGGGAAAGAAATGAGTACAAGGATTAGAAGACTGAAGAGAAACTTAGAGAGGACTAAGAAGGAGAAATAATGCAAGTAATGGGGTAGGAATGTTCTAAGAATTGTCATAGGAAACACATGTTAATGTGAAACTTTAACATGATTATTTTTTCTCAGTTTGATATGTTTCACGGCTTCGATACCATTTTTAGAGACAAAGAAACGGAAAAAGGAAACTAATAAATGAAATTGTTTGATGCATCAAAATCATATTGAATGGTAATAAGAAGGTGTGAAAATGAAAATCCACAGCCTGCTTCCAGTCTCCGACCGGGTCAGGAATGGAATGAATGAAGCCCTCATCTAGCGGCGAGGATATGGACTGTGCCGGCTGCCGAGGCCTGACGCACACCTCTGGGGCAATGATTAAATGAATGACAGATGAAATGAAATGATAGTGGAGAGTGTTGCTGGAATGAAATTTTGACAGGGAAAACCGGAGTACCCGGAGAAAAACCTGTCTGCCTCCGTTTTGTCCAGCACAGATCTCACATGGAGTGACCGGGATTTGAACCACGGACCCAGCGGTGAGAGGCCGGCGTGCTGCCGCCTAAGCCACGGAGGCTTCAATAAGAAGGTGTATTCCTTTTAAATAATATATTGAAAAATATACCTAAGTTTTCGACATTATCTTGGTTTAAAATGACTTATCTTAGAAGAATCATACTTACAAACATATTTGGTTTGTGTCAATAATTCTTATTATTGTTTCAGATAATGTTCCAAACAGTAATACCTGAAAATTTCAATAGGCTACTAAACAGATTTTGAGTAAAGTGTACCAGAAATTTGAAGATTTAACATGGACGAGATGGCAGGTCTTTCCCTCGTTAGCTCATGAATATCTCATAACAGATGGACTGAATTAATAACCAAACCTCGCACAAATTAAATACCCACCTCAGAACCTAGTAATCGAGGATACAGGGGAGGGAATTGTAAGTAATAATTTGAAAGCTAACTTAAAGGTCAATCTTGGATAACACCTAAATGAACACCACATTTTAACTAAATTTGCTGGAACTAAACTACTGTACTTATACACAATTGCTGCTTCTTTGTTTATGTTGTCTTTGCTGCTATGAATAATGGGTGGTATTCATTCTACTGTCAACCGTAAATAACTCCTAAACAGCAGACCCAATTAATTAAACAAATAAATAAACAAATACATACATACATAAATAAATGAATGAATAAATCACTTTAAGTTTTATCTGACCACATAGCTTAAGGATTCTTTCAGATTCCTTGATCATTCCACCAGGAGAAGCCGGGCACTACTGCTATTGAATGAATGAATGAATTAACAAACAAATAGCAAGGCAAGAAGAAAAGAAACAGGCAGACACACACACACTCACTTTTTGCACCATTTTTTATTTACCCCTGTGGCAAGTGTGACGGGAAATCAGCAAGCTGTGCCGAGGCTTATCGGTGGCGGTGAACTGAGGAGAACATTTCAGTGCGTACAGAAGACAGTTGGCATGTGACCCCCGGCCCCAGAGTTATCGTTCCACGAAGAATAGCGACAGATATTGTCTGTTCTGCTCAAGAGTTGTTAACACCCGATGTGGACTTCTTATCATCTGTTTGATGAGCGTCTTCCTCCTACACAGTTCGCAGCCTCATACTCCTTCTTCCTTCCAGTACAGAGCGTTAATTCATTTCATCAGTGAAAGTCACGTTACATCAACTGCTAGACAGGAAATAACTTGGTCCTAACAATGCTGCTATTATACAGCAGTGATCAAATACTTATTAACAACCATTCATAATACTTTTTGGCATAATGCTAAGAGTCGCCTTGATTGCGTAGTGGTCAGCGTGATTAGCTGCCACCCGGGGGTCCTGGGTTCGATTCCCGGCTCTGCCACGAAATTTGAAAAAGTGGTATGAGGACTGGAACGATGTCTACTCAGCCTCGGGTGGTCTAAATGAGTAGAGGGAGTTCGATTCCCACCTTAGCCATCCTCGAAGTGGTTTTGCGTGGTTTCCCACTTCACCGGGATGGTACCTACTGTAAGGCCACGACCACCTCCTTCCCTCTTCCTCGACTATCCCTCCCAATCTTCCCCTCCCTTCCCATCCCTCATGAAGCCCCTGTTCACTTGGAGGTGAGGCCACCTGGGCGAGGTGCTGATGACACCTCCCCAGTTGTATCCCCCCGCCCAGATGTTTCAAGCTTCAGGACACTGCCCCTAGAAGCGGTAGTGTTGCGATCCCTCCCTGAGTCCGTGGTAAAAACCAACCTGGAGGGTGAAATCGACTAAGAAACAAGATGTTCAGTAAATAACATCTAGCCTATTTTCTCCTAAATGCATGAGTATTGTTATAACTCTTTGTCCTTTTCAAGGAGTATAATCGAATGTTGGTTGTAGTAGCGTGTTCAAATACAACGTGTTATATGGATATTAAACATGAATATCAGGTGCCCTTTGCTACTGGTACTTCTGTACAAAATTTCATTCAATTCGGTTTCACCGTGTTTGAATTGATAGGGGTAATCGATTTGCACACATACATGGTCGTCATACACAAACTATATTGGACTGATGACCTTGTAGCTTGGTAACAGAACGCTTCTCACATAAAGGTATGTTGTTGCAAAGTTTGGTAAAGATAAGATGATTAAGTTTTCGTGATTTGATTTAAGCTTTTAATATCCGGGTGGCCGCCATTACGTTTTCGTCAAGATGGCGACGATAAAAAACATGACACTGAGCTGCCTTTTGCAAGTGCTACCTCTGTACAAAATTTCGTTGAATTTGGTTTCACCGTGTTTAAATTGACAGGGGGAATCTATTTGCTCACATACAAACTATTGAGCTGATTACCTTGTGGTTTGGTCCAAATATGCTTCATACATAACGGTATGTTATTGGAAAATTTAGTAGAGATCAGATGATTAGGTTGGTCGTAATTTGATTTAAGATTTTAACATTTGGGTGGCCGCCATTACGTTTCCGTCAAGATGGTGGCAATATAAAACATAACACTGAGGTGCCCTTTGCTAGTGCTACCTCTGTACCAAATTTCTTTCAAATCGATTTCACTGTTTTTGAATAGATAGGAGGAATCGATTTGCACACATACATGGCTGCCATCCGCAAATTGTTAGGCTGATGACCTTGTAGTTCGGTCAGAAGGTTCTTCCTACATCAAGGTATAATGTTGGAAAATTTGGTAGAGATCAGATGATTAGGTTGGTTGTAATTTGATTTAAGCTTTTAACATTTGGGTGGCTGCCATTACGTTTTGGTCAAGATGGCGGCGATATAAAACATGTTACTGAGGTGCCCTTTGCTATTGCTACCTCTGTACCAAATTTCGTTCAATTCGGTCGCACTGTGTTTGAATAGATGAGAGGAATCGATTTGCACACATACATGGCCGCCATCCGCAAATTATTGGGCTTATGACCTTGTAGTTCGGTCAGACGATTCATCGTACATAAAGGTATGAAAAATGAAAATCCACAGTCTGCTTCCAGTCTCCGACCGGGTCAGGAATGGAAGGAATGAATGAAGCCCCTATCTAGCGGCGAGGATATGAACTGTGCCGGCTGCCGAGGCCTGACGCACTCCTCTGGGGCAATGATTAAATGAATGACAGATGAAATGAAATGATAGTGGAGAGTGTTGCTGGAATTAAGGTATAATGTTGCAAAATTTGATAGAGATCAGATGATTAGGTTGGTTGTAATTTGATTTAAGCTTTTAACATTTGGGTGGCCGCCATCACGTTTTCGTCAAGATGGCGGCGATATAAAACAAGACACTGAGGTGCCCTTTGCTAGTGCTACCTCTGTACCAAATTTCGTTCAATTCGGTTTCACCGTGTTTGAATTGATAGGGGGTAATCGATTTGCCCACATACAGTACATGGTCGTCATACACAAACTATATTGGACTGATGACCTTGTAGCTTGATAAAAGAACGCTTCTCACATAAAGGTATGTTGTTGCAAAGTTTGGCAAAGAGCAGATGATTAGGTTTTCGTAATTTGATATAAGCTTTTAACATCCGGGTGGCCGCCATTACGTTTTCGTCAAGATGGCGACGATATAAAACATGACACTGACTTGCCTTTTGCAAGTGCTACCTCTGTACAAAATTTCGTTGAATTTGGTTTCACCGTGTTTAAATTGATAGGGGGAATCTATTTGCACACATACAAACTATTGGGCTGATGACCTTGTGGTTTGGTCCAAATATGCTTCCTACATAACGGTATGTTTTTGGAAAATTTGGTAGAGATCAGATGATTAGGTTGGTTGTAATTTGATTTAAGCTTTTAAGATTTGGGTGGCTGCCATCACTTTTTGGTCAAGATGGCGGCGATATAAAACATGATACTGAGGTGCCCGTTGCTATTGCCACCTCTGTACCAAATTTCGTTCAATTCGGTCGCACTGTGTTTGAATAGATAAGAGGAATCGATTTGCACAACACATGGCCGCCATCCGCAAATTATTGGGCTGATGACCTTGTAGTTCGGTCAGCAGATTCTTCGTACATAAAGGTATAATCTTGCAAAATTTGATAGAGATCAGATGATTAGGTTGGTTGTAATTTGATTTAAGCTTTTAACATTTAGGTGGCCGCCATTACGTTTTCGTCAAGATGGCGGCGATATAAAACATGACACTGAGGTGCCCTTTGCTAGTGCTACCTCTGTAACAAATTTCGTTCAATTCGGTTTCACCGTGTTTGAATTGATAGGGGTAATCGATTTGCCCACATACATGGACGTCATACACAAACTATATTGGACTGATGACCTTGTAGCTTGGTAAAAGAACGCTTCTCACATAAAGGTATGTTGTTGCAAAGTTTGGTAAAGATCAGATGATTAGGTTTTCGTAATTTGATTTAAGCTTTTAATAGCAGGGTGGCCGCCATTACGTTTTCGTCAAGATGGCGACGATATAAAACATGACACTGAGTTGCCTTTTGCAAGTGCTACCTCTGTACAAAATTTCGTTGAATTTGGTTTCACCGTGTTTAAATTGATAGGGGGAATCTATTTGCACACATACAAACTATTGGGCTGATGACCTTGTGGTTTGGTCCAAATATGCTTCCTACATAACGGTATGTTTTTGGAAAATTTGGTAGAGATCAGATGATTAGGTTGGTTGTAATTTGATTTAAGCTTTTAACATTTGGGTGGCTGCCATTACTTTTTGGTCAAGATGGCGGTGATATAAAACATGATACTGAGGTGCCCTTTGCTATTGCTACCTCTGTACCAAATTTCGTTCAATTCGGTCACACTGTGTTTGAATAGATAAGAGGAATCGATTTGCACAATACATGGCCGCCATCCGCAAATTATTCGGCTGATGACCTTGTAGTTCGGTCAGCAGATTCTTCGTACATAAAGGTATAATCTTGCAAAATTTGACAGAGATCAGATGATTAGGTTGGTTGTAATTTGATTTAAGCTTTTAACATTTAGGTGGCCGCCATTACGTTTTCGTCAAGATGGCGGCGATATAAAACATGACACTGAGGTGCCCTTTGCTAGTGCTACCTCTGTACCAAATTTCGTTCAATTCGGTTTCACCGTGTTTGAATTGATAGGGGTAATCGATTTGCCCTCATACATGGACGTCATACACAAACTATATTGGACTGATGACCTTGTAGCTTGGTAAAAGAACGCTTCTCACATAAAGGTATGTTGTTGCAAAGTTTGGTAAAGATCAGATGATTAGGTTTTCGTAATTTGATATAAGCTTTTAATATCAGGGTGGCCGCCATTACGTTTTCGTCAAGATGGCGACGATATAGAACATGACACTGAGTTGCCTTTTGCAAGTGCTACCTCTGTACAAAATTTCGTTGAATTTGGTTTCACCGTGTTTAAATTGATAGGGGGAATCTATTTGCACACATACAAACTATTGGACTGATGACCTTGTGGTTTGGTCCAAATATGCTTCCTACATAACGGTATGTTGTTGGAAAATTTGGTAGAGATCAGATGATTAGGTTGGTCGTAATTTGATTTAAGATTTTAACATTTCGGTGGCCGCCATTACGTTTCCGTCAAGATGGCGGCAATATAAAACATGACACTAAGGTGCCCTTTGCTATTGCTACCTCTATACCAAATTTCGTTCAATTCGGTCACACTGTGTTTGAATAGATAAGAGGAATCGATTTGCACAATACATGGCCGCCATCCGCAAATTATTGGGCTGATGACCTTGTAGTTCGGTCAGCAGATTTGGGTGGCCGCCATTACGTTTTCGTCAGGATGGCGGCGATATAAAACATGACATTGAGGTGCCCTTTGCTAGTGCTACCTCTGTACCAAATTTCGTTCAAATCAATTTCACCGTTTTTTAATAGATAGGAGGAATCGATTTGCACACATACATGGCTGCCATCCACAAATTATTGAGCTGATAACCTTGTAGTTCGGTCAGAAGATTCTTCCTACATTAAGGTATAATGTTGCAAAATTTGGTAGAGATCAGATGATTAGGTTGGTTGTAATTTGATTTAAGGTTTTAACATTTAGGTGGCCGCCATTACGTTTTCGTCAAGATGGCGGCGATATAAAACATGATACTGAGGTGCCCTTTGCTAGTGCTACCTCTGTACCAAATTTCGTTCAATTCGGTCGCTCTGTGATTGAATAGATAAGAGGAATCGATTTGCTCACATACATGGCCGCCATCCGCAAATTATTGGGCTGATGACCTTGTAGTTCGGTCAGAAGATTCTCCGTACATGTTGCAAAATTTGATAGAGATCAGATGATTAGGTTGGTTGTAATTTGATTCAAGCTTTTAACATTTGGATGGCCGCCATTACGTTTTCGTCAAGATGGCGGCGATATAAAACATGACATTGAGGTGCCCTTTGCTAGTGCTACCTCTGTACCAAATTTCGTTCAATTCGGTTTGACCGTGTTCGAATTGATAGGGGGGGGGGGACAGACATTCAGAGTACACACACACACACGGACTCACACACAGACAGACACACAATTTTTCGCCCTGTGTAGATCTCATAAGTCTACTTTCATTTTTTTTTTGCAAAAATCGAAGGTAGGCTAATAATAATAAAAAATAAAGCTTATAAACACAGGCATTCTTAATCTGTTGCTCTTTAAATTATATTTGGTGCTCTCGTCATACGAGCCAAAAAGTGCTCGCCCCTGAGATCCATTCTTAAATTCAAATTCTGTTGCACGAACCGGAATAATAGTATTTCCATTACCAGGTAGACTCTCTGTATACACTGCCATGAAGATTTTCATTACTAAGATAATGCCCATAGCGACATATGGGATTGAATTAATATGGACATGAAAAATCCACAGCCTGCTTCCAGTCTCCGACCGGATCAGGAATGGAATGAATGAAGCCCCCGTCTAGCGGCGAGGATATGGGCTGTGCCGGCTGCCGATGCCTGACGCACTCCCCTGGGGCAATGATTAAATGAATGACAGATGAAATGAAATGATAGTGGAGAGTGTTGCTGGAATGAAATTTTGACAGGGAAAACCGGAGTACCCGGAGGAAAACCTGTCTGCCTCCGTTTTGTCCAGCACAGATCTCACATGGGGTGACTAGGATTTGAACCACGGACCCAGCGGTGAGAGGCCGGCGAATATGGACATACTTGACCAAAACAAATTTCAAGGAGATCGAACACATAAAATAAACTTATCTTAAGAGACTACTGCGTGTTTCGAAATTCACTCCATCTAGACTAACATAAGAGCTCGTCGGAGAGCCTTTCTACATTGAACAAAGAAGGCAAAAAATGCTCCTTCCATCCACAAGGGCAAATCAGAAAATGGCAGAAGAACTGCAGCGCAAGAAAAATGAGATATGGTTGGAGTTTTACTCTACTGAAGCAATGACTTCAACAGAATGGAAAGGAGCGGACTACGATCTACGCCATTCGACAACACGATTTGTTAGAATTTTCCTGATAACCTGTGTTATTGTCGTGTCTGCAATAGTGTGTGTATTTGTAATGCAGGAGAAGCTTGGGAAGGAGGTGGCCGTGGCCTTAAGTTAGGAGTCATCCCGGCATTTGCCTAGAGTAAAAGTGGGTAAACCAAGTAAAACCACTTCCAGGATGGCTGAGATGGGAATCGAACCCACCTATTCTCAGTTTTGAGTCATGAGACTGAGTAGACCCCGTTCTAGTCCTCAGACCAGAATTAAATTTCTTGGCAGGGCCGGGAATCGAACCCGAACCTTCGGGGTGACAAACAAGAATTCTAGCCGCTACACCAGGTAGTAAAAATAATGAGGTACTATCCCGGCATTTATCTAAAGGGAGTGTGAAAATACGGACTTCGGAATTGCTGCAGCTATTGCGCGTTCGTTGTGCATGATTTAACGAGCACTGTCTACACGTAAATGTATCTTACTTACGTGGGTCATGCAGGCAGTTGCAGCATGCTTGGTGAGCAGTGAATCCCTAGCTATTTCAGCACTTCAGAGAGAGAGATAGGAAAATTAAATATATGTGCATGCTTGTTGCATAATAATAATAATAATAATAATAATAATAATAATAATAATAATAATAATAATAATAATAATAATAATAATTATTATTATTATTACAGTTATTATTATTATTATTATTATTATTATTATTATTATTATATTCGATTCAATGGTGCTCGGGAACTTGGTATGGCATGAGGCTGGTGCTCACAATCTCAAAAAGATTGAGATCGCCAGGCTTAGAATTTGCATTTTCGATGAAATTCAATTCTATTCTCCGTGTGCAACTGTCGGTCGGTCTGTCTGTCTGTCTGTGTGTGTGTCCACCTCTAATAACGTTTTCTTTTTACTGGAGCAATTTAAATTCCAACCGTGCATTTCGAAATTCGGTAAGTACCACCAATCCAGTACGGTGGTCACGCGAATCAATATATCCAAAACAATTTCAGCAATCAAACTGAAATTATGTACAGTGATACATAACTATAATGTAAGTTCTCAAACTTTAATTCATGAATCTGTTAATAACTAGAACAACATGGGGACCACACAAATTACAAACATAGACACTGATTTTCCTGGCGACCTAATCATCCGAAACTTGGTAGGCGTGCAGCTGATTTAGACATTCGCATCGCCATTTTATCTAGCTGGCTAGCTACCATTTCACCAAGTGCTACATTTTACTGAGAATCTTTATTTAGACCTAATACTCTTTCTTTCTTTCTTTCTTTCTTTCTTTCTTTCTTTCTACCCTTCTTTCTTTCTTTCTTTCTTTCTTTCTTTCATTCTGTCTTTCCTTCTTTCTTTCTTTCTTTCATTCTGTCTTTCCTTCTTTCTTTCTTTCTTTCTTTCTTTCTTTCTACCCTTCTTTCTTTCTTTCTTTCTTTCTTTCTGTCTTTCCTTCTTTCTTTCTTTCTTTCTTTCTTTCTTTCTTTCTTTCTTTCTTTCTACCCTTCTTTCTTTCTTTCTTTCTTTCCTTCTTTCTTTCTTTCTTTCTTTCTTTCTTTCTTTCTTTCCTTGTTTCATTCTTTCTTTCTTTCTATCTGTCTTTCTTTCTATCTCTCCTTCTTCCATCCATCTTTCTTTCTTTCTTTCTTTCTTTCTTTCTGTCTTTCTTTCTAACAAGAGATGGATACGAACTGCGCAGCCCTGGCGGGATTTGAGGCTTCGTCTCACCACACGTTCCTTTCTATTGCGGTGTAGCGGCTAGCAGTTTGTCTGCTCAGAGGCTCGTGATCGATTCCCTGCTCTGCCAAGAAATTTTAATTCTGGTGTGAGGGCTGGAATGGGGTACACTCAGCCTCGTGAGGCTGAACTGAGAAGAGGCGGATTCGATTCCTACCTAAGCCATCATGGAAGCGGTTTTCCGTAGTTTCCCCCCATTTCTACTCCAGGATAATGCTAGGAGGGTTCCTAACTTAATTAAAGAAAAGAAAGGATGCTTGTAGTTTTACGTGACCGTTAATCGAACAATCATGAGCCACGGCCCTCCCATTTTACGTGTAATCCGAACCACAGGACATGGCATTTTAATTTCAATAACTGACATGTATTGACCGGGAATCAAACCCGGTGAACTTTGGTGAGAGGCAAACAGCTTGACCGCTGCGCCACCAACCCCACCGCCTCCTCCCCAATCGTATCCCCCAAGTTACAAATACCACACTAGTACAGCCAACACAGGTTATCACACAAATTCTACACACACGCACGCACACACACACACGCACACGCACGCGCACGCGCACACGCACACACACACACACACACACACACACACACACGGGGCTATATGAACACAATTTCACAGTCCCTAAAATAAGCAACAACAACAACAGATTATAAAAAGAATGCAATAAGTTAGAAAATTAATACCGTAAGTCAATAAATTATTATTCCTAAGTAAAAAGGACATTGTGGCCTTCTTCAGCAATACAAATGAAGTTGCAAGTCTTACCCTAAAATTGTATATGCATTTAAACCAGAAGGTACGGTAATAATAATAATAATACTATCGTATGGCCTCAGGTGCCTGGTGCAAGCTTTGTTATTTGACACCCAGAGGGTAGCTTGCATGTCGAATTTCGTTGTTCCTTGAAGCACTATGAAAGTCAAGGAGTTTAGATATCTAAGCTCCTTGAATACTATAGCGCTTTCTAGTAGAGAAATGAGGAACTTTGTGTTGGCGGAAATTCCCGAGATTAATTTTGCCATTATGAACACTGCCTACTGAATTCAAATGGGTTCTTTGACATGCCAGCATCGTATGACATGTGTATCGTAATTTTTGGCGCCCTTCAAAAATCCCTTACCACGGCCAGCTTGGGGTTAGTAGACCGACACGTTAACCACTCACCCACCGTGGCAAGCAGAAGGTACGGTAGTTATTATCCACCTGTAATTTAACTACGCACAATTTACAGGTAAAACCATCAACATTATTTTATATCTTCACTATATCAATTTTTTCAAGTGTGCTATAAATAAATTAAAACATTATGAAATGATTAATGTAATTTTAAACGTAATAAATCAGTTGGAAAACCATTCGCATGGAAATAAATCACTAAATGAAGCATCAGCTGTTTGGTGAGGAGGCTGGTTAACATTACAGACAATTCGCTATTGTGTAGGCTTTGAATATCAGTGGGAATTTGATAGTTGAAGCATAACCTAGAGACTTGAAGTTTTGTTCCTGATTCTGTTGTGGTTGTTAATTCATTTTAGGGCCTCGGGACATCTTAGTCATCATTCCTGTGTAGTTAGGTGTGTGTTGAACGTGTCTGAAAACCTGTATATACTGTATGTGATTACAGTAGTAGAATGTGTAACTGTATTAGGAATAGGAGATGGGGAAGGTGCTCTGGGACTTGAAATAAGGTGCTGTTGTTAATTCACTTCGGGGCTATGAGACATCGTGGTCATTAAACCCCGTGTACTGGATGTTTATGTTAGAATTTTCCTGATAACCTGTGTTATTGTCGTGTCTGCAATAGTGTGTGTATTTGTAATGCAGGAGAAGCTTGGGAAGGAGGTGGCCGTGGCCTTAAGTTAGGAGTCATCCCGGCATTTGCCTAGAGTAAAAGTGGGAAAAACCAAGTAAAACCACTTCCAGGATGGCTGAGATGGGAATCGAACCCACCTATTCTCAGTTTTGAGTCATGAGACTGAGTAGACCCCGTTCTAGTCCTCAGACCAGAATTAAATTTCTTGGCAGGGCCGGGAATCGAACCCGAACCTTCGGGGTGACAAACAAGAATTCTAGCCGCTACACCAGGTAGTAAAAATAATGAGGTACTATCCCGGCATTTATCTAAAGGGAGTGTGAAAATACGGACTTCGGAATTGCTGCAGCTATTGCGCGTTCGTTGTGCATGATTTAACGAGCACGGCTACACCGTGGACGTTTTTGATTGTAAGAGATGACAATCTTGGACGAACAAACGGGAGAGAAGATGGTGGTGGTGATTATTGTTTTAAGGAGCAGACAATCAAAATAATGAGGGTTGAGGAACTGAAAAGAAGTAGAGTTATGAAAGGCTAATAGGAAAAGGATATAGAAGAGGGTCAGCCTGAAAGTCAATGGGAAAGGAAAGAAAGAAACCAGATCCTTCTTAAGATTGCTTGGAATTGGCTAACTCCCGAGCTCAGCAGTCCTGATCCCTTAAGGGTGTAGACTACTTTGTGTAATACACACAACCTTATCATTTAGAGACTCGTAAAATGTTGTTGTCTGAGTTTTCTGTCTTTTAACTGGTTTGATGCAGCCTTCCCTGTCCTGAGCTAATCGTTTCATCTCTACATAGCTACCACACCCTACATTTAAGGCAATCTGATTAACATATTCTCACCTTGGTCCTGCAGTTCTTATCCTCGACCCTTCCTTCCATAACTAACTTTGCTATTCCTGGGCGTCTTAGTATGTGTCCTACCAACCTATGTCTTCTCTTCATTAGCAATTGCCAGAAACTTCTTTCCACTCTCAATTTTCTTAATACCTCTTCATTTGTAACTCTATCTAATCATCTGATCTTGATCATTCTCCTGTAACACCGCTTTTCAAACGCTTCAATTCTACTCTTTTATGCTGATCAAACAGTCCAAGTTTCACTTCCATAGAGTGCCACGCCCCGGACAAAGGGTTTCAAAAATTACTTCCTAATACTTAAATGTATATTTGATGTCGACAGATTCCTTTTATATAGAAATGCTTTCCTTGCCTGTGCTAACTTACTTTTTATATCCTCTTTGCTTCGTTCATCACTGACTATTTTGATTCCTAATAAGTAACAGAAGTCTCCTACTTCCTTTAGCTTTTCATCTGCTAATTCGACCTCCTTAGGGGTTTCTGATTTCTATCGTCTGCATTCCAATATTTTTGTTTTACATTTATTAATTCTCTCATGAATTCTTTCAAGTCAGAATACATACCATTTAAAAACTCATTCAAATTCTCTGGTGTGTCGGCTAAGATGCCAAAGTCAACAGAAAATCTCAGAGTTGAAATTATTTCTCCTTGAATCTTTACTCCTACTTTGAATTTTTGACCAATTTCCTTCATTGCTTTTTCAATAGGCAGGAATATTGTTAAAAAACAAGATGTCTGTCTTCTCGAAAAATGAGGGTCTCATGATAGAATAAAGGCAGGAAAATGAAGGACACTCTAGGCCTCAGTTACTCTCGAATTCCAACAGAACAAGGGAGGTCTACCGGGGATATGTACAGAGGTGTGCAAATTATTACATTAGACTCAATGCCAGTTTTCCAAAATATTTCATTTATACTTTCCACGACTTAATGCACTAATGTTAGCAAGGCACTGAAATTATTTAAAATATTTAAACGGCAGTCTTAATTACATTTTCTTTTAATTAATTCGCAGTAGAATAATTTCTTACAATTTACATTAAAAATGAGCCTTGCTAATGGAAAATACCACATGTTTTGGTTTAATTACATTATTCTACTTTTCCTGTGAATTTAGAGTAGACTGATTTGAAGTCTTTTTACTGATGGTCCACTCTTTAACTATACAAAGATTGGTGGACCATGGATTGAGATCACCTATTTTTGAGGGTACATTCCAAAGTCAATGAAGAAAGAGAATGTGAACCCAGCTCAGGTATCGCTCGGAATCCCCGATTCCGAAAATTTTCAGACGCAATTCCTTATGAGAAAAGTTGTAAGCCCACAGAAAAACGACAGTAAAACATGTAATCATTTGGTCAATAAAATGATTTTGATTAAAAGGCTGTGACTGATTAACATTTCCTTATTTATGTATAATAATTTACACACCTCTGTAAGTGGTGCAATTAAGTGAAAGCTGGGGACTGAGTGAAAAAACAAATACTAGAACAGGGGTGTACAACCTTTTTATAAGTGGGGGTCGTTTATTTTTACATAATAAGTGGCGGGCCGCAAGTTACCTTTCCACATGGGCACTTGTCAAACCCAACCGCTAAAGCTAGATTTACTATTCTCTGAGTAACCTATTTTACCAGCAGACAAAAGATGTATTTCAATACCATTTTTGTGTCCTCTAAATAGTTTAAATCCATTTTTGAAATCTTTTGGCAAATAGCGTTATTAAGTTATCAAATTACTGATTTACAATCAACTTACTCTTAATTCGAAAAGGTTTAGGGGCATATAAAATAAAATAAAACTATCACAAGGTTGTAAAATGTTTATTTTTACAAAAACAGATTTCTTAACATCAAAGTATATAAAAATGAAAATCAATATATCGTGAAACTGACCATCAAATCAAATAGTTGCCTATTAATCCTAATTTGATGCTTGGCATTGTTTATTTTTCAATAGTCTGTCAATATCAGGTTCAATGTTAAAAATGGCAATGCGCAAGTTCCCTCAAATAGTGTATCACAAGGGGAACGACACTTTGACTTTATTTGTTTCATCAAAGAAAACGATTGCTCGCATAAGTAGGAACTTACTAACAACGTTGCCGTTTTTAAAGCATGATCTTTGAGTAATTTCATTTCTTTCGGTAAGTATTTTTGTAAAATTCTAGGACAGAAACTTCAGAGAATTTTGTTTTTAACTCATTGCTACACCGAAGATCAATTAATTCCATCTGGAAATCTGGTGGCACTGACGCAACGGCAGTAGTGAATTAATTTATTTTTAACGAAGCATTTTTATAATTTTCTTATGTCAACTAGGGCCTACAATAATGGGAATAATCTCATTATTCACAATATATATATATATATATATATATATATATATATATATATACGAGGCACGTTCAGAAAGTAAGTTCCGTTTGGTAATAAAATTAAATTGTGTACAGATACAGAAAAAATATTTATTGCACAACATTCTACACCTCTTCAACTACTTTTCCACATAACTGCCAAACTTTGCAGGTATTTGTCATAGCGTGGCACAAGTTTTTGGATACTTTCTTCATAGAAGTTAGCCGCCGACCCGTAAACGCGAGTGAAGACTCCCCTGTAAGATATCCTACCGTTCGGCTACTACTGTTAGGCAAATTGCGTGCTTACCAGGAGAACTGCGTATGTTTAGGAGTTCTCCTGACCACATAAGCAATTTGCCTAACAGTGGTGGCCGAATGGTGGGATATCCTACAGGGGCGTCTTCACTCTCGTTTACGGGTCGGCGGCAAACTTCTATGAAGAAGGTATCCAAAAACTTGTGCCACGCTATGACAAATGCCTGCAAAAGTTCGGCAGTTATGTGGAAAAGTAGTTTAAGAGGTGTAGAATGTTGTGCAATAAATAATTTTTCTGTATCTGTACACAATTTAATTTTATTACCAAACGGAACTTACTTTCTGGACGTGCCTCGTATATACACGTTTTCAATAGTATAAAATATTTATCCGCAAGCCGCATAAACTGACTTTGAGGGCCGCGGGTTGTGCACCCCTGCACTAGAAGAATGCAATGTTACAGCTGTTCGATATATACCAGACACGAGACCGAAGCACAACCCACCGCCATCATTTAAGTCGAAGTGACATAAGGCTGTGTCATCACTAGGGTTCGGAAGTTTAAAACCTATAGAATCACAAAATATTCAAGTAAATATGCCCTAAAAACTAGCTAAATATGACCTAAAACAATAAAATATGACCTAAAAACATGACATTTCCTTGTTTGCTAATTGCTTTTGAGCTAAATATATCTACTGGAGTGACATTCTATTGAAAGGTGGAAGCACACTATCGTCATGTTCCGTGACCTCTTGCGTACAGTGTCGCAATTTAACTTGTCCAGAAAGTTGTGCTAAAAGACGTGCGTAGAAGAGCGCCTTGTTCGAATCAGGTCTTCTAAACCTGCTATCTGCCTGTTCTGGGAAAATAAAGAAAAATATATCTACTACACTATACGGAAATCCTGTGTTTGAAACTCGACGCAGATAACACGTACCTTGTTAACGACGCCTCAATTTAAACAAAATTGCTGAAATTATAACCAAATATGACCTTATATCACTAAAATATGACCGAATATGACCAAAACAATAAAAATGGCCGAAATATGCATTTATAGGCAACATCAAATTGCTTTAAACGAGGTCAGGGACCCGTCATTCAAACTTATTTTTCAGATTTCGCGTAAAATGAGCTCAGGAAAAAATATGACTCTTCCTTAACATCCGAACCTTAGTCATCACACTGCAGTTCTTTGCAAGCATGATATTGCGACTTTTCGGTGGGTCAACACAAAGAAATGCAGATGCATGCACTACCACAGTCGCAGAGCACAGATTTCCTCCCTCTTCAGTAGACCATAACAAATATATATTCACTCGTTAGATACAACTTCAACTTCTTCTTCTTCTATCTTCTTCTATATACTGTATATAAAAAGGAAAGTTACGTTCTGTTTGTCCCATATGCACTCATATACTGTGCCCGTTTAGACCGGAGTCCGCACGACCACATATGCATTTTACCAATAATCAGTCAGCACGAGAGTCAAAATATCCCGGAGCGCCAGATGGGTTAAAGCAAATCGCAAAAACGACATCAAATGAAAAAAAATGCTTTACTGATTTTTGGCTCAATGCAACAATAAGGATAGAAGGAGATTCAATTGGGTGTAACACATCAAGTAAAATTATCTCAGTTTATTTTGAATTTAAAATTGACTGCAAAAATGCTCAAAGCAGCATCACTCACGTGTGGCGACCCACACTCCTATTTACACAATATACAGAAATTTTCCAAACACATTTGACAATTATTTTTGGAGACACAAGTCTGATTATTAGTCCTGTAGACTGTGTTCCAAAATTATTTATGATTAAATCCAGTTCAAATTTAATTGTCTCTACTGGAAATATCGTAGATCACTGTTTGAATTTTTACATAATATTAACACTCGTAGAATAAATGTTCATAGAATTTTTAACTTTCACTTATTTTTCCAGTTTCAAAAATATATATTGTCGAAAAATATTATCATCATTGAAGCAGCACAAATTATTTACACATATTAATAACATCTGAAAAGTATTTGACCTTGAGCATAGCATCGAAGAACTTGTGCGAAGCACAACAAAAATTAATTGTTCTTCTGACATTAAACATTTCGAGAAGTGACTCGATTATGAACTTCAAGTTCCTCACAAAATATATGATTTCTGAATCATCAACTTGATCAATAAATGGTTGAACCATTCAACTATTTGATTTTCCACTTGGAATCATTATTATGAAAAATATTTATATTCATGGCCATTTTAGCAATTTTCACAACTTGCAATTCTTCGACAGAATGCGGAAATAAGAATTGTAGCTTCATAATAAATTCATTTAGTTCATGGCACTAGGATTGAAAATATCCTTCAAATTATTCGTGGTTAAAGAATTATTTTTTAATTGGCAGTGGCCCATTCTATTATTTTCATAAGAACACAATATTACAACAACAACGGCAACGGTCTTCCTCTGAAGAAGAATAAACTACTATCATGACAAATCCGGGTTCTAGCAAAATCAAAGTCTAAATGGAATTCGTAAACAAGGTTGAAATAAGAACTGATGGTTTCTAAGAAATAACCTTCGGGTCATTCATACGACGAAATGTGTGGTTCCAATACTCCTACTATAAACCTGAGCCATCGAACCTGCTATTTGATTGATGCTCGAAAAAATCTCCTCATTCCTGCGACTTAAGCATGCGCACCTGGGAATGGCATTTCAACTACTCCACACATATAAATTTTCTTCCCAAAATGTATACAATAAATCAAGCCTCTGCTTGTTATCAACACTGGAAGATTTATAAACTTACAAGTTTATTTTATTTTACCATTCAGTTCAACCCGTGAATTTACCATACTTATGAAAATCTTTATTTCACTTTCGAGTGTATTTACGTCATGATTTTATATAAATACAAAAATATCCTATTTGATACAAATATCATTTGCTTCCCGTTTCATGCCTCTCCGTGTTATCTGAAAAATATACTTTGCTCATTGCAAATATCAACTGTTCAACCAGAACTGAAATGTTGGTTGAATGCGGGCTTGCGCTAACCACTCTCCTTCGGAAAATCTCCTGTTCCAAACTAGAAATGATTAAACTACTTCATAGGCTCTCTCTCAATACATATGATTATTATAAAATATAATATCCCAGAATTATTTAGAAAAATTATGAAAATTATTATTATTAGTGGATTATTATTATTATTATTAATTATATTATTTTAAATATGTTTAATTATCATCTCATTATGTGAGAATCCACATGTTCGAACCTTCGAATATGGAAAAAATATCCATTCCTCAACAAAAATAATTATTAACTTTTACAGTTACATCGGCTGATTACCGTGATTTCCCAAAAATATGAAATATTCAAATAAATGCTCGAAATGCTCGGTAATCGATCCTAAACTGTTCTGAGTGCTGAAAATACTCAGAATAACTCTAATATGTCTTGCGTAAATCATTGCAAGATTTAAATACGAAGAAAAAAATGTGTTGGTCATCTGCAGAAAAATAGTTTGTTCCAATTAGCTAGGCATAATATAATTCAAATATGGCTTACATTTCTTGATGGTCTTGAAGCGTAGCGAACCTGGTCTGTACCAGATTTATCCATAGACATGCCCTATCGGACAAGCACGTATAATCCTTGTATCGGCCGCCATTATATACCCACAATCCGTCTAGTAAGACATAGTGGTAGTATCTCTTGACGTTTGAATTAACTGTTGTTCCATTTTAATATGGGCTTCTATCAAAGCCATAACAGTTTGTTTAAATGGGGTCAGATCTAAGTGATCTATTCTTAGATATGTCAGTTGTAACATAACTCACGGTAATCTTATCAATACAAGAAGACACTGACAGTCTAACCAATCAACGGCTGTTCTGAAGATCGTTCCCTGGGCATGGCTTCTCGCCATCTACCATGCGCTAAGCAACCTGTAGTTTCCCTTGCGTAGACTAATGAACACCACCGTGATAGACTGGTCTTCAGTGTACTGATAGATCGAAGTGGTTAACAAGTTACCAATATGAAAACTGACTGAAATGGACTAAACATCCAAGTATTAGGTAATCTGATCCAAGTCTCAAGTCTCTACTCCATGGTTAACTATTTAATCAATATATAGCCTCGACCTCTGCTATTACTCGCTACGTCACTTGACATGCAAGTATCGGTAAATTCTTTCCAATTGCTTCGAGAAGCAATGTAGCGCGATATTCAAATATCTCAACTTTCAAAAGCGGCTGTAGCCTTTCCCTTGATATCTAGGTGTCTGAATCTTGGAATACCCATTCCTAGAGTTGGGCACAATACCATTCATTCGATTGCGATGAATCTTTGGTGAGTTTTTGTGCACACTCCTGTATGGTTTCTGAATTATTAAATCAATTTCTCAAAAGGTAGTTCACGAGTAGCGTCACCAAATGAGTGCCGACGCGCGTATCGTTTCAACAAAGTTCCGTATGCGTTCATATAGGCTACCTTTCAGCCGATTGCGATGGAACTTTGGTGAGTTGTTGTGCACACTCCAGAGAAGGTTGTCGAATTAGTAAATCCATTTTACAATTGGTAGCGCACGAGTAGTTTCAACAAAAAGAGTGACGGCACGCATATCGCTTCAACAAAGTCCCGTATGCGTTCATATACGAATCATGCAATTTCGATGAAACATTAATGGGTTAGCTCGTAGTACTAAGAAAGGTAAACTGCTAATCTAATCGACCGGTCTAGTCTATGACATTAAAGGATGTTTTCAATATTGAGGTGCTTGCCTGAAGGACTAGAACTGTGGATTTTTGTGGATCTGGCCAACCTTCACGCTTATTTATTTATTTATTTATTTATTTATTTATGTATTTATTTATTTATTTATTTATTTATTTATTTTGCGTATGGCTTTTAGTGCCGAGAGTGTCCGATGACATGTTCGGGTCGCCAGAGGCTGTAGCTGCTTAAATCGGACACCCATGGCGTGAGCTACAAGTTCCGTTCAATTTCAAGTAGTTCCAACTTTCGCTACCAGATGTCACTGACACCTAGTAGTCAACATTGGAACTTTGATAGAGCGTTCCAACGAAATCTAACATAGAAATTTAGCTTCACACAAGTTTAGTTAGTGGAAGGATCTTTTACATGCCATAAATCTATGACATGGGACCGCCGGCATTACTTCCCCACCGAAGGAAGACATACTAAAGGATGTTAACGTTCTTAAAAATCCGACGATTTCGGCCAGGTTTGAACCCGCGATCTTGGGCACAGCAGTTCAGCATGCTACCAACTACGCCACCGAAGCCGCTACCTTCACGCTGACAACCTTGCAGATAGGCAACCAGACAGACAGATTAGGGATCATGTCTGATTTATTGCCTTAACATTTGATCTTTATGAGGGGGAGCCAGTGGCTTTGTCCACACCCCTTTCCTTTGATTCCGACCCTGCGCCTGTACAGTATTATGTTCGACGGCCCATTAATTACTAATGGTTTTTCAAGACGCCAGATTGTCGGTAGTTTGGCCCGAATGAGTTCATTCACATGGCAGTAAATATACCGTCACGAGACTGCCATATATAAACACCCTTAATTGGTATTGGCCTGCGTCGTGATTGGGTTCGCGATCTTAGATTTAAAAGATCAACGCTTAGCCAACTGAACTAATCAAGCCTGGTTGGTTGGTTCCTTAGTTTAGGGGCTGCGACAACGCGGTCATGTAGCCCCGTGTACTTTGGGTGTGTGTAGAATTTGTCTTTTTTTTAGCGTATGGCTTTTCGTGCCGGGAGTGTCCGAGGACATGTTCGGCTCGCCAGTTTTGTAGCTGCTTCGAGACGGACACCCAATGGGTGAGCTACAAGTACCGTTGGGGAGGAATGTTGGATGGGAGGGTCGAGGAGTTGGAAAGTAGCGGCTGTGGCCTATAGTTAGGGACCAACCCCGTCATTTGCCTGGAAGGAAGATGGGAAACCACAGAAGACCATCTTCACGGTTGCCGGCTGGGGGATTCGAACCTCCTCGCCTCCCGGATGTGAGCGACTGCCAACAGTCATGCCGCAACGACCTCGGCTAACTCACCCGGTTAGAATTTGTCTGATAACCGGTGTTAATTGTGATGGCTGTATTAGTGTGTGTTATCTGTGATTCAGTTAGATGGACTGCAGACGATTAATTTTTTCAAGTAGTTCCTGCTTTTGCCACCAAATGCTACCGTCCACGACACCTAGCTGTGGACGTGGGTACTAAACGACATCGCAGATAGCACCTGGCGGCGAACGTTGGAACTAATAGAACGTTATAAAACTAACCTACAAATTTTAGCGTCCACATGTATAGTTAATGGATAGATCTTTTACATGCCATAAATCTATTACATGGGACCGTCGGCTTTACTTCCCCTCTGAAAGAAGGCATACTGGGAGATTTTTAACGCTCTTAAAAATCCGACGACTTCGGCCGAGTTTGAACCCACGATCTTGGGCATAGATGCTCAGCATGCTACCAACTACGCCACCGAAGCCGCTTCCAATCAAGCTTACGTCATTATTTTCTGTTGTTGACACGATAACACACATGGAAGACTATACCAGTACACAAGTGGTCAAAGTATCAGAATACTGTAATAGTGTTATTGCACTGCCATCGTAATGTACATAATGGACATAACGATGGCAGTGGTTATTGCCTTAAAGATACTTCAGCTAGTCTGCCCCATGGCGCAGTGGCTAGCATTATTGGCTGTCAGCCCTGAGGTCCGGGGTTGATTCCCGGCTCTGCCAAGAAATTTAATTCAGATCTGGGGGCTGGATTAGGGCACATTCAGCCTCGTGAGGTAAACCTGAGAAGAGGTGGCTTTGATTCCCATCACAGCCATCCTGGAAGTGGTTTATTGTGATTTTCCATTAAAACCTACTATTCGAAGCAAATGCTGAGATGTTTACTAATTAAAAGCCACTGCCGCCTGCTTCCCAATCCTCACCCTATTTCAGACATGACTAAATCTGTGTTATCGTGGTGCGTGAAATAGGGCAGAAAAGCATTAAAACATCCCAAAAAAGAACTATTTTATATACTGTACGGTACCTACTATGTTGCAAGACTGACCATTAGTATCATTATAGGTTTGGTAGTATTTTGTAGAGCTACCGGCAGGGGTGGCTACGCTCGCTAAAGCGCAGCGTTAGGTCATGGGGCCAAGCTATCTGCTGACTTGGTACACGCGTAGGTTCGAGCCCCACCGTCGCCGTCCATGAAATGAATTGCCATGGTTTCCCCCATTTTAAGCACCAGGGAACTGCTGGGACGGAACACTCTGACAGGCCACGGCCGCTTCCTTCCACATCCTTGCCCAGTTTCATTCATCTTCATTCTTCATTAATTTTATCTCTCATTAATTCCTCTAGTAGGCTACGGTTGGCGTGAGGAAGGGTATTCCGGCCGTGAAACCATTTGCCAAATAGAATTTAATCGACACTGTTGGAATAGGGAATAATAAGGGGTAGACATACATAGGCTACATACATACAAGTGTTTTGTAGAGCTATTTTGTCTTGTATATATTTGGATCTGATGATGATCGCTTGACGAGCGAAACATGGCATACATTAGTTTTCTCCCTCTTCTATAGTCCACAGCAAATATATATACCGTAACTTATCTTGTGAAGCCTCCGTGGATTAGGCGGCAGCACGCCAGCCTGTCACCGCTGGGTCCGTGGTTCAAATCCCGGTCACTCCATGTGAGATCTGTGCTGGACAAAACGGAGGCAGACAGGTTTTTCTCCGGGTACTCCGGTTTTCCCTGTCAAAATTTCATTCCAGCAACACTCTCCACTATCATTTCATTTCATTTGTCATTCACTTAATCATTGCTCCAGAGGAGTGCGTCAGGCCTCGGCAGCCGGCACGGTTCATATCCTCGCCGCTAGATGGGGGGCTTCATTCATTCCATTCCTGACCCGGTCGGAGTTTGGAAGCAGGCTGTGGATTTTCATTTTTTTTTTCACTAATATTATCTTGTAATTTTTTTCAGGTTATTTATTTGCATATTCCAGCAATTGGAATTATTTTGCGTTGACGACTGAAAAAGTTAGGTAGGTTGGTTGGTTCCTTAGTTTAGGGGCTGCGACAATGCGGTCATTTAGCCCCATGTACTTTGTGTTTGTGTGTGTATAATCTGTCTGATAACTGGTGTTAATTGTGATGGCTGTATTAGTGTGTGTTATCTGTAATTGAGGTAAGGACTGCATACGATCAATTCCAAGTAGTTCCTACTTTTGCTACCAAATGCTACCATCAATTACACCTAGATGTGAACTTGGCTACTAGATGCCACCGCAACCAGCATCTGGCGACGAACGTTGGAACTTAATAGAGCGTTAATCAAATCTAACCTACAAATTTAGCTTCAAACTATTGTAGTTAGTGTAAGGTTCTTATACATGCCATAAATCTATGACATGGGCCCGCCGGCTTTACTTCCCCTCCGAAGGAAGACATAGGCCTACTGACAGATATTTAACGCTCTTAAAAAATCCAACGACTTCGGACGGGTTTGAACCCGCGATCTTGGGCATGCTACCAACTACGCCACCGAAGCCACCTGAAAAAATACACTATTAATTTTTAATAAGGCAGCACTGAGAATTGGCTTCAAAGCTATCTATGGCAGGAAAGATGAAAGATGAGAGCCCATCACAAGTAAGTTGCAACAATGTCCAACTCAGCTGGGGTCCCATAGTCCACCAATACTGTAGTTGTTAGGCCCTGAGGGAGAAGTCATTTTCTTGAGTTCGTGTGACACACGCCCCACTAGATCACTCTTGGGCTGGTCTGTACACTACAGTTTGTAGTTCACGGCGATAAGTCATTTTATTGTCTTAATGTCACACGAGCAGCAGTATATCTGTATAACTCTTGGGCCAGCTGAGCCCGTCTTATCGGACATCTCTCCCATCCTCGAGATATGCTGAGCCAGCGACATTGACATTTGATCGCCCTCATTTCCTGTCTACGAATAGTTCTATTCACTAGTTAAGATACGAAAATAAACATTTTACAGTCATGTCATTCTCAGTATAACACTAGCAGCAATAGACGAATGTATAATTTTGCTGCTAAGTATTCGTAATACGGCACTCCGATTAGAGCCTAAACATTAGGCTATACCGGGCTCTTTGTAAGACTAAATAGAGGTTCAACGTAGCATAGTTTCTAGAGCAGTAGTTCTTTCAGTCCGTAGACCCCGTAGAAAAAGAATCAAAAGTTCCTTTTGATGTATAGATCTGTTCAAATTGCCAGTCAACACAGAAATTTCCACCATATTTAGCCTATTTTCATTTATGAAAGCAGCAGAAATCTACCGAACCCCAGCCATGAAAGAGGAAGAATGGAAAACAGCCGGTTACGAACTCCGCCACCTTTACACAAGAGGGGCAATACATGGATTTCATCATCGAATCTGCAGCAGGGAATCTATTTCCACAACGCCGACAATGAATGTGTCTGCGAACTCTGCCACTAAGCCTGCCCACAGTATCATCTGTTCGAATGTGCCCAAAGAACTCTGCCAATCTCACATTACGGAAAGGACTGATTTAAATTATTATTATTATTATTATTGCCTTTATTGGTGGCGCAGTTAGGGTTCTTGGTCCTCTCTTACACTTAACGTTTTCTATAGAATAATTATGTACACAATGTGTTTAGTTCAATAAATATATTTATGAAAACAATAGGCTTATCAGATCATCTTTTGTCCGTGTGTCTATGTGTTTGTTTGTCCCATAATAAAATCTAAACGGCCAAAGCGATTTCAATAAAACTCGGTAAGTACATACTACTACCTTGTCCGACCTTGGATATGTCTTTCAAAGTTTTCACTGGCATTCTGTATCTCCGCAATGGTAAAGATATCATCCTGAAATTTTGTACAGTGATAAAAGGCACTACTACAAGTTCAGCTATTTAATTTTCAAAACCTGTTAAATACAAAACGAACATGGCGGCCAAGTGAAGTTAAAACATTTAATTGAAATTTACTCGCGATTTAATCATCAAAATGCAGTGAAACTTGTTACGGTAAATGTTCATACAAAATGTAATTTTCTGACGTCTAATTAAATTCAATTGTTTTCATAACCCCAGGATGGTGGCTGTGCGACATTTTTAAATTGAGTTTTTATTTCTTGCGTCCTAACCATGCGATTGAAGTGAACGTTTGAATATTGAACCTACGCAATAATCTTCATCTAATGGCACATAACTCTATAGCCTACATACATAACTCTCCATGATGTTGATCCTTTTCATAGGCGGGATCATTTTTAATAGTGGAGACCAGTAGGATACATGACAATAGTTCTTCTGGGAACTACTTGTTAAATACATTTCAAGATAGCTGGTCATGAAAGGGAATGATCTTGTCAGATTGTTAATATAATGAACAATAACCGTTCCCACTCAATTTATGGATTCATCCAAGATGTTGGCAACTCTGTTTTGACCTTTGAATTTCTAAATGTTCGTTATTCTACTTCCGAAGTCTCAAATCAGTTCCTCCTTGAATGGTGGAGATCTATAAGGTCGTTTTAAAGTACGAAATTTCAAAAACATACATTCACCACTTAAACACGGAGGCCCGAGTTCGACTCCTGGCTCTGTCAAGAAATTTAATTCTAGTCTGAGAGCTGGGTACATTCAGCGTCGTGAGGCAATACTGAGTATAACGTAAGTATAGGAAACTTAGTTGTGGAAGGTAGGGTTGAGGACAAGAACTAGCGGTGTAGACCAAGGTTAGAATAAACAGATTGTCTTGAATGGAAGGTGTGGTAGCTACTGTGTGTAGAGACGGAACGATTAGTTGAGGACAGGGAGGTATCGAGAGCTTCATCCATCCAGTCAAAATACTGAAGACTCAAACGACGACGACGGTAGTAGATATAATAGGCCGAAGCTGGCGCAGGGGCTAATGTGCAAGATGGCCGCCGCGCGTAACTCTCATATGTTATTTTTATGGGAGGGAGAGTCATAGCTGGCGCAGTGGCAGATGTGCAAGATGGCCGCCACGCCCTGAGACCGTGGATGACGTCACAGAGAGACGTTGACAGTGTTACGTTGCTAACTGGAATATTTATTATTATTATTATTATTATTATTATTATTATTATTATTATTATTATTATTATTATTATTATTATTTTCATTATTATTAGGTAATTATTGATTGATTATGTACAATCAAGACCAGCCTTATATTGTCCCCCTCGTGGTGTAGCGGCTAGCATTCTTGGCTGTTATTGCAGAGACCCGAGTTCGATTCCTGGCTCTGCCAAGAAAATTAATTTTAGGTTTCAGAACTGGAACGGGGTACACTCAGCCTTGTCAGACAAAACTGACAGGCGCTGGGTTTGATTCCTAACTCAGCCATTTTGGAAGTGTTTTTTTTATGGTTTCACACTTTACTCCAAGCAAATGCTGAGATATATCTTAACTGAAGGCCTTGACTGCCTCCTTCCCAGGCCTTATCTGAATTACAAATACACACACTAATACAACCATCACAATAACACAGGTTATCAGACAACTTTTACGTACACCCCAAGTTCACAGGGCTACATGACGACGATGTCACTAACCCCAATCAAATGAAACAACAACAACTATTTGTCCACCTTGAGGTGTAGTGGTTAGCATTCTTGGCTGTCACCGCTTAGGTCTCGATTTCATTCCTGGCTCTGCTAAGAAATTTAATTTCTGGTTTGAGGGCTGGAATGGGGGTACACTCAGCCTTGTGAGGCAAAAGTGTGAAAAAGCGGGTTTGATTCCTACCTTAACCATTCTGGAAGTGTTTCTTTTTTTTGTGTGTGATTTCCCACTTTTGCTCTAGGAAAATGCTGTGATTTTTCTTAACTTAAGGCCACGGCCACCGCCTTTCCAATCCTCACCTGAATTATAAATACACACACTAATACAGCCATTACAACAGCGCAGGTTAGCAGACAATATTCAGCACCCACCAAAGTACACGGGGCTAAATGACCATGATGTCCAAGTCTCTCAAATGAAACAAAAGAAAAACAAACAGCTTCCTACCCAAATCCTTCCTCGTTTAAAAGTACTCACACACAAACATCACAGTGACACAGGTTGTCAGGCAACTTGTACACACATCTAAGTACACAGGGGCGATGATAATACTGTAAACTATAACATAAGAGCACCAACAACAATAAGGTTGAGAATTCTAAGGGATACCTGAGCTGTTTTATTTTCGTAGACTTTGAAATGTATACTTTAAATCAGGTAATTTCAATGCATTGCATACGCATTTTTGAATAGTTCAAGAGTGTACAATCAATAATAAAAAGATTTACAGTTTTTCTGACTGTTTGCAGAAACTTAGTAACACAGTAGCCTGCAGGTAAGACTCCTACAAATAAAGCCTATCTACCACTGCTTTCAAAACTATTATTAAGACTATTGAATAAACATTTGAAATAATTTTAGTGTGTTGCAAAACATTTCTACTGTATTAAGTCTCAAAACGTATAAAGTAAATATTAGAAAACTATCATCAATTCTAATAATTTACGCACCTCTTTAAACTTAGTATAGTGTGATCAGTAACCACACAATATTTGAGGTTGACAGTAGGGTTATAATCCTACCACTGCATTCAGTAGGTGTCCATTAAATATAATGAGGCTGGAGACATCGTACCAGACCATACCATTGCTTTTATTGCTTGACAGAGTAATGACCATTGGCATGTGTAGCTATACCATCAGAATCAATTACTCTTTTATCATCACGAGTACACAAATAAAAGATGCTAGTACGTTCTCTCTATATATGGAACCAAGAGAAGAGATAGGTTGGTAGGACACATAGTAAGGTAAGACATCTAGGAATAGCAAGCTTAGTTATGGAAGGAAGGGTCGAGGACAAGAACTGAAGGGGTAGACCAAGGTTAGAATATGTTAAACAGATTGCCTTGAATGTAAGTTGTGGTAGCTATGTAGAGATGAAACTATTAGCTCAGGACAGTGAGGCCAAGTGCACACACTCTTACAACCATCACAATAGCACAGGTTATTAAGGTGTTTTAGCATATTCTAACAGAACACAAGAGATAGGTTGGTAGAACACATACTAAGACACCCATGAATAGCAAGCTTAGTTATGGAAGGAAGTGTTGAACACAAGAACTGTAGGGGTTGACCAAGGTTAGAATATGTTAAACTGATTGCATCGGATGTAGGTGTGGTAGCTATGTAGAGGTGAAACGATTAGCTCAGGACAGGGGAGGCTTGGAGGCTACATTAGACCAGTCAAAGACTGAATTGGTATTACTTACCTGTACAGATTTTCTGTTATGTGTCGATCTCTCTTGGTCAACTCTTGTTCTTTTTAACCTGATGGTATTAGGGTATCTGAGGCCTAGGATATCAACTCTATGACAGCATTTTAGCCTTTTAACCCAATATAATATAACGGTAGATGTTAGTTAACCAGCGCTGGCAACATGCACACCCAAATATACAGGGCAAATAGCTAAGTACTATACACACAACTGATGCACACTATACTATACTGGGCTAATGACTGAGATGATTTTTCAAAACCACAACACACATAAGTTACATGCAATAACGCGTGATTGATGATTGAATTTTGTTACAAGTTCAAAGAATTCACTTGCGAGCGAACACTATATGAGTTGAAAGGAGACTGCTCTTTCTAGCGTGCTGTGAGAGCTACAGTAGAAAGATGCAAGTTCGCAGATATTTGATAGCCTACACTACATTGTGTGTTATCACTGAGGCAGAAGGCTTGGTTCTTGGCTGCTGGAGGTACTTTTATATGCATTTTGATGTCAGAATTCAACCTTGGTTGTCTTAAAAAATTGTTTTTGTGGTTTCCCACTTCTGCTCCAGGCAAAGGTCAGAATGGTTCCTAAATTAAGGCCATGGCCGCCTCCTTCCCAATCCTTACCTGAATAACTAATGCATACACTCTTACAGACACCACAATAACACAGATTATCGCATACATTTTACATACACCCAAGTAAAAGGGTATAAAAGACCACGATGTCTAAGCCCTTCAAACAACAACAGCAACAACAACGTAAAATAAGACCGTAGGAGATAGACTTTCAGAAGAGTCAACCTCGTTGTGTAGTGGCTAGCATTCTTGGTTGTCACCGTGGAGGCCTGGATTTTGATTTTCGGCTTTGCCAAGGAATTTAATTCTGGTCTGAGAGCTGGAACGGGGTACACTCAGCTTCGTGAGGCAAAACTGAGAAGAAGTGGGTTTGATTCCTACCTCAGACATCCTGGAAGGGGTTTTCCATGGTTTTCCGCTTGTACTTCAGGTGAATACAGGGATGAATCCTAATTTAAGTGTACACCTGCATCCTTCCCAGTACGCATTTAATTACAAATACACACACTACTGCAGTTATCACAATAACACAGGCTACCACACAAATCCTATACACCACGATGTCTAAACCCCTCAAATGAAATGCATATTTACTTCGAATTGGCAGGTGAAAACCTAAAGGAAGTAGGAGACTTTTTGCTAGTTAGGAAACAAAATAACTAGTGATGGACGAAGCAAAGAGGATAGATTATGAATTGCAGCCAATGGCCATAGCTGGGCATTTTGGATTCAACAACGTAGGGCTCCCAACAAGTTCAATTTCAAGTAGGTGCAACTATGGTTACCAAATGTCACTAACTCTTAGTGGCAAACGTTGGAACTTGATAGAGCGTTCCGACAAAAATATAACTTACAAATTTTGCTACACCCTACCGATTGCAGTGGTAGGTTCTTTTACGTGGAAACAAATGTATGACATGAAGCCACCGGCTTGACTTTTCCTCTGAAGGAAGGCGTACTGAAGGATTTAACGCTCTTAAAAATCCGACGACTTGACTGGGTTTGAACCTGCGATCTTGTGCATAGCAGTTCAGCATGCTACTGACTAAGCCACTGAAGCTGAAGAGGATATGAAACGTAGATTGGTTCAGGCAAGGAAAGCATTTCTACAGAAAAGAAATCTGTTGACATTCAATATAGATTTAGGAATTAGGAAATCAGTATTTAAAGCCTTTGTCTGGAGTGTGGCTCTCTATGGAAGTGAAACTTAGACTATTGTTGTAGCAGAAAAGAGGAGAATAGGAGCATTTGAAATGTGGTGTTACAGGGGAAGTGATGAAAATCGGATAGATAGAGTAACAAGTGAAGAGGTATTAAGCAGAGTGGGAGAGGAGAGATGTTTCTGGCGACTGCTAATGAAGAGAAGGGATAGATAGCTTGGTAGGACACATACTAAGACACCCAGGATTAGCAAGCTTAGTTATGAAATAAAGGGTTAAAGACAAGAACTGTAGGGGTAGACCACGGTAAGAATATTTTAAACAGATTGCCTTGAATGTACTGTAGGTTGTGGTAGCTATGTAGATATAGAACGATTAGCTCAGGACAGAGATAGATAAACAATTGTTTTAAACCAGACAAAAAAAGAGAAAAAATAAGAACACAACAAAAATTGCAAACTCAGTAAAAATACATCATCAGTTTACCTTTTATTATCTCCAACAGTCACTCACTGGTCAAATCGCTTGGAATATCACTCTTTCACATAGTCCTTGCAATTTAGCAAAAAAAAAATATAATTAATTTATCAAAATCCTCGTAAAACGTATAAAATGTACAACTCACACACTCAAGCACACGGGACTGATGACCGAAAATGCGATAAAAATACACTCTGGTTAATAATATTGTAATGTTCGCTAGCAACTAGCTCCACTGACCAACCAGACTGAGAGAGCTGTGTCAGTTGAAATGTTACGCGGTATGATGAGGCACACACTGCTCTTGTAGGAGCCAACTGCACAATGCAAATATTTCAATTACTTTGAATGTAATAACTTATTCATTTTCTTGTCGTTTGCTGTATTGTTGCAAAAATTCTGGTTTTGATTCCCAACTGTGAGGACTAAAACAGAGCACTCTAAGAAATAGGGAGCATGATGGCGTAGTGGTTAAGCAGTTTTACTTTTACTGTGATGACCAGGGTTCGATCCCCGACTCTGCTAAGAAATGTAATTCTGGCATGAGGACTGAAACAGGATACATTTAGTTTAAAGGCAAAACCGGGAAGATGTTGATTTGATCCTTACCACCACCATTTCAAAAGAGGTATTGTATAATTTCTACTTTTTACGCCAAGACAATGCTGGGATGGTATCTAACTTAAGACAATATTTGTTTTCTTTTTACATTTTTGCCTAGATTTATTTATTTTTTATCCAAACTTAAGATAGCCCCACAGGCGTTTACTAGAAAGACCTGCACTCAGCCTCTTAGGAGGTTACATGACAACACTTTTTGTTTTGTTTTTGCTGTAAGGAAGAGCATTCAGTCATAGAAACCATACACCATATTACATACTAGCAATCCGCCTCAGCGTTTGTCTGGGAACAGTTATTTTAGTAATTGAATGGTGATTGTTGGTAGAAATGAAAATGTAAAATCGCTTAACTTATAGTGGGCGATGTATAAAAGATAGAGATATGCTCTAGCGGACTTTTATTGTAGAACTTTTCATGCTGAACAATTCTTACACTTATAGTGTGTATATATTTTTAACTGTTTGCTCAGCGTAAGCTTAAAAAGCTAACGGACGCCAGGCTTTTTGACTTTTTTTTTTACTGAAATCGTTACTGCTTGGCTTTCTTTGATGACAAATAATTTTCAACAGAAACCTTGCTTGAGATATCCTTTCCAGAATGGTGAAAACCTAATCCAAATCCATTCAGTGGTTCTCCAGATTACTTGTAGCATTCAAGAATCGGGGGACTTTGTTTTATACTAAGTAGAGATTACACCCCAAACCCGGTTGACAACCACCTTACAGTGGTGCACTAAACATGATGATGTAACACACTTAAGTACATGAGGGTAATAGCTATGATATCTAAATATCATGACGGTTATAACGACTTTGATATTGCAAAACCCTATAATATGATTTATACACACTCAAATACACGGGGCTAATAATTGAGATGTCTCTAAACCTTGACACAATAGTTTACCATGAAGCTATTGGGCCTCATGTTATACATTTATGACATGTAAAAGAACCTACCACTACAATTGGTAGTGTGTAATCAAATTCGTCAGTTATATTTGATTGGTTACAAATACTTTTTGCCATTGATACTTTCGTATTAACTGTGAAACATAAACTAATTTTTAGTAAAGTTAACACGGTGAAAATGAAAATCCACAGCCTGCTTCCAGTCTCCGACCGGGTCAGGAATGGAATGAATGAAGCCCCCATCTAGCGGCGAGGATATGGACTGTGCCGGCTGCCGAGGCCTGACGCACTCCTCTGGGGCAATGATTAAATGAATGACAGATGAAATCAAATGATAGTGGAGAGTGTTGCTGGAATTAAATTTTGACAGGGAAAACCGGAGTACCCGGAGAAAAACCTGTCTGCCTCCGTTTTGTCCAGCACAGATCTCACATCGAGTGACCGGGATTTGAACCATGGACCCAGCGGTGAGAGGCCGGCGTGCTGCCGCCTAAGCCACGGAGGCTTCAGTAAAGTTAACACGGTAATAAGAATAAAGTGGAAAGTGGAAGTTTAAAGTGGAATGAAATATGGGAGAAAAAAAAAAAAGAATCAAACCCAAGTGGTATACAGCCTTTTCTTTCTATAAAATGCTCTGTTTTAGCTGTTACAGCTAGTAATCCAGTTAAGAACTCAAGTGCAGCAACCTATCAACGTTTGCAACGTGTTGATGTACCTATAAATCTTTTGGATCATGTTTGCAAAGAACAAGACATTTCTTATTACCATAGTGAACCTTAATTAAGGCGTGTTGCTAATAAAGTATTAATTTAAGAGCTAAACAACGTTTGACAGCCTGTGATGCGTTGGTAGGGAAATGTTGGCTTCTCTGATTTTGATTAGTGGTATAAAAGGAAAGTTAATGATGAATATACATGGACATTTTAAAAAAAGATACACATAAAATATTTTTATTACCGGTAATTACATTTTTACATTAGGTACACACACAGAATACAGCTTTTTTTTTGTTTATGATTGTTTATTATAGTTTTTAAACATATCACTTGACGTTGACCCATTACACAATAATACCAGCATTACGAAGTTCATTTTCTATATTTAATAGCTCTTTCTCATAACCAACATGACCAACCTGTTTACAGGCATGCAAGAGCTGTAGACGTTCGACTAATATATTAGGATCGTTCCATTTGCTATTTTTTATGAATGGTTTCAGAATCTCGGGAAGCAGTTCATCATTATCACCATCATTATGATTATCATCCTCATTATTATAATCATTTTCATAATGATGATCATTGTCATCGTTATCATTACCATCATAATTTCCACCTGTGTCCACAGTCTGTTCAATGGTTTGAGTTGCCTTTGATAGTGTTGAAAGCTTCTTTTTAGATGTGCTAGAATGCTTTAACACTGTTATGTTATTATTACCACTATTACCTTTCCCCACTAACTTTTTGATGGGGTATATTGTCTCTGATAGGGTTGAGGGCTTTTGAGATGTGGGTGCATGTCTGAACATGGGTTTCACAGGAGGTGTTAAAGGTTTCTCATTAAACAACTCGCTAACAGCATGAGGGCGTTGTAGTGTATTAAACTTGAGGTTAATATTATCTTGAGCAGTACTATCTTTCTCTTGGACTTGGTTTCTTGCTTTGGTTTGGGTTTTCCTTACATTTAGACTAGCGTGATTATTAAGTTTACATTCATGATTGTTTGAAGAAAGTACGTCCAATTCTTTTGTTTTAAGCATTCCTCGACACTGTTTCGATCGTTGCTTTGAACAGCGCCAAATAACAGTTCCATTTTTATTGCTTCGTTTCACAATATATGAATATCCTTTATAGTATGCATAAGGCTTACCATACCTAGTCACTGATACTTCCATATCAACTGTCAAGCACAAACTAATCTCTAGTAAAGACAACTTGGTAATAACAACAATAGTTTAATGTGGGAGCATATATACATGCAAAAAGTGGGAGCAAAGGTGGGGGGTAAAAAGTGGGAGCAAAAGTGGTAGCAAATGTGGGAGAAAAAAATAACTGTGAGCAAAAAGTGGGAGCAAATATGGGATCAAATGTGGGAGCAAAGCAAATATAAAAAAAGTGGGAGCAAATATGGTAACAAATATGTCAACAAATATACCAGCAAAAGTAAATACACAAGTCAAGATAGATTAAAGTGCAAAGAAAATATGGAAGCAAATATGAGAGCAAAAATGGTGTTTTTTCTAAAACAACTAGACATAACAAACTTAGTCATAACCTAACCTCACCTAACCTCACCTAACCTAACCTCACCTAACTTCACCTAACCTAACCTAACCTAACTTAACTTCACCTAATCTAACTTGACTGAACTTTACCTAACCTAACCCATCATAACTTCGCCTAACCTAACTTTACCTAATCTAACTTCACCTAACCTAACTTTCAACTCACAGATCAAAATTAAATTCTAGGCATAGTTGAGTTGGAACCCAGGGATAACACACAAGTATACTAGCCACTACACCGCAAAATGGGCAAATTATCATGCAACACAACATAAAGTAAAAGTTTCCTGTAGTGTAACTCATTGGCTGTCAACCATAGTTTGGGAATTCAAACCCAAGACCTCAGGACTTTTGTTTTGAACATTATCAGAAATATTATTTCATTTACATTTTGCTGCTGCTGCTTATAGTTATAAGAGTTGGCATTAATATGGAAAGCAAAAAAAAAAAAAAAATGTGGGTGCAAAAAGTGGGAGGAAAACGTGTAAGCAGAAGTGGGAGCAAATATGGGAGCAGAAAGTGGGAGCAAATGTGAAAGCAAAAGTGGGAGCAAAAAGAGCGAGCAAAAGTGAGTGCACAAAGTATGAGCAAAATGTGTGAGTAAAAAGTGGGGGGAAAATGTGGTGTTTTACTAAAACAATCTCCCCTAACCTAACCTAAACTAACTTCACCCAACCTAATTTCACCTAACCTAACCTTCCAACTCTCAGATCAAAAATTAAATTCTGGCCATAGTCGAGTTGGAACCCAAAACCTCTGGGATAACACCCAAGTATACTAGCCACTACATCGCGAAATGGGCAAATTATCATGCAACACAACACAAAAATAAAAAGTTTTCTGTAGTGTAACTCATTGGCTGACAATCATAGTTGAGAATTCAAACCCAAGACCTCAGAACTTTTGTTTTGAACATTATCAGAAATATTATTCCATTTACATTTTGCTGTTGCTTATAGTTATAAGAGTTGGCATTAATATGGGAGCAAAAGTAAAAGCAAAAAGTGGGTGCAAGCATGGCTGGTTGTAGAGACTTTCATATCAACAAATACACATAAATTAAATTTTAGTAAAGTGACTTGGCTAATAATAATAATAATATTAACAGTTTAAAAAAAAGTCAAGGGGATTGATGTTTTTCAGGATGTAATTTCCAAAGTACTGTCAAGAATAATAATTACATGAACAGATTCCAAGAACTCTAGAGTGCTTTTAAGGTTAATGATTGGCTAGGAGTGAGATAGAGCTAGCTAACCTAAGTTAACCTCAGCTCAGTAAACCTAACCTTGTCACATGGCATGTTCTACAAGTATAGACTTGCTTTGAGACTGGCTATGACGTCACAGATGAATGGCGGTGGGAGGCTGGACGTGACTTTTTATTACCCAAAAACATTTTCCTTTTTGCCAGCCTCCCACCGCCATTCATCTGTGACGTCATAGCCAGTCTCAAAGCAAGTATATACTTGTAGAACATGCCATATGACAAGGTTAGGTTTACTGAGCTGAGGTTAACTTAGGTTAGCTAGCTCTATCTCACTCCTAGCCAATCATTAACCTTAAAAGCACTCTAGAGTTCTTGGAATCTGTTCATGTAATTATTATTCTTGACAGTACTTTGGAAATTACATCCTGAAAAACATCAATCCCCTTGACTTTTTTTTAAACTGTTAATATTATTATTATTATTAGCCAAGTCACTTTACTAAAATTTAATTTATGTGTATTTGTTGATATGAAAGTCTCTACAACCAGCCATGCTTGCACCCACTTTTTGCTTTTACTTTTGCTCCCATATTAATGCCAACTCTTATAACTATAAGCAACAGCAAAATGTAAATGGAATAATATTTCTGATAATGTTCAAAACAAAAGTTCTGAGGTCTTGGGTTTGAATTCTCAACTATGATTGTCAGCCAATGAGTTACACTACAGAAAACTTTTTATTTTTGTGTTGTGTTGCATGATAATTTGCCCATTTCGCGATGTAGTGGCTAGTATACTTGGGTGTTATCCCAGAGGTTTTGGGTTCCAACTCGACTATGGCCAGAATTTAATTTTTGATCTGAGAGTTGGAAGGTTAGGTTAGGTGAAATTAGGTTGGGTGAAGTTAGTTTAGGTTAGGTTAGGGGAGATTGTTTTAGTAAAACACCACATTTGCCCCCCACTTTTTACTCACACATTTTGCTCATACTTTGTGCACTCACTTTTGCTCGCTCTTTTTGCTCCCACTTTTGCTTTCACATTTGCTCCCACTTTCTGCTCCCATATTTGCTCCCACTTCTGCTTACACGTTTTCCTCCCACTTTTTGCACCCACATTTTTTTTTTTTTTGCTTTCCATATTAATGCCAACTCTTATAACTATAAGCAGCAGCAGCAAAATGTAAATGAAATAATATTTCTGATAATGTTCAAAACAAAAGTCCTGAGGTCTTGGGTTTGAATTCCCAAACTATGGTTGACAGCCAATGAGTTACACTACAGGAAACTTTTACTTTATGTTGTGTTGCATGATAATTTGCCCATTTTGCGGTGTAGTGGCTAGTATACTTGTGTGTTATCCCTGGGTTCCAACTCAACTATGCCTAGAATTTAATTTTGATCTGTGAGTTGAAAGTTAGGTTAGGTGAAGTTAGATTAGGTAAAGTTAGGTTAGGCGAAGTTATGATGGGTTAGGTTAGGTAAAGTTCAGTCAAGTTAGATTAGGTGAAGTTAAGTTAGGTTAGGTTAGGTTAGGTGAAGTTAGGTGAGGTTAGGTTAGGTGAGGTTAGGTGAGGTTAGGTTATGACTAAGTTTGTTATGTCTAGTTGTTTTAGAAAAAACACCATTTTTGCTCTCATATTTGCTTCCATATTTTCTTTGCACTTTAATCTATCTTGACTTGTGTATTTACTTTTGCTGGTATATTTGTTGACATATTTGTTACCATATTTGCTCCCACTTTTTTATATTTGCTTTGCTCCCACATTTGATCCCATATTTGCTCCCACTTTTTGCTCACAGTTATTTTTTTCTCCCACATTTGCTACCACTTTTGCTCCCACTTTTTACCCCCCACCTTTGCTCCCACTTTTTGCATGTATATATGCTCCCACATTAAACTATTGTTGTTATTACCAAGTTGTCTTTACTAGAGATTAGTTTGTGCTTGACAGTTGATATGGAAGTATCAGTGACTAGGTATGGTAAGCCTTATGCATACTATAAAGGATATTCATATATTGTGAAACGAAGCAATAAAAATGGAACTGTTATTTGGCGCTGTTCAAAGCAACGATCGAAACAGTGTCGAGGAATGCTTAAAACAAAAGAATTGGACGTACTTTCTTCAAACAATCATGAATGTAAACTTAATAATCACGCTAGTCTAAATGTAAGGAAAACCCAAACCAAAGCAAGAAACCAAGTCCAAGAGAAAGATAGTACTGCTCAAGATAATATTAACCTCAAGTTTAATACACTACAACGCCCTCATGCTGTTAGCGAGTTGTTTAATGAGAAACCTTTAACACCTCCTGTGAAACCCATGTTCAGACATGCACCCACATCTCAAAAGCCCTCAACCCTATCAGAGACAATATACCCCATCAAAAAGTTAGTGGGGAAAGGTAATAGTGGTAATAATAACATAACAGTGTTAAAGCATTCTAGCACATCTAAAAAGAAGCTTTCAACACTATCAAAGGCAACTCAAACCATTGAACAGACTGTGGACACAGGTGGAAATTATGATGGTAATGATAACGATGACAATGATCATCATTATGAAAATGATTATAATAATGAGGATGATAATCATAATGATGGTGATAATGATGAACTGCTTCCCGAGATTCTGAAACCATTCATAAAAAATAGCAAATGGAACGATCCTAATATATTAGTCGAACGTCTACAGCTCTTGCATGCCTGTAAACAGGTTGGTCATGTTGGTTATGAGAAAGAGCTATTAAATATAGAAAATGAACTTCGTAATGCTGGTATTATTGTGTAATGGGTCAACGTCAAGTGATATGTTTAAAAACTATAATAAACAATCATAAACAAAAAAAAAGCTGTATTCTGTGTGTGTACCTAATGTAAAAATGTAATTACCGGTAATAAAAATATTTTATGTGTATCTTTTTTTAAAATGTCCATGTATATTCATCATTAACTTTCCTTTTATACCACTAATCAAAATCAGAGAAGCCAACATTTCCCTACCAACGCATCACAGGCTGTCAAACGTTGTTTAGCTCTTAAATTAATACTTTATTAGCAACACGCCTTAATTAAGGTTCACTATGGTAATAAGAAATGTCTTGTTCTTTGCAAACATGATCCAAAAGATTTATAGGTACATCAACACGTTGCAAACGTTGATAGGTTGCTGCACTTGAGTTCTTAACTGGATTACTAGCTGTAACAGCTAAAACAGAGCATTTTATAGAAAGAAAAGGCTGTATACCACTTGGGTTTGATTCTTTTTTTTTTCTCCCATATTTCATTCCACTTTAAACTTCCACTTTCCACTTTATTCTTATTACCGTGTTAACTTTACTGAAGCCTCCGTGGCTTAGGCGGCAGCACGCCGGCCTCTCACCGCTGGGTCCATGGTTCAAATCCCGGTCACTCGATGTGAGATCTGTGCTGGACAAAACGGAGGCAGACAGGTTTTTCTCCGGGTACTCCGGTTTTCCCTGTCAAAATTTAATTCCAGCAACACTCTCCACTATCATTTGATTTCATCTGTCATTCATTTAATCATTGCCCCAGAGGAGTGCGTCAGGCCTCGGCAGCCGGCACAGTCCATATCCTCGCCGCTAGATGGGGGCTTCATTCATTCCATTCCTGACCCGGTCGGAGACTGGAAGCAGGCTGTGGATTTTCATTTTCACCGTGTTAACTTTACTAAAAATTAGTTTATGTTTCACAGTTAATACGAAAGTATCAATGGCAAAAAGTATTTGTAACCAATCAAATATAACTGACGAATTTGATTACACACTACCAATTGTAGTGGTAGGTTCTTTTACATGTCATAAATGTATAACATGAGGCCCAATAGCTTCATGGTAAACTATTGTGTCAAGGTTTAGAGACATCTCAATTATTAGCCCCGTGTATTTGAGTGTGTATAAATCATATTATAGGGTTTTGCAATATCAAAGTCGTTATAACCGTCATGATATTTAGATATCATAGCTATTACCCTCATGTACTTAAGTGTGTTACATCATCATGTTTAGTGCACCACTGTAAGGTGGTTGTCAACCGGGTTTGGGGTGTAATCTCTACTTAGTATAAAACAAAGTCCCCCGATTCTTGAATGCTACAAGTAATCTGGAGAACCACTGAATGGATTTGGATTAGGTTTTCACCATTCTGGAAAGGATATCTCAAGCAAGGTTTCTGTTGAAAATTATTTGTCATCAAAGAAAGCCAAGCAGTAACGATTTCAGTAAAAAAAAAAGTCAAAAAGCCTGGCGTCCGTTAGCTTTTTAAGCTTACGCTGAGCAAACAGTTAAAAATATATACACACTATAAGTGTAAGAATTGTTCAGCATGAAAAGTTCTACAATAAAAGTCCGCTAGAGCATATCTCTATCTTTTATACATCGCCCACTATAAGTTAAGCGATTTTACATTTTCATTTCTACCAACAATCACCATTCAATTACTAAAATAACTGTTCCCAGACAAACGCTGAGGCGGATTGCTAGTATGTAATATGGTGTATGGTTTCTATGACTGAATGCTCTTCCTTACAGCAAAAACAAAACAAAAAGTGTTGTCATGTAACCTCCTAAGAGGCTGAGTGCAGGTCTTTCTAGTAAACGCCTGTGGGGCTATCTTAAGTTTGGATAAAAAATAAATAAATCTAGGCAAAAATGTAAAAAGAAAACAAATATTGTCTTAAGTTAGATACCATCCCAGCATTGTCTTGGCGTAAAAAGTAGAAATTATACAATACCTCTTTTGAAATGGTGGTGGTAAGGATCAAATCAACATCTTCCCGGTTTTGCCTTTAAACTAAATGTATCCTGTTTCAGTCCTCATGCCAGAATTACATTTCTTAGCAGAGTCGGGGATCGAACCCTGGTCATCACAGTAAAAGTAAAACTGCTTAACCACTACGCCATCATGCTCCCTATTTCTTAGAGTGCTCTGTTTTAGTCCTCACAGTTGGGAATCAAAACCAGAATTTTTGCAACAATACAGCAAACGACAAGAAAATGAATAAGTTATTACATTCAAAGTAATTGAAATATTTGCATTGTGCAGTTGGCTCCTACAAGAGCAGTGTGTGCCTCATCATACCGCGTAACATTTCAACTGACACAGCTCTCTCAGTCTGGTTGGTCAGTGGAGCTAGTTGCTAGCGAACATTACAATATTATTAACCAGAGTGTATTTTTATCGCATTTTCGGTCATCAGTCCCGTGTGCTTGAGTGTGTGAGTTGTACATTTTATACGTTTTACGAGGATTTTGATAAATTAATTATATTTTTTTTTTGCTAAATTGCAAGGACTATGTGAAAGAGTGATATTCCAAGCGATTTGACCAGTGAGTGACTGTTGGAGATAATAAAAGGTAAACTGATGATGTATTTTTACTGAGTTTGCAATTTTTGTTGTGTTCTTATTTTTTCTCTTTTTTTGTCTGGTTTAAAACAATTGTTTATCTATCTCTGTCCTGAGCTAATCGTTCTATATCTACATAGCTACCACAACCTACAGTACATTCAAGGCAATCTGTTTAAAATATTCTTACCGTGGTCTACCCCTACAGTTCTTGTCTTTAACCCTTTATTTCATAACTAAGCTTGCTAATCCTGGGTGTCTTAGTATGTGTCCTACCAAGCTATCTATCCCTTCTCTTCATTAGCAGTCGCCAGAAACATCTCTCCTCTCCCACTCTGCTTAATACCTCTTCACTTGTTACTCTATCTATCCGATTTTCATCACTTCCCCTGTAACACCACATTTCAAATGCTCCTATTCTCCTCTTTTCTGCTACAACAATAGTCTAAGTTTCACTTCCATAGAGAGCCACACTCCAGACAAAGGCTTTAAATACTGATTTCCTAATTCCTAAATCTATATTGAATGTCAACAGATTTCTTTTCTGTAGAAATGCTTTCCTTGCCTGAACCAATCTACGTTTCATATCCTCTTCAGCTTCAGTGGCTTAGTCAGTAGCATGCTGAACTGCTATGCACAAGATCGCAGGTTCAAACCCAGTCAAGTCGTCGGATTTTTAAGAGCGTTAAATCCTTCAGTACGCCTTCCTTCAGAGGAAAAGTCAAGCCGGTGGCTTCATGTCATACATTTGTTTCCACGTAAAAGAACCTACCACTGCAATCGGTAGGGTGTAGCAAAATTTGTAAGTTATATTTTTGTCGGAACGCTCTATCAAGTTCCAACGTTTGCCACTAAGAGTTAGTGACATTTGGTAACCATAGTTGCACCTACTTGAAATTGAACTTGTTGGGAGCCCTACGTTGTTGAATCCAAAATGCCCAGCTATGGCCATTGGCTGCAATTCATAATCTATCCTCTTTGCTTCGTCCATCACTAGTTATTTTGTTTCCTAACTAGCAAAAAGTCTCCTACTTCCTTTAGGTTTTCACCTGCCAATTCGAAGTACATATGCATTTCATTTGAGGGGTTTAGACATCGTGGTGTATAGGATTTGTGTGGTAGCCTGTGTTATTGTGATAACTGCAGTAGTGTGTGTATTTGTAATTAAATGCGTACTGGGAAGGATGCAGGTGTACACTTAAATTAGGATTCATCCCTGTATTCACCTGAAGTACAAGCGGAAAACCATGGAAAACCCCTTCCAGGATGTCTGAGGTAGGAATCAAACCCACTTCTTCTCAGTTTTGCCTCACGAAGCTGAGTGTACCCCGTTCCAGCTCTCAGACCAGAATTAAATTCCTTGGCAAAGCCGAAAATCAAAATCCAGGCCTCCACGGTGACAACCAAGAATGCTAGCCACTACACAACGAGGTTGACTCTTCTGAAAGTCTATCTCCTACGGTCTTATTTTACGTTGTTGTTGCTGTTGTTGTTTGAAGGGCTTAGACATCGTGGTCTTTTATACCCTTTTACTTGGGTGTATGTAAAATGTATGCGATAATCTGTGTTATTGTGGTGTCTGTAAGAGTGTATGCATTAGTTATTCAGGTAAGGATTGGGAAGGAGGCGGCCATGGCCTTAATTTAGGAACCATTCTGACCTTTGCCTGGAGCAGAAGTGGGAAACCACAAAAACAATTTTTTAAGACAACCAAGGTTGAATTCTGACATCAAAATGCATATAAAAGTACCTCCAGCAGCCAAGAACCAAGCCTTCTGCCTCAGTGATAACACACAATGTAGTGTAGGCTATCAAATATCTGCGAACTTGCATCTTTCTACTGTAGCTCTCACAGCACGCTAGAAAGAGCAGTCTCCTTTCAACTCATATAGTGTTCGCTCGCAAGTGAATTCTTTGAACTTGTAACAAAATTCAATCATCAATCACGCGTTATTGCATGTAACTTATGTGTGTTGTGGTTTTGAAAAATCATCTCAGTCATTAGCCCAGTATAGTATAGTGTGCATCAGTTGTGTGTATAGTACTTAGCTATTTGCCCTGTATATTTGGGTGTGCATGTTGCCAGCGCTGGTTAACTAACATCTACCGTTATATTATATTGGGTTAAAAGGCTAAAATGCTGTCATAGAGTTGATATCCTAGGCCTCAGATACCCTAATACCATCAGGTTAAAAAGAACAAGAGTTGACCAAGAGAGATCGACACATAACAGAAAATCTGTACAGGTAAGTAATACCAATTCAGTCTTTGACTGGTCTAATGTAGCCTCCAAGCCTCCCCTGTCCTGAGCTAATCGTTTCACCTCTACATAGCTACCACACCTACATCCGATGCAATCAGTTTAACATATTCTAACCTTGGTCAACCCCTACAGTTCTTGTGTTCAACACTTCCTTCCATAACTAAGCTTGCTATTCATGGGTGTCTTAGTATGTGTTCTACCAACCTATCTCTTGTGTTCTGTTAGAATATGCTAAAACACCTTAATAACCTGTGCTATTGTGATGGTTGTAAGAGTGTGTGCACTTGGCCTCACTGTCCTGAGCTAATAGTTTCATCTCTACATAGCTACCACAACTTACATTCAAGGCAATCTGTTTAACATATTCTAACCTTGGTCTACCCCTTCAGTTCTTGTCCTCGACCCTTCCTTCCATAACTAAGCTTGCTATTCCTAGATGTCTTACCTTACTATGTGTCCTACCAACCTATCTCTTCTCTTGGTTCCATATATAGAGAGAACGTACTAGCATCTTTTATTTGTGTACTCGTGATGATAAAAGAGTAATTGATTCTGATGGTATAGCTACACATGCCAATGGTCATTACTCTGTCAAGCAATAAAAGCAATGGTATGGTCTGGTACGATGTCTCCAGCCTCATTATATTTAATGGACACCTACTGAATGCAGTGGTAGGATTATAACCCTACTGTCAACCTCAAATATTGTGTGGTTACTGATCACACTATACTAAGTTTAAAGAGGTGCGTAAATTATTAGAATTGATGATAGTTTTCTAATATTTACTTTATACGTTTTGAGACTTAATACAGTAGAAATGTTTTGCAACACACTAAAATTATTTCAAATGTTTATTCAATAGTCTTAATAATAGTTTTGAAAGCAGTGGTAGATAGGCTTTATTTGTAGGAGTCTTACCTGCAGGCTACTGTGTTACTAAGTTTCTGCAAACAGTCAGAAAAACTGTAAATCTTTTTATTATTGATTGTACACTCTTGAACTATTCAAAAATGCGTATGCAATGCATTGAAATTACCTGATTTAAAGTATACATTTCAAAGTCTACGAAAATAAAACAGCTCAGGTATCCCTTAGAATTCTCAACCTTATTGTTGTTGGTGCTCTTATGTTATAGTTTACAGTATTATCATCGCCCCTGTGTACTTAGATGTGTGTACAAGTTGCCTGACAACCTGTGTCACTGTGATGTTTGTGTGTGAGTACTTTTAAACGAGGAAGGATTTGGGTAGGAAGCTGTTTGTTTTTCTTTTGTTTCATTTGAGAGACTTGGACATCATGGTCATTTAGCCCCGTGTACTTTGGTGGGTGCTGAATATTGTCTGCTAACCTGCGCTGTTGTAATGGCTGTATTAGTGTGTGTATTTATAATTCAGGTGAGGATTGGAAAGGCGGTGGCCGTGGCCTTAAGTTAAGAAAAATCACAGCATTTTCCTAGAGCAAAAGTGGGAAATCACACACAAAAAAAAGAAACACTTCCAGAATGGTTAAGGTAGGAATCAAACCCGCTTTTTCACACTTTTGCCTCACAAGGCTGAGTGTACCCCCATTCCAGCCCTCAAACCAGAAATTAAATTTCTTAGCAGAGCCAGGAATGAAATCGAGACCTAAGCGGTGACAGCCAAGAATGCTAACCACTACACCTCAAGGTGGACAAATAGTTGTTGTTGTTTCATTTGATTGGGGTTAGTGACATCGTCGTCATGTAGCCCTGTGAACTTGGGGTGTACGTAAAAGTTGTCTGATAACCTGTGTTATTGTGATGGTTGTATTAGTGTGTGTATTTGTAATTCAGATAAGGCCTGGGAAGGAGGCAGTCAAGGCCTTCAGTTAAGATATATCTCAGCATTTGCTTGGAGTAAAGTGTGAAACCATAAAAAAAACACTTCCAAAATGGCTGAGTTAGGAATCAAACCCAGCGCCTGTCAGTTTTGTCTGACAAGGCTGAGTGTACCCCGTTCCAGTTCTGAAACCTAAAATTAATTTTCTTGGCAGAGCCAGGAATCGAACTCGGGTCTCTGCAATAACAGCCAAGAATGCTAGCCGCTACACCACGAGGGGGACAATATAAGGCTGGTCTTGATTGTACATAATCAATCAATAATTACCTAATAATAATGAAAATAATAATAATAATAATAATAATAATAATAATAATAATAATAATAATAATAATAAATATTCCAGTTAGCAACGTAACACTGTCAACGTCTCTCTGTGACGTCATCCACGGTCTCAGGGCGTGGCGGCCATCTTGCACATCTGCCACTGCGCCAGCTATGACTCTCCCTCCCATAAAAATAACATATGAGAGTTACGCGCGGCGGCCATCTTGCACATTAGCCCCTGCGCCAGCTTCGGCCTATTATATCTACTGACGGTGATGACGACGAATAATACTAATATAACATACAGGAGTGTGCAAATTATTAGACTCGACGCCAGTTTCCCACCACTTAATGCACTAAATATGTTTATGTTCGACCCTGACTTTTATGTGTCAGAAAACGGTATCATAATGAGGCTCATTATAACACTATTTTTCATTATGAAACAGTTTCTCCCGCCAATCAGAGCTCAAGAAACAGTTGTGTGACCAATTAGATAAGGATACCTTCGCACATGCGCTCAAAATCCAACATGTCTATATAAATTACCGAAAGTGCACCGTCCATATGTTCGCGTAAATAAACTGGGTGAATATGAGACAAGAAATAGCACTGTACCTTAATATCCCCAAATCCAATTTCTACACAGCGCGTTGTTTTGAAACTACTTCGGTGACAGTTTTACTGAATACTGGTGCACAATATGAACATATGGCATTGAAGCACACAGAGCGCATGCGTCGGTTGTCCAGAGAGCTTGGAAAACAGAGATATACTATCCAGCGCAGCACCCGAACAAATATTTATGAATATTTATGTTAAAACATATAATAAAGTTATAATTATCGTCGAACATAAACAGTCGTATGCAACTCGCCTATAATGGTAATTAAGACACTCGTATGGAAATTATAAAACTCGCATACGCTCGTTTTATAAACATACTCGTGTCTTAATTATAGCCATTATAGGCTCGTTGCGTAATGTACTATTGCACGGCGGTGAAATTAATTCCAATGTTTAACCAACAGTCTCAATTATATTTTCTTTTAAGAAACTCAAAGTAAAATGATTTTTTAGAATTTCCACTAACACGAGCCTTGCTACTGAAAAATGCCACACGTTTTGTTTTGATTACTTCACACTAATTGGCAAAACATGCGTTTATGACTAAGGAAAACATTTTATCCAGAAAACATATAGATGTATGAAAATCCTTTGCAAAGTCATTTGTATGGAGTACACTGCTCTATGGAAGTGAATGTTTAACCCAGGGTAAATTGAAAAAGAATCGACTTGAAGCTGCTTAAATGAGGATATGGTGGAAAATGACAAGAACGAGCTGGATGGAAAGAGGAAACAACTTGGGAGTCTTAAGGGAAGCCACAGGAGAGAGAAGATTAATGAAGGAAATGGGAAAGAGAGAAATACAATTTATTGGACATGTCATCAGACACAACACTTTCATCGTTAACATTCTTTAAGGGAAAATGCAGGGAAAGAATGGTAGAGGACGGCCTAGGACGAAGTATTTGGAAGACATCGAGAAGAGAATAGGATGTGACAATTACATGGAACTGAAACGAACCGCCAACGGCAGAAGAGTGTGGTTGCATCGACAAGGCAATAGCCTTTGGAATATGAATGGACACTTTGGGAATAACACGGCAGGATCATATTAAGAACGAAGATGCCCCCAATACACTTGGAATTGGCCCTATTCCAGCCAAAATGAGGGAGACTCTGTTGCGTAGATAGGGGCATGTAGCCCGAGCAAATACAGAGTCCATTGTAAGAATGTCACTTGCTATCGAGCCTGATGGACGAAGACCTCCAGGACGACCAAAAAGTCATTGGATGGATTCCCTACTCGACGATATGGGCATCGTAGGTCTTCGTCCTATAGATGCAGCAAACTGCAACACGTGGAGAGCGAGGTACAGAGTGGCAGACCCCAAGAAATAATTGGGAACAACGCCAGGAAGAAGTAGAAGAAGGAAAAGAATATTTCACTCTACTTTTTGTTTGAATTTATAGCTGAAGGTTTTGGAGTCATTTTACTGATCATCCGTTCTTGAACTATTCAAAGATTCATGAACTATGGATTGAAATCACCTGAATTAGAGGGTACATTCGAAAGTCAATTAAAAAATAGAAAACTGGACAAGCTCAGGTATCCCTCGGAGTATCCAATTCTGAACGTTTCCAGATACAATTTATTATGGGAAAATGTTTCAGTAGATAAAGAAGAAAACATTAATTACTAAGTAAGGTAACAAAAAATGACAGCAGATGGCCAATAAAAAGATTTTGAATACAAAACTGTGACTGGTTTAAATTCTTTATTTGATTCTTATAATGTTTACACCTCTGTAGGAAAATATTTAATGAAATTATTATCTGTAGCTTGGTGAGCGTGATGGGGCAGTAGCTTAGCTGCTCGTCTTTCACCCGGACGGCCGGGGTTCGAATCCCGGTGACAGCGGGGTGGAATTTTCACCTAAAAAATCACGTGGCATCAGGAAGGTCATTCGGCCTAAAATCCCCGGCCAAAACCAATATGAGCCTGGTTGGCTCCGACGACCTCCAATTAATTGGAAAAGCCGAAGAAAGTTTATTATCTGTAACTTACTAATGTGGGCTATAATTTGAAAAATGTGGAAAGCTGAATGGAATAAATTTTTCATTTATTAATAAATCAATTATTATCGTAATTAAATAAATTGTAACTAATTAGGTGGAATAAATAAATAATATAAAATTTGGTATTTCAATAATTCAATTGTCAATAAGGGAATTCATTTATATGATTAATCTTCATATCGTTACAGTACATAACTTTCTTCATAAGTACGGTATGTTGCCTCGTTAGCTATCACATGCTATCAGTATGCCTTCCTTCGGAGGGGAAGTAAAGCTGGCGGTCCCATGTCATAGATTTATGGCATGTAAAAGATCCTTCCTCGGACTAAACTTGTGTGAAGCTAAATTTCTAGGTTTGATTTCGTTGGAGCCCTCTATCAAAGTTCCAACGTTCACAACTAGGTATCATTGACATCTGGTCGTAAAAGTTGGAACTACGTGAAATTGAAAGGAAATTGTAGCTCACCCTATGGGTGTCCGCTGGAAGCAGCAACAGCCTCTGGCGAGCCAAACATGTCCTCGGACACTCCCGGCACTAAAAACCATACGATAAATAAATAAAATAAAAATTACGGGCCTTACAGTAGTCGCATATGATGTGTAACATCTGACATAGAAGAAACCTCACGTAAAATTGTTGATACGCCGGTATTTTATACTATTATTGGCACAAATATTAATCTATTGTAAAAGGGAGTGTTCTAAAGATATTGTAGTTTATAATACGGAACTCATTTTATTAGATGCTTTGTAGCTTCCACCAGCACTAGCCTAAATAAAGAATACGATATGGATCAACTAGATAAATAGACGTGACACCGCTCATAACCTTAAATTCCTTATAAACAGGTCCTCTTCATTCACAGACCAACACGTAATTTCATATAGCAAAAATATCTACCCCGTCCGGGATTCGAACCCGAGATCTCTAGATTCACAGTCATAAGCACTAACCCCACGGCTATTTCGACTACGCAAATTTTGTGCACAAGATGGTTCCTTATTTCCACGTTCCAATAATACTGCATTACGGAATTAAGTTTCATTTATATTTTGCTTGTTTCGATAATGTTCCTGCGTGAAATTGAGTTTAAAATGCCTTATGAATAGGCCCTGTTGTGAGTAAAGAGAATGGATTCTGTAATAGTTCATGAAGGCTTGCCCAATTCTCGTATAACCACAACGATTATATTATATTGATGACTGCATTACCGTTATGTGGGTTAATATTTGAATAGCCATTGTGCAGAAACATAATACCGGCAATGCCGACTACTTACAATGTTTGATATTAAGGCATTTTACCATTTAAATACTGATACGAAGACTTCGAACATGTACCATGTAATTTGTTTCGATCACTTGACACCAGAGTTCGCATGAGCGTTTTCCGTTCAGTATGTCATATACATTCCACATGGCCGAGAGTACGTCATGGTATCAATTTCTGACACCGCACGCTCATTGTTCCTCGTACAACTGCCAGCTGGGTTTTACCACTGTTTGCTGGATCGATCGATCGAGTGGGCAGCGCATACTTCCGTTTTCCACCACTGCCAGCTAGTACACTCCCGTTCGATCGATCGAGCGGGCAGTGCATACTTCCGTTTCCACACTGCCAGCTAGTACACTTCCGTTCGATTGATCGAGCGGGCAGTGCATACTTCCGTTCGATCCACCACTGCCAGCTCGATCGTTCCGATCCACTTCCGTCCTCAATTTTCAAAATCACTCCCACAAAACTATCCAACAACCGAACGGAAAGATATTACACATCAAAAAGCTATCACATAATTTAGCCTGATTGAAAAGAGGAGTTTCAGTTACTCTGGCCTGCTTATAATAACACTCGGTCCATAACACAGTGCGTGACCAGATAAGTAGGCTACCTTTTTTCCCCGCGCTACTACACAAGTGTTAAAAATGCGTGCAATTTCACTCTCACTAGCCATACTCTAAATGATTTTGGGGATTTCATACCATCGTCTGCGATATGACTAGTATGTCTGCAATGGCAGGTTCTCTCTCTCTTGGTGTGCCCTTGTCAGAGGAACTTGACAATGAAAGTCTTTTATCTCCGAACCAATACTTCCTAACCGAGCCTCTTGAATAACCTCCAAGTGATAGGCAATCTGTAGGATGAAGTCAAGGACCTATTATCATTACAAATATTATAAAAACAGAATATACAGTTCGATTATGATATGCTATTTGCTTGTATGCTATCAAACAACAATTTCGCAGTTTGCGTGGCCACTTCGGAATTTATCATTGTTCAGAGTAGAATTTCAACCACAAGTTATATTTTCACTCAGGTTAATAGCATGTTTAACTTGAGCTGTGACGTTTACACAATAAGCCTACCCTCCAAATTGTAAAGTCATTCAAGAAGCCGCCGTAATAGAGCTTCTTCTTCTAAGCTAAGGCTTAGTCCGTCTCACTGCGTAGGGGCTACCATTCTTGGCTTCAATTCCCGGCTCTGCCAAGAAATTTAATTCAGGTCTGAGAGCTGGGTACATTCAGCCCCGTGAGGGAATACTGAGAAGAGGCGGTTCGATTCCTACCTAAGCCATCTTGAAAGTGGTTTTCTATGGTTTCCCATTTCTAGTCGAGGCAAATAACGGGATAGTAAGAAACGTAATACCACGGCCGCTTCCTAAACAAATCATTCCTCGTTTACAAATACACAAACTAGTACAGACATCACATTGTCATAGGTTAACAGACAACTTCTACACACACCCTAGTGCATGGGGCTACTTGACCAGTTTGTCGGAAAACCCCTAAAGAATCAACAACAACATCAAGGTTTCAAAGTGTGCGGTGGAAGTAGCTGCCACAGTATGTTTGGTCAGAGTGGGTGTGATACCTCAGTGCGTACACCCACGTCTGCTGATCCAAGTCTCGCGTCCATATAAAACACTTAGTTCAATGAAGAACTATTCAGTCTATTTTATATATCCTACTTATGTAAATAACCTGTATCAACATACACAATTTCAGTTTAATTGCTGAAATAGATTCGTATTGAGAACCGTCTAAATATTTCGGATGGTCGCCATGATGGATGTTTATATATGTATGTCGTAGAGTTATGTACAATTACGTGAAGATTATTGTGTGCGTGTGGTATTCAAATTTCAATCGCATGATTAGGACACAAGAAATAAAAACGAGATTTTAAAAATTGCCCAGCTGCCATCTTGTAGTTATGAAAACAATTGAACTAAATTAGATGCGAATGGATTAAAATGTGTTTAAGTATTTACCGTAACAAGTTCCACTGAGCTCGGATGGTTAAATCTCGAGAAAAGTCCTTTTAAATATTTAAATTTCGCGTCGCCACCATTTTGGATTTGTGCTCAGCAGGTTATTAAAAGTCCCATAGGTGAACTTATGTGCATAGCCTTTATCAACATAAAAAATTCAGTATGATTGCTGTCATAGATTATTAGATAATCAGATCCTTCTAAATATTTCGGATTCTATGGATTTTTATATGTAGTCCATAGAGCTATAAACGATTAGATGACGATTATTGCGTAGGTTCATTATGCGAACTTTGACTTCGATCGCATGATTAGGACACAGGAAATGAAAGCTTAATTTTAAAATTTCGCACAGCTGCCATCTAAAGATAATGTAAACAATTGATCTAAATTAGATGTCAGTGCATTACAATTTGTTTAAACATTTGCTGTAACATGTTTCACTGCGGTCGGATGGTTACATCGCGAGAAAGGTCTATTTTAATGTTTCAACCTCGTTTGGCCGCCATGTTCGTTTTGTACTTAACAGATGTTTAAATGTCACATACGTGAACTTCTAGTAGTGCCCTCTATCAGCGTACCAATTTTCAGGATGATGATATTAATAATTTCGGAGATATAGAATGCCAGTGAAATACTTCGCACAGCCGCCATGTTGGATTGGTGAGACGTCATAAAAGTTGAAGGGGACGTTTGGCATCGGACAAAATAGTACTATGACCTTACCGAGTTTCATTGAAATCGCTTCAGCAGTTCAGATTTCATTAGGGGGACACTTACACACACAGACAAACACACACGGACAAAAGGTGATCTTATAAGTCCATTAATGAAAATAGGCTACGGAAGGAGTTGGCCGTGGCTGACCCTTAGTAACCGTCTCGGCGTGGGAAACTATTGAAATTGCAACTTTTCAGTCGGTCAACACAATGTCCTACAGCCATTTCTATGTTCCAAAACTCCCCAAGTTAAATTCTTACGTATGGATCAAAGATATCTCTCGCGGCTTCGGTGGCGTAGTCGGTAGCATGCTGAGCTTCTATGCCCAAGGTAGCGGGTTCAAACCCGGCCGAAGCCGTCGGATTATTTAAGAGCGTTAAAAATCCCTCAGTATGCCTTCCTTCGGAGGGGAAGAAAAGCCGGCGGTCCCATGTCATAGATTTATGGCATGTTAAAGAACTTTCCCCTAATTACACCTGTGTGAAACTAAAAATAAACGCTCTTAGGTTGCTACGTTCGTTGCCAAGAGCTGACTGCGGTGGCGTCTAGTAGCTATGTTCTGAACTTGGCCTAGTAGTCGTTGACGGTGGCGTTTGGCGGCAAAAGTAGGAACTATTTGAAAAATTCAAAGTTGCAGTCCATACTTGAATTGATAAAACAGATACACACACTAATACAGTCATCACAATGAACACCGGTTATCAGACCGATTCTACACACACCCAAAGTACACGGGGCTACATGACCGCGTTGTCGCAGCCCCTAAGGAACCAACCCAACCAAAGATATCTCCACGTCATTCTAGAAGTGGCCGCCCCCCAGGGGCTCACATCTAGTGGGACGTGGTTTGGCAACCACGGGTCCCCAGCTGAGTCCGGCATGGCTTCCACTTGTGCCGGACTCCTCTCCGTCTTCTTTCCTGTCGACCTCTCTCGGTCAAATTTTGTTCTGTTCCGACCCCAACGGTATTAGGGAATCTAAGGCCCAGGGAGTCTCTTCCTTTCCCGCCCTTTTGGCCCTTCTCACATTTCCTGATCCCTCATTCTTCTAGGGTTCAGCCTTCCTTTTCTTTTCATTTTTAGCCTACTTTTCACATTTTGCAAAAATGAGGAAAAAGTAGACTTATGAGATCGATCCGGGAAAATGTGTGTCTGTCTGTCTGTCCTTCTGTCTGTCTGGCTGTGTGTGTGTGTCCCCCTATCAACTCCTAAACGGCTGCAGCATTCAAAACCAAATTTAGTATGAGTAAAGATGTGCACCGGAATAGCTCACGTCCATATTTGAAAATGATGTCAGTGCTACCAACTGCTGAAAAAACGCACTAGAAATTTGAGCTCCATGTTGGATATCTTGCAAGGTATGCATGGGAGCTATTCCAAAATTGGCACACATGTAGATAATACTATTTCAGTTTAATTTCCAGGAGGACAACCATGACAGTGTTGCCAAAATAATGTTAAGCCTTCTGATAGGTCCAATGTTTAAATGCATATAACTTCTACACTATCAATTGGATTTCAACCAAATTTTGTATGTAATATCTGTACATAAACAGATATGACTGAGCGTATTCTTAAGAGCCACCAGGGCTGCCAACTGTTAATAATTGCTCTCTCTATTTTTTTTATCCAAATACCAATATATCGGAAAGTATGCAAGCCAACAGCTTTAAACTATGCACACGTATATTCTGACATTTTAGATTAATTTGGAGTAACTTATATACGTCAGTTCTACCAACATGATTATAAGCCTGCTGATAGTACCAATTTTTAAATACATGTAACTTCTATACTATCAGTTGGATTTCAACCAAATTTCGTATGTGATATGTGTACCATAAGAGATATGACTATAAGTATTGTTAAGAGCAATCAGGGCTGCCAACTGTTAATAAATGCTGTCTATATTCTTTTTACCCTAATATCAATATATCAGAAAGTATGCAAGCCAACAGCTCTATACTTTGCACACGTATAGCACCTGACATTGTAGATTAATTTGGAGTAATTAATACAAGGCAGTGCTGCCAACATGATTCTATGCCTGCTGATATGTCCATTTTTAAAATACATGTAACTTCTATACTAACAAATGGATTTCATCCAAAATTGGCACAACAAGATATCATAATAATTCAGATTATTTCAGACCAGCACACGCATGGTATTGTTGGCAACATGCTTTTACGCGTGCTGATAGATCCAGTGTCTAACTGCATGTAACGTACATTGGACTTCAACCAAATTTTGTATTCTGTACCTTAAGAGGTGGAACTAAGAATATATTCAGTCACCAGGGCTGCCAACTGTAGTGCTCTATTAGGCTACATTATACCAGGTATATTTTGAACTAATTAGATATTTCGATATTACCAACTTAATTTCGTCATTATTCTAGATACGTTCATATACTGTAGAATAATCATTGGCATGAAAAGTAGGCTGTATAGTTCTTCACGGAACTTCTCGTTTCCTTTTCTCTTTAAGATTCCCGCACTGGTTTTGTGAATTGGCTCCCCGTGGATCAAAATTACCTTTAGTGAATTTTTTGAATCTACACAACATTTTGTATTTGTATTTTCAATCTAAATTGCATTTTGCGAGTATTTTCAACCTCAATTGCATTTTGTAAGGATTGACAATCTAAATTGCTTTTTAGTATGTCTTTGAATGTGGAAGCCTCTCTTTTGTGAGTATTTTGAATTTCAATTGCATTTTGTAAGTATTTTCATCCTAAATCACATATTGCAAGTATTTTCAATCTAAATTGCATTTTGTAAGTATTGTCAATCCAAATTGCATTTTGTAAGTATTGTCAATCGAAATTGCATTTTGTGAGTGTTTTGATTCTAAATTGCACTTTGTATTTCTTTAGCCTATTTTCAATTTAGAAAAGAAAAATAGGCTTATGAGATCACCTTTTGTCCGTGTGCTTGTGCGTGTGTGTGTGTGTGTGTGTGTGAGAGAGAGAGAGAGAGAGAGAGGTGTGTGTGTCCCTAATAACTTCTAAACAGATGGAGCGATTTCAATGAAACTCGGTAAGTTCATAGCGCTATTCCGGACGACCCCGACCGTGTCCTTCAAATTTTGTTATATCTCACCAATCCAACATGGCGTCTGTGCGAAATATTTCACCAGCATTCAGTATCTCCGAAACTATTCCCGATATCACCCTGAAATTTTTTACGGTGATAAAGACAACTACTAGAAGTTCACCTATGTAACTTTTGAAAACCTGGTAACTACAAAACCAACATGGCGGCCATGCGAATTTGCGACTTTTAAATAGACGTTTCTCGCGATTTAACCGACCAAACGCAATAATACTTGGTACAGCATATGTTTTTACACATTTCAATGCAGCGAAATGTAACTTGGTTCAATTGTTTACATAACCACAAGATGGCGGCTGTGCGAAATATTTCACCGGCATTCTATACAGTATCTCTGAAACTATTAGCGGTATCACCCTGAAATTTTGTACGGAGATAAAGGGCACTACTGGAAGTTCATCTATAAGACTTTCAAAAACCGGTTAACAACAAAACGAACATGGCGGCCAAGCGAATTTGAAAATTTTAAATAGACCTTTCTCGCGATTTAATGTTCCAAACGCGATGAAATCTGGTACAGGAAATGTTTATACACATTGTAATGCACTGGTATATAATTTAGTTCAATTGTTTCCATAACCACAAGATGGCAGCTGTGCGAAATTTTAAAATCTCCTTGATACTTCTTGTGTCCTAATCATGCGATTGAAGTTTGAATGCTACACGTACACAATAATCTTCATGTAACAGTACATAATTCTAGGACCTACATATATAAAATCCAACATGGCGACCATCCGAAGTATTTAGTCGGTTCTCAATATCTACGAATATATTACAGCAATCAAACTGAAATTTTGTATGTTGATAGTGGCAGTTAACATAAGTAGGATATATGAAAATAGGCTGTGTAGTTCTTCACGGAACTACTTGTTTTACTCTAACTTGCATGTTGTGCGTATTTTCAATCTAAATTACCTTTGTGAGTATTTTCCATCTAAATTCCATTTTGTCCGTGTTTTCCACTCTAAATTATATTTTGTGTGTCTTTTGAATCTTTCGTCAGTATTTAGAATCTCCGTTAGTTTTCGTTATGGTGTCCGTCTCATTGTCATTTTCACTATCACCCAAACCATTAGGGGCCAATAACCCAGATGATAGGCCCCTTAAAAGAACAATTTATCATCATCATCATCATCATCATCATCATCATCAATGATTAAGAAAGGGATTGTAATTTTTAAGAATAAATGAAGGATTTATTCTCATACTTCATTATGTTATATTTACCTACATTTACTAGCTCATATCCCTAGAGGTTGATGGTACGTAGATTATCAAGTCTATATCACCTAAAGGTACAATGTATGTAAATTACAAAGTCCATAGCCCCTAAGGGAATAGTGTTCATGGCAGTGGCGGCCGGTAATAAGGTTGTTGTGTTGTACAACGACCAGATCAATTCAGGAAAAACAAGAAGTTCCGTGACGAACTAAAGAGCCTACTTTTCTTAAAATTTAAGATTCATGCCAATGATTAATCTATATGGCTCTATCTAGAATAATGACGAAATTATGTTGGAAATATCGACATTTCTAATTAGTTCAAAATACTGTATACCTGGCATAATGTAGCCTAATAGAGAACTACTGTTGGCAGCCCTGGTGACTGAATATATTCTTAGTTCCATCCCTTAAGGTACAAAATACCAAATTTGCTTGAAGTCCAATGGATAGCATGGACGTTACATGCAGTTAAACATTGGATCTAACAGAGCGCGGAAAATCATGTTGGCAACAATGTCATGCATGTATTGGTCAGAAATAATCTCAAATAATCTGATCTATTGTTGAGCCAATTTTGAATGAAATCCATTAGTTAGTATAGAAGTTACATGCATTTTAAAATTGGACCTATCAGCAGGCTTAAGAATCATGTTGGCAGCACTGGCGTAGGCCTATATTAGTTACTCCGAATTAATCTAGAATGCCAGGTACTATACGTGTGCATAGTTTAAAGCTGTCGGCTGGCATACTTTCTGATATATGGGTATTTGGATTGTTAAAAATGAGGGCATTTATTAAAAGTTGGCAGCCCTGGTGGCTCTTAAGAATATGCTCAGTCATATCTATTTATGTCACATAGCACATACGAAATTTGGTTGAAATCCAATTGATAGTGTAGAAGTTATATGCATTTATTTTTGGACTTGAGAGCAGGCTTATAATCATATTGGCAACACTGCTGTGTATGGCCTTCTGGAAATTAAACTGCCACATTATTATCTATACGTGTGCCAATTTTGAAATAGCTCCCACTCATACCTTCCAAGATATCCAACATGGAGCTCAAATTTCATTTGCGATTTTTCAGCAGTTGGTAGCACTGACATCATTTTCAAATATGCAGCCGTTTAGGAGTTGATAGGGGGACACACACACACACACACACAGCCAGACAGACAGACAGAAGGACAGGCAGACAGACACACATTTGCCTGATATCATAAGTCTACTTTTTCCTCATTTTTGCTAAATGTGAAAAGTAGGCTAATAATTAATACTGTAATAATATTTTTAGTAATAAAAGCTGTACGTTTTCATTAATATGTAGGCTATAGGGATTCTATTTCGTTCTCTAATAATTCCGGATCTCTCTCTTAAGTTAACAGCCCTGGGGCTGGTTTGCAGCAACTCTCCAATCTTCTCTATTCTCCGCCATCCTCTTCAATTCACGATATGATTTGGTGTCCGTGTCTGTCATTAACTGTGTGATGTATGCAAGTGGTGGTCTTCCTCTTCTATTTTTCCCTTCTAACATCCCTTCGATGACTCTTGCTGGCAGGCTATTATGTCTGAGAATATATCCCAACATATTTGCTCTTCTTGTTTTCAGGGTCTTCGTAATGCTTCTACTTTCTCCTGCTCTTCTGAATACCTCTTCATTTGTCATTCCGGATACCTTATAGTAAATTACTGTGAACTGCCTGAGAAACCGAAGCGCGCCAACTGTCTAGGAGCGCTCGTCCGTTTGGACGTTGCCAGGCCCGAGCACCGGCCAGATCTCAATTGTGAAGGGTATGGCAGAGATGCTAGACCGACTCGCCTCGTCGTTGCCCGCTGAGCAAGAAGGGAGCCGAGGCGCTTTAGGAGACATCGGAGATGCTCCGTCAATTGCCGATAGCTCGCAATGTAATTCGCGCGTACTAGTGACACTCGCGGTTCTTTCTTACCCTCGTATACGTTGTTTTGTTCTCGTGAAGGTTATCATATAGACTAACTTATATTCCTTTTAATCTGATGACAATGTGATGTTCTCTGAATTGGGGCATTCGTGATGAATGAGATATATCCGTTTCACCGCGTAATTGGATAATGATTTCTCTGATATCAGGCAGTCTTTTGCCATACCCCTCCCGCCCCCTCCCCCCCCCCCTCCCCGCCCTTTTAATGACAATAGTGCAACACCCAGAACAATTATCCATCAGCCATCACTGGTTCATGGAAGGTCTGGTCTATGACATTTAAGGATTTTTAAACCCTGAGTTTCTTGCCTGAAGAGCTGGAAGTGTTGATGTTTGAAGTATGCTGTGCTCGAAGTTATAAACATTCTGCTGCATATAATACTTCAGTGTTTAATCACAGTTTGAAAATGTCTAATTTTTACACTTCAAATGTTTTTTTTTAGTAAGTTAACGCTCTCGGCCACCGTTCACGGTGACAAGAACACGCTTGCTAACACTAAGTCACAGTGCAGCGCTAAAACGGGGAGACAGTCTGTCGGTCGTTGTGTTGACATTCGTAAGATCAACACGCGTTCGAAGAGGGGCACATGCGATAAAGGAAATCAGATGTCTTATGTTGTTACCAACTGCCTGTTTCTCTTATCATGTCATAAATGAAACATAGAAGATGTTTCTAGGAAGAAGCTTGTTGCTCGTTTTACACGGGAACACCGCGAACGTGAATATTTTGATCTACTTGTAACTTTTAATATGTTGGCCAGGTCACGAGGAAAACATCTGTGATGGTATTTAATTTCCCCAAGTCACTAGGTACTAGGTCATTTCTGCTTATTGGTTTACAAATGTAGTTTGGGGCTTATTGCTTAAGTATCACAGCAATAATAGCTACACCTTAATAGTTTAGTTGATGGAGGGAGACTGTTTGTTGATGGGATTTGCCAGTTCTCAGTCTTGTAACATTGTTCATATTAAATAAATAAATAAATATTTATTTTTTCGGATGCTTAATGCTTTATGAGTACTAGTTCCCATACTTCTATGTTTTACCGTGCTTTTTATTTTGAAGTTTAGAGACTTTTCCTAATGTAATACCACTGCTGCCTCCTTCCCAATCCTATTCCCCATCCCCATTTACATATACAGACGCTGGTACCACCAACCCAATAACAAATGTTATCACACAAATTCCACACACCCGAATACACGGCTCTAAATTAAGCGACACTAACAACCGACTCGATGGGATATTCAAATCACTATTAGTTTCATAATGGCATCTATGGCCATTTTACGTATATGGTGAGGTAACTTCTCCAAGACCTTGCGAGATTTTCAACTGGCTGGAGTTACCAAACCAAGACCCCACAGACTTCAAGGCTGAGAATGTTAAGTCTTGGGATCAAGATACGAAGGTAACATAAACATCGGATCCCTGCGTGCTTTAGCTGATGTTCGTCTTTCCTGTGTCTTCGGGAGACTTCACGTCATTAGTAAAAGACTAATAAGATTTATTATGAAGCTGATTGTTTATTTAATTGACAGAGCAATGCTTTTATTAGCCTACTTTCGTTTTTTGCAAAAAATGAAAGTAGACTTATGAGATCAACACAGGGCCAAAAATTGTGTGTTTGTCTGTGTGTGTGTTTGTCTGTTTGTGTGTGAGTGTGTGCGTGTGAGTGTGTGTACTCTGAATGTCCCCCCCCCCTATCAATTCAAACACGGTGAAACCGAATAGAACGAAATTTGGTACAGAGGTAGCACTAGCAAAGGGCACCTCAGTGTCATGTTTTATATCGCCGCCATCTTGACGCAAACGTAATGGCGGCCACACAAATGTTAAAAGCTTAAATCAAATTACGACCAACCTAATAATCTGATCTCTACCAAATTTCGCAACATTATACCTTTATGTATGAAGGATCTTTCGACCAAACTACAAGGTCATCAGCCCAATAATTTGTGGATGGTGGCCATGTATGTGTGCAAATCGATTCCCCCTATCAATTCAAAAACGGTGAAACCGAATTAAACGAAATTTGGTACAAAGGTAGCACAGCAAAGGGCACTTCAGTGTCATGTTGTATATCGCCGCCATCTTGACGGAATCGTAATGGCGGCCATCCAAATGTTCAAAGCTTAAATCAAATTACGCCTAACCTTATCATCCGATCTCTACCAAATCCTGCATCATTATACCTTTATGTATGAAGGATCTTTTTACCAAACTACAAGGTCATCAGCCCAATAATTTGTGGATGGCGGCCATGTACGTGTGCAAATCGATTCCCCCTATCAATTCAAAAACGGTGAAATCGATTTGAACGAAATTTGGTACAGAGGTAGCATTAGCAAAGGGCACCTCAGTGCCATGTTTTATATCGCCGCTATCTTGACGGAAACGTAATGGTGACCACCCCAATGTTAAAAGCTTGAATCAAATTACGACCAACCTAATCATCAGATATCTACCAAATTTTGCAACAACATACCTTTTTGTGGGAAGCACCTTTTGACTGAACTACAAGGTAATCAGCCCAATAGTTTGCTGATAGCGGCCATGTATGTGTGCAAATCGATTCACCATATCAATTCAAGCACGGTGAAACAGAATTGAATGAAATTTTGTACAGAGGTAGCACTAGCAAAGGGCACATCATATTCATGTTTAATATCCGTTTAACACGTTGTATTTCAACAAGCTACTACAACCAATATTCAATTATACTCATTGAAAAGGACAAAGAGTTAAAACATTACCCATGCATTTAGGAGAAAGTAGGTTATATCTTCTTTACTGAACATCTTGTTTTTGGATTTAATGATACATCAAGCAATTCCTCTAAATTTAGATGAACATCTTCAATTTCTCTTCAACGGTGTGTTCTACTCTCCTGAATGCGCATGTATTCCTCTAATTCTTCTTCAGCTCCATCTTTATTGGTCTCATTAGTCTCATGGCGTAGTGTTATTGAAGCGGTTTCTTGGCATGATCTTTATTAGCTCCCCGAATTATTAGTTTTCCTCATTACATACCCAGATTATCTGTTGTTGTACATTTTTTACGGGCTTTGCAACATCGTGGTCATATATCCCTGAGTACTTGGGTATGTGTAAAATTGTCTGATAGGCTACCTTCTGTGTGTATTTGTAATCGACGTAGGATTTGGGGTAGGAAGCGGCCGTGCTTAACATTAGGTACCATTCCGGCATTTACCTGTTGTGGAAATTGGGAAATAAAGGAAAACCACTTCCAGGATAGCGTAGGTAGGAATCGAACCCGCATCTTCTCAGTTTTGCCTCACAGGGCTGAGTGTAGCCCGTTCTAGCCCTCAGACCAGAATTAACAATCTTGGCAAATTCGCAAATCGAACCCGGGATGCCAGTATTGCTAGCCACTACGGAACGAGGCGGTATGTGGTTGACATTGCGGGATCTAGTAGTGCCTTCTAGATCTGTTGGGTTGCATGTCATCGTAAAGCTCTTATGCACTCCCTAACAGATATCTTAATCACAGGTTATTTTCGCATTTGCCAATTATTAATTTGTGTTGACCGACTGGAAATCTGCCATATCAATATATTGAAATATACCGCATGTGTTGCCAACAAAGGAAAAACAATTTCTGCCCCTAACGGGAGTTGAATTAGTCGCTACATCCCTGTTTTTGTAGTTGTTTGGGTGTTCAGTCTTTTGAATATTTTGATGCAGCTTTCCACCCTCCCTATCATGAGCTAATCATTACATCTCTACATAGCTACCACCCCTTACTGTACCCATCTGATATTATATGGAGAACATGCGTTCGCATCCCGACAGCTCACGGTCTTTCGGGGTATGTTACGTCCACCCACTGTGCGACCACATGTTCAGCATTTGATGACTACAAGGTAACTACTCTACAGGAAAAACAAACATATTCCTAAAGTACCTGAATTTAATTTTAAATCATGGCAAAAACAACAACAAAACATAATTACATTTACATTAAATCCCAACAAATGCAAATCAAAATTTGCAGCACACAGATGATGGTTCTAAAAGGGTCACAGATCCTAACTTGAATCATCTGTGCTCCGCAGCTTAGATCAAAACATGATCTCATCAGGCATGCTGCAACACTCTCTCTTCACTTGTGAGTCCTTGAGACTGTGTGTGGTGTCTCAATACACCCAAATCTACACTTCACTAATAAAATTCACTTTTAAATGGCATTGACGAATGTTTATAAATCGTTGCACATTCCTTGTCAACAATAATAACCAACAAAGAAAATCAAATTAAAGCAAAACACTAGATAAGCATATACATTTATAGCATTTCCTATCTTTAATTACAACTGTACTTGAATAATCACAATCTCACTGTCTGTTGTGCTTACGGTACATTTATCTTTATTTTAAGATCCAACAATGCATTTATCATTATTACGTTTGGTTACTTGTTCACTGTTTGTGTAACAATCATCCTCCTTTTCCATACTCTAAACGCGGATTATAGTACCTTCTCTACTCTACAATAACAATGTTTATTAGTTATGAGCTACACCATATGTCCTAATGTTGGTCGGTAATAAGTCGATTTACTGTTAAAATTGTGCCAACCCGTATTTCGGGCTACCCGTATGAATAAATTATCATTTTACTGGGTTTTCATACCTTGAAGTGTGCCAGGAACGTTTAGCAAAGTTACAATGTTATGGAACATTAACTTGGCTAAATCTCGTGCTATTTCTACAATTGAAAAAGGGAGTCACATCCTCTGAATGCCTAAAATTGATTTTTGCAACAAAAACCATCAATTTCTCATTATTTTAGAATACCAGTTTATACATTTCAATTGCCCAGTACAGTCTCTCAAGGGTAGGTCGTTAGCAAGCCCTCCCGACGAGCGGACAAAAGGTCTGACCTGCTACACCCAAAAGAAGATGGCGTCTGGCTCGGCCCTCGACCGTCCAGTCCTCTCTTTCTCTGCCAGCTGTCTCATTACTCAGTCATACAATAACAACAAAGCCGTAACTGTTATATACTCTCACTTTCACGGACAAGGCGTATAACTGTGCCATCATTATGATCGGAATATCTAAATATTTACATCCTAACATAGGGTAAATTACTTGGCTCAATTAAGGCTCTCAAAAGTATTCACAGCAAAGGAATGAATTTATTATAGCTCCGATGTCTTAGGGATCGAATATGGCTCTAGTTGCGTGCGAGCGTGGTGTATAGCGTTTTCCACCTCCATGATGCGAAGTGATGGTAAGGCATCCTCAGATCCTTCCATTATTAATGATGTCACACCTCTGCGGGCGGATCATTCCATACTTCAGCTGATTTAAGGTGATATAGTTAATCATTAATCGCTGGAATGACGCTGGCTTGGCAGAACAGATACCTACACCTGTCTCCAACCGCTGTCAACAACATACCTGTACGCTCTAGGGCTGTATGACAATTATACCTTCGACGAATAGCTCATATTGTCCTGACATTGTGCTATAGAATTGTTCCTTGCATTCATTTAAGTAAAAGTCTATGCTTCTACGTTAATCTACTCGCTTTAGCGGCTCAACAATAATAGCTGTTAGATTATTCGGATCTTAATACACTTCAGTTACCTTCCGTATCTAGCTTGTTCATGACTTTACATCGGCATTAATTACTGGCATTAATTACTGACTTCTCTCTACAATGCTTATTGCGTGACTTCATGACAATTACAACATTTAAACATGTATAAAACATCCTGACACATATATATTTCACAATTTCACTTATTTGAACTTTAAATTTCTCGGAATTGACACCATTTAACGTTTCATACATAGGCATGCCGAATATTCATACTTCTTTCCACTTCGAACAATCTATTACTTTATTACTAATTTTTTAATTAAACTAGCAGAAGTACCCATTCTTCGAACGGTCTTCGATATTTTAACCAGACGTACTCAATTGAGCTGCTGTTTCAATGGTTAGGGTCTCGAAACCTGTTTGTAGACAAAGAAAAATGATTAGTTAAAATGTTCTCTTGAACTAAATTTACCTAACGTGTTCTTCCCGACGTGAAAATAAAATTGAAAACCTCATAGACGAATCGCAATACACGTCACATACAAACTGACCCTCACCGTTGTATAAAGCCCCCAACCACAGGAAGACCCCTTTTATAAATTTTAAAAACTTGTGGTGCATAAAAATTCAAGTTCTTTAGCCCCCAATGACCCAAATTCCTAAAAGCAGCAAAAAATACTATTTCAAATCAGCAATTTTTGAAAATAATATTGCTGTTTGGAGATATAATAGACCTTCTGTACGACATATCGCACGTATAAGTCGTGTGAAAAAATCTCGGGTACTTCTTGAACCCCTTAAGCGCATTGATGAATTTTACAGTTTTAGTTGGTTCCGTGATAACCTTCTAGCCATTTGCAAACTTTCACTGAAATGTAATAAAATGAGTGGCATTACTTCTTGCAGAAATAGATGGAAAGTTGGATGTCACCTCTTGAGATACTGTTGTCATGGTTACTGGCTTGCATTCCTTCATTAGATTATTAAATGAAATTAATTTTCTGGGAATATCTAAGAAACTGTTGGTTTTAGAGCCTTAAAATGTAGTTTTCGAGGACCCTTTACGGCTCTATAGGGGCCCCGAGGTTTGTTTCTGACACCAAGGGGTTGAAAATGAACATTGTCTCGTCGTTGTACGCCACAATATATTAATAAATAATAATAATAATTATAATTATAATAAGTTAATAATATAACAATATAGGGATAGGGTTATAATAGACCTTCTGTACCATACCCACACGTGTAAATCGCGTGAAAAAATTCTAGAGTACCCCTTGACCCCCTTAATCGCATTATATGTATTGATGAATTTTACAGCTTAATTTCGATCCGTTATAACCTTATAGCCATTTGCAAACCTTCACAGTGATGTAATAAATGGAATTGCATTGCGTCTTACAGAAAATATATGGACCTCTGAGATTGTGTTGCCATAGTTATTGGCTTGCATTCTTTCAGTAGGTTCATAAAAGAAATTAGTTTTCTGGGAATATCTCAAAAACTGTTGGTTTTAGGGCCTTAAAACGTGGTTTTCGGAGTCCCTTTCGTTTCTCACATTGTGGGGCTGAAAATGAGCTTTGTCTCGCCCTTCTACGCCTATTTCAGCATTTATTTTAAAGGGGTAGGCCCCCTTTTATGAGAGGTATGGAGAAGAGTTACATCAATGATTAGTGTCGTGCCTCTGATGGATATCTGTATCAAATTTTACGTTGATCCACCCAGCCGTTCTCGAGTTATAAGGACACGAATTTGTCCACAGACAAACAAACAGACATACGTACAGACAGACAGACAGACAGACAGACAGACAAAACATTTATTTTTGTGCGCATCCGTCATAAAACAGTCTGAAACGCGCAAATATCGCAAATTTCCGTGGATATTCAGAAAAAACAGACAAACTTTCATTTTTATTGAACAGGATCTTACGCATTTCTGTCGTAAGTAAAATCATTCTTAAGTTGTAATCTAGTAAACTCAAATATGAGGAATGACGAACTCATATAAATCTTTACCTCAAATTCCCTATAGTACTTTTATATTAACACGGACATATGGTGAGCTAACTTATACATTATAACATTGAGAGGCACTTACATCTTTCTCTCACTCAGTGGTCTCACCCAGTAATACAGCATGTGGCCCACCATGTTGCATTTAACAGCGCTTCATGGTGATCACTTCTTGTGGTTTCACAACACTTAATTTCACTTTGACTTCATACATTTTGCATATAACACTTTCATTCATATTTATAACACTTTGTAACACTTTATATTAAAACACTTGGGCAAATTAATTATAATACACTGGCTTTATACACTTGTGCATCCCTGGGCTTCGAATATGCACGATTTCAGAGTTGCAGGCGGCGCGTTCCCTGACATATCCTGAATTCCAATTACAGTCTCTATCATCTGCGCGTACATCCCCTGTCTCCCTCCGATTCTATCGGCTCCCAGTAGTAATCCTCCTTCAACTATGAGTGTATCCTCTATTGTGTGTATGATTCTTCCTCCAGATAGCCTAGCATTACAATCTAGCGTCTGTTAACTTGATAATAATCACAATGCCTGTGATATTTTCCTCCGTCCCATGACCTATCGTGCACTGTTTATATGGTATTATCACGATAATATCTAGATCATGACTTCGCCTAGCGAATATGTTCATTGTCTATCACGAGACTTCGCAACTTTTCTTACTGAATTACACGTTACACTTGTGTAAACATACTCTTTAATCAACATTCGCGTCACTTACTGTGCGGCTTTAAATTAATATAAGCTTCACTTAGCTTCACTTAGCTTCACTTCGTCTCCCATTGTCTTAGCTTTACTTGCTTTCTTTAAGACTGGCGTACTTTAAGGCGCGAACTTCGGTTCGGAAGAGTAGCATGCTCTCCGCATGGCTTTACTGCGTGGCGTTGTTTAGAAGACTGCTAGAAGACTGCACGTCACCCGCGTGGCGTTATTTAGAAGACTGCCTCCTCCAAGCTTCCCTGCTCTATACAAGGGATTTGGTCAAAAATATAGTTTCCTCAATTTGCAGGAGCATCTTTTTCTTTGCAATTGCACTTTCCGGCCTGGAAATGCATTTTCCTGGAGCATCTTGTCAATGTGGTTGCGATTGTTGCCCCGTGCAAGCAATCCGCACGTCAAATTAATTAAAATTAATTGGTTTCTCTGTTGACGTCCCCAAGCTTCGTTCCGGGGAATCCCATGTGGACTTCCGCTAAAGGCTTTTCAACCGCATTTCCCTGTCTTCATTCACCTCCCATGCTTTTTAGGCATCAATTTACATTTCTGATGGCTCCATAATTATCTTCTTGAGATTTTATTCACTTGGACGTTACTCTCATGTCATCGATTGCTTGGTTTCCGAGTAATCAATTAATTCATCTCGGCTTCCTTCCCTTTCCACTCTTCATTCTTTGTGCGACGGGGGTTTCTCTGGTCACTTCTGACTCTCCCCATCCCATAGGACGCGTGTAAATAGTTCACAGTGATTGATCTGGCGACTGACTGGACCTCCTTCTTGCTCGACCTAATATGTCAACTGTCAAACTGCCTCCAGATCTAGGTTCTTGGCTACAATTCTGTATGTTATACCAAAAACCATACAATCTTTCTCCATACAATTACTTATAATTCCTTAACACATAAATGGAATTAAGCTGTGCTTACTTCAGTAATCATCATTCACATGTGTCTTGGGTTCCATCTGGTTATTCCCCCTCAGAGACCTCGGGTTCGATACTCTGTAAAATTATAGGCATGATTCCCCCTTCTCAGAGTACCAGGTTCAATGTCAGTCAGCATTCATAACCTCGGGTACATTACATCCAAGGCAATCTGTTAACATATTCTAACGTTGGTCTACCCCTACAGTTCTTGTCCTTGACTCTTCCTTCCATAACTAAGTTTGCTATTCCTGGGTGTCTTAGTATTTGTTCTACCAATCTATCTCTTATCTTCATTAACAGTTGCCAGAAACATCTCTCCTCTCTCACTCGTCTTAATGCATCTTCATTAATTTGTTACTCTATCTACCTATCGGATCTTCATCATTGGATAGATAAGAGTAAAATTCTCTTGTAACACTACATTACAAACTTTTATATCCTTCTCTTTCCTGCTGCGCCAACAGTCTAAGTTTCACTTCCATTAGAGGCTTCGGTGGTGTAGTTGGTGGCATGCTGAGCTTCTATGCCCAAGCTCGCTGGATCAAACCTGGCCGAAGTCACTGGACTTTCTTAGAGCGTTAAAAACCACAAAACTTGTGTGAAGTTCCTTCGTTAGTCACCAGACACTGGTTGCGATGGCATCTAGTAGTAGCCAAGCTCACAGCTAGGTGTCGTGGACGGTAGCATTTGGCTGCAAAAGTAGGAACTACTTGAAACTATCGTCTGCACTCCTTACTTGAATTGAAACCGACAGTGGTCGCTTCGCTCACTAAAGCGCATCGTTAGGCTATGGGGCCAAGATCTCTGCTGACTCGGTAGACGCGTGGGTTCGAGTTACACCGTCGACCGTGCATGAAATGGTTTACCGTGGTTTCCCCATTTTCAATTCCAGGCAAATTCTCGGACGGTACCTTCTGACAGGTCACGGTCACTTCCTTCCACATCATTGCCCACCTTCGTCCATTCATCTCATATCTCATACCGACGCGCAGGTCGCCCACGGGGGTCGACTTGTAAGACCTGCACTCTGTCTCTCAGCAGGCCACATGACGAGAAAAGAACTAGAATTAAAAACAGATAACACATACTAATACAGTCATCACAATTAACACCGGTTATCAGTCAGATAGATTCTACACACACCCAAAGTACATGGGGCTACATGACTGCGTTGTCGCAGCCCCTAAACTAAGGAACTAACCAACCAACCAACCAACCAACCAACCAAGCAAGCAAGCAAGCACGCAACCTACAAACCGGAGTTCCACGCTTCAGAAAATGACTTTAAAAAATGACTCCCTAATACCTACATCTATATTTGATGTGAACATATTTCTTTTCTGCAAGATTTGTTTTCTTGCTACATCCCTAGCATTCATCCATTCAATTCATCTATCATTGCGACGCGCAGGTCGCCCACGGGCGTCGACTAGAGAGACAATACAATAAATAATAATATCGTATGGCCTGGGGTGCCGGGTGCAAGCTTCGTTATTTTACACCCAGACCCAGAGGGCAGCTTGCATGTCGAATTTTGTTGTTCCTTAAATCACTATGAACGTCAAGGAGGTTAGATATCTAAGCTCCTTGACACTATAGCGCTTTCTAGTAGAGAAATGAGAAACTTAGTGTTGGCGGAAAATCCCGAGATAAATTTTGCCATTATGAACACTGCCTACTGAATTCAAGTGGGTTCTTTAATATGCTAACATCGTATGACATGCGTACCGACAGTAGTGGCTACGCGGGCTAAAGCGCTGCGTTAGGTCAAGGGGCCCTCGGTGCTGACTCGGTAGACGCGTGGGTTCGAGCCCCACCGTCGGCTGTCCTTGAAATGGTTTTCCGTGGTTTCCCATTTTCAACACCAGGCAAATGCTGGGACGGTACCTTCTGACAGGCCACGGCTGCTTCCTTCCACATCCTTGCCCAGTTTCATTCACCATCATTCATTTCATCTCTCATTAACTCCTCTCATGAGGTTGGCGTCAGGAAGGGCATCCGGCCGTAAAAACCATCGCCACTAAGACTTCCATCGCATCTCATCCCCGACCCCGTTGGAAAACGGGAATAATAAGGGGTAGACATACATACATACATACATCGTATGACATGCGTATCGTGATTTTTGCCGCCTTTCAAAAAATATCACTTACCACGGCCAGGAGCGAATCTGCAAGCTTGGGGTTAGTAATCCGACACGATAACCACTCACCACCGTGGCGAGCAATAATACAACATTTGAAACATTTTGGCGCCAAATGAACATAGGCATGTTTTTGGTCTGCTGGTCTATCTGCGGCTAAATGAGCAGTTTTTTTTATCGATACATTTCCGATACCTAGTTACCATAGCAACTAGTGCAACCGCACTTAGTTCCCAATTGTTTATGGGAACGCTGTCACCATCCACATGTTGAAGGCGCTACGTACAATAGACGAATAAAACCATATTCATGGTTCTATACTGTAACTCTGTAACCTTCTTTCTTACTCCCCCCTCCAAGGGCTCACAACTTGTGGGACGTGGGTTGGCGACCACGGGACCCCAGTTGAGTCTGGAATATTGTTTCCACTTGCATGTACCGGGCTCCTCTCCATCTTCTTTCCCGTCGACCTCTCTTGGTCAACTCTTGTTCTCTTCCGACCCCGACGGTATTAGGGTATCCGAGGCCTAGGAGAATCTCTTCCTCTCCCGCCTTAATTGGCTCTTCTCTCATAGTTCCTGATCGCTCCTTTGTCTAGGGATCAGCCTTCTTTTCATTATATTTCCCTTTCTCCTTAAGATTCCCTCACTGTATTTGTGAATTGGCTCCCCGTGTATCTAAATTACCTTTAGTGAATTTTTTGACTCTACACTCCATTTTGTAAGTTTTTTCAATCTAAATTGCATTTTGCAAGTATTTTCAACCTCAATGCATTTTGTAAGGAGATTGACCAATCTCAATTGCATTTTGTAAGTCATTCGGAGTGGGGGCTGTCATATTGTGAGTATTAGGTAGATTTCATTAGAAAGCTAACTATTGCAATGGGTCCCATGTTTCGACTTCCGGAAAATTTCGACATATCTTCGCGTTTAACATCCCCCAGACCCCGAAACCACCGTCAGTTCAAAAGTTTATAAATAATTTATGTATATATATATATATATATATATATATATATATATATATATGTATATCAGTTTCTTGTGGACACGATAACTTCCGTAATTTTGCACCAATCACTTTGAATTTTTTACCGAATATGTATACCTATAAAATCTCGGTCGAGTTCGTTAATGGACAAAATCGGTCAAAGAGGGTGACAATGGGAGGCTTTTTTCGAAAAAGTGAAATATCGCTATAACTCTCTTAATATCTGAAATATTGAATCCATTCAAAGTTCATACTATGTGTCGGACAAGGCCTTAAAATTTATGTTTGAAAAGTTTTTTTATAGCACCAACCATTGACCAAAGGGGTGGGAAAAGTGGGTTTTTCGGGAAACATTAATCATATCTCTGTTAATAGGCACAATATCAAAACCGCACAAAATGGACAATATTCCTCCAATAATTACCTAAAACTTTTGTCTGAAAGAATTTTTGATATGACCCACCATTACGCCACGGGGTGAACAAAATTATTTAAATTATAAGAAAATGCCAAGTGCCAAGAGAGGTTGCCATGACAACTTTACTTTTAATTGATAAGGGATGAGCCATCAGCAGTTGCTATGACAACGCCACTGCACGAGATAACATTCAGTTTTCCATCTGTCTGTGGGAAGCGACTTCGGTATCGGAACTAGTAGCATGCTAAACTTCTATGCCCAAGGTCGCGGATTCAAACCCGGCTGAAGTCGTCGGATTTACTAAGAGCGCTAAAAAACCTGAGTTTGCTTTCCTTCGGAGGGGAAGTTCCAACGTTCGTTGCGAGTTGCTGATTGAGGTGGCATCTAGTAGCCAAGTTCACAGCTAGGTGTCGTTGACGGTAGTATTTTAGGTAGATTTCATTAGAAAGCTAACTACTGCAATGGGTACCATGTTTTGATTTCCGGAAAATTTCGACATATCTTCGCGTTTCACATCCCCCAGACCCCAAAACCACCGTCAGTTCAAAAGTTTATATATAATTTATGTAATATATGTATATATATATGTATTGAACCCGAGGAGGTTATGCCGACTGGAATCGAACGTGGTTCTCAGAGACTGTGATCTCAGTATAAAGGTTCCACCAGGGAACGAACCAGAGATCTGTAGAGGCAGTTTCATGGTAAAAACCCCTCGAAAGAAGTGTATATTTAATCACTGGTGTGATTTTGGTGCAATGACATTATTTATTAAAATAATGCAGGGAAAAATGAGCAGATTACAGCATTATTAGACTACTTGGTGTAGGCTATACGAGGCTTGAAGCACGGAGAGGGCAGAGTTGACATTTTACAAATTAGCCCAGGATTGTGGGAGGGCCCCAGTGGAGCCATGTCCATCTCTGTGACCCCATTCTGTCGTCTGGAGCAGGGTGGAGGCCTGAATAATGACCCAGTTATTCCCCGACGGAGAATAGATTTGAGGAGGGGGCGGAGAGATGCCCAGGAAAATCATTGATTACTCGTGATTGGAGCAACGAATTGAGAGGAGAGTTGCCCACAGGTGAATCTTTTGGCAGGAGGCTAATTTTAGAGCCTTTTACCTGCGAAATTGAGGCATATTTAACGAAGTGCGGAAGGACTGTAAAACTGCCATTGTTCGCGGATAGATTTGAGAATGTTGCCGGGGAATACCCGTAAGATAGCGTCCCACGCTATGGAGAAAGGAATTAATATTAATTAATTGGACGAGCGATTCCTTTGCACGCAGATAGTTTTGGGATCTGTGAAGAGAGAGGAACCCGATGATCATGGTTTGGAGACCAGAATCATGCTGGGAGAGGAGCCAAGATTACGCGGGAAGATTTCGCCCTACTTTCCGTGGGAATCCGATATAAGGGAGTAGACCCTTGGAGGAGCGTCCAGTCTCAGCCGAGTCTCTCTCAGTTCAAGCTCAGTCTACGCGCAGTTCACGTGCAGTTTACACCCAGTTACAGCCCAAGTTGCAGTCTTACGCAGTCTTCACGACGTTAGAAGTTACCCAGTTGTAGCACAGTTGCAGTAAGTTGCAGTCAGTATGCAGCAGTACGAGACAGTATGTAGGCAGTCTACAGCAGTCTTCAAGTAAGTTACGAGCAGTCTTCAAGTGAATCTTCAGTCAGTTACAGCCAGTTTGAAGCAAGTTTGTCAAGGCAGAACGCATGGCGGTTCTACTCATAATAGACGCCGAACAAAGACTGGTACATGTAAATGAAGCATTTAATAAGCTTGTATGAATAATAGTCGTGCTATAGGCATACTCAGCAGTACGAACTATGGCGTGTTCAGTTACGAAGCACCGTATAAGACTAATGGCAGAACTATTGTAAATAATTATTTGTGTAAAGTATTGGACAGTGTTAAGCGCAATGTGTGAAGTATTGACTGATCGTATATGTGTAATTACGATGGAATGCGCTAATGAAGCTCTACGAAGTGTTTGATAATGTCATGAGAGTACCAGATGATAACACTCAGGACGGGAGCTAGCATATTTATGCAACGCAGGACGCTTACCGTAGGAGTAGGAATATAAAAACTGTTGGTGAATTCCAAGAGCGGGTAAACCAGACTTTCAATCAGGAGTTGATAGGAGCACGGGAGATGCCGTCGGCACCTGCAATTTCGATCTTTGCTAGGGAATTTCAGCATTGAAAAGTGTATAAAGTGACGTGTGTTAAGTGTACAGCATATGTAAAATATCCTTTAAAGTGGTGATTAGATAAGTGTTTCACATATGTGGGAGCGATAGCTTCCTGAGAGTTATGCAACGTGTCGTGTGGTTGATGAAAATTATGTGTTATAAAATGTGTGTATTCAAGATGAATATGTCGCGTTAAACCTGCTAATGGCGGGCGACATGGAGAAATATGATTGGTCGGAGCCACCATAAGACGCCTATAGAAATGTAAGTACCCCACAAATTATGATTATGTAGAAATATGGGCCACTGCATGTTGTGATTTCCTTAAAGATGCCAGTAAAATCAGTTTAGGAGGGAGATCCTCCATGTTGAATCATTATTGTGTTGATTTTTATAGAGTTGAGATGTTAATTTGCATCATTAAGTGGAGTAATTATTCCCACTATGAATTAAGAATGGCAATCAGTTATGTAAATGTGACGAACGCGATTGTTCGGATTTTAAGACGTTTAGCTATGTCGGATTTTTGGTAATTTATGTGAGAATAATAATAAAGTAATGATTTTGGTCATTTATGTCAGTGAGATTAATGGTAATAATAATAATGAATATTAAAAGTATGAATGAACACATCAGGAAACAAATAAATGTCGTAAGCGAGAATTAGTTACGCTAATTGCAAGACTTATCAATCTAAGCAGTAGGATGATACAGTAAGATTACATTACAGTAATTAAGGAAAGAAGTTTTATATCAGAATATTGCATATATTCAGTAATGATGCCAGTAATGAAAGAGCTTTTAGTGAATTGAATTTGCAGCTTATGTGAGAAGCTTATAGAGTAAATGATAGATTTCTCTTAATAATATAGGTCGGAGGTCGTAGCATTGATTAAAGGGGCCAGATGGTCTATTCTACGTATGAAATCTCCTATGTCATGGGCATAAGTGGAGATATAATTTATGCCAGAGTTGTAGTGTGCACCCTAGCTCTGAGGAAGGATATGAAAGTGTTCCGGGTTGGAATCCTGAGATAGAGACGAGGAAAACGAGGACACCTCGAAACTCTATGGTCTCCCGAGAACTTATTGATGAGTTATTCCGCTCGTGGTAGCGAGACTCATGGCGACAGCTGCAGTGAGCGCCTATATTTTACTTGAGACATCGGTCACCCGTTAAACTAATGCATTACGAACCCCGAACCTTCATGTTGAATGGACCCGTGTGAGGCCAGTAATTATTATATCCTCTGTGTAGGAGTAATTATAAAAGCTCATTCAATACCTGTTTGCATAATAGTCACTTAAGATCCTCTTGGATATGTGTGTCGGTCAGACAACAGTATTTGTCTTATAAATCTTTACTGCTTAGAAAGGAAAGCATTCAAACCTTTAAGGAGGGTCGAGGTAATTGGTGGAACACCCATCCCACTTTCTATTGTGTGCTGACTCCTCTAGCCGAGGGTCTGCAGGCGGGCACTCGAACCGTCAAGGCAAGTTGAAAGGGACAGATTTTAGACCCTGGTAAATGACATATAATGAAAGATTGTTATGTTGAGTAATGTAGCCATGTGGTTTAAGAACACATGGATAATTATAGATCATCCTGATGGTTCATTATTTTAGCTATATGACGAATAGTTAGATGATGTATTTGTACTGTCACTGAAACCGAGTTATGAAGTTGGTTACCAGATGCCAATCGCCACGAGAGCAAGGTAATCTAAGTGTACCATCCGACACAAGCTATAACGTAACGTTTTGTAGGAATCACAGACAGCATGCAGTGGAACCATATAAATAGAGGAAGTGGAGGGGTAGCTTACATAATTATGGAGTTGCACGTTGATTGCGGTGCAACGTCCGAATAGGTAATGCATGAAAGCATTTGTTTGGTGAGAAGAGAAAAATAAAAACACGCACGGCACACATAATTGTTAAAACCAAGAGGTTTAAGGAATAATTAATTTGTGATATTAAAGAAGTCACATTGTATGACTGTTATGTTCATGTACAGTTTGTATTGAAGTCGTAGGTGCATCAGCGCACTAGAATATCTTTATGTAGTTCACATAAGGGTACAGCTTTATGGTTTAATATGACTTTATTATGATTTCATTTTTGTTTATTTGTGGATTGTGGAAGTAAATTTTTGTTTGCTTTGTTTTTATGGTTTTGGGAATTGTTTTTGTGTTTGAAGCCATGATTTTATTTACTGAATTAAAGTTTTAGAATAGAGTTGTGCCTTATTATTGTAGGGTTGATACCTTGTAGCCTCAAATCCAAATTATGCACTGCTCAATTGGGGAGACGGTACACGCCTGAGACCTGATGCTAGCTGGAGGCAGATGCATATTTACCATCGAGATTACTCACATGGGTACAGTATATCAGTTTCTTGTGGACACGATAACTGCCGTAATTTTGTACCAATCACTTTGAAATTTTTACCGAATATGTATACCCATAAAATCTCGGACGAGTTCGTTACTGGGCTAAATCAGTCGAAGGGGATGAAAATGGGGGACTTTTTTTTCTCGAAAAAATGAAATATTGCTATAACTCTATTAATATGTGAAATATAGAATCCGTTCAAAGTTCATACTATGTGTCGGATAAAGCTCAAAATTTTATGTTTGAAACGTTTGTTGATAGCACCAACCATTAACCAAAGGGGTGGGAAAAAGTGTTTATTTGGGAAACATTAATCATATCTCTGTTAATAGGCACAATATCAAAACCGTACAAAATGGACAATATTCCCCTAATAATTACCTAAAACGTTTGTCTGAAAGAATTTTTGATATGAGCCACCATTACGCCAAGGGATGAGAAAAATAATTTCGGAATTATAAGAAAATGCCAAGAGCTATCAGTGGTTGACATGGCAACACTACTAAATTGATGAGGGATGAGCCATCAGACGTTGCCATGACAACGCACTTGCGCGAGATCAGATTCAGATTTCCATCTGACTAAGTAATAATAATAATATCGTATGGCCTCGGGTGCCTGGTGCAAGCTTTGTAATTTGACACCCAGAGGGTAGCTTGCATGTCGAATTTCGTTGTTCCTTGAATCACTATGAAAGTCAAGGAGGTTAGATAATAGATATCTAAGCTCCTTGAACATTATAGTGCTTTCTAGTAGAGAAATGAGGGACTTTGTGTTGGCGGAAACTCCCGAGATTAATTTTGCCATTATGAACTCAGCCTACTGAATTCAAATGGGTTATTTGACATGCCAACATCGTATGGCATGCGTATCGTATTTTTGCCGCCTTTCAAAAATCACTTACCACGGCCAGGGGCGAACCTGCAATCTTGGGGATAGTAGACCGACACGCTATCCAGTCACCCACCGTGGCTAGCTATCTGACTAAGTGTGAAGCGGCTTTGGTGACGTAACTGGTAGCATGCTGAACTTCTATGCCCAAGGTCACGGGTTCAAAGCCGGCCAAAGTCGTCGGATTTTCTATGAGCGCTAAAAATCCCTCAGTAAGCTTTCCTTTGGAGGGGAAGTTCCAACGTTCGTAGTGAGTTGCTGATTGATTTGGCATCTAGTAGCCAAGTTCACAGCTAGGTGGCGTTGACGGTAGTATCTGGTACCAACATTAGGAACTACTGCTTGAAATTGAGCGTCTGCATTCCTTACCTGAATTACAGACTAATACAGCCATCACAATTCAGACCGTTTATCAGACAGATTCTACACTCACCCTAAGTGCACGGGGTTACATGACCGCGTTTTCGCAGCCCCTAAACTGAGGAACCAACCAACATCTCTGCGTGAGATATAATTTTGCGTGAAGAAGTAACAGACCGTTACATAGTTACACATCAGTGTCGAAACCTTGCATAAGGACAGTGTGACCACAAGTATAAAAATGGACCCCAAATGACAAGAAAGTTACCGTCATCATAAGACAATAGAATGTTTAAAATATGCATAAAATGACGAAAAACAAAGTTAATTAATCTCCAATTATAACAAGATGTTCAGTAAAGAACATATAGCCTATTTTCTCCTAAATGTGCGAGTATAGTTATAACTCGTTGTTATTATCAAAGAGTATAATAGAACTATTATTTGTTGAAGACCTTAGAAACGATTTACCTCTACCAAACGCCACAACCTAGATAAAAACTGCTACCATCATTGAAGAAAGAAAGATAAGAAGTATATCAAGAATGTTATGGATCTGGAGACATAATCGACCGGACTGGCTGCGTGGCTCAGTGGTAACGTTCTCGCTTGCTGGGCCCTAGGTTGCAGGTTCGTATCCCGGCGCAGTCAGCTGGCATTTGAGGGTGCACAAATGCGAGGGAGCCGTGTCAGTACATTTACTGGCACGTTAAAGATCCCCTTCGGGCCAAAATTCCGGCACCCCGGTGTCTCTAAAAGCAGCAGTAGTTAAAAGGGATGTAAAACCAATAACAATATTAATATTATTATTATTATTATTATTATTATTATTATTATTATTATTACATATACGACCTGCCGTGGGCAACATCCAACTTTGAGTTGAGGCATGTCTTTACACGTCTGGTTGTGCATGGCTTTCACAACCCTAATTGAATTAACAAATATTTCCATGACCCTACAGAGACGTGTGTATACAAACTATGTGGATATTTTCGATTGCTATTTGCCTGAAATAAAAGTAGTAATTAATAACCTGAACTAACACCATCGGCTTCAATTCAGTTACTATGTGAAATCGTTTTGTTCTTTACTTCAAATAACAGTTTCAAGTAACGCAAAATAGGCTGTTACAAACCCTTTAAAATAAAAAGTAAAAATGTATCGTAGTATCATCTTGTCATTCTTCAAATTCGATGCGCATAGAATGCCAATGGTATAGTAATCAATGGAGCCCCACGTAGACTAGTCGTGACATCTAGTGGTGAAATATCGAACAATATAATCCTAACAGAGCGAGTGCATTCTAGCGGCCAGAAGAAGAAACTTTTCAATAAAATCTGGAAGTTAATAAGTTACTGCCTGCAGTTACCTTTTTGGCAGCTAGATGTCTCGAGTAAATCTGCTGGCGAATTATGTTTTAATTAAATATATATTTTACACCATAATATGCACAATATAACGCTTAATTTTAAAACATCTGAGTCATTACAAAACAATAAACATATAAAATTTCAAGCAAAAAACCTAGCTCTGATCGGGTTTGAACCATAGGCATTTGAGCGATAGGCTAACGCTCTACCACTGAGCTAATTGTGTCAACGAATATCGTTCTATATAAAATGACTTACATAGAACTTGTTAGCAAATAATGATTTATACTAAACGATTTCATCACTGGAGTATATTATTTATATATAAAGCATTTCATACAAAGTTTATTTATTTCGTATCAGTACGCTATATTGCATGCAATACTCAAATTAGTGAAATATAAGTCAGGCACAAGATATCCGCTGCCATCTTGTCTTATTACTGACTCAGCTCAGCTTTTTAAAATCACGTCTGCACTATAGTATTACAAAATAAACTTTTAATTTCGAACGTGCCTCTTCCTTTAGAACAGTTAAAACGATTCTCGGCTCGATAATCGGAACTGGTGGGTCCCATGATATGGATTATAAAGTTTGCATAATTCGCACGGCCGCCATCCTGAAATGGTATGGCGGACGACCTTGTAGTTTGGTCACAAGACGCATCCTATACGAAGGTATGTTGTTACCAAATTTGGTAGAGATCGGATGATTTGGTTAGTCGTTATTTGATTTTACGTTTTGAACGTTTGAGTGGCCGCCATTCAGTTTTAGTAAAGATGGCGGCGATATAAAACATGACACTGAGGTGTCCTTTGCTAGTGCTACCTTTGTACCAAATTTCGTTCAATTCGCATTCACCGTGTTCGAATTGATAGGGGGGGACAGACATTCAGAGTACACACACTCACACCCACACAGACACACACACACACACAGACTCACACACACACACACACACACACACACACACACACACAGACTCACACACACACATACACACACACAGACAGACACACTTTTTTCGCCCTGTGTTGATCTCATAAATCTACTTTCATTTTTTGCAAAAATCGAAAGTAGGCTAAAAATACTTTCACGCGATAAATGAGGTCTGATCCTTCTATGAAAACCTGCATATTCTGCCTATTTTTCCGGTGAAATCTACCTCCGCCTTCCGGCGTGCCGAGAGGACTTTTTTTGAATCTAAATAACATTTTGTAGGTATATTTAACCGAAACCGCATTTTTGAAGTATTTTCAATCTAAATTGCATTTTATAGGTTGGTCATTTTGTAAGTATTTTGAATTTCAATTGTATTTTGTGAGTATTTTGAATCTCAAATACATTTGATAACTATTTTCAATCCACATTGCATTTTGTAAGCATTGTCAATCCAAATTGCATTTTATAAGTATTTTGAATCTAAATTGCATTTTGTGAGTATCTTGAATTTAAATTGCATTTTGTCATTTTTAATATTACTCTAACCTGAATTTTGTGCATATTCTGAATCTAAATTACTTTTGTGAGCATTTTCCGTCTAAATTACATTTTGTCCGTATTTTCCACTCTAAATAACATTTTGTGTGTCTTTTCAATCCTTTGTCAGTATTTTCAATGTCAGTTAGTTTTCGTTATAATTTTCGTCTCATTGTCATTTTCGCGATCACCAATACCATTAGGGGCCAATAACCCAGATGTTAGGCCCCTTAAAACAGCAATTATCCTCATCATCATCATCTTTCTTACTTTCTTTTTCCCCTCATGGTCTCACGAGCAGTGTGACGTGGTCTGGCGACCACGGGGCCCTATCTGAGTCTGGCATTACTTCCACTTGTGTTGGGCTCCTCCCTGTCAGCTTTACTGTCGACCTCCCTTGGTCAACTCTCGATCTTTTCCCACCTGGACGGTATCTGGGTAACAGAGGCCGATGGAATCTTTAACTTTCCCGCTTTAATTGGCCCTTGTCCCATATTTCCTGATCCTTCATTCTTCGAGAGGTCAGACCTATTCATTTTCTTTTCTTGTTATCTCTTGCCTTCTGCTCAAGGTCCTAATGGAGGCAGAGCGTGTGTGGCCCCACCACTTATGGTGCACCCTGTATAGTGCTACACCCTCAAGGGCTCATGGCTGGCGAGTTCGGGAGTTAGCAACCCCGAGGGATTCCGGGTTTTCCCTTTTTTCCAGTGACTCGGGGGCTTGTCCGTCTCCTCTTTCCTCTTTCCTATCTGCCTTTCATGGCTAGCCTTTCTTCCAAATAACTCAATCCTCATTCTTCGAGAGTAGAGGGCTTTTCTTTTCCTCCTGTCCTTCATTTTCCCTTATTTTTAGCCTACTCACATTTTTCAAAAATGAGGAAAAAGTAGACTTATGAGATCGAACCGGGAAAATGTGTGTCTGTCTGTCTGTCTGTCCTTCTGTCTGTCTGGATGTGTGTGTGTGTGTGTGTCCCCCTATCAACCCCTAAACGGCGGCAGCAATCGAAACCAAATTAAGTATGAGTAAAGATGTATACCGGAATATCTCACGTCCATATTTGAAAATGATGTCAGTGCTACCAACTGCTGATAAAACACACTAGAAATTTGAGCTCCATGTTGGATATCTTGGAAGGTATGCATGGGAGCTTTTTCAAAATTGTCACATATGTAGAAAATACTATTTCAGTTTAATTTCCAGGTGGCCATACATGACAGTGTTGCCAAAATAATTTTAAGCCTTCTGATAGGTCCACTTTTTAAATGCATATAACTTCTACACTATCAATTGGATTTCAACCAAATTATGTATGTAATTTTGTACATAAACAGATATGACTGAGTGTATTCTTAAGGGCCACCAGAGCTGCAAACTGTTAATAATTGTTCTCTATATTTTTTATCCAAATACCAATATATCAAAAAGTATGTTAGCCGACAGGTTTAAACTATGAACACGTCTAGTACCTGACATTTTAGGTTAATTTGGAGTAAATTATGTACGTCAGTCCTACCAACATGATTCTAAGCCTGCTGATAGGTCCAATATTTAAATACATGTAACATCTATACTATCAGTTGGATTTCAACCAAATTTCGTATGTGCTATGTGTAACATACCAGATATGACTATAATTATTCTTAAGTGCAATCAGGGCTGCCAACTGTTAATAAATGCTATCTATATTTTTTACCCTAATATCAATATATCAGAAAGTATGCACGCCAACAGCTCTATACTTTGCACACGTATAGCACCTGACATTCTAGATTAATTTGGAGTAATTAATATAAGTCAGTGCTGCCAACATGATTCTATGCCTGCTGATAGGTCCAGTTTTAAAATCCATGTAACTTCTATACTAATAAATGGATTTCATCCAAAATTGGCACAACAAGATATAATAGTATTTCAGATTATTTCTGACCAGCACACGCATGACATTGTTGCCAACATGCTTTTACGCGTGCTGATAGATCCAATGTCTAACTGCATGTAACGTCCAATGGACTTCAACCTAATTTTTTATTCTGTACCTTAAGAGATGGAACTAAGAATATATTCAGTTACCAGGGCTGCCAACTGTACCTAGTGCTCTATTAGCCTACAATTACCAGGTATATTTCGAACTAATTAGACATTTCGATATTACCAATTGAATCTCGTCATTATTGTAGATATGTTCATATACTGTAGATTAATCATTGGCATGAAAAGTAGGCTCTTTAGTTCGTCACGGAACTTCTTGTTATATTTTTGTTTTCCATTTGTACTTCTAGTATATAAGTCAGTAGTTAGTTTTAGTCGTAGTTTCCATTCCATTGTCATTCCCACGATCATCCAAACCATTAGGGACCGGTAGCCTAGATGTTGGGCCCCCTTAAAACAACAACAATCATCGTCATCGTCATCATCATCATCATCATCATCATCATCATCATCATTATAATCTTTCTTTCTGTCTTTCTATATTTTCGTCTTTGATGAAAAGAAATTTCACCATCTGTTGGGTGCACAGATTAAGCTTCAACCAGGTCAATGAAGAACAACTATTGAATATGATTCCCTATTTGGTTACAACACATCATCCCATTTGTACAATTTACTCATACTGTATTAGACATTTGTTTGGTTTCATTTTAATAAAAGTTGCAACATTGGTTGGAGAGACGAGAAAATTCTGCACTTTGTGGTCATGGAACATGTATATCCCTAGTGAAGGGTTGGTAGAATTTTCACGAGTTCATTGTACCATTCTAAACACACACAGACTAGAGACATTTAATAATATCAGGTAAAAAAAAACGCTTACACTCCCAACTTGGTTTCACCCACTTCCAGATCATTCCTCTACCATCGGTAGGACGGTGTCTACGAGCTTAACATATTTTGTTATCAGATACAAGCGGTGACAGGCCGATCTTCCAGGGAACCGCTAACTTGGGTCTTATTAGCCCTTTAAGGGATAGTGGTCTCTATATTAACCACCTGTCATCAGGACAGTTTATGCTTTCAAAGATGCTGATAGTTGAATCCTTCAGACAAATTTCGGACAATTTTCATGCCGAAGTGCTAGTATTTCTAAAAATCAAATATTATATACGTATCTACTTGACGTAATGTGTTGAATGAAATTTAAAAAAACCTAAAACATTAACATTTCAAGTGTAAAAATAAAATATAAATATAGAAATAATAATCATAAAAATAGAATTACAATAATAAAATAAATCCAAAAATTAAAATAATAAACTATAAAAAATTATGAAAATAATTGTAAAAATCAATTCGAAATTGTTTAATAAATTAATTCAATAAAAATATAAAAATTAAATCTATAAGAACATAAAATTAAAAATTAAATCTATAAGAACATAAAATTAAAACTTAAATCTATAAGAACATAAAATTAAAAATTATAAGTAAATATGTATCCATTAAAATTAGAGAAACCAAAAATAACATTATTTATGAAAATGAAAATCCACAGCCTGCTTCCAGTCTCCAACCGGGTCAGGAATGGAATGAATGAAGCCCCCATCTAGCGGCGAGGATATGAACTGTGCCGGCTGCCGAGGCCTGACGCACTCCTCTGGGGCAATGATTAAATGAATGACAGATGAAATGAAATGATAGTGGAGAGTGTTGCTGGAATGAAATTTTGACAGGGAAAACCGGAGTACCCGGAGAAAAACCTGTCTGCCTCCGTTTTGTCCAGCACAGATCTCACATGGAGTGACCGGGATTTGAACCACGGATCCAGCGGTGAGAGGCCGGCGTGCTGCCGCCTAAGCCACGGAGGCATTCAACATTATTTATAATTATAATAATTAAAATAAATTAAAACGTAAAAAAAAACATATAAAAGTAAAAATTAATTTTGCCCGTTAAAGTGTATAGGAAGGGTCAGGGAAGGAAGTCAGCCATGGACCTGTTGAAAGGAACCGTCTCGGCATTCGCCTAGTGGTAAAAATTGGAAATCACGTAAACCATTGCCAGGATGGACGAGGTAGGATTCGAACGCACTCTCTCCCAGTGCCAGCGAGGCACGAGCTAGCGTGTTAGCTCACTCAGACACCGTGGATGGTGTAATATCAGATGTTTTTATTTTTATGCAACCATCCTCACCGGTGAATTAGATAACCGCTAAAAGGTTTCAGGCGTTGTTGACACCCGACATCAGTGATTATACCTGTTCCCAGACACTGTGAGCAAGTGACGTCACTTCCTGAAGGTGGGCGTGGGTGGGCGCCTGCCCGTGGCCCGTATTTTCATTCACATCTCGCTTGTGTTACGTCACCACCGCGGGCGACCGGCCGGCAGCGGTACTCCGGCAATCATCGCTAAACATAAACAGTGCCGTCTCTCTGCAGTCGTGCTTGGCACTCGTAATAGGCTGATATATGTGTCATAGTTTCCGAACGGAACTTGCGGCTACTAATATTAACTCGTCTGCGCTCGGTTTATATCGTGGTTCTCTTTTTTCAAACAGTTTTTATATCAGACAAACTCAGTGCATTGAACTCTTGAGTTGGGAAACCTCCTGGGAGATTTGAATTTCATAATATTATGATATAGCTTGTCCATTTGTGATTTAAAATGCGACGCACAGAAGTTCAAGATATACCTGAACCGACTGCTATTTCTCGACGTGTCTTACTACTGTGTAACTAACGTCCCTTTGCAAATGCTGATTTACCATCATTGGGATATAGCTTGTCAGTGTTGCCAACCTCTGTTGAACCAAACGAAGGAGACGCCCACTCAAAGAAGAAGGAGATTAAAGTAGATTTTCAAATTTCAATTTTACTTAAATATTCAATGAAGGTGGTTATCGTGTTGAAATTTATTTTATGTTCGACCCTGACAATTATATGTCTGAAAACTGTATCATAATGATGGTCATTATAACACTATTTTTCATTATGAAACAGTTTCTCCCACCAATCAGAGCTCAAGAAACAGTTGTTTGTCCAATTAGATAAGGATACCTTCGCGCATGCGCTCAAAATCCAACATGTCTATATAAATTACCGAAAGTGCACCGTCCATAATGTTCTCGTAAAAAAAACTGGTGAATATGAGACACTGTACCTTAATATCCTTAAATCCAATTTCTACACAGCGGGTTGTTTTCAAACGATTTCGGTGACATTTTTACTGAATACTGATGCTCAATCTGCACATATGGCATTGAAGCTCACAGAGCGCATGCGTCGGTCGGTCAGTGAGCTTGGACATCAGAGATATCCTACCCTGCGCAACACCCGATCACGAAATTCTAATGACAATCTCAACATATATTTATGAATATTTATGTTAAAACATATAATAAAGTTGTAATTATCGTCGAACATAAACAGTCGTATGCAACTCGCCTATAATGGTAATTAAGACACTCGTATGGAAATTATAAAACTCGCATACGCTCGTTTTATAAAAAATACTCGTGTCTTAATTATAGCCATTATAGGCTCGTTGCATAATGTACTATTGCAGTATTACCTTAGTAATCGAAATTTAATGTTTTTCAGTCGGTCAACACGATTGTACCCAATTGTAAGGGGTGTTTCCCTAATCTTTAAAACAATACATGTGATAAATAAATACACTTGGATGACTAGTTTCGATCGTCAAGCGATCATCAAATCCTGTACACTTAGGCTATTGGATCGAATACTGGCACAGTCAGCTGGCATTTGAGGGTGCACAAATGTGAGGGAGCCGTGTCAGTAGATTTACTGGCTCGTTAAAAATACCCTTCGGGGCAAAATTCCGGCACCTTGGCGTCTCTAAAAGCCGCAGTGGTTAAAAGGGACGTAAAACAAATAACATTATTATTGGTATATTGGCTTTCACGGTCAGTGAATTAAAACTCAAAAACCAAGAAAAATTGCTGAGTTCTAACATTATTATTATTACACTTAGGCTATTAAATCTAAGTCTACAAGTATGTGGGCGATGGTATCTACAACATATAGGCCTACACATTTAGTTTGTAGCAGTTATTAAAATTACACAAATAGTCAATATTTGTAAGTTATACTGTGTGTGATATTAAAAGTCAATTTAAGGTATTTCTGTCGGTCTACTGGTGTTGGGGTTAGCGCGCCTGACTCTCAACTGTAGGCATTGTTATTATACGCCGAAGAATGTGTTCCATAACTAAAACTACGTATATCTTGAGTTTATCGACAGAAACTGTAGGCCTACGTGTTACTTAGGGGGTGGAAAAACGAGGGAGGTTTTGTGGGCTTTCACTCTTTTGTAGCTATTCTCCCCTAAAAAGAGCCCTATAATTTATTATTCTCTCTTATTTAGCGAATAATACGTGTAACGTGTATAGCCTGTATATTAATTCATTTAAGGAACTTGAGATATCTTGATCATCAGCCTCGTGTAGTTGGGTATGTGTTGAATGTGTCAATCAGATAAACTGTATTGTTGTGATGACTGTCGTAGAGTGTGTACCTGCATCAAGGAGAGGGATGGGGGTAGACGCCACGGGACGTGAATTAAGGTACAGAGGTGTGCAAATTATTAGAATCAACTAATTTTAATCAGTCACAATTTGTCATTGAAAATCATTTTATTGGCCATCTGCTGGCATCTTTTGTTACCTTACTTAGTAATATTTTCCCTCTTATCGACTTACACATTTTCCCATAAGGAATTGTGTCTGAAAACTTTCAGAATTAGGGATTCCGAGGGATACCTGAGCTTGGCCGGTTTTCTATTTTTCTTTGAATTTGGAATATACCCTCTAGGTCAAGAAATTTCAAACCATAGTTCATGAATCTTTGAATAATTCAAGAGTGGATCATCAGTAAAATGACCCCAACACCCTCAGCTCTAAATTCAAACGAAAAGTAGAGAGAAGTAATCAAAACAAAACGTGTGGCATTTTGCAGTAGCAAGGCTCCACTGTTAGTGGCAAAAAAAATCCTCTCGGCACGCCGGAAGGCGGAGGTAGATTTCACCGCGCAAACTAGGGGATAGGCTATAATAGGCAAAATATGCAGGTTTTCGTAGGAGGATCAGACCTCATTTATTGCGAGAAAGTATTTTACAATTGGAGGCTAGTTAACATTTTTTTCGTCTTTCTATGCATATTATAAACATTTCACTGTCTTATGGGGATGGTAACCTTCTTGTCATTTGGGGTTCATTTTTATACTTGTGATCACACTGTCCTTATGCAAGGATTGGAACTAATGTGTAACTATCTAACAGTCTGTTACTTCGTCACGCAAAATTTTATCTCCCGCAGAGATGTTGGTTGGTTCCTCAGTTTAGGGGCTGCGACAAGGTGGTCATGTAACCCCGTGTACATTGGGTGAGTGTAGAATCTGTCTGATAAACGGTGTTATTTGTGATGACTGTATTAGTCTGTAATTCAGGTAAGGACTGCAGACGGTCAATTTTAAGTAGTAGTACCTAATTTTGTACCAAATACTAACGTCAACGACACCTAGCTGTGAACTTGGCTGCTAGATGCCACTGCAACCAGCAACTTGCAACGAACGTTGTAACTTCCCCTCCGAAGGAAAGCATGCTGACGGATTTTTAGCGCTCTTAGAAAATCCGGCGACTTTGGCCGGCTTCGAACCAGCGACCTTGGGCATAGAAGTTCAGCATGCTACCAGTTAGCCGCTTCCCTCATAGTCAGATGGAACAAGAAGTTCCGTGACGAACTAAAGAGCCTACTTTTCTTAAAATTAAGATTCATGCCATAGATTAATCTACAGTATATGAACCTATCTAGAATAATGACGAAATTAAGTGGGTAATATCGAAATGTCTTAATTAGTTCGAAATAAGGTATACCAGGCATAATGTAGCCTAATAGAGCAATACAGTTGGCAGCTCTGGTGACTGAATATATTCTTACTTCCATCTCCTAAGGTACAGAATACAAAATGTGGTTGAAGTCCAAAGGACGTTACATGGATTTAGACATTGGATCTATTAGTACAGGTAAAAGCATGTTGGCAACAATGTCATGCGAGTGCTGGTCAGAAATAATCTGAAATATTATATCTTTTTGTGCCAATTTTGGATGAAATCCATTTGTTGGTATAGAAGTTACATGTATTTAAAAATTGGTCCTATCAGCAGGCGTAGAATCATGTTGGTAGAACTGACGTATATAAGTTACTCCAAATTAATGTAAAATGTCAGGTAATTTACGTGTGCATAGTTTAAAGCTGTCGGCTTGCATACTTTCTGATATAATCGGATACAAAATAGAGAGCAATTATTAACAGTTGGCAGCCCTGGTGGCTCTTAAGAATACACTCAGTCATATCTGTTTATGTACACATATTACATAAAAAATTTGGTTGAAATCCAATTGATAGTGTAGAAGTTATATGCATTTAAAAATTGGACTTATAGAAGGCTTAAATTATTTTGGCAACGCTGTCATGTATGGCCACCTGGAAATTAACCTGAAATAGTATTATCTACATGTGTGCCAATTTTAGAATAGCTCCCATGTATAACTTCCAGGATATCCAACATGGAGCTCAAATTTCTAGTGTGTTTTTTAGCAGTTGGTAGCACTGGCATCTTTTTCAAATATGGGCCTGAGATATTCCCGTATACATCTTTACTCATACTAAATTTGGTTTCGATTGCTGCAGCCGTTTAGGAGTTGATATGGGGGGACACACACACACAGCCAGGCAGACAGAAGGACAGACAGACAGACAGACAGAAGGACAGACACATTTTACCGGATATATTTCATAAGTCTACTTTTTCCTCATTTCTGAAAAGTGTGAAAAGTAGGCTAAAAATGAATGTGATCTCGTCAATGGCGTTGTCTTGGCAACCTCTGATAGATCATCCCTCATCAATTTAAAAGCGTTGTTATGGTAACCTCTGATGGCACTTAACATTTTAGCCTACTTTCGATTTTTGCAAAAAATGAAAGTAGACTTATGAGATCAACACAGGGCGAAAAAAGTGTGTCTGTCTGTGTGTGTGTGTGAGTGAGTCTGTGTGTGTGTGTGTGTGTATGTGTGTGTGTGAGTCTGTGTGTGTGTGTGTGTGTGTGTGTGAGTGTGTGTACTCTGAATGTCTGTCCCCCACTGTCAATTCGAACACGGTGAATGCGAATTGAACGAAATTTGGTACAAAGGTAGCACTAGCAAAGGACACCTCAGTGTCATGTTTTATATTGCCGCCATCTTTACTAAAACTGAATGGCGGCCACTCAAACGTTCAAAACGTAAAATCAAATAATGACTAACCAAATCATCCGATCTCTACCAAATTTGGTAACAACATACCTTCGTATAGGATGCGTCTTGTGACCAAACTACATGCTCGTCCGCCATACCATTTCAGGATGGCGGCCGTGCGAATTATGCAAACTTTATAATCCATATCATGGGACCCACCAGTTCCGATTATCGAGCCGGGAATCGTTTTAACTGTTCTAAAGGAAGTGGCACGTTCGAAATTAAAAGTTTATTTTGTAATACTATAGTGCAGACGTGATTTTAAAAAGCTGAGCCGATTCAGTAATAAGACAAGATGGCAGCGGATATCTTGTGCCTGAGTTATATATCACTAATTTGAGTATTGCATGCAATATAGCGTACTGATACCAAATAAATCAACTTTGTATGAAATGCTTTATATTTAAATAATATACTCCAGTGATGAAATCGTTTAGTATAAATCATTATTTGCTAACAAGTTCTATGTAAGTCATTTTATATAGAACGATATTCGTTGACACAATTAGCTCAGTGGTAGAGCGTTAGCCTATCGCTCAAATGCCTATGGTTCAAACCCGATCAGAGCTAGGTTTTTCGCTTGAAATTTTATATGTTTATTGTTTTGTAATGACTCAGATGTTTTAAAATTAAGCGTTATATTGTGCATATTATGGTGTAAAATATATATTTAATTAAAACATAATTCGCCAGCAGATTTACTCGAGACATCTAGCTGCCAAAAAGGTAACTGCAGGCAGTAACTTATTAACTTCCAGATTTTATTGAAAAGTTTCTTCTTCTGGCCGCTAGAATGCACTCGCTCTGTTAGGATTATATTGTTCGATATTTCACCACTAGATGTCACGACTAGTCTACGTGGGGCTCCATTGATTACTATACCATTGGCATTCTATGCGCATCGAATTTGAAGAATGACAAGATGATACTACGATACATTTTTACTTTTTATTTTAAAGGGTTTGTAACAGCCTATTTTGCGTTACTTGAAAATGTTATTTGAAGTAAAGAACAAAACGATTTCACATAGTAACTAAATTCAAGCCGTTGGTGTTAGTTCAGGTTATTAATTACTACTTTTATTTCAGGCAAATAGCAATCGAAAATATCCACATAGTTTGTATACACACGTCTCTGTAGGGTCATGGAAAGATTTGTTAATTCAATTAGGATTGTGAAAGCCATGCACAACCAGACGTGTAAAGACATGCCTCAACTCAAAGTTGGATGTTGCCCACGGCAGGTCGTATATGTAATAATAATAATAATAATAATAATAATAATAATAATAATAATAATAATAATAATAATAGTAATAATGTTATTGGTTTTACATCCCTTTTAACTACTGCTGCTTTTAGAGACACCGGGGTGCCGGAGTTTTGGCCCGAAGGGGATCTTTAACGTGCCAGTAAATGTACTGACACGGCTCCCTCGCATTTGTGCACCCTCAAATGCCAGCTGACTGCGCCAGGATACGAACCTGCAACCTAGGGCCCAGCAAGCGAGAACGTTACCGCTGAGCCACGCAGCCAGTCCGGTCGATTATGTCTCCAGATCCATAACATTCTTGATATACTTCTTATCTTTCTTTCTTCAATGATGGTAGCAGTTTTTATCTAGGTTGTGGCGTTTGGTAGAGGTAAATCGTTTCTAAGGTCTTCAACAAAGAATAGTTCTGTTATACTCTTTGATAATAACAACGAGTTATAACTATACTCACACATTTAGGAGAAAGTAGGCTATATGTTCTTTACTGAACATCTTGTTTAGCCTACTTTTCACATTTTGCGAAAATGAGGAAAAAGTAGACATGAGATCGGGCAAATGTGTGTCTGTCTGTCTGTCTGTCCTTCTGTCTGTCTGTCTGTCTGTCTGTCTGGCTGGCTGTGTGTGTGTCCCCCCCTATCAACTCCTAAACGGCTGCAGCAATCGAAACAAAATTTGGTAGGAGTAAAGATCTATACCTGAATATCTCACGCCCATATTTGAAAATGATGTCAGTGCTACCAACTGCTGAAAAATCGCAATTGAAATTTGAGCTCCATGTTGGATATCATGGAAGGTATGAATAGGAGCTATTTCAAAATTGGCACAAGTATAGATAATAATATTGCAGTTTAATTTCCAGGAGGCCATACATCGCAGTGTTGCCTAAATGAATATACGCCTTCTGGTATGTCCAAATTTTAAATGCATATAACTTATACACTATCAATTGGATTTCAACCAAATTTCGTATGTGCTATGTGTACATAAACAGACATGACTGAACGTATTAATAAGATCCACCAGGGCTGCCAACTGTTAATAAATGCTCTCAATTTATTTTATCCAAATACCAATATATCAGAAAGTATGCCAGCCGACAGCTTTAAACTATGCACACGTATAGTACCTGACATTCTATATTAATTTGGAGAAACTTATATACGTCAGTGCTACCAACATGATTCTAAGCCTGCTGAGATGTCTAACTTTAAATACATGTAACTTCTATACTATCATTTGGATTTCAACCAAATTTCGTGTGTGCTGTGTGTACCATAACAGATATGTATTTGCCGATTCTTAAGAGTAACCAGGGCTGCCAACTGTTAGTAAATACTGTCTCTATTTTTGTTACCCTAATATTAATATATCAGAAAGTATGCAAGCCAATAGATCTAAACTTTGCACACGTATATTACCTGGCATTCTAGATTAATTTGGAGTAACTAATATACGTCAGTGCTGCCAACATGATTCTAAGCCTGCTGATAAATCCAATTTTAAAATGCATGTAACTTCTATACTAACTAATGAATTTTTTCAAAATTGACACAACAATAGATCATATTATTTCAGATTATTTCTGACCAATACATGTATGTCATTGTTGCCAACATGATTTTACGCGCGCTGTTAGATCCAATGTTTAACTGCATGTAACGTCCATGCTATCCATTGGACTTCAACCAAATTTTGTATTCTGTACCTTAAGCGATGGAACTAAGAATATATTCAGTCACCAGGGCTGCCAACTGTAGTTCTCTATTAGGCTACAGTATGCCAGGTATACTGTATTTCGAACTAATTAGTAATTTCGATATTACCAACTTAACTTCGTCATTATTCTAGATAGATCCATATAGATTAATCATTGGCATAGATCTTAAATTTTAAGAAAAGTAGGCTCTTTAGTTCGTTACGGAACTTCTTGTTAAAATTCCGAAATAATTTTTCTCATCCCTTGGCGTAATGGTGGGTCATATCAAAAATTCTTTCAGACAAAATTTTTAGGTAATTATTAGGGGAATATTTTCCATTTTGTACGATTTTGATATTGTGCCTATTAAGAGAGATATGATTAATGTTTCCCGAAAAACCCTCTTTTTCCACCCCATTGGTCAATGGTTGGTGCTATCAAAAAACTTATTTGACATAAAAATTTTTGGCACTTATCCGATACATATTATGAACTTTGAATGGATTCGATATTTCACGTATTAAGAGAGTTATAGCAAAATTTCACTTTTTCGAAAAATGCCCCCCATTTTCACCCCCTTCGACGGATTTTGTCCGTTAACGAACTCGACCGAGATTTTATAGGGATACATATTATGTAAAAAATTCAAAGTGATTGGTGCAAAATTACGGCAGTTATCGTGTCCACAAGAAACTGATATATATATAGATACATATATACATATATACATAAATTATATATAAACTTTTGAACTGACGGTGGTTTCGGGGTCTGGGGGATGTGAAACGCGAAGATATGTCGAAATTTTCCGGAAGTCGAAACATGGTACCCATTGCAATAGTTAGCTTTCTAATGAAATCTACCTAAAAAAGATACAAGCCTTACAGAAGTCGCATGTGATGTGTAACATCTGACATGTTATCCTACCTTGAAGTTGTTACCGTTTTTATTTTCCTTGACATTCATAAACAAACAAAAAATATTTTTATTTTTTACACTCTCATAATACATAACAATTCCAAGACTCTCTTTTTTTCTTCACTGCCTATTTGATATTTCTAATCTCGCACTGCCTTCCTGATACTCCGCTGTTACAAAGTAATCCGTATGTGATAAACATTACACATTGTACCACTGCCAGCTGGATCACATCCCTAAAGCAGCCAGTATGGATGCGATCCAACTGGCAGTGCGTCTTACACACTTCCGTCCGATCCACTTCCGTCCCATTTTTCAAAATCACTCCCACAAAAATATCCAGCAACCGAGTGGAAAGATGTTACACATCAAAAATCATTTTACTTTGAATTTCTTAAAAGAAAATATTATTAAGACTCTTGGTTAGACATTTGAAGTAATTTCACCGCCTTGCAAACATAGTTAGTGCATTAAGCCGTGAAAAGTACACTCACCGGCATAAGAATCGAAACGCTACGATTATCAGAAAAAACTCAATATTTGACCGTTTCAAACCGGGTATAAATTGAATGCTGTGACTTTGCAGGGATACGGCAATGTGCCGTGATTTGCTTAGCTGATTTGAGAAGTTTCAGTGCAATAATTGATAAACATTGTTGATCGTGACAATCACAACACCAATGTTACTGTTTCCCGCCTTTGGACAATAATAACCACAAACAGCTGTCTTAAGGTTTATTGCTGTGAATTCTCGTGCCGCGTATTTTTGTGAACATTACGGTTTGTCTACAACATACAGTGCTTCAGATCGGAGGACAGTACGATGGAATCCAGGTTTCAACATTTCCAAATTCGTATTTGTGCACTGTTGTGATTGTCTTGATCGATAATGTTTATGAATTATTGTGTTAATTAGGGCAATTAACTAATGATACATTACCATATTGTTGTAATGTCAGTGTATTTGATTAATTAAAGGTTTGGAACGGTTCAATATTGAGTTTAGTATGAAATTCGTAGTGTTTCGCTTTCTTTGTCGGTGAGTGTGTAAGTGTTATTTTGGGAAACTGGGCATCGTTTCAAATAATTCCCACACTTCTGTACTATCCCAGCATTTTCCTGGAGAGAGTGTAGAAAAAACAGGGGTAAAGCCACTCTCAGGATAGCTGCTGTCAGCGACGGGATTCGAACCTGCGATCTAGGAACTTGATGCAGCTGCCCGTGCGGACGTGGTGCACGTTTTAACAAGCACTGCTACGCCACGGGGTACCATATATAGACTTGAGGATTTGTGGTTGGCTTGCTGTAATATTCTCTTATTGTTATGTTCTACATCTGCTACCAGATATGCAATGTGCAGCCTTTGTATGGAGAAAGAAATCTTTTTTATAAATCCTATTCCTACAATGTTATGTGCTCTTTAAAAAGAATCGACTAGGTGTGTTTTTACATCTGGAGAGGAAATAACAAGAGTATGCACTTACACAAACATTCCAAGCACACATTCTACTGAGTGCAGCCTCTGTCTCTTCCCATAAACTTGTGCTCTTGAAGATCCAGAAGAGAAGGCGCATCGCGTATTACAGATCCATTGCGGTATACTGTATATGGTGGGTGTAGCATGAGTAGCCAGCTGGAAAAAAATAATTACCCTGGTCAGGAAGAGCCGTATGACGTGAAAACGCACAGTAAGAAGTGCGTGCTTTTTTTTTTGAAAAAATGAAGAGCTTATTTGAAGACCCCATGGAATGAACGGGGTAAGTCTTTTTTTTTCTTCCGAAAATGAGTTTATGGCGCATTCTGGTGGCCAGCCATCGTCACTACAGATCAGTTGAAATTAATTTCAAATAAAGCGGAATATCACCGACATAACAAAGGATTTTATGTTTAGTGGAATCGGAAAGAACGACCCATATCCTCCCACTTTTTCATAATTTAACTTTATTTTTTATTTGTTTTACATGTACTTCCTTCATAAGAAATTCATTTGGCAATGAAAACTATATTCCTTAACCTCAATTGGGGCGTTTTAAATGATTCTTTTTATTGTTGAAAGTTTTAATTCGCTCTCCTGACAAATTTACAGAATTTGACTTACCCCGTTTTTTCCGCGGAGTCTTCATTTCCAAAGTGACGTAAATACAAAATTAACGGGTTTTCAGTTTTTGATGTGTAACATCTTTCCACTCGGTTGCTGGATATTCTTTGTGGGAGTAATTTTGGAAAAGGGACGGAAATGTGTAAGAGGAAACATCGCATAAGTTATGGTTTACTTCAGGTTTGGAGGCCCCATTAAAGATATTCCTACAATAAATCATCTTCAAGTTGCCGTTCTTAGGTGTGAAAATATTCATTATATCATATTTCCTGAAAACAATTATTATTTATTAAATCTTCATACTTTTGATGTATTCTTATTTATTGTAAGCATTCGAGGTACTGTCGGCCACTTTGGAGGCCCCATTAAAGATATTCCTACAATAAATAATCTTCAAGTTGTCGTTCTTTAATGTGAAAATATTCATTATATCATATTTGCTGAAAACAATTGATTTATTATTAAATCTTCATACTTTTGCTGTGGAATGTATATCGCATACGGTTTACTTCAAGGTTTGGAGGCCGTTTCCTGAAATCCTGTAGGCTGTGATACGTCTGTATATGTTATGTTTAGTGTTCTTAGGAGGTGGCGTGTGATTGAACTAGAGCAGGGGTTCTCAAACTTTTTCTGTCGCTCCCCCTTCTGAAACATCAAATATCTAGCCCTCCCCCTATTCTCATTTCTTTTCTTAGCACTTTTCGTTCTACTTCCCACAAAAAGAAAGATCACACAAGATCTACTGTGTATGCTACTGTCTAATTAGGATTTCAACTACCAGTTACATTAATAATAGTAATAATAATAATAATAATAATAATAACACACAATTCTTTATTGTTAGAACACATCAAAGTACAACAACATTTTGTAAAATAAATGTCATCATATGTATTACTTTTGCTTATAAAAAAAATTCCTCTCGGCACGCCGGAAGGCGGAGGTAGATATCACCGGGCAAACTATAGTACCTGGCATTCAAGATTAATTTGGAGTAACTAATATACGTCAGTGTTGAAAAATTGATTCTAAGCCTGCAAAATATGCAGGTTTTCGTAGGAGGATCAGACCTCATTTATTGCGAGAAAGTATTTTACAATTGGAGGTTAGTTAACATTTTTTCGTCTTTCTGTGCATATTTTTAACATTTTACTGTCTTATGGGGATGGTAACCTTCTAGTCATTTGGGGTTCATTTTTAGCCTACTTTTCACATTTTGCAAAAATGAGGAAAAAGTAGACTTATGAGATCGGGCAAATGTGTGTCTGTCTGTCTGTCCTTCTGCCTGCCTGTCTGTCTGTGTGTGTGTCCCTCCCTATCAACTCCTAAACGGCTGCAGCAATCGAATCAAAATTTGGTAGGAGTGAAGACCTATACCTGAATATCTCACGGCCATATTTGAAAATGATGTCAGTGCTACCGACTGCTGAAAAATCGCAATTGAGATTTGAGCGCCATGTTGGATATCTTGGAAGGTATGAATGGGAGCTATTTCAAAATTGGCACTCGTATAGATAATAATATTACAGTTTAATTTCCAGGAGGCCATACATGGCAGTGTTGCCAAAAGGATAATAAACCTGCTGATAGGTCCAAATTTTAAATGCTTATAACTTCTACACTATCAATTGGATTTCAACCAAATTTCGTATGTGCTATGTGTACATAAACAGATATGATTCAGCGTATTCTTAAGAGCCACCAGGGCAGCCAACTCTTAATAAATGCTCTCAATTTTAATCCAAATACCCATACATCAGAAAGTATGCAAGTCTACAGCTTTAAACTATGCACACGTATAGTACCTGACATTCTATATTAATTTGGAGTAACTTATATACGTCAGTGCTACCAACATGATTCTAAGCCTGCTGAGAGGTCAAAATTTAAATACATGTAACTTCTATACTATCATTTGGATTTCATCCAAATTTCGTGTGTGCTATGTGTACCATAACATATATGACTATGCCGATTCTTAAGAGTAACCAGGGCTGCCAACTGTTAATAAATACTGTCTCTATTTTTTTTACCCTAATACCAATATATCAGGAAGTATACAAGCCAATAGCTCTAAATTTTGCACACGTATAGTACCTGGCATTCAAGATTAATTTGGAGTAACTAATATACGTCAGTGTTGCCAAATTGATTCTAAGCCTGGTGATAGGTCCAATTTTAAAATACATGTAACTTCTTTACTAACTAATGGATTTCATTCAAAATTGGCACAACAATAGATCATAATATTTTGATTTTTTCTGACCAATACATGCATGACATTGTTGCCAACATGATTTTACGTGCGCTGTTAGATCCAATGTTTATCTGCATGTAATGTCCATGCTATCCATTGAACTTCAACCAAATGTTGTATTCTGTACCCTAAGAGATGGAACTAAGAATATATTCAGTCACCTGGGCTGCCAACTGTAGTGCTCTATTAGGCTACATTATGCCAAGTATACAGTATTTCGAACTAACTAGAAATGTCGATATTACCAACTTAATTTCGTCATTATTCTAGATAGATCCATATACAGTAGATTAATCATTGATATGAATTTTAAATTTTAAGAAAAGTAGGCTCTTTAGTTCATCACGGAACTTCTTGTTATACTTGTGATCACACTGTCCTTATGCAAGGTTTGGAACTAATGTGTAACTATCTAACAGTCTGTTACTTCTTCACGCAAAATTTTATCTCCCGCAGAGATGTTGGTTGGTTCCTCAGTTTAGGGGCTGCGACTAGGTGGTCATGTAACCCCGTGTAGATTGGGTGTGTGTAGAATCTGTCTGATAAACGGTGTTATTTGTGATGACTGTATTAGTCTGTAATTCAGGTAAGGTCTGCAGACGGTCAATTTTAAGTAGTAGTACCTAATTTTGTACCAAATACTAACGTCAACGACACCTAGCTGTGAACTTGGCTGCTAGATGCCACCGCATCCAGCAACTTGCAACGAACGTTGTAACTTCCCCTCCGAAGGAAAGCATGCTGACGGATTTTTAGCGCTCTTGAAAAATCCGGCGACTTTGGCCGGCTTTGAACCAGCGACCTTGGGCATAGAAGTTCAGCATGCTACCAGTTAGCCGCTTCCCTCATAGTCAGATGGAACAAGAAGTTCCGTGACGAACTAAGGAGCCTACTTTTCATAAAATTAAGATTCATGCCGAAGATTAATCTACAGTATATGAACTTATCTAGAATAATGACGAAATTAAGTGGGTAATATAGAAATGTCTTAATTAGTTCGAAATAAGGTATACTAGGCATAATATAGTCTAATAGAGCAATACAGTTCGCAGCTCTGGTGACTAAATATATTCTTACTTCCATCTCCTAAGGTACAGAATACAAAATGTGGTTGAAGTCCAAAGGACGTTACATGGAGATTGGATCTATTAGTACACGTAAAAGTATGTTGGCAACAATGTCATGCGAGTGCTGGTCAGAAATAATCTGAAATATTATATCTTTTTGTGCCAATTTTGGATGAAATCCATTTGTTGGTATAGAAGTTACATGTATTTAAAAATTGGTCCTATCAGCAGGCTTAGAATCATGTTGGTAGAACTGACATATATAAGTTACTCCAAATTAATGTAAAATGTCAGGTAATATACGTGTGCATAGTTTAGAGCTGTCGGCTTGCATACTTTCTGATATATTGGTATTTGGATACAAAATAGAGAGCAATTATTAACAGTTGGCAGCCCTGGTGGCTCTTAAGAATACACTCAGTCATATCCGTTTATGTGCACATATTACATACAAAATTTGGTTGAAATCCAATTGATAGTGTAGAAGTTATATGCATTTAAATATTGGACTTATCAGAAGGCTTAAAAATATTTTGGCAACATTGTCATGTATGGCCACCCGGAAATTAAACTGAAATAGTATTATCTACATGTGTGCCAATTTTAGAATAGCTCCCATGTATACCTTCCAAGATATCCAACATGGAGCTCAAATTTCTAGTGAGTTTTTTTTAGCAGTTGGTAGCACTGATATCTTTTTCAAATATGGGCCTGAGATATTCCGGTATACATCTTTACTCATACTAAATTTGGTTTCGATTGCTGCAGCCGTTTAGGAGTTGATAGGGACACACACACACACACACACACACACACACACAGCCAGCCAGACAGACAGAAGGACAGACAGACAGACAGAAGGACAGACACATTTTCCCGGATATATCTCATAAGTCATAAGTCTACTTTTTCCTCATTTTTGAAAAGTGTGAAAAGTAGTCTAAAAATGAATGTGATCTCGTCAATGGCGTTGTCTTGGCAACCTCAGATAGATCATCCCTCATCAATTTAAAAGCGTTGTTATGGTAACCTCTGATGGCACTTGGCATTTTTTTAAATTCCGAAATCATTTTCCTCATCCCATGGCGTAATGGAGGGTCATATCAAAAATTCTTTCAGACAAAAGTTTTAGGTAATTATTAGGGGAATATTTTCCATTTTGTACGGTTTTGATATTGTGCCTATTAAGAGAAATATGATTAATGTTTCCCGAAAAACCCACTTTTTTCCACCCCTTTGGTCAATGGTTGGTGCTATCAAAAAACATATTTGACAAAAATTTTTGCCACTTATCCGATACATATTATGAACTTTGAATGGATTCGATATTTGTTGTATTAAGAGAGTTATAGCGAAATTTCACTTTTTCGAAAATAGCCCCCCATTTTCACCCCCTTCGACCGATTTTGCCCATTAACGAACTCGACCGAGATCTTATAGGGATACATATTATGTAAACAATTCAAAGTGATTGGTGCAAAATTACGGCAGTTATCGTGTCCACAAGGAACTGATATATATATAGATAGATACATATATACATACAGTATATACATAAATTATATATAAACTTTTGAACTGACGGTGGTTTTGGGGTCTGGGGGATGTGAAACGCGAAGATATGTCGAAATTTCCCGGAAGTCGAAACATGGTACCCATTGCAATAGTTAGCTTTCTAATGAAATCTACCTAATAAATACCAACTGTTGCACGTGCAGTTATTGGAATTGAGCAAATTTTGTTTTCACTATTTAGATCTTTAGCTGTGACACCTGTGTTCAGTAATGCTTTTCATATTTGAGAGCTCGTGAATTATAAATGACAATAGAAAAAATATATACAATTTTCAACATTTCACTGTGAATTTGAAAAATGTTATGTTAAAACTTTTCACCCATGAAAAAGTAAAACATGAGAATAAAAGTGTACATGGATCAGAATTCGGTAATTCACAGACACTTACGGAGTTAGTGATGTGTGAGCTTGAATTTGAGATGAAAGTAAATCCATTCTTGGTTGGATGTTTGAAAGAGCAACCCGCAGATCCCCTTCCAGCTGCAGCCGAGACCGATGCTTCGTCTTGACGCAAGTCATTGCGGAAAATGTTGACTCACAGAAGTAAGTTGAAGTGAATGGTATTTTCGATGTGAAATGCCATGTCCTGTGGTTCGGATTCCACGTAAAACGGAGGTTCCGTGGCTTATGATCGCGAGATTAACGGTCACGTTAAACTACAAGCTTCCTTTGAAGTGAATGGTAATAGCAGGTCCACTGCTTTTCTTGATAAAATGGGATATTCATTCCAAATCTGCACCCAAAAATTTTCAAGAAACTTCGACTTAAATTCATTTCGAAGTATTCTGTCACTTGAGAGTTCTATTAGTTCCTCCAGTTCTGCCGTTGACAGGTGGTCTGTTACATTAGTTTCAAACGGACTGCAAATCCAGTCATTCTCAGTTGAAGGTTGTGGAAATCTACCCTCGAATTTTTGACGAAGGTTTTGGAGGGGTTCTACGACAATTCCACTAATTTGACAACAATAAAACTCTTCTTTTTTTCAGGAATTCATTCCGATAGTGAAACATCTCACAGTTACCTTTGTCCATCTGGGCTTTCCCAAGTTCAAGTTTTCTCTTAAAAGCAAGCACTTTGTCGCTTAGAATGAAAATATTACTATTACGTCCTTGAAGTGATACGTTAAGTTCATTCAGTTTTTCAAATACGTCAGTGAAGTAGCAGAGTATTAGAAGCCATTTCTCATCCAGAAACAGGGTTGCGAGTGTAGGACTGCTGTCCAATAGGAAAATACGAAGTTCATTCTTCAACTCCACAACGCGATGAAAGACTCGACCACGAGACAACCAACGGACCTCCGTGTGCAATAGAAGCGAATCATGTGTAGATCCTATCTCCTCGCAAAGAATGGAAAATTGCCGACTGTTTAAAGCTCTTGCTCTCACAAAATTTACAACACTAATTACATCGTTCAGCACGTTATTTAATCCCGTTTGTAGTATTTTAGAAGCCAATGCCTCCCTGTGTATCATGCAATGTGTGAATTTTACAGAATTAGTAACAGCACTCACTCTTGCTCTGAAACCCTTTTTAGTTCCAGTAAATGCCGACGCCCCATCAGTACATATACCAACACAATTTGTCCATGAGAGATTGTTGTCAATATAAAAGGAATTCACAAGAGAATAAAAATTCTTCACTTGTAGTCCGCCTTTCTAGAGCTTTACAAAATAGAAAATCTTCGTGCATTTCATTTTCATTACAGTAGCGTACAAAAAAAAGAAGCTGGGCCCTGTTTACGATATCAGTACTGTCAAGTTGCAGGGCAAATTTTGAGCTATCATGAAGCAATTGATTTTTTACGTCAGAGGCTATTACATCAATACAACGAGTTACTGTATCATTTGAGAGCGGTATCGACTTCAAACACTCGCCGAACTTTTCTCCATGCATGATCGCGCTCATTTTCACGGCTGCAGGAAGAAGTAATTTCTCACCAATAATATGTGGTGATTTGAATTTTGCAATAACATAGGATACCTCCAAGGAAGCTCTTAGCGCTTTCTTTGGGTGCTTTTCTAGGAATCTAACATTTCCTTTTAGTTGTTGCTCGTGGCGCTTAAAAATGCTAAAGGTTTACTTACACAGTCTGGATGTTTAGTCTGCAAGTGTCTCTTAAGTTTCACAGGCTTCAAACTGTCGTTTGCTAAAATCTCAAAAAAAGAACGCATTGAGTTTGTTCCTGATAATTGTTCGAAAGAATGCTGGTAAAGCCAAATGTCAGATAATCGTCTTGATATTTACGCACTTTCACTTTGTGTGTTGAATTAATAATCCTGATGGGAGCAGAAGTAGACGCGGAAGAACAATGAACTTTGTTTAAATTCGAACCTTGATCTTTTTCGAAGGAGGGCAAGCACTATCACTTTCATGTGGTCTCTTTTTACCACTTCTAATAAGCCACTTATCCATGGGTAATGGCGTCACTCTTATCAGTTTATTGTTAAGTTGGCTAACCACGCACTAGAATTCACCTGTTCACTCACTGTCTTTGAACTGACTGGAAAGGCCTAGCTTAATTCGAATGGGCAACGGCAGAAATAGAAGAATCCATTCTTGGAATCCATTCTTGAAAGGAAGTGGACGTCACATTATCAAGCGACTTATTATCATAAGTGTTTCGTAAGGAGATGTCACTGCGGGTGCCGAGTGAAAGGGAGCTGTGTGGGAAATGTTACTCGCCACCTTTTCTCTTGCTCAGAATCCCTGCTGGCAGGATCTATTGGTCAGTTCATGTGAAATAAGACAGCAAAGGTACGAGTTTATTATTCTTGAATGGTTTTGGGAGCTACCTGCGTATGATAGGTTCACGAATATGAGGATAGTAATGTTTGATACTGAATATGAGATATAAATATTTCAATCAAAGCCGGCACCCCCCCCCCCCCCCCCCTTATCACTCTCTGTGCCCCCAACTTAGAGAACTCCTGAACTATGTTAGGAGGACATGCAAGATGGCCAGCGCGTCGTTGCAGCACTTGAGTGAGGGTTGCTGGAACTTGTGGAGCGGGAGTGTCTGCTCTGTGGATTCCAGAGGTGTGAGAGACAATGGGAGGAAGGCTTTGTAAAGGAATAGATGAAGTTTATGAATTGTGCTATTAAACATTGCTTGAGATATATGTGAAGAAATATATAAAAGGAAATATGTAATATCCCGCGAACCAATAATGCTAGGGACATCTTTGAGGTGTCCTGGGACTCAGGGTGACACCCCCCCTCCCCCCGTTTTCCTATAGCCCCCTAAATTTAACCAAAGGACCAAAAACTAATAGGTCATCGGCTTTGTAATATCTCGCGAACCAATAATGCTAGGGATTTGTATGAGGTGTCCTAGGAGTCGGGGTGACGCCCGCCATTTCTCTATCCCCCTCTTAATTTAACCAAAGGACCCAAAACTAAAGGGTCATCAACTTTTTAATATTTCGAGAACCGATAATGCTGTATGAGGTGTTGTAGGACTCGGGGTGATGCCCCCTTTTTCATGATTTTGTGATTTGCTGAGATGGATAAATCCAGAGCAGAATGTATGCGAAATTATCGACAAAGGAAACGTGAGAAAAATTAAACACTGGAGGCGGAGCCTACAGCCGAAGAAAATTGACTTCACATATATTTCATCTCAATTTCATAGTAGGATAACATGTCAGATGTTATACATCATATGCGACTACTGTAAGACTCGTAATTTTTAGCTTACTTTTCACATTTTGCAAAAATGAGGAAAAAGTAGACTTATGAGATCGGGCAAATGTGTCTGTGTGTCTGTCTGTCCTTCTGTCTGTCTGTCTGTCTGGCTGTGTGTGTGTCCACCCCTATCAACTCCTAAACGGCCGCAGCAATCGAAACAAAATTTGGTAGGAGTAAAGATCTATACCTGAATATCTCACGGCCATATTTGAAAATGATGTCACTGCTACCAACTGCTGAAAAATCGAAATTGAAATTTGAGCTCCATTTGGATATCTTGGAAGGTATGAACGGGAGCTATTTCAAGATTGGCACACGTATAGATAATAATATTGCAGTTTAATATCCTGGAGGCCATACATGGAAGTGTTGCCAAAATGATTATAAGCCTGCTGATAGGTCCAAATTTTAATGCATATAACTTCTACACTATCAATTGGATTTCAACCAAATTTCGTATGTGCTATGTGTACATAAACACATATGACTGAGCGTATTCTTAAGAGCCACCAGGGCTGCCAACTGTTAATAAATGATCTCAATTTTTGTAATCCAAATACCCATATATCAGAAAGTATGCAAGCCGACAGCTTTAAACTATGTACACGTATAGTACATGAGATTCTATATTAATTTGGAGTAACTTATATACGTCAGTGCTACCAACATGGTTCTAAGCCTGCTGAGAGGTCCAACTTTAAATACATGTAACTTCTATACTATCATTTGGATTTCAACCAAATTTCGTGTGTGCTATGTGTACTATAACAGATATGACTATGCCGATTGTTAAGAGTAACCAGGGCTGCCAACTGTTAATAAATACTGTCTCTATTTTTGTTACCCTAATATCTATATATCAGAAAGTATGCAAGCCAATAGCTCTAAACTTTCCACACGTATAGTACCTGGCATTCTAGATTAATTTGGAGTAACTAATATAGGCCTACGCCAGTGCTGCTAACATGATTCTAACCCTCCTGATAGGTCCAATTTTAAAATGCATGTAACTTCTATACTAACTAATGGATTTCATTCAAAATTGACACAACAATAGATCATATTATTTTAGATTATTTCTGACCAATACATGTATGTCATTGTTGCCAACATGATTTTACGCGTTCTGTTAGATCCAATGTTTAACTGCATTTAACATCCATGCTATCCATTGGACATCAGCCAAATTTTGTATTCTGTACCTTAAGAGATGGAACTAAGAATATATTCAATCACCAGGGCTGCCAACTGTAGTTCTCTATTAGGCTACATTATGCCAGGTATACTAACTATTTCGAACTAATTAGAAGTTTCGATATTACCAACTTAATTTCGTCATTATTCTAGATATATCCATATAGATGAATCATTGGCATGCATCTTAAATTTAAAAAAATGTAGGCTCTTTAGTTCGTCACGGAACTTCTTGTTTCTTTCATTAGTAAGTTTATAGGTTCTCTCAATGAATACCAAAGAGATCTAAAAACTAAGTTTACCTGCAAAGTGACGTAACTCCAACGTGTTTATTTCCAATGTGCCTTATATCCATGTTGACCTATCCTATGGCTCTCTGGACATGTGATAAATCAAGGCCTTGGCTAACATTGAAGAATATGTAGAACATCAGTTTGTGTTTGCTATGTTTAAACCGTATAAATGTTCATCAATGTCACTCAAAGCGTATGTCAATATTATTATGATTTATTTCCAAGACGTCCTAACCCCAACTTAGAGGAGACGATTACCACCATTTTCATTGATAGGAGATTTTTAATACACAGTGTCAGGATGTGCATAAAAGTGTAAATGAAAATCCACAGCCCGCTTCCAGTCTCCGACCGGGTCAGGAATGGAATGAATGAAGCCCCCCATCTAGCGGCGAGGATATGAACTGTGCCGGCTGCCGAGGCCTGACGCACTCCTCTGGGGCAATGATTAAATGAATGACAGATAAAATGAAATGATAGTGGAGAGTGTTGCTGGAGTGAAATTTTGACAGGGATAACCGGAGTACCCGGAGAAAAACCTGTCTGCCTCCGTTTTGTCCAGCACAGATCTCACATGGAGTGACCGGGATTTGTACCATGGACCCAGCGGTGAGAGGCCGGCGTGCTGCCGCCTAAGCCACGGAGGATACAGGATGTGCATAAAAGTAATGAATGAAATTACATTATATTCATAATAATATCTGAATTTAGTTATACGAAAAACAAAAACGCGATTTCTGAAGTTTTGCATTTCATGGATTTACGTCACTTTGGAAATAAACTCTTCATATGTTCAGTAAAGAACACATAGCCTACTTTCTCGTAAATGTATGGCTATAATTATTACTCTTTGTCGTTATCAAGGAGTATAATTGAATGTTCGTTGTAATAGCTTGTTGGAATACAACGTGGTGCGAAATTTTGAAATAAAATTTTTATGTCGTGTGTCCTAATCATGTGATCGAAATGAACGTTTGAATACTGAACCCACTCAATAATCTTCATCTTATGGTACTTAACTCTATGGCCTACACATATAACAATCCAACATGGCAACCATCTAAAAAATTTAGATGGTTCTCCAATATCTACGAATATATTACAGCAATCAAACTGAACTTTTGTATGTTGATAGAGGCTGTTACCATAAGTTCACCTATGGAGCATTCAATAACCTGGTGAGCACAAAACCCAGATGGCGGTGACGCGAAATTTAAATATTTAAATGGAATTCTCTCGCGACTTTTCATCCGAGCGCTGTGAAACTTAACACGGTCATACAAGCCTTAATATACAGACGTTTTAATGGAATTTACGAGAACTTAAAAGATGGCGACTGTATGTTGTTTTCAAATCTCGTTTATTTTCTCGTGTCCTACTCTAAGTAAGACCAGTAAGATATATGTAATTAGGCTGTTTAGCTCTTCACGGAACTATTTGTTTCATAAATAAAAACAAGATGTTCAGTAAAGAACATATAGCCTACTTTCTCCTAAATGCATGGGTATAGTTATAACTGTTTGTCGTTTTGAAGGAATTTAATTGGATGTTGGTTGTAGTAGCCTGATGAAATACAACGTGCTGTACGGATATTAAACGTTGATGGATTTAATCCTCACCTGAATTATATATATACATTTTAATACAGCCATTACAATAACACAGATTGTCAGACAAAATTCAACTCTCACTCAAGTACACGGGACTAAATGGCCATGATGTCCATGCATCTCAATTGAAACATCAGCTTAATACCTAAATCCTTCATCGTATAAAATTGCACACAATTAGTGTGCCTACAGACATCACAGTTACATAGGTTACCAGACAACGTATACACACACACAAATACACAGGGCTACTAGACCATGATGCCGCAAAATCCCTAAAGAATCAGCAACAGAAACAACAACAATACACTCTATCGCGGATCAATGACATCGGTTTTTAATCACTGTAGTCGAGTGTTGAAATGTGTGGTGTTATAAGTATATAATATAGTATTTTCGATTGCAAATACACACTACTATATGCTTAACATTATAAGGTATGGGTAGTTATAAATCAATAAATGCAAAAAAAAAAGCGAAGTAAAAATATTTGAACTTGTTGGGGTATGAAGCATGAACCTCCAAGCTATGAGTCAGAGACGCTACCATTACACTATACTAACAATGTGTTCAATGTGTTAATTTCAGCTTAGTTAGGTAAGTACCTGGAATATTTTGTCTTTCAATGAACGTGTTCATTAGCGTTTTATGCCGATTTTATAAACCATTTGTTACTAAATAATTAAGTATTATTTTGTTCAGTACCCTACATTCCTAAAAGGATATAAACTTACGAAGTTACAGAAATATATGGATTTAGAAGCAAATAATATAGGCCATTTTGACCCAACGGGACGGCACGGACAAGCACGATATGGCACGGTCAGCTTGAACTGTTAGCCACTAATGCGGTTACATATTCTATTTTAAAATGCTAATATCGTACCTGTCACCTCCTTGAGGACAGTTTAAAACTCTCTACGTACGATGAGCGTATTTGGTAAGGCCAGGCCTTGTTCAATCGTATGTTACGGTTAGGCTATAATACTTACATGATTCATACATCCGCCATCTTGAAAGTATTTGGCTGATGACCTTGTAGTTTGGGCAAACGACGCTTTCCACATTAGGGTATATTGTTGCAACATTTGGTAGAGATCGGATGATTAGGGTAGTCGTAATGTGATTTAAGCTCAGAACATTTGGGTGGGCGGCATTTCTTCTTTGTCATGATGGCGGCGTAATACCACATGACATTGAGTTGTCCATTGCTAGAGCTACCTCTGTACCAAAGGTGGTTCGATTTGGTTTCGTTGTGTTTGAATTGATAGAAGAGATCGATTTGCAAACATACACGGCCGCCATCTTCAAACTTTAGGGCTGTAGTTTGATCAAAGGTCACTTGCCACATGATGGTATGTTGTTGCAAAATTTGGTAGAGATCAGATGATTAAGTTAGTCGTAATTTGGTTTAAGCTTTGAACATTTGGGTGGCCGCCATTACGTTTCCGTCAAGATGGCGGCAATATGAAACATGGCACTGAGGTGCCCTTTGCTGGTTCTACATCTGTACCAAATTTCATTCAATTCCGTTTTACCGTGTTTGAATTGATAGGAAGGGGGGGGGGAGGAGGGGGGGACAGACATATCAAATCACACACACTCGCGGACACACAGACACACAATGTTTTGGACCTGTGTAGATCACATAAGCCTACTTTCATTTTTTTTTGCAAAAATCGAAAGTAGGCTAGTAACCTAAAAATGTAATTTGTCTAATTCGAATGTTTGGATTAGTCGAATATTTTGTTGGTCCTTTCAGTTTCCAACTATCCAAGTTTCACTGTATAATGTTGTTGATGTCTTCCCTACCTCTCTGAGAAATGGGCCGTGTCGACGGTCGTCATGCAGCGCGCTGGTCGGGACATGAGGGCTCACCGTCATGGGTTGCGTAAGAAAGAAAGAAACAAACAAAGAAAGAAAAGAATAGGAAAGGGAAAGCGAAAAAGTTAGTTATTGAGGTTTAAAGGGGCGGAACAGCATGGTGTTCTGGCTCTCTTCCCCCCCCCCCTTTCCCCCCCCCCGCCACCCCTACAAAAAAAGAATACAGAAAGTAAAAAAAGAAAGGAAATGAAAGAAAGAAATAAAGAAAGAAAGGAGAGGAAATAAATTAAAGAAATAAAAGAAAAGTAAGGAAAGAAAGAAATGAAAGAAAAGGAAATAAGCAGGAGAGTAAAGAAAAGAAAGAAAATGAAAGAAGTAAAAAAGAAAGGAAGAAAGAGAGGAAAGGAAAAATGAAAATAAAAATAAAATAATGAAAGAAAAGAATGAAAAGGAAATAAGTAGGAGACTGAAGGAAAGAAAATAAAGAAAGTAAGAAAAGGATGGAAAGAAAGAAAAGAACAGAAACATGGAAAGAAATGAATGGAAAGAAAAGAAAAATTAAGAAAGAAAGAAAGAAAGAAAGAAAGTGGATTAATTATACATCTATTAAAATATTCGAATCCATTTTTAGCCTACTTTCGATTTTTGCAAAAAATGAAAGTAGACTTATGAGATCACTACAGGGCGAAAAAAAGTGTGTCTGTCTGTGTGTGTGTATGTGTGTGTGTGAGTCTGTGTGTGTGTGTGTGTGTGTGTGTGAGTGTGTGTACTCTGAATGTCTGTCCCCCCTATCAATTCGAACACGGTGAAACCGAATTGAACGAAATTTGGTACAGAGGTAGCATTAGCAAAGGGCACCTCAGTGTCATGTTTTATATCGCCGCCTTCTTTACCAAAACAGAATGGCGGCCACTCAAACTTTCAAAACGTAAAATCAAATTACGGCTAAACAAATCATCCGATCTCTACCAAATTTGGTGACAACATACCTTTATATAGGACGCGTCTTTCATCCAACATTCAAGGTCATCGGCCGTACCATTTCAGGATGGCGGCCGTGTGAATTATTCAACCATTTTAATCAATGGCTTAAGACCCACCAATTCCGATTATCGAGCCTAGGGTGGTTTAAGCTATCCTGAAGGTCGTGATCCGTTATTTATTATAATTTAATAGTATACTGTATGAGTGGCTTAAAAGAGCTGAGCTGTCTGTGACACACGACAAGATGGCAGCTGTCCTCATGTGCCTGTCTTATATTTCAATAGTTTTAGTATGTTGTATGTGATATACCCTACTGATACAATAATATAAACTTTGTATGAAATTATCTTTAATGAAGATGTACTGCTGTGAAGAAATCGTTTATTTAAAGTCATTATTTGCCAACAGGTTGTATCTAATGTCAGTTAAGAACACCATGATGTTAAGGATAGGATTAGCTCTGGGCTAGCGTGTTAGTCTGTCACGCAGTCGACTGGGGATCGAGTACTGCTGCAGTTAACTCTTTTTTCTTGAATTCTTTTACAAATGATGTGCACGAGCTCTTTCCACAGATACTGAATAAGATGTCATTTAGCTCAACGGAGAGGCTAATGTATACACTCGTTTATTAATAAAATCACAGCCCCAGCATCGCAAATAAACAGAAGACATTAGGAAAAGGAGAATAGAAGAACTAGATACACGTTGTCATTAACCACAGCCTTCTTAATGCCTGTGTACGGTGCTGTCCTCTTGTGGGTTATGTGGGTAATATTGTTCCAAACTTACCGCTGTGTAAATACCCGGCCTCCTGAAGTATGGCAATTTTATAATACTGGTAGTTCAACTATTAGCCACGATCGCGCTCCGATTACCTTTAAACACTGCCAGCTGGATCGCCTCCCTCTTGGCTACTTTAAACTGTCTACTCATTCAACACCCTTAGGCCACTGCCATCGTAGTACATTACGATGGCAGTGCATAGGCGTACAACATAAAGATTAATTCACTGATAGGTCGCAGCACCAACCTACTGTGATCGGCGTGGATTTTTAAAGGGGAAGATACCCAAAACGGAAGATTCTTAACTTAGCAGGCTGGCTTAATATAGAGATTAACGGACGTGAATGCATTAAAATAAGTTAGTAGTTTTGTTATTCAATCATCATATGTATGTATGTATGTCTACCCCTTATTAGTCCCGTTTTCCAACGGGGTCGGGGATGAGATGCGATGGAAGTCTTTGTGGCGATGTTTTTTTTACGACCGGATGCCCTTCCTGACGCCAACCTCATGAGACGAGTTAATGAGAGATGAAATGAATGATGGTGAATGAAACTGGGCAAGAATGTGGAAGGAAGCGGCCGTGGCCTGTCAGAAGGTACCGTCCCAGCATTTGCCTGGTGTTGAAAATGGGAAACCACGGAAAACCATTTCAAGGACGGCCGACGGTGGGGCTCGAACCCACGCGTCTACCGAGTCAGCCGAGAGCTTGGCCCCATGACCTAATGCTGCGTGTTAGCCAGCGTAGCCACTACTGTCGGTTATTCAATCATCATAAAGTATACAATATTGATTTTGACACTTACTGGCTAATTATCAATATAAAAGAAAACAAACAATACATTGTGGTAGAGGTGATTGTGTTAGGGATGAGGACAAAGAGTCATAAATATACCCATACATTTAGGAGAAAGTAGGCTATATGTTCTTTGCTGAACATCTTGTTCAGTTTTGCCTAAGTAATCCCTTATTAGAAGCTTTTCAGTCGGTCAACATCAGTTTGCCCAATTAGATTGGGCGGGGAGTTGCAATTAATTTCCTAGTGTTTGAAATAGAATACATGAAATATTTATACACGTAATAAAACACATTTCAAACTTCTGTCCAATTGTTGACTGACTGAAAAGCTTCTACTTAGAGATTTAAACACTAAATAAAACATTTTTCACACAATTGAGGGGCTTCTAATATTTTTAACATAAGATTAGGGTCTCTAGAGATGACATTTTTTTGTCCGGTGGGATTAGGTTTAGAGCGGTGACACTCGGCACCCAAGGATATTACTTTTCATTTGTGACAAAACTGAAATAAAACCCTTCTTTCTTGTTTAATATTTACATTACCAAGTGGTGCGTTTAACGAAATATTGTCCCAAGTATCGAATGTCTTTATTTACAGGGTCCGCTGCGTATTTTGGGCCACGCGCTAGCATGGAGGTCTGTGTATACAGCCTGCCTTTCTTGTAAACACGGCTGGTATTCATATGCCAACACAAGCCAGGACATGAGTGTTCAATATGTCAATTGATGGATGCTACCACACCAGTTTATGTAGCAATATCAGGAAAGATAAACAGATTTGACCTTGAAATTCAAAAGCAGTCCATCTTTTTATCCAGGGGTCAGTGACCTTTTATTTAGGTTCCTTATGGTCTGGAATATATCAGCACGAAATGTGAGTCTTCCATGGTTTTTGTTGATGTGAATTCTTGTTGTTGTTTGGTTTGAGGTGATTAGATATCGTTGTCATTTAACCCCGTGTACGTGTGTGTATTATCTATATAAACATAAAAGAATTGTCTGATAACCTGTGTTATTGTGTAGTCTGTAGTAGTGTGTGTATTTGTAATTCAGGGGAGGATTGGGAAGGAGGCGGCCGTGACCTTCAATTAGGAATTTTCCCGGCATTTGCCTGGAGTGGAAATGGGAAACCACACGATAAACCACCTCCAGGATGGCTGAGCTTGGAATCGAACCCCCCTCTTCTCAACTTTGCCTCACGTGACTGAGTGTATCCCGTTCCATCACTCAGACAAGATAATTTCTTGGCAGAGCGGGAAATCAAACCCGGACCTCCAGGGCGACAGCCAAGAACGCTAGCCGCTATATTGTTAGTTCAATTTAGGGGCTGAGGACATCTTGGTTATCAGCCTCATGTAGTTGGGTGTTGAACTTGTCTGCTAACTTGCATTGATTAGAGGACTAAAGAAGTATCCATGCATTTACCTGGAGGGTGTATGGAGAACCCCGAGAAAAACTACACTGAAGTTAGCCACTGTGAGCACCGGGATTCAAACCTACGAACTCCGGTCTTCCTGCAGCTGCCCGTGTGGCCGTGGTGCACGATTTAATGAGCGGGACTCCAAGGTCTAGGAGTCTTCTCAAATAAATTTGCCATAGTCTTTTGTTGGAGAGATTCCTTCGGCCCAAACGTAAATTACCATCGTGAACATGAGAGTTGCATCTTAGCAACTTCAAACCACACCTCTCGTTGAATTTATATGTAGATACTTTTCAGTCGGTCAACATGAGTGTGCTCAATTGTAATGGGTGTTATACCCTAAAGATGAAATAAATTATGAATTTATTAATCTGAGGTATTTTTTCTGGTTTAGTTAATAACACCCACTACCATTGGATACAATCATGTTGACCGATTGAAAAGCATTAATAATTTCGGTTATGAAGGCAACAATGGAATATAGCTTCCAATACGATAAAAATGAGATTTATTGGTACAGCCTTGGATCGATCCGGACCTCAGTGGTGACAGCCAAAAATGCTAGTCTTAAAACCACGAAATGGACTTATAACTCAATGACATGCTAAAGGGGGAAATGGATAACAAAGAAAGGAATAAGGGGAAATAAGGGACAGGAATTAGAAATGCTCGCAACCTTCGAAAAATGTGGACATAATGATTTAGAAGGAAGTATAGCCGTGAATAGCTGACTTGAAAGGGAAAGAGTAGAGGAAAAACACCCTAGATTTTAAACACCCCAATACTGTCGCGGGCACGGCAATAAACCTAGAAACATTGCTGAGTTTAATTCCTTGACCGTGAGAGCCAATATACCAATATAACCTTGTTTCCCCATGAAGGGTAAAGGCCTCCTACAATAGGGTTGCTTATATCATTAAGACGTCACAAACATCCTGTCCCCGAGCCAGGGGAGTTAAAATCCCCATGGCCTGGCCAAAATTCGAACCCGGGACTCTTCGGGTCAAGGCTGAGCACGCTTACCAATTAGCCACGGAGCTGGACAAATGTAATCCTAAACCCTGAGTGAAACACAGCATGACAAAATGGACACAGCGTCAGAAATGTCATGAAGATACAGGGCGCCAGGGAATGTTCTCCGCAGTGCCTACAAGCTGCTGCGAGAGATTACGTCACCAGTTAAGTTGGCAGCACGGCTGTCACTTGTATCATAACAAACAAACAGTAAACTTTATACTCACCACAGCCATTCATAACATACTGATGCACTCTTCCAATAATCTAACTACACGCACTGACGATTTCGACAGCCCACAGCCCACACATGTGGCATTACCCTATCAAGGACACTGTGCTGCCAACTAAACTGATGACGCAACCACTCGCAGCTGCTTGTAGCCACTCCGAATAACATTTCCTTGCGCCCTGTATAAGACGTCAATGAAGCCCGCCAGCGGCAATGCTTGTAACTAGACTGCTCTGATCTGTCTCAATGATATCTAGTTTTAATGTTATTTCCTAGTTTGTTGTTGTTGTTGTATTATTAGATTATGGTTGTTCTTATTTTGATTATTATTTAACATTCTGACGTTTGATAATGCGTCATGGGCTTGCTTATTAATAAATAATTGTTAACTACTACTCTGTGCATTCGTGGGGTGAATCATCCTTACACATGAATTACAGTCCATATTTTCTTTCATGTACGTATTTATCAATATTTAACACCCCTAATAAGAAATAACAATTACAACGAAAATGTCTTAGTAGGCAAATTAAGTTTAAGTTAGAAGGTTAGGGTGACGAACTGGTCGACAAAAACCCCTTCAAATCATTATATCTGTACAGCGAAGTCCAATTAACTTGGTGAGATATACTGACTGGAGTCCTTGAGTTATTTGAAGCGAATTCCATCAGCTGAGTCATCTGAAACAGCATTATATCACTGTTCACGAATATATTTCAATGTGATCAGTTAACCTCATGCAGTACAAGGTGTACGAAAAATAAAGTCCAATAGTATCAATGTCGGAAAAAAGGGGGCCATCCAGTTGACGAGGAAGCTGCGGCATTATTTTTTGGACACGAAGGATACAGGTGTTTACTTGTATGTACATTATATATTGGTTCTTCTGAAGAGGCTGTTGTGTTAGTGTAGCTTCCCATGTATACCTAATTCCAGTATTATTAGCCGACTTTTCACATTTTGTAAAAATGAGGAAGAAGTAGACTAAATGAGATCGAACTGGGCAAATGTGTGTATGTCTGTCTTTCTGTCTGTCTTTCCGTCTGTCTGCCCTTCTGTCAGTCTAAACGGCTACAGCTATCGAAACCAAATTTGGTAGTAGTAAAGACTTATCCATGAATATCTCACAGCCATATTTGAAAATGACGTCAGTGCTACCAACTGCTGAAAAATCACAATTGAGAATTGAGGTCTATGTAGGATAGACCATGGAAGATAGGCATGGGAATTGTTCCAAAATTTACAAACATATAGATAATATTCCACCAGACTAATTTACATGAGCCCATACACGAGTGTTGCCAACATGATTCTATGCCTACTGGTAGGTCCAATCTTTAAATGCATGCAACGTTCATACTATCTATTGGATTTCAACCAAACTTGGTATGTGATTCGTGCACCGGAAAAGATATGAACATGCCAACTGTTGAAAAACCCACCCTATACATTTTTATCCTAATCTCAATATATCAGAAAGTATGCAGGCCAACAGTTCTAAACTTTGCATACATATAGTACCTGCAAATTTAGGTTAATTTTCAGTAACCGATATACAACAGTGCTGCCAACATGATATTACGCGTGCTAACAGGTTTAATGTTGAATCACATGTACCTTCCATACTAATAAATGAAGTTCTTTCAAAATTGGCACATATATAGATCATAATATTTCAATTTAAGTTTGAGCATCCCATTTATGGCAGTGTCACCAACCTGATTTACGCATGCTGATAAATTCAATATTTAAATACATGTAACGTGCATACTTTCCATTGGACCTGAACCAAATTTTGCATGAGCATTTTGTACCTTAAGAAATGGAACTAAGAATATATTTTGAATCGCCATGTCTGCCAACTGTTGTTATATGGTGTCTTTAATTTTAAGAACAGTAGGCTCGTTAGTTCGTCACGGAACTACTTGTTTTTATTTCCTTAATATCAGAGCTTTAAAGTCATTTTCCATTGTTGGTATATTGACATCACTTCAGATGGCGAAACGCTTCTCGATGCTCGAGCACGAGTTAACACTGCGTGGATGAAGAGGCGCCAAGTTACAGGAGTGCTGTGCGATAAGAAAGTACCCATCCCTTTGAAAGGGAAAGTTTACAAGTCCATGATACGACCAGTGGCACTTTAAGGCACAGAATGTTGGCCAGCTTCAACCAAGCATGAACAGGCCCTACATGGAATGGAGATGAAAATGTAACGTTAGTCCATGGGTGTTACACGGCTTGATCATGTCAAGAATGAACATACCCGGAAACAGATGGCAGTTGCAGCCATTACCGATAAAATGAGAGAAACACGGCTTCGGTGGTATGGGCATGTTACTAGAAGTGATGAGAACTCTGTGGCAAGAACAGCTCTCCAATACGATCCAGGAGGAAATCGACCCCGTGGACGTCCAAAGAAAAGATGCCTGGACAGAATCAAAGAAGACTTGGTGATGTGTGGACTTAAACCTGAAGATGCCCTTGACAGGAAGAAGTGGTGAACATCAACCAAACAAGCGGACCCTGCACCATCGCGGGATACACGCTAGGAAAGAAGAAGGTATATTGACATCAGTCGGCCAACTACATATAATCCCATTCAAATAAAAACAACCTTAAAAAGTTACACAATTTTTTACTCAATCTGCTTTTATAAAATCATTCAAAAAGCATCTTGTTATTGTTGATTTGCGAGTGGTTCCACATACAGATTATTATTGATATAATTATTATGCAGAAAGATCTGCACGAGATTGGGATCTCATGTGAAGATATCCAGGAGCGTGACCAGTTTAAGAGAAGACTTTTCAAACATCGGAGTTTCCAACCAAAGCCGACGTTGAAAACTGGAAATGTTTGGTCAAAAGAGAGAACGGAACAACGCTGTCTACGAATGAAGGAATAATGGACTGATTTTAAAGCAAAAACCAAACAGTTGAAACGACGTGGTCCTTAGTTGGCCGGAACGATAAATAAATATGAAATATGGAACGAAATTATACCGATTGATTTAAGTCATAATGGCTGAGAGATATAGGAAACATATATGTCGGGTAAAATAGTGCACATAGTCAAAACCAACCAAACAAACGAAAACTACAAGATGTTACATCAGAAGCTGTTCAAAGTGTCCACCACCCATCTCAAGGTATATCTTCACTCATCCCACAACAAACTTATGTCTGTTCGCCGAGTCGAGATAGTGGAATTAAACACAGTTGTGCACGTGATCTGGCCGCAAGGGGTGTATAGAGCTGTGCCTTTTGAACGTACACCAACTTCAGTGCTGTGTATAGCCTACATGTGAAGCGGGCTGACTTATCGGTTACATGCTACAGCGCGGTTTATTTATTGTTCGTTTATGTATTTATTTATTTATTTAATTAATTAATTAATTAATTTTAGGTCTTAACTGCTTATGCAGGCGAAGCCTCCGTGGCTCCGGTCACTCCATGTGAGATCTGTGCTGGACAAAACGGCGGCAGACAGGTTTTTCTCCGGGTACTCCGGTTTTCCCCGTCAAAATTTCATTCCAGCAACACTCTCCACTATCATTTCATTTCATCTGTCATTCATTTAATCGTTGCCCCAGAGGAGTGCGTCAGGCCTCGGCAGCCGGCACAGTTCATATCCTCGCCGCTAGATGGGGGCTTCATTCATTCCATTCCTGACTCGGTCGGCGACTGGAAGCAGGCTGTGGATTTTCATTTTCAACTGCTTATGCAGGCAACAATATACAGTGCAGCACAGCACTAAGTGCAGCAAGCCTTGTCTTTTCTAGGACTACGGCATCACTAATAATCTCGGAGTTTCTTGGCTACCCCTGTCCGGCAGAGTCAGTGACGTCAACTGGGCATGTTTCCCTGTCCAGGCAATCAAGTGCCCACGTGCAAGTAGGCCTATTTAAGCGCACTATTTCAACTCGGCGTACAGACTTCAGGTAGCACCGTATTCCAGCTCTTCCCGGATAGTTGCAACAGCATCATGCAGACGAGCGACGAGTTCAACAAAAAATTCACTGTTAACAGCATAACCTTGTTGTAAGATGTCGTGGGGCTCATTTCGAGGAATTTAAAGTTATATTCAGGTCATAGACCGTGCAGACAACTACAGGACATTCCTTGCCCCATTCCCGACGAGATGAAAATTGCGAGACAAAGGGTTAATCCCTAACCTCATTTGACTTGTCCTGATCCACTTTATCACGTTCTGTGATTAATTAGACATCCTGTATATCATGTTCAGTTCTAAAGTCAAATTCAGTCATTGCCGAAGAATGTTAATGAGTTTGAACCGTCTCGCCTTGCCCATTTGAATTTTGCTTCACGGTGACAAATAGCACTCCCACTGTGACAAAATTCTCATCGCGTCCATGTTTCTCGTCGGACATTCGCATTTCTGTCTTGTTCGCTTTATCTTGAATATCCCTTATTGTGTGTCAGCAAAAGATTTATGCACCATCCGACATAACATAAAGCTTCCTTCCCTCTTTGTTCTTCAAGGAGATTGTTCTCGAAAGGCCATTTACATCGTATAATTCACCACCATTAACTGCACGAAGTTAATTTTGTTTGGTGTTTTTTATTTTTAGATCATTTACGGTTTAGAGACATGATGATGATGATGATAATTGCTGTTTTAAGTGGCCTAACATATCGGTTATCGGCCCCTATGGGCTAGAGACATCACAGTAGCCAAGCCTGAATAATAAATCTTCGAAAGACGGAAGCAAGGAAGCTTCTAGTTTCATGACACGTCTTGTTCACAAGCACACGAACATAAAGACACGGGACCTCCTTATTTAACGTAGATCCACCTCGTGGTGTAGCGGCCAGTATTCTTGGCTATCACACCAGATATCCTTGTTCGATTCATTTCAGGGGCTTTGACATCGTGGTCATTTAGCCCCGTGTTCTTGGGTGAGTGTGAATTTTTGTATGATAACCTGTGTTATTGAGATGGCTATGTTGGTGTGTGTGTGTTTGTAATTAATGTGAGAACTTGGAAGGAGGTGGCCATGGCCTCAATTCAAGCTCCATTCCGGCATTCACCTGGAGTTGAAGTGGTAAACCACGGAAAATTACTACCAAGATGGCTGAGGTGGGAATCGAACCCGCGTCTTCTTAGATTTGACTCACGAGGCTGAGTGCACACCATTCCAGCCCTCAGACCAGAATTAAATTTCTTGGCAGAGCCGGGAATCAAACCCGGGCCTTCGTGGTGACAGCCAAGAGTGCTAGCCACTACGCAACGAGAAGAGAACAAGAGTTGACGGAGGGTAGTTCACAGAAATGTCAGAGAAGGGGCCATCAGAAGTAAGTGGAAGCAATACCTCGCTCATGTGGTCGCCAATTAGGTGATCCTGTATATCAGGATAGGAAGCCTGGAACCTAGAAGTCTGGAACCACCATGAAACACAGGATTTAACCTAAATACTTCTCAATACATTTTCGCTACATTCCATTTGCAAGTGGATTTTGTAGCCACTTGATGCCACTTGATCTGCCGTGGCTAACGAATGCCCAATTTTCAACAACCTGTTGCATTGAAGCGTGTGTTATATTCACCTGATTGAAAACGCACTTCAAACTTCTGTCAACCATTTGACGTTCCTTTCAATGTTAACCTTTCGGTGCCTTCTCACTCGAGTACAAAATATAAACGTTCCCAATACTGTATTTTTAGCCTATTTTCATTTATAAACAAGATGTTCAGTAAAGAACATCCAGCCTACTTTCTCCTAAATGTATGAGTATAGTTATAATTCTTTGTTTTTATCAAAGAGTAAAATAGAATCATTTCTTGGTTGAAGACCTGAGAAACTATTTACCTCTACCAAACACCACAACCTCGAAAAGAACTGCTACCGTCATTGAAGAAAGAAAGAAAGATAAGAAGTATCTCAAGTGTGTTATGGATCTGGAGACATAATCGACCAGACTGGCTGCGTGGCTCAGCAGTAACGTTCTCGCTTGCTGGGCCCTAGGTTGCAGGTTCGTACCATGGCGCAGTCAGCTGGCATTTGAGGGTGCACAAATGCGAGGGAGCCGTGTCAGTAGATTTACTGGCACGTTAAAGATCCCCTTCGGGGCAAAATTCCCGCACCCCGGCGTCTCTAAAAGCCACAGTAGTTAAAAGGGACGTAAAACCAATAACATTATTATTATTATTATTATTATTATTATTATTATTATTATTATTATTATTATTATTATTATTATTATTACATAATCGACCGGACGTGGGCAACATCCAACATTGAGTTGAGGCATGTGTCTACTCGTCTGGCTGTGCATGGCTTTCACCAACCTAAATGAATTAACAAATCTTTTCATGACCCTACAGTGACGTGTGTATACCAACTAGCCTATGTGGATATTTTCGATTGCTATTTGGCTGCAACAAAAGTATTAATTAATATCCTGAACTAGCACCAACGGCTAGAGTTCAGGTACTATGTGAAATCGTTTTGTTCTTTAGTTCAAATAACATTTTCAAATAACGCACAGTAGGCTGTTACAAACCCTTTAAAATAAAATTGAAAAATGTATCGTATTATCAACTTGTCATTCTTCAAATTCGATGCGCATGGAATGCCAATGGTATGCTAATCAATGGAGTCCCACGTAGACCAGTCGTGACATCTAGTGGAGAAGTATCAAACAAGATAATCCTAACAGGGCAAGTGCATTCTAGGGGTCATAACAAACATTTCAATAAAATCTGTAGGTTAATCTGAAGGCCGGCGAGCAGTTCGTAGCTAGTTGGCCATGATAATTCACTTTTTTGCTGCTAGATGTCTCGTGCAAATCTGCTGGGGATTTTTCTTTGATTAAATATATATTTTCCATTGTTATATTCACAATATAACGCTTAATTTTAAAACGTCTGAGTCATTACAAAACAATAAATATAAAAAATGTCAAGCAAAAATCTAACTCTGATGGGGTTTGAACCTTAGCCATAAGAGTGATAGGCCGACGCTTTACCACGCAGCCAAACGTGCCAACGAAAATTGTACGATATCAGATGAGTTAGATAGAACGTATTAGCAGATAATGATTTAGACTAAACGATTTCATCAGTGGAGTATATTATTTATATATAAAGCATTTCATACAAAGTTTATTTATTTTGTATCAGTACGCTATATTGCATGCAATACTCAAATTAGTGAAATATAAGTCAGGAACAAGATATCCGCTGCCATCTTGCCTTGTAACTGAGACGGCTCAGCTTTTTCAAATCACTTCTGCACTATAGTATTACATAATAAACTTTTAATTTCGTACGTGCCTCTTCCTTTAGAACAGTTAAAACGATTCTCGGTTCGATAATCGGACCTGGTGGGTCCCATGATATGGATTATAAAGTTTGCATAATTCACACGGCCACCAACCTGAAATGGTACTATGGATGACCTTGTAGTTTGGTCACAAGACACGTCCTATATGAAGGTATGTTGTTACCAAATTTTGTAGAGATCGGATGATTTGTTTAGTCGTTATTTGATTTTACGTTTTGAAAGTTTGAGTGGCCGCCATTCAGTTTTGGTAAAGATGGCGGCAATATAAAACATGACACTGGTGTGCCCTTTACTAGTTCTACCTCTGTACCAAATTTTGTTCAATTCGTTTTCACCGTGTTTGAATTGATAGGGGGGAGGGGGGGGGGGGAGCAGACATTCAGAGTACACACTCACTCACTCACACACACACACACACACACACACACACAGATAGACACCCAATTTTTGGCCGTGTGTAGATCTCATAAGTCTCCTTTCATTTTTTGCAAAATTCCGAGGGTAGGCTAAAAATAGGCTTACGAGATCACCTTTTGTCCGCGCGTGTGTGTGTGTGTGTGTGTGTGTGTGATAGTGTGTGTGTATCTCCCTAATAAAATCTATATGGCTGGAGCGATTTCAATGAAACTCGGTAAGGTCATAGTACAATTTCGGCCGACTCCGACCGGCCCTTCAAATTTTATTACGTTTCACCAATCCAACATGGCAGTTGTGCGAAATATTTCACCGGCATTTTATATCTCCGAAACTATTTCTGATATCACCCTGAAATTTTGTATGGTGATAAAGGGCACAACTGCAAGTTCACATGTGTGACTCTCAGAAACCTGGTAACTACCTAGATACAATACGAACACGGTGGCCAAGCAAATTTGAAACATTTAAATAAACTTTTCACGCGATTTAACCATTCGAACGCAGTGAAACATGGTACAGCGAATGCCTATACACATTGCAATGCATTGACATCTAATTTAGTTCAGTTGTTTACATAACCACAAGATGGTGGCGGTGCAAAATTTTAAAATATTTGTTTGTTTCCTATATCCTAATCATGCGATCAAAGTCAACGTTTAGCGGCTTCGGTGGCGTAGTCGGTAGCATGCTGAGCTTCTATGCCCAAGGTAGCGGGTTCAAACCTGGTCTTAGCCGTCGGATTTTTTAAGAGCGTTAAAATCCCTCAGTATGCCTTCCTTCGGAGGGGAAGTAAAGCTGGCGGTCCCATGTCATAGATTTATGGCACGTTAAAGAACCTTCCACTAATTGCACCTGTGTGAAGCTAAATTGGATAGGTTAAGAATGTACAGTAAACAACGAACTTAGGTTTCTACGTGCTTTGCCAAGAGCCGACTGCAGTGGCGTCTAGTAGCTACGTTCTGAACTTGGCCTGTAGTCGTTGACGGTGGCGCTTGGCGGCAAAAGTAGGAACTATTTGAAAAATTCTAAGTTGCAGTACTTAAATTAAAAATAGATAACATACACTAATACAGTCATCACAATTAACACCGGTTATCAGACAGATTCTACACTCACGCAAAGTACACGGGGCTACATGACCGTGTTGTCGCAGTCCCTAAACTTAAGAAACAACCAAAGTCAACGTTTGAATATTGAATCTTTTCAAAAATCGTCATCTAATAGTACATAACTCTATGGCCTACCTATATTAAACTCTAATATGGCGACCATCCGAAATATTTAGACGGTTCTCAATTTTTACTAATCTATGACAGCAATCAAACTGAAATTTTGTACGTTGATAAAGGCTATGGACATAAGTTCACCTATGGGACTTTCAATAACCTGGTGAGAACAAATCCAACATGGCGGCGACGCGAAATATAAATATTTAAATGGACCTTTCTCGTGATTTAACCATCAGAGTGCAGTGAAACGTCGTACGGTATTGCTTATACTAATTTTAATCCACTGAAATCGAATATATTTCAATTGTTTTCATAACCACAAGATGGCGGCTGTGCGAAATTCTAAAATCTTGTTTTTATTTCTTTTGTCCTAATCATGCGATTGAAGTTTGAATAATTTCACCTACGCAATAATATTCATGTAATAGTATATAACACTATGGCCTACATATATAAAATCCAACATGGCGACCAACCGAAATATTTAGACGGTTCTTAATATCCACGAATCTATTACAGCAATGAACTGAAATTTTGTATGTTGATAGAGCTAATTAACATAAATAGGATATATGAAAATAGGCTATTTACTTTTTCACGGAACTACTTGTTTTGTTTGTTTTGGTCTTAAGATTTTAGTAAGCTACACAAATACAATGCAAATTGAAAACAATAATTTGTTACATTTACATTACTTCTCCTGCCTTTCAAGTTTAAATTGTTGTTAATGCCCTAATAGAATGATATTACTTAATAACTAGCATATAAATATCTGATTCTTATTTAGCTAAGTAATTTTAGAAGTTTGCAGTAACAGAGAGTAGACTATAACAAAATACTGTATGCCTTCGCATGTCATACAGTTCATGGTGGAGAGGAATCTTGTGCAAGACACTGTTGACGATATCCTTGCAGAGTTTATTTCATATAGAGCAGCGAAATGTTGTTCATAACAGAGCTCAAGCCTCTCAGTAATTACTGTTTAAAATATATCTTCAATTAGTACGGTGTAATTAAAATAATTCAAGATAAACAAGTAGTCCTCTGAAGAACTAACATAGACTATTTTCTTAGCTTCTAGCAGTATTATCTCTTCAACAAAACAGATTTTACATGTGAAGGATTACATAGCTGTAGTTGTTAGTTAATTTAAAGGGTTTGGGACATCTTGGTCATCAGCCCCGTATGGGTGTGTGTTGATTTTGTCTGATACCTGTATTCCTGTGATGACTGTAGTAGTGTTTGTAATTGTTTAAGGACAGGGATGGGATGGGTGCCTCGGGACGTGATGTAAGGTCTATCTTAGCATTTTCATGGAAAGGAAGTGGAAAACCCTGGAGGAAATCCACACTAAGGGTAACAGTGCTTGTGTGTGTGTGGAATATGTCTGATAACGTGTGTAATGGTGATAGCTGTAGTCGTGTGTGTATTTGTAATTCATGTAAGGATTGTGAAGGCGGCAACCTCGACCTTCAGTTAGGAACCATCCCGGCATTTGCCTGAGAAACCAACGAATACCACTTCCAAGGTGGCTGAGATGGGAATTGAACCCACAGTTTTGCCACACAAGGCTGAGTATACCATATTCCAGCCCTCAGCCCAGAAGTAAATTTCTTTGCAGAGCCGGGTTGACAGCCAATAATGATAGCCGCTACACCACGAGGGGGTCACTTAGATAAGTACGATAACCATAATATCATGTGATTTCAGATTTTCCTTTTATTGCGGTTGTTATAAGGGTGCACGATGAACGATAGCTGAAAATGTGTTCATATATCTAAAACCCACGATTACATTACAACCCGTCAACATGTAATCGATAATCGATTATAAATTTCCGGTGCACGCAAATTCTTTAGTGAGCTAATCTTGTATAAGGTAAGAATGTGTCCTGAATGGAATGAAGAAAATCTGGTTGCCATACAACAGGTGAACTGTATGCAATATATTACCCTGGGTTTTCAAAACAGCATTCTTAATATTAGCTGGCGAAACGAGAATAATAGATCCGTATACTGAAATTCCAATCATACTAACCGTAACACAGCATTATGATGGTAATGTTTCGAAGTAAACATGACGTGTCGCTGATGTATGTCTTCAGTAATTGCTCTTTAACACGTCCTTTTGACTAATTACCAGCGGTAATGGGACACACACATTATCCGTGACAGGACTGGTACCGCCCGCTTGGCTGTTGAAACTGATCACATCTCGACGGTCTTAATTAATAAGAAGTCAAGTCTGTCGTGCCCCGCATACGAAGTGTCAGCAGCACGACTTCTCGCCGACATGGTCCCGTTACCTTCAGCCAAGGAGGATTCTGTGTGTGAACATACATCTCTATCTCTCTCTATATAAAAATGAACGTTTGTCTGTTTTTTCTGAATTTCCACGGAAATTTGCGATATTTGCGCGTTTCAGACTGTTTTATGACCGATGTGCGCAAAAATAATTTTTTTGTCTGTCTGTCTGTCTGTCTGTCTGTCTGTCTGTGGACAATTTTTTGTGTCCTTATAACTCGAGAACGGCTGGGTGGATCAACGTAAAATTTGATACAGATATCCATCAGAGGCACGACACTAATCATTGATGTAACTCTTCTCCGTACCTCTCATAAAAGGTGGCCAACCCCCCTTAAAATAGATGCTGAAATAGGCGTAGAAGGGTGAGACAACGCTCATTTTCAGCCCCTCAATGTGAGAAACGAAACCACATTTTAAGGCCCTAAAACCAACAGTTTTTGAGATATTCCCAGAAAAAAAATTTCACTTAAACTATGAAATTTTAACTCCCAATGCAAATGAGAAATTCGGCATTGAAAAAAGGGCTAGGAAAATGGATATGGCATTTAGACTTTGCATCAATACTTATAAGTCCAATTCCCTCTCGTATCAGACCAAGAATAGGCACTATAACACAGTTGTTAAGCCAGAGTGCCTCTATGCGGCAGAAACTTTAACAAGCATGAAAATTGCTGAAATTGAGAAAAAAGAAAAGAAATTCTTACGAAAAATTGTAGGTCCCAAAAATTACCTGGGGAAGAATATAAATTTAGAATGCGATCTAGCCAATAACTGTATAACACGTTTGAAGGGATTTCTATCAGTATAAGGAAAAGACGGTTGATGTTCTATGGGCACGTTAAGCGATTGGGGAACGAGAAGTTTGCTAATAAAATTCTTAATCTGCAAGAGAAGTGGAAGGTACAACCCCTATGGCTTCAAGAGGTCTATCAAGACTTAAAAAGGGCAAACATAGGATTAGTCGAAGTGTAGGACAGGACAGGATACAGATCTAAAGTTGCTAGTGTGAAGGATCCCCCCGAAAAAAGACTCGCTCTTTCAGTGGAAGAACGATTGCGAAGGAGCCAACGAATGAAGGATCTCTGGAAGAAATCTAAACAACAAGGCAGAAACACCTTGAAGAAGATGAAGACCTCAATAATGGTTGTGTATTTGGAGTCCATAGATGGCTGTATCAAAATAAATAATAATAAACTGTGAAAGAATGCAAGCCGGTAACCATGGCAACACAATCTCAGAAGTCCATATATTGCTGTAAGACGCAATGCCATTCCATTCATTACATTACTGTGAAGGTTTGCAAACGGCTATAAGGTTATAACGGATCCAAATTCACCTGAAATATTCATACTATATATAATTCGCTTAAGGGGGTCAAGGGGTACTTTAGAATTTTTTCACGCGATTTACACGTGCGGGTATGGTACGGAAGGTATATTATATCCCTATCCCTATATTGTTATATTATTATTATTGTATGTTGGCATGTAAAAGAACCCATTTGAATTCAGAAGCCATGTTCATAATGGCAAAATTAATCTCGGGAGTTTCCGCCAACACAAAGTTCCTCGTTTCTCTACTAGAAAGCGCTATAGTGTTCAAGGAGCTTAGATATCTAACCTCCTTGACTTTCATAATGATTCAAGGAACAACGAAATTCGACATGCAAGCTACCCTCTTGGTGTCAAATTACAAAAGCTTGCACCCGGCACCGAGGCCATACGATATTATTATTATTATTATTATTATTATAGTATATTGTTTGACAACATTATCACGGCAAATACCGGCTACATTTTCTGTTACAGCCTGGTTCGGCCTTAGCAAGGAACCACCTGTACTGAGATAATTACGATTACACTGTTCAGAGACTTCACATTCATGTCGTGCCCGCAGTCTTCACGAGTCTCCTTCATTTGTAGGATGAGCTAAATTTCCATCAGGATCATCGAGCCTTGCTGAGTATTCGGTCAGGTTATTGTCGCCAAGGAACTTCCTAACAATATGGCATGTGTTTAACAGAACTGTCTTCTGAAGTACAATATATATCTGCGGGTGCGGATTCAATATTGATAGACTAGTGTGGAGAGTTTTCGGTATAACACCAGTACACGATATAATTATCGAGATGGTAGTCACCGAATCAAGTTTCCACATCTGCTTTATCTCAATTGCCAGCTCTGTGTACTTAGATATTTTAGTAGCAGCTGTTGTTTGGATGTTTTGAGTGTTGGGACATGCGATATCTATCAGTAATGCCTCTTTGTGTTCTTTATTGATGACAATGATATCTGGCCGGTTGTTACTGACTGCGACATCTGTCACAACTCCTCTGTCCCAATAGAGCTTGTGTGTGGCATTTTCGAGTACTGCAGATGGTGTGTATTTCCAATAGGGGACGGAGCATTGAAGAAGTTTATACTTCAAGGCCAGTTTCTGGTGGATAATGTTGGCAACTTGATCGTGTCGATGTTTGTAGTCAGTGTTGGCAAGGTGGGAACAACCTGATATAATGTGTTGAATGGTCTCGCTACATTTGCCACAGCGGCGACACTTTTCACTCTCTGTTGTTGGATCATTTATGATAAATTTCCGATAGCTTCGAGTAGCAACAACTAGGTCTTGGATAGCTACAACAAATCCCTCTGTTTCCAGAAAGAGGTCCGAGTTGGTCAGCCATGCGTGCGACTTATTATTATTATTATTATTATTATTATTATTATTATTATTATTGTTACGTGCAAAAGCCCGTCCCAACGTTATTAAATATGCATCACCCCTACATGTGTGTTCCCGACCTTTAAAGCGCCAGCCTTGATGGTTTGGTTTCGCTTATGAACTCGAGGTGGCAGCATCTATCGACTCCTCTTGCCGGAGTTGTAGCCTCTAGCCGAGTTGTATCTTCGACCGCTAGAGTGTGTTTGTGGTGTCTTCTTATCTCATCCTAATTGAGACATATTTGAAGGATATTGTATTCTACGTCATTGAACAAAAGACTATATACACCTCATGCCGCCAAAATAATTATATATTATGCAAATTGTTACTTGATGTGTCAAGCTGTGATTGGACAATTACAATTAACATGAATGCAGTGCGGTATTTGACTTTGGATTCTCCGCCATCTTGGCGTCCTGAGAGTCTGTCGTGAAGAAAGCAACAAGCCGGCTGCTGGTGAAAGAGTATCTCTCCGTGTGCTGGGGGCTTTGGCCCCTAGCCTCTACGAAATATGGATATATGCTAAAAAGGAATTGCTGTGCTCTTAAGGCTGTATTTTCGCCATTTCGCATTGAAGATGAAGAATGAAATAATAGTAATCGCAACTAGATGCAAACAGGAGTGCTTGTTACCAAAACAGCGCATGTGCGGGTTAGCCATTTTGAGGCCATATAGTGCCGTACAATATTTTTAAATTTGTGTGTTAATTATTTTATTATTATTGTGTCTCCACAGAGAAGTTTTTAAGGTACGTTATTATTTAATTAATTTATATATATTGTTAAGGAGCTCCGATATTGGCCTTATATTAATGTTTTAATACTGTATTTTGTTTCGCCTGGTAGGCCTAATTTTTCTGTTTTGCTAATGTTACCAAATTTGTAAATTTTATTGTTTTCCTTCGTACCTTCTGGAGACACGTTTCTAGTTTATTTTACGTTGTAAATTTTTATTTATTTAGTTTTTGGTAGTCTTTGGGATTGCCCTATTATTAATTTGATTTACGATCCGTTGCAGCCTAAAATGCCTCGTGTCAATAGTGTTAAGGCGTAATTCTTTCCTCCCTTTCTGTTCTCTCTGGTGACTTAAAATTTAATTTTAAGCTAATTGTTTGCCGTGATTCGATTGGACATGCGGTCATCTATTTGGTGGCCATGTTTGTTTTTTTGTTTTGCCCGAGTGCATTCTGGTCTTGTGAGTGCATTCTCTAGGCGTCGAGCGGGAGACTCAAACGTGTTGTGGTGTTAACTTAGTATGTTTTTTGTTAATCTTGTTGGTTTAACTTTGTGTTTTTGTGAGTGTTCCCGAGTTTTTCTCCGTCATGAAAATTGTGGATTTGTTAATTGATCCTATTTTTATTTTATTAATTTAATTTTAAATTTTTCGTTTCATCGTGGCCTTGATGTCTGCAAGTCGGGTCGGTGTTGCGTACCTTAGTAAATCATCAAGCCCTTTCTCATTTGGTAATACCTGTATTCTGTTTTTTTTTAATCTTTTGGGCGTTATTATTTTAATTTTAAATTAAATGTTTTCATTTCGCTCAGCAAGCATGTTAAACCGTCTCTTGCCTTCTTATGTAAATACCTTATGTTGGCCTTAAGCCATATGCATCACCAGAGAGAGGTTGTTGTGGCCATAGAGTTTCCTTTTTAAATGATTTTATTAATTTTTATTTTTATTGACCCCTTTTGGTAATTAAATTCTCTTTTAAATTTTGAGCAACTGTTGTGGCATTATTTCGTCGGCGGCAGTTCTATTAGTTAACTGAGTGTCTGTAGACGAGCCTGTGCGTTTCCCTCTTCTCCACCTTCCTTCCACCTTTAGGTGTTCTTCTGTTGGGTCATGTCATCTGGCGGTGATTTTGCAGTAAGCGATGCGGACCTCTTTAAACAAAGGTAAGTTGGGGCCTCCAGTCCTTTCCAGGTGGTCGCAATTATTATTATTATTATTATAATTATTATTATTATTATTATGGCGTACAACGACGAGACAAAGCTCATTTTCAACCCCTTGGTGTCAGAAACAAAACTCGGGGCCCCTAAAGAGCCGTAAAGGGTCCCCGAAAAATATATTTTAAGGCTCTAAAACCAACAGTTTCTTAGATATTCCCAGAAAACTAATTTCATGTCATAAACTAATGAAGGAATGCAAGCCAGCAACCACGACAACAGTATTCAAGAGGTGACATCCAACTTTACATCTATTTCTGCAAGAAGTAATGCCACTCCATTTATTACATTTCTGTGAAAGTTTGCAAATGGCAATAAGGTTATCACGGAACCAACTAAAACTGTAAAATTCGTCAATGAGCTTAAGGGGTTCAAGGAGTACCCTAGATATTTTTCACACGACTTTCACGTGCGTTACGTCGTACAGAAGGTCTATTATATCTCCAAACACCAACATTATTTTCAAATATTCCTGATTTGAAATAGTAGACTATTTTTTGCTGCTTTTAGGAATTTGGGCCATTGGAGGCTAAAAACCTGAATTTTCTTTTTTTTAGGTAGATTTCATTAGAAAGCTAACTATTGCAATGGGTCCCATGTTTCGACTTCCGGAAAATTTCGACATATCTTCGCGTTTCACATCCCCCAGACCCCAAAACCACCGTCAGTTCAAAAGTTTATATATAATTTATGTATGTATTGTACCCGATCGTCCTGGGGATGCGATGACCCATCTGCTATTACATCGCATTCCTGGAGTTCCAGGACAGAGCGGAGTTAAATGAACCTCTAGTCACATAAGGAATGTGTCGGAAATTCAGCTGAGTTATCGAAAAAGCAGTTGGGTAACACGAGACAAAGTATCTCTAGGGTCGTTACGGGCTTAAGTTTAATAAAAAAAATGCAAATATAAATGGGCGCCATCAACTGAATTCCTAGCATACCACCTCCTTTCCTGGTTAAGCCTTACTCAAGACAAGGGAAGAAAAAGGAAAATCACACCATCATCAGATCACAACTAAGATAAAAACAAATTTATTTCACTTTGATAGTCAGACAGACATTTTAAATATTCCTCCTACCTGAGAGTATGGTCGAATGCCAACGTTAAATTGTCATTGTCCAAAAATCGAACCATCTCTTTTCTAATCAAAAATATTTCATCCACATAAAACAGAAAAATCTCTAAGTTCTCTTGGGTTCTCAGGATCACTGTAGCACTATGTCTTTCGTCACTGACATTTGTGATACCTGAGACCTAATTTCTCTTTAATTTAACATCATAAATGTGGATTTGAAAAAGTTATTAATCTGTCTAAACATACACATATTATAATCACATATTTTAAATATCAGGCAATTTATGGCTTGCATGGCATAATTTAAATGTCGAACATGTTAGTAAAATGCTCCTAAACATCGAATAATTAATTTACACTATTTACATTGTCATTCATAATTACTTGTCTGTGAATTACAGAAAATTCACGGCTCATTGGTCATCATTATCATCATCATCAAAATTAAATATTTCTCACATTAATTCTCATCTCAAAATTCAACATATTCCTGTCAGAATCATTAACTCATCACCATTAAATCATTTAAATGAAAATTATTATCATCACTTCATTATGCTTTCTAATTATTCACACACTCATATTTTATCATCTACTTCAGATTAAATCATCTTAAATCATCAATACAAATTGTTTAATTCCTCAACTCAAGTTGCAATTCCTAAAATTATATCTCAATTAAATTTATTTTAATTCCATATGAATTCATTAATCATCAGCTTCTTTAATTAATTATCACCTTCCAATTCAGTTATTCATCATCTATCCAATCATCTATTAATTTATTTAAATCAGTTTATTTATTCAATCTTTAATTCATCCATTTATTTAATTCATTGATTTATTCCAAAATCTAATTTATCAACTTATTTAAATTTTACTCTTCTGGTTATTTAGATTTTCATTATTTCTTCTAGTCATTCTGATTTTTATTTCATTAGGTCAGATCATTAATATGCTTAGTTTTCAGATTATTATTTCATTAATTATTATGCGCAGAAAATCTTGTATTATCAACTTTATTTATTTGTTTAATTTCCTAACAAATTGTTTAATATGGGTTTATAGAACGTTGTCTTACAGTTTTATCACTTCCAAGTTATATCTCGTATTAAATTTTCATGCCAAAAAATATTATTGCCTTCACGACATCACGTTGGATCTGACTATCCACAACGACATTATATATCCTCAATTCTTCAAATATCACATTTGAATACAACAATTATTCCACAAAACTCCATAAATATTCAGCACATACAGCATGAATCTCAACAATTACGCTAGACTGGGTTCGACAACCTCATGTCTGCTTCAAAATGCATTAGCAACATTGCAACTATCACTTGGCAACTTCCACAAAATGCCTATCACAAACTTCACTTAACCATGTTGCATGATCTACAAAAAATATATAACTGGCTTCACATTATCAACGCGCACAATCTCCAATAACTGTAATTAATCTGATCACATCTAGACAACTTCTGAAACAATTGGAAAAATATTACCTTAGTAATTCAAGATTTGCTTTCAAATAGGATAAATTCTCTTACAATTCTCATAATTCACATCACAGAAAAAACACTAATGTGCTATAATCTCTCATATCAAAATCTGCAATACTGATCTGCCTTAAAATAAATCTGACCATTAATGATTTATCTTACAAGATTCAATTACTTTAAGTCCTTCTCAAAGGTATCAAACTCAATTATAAAAATCATCAAAAGCATCAGCTGTACCAGCTGTTAAACTGAAAGTACTCTCAAAAGAGTATAGCAACAAAATATTGGATTGGCAAACAAGAATTACAAAATGTAACCCTGCTGACATTTATCTGTACTTTATTTAACAAAATTTCGACTGATATGTGACTAGTAGTTCCTTGTTTGATTCACTTACAATCTCATGTACACTCGGATGATAAAAATGAGTCCCTCAATGGCAAGTAAGATGAGTAACCACCGTACAATCGTATAAATACGAAAGACCTCGCCCCGTCGACTAAAATGATAGTGCCCTAAACGATGGGTAAGATGAGTAACCACCATACAATCGTATAAATACGAAAGACCCCATCTCGAAGACTATATGAGTGAATGTACCAGATAGGAATCAACAAGTCTCTAGTTGTCATATAAAAGCGATATTCATTCACTAAAGTGAATAACATCTTAATATCTCCAAACAATCCAATGGAAAAAATCCCTACTGATGAATAATACACACTCGCTAGTATGCAATGAACTGACGAAGTAATTTTAGATAATCAATTGCAGATCATGAGTTCGAAATACTCGTTACACAAAAAAAACTATTCATGAAAAATATCCTTGCTGGAAAAATGTCTAAAAGACCAAACATCTGCTTAATAAAGCCAACCAATGGTGAGAATTTCGTATAATGATGCCTGCCATATCATATGGTCACGCCATATACTAGCAAAATTTCAAAGCATATAAAGTCAAAGCCATGTCTTAAATAATCGTATCACTCCTATTAGAAACATATACATGTGTGCCCAGTATTCATGAAAATAATCGTATCAGAAAGTTATAACTCTTACAGTACCTTCTCATAATCAGCTGTTATTAAATTTCAAAGATCGTCGATTTTCCCTATGTAATGAATTTCTCGAAAGATCGGCGTGGATATCATTCCATCCATGCAATGACGATTGCCTTCGAATCCCAAGTGAATCAGCTGGTGGACCTCCTTCTCGTCAGGAATCGAATCCATCGCTCTGTGGTGCCATCGCGTCTCTGTCTGCGTTTACTCCGACATGATAAACTTCTGGTTATCCATAGCGGATATTGTCCAAATCCTCACGAAAAAGTTCATAGAAACAGCGGACCCCCTATTCCTCTTCTACGTTACGCCACTGTTCTATACAATGTTCAGTTTGAGTTTTGAAAGTTCAATTTCCACAGCGGTTTAGTCTTACTTGTAGAAAATAAAATTGTTTCATCAGAGTGTCTAAGTTTATGAAACACCCTGTAGCTGTGTTCATACTCGGTAATTCATAACACTTCATAAGAAATAATTGCATTAATGCACGAGCTAATGTTCCTAAGTGCATATGCTTACAACATTCCGTTTGCCTATAAATTGTTAATGTTACTTGGACTGCGTTATGAAATGCATAGTCGTAATGTCATTAAGAAAAACTATGTTCATTCGAAGTTCAAAGTTGCAGTATCTCGTAACTATCTGCTTTTATAATTCAAATGCTGAATAAACGTTCCAACTCAATGTAGTAATGAAGTTCAGCTTCTGTCATAATGCTTGCGTATATAATGGGAAATAACCCGCTCGGTTTTACTGCAATGCTATAATCATCTCCGCCTAAAGCTGGCCTCGCCATGTCGCTCTACTATTCTGTTCTGCGTTGAAATGCAGCTTGGAATAAAGTTCTCCAACTACTCGCAATGCTGTTCTGAAATCCCGGCCGTCTATGCTTGTTTGCTGTGGATGTCCGCCCGGCCCACTGACCTACTTGTCGTTCGCTGCTCGGAGAAGTTGAAACTGTCGCTTTCACTTTCCGTGACAGTTTCTGTTAGCTGCGCGACCTTGTACCATGCGCTAGGCGTGTGCTACTCAGCTCGACTCTCTTGCTTGGCTCACAGAGCTCCACTGACAGGGTCTGCACTGCCTCGACCCTTACCTGCCTGGTGCGGTCACGTGACGTCCTCCCCACCACCGTGGTCTTGCGTCACAAATATAATCTCGAACCCCCATCATCTCGGCTATTAAGTTATAAAATAACTTAAGGGTTATCTGACTTCGTTCAAATTATTACCATATATAATGCATGTTATATCTCCTCTTCTAAGATGTTTAAATACCATTTTCCATATAGATCTTAATAAAGCTTCATATTTCCATCCATAATTCCATCTGCTTGACTGCGGTCAGCGCCTTCTAAATCCTAGACCTACTACGTCATCCTGACATTCCTCTTGACTCGATCTGAGCGCTATCTTTTCTTAACTCTTCCCAAAATCTCAACTACGGCTTAATGTCTGCTGGCGTAGCCGATAGCCTCAACTAGGTATCGGGCACAGTATATATATATATATATATATATATATATATATATATATATATATATATATATATCAGTTTTTTGTGGACACGATAACTGCCGTAATTTTGCACCAATCACTTTGAATTTTTGACCGAATATGTATACCTATAAAATCTCGGTCGAGTTCGTTAATGGGCAAAATCGGTCAAAGGGGGTGAAAATGGGAGGCTTTTTTTTCGAAAAAGTGAAATATCGCTATAACTCTCTTAATATCTGAAATATTGAATCCATTCAAAGTTCATACTATGTGTCGGACAAGACCCTACAATTTATGTTTGAAAAGTTTTTGATAGCACCAACCATAGACCAAAGGGGTGGGAAAAAGTGGGTTTTTCGGGAAACATTAATCATAACTCTGTTAATAGGCACAATATCAAAACCGTACAAAATGGACAATATTCCTCCAATAATTACCTAAAACTTTTGTCTGAAAGAATTTTAGATATGAACCACCATTACGCCACGGAGTGAGCAAAATGATTTAAATTATAAGAAAATGCCAAGTGCCAAGAGAGGTTGCCATGACAACTTTACTTTTAATTGATAAGGGGTGAGCCATCAGCAGTTGCTATGACAACGCCACTGCACGAGATAACATTCATATTTCCATCTGTCTGTGGGAAGCGACTTCGGTATCGTAACTGGTAGCATGCTGAACTTCTATGCCCAAAGGTAGCGGGTTCAAACCCGGCTAAAGTCGTCGGATTTACTAAGAGCGCTAAAAAAACCTGAGTTTTTTCTTTCCTTCGGAGGGGAAGTTCCAACGTTCGTTGTGAGTTGATGGTTCCGGTGGCATCTAGTAGCCAAGTTCACAGCTAGGTGTCGTTGATGGTAGTATTTTAGGTAGATTTCATTTGAAAGCTAACTATTGCAATGGGTACCATGTTTCGATTTCCGGAAAATTTCGACATATCTTTGCGTTTCACATCCCCCAGACCTGAAAACCACCCTCTGTTCAAAAGTTTATATATATATATATATATATATATATATATATATATATATATATATAATCAGTTTCTTGTGGACACGATAACTGCCGTAATTTTGCACCAATCCCTTTGAATTTTTTACCGAATATGTATACCCATAAAATCTCGGTCAAGTTCGTTACTGGGCTAAATCGGTCGAAGGGGATGAAAATGGGGGACTTTTTTTTCGAAAAAATTAAATATTGCTAAAACTCTCTTAATATGTGAAATATCGAATCCGTTCAAAGTTCATACTATGTGTCGGATAAAGCTCAAAAATTTATGTTTGAAACGTTTTTTGATAGCACCAACCATTGACCAAAGGGGTGGGAAAAAGTGGATTTTTCGGGAAACATTAATCATATCTCTTTTAATAGGCACAATATCAAAACCATACAAAATGGACAATATTCCCCTAATAATTACCTAAAACTTTTGTCTGAAAGAATTTTTGATGTGAGCCACCATTTCGGCAAGGGATGAGAAAAATGATTTCGGAATTGTAAGAAAATGCCATGAGCTATCAGTGGTTGCCATGGCAACACTACTAAATTGATGAGGGATGAGCCATCAGACGTTGCCATGACAACGCACTTGCGCCAGATCAGATTCAGATTTCCATCAGACTAAGTGTGATGCGGCTTCGGTGACGTAACTGGTAGCATGCTGAACTTCTATGCCCAAGGTCGCGGGTTCAAAGCCGGCCAAAGTCGTCGGATTTTCTAAGATTGCTAAAAATCCCTCAGTATGCTTTCCTTTGGAGGGGAAGTTCCAACGTTCGTTGCGAGTTGCTGATTGCGGTGGCATCTAGTAGCCAAGTTCACAGCTAGGTGTCGTTGACGGTAGTATCTGGTAGCAACATTAGGAACTACTGCTTGAAATTGAGCGTCTGCATTCCTTACCTGAATTACAGACTAATACAGCTATCACAATTCACACCGTTTATCAGACAGATTCTACACTCATCCAAAGTACACGGGGTTACATGACCACGTTGTCGCAGCCCCTAAACTGAGGAACCAACCAACATCTCTGCGGGAGATATAATTTTGCGTGAAGAAGTAACAGACCGTTACATAGTTACACATCAGTGTCGAAACCTTGCATAAGGACAGTGTGACCACAAGTATAAAAATGGACTCCAAATGACAAGAAGGTTACCGTCATCATAAGACAATAGAATGTTTAAAATATGCATAAAATGACGAAAAACAAAGTTAATTAATCTCCAATTATAAAATACTTTCACGCAATAAATGTGGTCTGATTCTTCTACGAAAACCTGCATATTCTGCCTATTTTCGCCTATCCCCAAGTTTGTCCGGTGAAATCTACCTCCGCCTTCCGGCGTGCCGAGATGACTTTTTTTTTTTTATAAAAGGGGTCATCCTGTGGTTGGGCACTTGACACAACGGTTAGGGTCAGTTTGTATGTGACGTGTATTGCGATTCGTCTATGAGGTTTTCAATTTTATTTTCACGTCAGGAAGAACACGTTAGGTAAATTTAGTTCGAGAGCACATTTTAACTAATCATTTTTCTTTGTCGTCAAACAGGTTCCAAGCCCCTAACCTTTGCAACAGTAGCTCAATTGAAAACGTCTGATTATTAATACCGAAGACCGTTCGAAGAATGGGTACTTCTGCTATAATAGTTTGTTATAACAGGGAGTGGATTCACATGCGTTAAGAAGCGGCAAAATATGCATGCACATATTCAATGTTGCCAACATCAGAGGTTTCCCGCTAAATCTTCATCTCTCTCTCTCTTTTTTTTTTGAAACAGCGTCTTAGCGGTTGAGCGGTAAGCAAGAAATCTAGAGTTTATACTGCGGTCAGTTGGCAATTTATAGCCTATTTTCGTCATATGAAATTATAGGCTTATGAGATCTCCTTTTGTCCGTGTGCGTGTGTCCCTAATACAATCTAAACAGCTGTAGCGATTTCAATGAAACTCGGTGAGGATATACTTCTACCTTGTCCGAATTCTACAGTGTCTTTAAAATTGCAATACTTTTCATCAACCCAACATGGCAGCCGCGCGAAATATTTCACCGGCTTTCTACTGTATATCTCCGAAAGAGTTACGGATATCATCCTGAAACTTCGTATGGTGATAGAGAATACTATGCTAGGTTCATCTATGTGACTGTTAACAAGTAGTTCCATGAAGAACTATATAGCCTATTTTCATATATCCTACGTATGTTAATTGCCACTATCAACATTCAAAATTTCAGTTTGAATGCTGTAATGGATTCTTGGACATTGATATCGTCTAAATATTTTGGATTGCCGTGATGTTGGATTTTTATATGTGGGCCATAGAGTTATGTACTCTTAAGTGACGATTATTGCGTACTGTAGGTTCATTATTCAAATGTTGACTTCGATCGCATAATTTCTTAAATTTCGCACAGCCGCCATCTTGAGGTTATTTAAACAATTGAACTAAATTAGATGTCAGTGCATTGCAATGTCTATAAAAATTTGCTGTGCCATTTTTCACTTCGCTCGGATGGTTAAATAACGTGAAAGGTTCATTTAAATGTTTCAAATTTGCTTGGACGTCATGTTCGTATTGTACAGGTTTTTGAGAGTCACATATGTGAACTTCCAGTAGTGCCCTTTATCACTGTACAAAATTTCAGGGTGATATCAGTAATAGTCTCAGAGATATAGAATGCCGGTGAAATATTTCGCACAGCCGCCATGTTGTATGGTAAGACATAATAAAATGAAAACCCAACATGGCGACCAACCGGAATATTTAGACGGTTCTTAATATCCTCGAATCTTTTACAGCAATCAAGCTGACATTTTTGTATGTTGATAGAGCCAATTAACATAGCCTGCGTAGGATATATGAAAATAGGCTATTTAGTTTTTCACGGAACTACTTGTTTTGGGTTCTTGGTCTTTAGATTTTAGTTGGCTACGCAAATACAATACAAATTGAAAACAATAATATGATTCATCACTTCTCCTGCATTTCTAGTTAAAATTGTTGTTAATGTCCTAATAGAATGATATTACTTAATAACTAGCATATAAATATATGATTCTTATTTGGCTAAGTAATTCTAGAAGTTTGCAATAACAGAGAGTAGACTAAGACAAAATTTGTCTTCGCATGTCATACAGTTGAGGGCGGAGATTTTATTAGGGACACGCCCACTTACACACACATAAACACACGGACAATAGGTAATCTCATAAGCCAATTTTTTCATAAATGAAAATAAGTTAACAATATGTTAAGTACAAAACCAACATCGTGGCCAAGCCAAGTTCAATTTAAACATCAGAGTGCAGTGGAACTTAGCACGGTAATTGTGTATGCAACAATTAATCTACCGACATTTAATTTAATTTGACTGTTTTAATAGCTCAAGATGATGGCTGTGCAAAATTTTAAAATTAAGTTATTTTTTGTGTCCAAATCATGCATTGGAAGTGAACGTTTGCATAATGAACCATCGCAATAATACTTATTAATGACCTACATATTGAATAATCAAACATGGTGATCTGAAATAATCCACAGGTTCTCAATATCTACGAATCTTAACAATCAAACTTAAAATTCTAAATGTTCATAGTGCCTATTATTATGAGTACACCTATGGAAATTTCAATAACCTGATGAGCACAAAACCAACATTGTGTCCACGGTTTTCAACGTATTCTTTCTTTCCTACCAATGTTCTCTTTTGCGGATTTTGTTATTTCATTCTTTAAAAGTGCCAATTCGTCTGAATTGAAGTTCGTTTAGTTTTTTTTTATTAGTCCTTCGTTTATACTCTTCTTGAATCTTTCACTTACATCCTTCTCTTTCAGTCTCTCTATTGCCCACCTCTTTGGCTTTTGACTTTTCTTCAGTTTCTCTATCATTAATCTGCATTTCATATCAACCAGATTGTGGTCAGAGTTTATGTCAGCACCGGGATATGTTTTGCAATCCAAAATCTGGTTTAGAAATCTCTGCTTGACCATGAGGAATGATCCCTCGCAGAGCGTGAGTGAAGCCGAGCTGGAAGGGTAAGCGATTTACAAAATGTTATTATGATTTCCTTTTTTGCCGTACTCTCTCTCTCTTTCAGTAGATCTGTCCACAGACAGGTTTCAACTGGACAGTGTCCATTTCTCTCTGCCCTGAATATCTTCTTTAATTTGCTTGTAACTTTTTCCTTTCTTCACATCGGTTAACATTCCAAACCTTCTTCTTCCTCTCCCTCTTCCTCTTCCTTCCATGATTCTTTGTAGAAGACAATTCCTATGTAGTATGTGACCCATGTATTCCTCTTTTGTATCATCCTCATTAAACTCCACTCCTCCCTACCCTTGTTAGCTCCTCGATAACCACATTACAAAACTATCTAAATATTTTGCATATTAAGGCTTTCACGGCCCGGATTATTATACAAATAATTCATGCTTTTGGGCTAATGCCGTGTGTATTTTTAATTTAAACCATACGTTTCGGAGAAACCTTGCCTCCTTTTTCAATGGAAATAAACAATGTGGCCAAAGAAAGTATATCAATGAGATTACAAAAAGTATGGATAAATTCCTCTGTTCGTCACCAGAGAGCAGCTGCCAGAAATTACAGTATGGACCATGGAGATAGTTCCTCTCAGTCTCTCTGTTCTTCACATATTTAAAATTGTACATTTTCCCTCTAGGGCTCAGAGCCTGGACTTGATCTCCTTTGTTCGTCACTGGAGGAGTTTCCATCTGTTTTCTCGCCGTTGACTGTATGGCGTTAGGTATCGTTCAGCTACACTTCCCTTTTGTTTATGTTTCCTTATATCCATCTAACCCTCCCCCCCCCCTCCCCCCCTCCTCATTCTTCGAGGAGTTTCTATATTTTCACACCGCCCCCTTTACCTTCTCGTTACTTACTACTCTGCCCGCCGTTCCACCATGGTCCATACAGTAATTTCTGGCAGCTGCTCTCTGGTGACGAACAGAGGAATTTATCTATATTTTTAGCCTACTTTCGATTTTTGCAAAAAATGAAAGTAGACTTATGAGATCAACACAGGGCGAAAAAAGTGTGTCTGTCTGTGTGTGTGTATGTTGTTTGTGTGAGTCTGTGTGTGTGTGTGTATGTGTGTGTGTGAGTCTGTGTGTGTGTGTGTGTGTGTGAGTGTGTGTACTCTGAATGTCTGTCCCCCACTATCAATTCGAACACGGTGAATGCGAATTGAACGAAATTTGGTACAAAGGTAGCACTAGCAAAGGACACCTCAGTGTCATGTTTTATATCGCCGCCATCTTTACTAAAACTGAATGGCGGCCACTCAAACGTTCAAAACGTAAAATCAAATAACGACTAACCAAATCATCCGATCTCTACCAAATTTGGTAACAACATACCTTCGTATAGGATGCGTCTTGTGACCAAACTACAAGGTCGTCCGCCATACCATTTCAGGATGGCGGCCGTGCGAATTATGCAAACTTTATAATCCATATCATGGGACCCACCAGTTCCGATTATCGAGCCGAGAATCGTTTTAACTGTTCTAAAGGAAGAGGCACGTTCGAAATTAAAAGTTTATTTTGTAATACTATAGTGCAGACTTGATTTTAAAAAGCTGAGCTGATTCAGTAATAAGACAAGATGGCAGCGGATATCTTGTGCCTGACTTATATTTCACTAATTTGAGTATTGCATGCAAATATAGCGTACTGATACAAAATAAATAAACTTTGCATGAAATGCTTTATATATAAATAATATACTCCAGTGATGTAATCGTTTAGTATAAATCATTATTTGCTAACAAGTTCTATGTAACTCATTTTATATAGAACGATATTCGTTGACACAATTAGCTCAGTGGTAGAGCGTTAGCCTTTCGCTCAAATGCCTATGGTTCAAACCCGATCAGAGCTAGGTTTTTTTTTTTTGAAATGTTATATGTTTATTGTTTTGTAATAACTCAGATGTTTTAAAATTAAGCGTTATATTGTGCATATTATGGTGTAAAATATATATTTAATTAAAACATAATTCGCCAGCAGATTTACTCGAGACATCTAGCTGCCAAAAAGGTAACTTATTAACTTCCAGATTTTATTGAAAAGTTTCTTCTACTGGCCGCTAGAATGCACTCGCTCTGTTAGGACACGGCCGACTGAATGCGCTCATACCGGCCTAGACAATGAGACCTTTTTCATGAAATCTTGTTAGTTACTCAACTGCTCACACAGCGCTGTTCACCAAGCATTGCACGACTAAGACTTATCTCTACTTAGTGTAAAACAAAGTCCCTGATTCTTGGATATCACGGGTAATCTCGAGAACCACTGGATGGATTTTGATGCGGCTTTCACCATTCTGTACAGGTAATATCGAGGAAGATTTCTGTAGAAAATAATTTATTTATGATCAAAGGGAGCCAAGCAGTAACGATTTTAGATTTCAGTGAATAGGTCGAAGAAAGAACTTGACGTCCGTGCGCTTTTTAAGCTTACGCTGGACAAACCGTTAAAAATATCAATATACTATGAGTGTAAGAATTGTTCAGCATGAAAAATTGTACAAAAAAGTCCGCGTGAGCATATCTCTATCTTCGATACATCGCCCACTATAAGTGTTTTTAATTTGGACGGGAGGGGCATTTGGCTTGCACCTCGCCATTCTTAAATTACGTCTGACAGGAATTCCTTGCACATTCATAACTGTTCCCGGGCGAAGCCGGGGCGGGTTGCTAGTGACACTATTATATTATCATTATAATTTCCACAATATCAAAATGCAAATTATATTACAAAATAAAATAGCGTGCTAATAAATCTAAGAGAAATTAGACATACCTTGCACCTCGTCTATATATTTAAAACACTAAGCTGTTTTTTGTACACACGAGATTGTGAAAACGACTTAACCGATTGGCTTCGTAAGACATTCTAACGAAAGCTCTTGGCATGCAGATTTGCAGAGTTTCTTTAAAAGGAAAATATATGTTACGGTATATTTTTAAATGATTAAAGAAATATGTAATATTTGACACTCCCGCGCATGCGCACAATGGCCTTTCTCAACAAGGAAAATGGCGATTCCGGTCGCGTCTAACTGAGATCTTTGTTTATGAGAATTAAAAAGGGTCTCCAATAATGTTAATTATGTTTTTACAATATGCATTGAAATAGAATTATATTAAATAAACCACAAATTGAAGGACTTAAACTGCAGGTTGAGTGTGTATACTGGTTAGATAGCTTAATACTGAAGAGTCCCATAGTTGTCTGGTTGGCCAAGGGGATAAGGTTACTGCCTACGAATATGTATTATGCATGATCGAGAGGGTTCGATTCCCACCTCGGATATGTTTTTTTTTTATTTTGTTACAAGTGCATCGCGTTTCAATTTGATAGTTATTTGCAAGAAGTATAAAGGAAGGGAACATTATTTATGAAGTTCTCACGATATATACAGGAATACAATTATACACAACGGAAAATGTCGAAACACGTAGTCGAGTGTTTAGGGCCTATGTAGTTAAAGTATCTTAATATTGCGTATTATAGCAAGACGTTCGGTAGCTCAGGTCGTAAAGGCAAGAAATCTTAATTTATGCATCGCGCAATGGATGCTGTTCGAGTCCCACCTCCGACATGTTTTTTTATTTCTGTATTTTTATTTCTTGGTATTGCTATTCCATTGTCAAAACATATCTAAATCTTAGCATTCCCGTAAACTAAGGAATTTGTATATATTTTAAATTAATATAGAAAATTGCAGAATTCCTTCCCCTCACGCATGCGTACAATCACCTTGCCTCATGACAGTCATGGCGGTTACAAGTGCATCGCGTTTCAATTTGATAGTTATTTATAAGAAATATAGAAGAAGTGAACATTATTTGTGACGTTCCCACGATGTATAGGCTACTGGAATACATTTATACACGACGGAAAATGTTGAAACACGTAAACTGACAGTCGAGTGTGTAGGGCCTATGTCATCAAATTGTCTTGATATTGCGTACCATAACAAGTGGTTCGGTAGCTCAGGTCGTAGAAGCGAGAAATCTTAATTTATGCATCGCGTAATGGAAGCAGTTCGAGTCCCACCTCCGACATGTTTTTTTATTTCCGTATTTTTATTCCTTGGTATTGCTATTCCATTGTCAAAAAATATTTAACTCTTGGCATTCCCCTAAACTAAGGAATTCGTATATTTTTAAATTAATATAGAATTCTCGCCCCTCACGCATGCGTACAATCGCGTTTGATAGTTATTTGTCTGTCATGTCTGTTAGGTAGTCAGCCCGAAGGCTGGTTGGATCCTCAAAAAGCACCGCCGTTACGTTATGTGAGTAGATACCCACAAAAAGCCAAGGCAGCGCTATATTGAGAAATTCTAGGCAAGAAGAGGAGTGAGGTAGCTTGCCATTGCTTTCCTCACCGAGTCAGAACAGTAGTCCTAACCCTATGTGTAGAACCTTTCACAGCATCCACAGGCACTGACTGTGCCCTGAAGGCCATTACTAAGCACCACCCATACCTCAGTAGCTTCCATATAATCACAGCCATGAGTGAGACTGAGATATCGGTGAAAAGCCACCTTTTACTCTAGCCTGTGCCAACTGACAAATGCAAATGTACTGTATTCATCAAGAGATGGCAAACAGGCCATGATAGTTATTTATTAGAAGTATAAAAGAAGTGAACATTATTTATGACGTTCCCACGATATATACTGGAATACAATTATACACGACGGGAAATGTTGAAATATGTATACTGACAGTTAAGTGTGTAGGGCCTATGTTGTTTAACTAACTTAATATTGAGAGGTATTGCCAGTGTTTCGGTAGCTCAGGTCGTAGCGTCAGACACTTAATTTATGCATCGCGCAATGGGAGCTGTTCGAGTCCCACCTCCGTCACCTTTTTCCGAATTGTTATTTCTTGGTATTGCTATTCCATTGACAAAACATATTTTACTCTTAGCATTCCCGTAAACTAAGAAATTCGGCGCGATTGACATTGCCATATATATATTTAAAACCCTAAGGTAACAAAAGCATACACCACTGTTACAGATTAAATAATGAATATGAAAGCCAGATACTTCTTACAGAATTCTTGAATTCCTCGGAATTTTGCTTCCACATATTCATACTCCTAATGTTCGAGCCACAGTTATGCTCCTTAGGAATCTGGACATTTCTCAAAAGCTCCTAATTGGTGCCAGATTAATTGTAAGAATTATGCATGAGAATTGCTTGGATTTGGAAATAATAAGTGCAGATAATATTGGGCAGAGAGTTCTAATCCTTCGACTTTATTTAACACCATCCGATGAAACACTTCCATTTTCGTTTAGAGCACCAATTTGCAATCGCTTGCCATACCTTATCACAATCAATAAAGCTGAAGGGGGAACTCTCGAACGTGTAGGTCACTATTTACCTCATCAAGTTTTCAGTCGTTGCCTCCGTAGCTCGCCTCTGTAGCGTAGTGGTCAGCATGGTTAGCTGCCGCCCCGTCCTGAGTTCAATTTCCGGCTCTGCCACGAACTTTGAAAAGTGGTATGAGGACTGGAACGGGGTATACTCTGCCTCGGGTGGTCCAAATGAGTAGAGGGGTTTCAATTCCCACCTCAGCCATCCTCGAAGTAGTTTTCCGTGGTTTCCCATTTTGTCTTCGGGAAAATGTCGGGATGGTACCTACCGTAAGGCCACGGCCGCCTCCTTCCCACTTCCTTGCCTAACCCTCCCGCTCTTACCATCCCTTCATCAGGTCCCTGATCGCTTTGCAAGTGAGGCCGCCTGGGCGTAGTGCTGGTCACACACCCGAGTTGTATCCCCGACTCAGAGTCACAAGCTCCAGGACACTGCCTTTAGAGGCGGTAGAGGTGGGACCCCTCGCTTAATCCGTTGGAAAAGACAACCCTGGAGGAGAAAAAGGTTAACGCAAACGTAACGTAACGCAAGTTTTCAGTAATGGCCAGTTATATGTTGCAAAGTCGATCTTTCTCTGTAATCATACAGAGAATGCATATAAGAAAGTCCTACAGTAAATATTTTCCCAATGACCGTTATGTTTTGCACATCATCGCATTTCTTCGTTATATTCCAAAATTATAAGCGACGGTTTGCGGCCAGTTGTATTAGACCCCTCAGAGTTCTTGAATTCCTTGGAATTATAAGATTTGCCTCCACATACTCTAAACGCTTGACCCATAGTTATGCTGCTTAGAAATCTGAAGGTTTCCCAAGGGCTCTTAAATGCAACCATATTGCTTGGATTTGGAAATAATAAGTGCAGTAAAAATTAGGCCAAGAGGTCTAATCCTTCGACTTGATTTAATACCATCCGATATAACACTATAATAATTATTTTAAGAGGCAATATTTTCCAATTCGTTTGGCATACTCTATCAAAATCAATTAAGCTCAGGGGGAAACTCTGGAACGTACAGGTCTCAATTTGTCTCATCAATTTTTCAGTCATTGCCAGCAGTATTTTGCAATGTTAAGAGTGCAATCTTTTGACGCCCTTATAGTTTCAATAGAGCCAAAAAATAATCGTACAAAGAATGTACATTAGGCCTATATAAGGAGATTCTTCAGTAAATATTTTCCCTTTGACCGTCATGTTTTGACGGGTTTCAACTAGTTACAGTTGAATTCGATCAGAATCACTCGGTTTTCATTAAAGTTTATGCATTTTTCTGCTGAACGGTTTGGAAGTTCGGCAACTGGAAACTAGGACTGTTATTTACTTAAAATATTCATTTTTGTATTTTTGTACTATTTGTGTTCATGATTTCATTACATTGTCAGAATTACCGACAGTAGTGGCTACGCTGGCTAAAGTGCAGCGTTAGGCCATGGGGCCAAGCTCTCTGCTGACTCGGTAGACGCGTGTGTTCGAGCCCCACCGTCGGCCGTCCTTGAAATGATTTTTCGTGGTTTCCCATTTTTCAACACCAGGCAAATGCTGGGACGGTACCTTCTAACAGGCCACGGCCGCTTCCTTCCACATCCTTGCCCAGTTTCATTCATCTTCATCCATTCCATCTCTCATCCTGACGCGCAGGTCGCCCACGGGCGTCGACTAGAAAGACCTGCACTCGGCCTCTCAGGAGGCCACACGAAAAAAAATGTCAGAATTAATGCTTTAATTAGTAGGGTATACTATTCAGTGTACCTATTATAAATAAAAACCGTGAGGTTTCTTACCTCCCCATATTACGAAACCCGGTTGCCTAATACGAGGAAAGTGCACTTTTAAAGTTAACAATAATATCAGAGGGTATTACAACATCAACGTGCCCATATTTGTAATATACATAGTATATCGCCTGAGGTTAACATTGGTGAGAAAACCAAAATTATTCCGTTCCTTCTTATGTCTAATGTGAGCCCTATAAAAAAACTCCCCGTATTTGGCGACTTTCCTCTACCCATTTTTAGAAGATAACTTATGCACTGGACAGCTGAATCCGTGATTAATTGTATAGGTAGCTTCGTAAGTCTCAGAACTCAGGAAGTCCTTTCTAGCAGCGTTACTAGCAGCTTTCAAAGTTTCAAGGTAAGAAAGAAAATATTCCTCTAGCCAGTTTAGGCGACTGACATTTAATGAGAAAAAATGCCCTTTATCTGGATTTCTAGACTGAATATGATGATATGTGATGCTTACGTCATGCATAGCGAACCATTTATTAACGTTTTTCAAAAAAAATGGTTGCTTCTGCGTCCATGAATGTGTACGCTTCCGGGTGCATGCCTATATTTTCTTTTAGTGTACTAATGGCACCAATAACTTCTGACGAGAACACTTCCTTGGCACGCCGAACATTCATTTTTTCAAATTTAGTGGGTTCGATGTGTTTTTTAGTGAGGTGTCTGACCGGTTTGACGATCTCACCCTTTTGCATTGTGTATAGTAATGACAAGTATTTCCCTGAAATTATTCCAGTACCATCAGTCATCTCTCGTTACAGAAACTGCGTTCTAATGTTTCTTTTTAGAATGTGACAATGATCAAAACTAGGGAATACATTCCTAGACTCGTCGTATGGGTGATTGACCATTGGTTGCAAATTCCCTCCCCCTAAATGCCTCATCATTGTAGTGTTAGTTTTGTGATTATCAGAGACAGTTATTATAATTATGAAACCGCATTGTTCAACCTCGAGAATAACGTCCAGCAGGAGTTTATGTAAGTCCCGTCCTGACAGCTGCTTCGTGAAAAAGAAGGCACACGGTATCTGATAATTTGTCGAAAGATCTCTTAGCACAAAACACAACACACGATTAGCTGCTACTTGTTCCCGGCTGTAATTTTGATCCTCTCTTTCCTTTTAATGAGACGGTGTTGGAGTAGTGTCCTTGTACCCGAAGAAGGTGCAAGGTATGTCTAATTTCTCTTAGATTTATTAGCACGCTATTTTATTTTGTGATATAATTTTAATTTTGATAATGAGGAAATTATAATGATAATAAGTATATAGTGTCACTAGCAACCCGCCCCGGCTTCGCCCGGGAACAGTTATGAATGTGCAAGGAATTCCTGTCAGACGTAATTTAAGAATGGCGAGGTGCAAGCCAAATGCCCCTCCCGTCCAAACTAAAAACACTTATAGTGGGCGATGTATCGAAGATAGAGATATGCTCTCGCGGACTTTTTTGTAGAATTTCTCACGCTGAACAATTCTTACTCTCATAATATAATGATTTTTTTAACGGTTCGCCCAGCGTAAGCTTAAAAAGCGCACGGACGCCAGGCTATTTTTTCGACCTTTTCACTGAAATCGTTACTGCTTGGCTCCCTTTGGTCATAAATAAATTATTTTCTACACAAATCTTCCTCGAGATCACCTTTACAGAATGGTGAAAGCAGCATCAAAATCCATCCAGTGGTTCTTGAGATTACACATTTAATATACGTACTGTTCAGCTTATTCCTTATCGCGCCTATAATGGGAGGGGAGTGCGCTCTACCGGCAACGAGTAGAAACTTTCCAATTACATGTTATACATGGGTTCTGACTGGGAATGTCAAGGCCGGTATAGAGCGCAGCTCGTATTCAGTCGGCCGTGGTTAGGATTATATTGTTCGATATTTCACCACTAGATGTCACGACTAGTCTACGTGGGGCTCCATTGATTACTATTCCATTGGCATTCTATGCGCATCGAATTTGAAGAATGACAAGATGATACTACGATACATTTTTACTTTTTATTTTAAAGGGTTTGTAACAGCTTATTTTGCGTTACTTGAAAATGTTATTTGAAGTAAAGAACAAAACGATTTCACATAGTAACTGAATTCAACTTTTATTTTAGGCAAATAGCAATCGAAAATATCCACATAGTTTGTATACACACGTCTCTGTACGGTCATGGAAAGATTTGTTAATTCAATTAGGGTTGTGAAAGCCATGCACAACCAGACGTGTAAAGACATGCCTCAACTCAAAGTTGTATGTTGCCCACGGCAGGTCGTATATGTGATAATAATAATAATAATGTTATTGGTTTTACATCCCTTTTAACTACTGCTGCTTTTAGAGACACCTGGGTGCCGGAATTTTAGCCCGAAGGGGATCTTTAACGTGCCAGTAAATGTACTGACACGGCTCCCTCGCATTTATGCACCCTCAAATGCCAGCTTACTGCGCCAGGATACGAACCTGCAACCTAGGGCCCAGCAAGCGAGAACGTTACCGCTGAGCCACGCAGCCAGTCCGGTCGATTATGTCTCCAGATCCATAACATTCTTGATATACTTCTTATCTTTCTTTCTTTCTTCAATGATGGTAGCAGTTTTTATCTAGGTTGTGGCGTTTGGTAGAGGTAAATCGTTTCTAAGGTCTTCAACAAAGAATAGTTCTATTATACTCTTTGATAATAACAAAGAGTTATAACTATACTCATACATTTAGGAGAAAGTAGGCTATATGTTCTTTACTGAACATCTTGTTTTGTAATCTCATTGATATACTTTCTTTGGCCACATTGTTTATTTCCATTGAAAAAGGAGGCAAGGTTTCTCCGAAACGTAGCCTATGGTTTAAATTAAAAATACACACGGCATTAGCCCAAAAGCATGAATTATTTGTATAATATCTAAATATTTTTGTTCTGTCTGACTGTCCATGTTTCCGAAACATAAGACACCACACTCCACACACAACATTTTGCCGTACATGGGCACATATACAGCGGGCATGAGTCGGCTTCCTACAGAGTGAATGAATACTCAAAGATCTTGGCCACACTATCTTTTTATTTAAATGTCATCACCTGCACCAACGTATGAACTTTCTTTCCACTTTGTATTACTCAAGTTTCTTATCAAACTCCGGTCAAAGATGTCGTCTTTCTAGAAAGGAACAGAACTTTCTGGCACATGAATGGACTCTATTCTTAATGAGCAACCCTCTGTTTCTCTTTTGTCTTAACTCACAAGAGAAATCACTAATTGGATGAGGTCCTGCCTAGCACTGGATATTTCACTCCTTGTAACGCGCCTTGCCTTTGTTCCAGAGTTTACTTATTGCACATGCTGGCACCCTGATAATTACAGCTCCGGTGCTGTTAACAACAGAAATATACATTTCTCTTCGTTTCTAGTACCAAAAGCGAAATGAAACTTGAAATATAAACGGTAATAAATCTCAAGAACAAGTGATCAAAATCGAAGAAGCAATTAAAATCGAAGGTAGTGGAAAATTAAAAGTAAAGCCTTTCTATAGTTTCGTTTATAAATTAATGTTCTTGTGTTGTTTTCATTACGGGTGTCAGATATCGCGGTCATTGCAGTCCTGTGTTGTTGTGTGGACGTCTACGTCGAATTTGTCTGATAACCCTCGTTATTGTGATGTCTGTATCAGAGTTGGTTTAATGTCCCTTTTACTACTGAGATTTTTAGAGACGCCGGGGAGACGAAATATTTCCCCGAAAGGGATCTTGAACGTGCCTGTAAATCTACTGACATGGTTCTCTCACACTTTCGCAACGTCAAATGCCAAATGGTAACTGTGCCAGGATTCAATCCTGTCTGTAATTGAGGTGGAAATTCAGATGAAGGGGGGTGAGTGTATATTTGTAATCAGTTGAGGATTACAAAGAAGGCGGCCGTGGCCTTAAGTTAGGTACCATCCTGGCATTTGTTTGGAGCAGGAGTGGAAGCCACGGAAGACCACTTCCAGGATGGCTAAGGTAGTAGTTGAACCCTCCTCTTCTCAGATTTGCCTCACGAGTCTGAGTGTACCCCGCCCCCGCCCCAGCCCGTAGACCAGAATTTTGTTTTCTTATAGAGCCGGGAATCGAACCCAGATCTCTGAGGAACAGCCAAGAATTCTAGCTGCTACTCCACGAGTTGGTTCTTAGAAATTGAGGACACCCTACGACCTAACCGTGCGTTCTAAATAACTTATCACGAACGCAATGGAGTAGTGCAACAAGTCAGAAGATTGGAGGTTCAAATCCCAACGCGGACGGTGGCTATCCAGAGCGTAGTTTTTCCTCAGTTTCTCCACAGCCAAATGCTGGGATAGTATTTTATTTCCAATCCTAGGGCACCTACTCATCACGTCCGCCTCATGGCACAGTGGCCAGAATTTCTGTCTGTTATCCCTCAGATCCTGGTTGGTCTTCAGAAATTGAGGTTAGTTAGATCGTGCACCAAGGCTGCGAGGGCAGCTTCAGCAAGCCCGGAATTTGCAGGTTCGAATCTCAGAGCTGACAGCGGGTATCCTGAGTGTGTTATGCCCCCAGGGTTTTCCACACTCCCTCCAGGCGAATGCCGGGATAGTAGGCCTACATTACTTCATGTCCCGGGGCACCTTCCTCATCCCTGGCCCTACTTTGTTACACACACTACCACAGTCATCACATGAATACAGGTTATCAGGTAAGTTCAACAGAAACCCAGTTACACGGGGTTGAAGACCAAAATGTCTCACGCCCCTAAAATGACGATCGAAACTGGTCATCTTAGTGTATTTATTAATCTCATGTAATTTATTTCAGGATTAGAGCATAACCCAGCTCTTTTGGGTACATTCGTTTTGACCGACTGAAAAACCTTCTGTTTTTGCCCCTATAATGAATTAAAAACATCGTTTCCTGGCTCTGGCAAATTATTTAATTCTGGTCTGAGGGTTGGAACCGGGTTCGCTCAGCCTCGGGAGGCCAAACTGAGGTGAGTTCGATTCTCACCTCGTTTATCCAAGAAGTGGTTTCCCTTGTTTTTTCACTTCTACTCCAATCAAATGCCGGGATGGTTCCTAACTTAAGGCCATGGCTGCCTTCTTGCTAATCCTCAACTTAATTACAAAACACTCATGCTACTACAGATACCACAATGACACATGTTATCCGATACATTCTCCACAACCCCATGTATATGGGACTGACCACCATGATCTTCCTAGCCCCTCAAAAGAATTACATGTGTAAGCGACAGCAGCAATGAACCTGGATATCCGCGTAGCAAAATCTTGGATTCTCTGTCACTGTCGGGATTCAAACCTAAAATCTCCAAACATTGACCACCTCGTTTCGAGGTCCAAGTTGGGGCGTGGTGGCGCAGCGGTCAAGCTGTTGGTCTCTCACCAAGGTGGACTGGGTTCGATTCCCGGTCAATGCATGAGAGATTTTCGAAGTGAAATGCCATGTCCTGTGGTTCGGATTCCACGTAGAGGAGATCCCGTGGCTCATGATCGCATGATTAACGGTCACGTAAAACTGAAAGCTTCCTTTTCCCTTGGAGGTCCAGGTTCTATTCCTTGCTCTGCCAAGAAATTTTTATTTTGGTGTCAATACTGGAACTGGGTACATTCGGCCTCATGAGGCGAAACTCTCAGAAGAGGATGGTTTAACACTCACCTCAGCCATTCTAGAAGTGGATTTGCGTTCTCCCCCCCCCCCTCCCTCTCCCTCCTCCCCCCTCCCCCTCACAACTTACTTTCCGAGAAAATGCTGGGATGATTTCTAACTTAAGGCCACTGCTAACTTCTTCCTAATTTATAAATACACACACTAGTCCAGTCATCAGAATAAAGTTGGTTACCACACAAATTCCATACCCACCCAAATACACGGGGCTATATGACCACGATGTCGCAGCCCCAGAAATAAGCAACAACAACTCTCCAAACATTTGAACTCCATGTCTGTCACTCTCTCTTTAGTGATGCAGTAGTGAGTTTATCTAGCCAACCAAGGTTTGGAATGAATGTTAAGTCACAAATATCATCATCATTTCTTAACGGCTAAGTCTTGTCGTGCGGCCACAATTGACGGTTGTCTTCTGGTCACTTCATGCTGCCATAAGAACCACATGCCAGTTCACCAATGGAGTTCCTGATGCACGACATCCTTGGACGTCCCCTAGGTTTCTTTTCCAATACTTTGCCCTCTAATGGTTTGGAGAGGAGTCGTTTCTTAATACATGTCCAAGGAACTCTTCCTCTTCTTTATTCTTTTAAATAAACATCGATCCTTATTCACGTCCTACAGAACAAGATCATTTGTTTTCCTGTCCATCTAACTTGTTCTTGTCATTCTCTTCCAAAATCACATTCCTGCAGCCTTAAGGTTTGTTTCCTCCAGTCCAGGTTTTGCATCTATACAGTAAGACACTCCAAACAAAGGTCTGGAGAAATTACTTTCTCGTCCTCAAACTGAGGTGATTTTTTAGCAATAAGTGTTTTCATTTCGGAAGGCTTGTTTTGCTACCACTATTCTTTTCTTGATTTCTGACAGGCACTTGTTATTAGAAGGGGGCTGCGTGGCGCAATCGGTAGAGGCGCTGAGCTCTTAACTGAAAGGGAGTGGGTTCGATCCCCATCCAGGTAGTGGATTTTAGAAACAAAACTACCCACTTTCGGAAACGCTAATAGCCATGGGGTTCACTCAGCCTACACCAGAATTCCCCAGGGGCTCACATCTAGTGGGACGTGGGTTGGCGACCACGGGACCCCAGCTGAGTCCGGCATTTCTTCCACTTACTTGTGCCGGGCTCCTCTCAGTCTTCTTTCCTGTCGACCTCCCTTGGTCAACTCTTTTCTTTCCCGACCCCGAAGGTATTAGGTTATCCGAGGCCTGGGGAGTCTTTCACTTTTCTGCATTAGGCCTAATTGGCCCTTGTCTCATCTTTCCTGATCCCTCCTTTATCGAGGGGTCAGACCTCTTATTTTCTTTTCATTATATTTCCTTTTCTCTTTAAGATTCCCGGACTGTTTTTGTTAATTGGCTCCCGTGTATCAAAATTCCCTTTAGGGATTTTTTTGCATCTACACTACATTTTGTAGGTATTTTTAATCTACGTTGCATTTGGAAGTTTTTTCGATCTAAATTGCATTTCGCAAGTGTTTTCAACCTCAATTTCATTTTGTAAAGATTGTCAATCTAAATTGCTTTTTAGTAAGTCTTTCAATGTAGGAGCAGGACATTTTAGTGAGTATTTTGAATTTCAATTACATTTTGTAAGTATTTTCAACCTAAACCGCATTTCTCAAGATTTTAAATCTAAGTTGCATTTTGTATGATGGGCATTTTGCAAGTATTTTGATTCTCAATTGCATTTTGTGGGTATTTTGAATCTAAATCACATTTTGTAAGAATTTTCAATCTAAATTACATTTTGTAAGTATTGGCAATCCAAATGAGTAGTTTGAATTTACCGTACATTTTGTAAGCATTTTGAATTTCAATTGCACTTTGTGAGTATTTAGAATCTGAAATGGGCGGTTTTCAATCTAAATTGCATTGTGTATTTTCAATTTCAATTGCATTTTGTAAGTATTTTGAACCTCCATTGCATTTTGTACGTATTTTCGATCTCATTTGCATTTTGTAAGTATTTTGAACCTCCATTGCATTTTGTACGTATTTTCGATCTCATTTGCATTTTGTAAGTATTTTAAATTTCAATTGCATTTTGTAAGTATTTCGACTCTACATTGCATTTTATACGTATTTTGAACCTAGCCTGGACATTTTGTGCTTAGTTTTCAATCTATTCCTTTTGTGAGTATTTTCGTTCTAAATTCCCTTTTGTAAGTATTACCGCTCTCTATTTTGTGAGTAGTTTCAATCTGAGTTCCTTTTTGTGAGTATTTTCCGTCTCACTAAATGTTCTTTCTGGTTTACATTTCATTGTCATTTTTGCTATCACCCAGACCATTAGGGGCTGATAACCTAGATGTTAGGCCCCTTAAAACAACAATTATCATCATCATCATCACCTACACCAGAAATGAGTACCAGGGTAATTCCTGGGAGCAAAGACGGCCGGGCATGGAGTTGACAACTCCATCCCATCTAGTGCCGATGTCACAAAAAGTGGAAGCCTCTACCTTTCACTACTCCCAGGGCCTCCATGGCCTGTACGGAGTTGGCTTTGCTTTGCTTACTTGTTATTAGAGGTTATCACACTACCCAAAAATGGAAATTCTGTGATTTTTTTCAATTCCAGAGTTACTCACTTTTATGTTTGTTCTAGTTGTAGGATCCTTTTTGTCACAAATAAAGCGCGTGGTAAAATAACAAGGTACTTGTTGCTTGTAGCCAACCAGCTCAGGGTTCATCTCTATCCTGGTTGCTTCTAGCTCCATAAACGTGTTGTTGGCAGGTCGCCTACACAAAGGTCGGGCAGAACACGGAGCTTTTGTTGTACACACAAACGACTGTTGTAATGTTAACGCTGTATCCAGATTAACATACACACACAGCATAACTACGTGAGCTCGCATTTTACCTGCACAAGATAGAAGCCAAAAATATAATAACGCCTGTTTCATGTAAATTGCCACAAATGAACTATCAGAGTCGGGAGGGCATTACTCCTAAAGCACCGTGGACATATGGACTTTGTTTACTAGAGTGGTGGGTGGACATGGCTCTGAATTCTTTCAAATATTGAATGGGAGGCGGGAGGGAGCGTGATGGCGCACTGGCTTAGCTGCTCGTCTTTCACCCGGACGGTCTGGGTTCGAATCCCGGTGACAGCGGAATTGAATTTTCAACTGAAAAATAACGTGGCGTCATGGAGGGCATCCGGCCCTAAATCCCCGGCCAAACCCAAAATGAGCCTGATTGGCTCCGTCGACCCGAATTAATTGGGAAAAGCTGAAGAAAGTTTTTTTATTGAAGGGAAGGTATGAGGATTGTTTTTGTTGATTGATTTAGGGGCTTTGTGGAATCGTCCACCTCGTTGAGCAGAGGCTAGATTCTTGACAGTCATTGCAGAGGCCCGGCTTTGACTACCGGCACTACCAAGAAAATTAAATCTGGTCGGAAGGCTGGAATGGGGTACACTCAGCCTCGTGACGCTAAACTGACAAGAGGCAGGTTTGATTTCTACCTCAGCCATCCTGGAAGTGGTCTTTCCGTAGTTTCCCTAATTTCTACTCCAAGAAAATGCCGGGTTGGTACCTTACTTAAAGCCACGGCCGCTTCCTGCCTAATTATTACCTCGATTACAAATACACACACAAGTACAGACATGACAGAGATACAGGTTATCAGACAACTCCTACACACCCCCAAGTGCACAGGACTTGAAGACTACGATGTCGCAAAACCCCTAAAGAATTAACATCAACTCATACACCCCCGTGTACTTGGTTATGTGTATTTGTAATTCATACTAGGAATGAGGAAGGAGGCGAATGTGGTCTTAATTTAAATACAGTTCCGTCATTTTCCTGAAGTAATAGTGGGAATCCACGTGAAACCACTTCTATGAATGCTGAAGTTGGAACTGAATCCATCTCTCCGCAGTTCTGACTGAAAAGTCTAAGTAAAACCAATTCCTGTCCTTGGATCAGTCAGGAATTGAATTGAACAGGGACCTCAGGAGTTACAACCAAGAATGTTTGTCGTTGCTCAAAAAGTTTTTATTATTATTATTAACATTATTGTTATTATTATTTGTATTTAATTTTTGACCATTATTATATTTCTCAAAGATTTAATCTATTGTCATTAAAAGTTGATTTATTATACAGAGTGTGTGGGGTATCTTCCAGTGGCATGTAGGTATACAGTCCCCCTGTTCAGTTTGTTTAAGGTTCTTCTTTTTCTCGTGATAATATAGCGGCTACTTGACATTATGTGTGATATAGCCTTTCTTTGTTTCCAGGTTAACATTGATACTGGTCGGATCGGTGGTGGTCGGATTTTCCATCCTTCCTTCTACGCAGGCTCAAGGCGTTGCCTCGCGCTTCTTCGGACAAGGTAAGTTGTTGGTTTCTGCTTCAATAACAACGTTATCCTAACTTTCATTTTGAATAAGCAATTGGTTGGTAAACTATTTGAGTTAAGTACCCTTAAGGGTCTCTGGAATGCCCAAATTCTCCAAATTTTGAGCCATATTAATCTACGGATCTTAAGTTTTCTAACAGTACATTTTTCATATCTCAATCCTATGACTTCGTGCTTTACACTTTCCCACAATGGTGCGTCTTATTAGTAAATCCACCAAAGTACATTTTAATTTTAATTTATATTAGAGTACAGACAAAAATCTTTTATCATTTTAAATGATCTAGTCGACTTCGTCGTTACGTTACGGCGACGTCACGAAATGTACTGAGAATGCACTGAGGTGTGTGACGTCATAGTACCGCTTGGTGCATGTGTACTGACTGAGTTCACTGGTGAGCTCTGGCGTTACGAGACGGCAACGACACGGCGAGCGGGACGTCATCCAGCCAGCTCCCTCCTTTAAACCGAGCGCTCCAGCTACCTCATGACTTGTAACTTTCTAGCGTTCTGATTGTTTCTTGATCATCTAACATGTCAAGAGTCTTTGGCTTCGAGCGAAGCGAGAAGCCTCCAGCCTTTCTAGCATTTTTCAGCATTTGTAGCATTTAAAATGATATTAATTCCAGTCTTTCAGACTGACTGTTTCTTTTATAAAATCCCCCAGGGGCTCACATCTTGTTTGCGTGGGTTGGCGACCACGGGGCCCCAGCTGAGTCCGGCATTGCTTCCACTTACTTGTGCCGGGCTCCTATCTTTTTTCTTTCCTGTCGACCTCACTTGGTCAACTCTTGTTCTCTTCTGGCCCCGACGGTATTAGAGTATCCGAGGCCTAGGGAGTCTCTTCCTTTCCCGCCTTAATTGGCCCTTGTCTCATCTTTTCTGATACCCTCTTTCTGCGAGGGGTCAGCCTTCTTTTTCTCTTCCTTTTACCTCCTGCCTTGTGCTCTAGGCCCTTAAGGAGGCAGGGTGTATGTAGCCCCACCACTTCTGGTGCACCCTAGATAATGCTACACCCTCAGGGGTTCACGGCTGGTGAGTTCGGGAGTTGGCGACCCCGAGGGATTCCTGAGCTGGGTCCGTTTTCCCCTTTTGTCCCTTACCTTTGGGGCGGACCCTCTCCTCTTTCACTTTCCTATATGCCTTTCATGGCTCTCCTTCCTTCCAAGTCCCTCAATCCGCCTTCTCCGAGGGTTGAGGGCATTTCTTTTCCTCCTGTCCTTTATTTGCTTTATTCTCCTTTAGTTTTCCATTTCTTCTTCTAGTATGTAGGTTAGTAGTTAGTTTTAGTCTTAAGTTCGCTTTTCATTCTCATCTTCACGATCACCCAAACCATCAGGGGCCGATAACCTAGATGTTAGGCCCCTTAAAACAACAATTATCATCATCTTTTATAAAAAGGAGAATACTTTAGATAGAAGCAATGGCAGAGGGACCTGGAACAACAGTAAATGCTTCAAATGGAATAAGAGGAAACCTGTGGTAATAGCATGTTCTAAAAGACGGAAGAATCTTTGATTCCAATTTCTTGCTAAAATGTTTTGCTTGACACGAAATTTTCAAAATCTTTGGAACTTTTCAACATATAAAGCTGAAATTTTAGGAGCAATTCCTCTTTAAATATGTTACATTTTAACATGTTCGTTTTTCATTTTGAATAAGCTATTGGTTGGTAAACTATTTTATTTATGTATCCTTAAGGGGCTCCGAAATGTCAAAATCTGCAAAATTTTAAAAATTGTCTGTTTGCCCCATACTAATCTACGGACCTTACTTTATGATTGCTTTCGCTTAATTTTGCCAGATGGAAATATTCATGAAAATGCTGTTAAAATCAAAGAATTTTAAAAAAATCATGAAATTAAAAAAAAAAGTTTTGTTACTAAAAACCTGTATCAAAGTAAGGAGAGTGTCTTGAAGAACATTCCTAAGCAAAATTCGATTCGTTCTTGTATATAGTTTCTGAGAAGTATACAAGCGTTCTAAATCAGATGATGTTTCCCATATTTAGATGATTGGATACACTTTGTTCGGCAATATTCATCAGTTCTCTGATTTTTTAAACTCAATTCAAAATTATATTTATTGTTTCTACTCATTTTTAAATTTAATATTTTTCTAAAGGCCTATGGGCGTCTATTTATTTATTTATTTATTTATTTATTTATTTATTTACAGTTACATATTTTACTGTCATTCTTAATTAGAATTGATAATAAATTTGATTTAAGCTGAAGAAGACTCCATTAAATGGTCGAAACATGTACAACAATTGAATAGATGTTTCATAATTTGTGTTGATAGGTCTAGTATTCTTAAAAGTTATTCTAAAAAAGGTAAATAAGACGTTGGGAATTAGCACGGGCAATATAGTATACCCTTGGAATGATAAGGGTTCATCTGACATTCCGGGCTTCTTTGACAGAATTTTCCTATTACTTTGTAGCATCGAAACAGTTGGTGTTGATATTCTATAATGGTGAAATATCTTAAAGTTAGACCGTCCTAATGGCTAGGACTTGTGAGTGTCACCGCGCAAGTCTGGGGTTTATTCCCAACTCTGTCAAGAAACCTAATTCTGGTCGTATTTATTCATATACTGTATTTATTCATGTAATTCACTATTACATGTTGCAATTAACGTTTTAGGTGATATATGCACTTAGAGCCCTGCGCGGATAAACAAAAAGTTATCCGCATCCGTCCCGCATCACCACGTTTGTTATCTGAATCTACCGGCATTAGAATTATATGTTTAATTTATCAGATAAAGCATAAAGTATTAAAGCCAGACATTTGAGGAGAAAGTCGTTCCCCTAGGCTATGTGTGTCATGTACTATGCTTAAAATGAATGTTATACAGCCAGAATTGTCACCTTTTTTAAAAAATTCGGAGTGTTGATTATGCTTAATGACATAATTTGAATGAGATTAGCTTAAATCACCTTGCCATGAAAAAAAGAACATAACGGAAAATGTCATAAACATCCGGGTCCTCGTAATGATATTCACAAAGTTCGGATTGTATTCCAAAAACTATCCACTCCAAACATTATCCGTACTTATCCGCTATCCGCACAGTCATGCAAACTATATCCGCATGGTGAAACATTTTGCGGATATCCGCGTGTTTATCCATGGATATCCACATCCGCGCAGTGCTTTACGTTAAACTGATAATGTTAATTGATGTTTTTCTTATGGTTGGTCGCGTCTTCCAGCCATATGTGTCGTCCAACAGAACAATTCACTCTTGGTATATTTTCCTGTGTATAAGCGTAAGGGAAAATGAAGCTTAACTATACTGTACTGCAGGAGTGTATAACTACACGGAAATATAATTTTCTACAGTACAATAACTTTAGAGCTCAGGTTTTCTTTACGCCAATTCACAGGAAAAAATACCGACAGGAGTGGCTAAGCTGGCTAAAGCGCAGCGTTAGGTCATGGGGCCAAGCTCTCTGCTGACTCGGCAAACCGTCAGCCCTCCTTGAAATGGTTTTCTGTGGTTTCCTATTCTCAACACCAGGCAAATGCTGGGACGGTACCTTCTGACGGGCCACGGCCGCTTCCTTCAATATCCTTGCCCAGTTTCATTCATCTTCATCCATTCCATCTCTCATTCCTACGCGCAGGTCGCCCACGGGCGTCGACTACAAAGACCTGCGCTCGACCTCTCAGGAGGTCACACAACAACAACAAAATTAAAAAAAGAGGAAAATGAAACTAACGTGAATTTTTCTGTTGCACGGCACAACCACATACGGCTGCGAGGCGTGGCCAATCATAAGGAAAGTAATGGAAACTAAGAGCATTGCCAAATCGAGGTATTGCATTGACACTATTGATATTGCATTTGTCTATCGAATGGAGAAACGAACAGTGTCTTTCTTTGAAAGCCCTGTAGCGTGAATGTTCTTAGGGTGCGTACACATGGCAGCCACTTGTTCTGTGATGTGTAGTAGGGGTCTTTCACCTTGCCACATGATGGTGTGTTATTGCTCGTCTGCGTTGGTACGGTGTCATATTATGATGTCACGTATAAACACACGGATAATGGGAACTCACACACCATTCAAAGAATGTCGTTGTTTTCAAGTTTATTTCCACTTCTTGGTCCCACGCTGTTTAAAATTAAACATTTTACGAAAATCATAAACATCTTGCTTATTATCTCCAAACATTAACATATTATGTAAACAGAATTAACGGCGACATATTGTAAAATAGCGCACAAGCGTCCAACGCTTAAAGGGTTACGTGTGCATTGTTCTTTACATAATGCAGTAAAACCACGATATATCGAATGTTCGATAACTCGCAGTAATTATTATTTCGACCTCCTCGTTGTGTGGCGGCTAGCATTCTTGGCCGTCGCCCTGAAAGTCCAGGTTCGATTCCCGGCTCTGCCGAGCAATTTTAAGTCTGGTGTGAGGGCTTGAACGGAGTACACTGAGCCTCGTGAGGCAAAACTGAGATACATTAGGGTTCGATTCCCACCTCAACCATCTTGGAAGTGATTTTTCGTAGTCACCCCACACTTCTACTTTCAGCAAATGCTGGGATGGTTCCTACCTTAAGGGCCACGGCCACCTCCTTACCAATCCTATCCCCAATTTACAAATGCACATATAATCGTAGTACAGAAGCCTCCGTGGCTTAGGCGGCAGCACGCTGGCCTCTCACCGCTGGGTCCATGCTTCAAATCCTGGGCACCCCATGCGAGATCTGTGCTGGATAAAACGGAGGCAGACAGATTTTCTACGGGTACTCTAGTTTTCCCTGTCAAAATTTCATCCCAGCATCACTCTCATTTCATCTGTAATAATTTTCCGCTATCTTTTCTACATAACCCATTTTTATATGTAATGAAAGAGGAATGCATCTCTTCCGCGTCGACGAAGAAGGCCAGCCAATGAGGCTAACACAGATAAAAATTTCATCGTAGTGTTACACAGCGAATGGCACAGTGAGTAGAATAACGACTCCATTTAGACTCAATGGGCTGGAAAGTTTAACCATTAGTGCCACAATTCCTCTGCTAACATATTCCAATACGTGTCGCGTCTGCATTGATCTTGTTACTAGCGTCAGCAGTGAGAGCATCTATTTAACACTTCACTTATTTTATATAGCCACAAATAAATTGAGTAGATATGTAGTACAGTTGTAAGCCTCCGTGGCTTAGGCGGCAGCACGCCGGCCTCTCACCGCTGAGTCCGTGGCTCAAATCCCGGTCACTCCATGTGAGATCTGTGCTGGACAAAACGGAGGCAGACAGGTTTTTCTCCGGGTACTCCGGTTTTCCCTGTCAAAATTTCATTCCAGCTACACTCTCCACTATCATTTCATTTCATCTGTCATTCATTTAATCATTGTCCCAGAGGAGTGCGTCAGGCCTCGGCAGCCGGCACAGTTCATATCCTCGCCGCTAGATGGGGGCTTCATTCATTCCATTCCTGACCCGGTCGGAGACTGGAAGCAGGCTGTGGATTTTTCATGTAGTACAGTTGAACTTCGATATCTCAAATGCTTTCGGAAATGAAAATTACTTTGAATTCTCGAAAATTCGAGATATAGAAACACATGAAACAACGGGGTTCTAATATCATTAACACACCGAAGTCAACTGTTGCCACGCCATGCTGTTATTGTCACTAGGTCTCCAATTACTTTTACTGTATGTATTTCTGTTCCTTTCAAAAACTTGACTCTTGCATAGCTCTATGAATCTTGTGTTTATTTTTAGCCTATTTTCATTTATGTGTGTGTATGTGTGCAAGTGCGTCCGTGTATGTGTGTGTGTCCCCTTCTAATAACTTCTAAATGGCTGGAGCGATTGAATGAAACACGGTAAGATCATAGTACTATTTCGGCCGACTCCAACCATGCACTTATACTCAGCTTCGAGTGGTCCAAATGAGTAAAGGGGGTTCAATTCCCACCTCAGCCATCCTCGTAGTGGTTTCTCACTTCGTCTGCAGGCAAATGCCGGGATGGTACTGCCCCCGTAATTGAATTATATAGAGACCACGGTGGCTATATTTGAAATTATAATGAAAGTTATGATTGTCATAGTTATGACGTGGGTAGTCATGACGTAAGCACGGATGACGTAAATGTTATGCCAGCAAGCTTCTTGAGCTGAGATTCTCAGTGACGTCAGCATTTTTAGTCCAGAATGTTCCAAGATGTACGACGCAGTCGCAGGAAACGAGGAATTCTGCTGAGGAAGAAACTATGCTATTGGAGGAGAGGCTTGAACCAATGAACGATAGTTTAAAGGAAGACGGAGATTGCTGAAACTATGGTATTTTTATTACTTTTGGAATGCAGAATTGTGGAAATCCATCTGCAGTAGAAGCATTGATTTGGAATTTTGGTGAAATATATTTTCAGTTTTTGAATTTTGAAAATCCGTCATGTATTAACGAAGTTGGAAGTTCTAGCGATGACGTAGTATCACGCTCTGGAAGGGATGGTAACGCCCCTCGGGAAGTTAATAAAAGGGCTTGCGCAGAAGAGAGGAGTCTCTTTCGTTCTCTGATTATTCTGAGATCTCATTCTCAGATCATCGAAGTATATTTGTGAAAGTTCTTTTCTTATACATTCATTATAGTGAGACGTCGAAGTGAACAGCAAGTGAAAGGAATCGTCTTTATAACGCGTGGCGAGGCCACTATATTAACGAGATCCAGGTCAAACTAGGTGAAGTTGAAACGGACCTTAGAAAGCTTCTACAAGTTTAGCTTCGAACAGTTAGCGGTCACCGATAAGCCAATTGTATTGTGCAGTGCTTCATAAAGGTATAGAGAAAAGCTGAACAATTTCGACCGATTAGTTTAAAAGATATTAGCAGTTTTATACGACTGACAAAAGTGATTATCTTGCCACTAGAGAAACACTTTTGTATAGCCAGAATCAACGCAAGGCTGACGCTGCGAGTGGAGTAGAAAGACTTCGGATTGCTTGGTTACAGAACGATACAGTATAATGGAGCATTTGAATACGGCAGTTTGTTCTTCTGACACTACAACCGAAGAGCAGATGGAAGGCTAAGAGGGCTTATTGCAATTGGGACATACTTCAACGGAGTAAGATAGCGACATGGAACTTCGCTAATTGCTATTCCACACAAGCGAACATGCGGTGAATACCATCTACACCCATGTTTCGTAATTAAAGGCTGAATACCATCGAACAGCCATAGAAACAATTTCATACTCTGAATATGAATAATTTCTTCGGAAATTTCTACAAAACTTCATGATGATTGTCTACTGGAACTTCAGGGAATTTTTCAAGAGAGGTCAGGGATATCCCGACTCACAAAGAAGATTATTGCCGGAAGGATGTCTATTCGTCTTCGAGGAGCAGAGCGATTCACGGAGAAGTAAGCAGTTCGATTCTCCGAGGGTGCTATTTCCTATTTCGAGGATGGAGCTCAACTTTAACGTGGTGAAATGGATCCATCAGCAGTCTTCTTTGGGGAATTTTCCTCTGGAACGTCAATCGGCAGATAAGGTAGTCGTGAACGTTTATTGTATTTGAGTTTACTAATAATGTTTGAGCAACCATTTTCCCCATATTTTTAGCCTACTTTTCACATTTTGCAAAAATGAGGAAAAAGTAGACTTATGAGATCGATCCGGGAAAATGTCTGTCTGTCTGTCTGTCTGTCTGTCTGTCTGTCTGTCTGTCTGTCTGTCTGTCTGTCTGTCTGTCTGTCTGTCTGTCTGTCTGTCTGTCTGTCTGTCTGTCTGTCTGTCTGTCTGTCTGTCTGTCTGTCTGTCTGTCTGTCCGTCTGTCCGTCTGTCCGTCCGTCCGTCCGTCCGTCCGTCCGTCTGTCTGTCCGTCCGTCCGTCCGTCCGTCTGTCCGTCCGTCCGTCCGTCTGTCCGTCCGTCCGTCCGTCTGTCCGTCTGTCCGTCCGTCCGTCCGTCTGTCCGTCTGTCTGTCTGTCTGTCTGTCTGTCTGTCTGTCTGTCTGTCCGTCTGTCTGTCTGTCTGGCTGTGTGTGTGTCCCCCCCTATCAACTCCTAAACGGCTGCAGCAATCAAAACCAAATTTAGTATGAGTAAAGATGTGCACCGGAATATCTCACGTCCATATTTGAAAATCATGTCAGTGCTACCAACTGCTGAAAAAACGCACTAGAAATTTGAGCTCCATGTTGGATATCTTGCAAGGTATGCATGGGAGCCATTCCAAAATTGGCACACATGTAGATAAGACTATTTCAGTTTAATTTCCAGGAGACCAGCCATGACAGTGTTGCCAAAATAATGTTAAGCCTTCTGATAGGTCCAATGTTTAAATGCATATAACTTCTACACTATCAATTGGATTTCAACCAAATTTTGTATGTAATATCTGTACATAAACAGATATGACTGAGCGTATTCTTAAGGCCACCAGGGCTGCCAACTGTTAATAATTGCTCTCTCTATTTTTTTCATCCAAATACCTATATATCAGAAAGTATGCAAGCCAACAGCTTTTAACTATGCACACGTATATTCTGACATTTTAGATTAATTTGGAGTAACTTATATACGTCAGTTCTACCAACATGATTATAAACCTGCTGATAGTACCAATTTTTAAATACATGTAACTTCTATACTATCAGTTGGATTTCAATCAAATTTCATATGTGCTATGTGTACCATAACAGATATTACTATTAGTATTGTTAAGAGCAATCAGGGCTGCCAACTGTTAATAAATGCTGTCTATATATGTTTTACCCTAATATCAATATATCAGAAAGTATGCTAGCCAACAGCTCTATACTTTGCACACGTATAACACCTGACATTCTAGATTAATTTGGAGTAATTAATACAAGACAGTGCTGCCAACATGATTCTATGCCTGCTGATATGTCCAATTTTAAAATGCATGTAACTTCTATACTAACAAATGTATTTCATCCAAAATTGGCACAAATATATCATAATATTTCAGATTATTTCTGACCAGCACACGCATGACATTGTTGCCAACATGCTTTTACGCGTGCTGATAGATCCAATGTCTAACTGCATGTAACGTCCATTGGACTTCAACCAAATTTTGTATTCTGTACCTTAAGAGATGGAACTAAGAATATATTCAGTCACCAGGGCTGCCAACTGTAGTGCTCTATTAGGCTACATTATACCAGGTATATTTTGAACTAATAAGATATTTCGATATTACCAACTCAATTTCGTCATTATTCTAGATAGGTTCATATTCTGTAGAATAATCATTGGCATGAAAAGTAGGCTGTATAGTTCTTCACGGAACTTCTTGTTATCCTCATGTTTTTGCCCTATTTTCTTGTTGAGATTCTTATTCTCAGTACACCTTGATGAGTTTTGCATTTTTCGACGATTTATTAAGACATTGTTATGTCATGGGCATAGTTAACGATTTTGAATCAGTTGAGACTGATATTTAGATTTTTCAGTAATTAATTTTTTTGTAGTCACGTTTTGACTGTAAGTTAATGATTTTTAATGACAGATTTAAATTCAGACAGCGTGTCTTTTTATTAAAGTAATTCTACCCCAGTTTAATTACTTTGAACAATTTTCTGTCATCATCAAGAAGGAAGAACATTTAAATGATTTTAGAGCGTTAAAATCTCTTACGTTGTCGACGATCTTGGAAATACTAGTCGTTATTGTATTGATTGCAACACAGACATTTATCGTCAGTTATGAATGAACATTGCATTATAGACACTTTTGTGAAAGAGTAACTTTAATAAGGAATTATTGAATGCATTAAAGTCAAGTACTTTTGTTAGGAGTTTTTCTCAATTAGAGAATGATATGACGATGTTTGCATTCCCCAGTCTAATTGGATTCTATTCGACTACTTTGCATTTTAGTCGCACTTTATTTGAAGATAGTATTTTCATACTACAATTTCTTTTAAGATGTTAATCTTAAATTTTGATAGACCAGACAGGCGTATATAAGCGTATTCACTATTAAATTTGTTTGTGATTGGCAAGTTTTGACTTCATTTCGGTTCATGAATGAAATCCACGAAGGTTATAGAAAAACAGTTTTGAAACAAGTAATGATTATTAAAAATGTTTAAGTGGAACTATGAATGTATAATCGCTAGTGCAGCGCGTGTTGAAAGTCGCTGAGATATAATGCCCTTGAATATGAAGAAGGTTCCCACAGGAATAAATGTTAAAGAATTATTTGTGGAAGTTTTGTAAGTTATGTGGAAGTTTTTAATGCCATATAGATTAATATATGATGATTTTGGGCATATTTTTAATGCAGATTGTGCATTAACTTGTTAGCGAAGGATTTTCCGCTGGAGTAAAAATTGTTATAGTTCGTTGAAAATTAATCAAGTGAGTTACTGTTATAATTAACACGAGTTTTGAAAGAATTTGAGATAAGATTTTGAATGAAGGTTGCCGTCACAAATCATTATTAAAACCTTTATTAAACCAGATTGTGACATTAACATGTATAACTAACCTTCATTGGTCGATTATATTAATCACGATTATGAAAATTATCAACCGAATGAACATGTGGTCAATGTATTTATTAAATTAATAATTTAAACAATTTAAATGTTAATATTGTAAATAATTGTTGTAAATATTTTTGAAAATAATATGGAACGAGAGTGATGTTAAAGGCGTGCTTATAATATTTTTATTGTCTTTGACAAATATTATAAACAATTTCTAATTGTTATAAATAATTTATGTGATTTTGTTATAAACATTTAAGAGCTAATTAAACATTTGGATTGAAGTTAACAAGTTTAAGGAATTAATATAATGATCCAATAGGATGTGAGCAAAGTACTTGAAAGATTTGCGTAAATATAATGTGAGTTGTCTTGTAGACATTTAAAAGCTTGAGAGAACAAGCTGTATTCTTTCGTAACATAGCGTGTAAGAAGGGAGTGCATTTGACCAGTATGCAACAGGCTGGAAGGTAGCCCGCAGCTGTGCCAACATATGGTTCTCAGGGAGTGAGGTCGTACACACTCTGGCCTTGCGACTATAAATACCATTCTCATGTTTATTAAAAGGAAACCAAATGCTCTATATATGTCACACCCTGACGTCCTTTTCCAATCCAATAGTGTTATGAATATTACGTTATTTGAAGCTCTTGGGAGCTAAAATGTTTTATATCATGTTGTATGATAATTTTTGCAAGTCCTACTGGAGGACGTAGTCAGATTGACTTGGGCTACTGATAGCCACGTTGTTTTTGTTGTGTTAGTAAAATCATACCCTTTATTAGAAATAAAGCTTTTGTACAGTTCAAAGTTCTCGTCTTCGTTTTTGGTTCATTTTTAAATGTCATGATGGAGGTTATTGTGTGAACAGACCTTTAGTGATCCTGTTGTCAACTCAAACCCCGAGATAATTAAGAGGTAAGTAACGGTAAGTATGAACCCCCGTCTATTTTGGTGTGTTCCACAATGATTTCCTGTGAACTTCTGTGCTCTTATCTCGATAGTATCTGTCAGTGCCATTTTTATTGATGTAACTGTGCCGGTGCGATTGATAATTGGCAATCCGATTGAGGGGGCGGATATCTGACAGCCTACTATCCAGGTAAACGGGGACAGAAAGATTGGCGACCCAAGAACGTGGGGCTGAGTCAACAGAAAGATTGGCGACCCTAATACGTTGGGGCGAATTCGACAAAACTGGATCACCAGGTTGAACAATAGAAAGAGTGGCAAACCTAAAACGTGAGGTTCGATTAGACTCAAATAAAGAGGTTGATTCTTTGTTAGATGTCTAGGCCAATTGTAGAATTTAAGAGTGTGATTATATAGGAATTAAATGTTGTATTGTATTAGGAAAATTACACTCAGAAAAGATCAGATCTTATACAACTTGAGAAAGGTTAAATGGGCAGGAAACTTAGAAAAATCGCCTATAATCTGGAATCTTATTTTATTTGACCGGCTTATGACATTTTAGTCATATTAAAGATAAAATTAATTATTTGGATTGTAAATGTAAATTATTTGTGTTAGGATATTTTAAAATGAGCCAGAGAAATTTGAACATGTGCTTGAGTTTGTTTCAACATGAAGTATCTTCGAAGATTAATTATAAGGTAGTTATAAGTTAGATTTAAGACAGAAAATTGATCAAAATTTATATATGGTGAAAAGTGTTGCTCAAATGTTGTTATTTTGCTCTTTTGATGTATGTCCCTACAGCAATCCATTTTTGAACAATATTGTAATGGCAGATGAAAGTTTGAGGTTGATGCTAGAGGAGATGTCTGCTAACTTGAAAGCTAGCATGAACAATAGTATGAAGCAGATGCTCAATGAAAGCATAAAGGAGATGGAAGCTAGGAATACTAGTCGAATGGAGGAGAATGCTAGTACTTTGTCTGCTAACTTGACAGCTAGCATGGGTGAAAGTTTGAAGGTTCTTCATACTAGTGCTGCTAATTTGGAGGATAATATGTCGCGTTTACAGATTAATACCCTAGGAATTGAAAATACTGTAAGTGACATCCGCACAAATGTGCCTGATGTTAAAAATGATGTGTCTAAGGTACAGAAAGACATTACAATGTTAAATCTAGATGTAGCTAATGTCCGAGGGGATATTTCTTGTGCTAGAGCCGAAGTTGTTGTTGTCAAAAACGATGTAGCGACTGTCCAAGACAAGGTCGAGGAAGTCCAGAAAGAAATTCAAAAAGCTAGAACTGATGTATCCAATGTTCAGGTAGACATTAATAACATTCATGCGGATATAACTGAGGTGCAAAGTGACATAACTAAGATTCAGGTAGAGGTCAACACAGTTTTCGTAGATATCACTAAAGTCCAAACTGATGTAAATAAAGTCAGGGAAGAAATCGAAAACTCAAAAACTCTTTGTACGCGTAATATAACTGCATTAACGACTAGGTTAGTCGATGAATCAGTTAGAACAACAACGTCTTTAGCAGAGTTGAAGTATGATGTAGAGGTCATGAGAACACAGGTATTAGACCACAATAGAGTATTAAAAGAGGATATCGAAGTAGACATAGCCGAAATGTTAACAGCAAACGTAGCGGTATGGAAAGACGAGTGGAATAAGTCAAGTGGGGAACATGTAACCCAAATTCAGGAAAGGATTGAAAGAAAACTTGCCAGTACGCAGATAGAAATTAACAATGAAGTAGTACAGATTAGGAAAGATTTAAGCGTCAGGATAAATTCGCTATCCGAAAAACAAGTTGACGATAGAACACAACTAGATCAGGATATGCAAACTTTAAAATCTACATTAGAGGAACAGATGCATAAAGTTGTCTCGGATGTAAATGAAACGACGAGTAAAATGAAAAATTTGAAGTTAGGAGAGGCTAGTTTAATGGAGAACTACAAAGAAGAGATAGTCAAGAAAGTCTTAACAGAAATCACCGACAAGGATACAGAAGGCTTAGCTTGCGAATTGAATAGGAATTATGCTAGAAGACATAACCTAGAGCCAGAAGAAAGAGACGTGACTCCTGAAGAACGTGTATCCAGATTCAGAGAGGAGGATGACGAGAGGAATATGGAACCTGAGTGGAACTATCGTGATAGTGGGAAAAACTATCCGGATTCATATCCGAGGAACGTGACGGTCATCAGGAATTTCGAGGACAAACCACAAAAATTCAGTAACACTGATAGTTTGACACCTATAGAGTATGTAAGGAATCTCAAAGATTATTTCATCGAAGCTCACATTCCCAGAGAGAGAGAGAGATGAAGATAGTAGAGAGATATCTGATTGGAGGACCCCTTGAATGGTTTCGCGCATTTAGATACACATTCAGTAACTTTGACGAGTTTGCAGAGGCATTAATCAAACGATTTTGGTCCATAGAAGCGCAGAATTCGTTAAGAGCGGAGGTGTATTCAAGAAAATACTCAGGTACTCTTCCAACGAGGTACGCTGATTTCTTTACGAGTCAGTTGTCCCGCTTGAGATTTTTGCAACCCCCATTGGCCACGGAGCAACTAATAGATGCAATTTCTCGTATGCTGCCAGTTGAGGTGAGGAGACTTATAATTTCGTCCAACATCAGGGATTTATCCAGCATGGATGAATTACTAAGAAGGTTAGACTACACAAGTCCAATGCCTAACGTAGTCCAGAAAGGTCAAAGGCAGGAATTTAAAGAAATCAATACGGTATATATGGACCAAGTCCAACAAACTGACAAGCCAGAGCAGGAGAAAACTGACAATGTAGGTCCTCACAGGAATAATCAGTTTAGAAATTACAGATCACAAGGTTACCGACCGTATCAACAGAGAAGAGGTTGGAACTACAACCGAGGAAACTACAATGGAAGAGGCAGGTATTACAACAATAATGGGTATAACCGTAACTATAATAGGAATAACCAAAACCAAAATAGAAACCAGAATACTCAAGGTCAGGTTATGACACCTGATCAATATCAGCAAAGAGAAAAGGAAAGCCAGCAATACTTAAAAGAATTAAGGGATAAAGAAGCTGACAATCAAAAGAAAAGGCAGGATGTTGTAATCGATCCTGGTCCTTCTACGAGCCAGCAGAACTTTGAAAATAGAAATACTGGTCAGAAGAGAAAGTAGAGAGGAAAGAATACATTAACCACACACAACCCAGAGTAGAAGAAATTTATGATTAAGGAACATAGAGGAAATATCATACTAGAGTAAGCCAGTAATAATTCAATTTCGTGTTCAAGAGAGTTGAGATACTTGTAACATTGAGTTTAAAAACAATTTGCAACTGTTTTTAAAACGTGGTGAGAGGAGAATGCCCCCGTAATTGAATTATATAGAGACCACGGTGGCTATATTTGAAATTATAATGAAAGTTATGATTGTCATAGTTATGACGTGGGTAGTCATGACGTAAGCACGGATGACGTAAATGTTATGCCAGCAAGCTACTTGAGCTGAGATTCTCAGTGACGTCAGCATTTTTAGTCCAGAATGTTCCAAGATGTACGACGCAGTCGCAGGAAACGAGGAATTCTGCTGAGGAAGAAACTATGCTATTGGAGGAGAGGCTTGAACCAATGAACGATAGTTTAAAGGAAGACGGAGATTGCTGAAACTATGGTATTTTTATTACTTTTGGAATGCAGAATTGTGGAAATCCATCTGCAGTAGAAGCATTGATTTGGAATTTTGGTGAAATATATTTTCAGTTTTTGAATTTTGAAAATCCGTCATGTATTAACGAAGTTGGAAGTTCTAGCGATGACGTAGTATCACGCTCTGGAAGGGATGGTAACGCCCCTCGGGAAGTTAATAAAAGGGCTTGCGCAGAAGAGAGGAGTCTCTTTCGTTCTCTGATTATTCTGAGATCTCATTCTCAGATCATCGAAGTATATTTGTGAAAGTTCTTTTCTTATACATTCATTATAGTGAGACGTCGAAGTGAACAGCAAGTGAAAGGAATCGTCTTTATAACGCGTGGCGAGGCCACTATATTAACGAGATCCAGGTCAAACTAGGTGAAGTTGAAACGGACCTTAGAAAGCTTCTACAAGTTTAGCTTCGAACAGTTAGCGGTCACCGATAAGCCAATTGTATTGTGCAGTGCTTCATAAAGGTATAGAGAAAAGCTGAACAATTTCGACCGATTAGTTTAAAAGATATTAGCAGTTTTATACGACTGACAAAAGTGATTATCTCGCCACTAGAGAAACACTTTTGTATAGCCAGAATCAACGCAAGGCTGACGCTGCGAGTGGAGTAGAAAGACTTCGGATTGCTTGGTTACAGAACGATACAGTATAATGGAGCATTTGAATACGGCAGTTTGTTCTTCTGACACTACAACCGAAGAGCAGATGGAAGGCTAAAAGGGCTTATTGCAATTGGGACATACTTCAACGGAGTAAGATAGCGACATGGAACTTCGCTAATTGCTATTCCACACAAGCGAACATGCGGTGAATACCATCTACACCCATGTTTCGTAATTAAAGGCTGAATACCATCGAACAGCCATAGAAACAATTTCATACTCTGAATATGAATAATTTCTTCGGAAATTTCTACAAAACTTCATGATGATTGTCTACTGGAACTTCAGGGAATTTTTCAAGAGAGGTCAGGGATATCCCGACTCACAAAGAAGATTATTGCCGGAAGGATGTCTATTCGTCTTGGAGGAGCAGAGCGATTCACGGAGAAGGAAGCAGTTCGATTCTCCGAGGGTGCTATTTCCTATTTCGAGGATGGAGCTCAACTTTAACGTGGTGAAATGGATCCATCAGCAGTCTTCTTTGGTGAATTTTCCTCTGGAACGTCAATCGGCAGATAAGGTAGTCGTGAACGTTTATTGTATTTGAGTTTACTAATAATGTTTGAGCAACCATTTTTCCCATATTTTTATCCGCATGTTTTTGCCCTATTTTCTTGTTGAGATTCTTATTCTCAGTACACCTTGATGAGTTTTGCATTTTTCGACGATTTATTAAGACATTGTTATGTCATGGGCATAGTTAACGATTTTGAATCAGTTGAGACTGATATTTAGATTTTTTAGTAATTAATTTTTTTGTAGTCACGATTTGACTGTAAGTTAATGAATTTTAATGACAGATTTAAATTCAGACAGCGTGTCTTTTTATTAAAGTAATTCTACCCCAGTTTAATTACTTTGAACAATTTTCTGTCATCATCAAGAAGGAAGAACATTTAATTAATTTAGAGCGTTAAAATCTCTTACGTTGTCGACGATCTTGGAAATACTAGTCGTTATTGTATTGATTGCAACACAGACATTTATCGTCAGTTATGAATGAACATTGCATTATAGACACTTTTGTGAAAGAGTAACTTTAATAAGGAATTATTGAATGCATTAAAGTCAAGTACTTTTGTTAGGAGTTTTTCTCAATTAGAGAATTATATAACGATGTTTGCATTCCCCAGTCTAATTGGATTCTATTCGACTACTTTGCATTTTAGTCGCACTTTATTTGAAGATAGTATTTTCATACTACAATTTCTTTTAAGATGTTAATCTTAAATTTTGATAGACCAGACAGGCGTATATAAGCGTATTCACTATTAAATTTGTTTGTGATTGGCAAGTTTTGACTTCATTTCGGTTCATGAATGAAATCCACGAAGGTTATAGAAAAACAGTTTTGAAACAAGTAATGATTATTAAAAATTTTTAAGTGGAACTATGAATGTATAATCGCTAGTGCAGCGCGTGTTGAAAGTCGCTGAGATATAATGCCCTTGAATATGAAGAAGGTTCCCACAGGAATAAATGTTAAAGAATTATTTGTGGAAGTTTTGTAAGTTATGTGGAAGTTTTTAATGCCATATAGATTAATATATGATGATTTTGGGCATATTTTTAATGCAGATTGTGCATTAACTTGTTAGCGAAGGATTTTCCGCTGGAGTAAAAATTGTTATAGTTCGTTGAAAATTAATCAAGTGAGTTACTGTTATAATTAACACGAGTTTTGAAAGAATTTGAGATAAGATTTTGAATGAAGGTTGCCGTCACAAATCATTATTAAAACCTTTATTAAACCAGATTGTGACATTAACATGTATAACTAACCTTCATTGGTCGATTATATTCATCACGATTATGAAAATTATCAACCGAATGAACATGTGGTCAATGTATTTATTAAATTAATAATTTAAACAATTTAAATGTTAATATTGTAAATAATTGTTGTAAATATTTTTGAAAATAATATGGAACGAGAGTGATGTTAAAGGCGTGCTTATAATATTTTTATTGTCTTTGACAAATATTATAAACAATTTCTAATTGTTATAAATAATTTATGTGATTTTGTTATAAACATTTAAGAGCTAATTAAACATTTGGATTGAAGTTAACAAGTTTAAGGAATTAATATAATGATCCAATAGGATGTGAGCAAAGTACTTGAAAGATTTGCGTAAATATAATGTGAGTTGTCTTGTAGACATTTAAAAGCTTGAGAGAACAAGCTGTATTCTTTCGTAACATAGCGTGTAAGAAGGGAGTGCATTTGACCAGTATGCAACAGGCTGGAAGGTAGCCCGCAGCTGTGCCAACATATGGTTCTCAGGGAGTGAGGTCGTACACACTCTGGCCTTGCGACTATAAATACCATTCTCATGTTTATTAAAAGGAAACCAAATGCTCTATATATGTCACACCCTGACGTCCTTTTCCAATCCAATAGTGTTATGAATATTACGTTATTTGAAGCTCTTGGGAGCTAAAATGTTTTATATCATGTTGTATGATAATTTTTGCAAGTCCTACTGGAGGACGTAGTCAGATTGACTTGGGCTACTGATAGCCACGTTGTTTTTGTTGTGTTAGTAAAATCATACCCTTTATTAGAAATAAAGCTTTTGTACAGTTCAAAGTTCTCGTCTTCGTTTTTGGTTCATTTTTAAATGTCATGGTGGAGGTTATTGTGTGAACAGACCTTTAGTGATCCTGTTGTCAACTCAAACCCCGAGATAATTAAGAGGTAAGTAACGGTAAGTATGAACCCCCGTCTATTTTGGTGTGTGCCAAAATGATTTCCTGTGAACTTCTGTGCTCTTATCTCGATAGTATCTGTCAGTGCCATTTTTATTGATGTAACTGTGCCGGTGCGATTGATAATTGGCAATCCGATTGAGGGGGCGGATATCTGACAGCCTACTATCCAGGTAAACGGGGACAGTACTGTACCTTCATTCTCATGACTGGAATGCCTTTATGGGAAGGTAATATGTTCTTTTTCTGTTAACAAGAATGGCGAGACAGGATCATATGTTTCGCGACCCACAAGTTGACTTGGGATAGCGATCTCGACGAGAGAAGCGTGGCGCATGCGTTGCTTGTACTGTCGTCACAGCTGTTTGGTCAGAAGTATTGATTATTTTATCGATTAGCAACAAGAGATAGACTATGCTTTTGTGGTAGGGAATTCAAGTCTTTTATACGTTCGGGCATAGTTTAACATGTCTGTAATTATAGCAGGTGTTGGATTATTAACTTATTTCAATTAATAGTACTCTTAGGAACCCGGAAATAAGATATTTTGCATCTTATCAGTTCCTAGTTTGAGCACTCGTGGCGCGACGGTAGGTGACCTCGCAGTCGCGACGTGGCTTGAAAACGGAGAGGGTAGATTGATTTAAGCCACGCACGAATACACATGTTAGGAGATATACCGGTGACCGCCGGCGAAACGTCACGTGCACCGTGAGTGAAAGTTTGTCTTGAGTAGTGTACTATCATTGTAACGAGGAGAGTTACCTTAGTGTCGGAAAGGACTCCAATTTTAGTTCTGGTTAGGAAATGGCAATCGAAATGAAAACGCAGTTTGTCTTAACAGATAGCTGTTCATTATAGGCCAGCCATACAGTGTTCGCATGAAAGGTGGATACTTGCTTTAACAAGAACACAGTCATAATGTTCTTTCAGTAGACATTCTTCGCATTGGAACTGGCTGCAACGATACACTTACTTCGTGTGTGTTGTCAGAACAATTAGCACCTTTGTATGATAAGTATTTCTCAATACAAGTGCTTGGATATTGTATATTCTTTTTATATTAATAATTGGCCTAACTCATATGTCTGTGATCTTGCAACTATGTTGAGCAAGTTCTTGTCGAGAGGAAAGGCTGTCATGAACTTAAGTGACTTGAGCATGTGCGGCTAGATGTTTTAAACATGAGTGTCACTATCCGAGCGAAGTTACGTGCATTCCATTGCTATACGTCGCACGGCCCGTGCTGGTGATTGCGAACACAGCTGTTGTTTGGCAGTACAGTGTGTATCAAAATGATCCGATCACGCGGGGCCGATGAACTTTGGTTTTCGGGCCGATGTAGACAGCATTGCGTGCTGCGGTTGATGGGACGTTATCCGAAGATGAAAGAAACTGTCGTTGGTATTAGAGTGGAACATTCAGTCTGGATGGGCGATGTCTGGAGATCCAGGGTTCGTTTCTCGCTTTCCGGGACAGTGAAGACTTCCATTGTTTGCATGGAGGGTACAGTCATATTGGACATGACTGTGTCGTGTCGAGATCTACAAGAATCATCTAAGGTACTGGATTAACCATCATCAATTGTAGCTAAGCATGTTCATTCTAACGTTACCTCCCTGCCACACTTATTTTCTTTTTGGGAATTTTTGTAAAATGTCTAAGAATGGAGTTTAGGCTTGATTCCAGTGTCAAGACTGATTCTATTCTGGACAGGGTTTTGATTCTACTAAAAGGATGCACCCATTGTAATTAATTGCATTATAGTGTAATTTTCTATTGATTACTGTAAATTCAAATTAATTTTCTGGGGATTTATTTAATGTAGAGAAGAGGAACTTTAGGCCACTCAGAATTAATCAGTTTTCGTGTTTGATTTATATTGAAAATGAACAATAGTTTTACGCCTTCATATGACATTATTCGAGCTTGAGTAGACTCATTTTGGGAGTTTTTACTTCCGTAAGCCTATTGTAGAGGGCTGTTATACGCTCAAAAGTGAAATTTCAGTACTCAAGTTGATTTTCGAATATTGCAGTAAGCTGTAGGAAGCGAGTTCAGTGAAGAAAGCGGATTTGCTTTGATTTGCAATCTTGACTTGATCCAATTTCTTTCTAACGTTTTTTTTTTGATCTTACATCACGTTTGCTTTAATAGATTCGATCAAGATCCATTATCAATGGACTAGACAGATGTCTTAAACACAATTTGAAGACATTTGAATACATTCACCCTATGTTATTAACGCGAATCCCAGACTAGATTTATTTGGAAGTAGATATATCGACAAAAATGTAATTGTTATTTAACCCTTACTAAAAGCTATGCATATTGATCGTAAATAATAATTTAACAGTGATTAATTGAATTGTAAAGAAACTTGTATAAATTTAGCAACAATATTTCACTATGAATGTGACTTGTAAATTAAGCTGAATTTTTGTCCACTAAGAAAGATAACTAGTTGAAGCGCTAAAGAGATAATAGTAATGCCTGATAATATGAATAAGATGAATGCTTAATATAGCATGATATTGAATGGCAAAGCCATGTTGAGACTAATGTCCTTGATTCTTAAAAGGGTATTCAATGGAATATTCCAAGTTGTAATATAGAGAGTAATCCACTCAGATAGATTGTGAAATTAGGGCAATTTACTTCACTATCAGTTCAAGTAAATAATTTGTTGTGAAATTCATGCATTTCAGGCATGTTGAAATAAACCTATATGGTAAAATTTTCGATTATTTGTATCAATGCAATGCTTAACAGGCGTTTTAAGAATCACTAATTCCAGTCTGACGAGGACAGTTCATTTGAAGGGTGTTAAAATTAAAAGAAAGAATTAAATTTTTGACTTAGCTTTATTGTTCGGTCAAAAGAGATGAATAAAATCAAAATCAAATAAAAGAAAACCAGCAAACATAAATATAATAAATTATGTGGAAGATGTCACTTCTGAATCCTATAAAAAGAAACACGCTAAGAAGGTGTTGCGAAAATGACTGTACATTTGTAATATAGCTTTAAATATTTTTTTTTCAGGGTATAAATTGATATGTATTGTAAATATGAAAATTTCCAGGCTTTATTTTTAAATGTTGCTATTGCTATCAGCATCTATGTTGGAATATACATTTGATTGGTGTTCACCATTCTTGGGTAAAATGCTGTCAATTACATTGATGAATGTGGGGCTAATTTCTTTCTTTTCTCCATGTTCATGAAACTTCGGATGGAAGTTGGGCACTTTGCTTTGAAGTATAGTATAGTGACTTACACTATATTTTCTTTTTCTGAATAAAATTTTCTTTGATCAGTTTAAAATATTCGAAGTGTGATACTTTATAGAAACGATAAGAGACCACGTTAAGAAGGCCAGCGGTGGGTATTTCAGTGGTTTTCCCACACACCTGAGATTGCGTTCATTGTTACTCTTGTGCTTTCGAGTTTTTATGCCGTTCACCTTGGTTTTTCTTAACGTAGTCTCAGTTAGGATTTCATGTACCCCATTTCCTCGTCTCATGTTGGGTAGAATCTGGCAAATTTTATAGCCGGGATTTCCAGGCTCTACGATCCAGCTGTCTTCGTGGGATTCCAGCATGCTGATGGTAGGTATTTCGGGGACATAGAAAATGGCTTCCAACGCTCAGGGGCGAGAATTTACTGGAGTACCATTAAATTCCATGGTTTTTTGAGACCAATGTTTGGAAGAGAGCCATAGCTTATGGAGACTTAGACAGAGATGTCATACTCCATGATGGTTCTATAGGCCGGTTGAATGACGCCATTTCATGCTAGTGTTCGACATTGCTGTCAAACGCGTGGAAGGAGTCATAAACGGGTATACTCTGACGCCATTACATCGATCATTGCGAATTCTTTGAATGAACGTCAGAAAGTAATGGTGTACTGACATTTTAGCACAAAATGCCGGAATTCACTTGTGAACAAAGCGTATATGAGGACACTCAATTTGCATGGCATACATGTAGATACGCAACCATTAATAGATTTTCTTTTTATTAATAGTGGTGCTACACTTGTTTGTAATAAATATACGATTGGAACATGAACAGTGAAAGGAATACTCTGGAATCTTTACTGACGTGTTTGGTCGACTGGGGCATTGGATGTAGTTCTCGTTTGTGCTACACACACAGTGCTAGGTGTAGTTAAATCCGGCTGATGAGCATTTTTGAACTCATCGTAATTAGGAGGGTTTTTATTCATTTAAATTATGGTCAAATTAGGATCTTTAATATTATTATCGTCGATATAAAGCATCACACGTTTAGGAGTGGAAAATTTCATATTTATAGCTGACTTTATTATTAGTTATGTTTAAGTTAGCCTAGTTATAAGGTAATGCAATACATTAAATAAATTCCCATGTGGCAGTGGATTTCATTGGAATGTTCGTGCTTTGCTTAGTTATAGTGATACTCATGTTGTTTGTCTTTAGTAAACTATATTAATTATACCATGTCTGGAGAAGAGGAGGTAGTGGACCTTAAATCGTTATACATTATGTTACAAAATAAAATCGATGCCATACATGATCATTGGACAAATACAAGCAAAAGTCTTATACAGGATGTAGTTGCTGAAAGTCTCAGGCAAGATATTACGGGCATCCAAGGCACATTAAAGGAACTACAGAATAGTTCTAAAAGAGTAGAAACCAAAGTGAATAGGGTAGATGAAACAGTAGATGAGGTCCAAGTGGACGTAAAACAAGCCCATACAGACATTCATAAAGTACAAACGGACTTAGAAGCAGTTCAAACTGGACAAATGAAGATAGAATTATGCGGTAATAAACTTCAATCCACAGTTGATGAGCTGCAATTGAAAATAGTTAAAGTTGAATCTAGTCAAGATAACCATCAACGAGAACTAAGTAAAATTAAATTCAGTCAGGATTGTGTTAAACTTGGCCAGGATAATCTTGAAACAGAATTAAGTAAAATTAAAACTGGCCAGGATAATCTTGAAACAGAACTAAGTAAAATTAAAACTAGCCAGGATTGTGTTAAACTTAGCCAGGATAAAACAGAAACAAAGTTACTTAAAATTGAATCAACACAGTCAAATATACAAAGCAAGATAGACATAGTAGATGCCAATCAGAAATTGTTACAGGTCCAGTTGAATGAAGCTGAACAATCCAATAAAGATTTTCAATTAGAAATGCGATTAGAATTATCCAATAATAAGAGAGAATCTAAAAATAATATTGAAGCACTTCAATTACAAGTGTCAAATGACACAATTCACACCCAAGCATTTTTAGAAAACTTAAAAGAAGAATTATTGTTGTTGCAGACACAAGTTAGGGACCACAATAAACTCATTAAAGACGACTTTGATGTAGATATAAAGGGAATTATAAACGAGAATGTTGTCACTTTAAGGCAAGAGATGACTAAAATCAATGAAGACTATTTCAAGGACTTCAAATTAGAGGTAATTAAGAATATTGTAGAAAGTGAAATTAGATCCAGCAAGGAAATCACAGATGTAAGGGAGGACCTGATAAAAAGGTTGAATGTTATTCAGTCCAATCAAACTACAAACCATGGTAACATGGAGGATAGAATTCAAACTTTAGAGGTAAAATTTGATCAAGGCAAAACGGAATTAATTGAATTGCGTGAGAAAAAGACTTCGGAAATCAACCAAATCAGAGATCAACTTGAGAGTTTAACAATTGGGGACGGTTTAGATCTGGATAAGTTAAGGGATAAATTAAGGGTAAATTGGATCGCAGATTTCCAGACCACGATTAAGGAGATTAATCTCACTTCACATGAAAGGGAAGGAGGCGATAAATATCCAATTCCTATGGCAAATAGTAGTCCACAGTATCAAATTAATCCAAATTTGAGCTCAGCTAATCCACGTGTCCAAACATACCCGTCACCGATGACACATACAGGAACGGGAGCCTACAATCTGAACACATCTAATGGGGCAGGCCACATTACAATTAGGAATTTTGAAGATAAGCCTCGTAGTTTCAATAATCTTGATGGGACGACACCTATAGAATTCATAAGAAGTATGCGTGATTATTTTACTGAATCTCACGTGCCAAGGGAAAGACAACTACGTGTGGTAGAGCGTTTTCTTTCCGATGCACCGCTTCAGTGGCACAGGGCGTTTAGATACACGTTTAACGACTTCGAGGAGTTTGCCGAAGCATTTATCAATCGTTTTTGGTCTACGGAAGTTCAGAATAACGTTCGTTCCGAAATCTATTCGAGCAAGTACTCAAGTACTGGTCCGACCAGTTACTCGGAGTATTTTTCCTGTCAGTTATCGACATTGAGATTTTTAAGTCCTCCGTTAACTGAAGAACAATTGATCGAGGCGATATCTCGACAATTTCCTGTTGACGTAAGGAGGAACATAATTTCATCCGGAATCACTAGTTTAGCCGCGATGGACGATTTGTTGAGACGTCTGGACTATGTGAGCGCTGTTACGACACCCACAGTGATGAGAAACAATCGACATGAACACAGATCCGTGAATACTATCGTCATGGACAGAACACAGCAAACAGATCCAGCCAAACCAGAAAACAGAAACTATGTTAAACCAGGATGGAATAGGAACAATTACCAAAGGAACGATCGTCAGATCGATTGATACGCAGAACGTAATGAGCAACCATGGACACGAAAATACGAAGAAAGAAATTTCTATCGTCGGAATAATGAATATGATCGAAATAAGTACCGAGATAGACCATACAACCCCAACTATAGACCACGTATTGGTTATAGCAGATACAAAAACTATAGGACGGAGGAATTTGAACGAAATCAAGAGGAACAAAGGCTCAGAAGCGAGCAGGAAAAGTCTAAAAATAACAGACAAAAAAATTCAGAAGAGAGGGAAAATCAGGAGATTGATGAGCGAGAGAGTAGACCGAGTACTAGTCGTCAGGAGAGAAATGAACGAGATCCTGACGAAGGAAAAAAAAACGCCAATCTCGAAACGCAAGTAGGAATTCAGAATTTGACACTTCCATATGAGATAACTATAAATGAAACATTCAACGTAACGGACGAGGATCTCTTATATGAAGAAGGAGGGAGAGAGGAAGGAAGGCCTACTGAACTACCGGTGATCCAAGTACAAGTAGGAGAGCAACTATGTAGAGCTTTAGTTGATACGGGGGCTATGATTTCGATCATAAGCGAGGATTGTTTTGAAAGATTAAAAAAGGAAGATCCTTTTGTCATACTGCCAGTGTGCTCTATGAAAGTTAAAGGAATATTTAAAGACAGGTCGATGAAATGCAAAATTCAAGCTCTGATGAAATTCCGGATAAACAACAAGCTATACGAGAATATATTCGTCGTTGTAAGGAACATCAATTTTGATTTAATCATTGGGATGGACTTTATTATCAAAGCTGGAGCTGTGATTGATATGAATAAAAGACTAATAAAATTTCATGAAGATGCTACAGATCAGGTGGCAATAGAAGAACAAGATATAGATAACATTAATGATGATCACCCTAGATTGGATATCCTAGAAAACATAGTCAATGAAGTCGAGCAAGAGAGGGAGCAGTATGCACTCAAAGCCGATGGATTTGAGGACGTTGAACAGGAGTTCAAAGAATTAATAGAGGAATATCAGGACGTTTTTGACGACAAACCAGGAATGATTAAGGATTTTAAATACCGGATAAGGTTAACTGATAACTCTCCATACCAGGCGAAGTTGTGCCCAATTCCGCAGAAATATTATGATGAAGTCAAAGTCATCATAAGGAAAATGGAGCAAGAAGGTATTATTAAGAAACAAGCATCCTCATTCCTAAATCCGATCACGGTAGTGAAGAAAGCGAATGGACAACTGCGATTATGTCTCGATGCACGGAAAATTAACACAAGAATACTCTTAGAAACAGACCGACCACCTAAGATTCGTGAACTTCTAAGGAAGTTTAAAGGAAAAGCTTGTTTTAGTGTATTAGACCTCACGGCGTCATTTTACCAAGTTGAACTTGAGGAAGACAGTCGCCAATACACCGCTTTCCTTTTCGATCAAACCACGTATGTGTTTTGCAGGGTCCCATTTGGAATGATTAACAGTGGCCCAGCACTCATACGAGCTCTCGACGACAAGCTAACTGATGCTGTGAAAGAACACGTAATATGTTATATTGATGACATCATTGTATCATCAATAGACGCTCGGGAACATCTAGGATTTCTCAGACAGTTGCTTGATAATTTGCGTCAGGTTAACATCAAGTTGAACTACGACAAATGTAGATTCATGCATGAGCGCATAAATTTCCTGGGACACACGATAGACCAGAAGGGTTATCATCCTAATACTAAAAAAATTGAGGCGATCACTCAATTCCCTAGGCCTATGAAGATCAAACAATTAAGAGAATTCCTAGGCATGTGTCAATTCTTGTCTAGCCACTGTCCAGGATATTCAGTGACTATGGCACCTCTTTATGAAGTTCTAAAAAAGAACAACAGATGGAAATGGACAGAAGAGACAAACCAAGCATTCGAAGAGGCAAAGGACATGTTAAGGAACTGTATTAAATTAGAATATCCGGAGTTCGACAATATTTTTTATATTGAATCTGATGCGTCTAGAGTAGGCATAAGTGCAGTGCTCTATCAGAAGGATAGCGAAGGCAAGAAACATTATTTAGATTTTCATAGTAGGAAGTTGAAGAACCATGAACGAAACTACTTCACTACTGAATTGGAAGCACTTGCTTTCATTTCTGCTTTGCAGAAATGGAAAAAGATATTGATGGGTTATCAAGTGGTTATCGTTACTGACCACAGAGCGCTTCAGTTTATGCTGAAAACAGACTTATCCAGTGACAGGTTGACGAGATGGACATTGTTTCTTCAACAGTTCAATGCCACCATCGTGCACCAGCCTGGTAAGGACAACCTGTTAGCTGATGCCCTTTCAAGAAATCCTTCAAACAATATACAGATTAACACTGTACAGTTGGAGAGGGAACATGTGGCTACCCTAGAAAAGCTAAAGAAGATAGCAGTGTCACAGAAGAGACACAACCCAACTAGAGCTATGTACAGGTTTTTGAAAGGATATATGGATGACTCCGATCCGAGCTATCATCTGGTTAGAAAGCGTTCTGTGAAGTATCTGATCTGCAATGACACTGTGTGTAAATATATCGACAGGGAGAGGACGAAAGTCAGGATTATAGTCCCTCCAAAGATCACTTTGGGTCTGATATGGTTAGCTCACAACATCACTGGACATGGAGGGTTAGATAAAACATTTAAAACGTTATTAGAAACCTTCACATGGAACAGGATGAGAGAATCTGTAGCGGACGTGATAAAGACGTGCCAGGAGTGCCAACGAGGGAAATACCCCTCAGCATTATCAAAGGAGGAACCTCGAGCTATTATTCTTTCAAGGCCAAGAGAGCTGTTGGCATGCGACCTGTTCGGTCCTTGTCCAAAGGGGGCTAGGGGAAACCAATTTATCCTAGTTACTGTCGATGTGTTTTCCAAGTACGTGACCCTTGATCCCATTCAGAAAGCCACAACTACACAGGTCCTTAGTCGATTGGAAAAGAGAGTTTTTCCTAAAGTCGGGAAGCCTGAATCACTGTTGTCTGATCATGGAACTCAGTTTACGTCTCAGGAGTTCGAGACGGCTATGGAAAGATTGGGTATAAATCACGTATTCTCCAGTATACGATACCCGGAATCGAACGTCTCGGAACGTATAATGGGCGAAATTTCGAAATACGCACGTTTATATTGCCCAGAAGATCATGCGAGTTGGGTTAAGTTTATACCACTTATGGAAGAGTGCATGAACTCCACGTTCCACGAAAGTATCGCAGATGTGCCCATGACTGTACACTTCAATACAAAACCTACCAGAGTATGGAGCGAGATCACCAACTATATTCCCAGAGATCAAGAACCGACAAGGGAAGAAAGAATACTTTCTGTTCGTGAAAATCTCATGAATGCGGCTGAGAAACGGCAGAAGCGTGTTAGAAACAAGCGCTATCGTCCGCCGTTCAATGAGAATGACTTAGTCTTGATAAGAAGACCTACGAAAGCAGATGTTCTCAGGAAAAAGTACACAAAATTTGCTTATGTCTTCCACGGCCCACATCGAATATCTCGTGTCTTTGGTAATAATTGCTACGAAGTCACTAGTTTGGATGGGAGAGATACCATTGGGCGTTTTAACGCGAAGAACATTAGAAAATATTACAAGAAGATTATATGAATAAATGAGAATGATGTTCCATTATTTTGAGAGGTTTGTTTTCGTATACATATAAGTCTGTTTCGACTTTATGTATCTTGTCGAGAGGAATATGTACCTTCATTCTCATGACTGGAATGCCTTTATGGGAAGGTAATATGTTCTTTTTCTGTTAACAAGAATGGCGAGACAGGATCATATGTTTCGCGACCCACAAGTTGACTTGGGATAGCGATCTCGACGAGAGAAGCGCGGCGCATGCGTTGCTTGTACTGTCGTCACAGCTGTTTGGTCAGAAGTATTGATTATTTTATCGATTAGCAACAAGAGATAGACTATGCTTTTGTGGTAGGGAATTCAAGTCTTTTATACGTTCGGGCATAGTTTAACATGTCTGTAATTATAGCAGGTGTTGGATTATTAACTTATTTCAATTAATAGTACTCTTAGGAACCCGGAAATAAGATATTTTGCATCTTATCAGTTCCTAGTTTGAGCACTCGTGGCGCGACGGTAGGTGACCTCGCAGTCGCGACGTGGCTTGAAAACGGAGAGGGTAGATTGATTTAAGCCACGCACGAATACACATGTTAGGAGATATACCGGTGACCGCCGGCGAAACGTCACGTGCACCGTGAGTGAAAGTTTGTCTTGAGTAGTGTACTATCATTGTACCGAGGAGAGTTACCTTAGTGTCGGAAAGGACTCCAATTTTAGTTCTGGTTAGGAAATGGCAATCGAAATGAAAACGCAGTTTGTCTTAACAGATAGCTGTTCATTATAGGCCAGCCATACAGTGTTCGCATGAAAGGTGGATACTTGCTTTAACAAGAACACAGTCATAATGTTCTTTCAGTAGACATTCTTCGCATTGGAACTGGCTGCAACGATACACTTACTTCGTGTGTGTTGTCAGAACAATTAGCACCTTTGTTTGATAAGTATTTCTCAATACAAGTGCTTGGATATTGTATATTCTTTTTATATTAATAATTGGCCTAACTCATATGTCTGTGATCTTGCAACTATGTTGAGCAAGTTCTTGTCGAGAGGAAAGGCTGTCATGAACTTAAGTGACTTGAGCATGTGCGGCTAGATGTTTTAAACATGAGTGTCACTATCCGAGCGAAGTTACGTGCATTCCATTGCTATACGTCGCACGGCCCGTGCTGGTGATTGCGAACACAGCTGTTGTTTGGCAGTACAGTGTGTATCAAAATGATCCGATCACGCGGGGCCGATGAACTTTGGTTTTCGGGCCGATGTAGACAGCATTGCGTGCTGCGGTTGATGGGACGTTATCCGAAGATGAAAGAAACTGTCGTTGGTATTAGAGTGGAACATTCAGTCTGGATGGGCGATGTCTGGAGATCCAGGGTTCGTTTCTCGCTTTCCGGGACAGTGAAGACTTCCATTGTTTGCATGGAGGGTACAGTCATATTGGACATGACTGTGTCGTGTCGAGATCTACAAGAATCATCTAAGGTACTGGATTAACCATCATCAATTGTAGCTAAGCATGTTCATTCTAACGTTACCTCCCTGCCACACTTATTTTCTTTTTGGGAATTTTTGTAAAATGTCTAAGAATGGAGTTTAGGCTTGATTCCAGTGTCAAGACTGATTCTATTCTGGACAGGGTTTTGATTCTACTAAAAGGATGCACCCATTGTAATTAATTGCATTATAGTGTAATTTTCTATTGATTACTGTAAATTCAAATTAATTTTCTGGGGATTTATTTAATGTAGAGAAGAGGAACTTTAGGCCACTCAGAATTAATCAGTTTTCGTGTTTGATTTATATTGAAAATGAACAATAGTTTTACGCCTTCATATGACATTATTCGAGCTTGAGTAGACTCATTTTGGGAGTTTTTACTTCCGTAAGCCTATTGTAGAGGGCTGTTATACGCTCAAAAGTGAAATTTCAGTACTCAAGTTGATTTTCGAATATTGCAGTAAGCTGTAGGAAGCGAGTTCAGTGAAGAAAGCGGATTTGCTTTGATTTGCAATCTTGACTTGATCCAATTTCTTTCTAACGTTTTTTTTTTGATCTTACATCACGTTTGCTTTAATAGATTCGATCAAGATCCATTATCAATGGACTAGACAGATGTCTTAAACACAATTTGAAGACATTTGAATACATTCACCCTATGTTATTAACGCGAATCCCAGACTAGATTTATGTGGAAGTAGATATATCGACAAAAATGTAATTGTTATTTAACCCTTACTAAAAGCTATGCATATTGATCGTAAATAATAATTTAACAGTGATTAATTGAATTGTAAAGAAACTTGTATAAATTTAGCAACAATATTTCACTATGAATGTGACTTGTAAATTAAGCTGAATTTTTGTCCACTAAGAAAGATAACTAGTTGAAGCGCTAAAGAGATAATAGTAATGCCTGATAATATGAATAAGATGAATGCTTAATATAGCATGATATTGAATGGCAAAGCCATGTTGAGACTAATGTCCTTGATTCTTAAAAGGGTATTCAATGGAATATTCCAAGTTGTAATATAGAGAGTAATCCACTCAGATAGATTGTGAAATTAGGGCAATTTACTTCACTATCAGTTCAAGTAAATAATTTGTTGTGAAATTCATGCATTTCAGGCATGTTGAAATAAACCTATATGGTAAAATTTTCGATTATTTGTATCAATGCAATGCTTAACAGGCGTTTTAAGAATCACTAATTCCAGTCTGGCGAGGACAGTTCATTTGAAGGGTGTTAAAATTAAAAGAAAGAATTAAATTTTTGACTTAGCTTTATTGTTCGGTCAAAAGAGATGAATAAAATCAAAATCAAATAAAAGAAAACCAGCAAACATAAATATAATACATTATGTGGAAGATGTCACTTCTGAATCCTATAAAAAGAAACACGCTAAGAAGGTGTTGCGAAAATGACTGTACATTTGTAATATAGCTTTAAATAATTTTTTTTTCAGGGTATAAATTGATATGTATTGTAAATATGAAAATTTCCAGGCTTTATTTTTAAATGTTGCTATTGCTATCAGCATCTATGTTGGAATATACATTTGATTGGTGTTCACCATTCTTGGGTAAAATGCTGTCAATTACATTGATGAATGTGGGGCTAATTTCTTTCTTTTCTCCATGTTCATGAAACTTCGGATGGAAGTTGGGCACTTTGCTTTGAAGTATAGTATAGTGACTTACACTATATTTTCTTTTTCTGAATAAAATTTTCTTTGATCAGTTTAAAATATTCGAAGTGTGATACTTTATAGAAACGATAAGAGACCACGTTAAGAAGGCCAGCGGTGGGTATTTCAGTGGTTTTCCCACACACCTGAGATTGCGTTCATTGTTACTCTTGTGCTTTCGAGTTTTTATGCCGTTCACCTTGGTTTTTCTTAACGTAGTCTCAGTTAGGATTTCATGTACCCCATTTCCTCGTCTCATGTTGGGTAGAATCTGGCAAATTTTATAGCCGGGATTTCCAGGCTCTACGATCCAGCTGTCTTCGTGGGATTCCAGCATGCTGATGGTAGGTATTTCGGGGACAGTACCTAACGTAAGGACACGGCCACCTTCTTCCCTCTTCCTTGCCTATCTCTCCCAATCTTCCCTTCCCATCCTTCATAAGGACCCTGCTCGCTTAGCAGGTAAGGGCACCTGGGCGAGGTGCTCGTCCCATCTCCCAAGTTGTATCCCCCGATCCGATGTTACAAGCTCCAGGACACTGCCCTGGAGGCGGTAAAGGTGGGAACCCCCGCCGAGTCCGAGGGAAAAGCCAACCCTCGAGGGTAAACAGACTAAAGAAAATAATTGAAAAACGGCTATGTTAAAATATAACACATATAAGAAGTACGTGATACTAAAACTTTCAGCTTTGTATGTTGAAATGATGAGGAGGAAAGCGGAATTTTTATATTAAGGAATGTATTTAGCAAGAAATTGGAATCATAGATTTTTCCGCTAACTGAGGAAACGGCGACAGTTATGGTTTTAGGACGAGGTATTTCCCGACACTGCAACACCTAGTTTGCTTTTTTTAATGTTTATTTTGTGTCTATTGCCTAATAGAGAGTAGACTAAGAATAAAGGGAGAAATCGAGTGAATAACGTAGAGAAAACGAAGAATAATGGGAAGAATCGAGTGAATAATAGAGAGAAAACTAAGAATAAAGAGAGAAAGCGAGTGAATAATAGAGAGAAAACTAAGGATAAAGAGATAATTCGAGGGAATATTAGAGAGGAAACTAAGAATAAAGTTAGTCATCGAGTGAATAATAGAGAGAAGACTAAGAATAAAGAGAGAAATCGAGTGAATAATATAGAGAAAACTAAGAATAAAGACAGAATTTGAGGGAATATTAAAGAGAAAACTAAGATTAAAGAGAGAAATCGAGTGAATAATAGAGAGAAAATAAAAATTGTGGGTTTCCTAATTGGACGCACGGTTGTGGCAAAGTATAAGGTAAATAGTCTTAAATGTGAGCGCTGAAGAGAATAAATACCTACCAGTAGAAAGACAAAGGTCCGTAGCTTAATATGACGTACTACCCTACCACGCTACCAGCGAATTGCTACCGGTGGCGGAAATCGGAACTAATGCGCTCCGCCCGGCCACACGCCTGCGAGAGACGTGCAGTTGTCGCCTGCGAAACATCATCGCGTGGCACTTGTGTGCATGATTCATGCTGGGTCGTGCGTTGTACGATGTGTTCTCATTGTACTGTATGCCTGTACATGCTTTCGCCTCTTGCCCCGGAACCACTCGCTGCATCCATAACGAGGCGAGATGACGTAATGTATACACTACAGCTGCGCTCCACATCTAGCGGTAACAATTCCCTGGAAGGGTAGTAATAATGAAATGTTGAAGATTTTTAGCATTCCAGAGTCCGTTAAATTAGGAACCTACTTCTCAGTTTCGCCTCACGAGGATGAGTGTACCCTGCTCCAGCTCGCAGACCAGAGCCGAGAATCAAACTCGAACCTCAGGGGTGACAGTCAAGAATGCTAGCCACTGCACCAGGAGGCAGATCATTAAGAGATGACAACAGACCAGTAAGGGAATGGTATAAATTAGCACAAAGATGCGAATCTCTGTCCATCTGACGCACAACATACAAGTTTAGGTGGCGTAGTTGGTAGCATGCTGAGCTTCTATGCCCAAGATGGCGGGTTCAAACCCAGCCGAAGTCGTCGGATTTTTTTAAGAGCGTATGAAATCGCTTAGGATGCCTTCCTTCGGAAGAGAAGTAAAGCCGGCGCGCCCAAGTCATAGATTGTTGACATGTAAAAGAACCTTCCACTAACTAAAATTGTATGAAGCTGAATTTATAGGTCAGATTTGATTAACGCTCTTTATGTTCCAACGTTTGGAGCCAGGTGCCAGTTGCGGTGGCATCTAGTAGCCAAGTTCACAGCTAGGTGTCGTTGATGGTAGCATTTGGTGGCAAAAGTAGGAACTACTTGAAAATGATTCTCTGTAGTCCTTACCTTAAAACAGATAACACACAGTAATACAGCCATGACAATTAACACCGGTTATCAGACAGATTCTACACACACCCAAAATACACGGGGCTACATGACCGCGTAGTCGCAGCCCCTAAACGGAGGAACCAACCAACCAACTAACTAACTAACTTTCAATGAGATGGTATATTGGCTTTCACGGCCAGTGAATTAAAACTCAGAAATTTTTCTAGGGTTGTGCCGTGTCTTGTGTGGGATTTCGCCTAGGAACACCAAGCTGGCTCATCAGCGGGTTCAAACCTGGCCGAAGTCGTCGGATTTTTTAAAAGCGTTCAAATCCTTCAGTATGCCTTCGAAGAGGAAGTCCCATGTCATAGATTTATGGCATGTAGAAGATCCTTCCACATACTAAACTTGTGTGGAGCTAAATTTCTAGGTTAGATTTCGTTGTAACGCTCTATCAAAGTTCCAACGTTCACCACTAGGTATCATTGATGTCTGGTAGCGAAAGTTGGAACTACTTGAAATTGAAAGGAACTTGTAGCTCACCCGCTTGAAGCAGCTACAGCCTCTGGCGAGCCGAACATGTCCTCTGACACTCCCGGCACTAAAAGCCATACGGTAAATAAATAAATAAATAAATAAATAAATAAATAAATAAATAAATAAATAAATACATAAATGAATAAATAGCGGGCTCTTGATATCCCCGCCCGGACCCCCACTTGAGTAGCGAACTGCGCGCTACCTCCCTTTTTATAAAGCGCACCTGCGACACTTTACTGCGAGAACTAAAAGCTCAAGCAGCCGCAACCTCTCTAAGGAGGCTTCCAAAAATATGGTATATTGGCTTTCACGGCCAGTGAATTGAAACTCTGCAATTATTTTAGGTTTGTGCCGTGTCTTGTGTGGGGTTTCGTCTAGGACACCAAGCTGGCTCATCAGCAGGCTCTTGGTATCCCCGCACGGGCTCCCACAGGAGTAGCGAACTGCGCGCTACCTTCCTGTTTATGAAGCCCACCTGCGCCTCTTCACTGCGAGAACTAAAAGATCAAGCAGCCATAACCTCCCTATGAAGGCTTCCATAAAGATGGTATATTGACTTTCACGGCTTTGCCAGTGGGCTTCATATTAGAGAAATGGGGAGAAAGCCTTTCTTCAACCACAATAGATGTTGTCATTTCATTGCCTGGCCGAATGATGAGCGCCACTCTGCCAATTATTCACACATTATCTAATGAGTACGACCACCAATATGCAAATTACTCTGTGTGTGTGTCTGTTAATGCCTTTGTAATATTCACACAGAATATAAAATTATCAGAGAGTGCACTACAGAGAAGTGAAATCATACACGCGCATTCATTATTGTTTACGACAGCAGCGTCTCATCAGAGATACAGCGTCCATCTCACAGTGTAGACGCTGTCGCCTTGAAGTCCGGGTTCGATTCCCAGCTCTGCCAAGAGACAACTTTGGTCTGAATGCTGAAGCAGGCTACACTCAAACTTCGTAGAGCAAACCAAGGAAGAAGGGGGTTTGATTCGAATCTCGGTTATCCTACTCTAGGCAAATGCCGGGATGGTTCCTAACGACAGTCTTGCTCGCCTTCTTGGCCTCCTTTTGATGTGTAACATCTTTCCACTCGGTTGCTGGATATTTTTGTGTGAGTGATTTTGAAAAATAGGACGGAAGTGGATTCGATGGAAAAGCAGCCAGGAGGGATGCGATCCAGCTGGCAGTGGTACCATGTGGAATGTATATAACATACGGATTACTTCAAGGTTTGGAGGCGCCATTACAGATATTTTGCAATACATCATCTTCAAGTTGTCGTTCTTTCGTGTAAATATATTCACTATATCATATTTGCTGAAAACAATTAGCCTATGATTTATTAAGAGACGGTTTTCCAATCTCTGGATAAAAGTGATGGGTATCCACTCCCCGAGTAACTTCGCTCAACACTTTCATACCGAACGGTAAACGCTCATGTGAACTCTGGTGTCAATTGATTGAATCACAAACCACATGTTAAAACTATTCGTATCAATTTTTAAATGACGATATGCTTTAATTTGAAGCATTGTAACTAGTCGGCAAAGCCGGTATTATGTTTCTGCACAATGGCTATTCAGATATTAACCCGCATTGCTGTAATGTAGTGATCAATGTAATATATATCGATGTTTTATACGGTAACTGAGCCAGCCTTTTATAGACCACTATAGGAATTCCCTTTACTGTCAAGTAGACGTATTAGAACTAATTTGAAACTCAATTTAACGCAGGGACATTATCGAAAAAACGCAAAATTTTAATGGAGAATTAAAAAATTGTTCCATATTATTACCGGCACGTGAAAATGAGTACCTGTCTTGTACACTAAATTTCTGAGGTTGCAATGGCAGCGTGGATAGCAACTTGGTCTGCGAATCATGAGGTTCCAGGTTCGAAATCTAGTCCCGGCAATTATTTTTGCTACCGGATTATCGATTTAAACGATATCTATCATAACATTATGCGTCATATTAACAGAATCTACATGAAATTACGATTTATCTAATTTTAATTACAATAGTTTGCACCAAACAGGAGTTGGGAAATTTGATTGTGTTGAACATTATTTCTAGTAGTCTATAGATAGGCTAGCGACTATAGTTTCATTCCTCCTCTTAATTTACAATATAATATGTGATGTTTGTTCAAACAAGTGTGACAGTAGCATATCTCCAATTCAGTCTATACATTCATCATAGTACCAGTATGAAAAGGGTGCGTAAATTAACATTTTAAGAATGTCCAAGCTGTATAGTATACGAGTAGGATAACATGTCAGATGTTACACATCGTATGCGACTATTGTAAGGCTCGTACCTTTTTCTTTATACTCCAAATTGGTTGAGGGTTGCGTGGCGCAGAGGTAACTATCTTGCCTGCTGTTCTCAATGTTGCAGGATCAAATCCTGCCGTAATCTGTTGGCATTTGGGAGTACTTTAATGTAAGGGAGTTATGTCAGTAGATTTACTGGCACGTTAAAGATCCCCTTAGGGGCAATATTCTGGTATCCCGGCGTCACCATAAGCCACAATAGTTAAAAGGGACGTAATACCAATAACATTATTATTATTATTCTCATATGTTCACCATATCATTGGGTACAATTCACCATTTCATCGGCATTTGTTGCAAGATGGAGTGGAGCTCTCTATACTGGCAGGGTGAGGAACCAACGAACTATGGCGCAGGTCTCTAAAATAACTACTTTCTGCATACTGGTATGCAGATTATGGTGGAGCCCCAGTTTATCGGGGTTGGACTTCAGCGACTTCAGTATGATCCCTGTGGAAGAGAATATGATAGGCAATACCGTGACAAATTCCTGTCGCCACATCTGTCGGATCTCTTCAGCCAGAGCCATGTATTTCGTCACTTCCTCAGCACAACGGTGCTGGATATTATGCGAGTTAGGTGCTGCGATATCTATTAGAAGAGTTTTCTTCTGCACTTTATCAATAAGAATAATGTCTGACCTGTTCTGATATAGGTCTGTCTGTGATTACTGATCTGTCTCAGAGTAACTTGTATGTAGCCTATCATTCTCCAGAACAGCATCAGGAATGTATTGATAGTAAGGCAAAACATCTTATTTATTTATTTATTTATTTATTTATCGTATGGCTTTTAGTGTCGAGAGTGTCCGAGGACATGTTTGGCTCGCCAGAGGCTGTAGCTGCTTCTAGCGGACACCCCTAGGGTGAGCTACAAGTTCCATTCAATTTCAAGAAGTTCCAACTTTTGCTACCAGATGTCAATAATACTTAGTGGTGAACGTTGGATTTTTTATAGAGCGTTCCAATGAAATCTAACCTAGAAATTTAGCTTCACACAAGTTGAGTCTGTGGAAGGATCTATTACATGCCATAAATCTTTGACATGGGACCGCCGGCTTTACTTCCCCTCCGAAGGAAGGCATACTGAAGGATTTTAACGCTCTTAAAAATCCGACGACTTAGGCCGGGTTTGAACCCGCTATCTTGGGCACAGCAGTTCAGCATGCTACCAACTACGCCACCGAAGCTGCTAGGCAGAACATCTTTACATGAAGAGTGCTTCTTTGCCAGATTCAGGTGGATTATCTTGGCTACTTGGTTATGCCTCTTCAAGTAGTACGTAGATGAAATTTGTGTACAGCCCCCAGTGATATTATTATTAATATTATAAGGCGTGATCAAAAAGTTTCCGTATGACGGACGTACAGTCCCGATTCGGTATGCCAATCAGGAAAAGTCACCGTGAGCGCCGAGGCGCTCATCCCACCCACGCACCAGGTTGAAGATCCCCGTGTGGTAAAACACTGTGTCATGCTGCACATCCTCGTCCGACAGGAATCATCGAGCCTTCAGGGCCTTCTTTAACCCTCTTAATGCCACGTGCCGAACAGATCAGCTCCCACTGCTCGCGCCAAAAGTGCCAGTGCCGATTCAATCGGCACGCCGTTTATCTTAATATATTTGTAGATTTCAGTAGGCATATGTCAGTGATTTTTTGCCTACTTTCAATTTTTGCAAAAAATGAAAGTAGACTTATGAGATTTACACAGGGCCAAAAATTGTGTGTCTGTCTGTCTGTCTGCGTGTGTGTGTGTGTGAGAGAGAGAGAGTGTGTGTGTGTGTGTACTCTGAATATCCGTGTCCCCCCGCCCCCTATCAATTCGAACATGGTGAAACCGAATTGGACGAAATTTGGCACAGAGGTAGAACTAGCAAAGGGCACCTCAGTGTCATGTTTTATATTGCCGCCAATTTGACGAATACGTAACGGCGGCCACCCAAATGTTCAAAGCTTAAATCAAATTACGACTAAGTTAATCATCCGATCTCTACCAAATTTTGCAACAACATATCTTTATGTGGGACGCATATTTTGACCAAACTACAAGATCATTAGCCCAATACTTTGTGGATGGCGGCCATGTATGTGTGCAAATCGATTCCCCCTATCAATTCTAACACGGTGAAACCGAATAGAACAAAATTTGGTACAGAGGTAGCACTACCAAAGGACACCTCAGTGTCATGTTTTATGTCGCCCCCATCTTGACGAATACGTAATGGCGGCAACCCAAATGTTAAAATCTTAAATCAAATTATGACCAACCTAATAATCCGATCTCTACCAAAATTTGTAACAATATACCTTTATGCAGGAAGCATATTTCCACCAAACTGCAAGATCATCAACCCAATAGTTTGCAAAAGGCGGCCATATAAGTGTGCAAATTGATTCCTCCTATCAATTCAAACACAGTAAAACCGAATCGAACGAAATTTGGTACAAAGGTAGCACTAGCAAAGGGCACCTCATTGTCATGTTTTATATCGCCGCCATCTTGACAAAAACGTTTTGGCGGCCACCCAAATGTTAAAAGCTTGAATCAAATTACTCCCAACATAATCATCTGATCTCTACGAAATTTTTCAACAATATACCTTTATGTATAAATAATCTTTTAGGCAAACTACAAGGTCATCAGCCAGATAATTCGCGGATGGTGGCCATGTATGTGTGCAAATCGATTCCCCCTATCTTTTCAAACACTGTGGAACCGAATTGAACGAAATTTGGTACAGAGGTAGCACAAGCAAAGGGCACCTCAGTGTCATGTTTTTATCGCCACCTTCTTGACGGAAACGTAATGGTGGCCACCCAAATGTAAAAAGCTTAAATCAATTTACGACCAACCTAATCATCTAATCTCTACCAAATTTTGCAGCAACATACATTTATGTGAGAAGCGTCCTTTGACCAAGCTACAAGGTCATCACTCCAATAGTTTGCATATGGCAATCGATTCCCCCTATCAATTCAAACACGGTAAAACCGAATTGAGCGAAATTTGGTACAGAGGTAGCACTAGCAAAGAGCACCTCACTGTCATGTTTTATATCGCCGCCATCTTGACGGAAACGGAATGGCGGCCACCCAAATGTTAAAAGCTGAAATCAAATTACGACCAATCTAATCATTTGATCTCTACCAACTTCTGCAACAACATACCTTCTTGTGGGAAGCATCTTTTGACTGAACTACAAGGTCATCAGCCCAATAGTTTGCAGATAGCGGCCATGTATGTGTGCAAATCGATTCCCCATATCAATTCAAACACGATGAAACCGAATTGAATGATTTCTTTTACAGAGGTAGCACTAGCAGAGGGCACCTCATATTCCTGTTTAATATCCGTATAGCACGTTGTATTTCAACAAGCTACTACAACCAACATTCAATTATACTCCTTGAAAAGTACAAAGAGTTATAACAATACCCATGCATTTAGGAGAAAGTAGGCTATATGTTCTTTACTGAACATCTTGTTTTATACTGTTGGAAATGTAAGGTTTCAAGCTTACTTGTGCGGTGTTTATTTTCTTCCTCCGAAGTCCGTTACGCGAAAGATTCGAGTTTGTAATCAAGCCCTTTCTTAGCGCTACCCCAATCATGCACGTTCCCTCAAAATTGTGGTGCAGTTTTTTAGCCTACTTTTCACATTTTGCAAAAATGAGGAAAAAGTTGTCTTATGAGATCGGGCAAATGTGTGTCTGTCTGTCTGTCTGTCTGTCCTTCTGTCTGTCTGGCTGTGTGTGTGTCCCCCCCTATCAACTCCTAAACGGCTGCAGCAATCAAAACCAAATTTAGTATGAGTAAAGATGTGCACCGGAATAGCTCACGTCCATATTTGAAAATGATGCCAGTGCTACCAACTGCTGAAAAATCGCACTAGAAATTTGAGCTCCATGTTGGATATCCTGCAAGGTATGCATGGGAGCTATTCCAAAATTGGCACACATGTAGATAATACTATTTCAATTTAATTTCCAGGAGGCCAACCATGACAGTGTTGCCAAAATAATTTTAAGCCTTCTGATAGGTCCAATGTTTAAATGCATATAACTTCTACACTATCAACTGGATTTCAACCAAATTTTGTATGTAATATCTGTACATAAACAGATATGACTGAGCGTATTCTTAAGAGCCACCAGGGCTGCCAACTGTTAATAATTGCTCTCTCTATTTTTTTTATCCAAATACCAATATATCAGAATGTGTGCAAGCCGACAGCTTTAAACTATGCACACGTATAGTACCTGACATGTTTGATTAATTTTGGAGTAACTTATATACGTCAGTTCTACCAACATGATTCTAAGACTGCTGATAGGGCCAATTTTTAAATACATGTAACTTCTATACTATCAGTAGGATTTCATCCAAATTTCGCATGTGCTATGTGTAACATATCAGATATGACTATAAGTATTCTTCAGTGCAACCAGGGCTGCCAACTGTTAATAAATGCTGTCTATATTTTTTACCCTAATATCAATATATCAGAAAGTATGCAAGCCAACAGCTCTATACTTTGCACACGTATAGCACCTGACATTCTAGATTAATTTGGAGTAATTAATACAAGGCAGTGCTGCCAACATGATTCTATGCCTGCTGATATATCCAATTTTAAAATACATGTAACTTCTATACTAACAAATGGATTTCATCCAAAATTGGCACAACAAGATAACATAATATTTCAGATTATTTCTGACCAGCACACGCATGGTATTGTTGGCAACATGCTTTTACGCGTGCTGATAGATCCAGAGTCTAACTGCAAGTAACGTCCATGGGACTTCAACCAAATTTTGTATTCTGTACCTTAAGAGATGGAACTAAGAATATATTCAGTCACCAGGGCTGCCAACTGTAGTGCTCTATTAGGCTACATTATACCAGGTATATTTTGAACTAATTAGATATTTCGATATTACCAACTTAATTTCGTCATTATTCTAGATAGGTTCATATTCTGTAGAATAATCATTGGCATGAAAAGTAGGCTGTATAGTTCTTAACGGAACTTCTTGTTTTCTTCTTGTTGACGTTTTCTGCCTACAAATGTATCTAAGAACTTTATATAGCAGAAAAAGTAGGATTTCTTGGAATATGACTCTTAGGTGTCCTTAATATGGGCTCAAATTGTTTTTTTTTACAAAAAAAAAATAACAATCATCAGAATAACCCCAATTAAATAGGATCTGATTCAGTATTTACTTTTATGAACATAATGTATGAAATATGAGGTGTTGGCTATAAGGGGAAGCAAAATGTTGAAAATGTCGTATTTATGATTTTCTTTTGAATAGTCTGCATGACCATTAAAAATGGCTTGGCATACTTGGCAAGTAACTCAGGAAATAGCTTGGCACTAAGAGGGTTAAGGCACTGAAGGCGTGATAATCGTATGGGGAGAGATCAGGGCTAATGGGTATACTAGTGTGTCTCCTACATGTGCCTGCGTACCTTCTGCGTTACGACCTTTGCGGTGTGTGTACCCTATTATTTTCCCTCGATGTGACTAGAGACTAATGCGAGGGAAAAATACTGTAATACTGTAATAGTGTTCAATATTGTTTGCGGGATATGCTTGCATTGCATTAGTGCCATACGAGATGCTGGCAGAGGAATATAGACCTTCCTACCAGCAGGCGTTAAATGGGTTGCAGCAATGGATATTACAAGGGGCTGCTGAATCACCCAGTATAATTTATTATAATATTTTATGATGCATGTTTGTGTCACACGATAAATAAACATGTTAAGCCACGAGACACCTCAATGTTATGCTTTTCTGTTCATCACTTTGCTAGAAGAACACTTGGAGCCATGTGTGCACACCAATTATCTGACACAAAGGATTCCATCCAAGTTCCCCCAGAAGGATTATCTCTTCTTTTTGTGATATTAGGCTTGAAGTGGGAAGAGTGTTTGCATTCTTAAGACTAAACTATGGTCTACTCTGTGAGTTATTCAAACATACTTTCAAACATTTCAATTATCACGTCACGTGACCTGAGGATCTAGGAAACCATTGTTGACGGCTTCATTTGTCGGCTGCTTGGGATCCTAAGTGAAGAATGTTAATTCTGAACGAGGATAAAGAAGTCTGTTGAGTTTTCCATGCTAGAAAGAAAGAATTTATAGCTGTAACCTCATCACAGAGTTTGTTAAAGTCCTCCTACTTCCACCAACTGACACGTCATTTAAAGCACTAGAACAAAGTCAATTAATATTAATCAAACCTTTTGTGGAATAAAGAAATATATATTAACAACGTAATAATAATAAAAATAATGATAATAATGAACAAATTTAAGTATCAAACAAAGAAGTTATTAAGTTTGACATTCTTAGTGAGAATTTAATTGAGGTACTGAAATATTTTATAGGATAGTGGTTAGTGTACCATTCACCATCATCAGGACAATGTACGAGTATAGGCCTACCATCAAAGGTGCTAATGATAGAATATTTCAGTGTTTATTTTAATGAATTTTCTTGTGACAGTGTTCATAATAACATTGTGGAAATCAAATATATTTCGTGGATCTTCTTGATCTGATGAACAAACCAAATGCTTTAGCAAAAACAAAACACAATACAAATTAAATCAATAAACAAAGATGACACAAAATCAAAAACATAAAACCTAAAACAAAACTGGAACAAATGTAAAGTAAAAACAGAAGAAAAAGCAGATAAAGAAAACAAACAACAAAAACAACAGCCATAACAAAAAAAACTATCAAAACAACTACAAAAGCAACATTAACAACAGCAAAAACAACTAAAATCAACAACAACAAGAAGTTCCGTGAAGAACTATACAGCCTACTTTTCATGGCAATGATTATTCTACCTATCTAGAATAATGACAAAATTAAGTTGGTAATATCGAAATATCAAATTAGTTCAAAATATACCTGGTATAATGTAGCCTAATAGAGCACTACAGTTGGCAGCCCTGGTGACTGAATATATTCTTAGTTCCATCTCTTAAGGTACAGAATACAAAATTTGGTTGAAGTCCAATGGACGTTACATGCAGTTAGACACTGGATCTATCAGCACGCGTAAAAGCATGTTGGCAACAATGTCATCCGTGTGCTGGTCAGAAATAATCTGAAATATTATGATATCTTGTTGTGCCAATTTTGGATGAAATCCATTTGTTAGTATAGAAGTTACATGTATTTTAAAATTGGACATATCAGCAGGCATAGAATCATGTTGGCAGCACTGCCTTGTATTAATTACTCCAAATTAATCTAGAATGTCAGGTGCTATACGTGTGCAAAGTATAGAGCTGTTGGCTTGCATACTGTCTGATATATTGATATTAGGGTGAAAAAATATGGACAGCATTTATTAACAGTTGGCAGCCCTGATTGATCTTAACAATACTTTCAGTCATATCTGTTATGGTACACATAGCACATACGAAATTTGGTTGAAATCCAACTGATAGTATAGAAGTTACATGTATTTAAAAATTGGTACTATCAGCAGGCTTATAATCATGTTGGTAGAACTGACGTATATAAGTTACTCCAAATTAATCTAAAATGTCAGAATATACGTGTGCATAATTTAAAGCTGTTGGCTTGCATACTTTCTGATATATTGGTACTTGGATAAAAAAAATAGAGATAGCAATTATTAACAGTTGGCAGCCTTGGTGGCTCTTAAGAATACGTTCAATCATATCTGTTTATGTACACATATTACATACAAAATTTGGTTGAAATCCAATTGATAGTGTAGAAGTTATATGCGTTTAAACATTGGACCTATCAGAAGGCTTAAAATTATTTTGGCAACTCTGTCATTGTTAGCCTCCTGAAAATTAAACTGAAATGGTATTATCTGCATGTGTACCAATTTTGGAATAGCTCCCATGCATACCTTGCGAGATATCCAACATGGAGCTCAAATTTCTAGTGCGTTTTTTCAGCAGTTGGTAGCACTGACATCATTTTCAAATATGGACGTGAGCTATTCCGGTGCACATCTTTACTCATACTAAATTTGGTTTTGATTGCTGCAGCCGTTTAGGAGTTGATAGGGGGGGGGGGGACACACACAGCCAGACAGACAGTTAGAAGGACAGACAGACAGACAGACACACACACATTTTCCCGGATCGATCTCATAAGTCTACTTTTTCCTCATTTTTACAAAATGTGAAAAGTAGGCTAAAAATAAACCAAATCCACAACAAAATAACAATAAAAACAACAGAAAAAAATACAACAATAAAAACAGCAAAAACAAAGACAACAACAACAACAAGGACAACCACAATAACAAAAATTCAATAACAACATAAAGAACAAGAACAACAACAATAACAACAAAAACAACTGCAAAAAGAAAAACAATGAAATACAACAATATCAACTGAAACTGGCAACAAATATGAACACAACAAAAGCGAATACAAGAACGTAAGCGATGTAAGCCAAATCGAATACAAAACGTAAACGATAAAAGTCAACGTGATCGCAAAAACTACATCAAAAGCTAAGATACAGAAACGCAATCAAATGCTAAAATACAAAAACAAAAATAACAAACAAACCACAATAAGCAATATTTAAATCAAGACCGGAAATAAAAACAAGAAAGCAAACTTTAAAAGAGAAAAAAAAAACAATAACATAATAGTCACAAAATTTAAACAAATATAGAACTTAAACGAAACCATATAATATAAAATAGTGCTGTCCTATAAAGCGAGGGTTCTCAAACTATTTCTGTAACGCCCCCCTTCTGAAACATGAAATGTCTAGCAATTTGCGAAGGAGGGCAAGCACTATCACTTTCATGGGAACTCTTTTTACCACTGTGAATAAGCCACTTATCCATGGGCAATGGCGTTACTTGTAACAGTTTATTGCAAATCGGGCTAACCACTTCCTCTAAGCACGCACTAGAATTCACATGTTCTTTCTCTGTCATTGAACTGACTGTAAAGGCCAGAAATGGCAGAAATAGAATAATCTATTCTTGTAAGGGAGTGGCGGTCACATTGTCAAGCGGCTTATTGTCATTAGTGGTTGTTAAGTGTTTGGTAAGGTGATAACGCTGTGGGTGGCGGGTGAAAGGGTGCTGTGTGGGAAATGTTACTCTACACTTTTCCTCAGAATTCCTGCTGGCAGGATCTACTGGTCAGTTCTTGTGCAGTAAGACAGCAAAAGTACGAGTTTATTAGTCTTGAATGGTCTTGGAAGCTTCCTCCCTACGATAGGTTCATGGATATGAGGATAGCAATAGTTGTCACAGAATATGACATAAATATTTCAATCAGAGCCAGTGGGCCCCCTTTTATAACTCTCTGCGCCCCTCCCTGTGGGGGCGCACCCACCTCATTAAGGAATTCTATTAGTTATTGTTGTTTTAAGGGGTGGAACTACGAGGTCATCTGCCCCATTGAAGAATTCTGCTATAAAGGAGGCTATCAAAATTGGAATTGAGGCAATACTAAAGTCACAGGCTTTCCAAAGAAAGCCCAGATAACATTTGAAATTGCATGGCATTATCTGTGTACCATATCCACCATTCTTCTTCGTCTTTGTAAATATCATAGGATTTGCGAGAGGAACGGTCTGTTTGTAACAAAAAATCACCTCAATATATTTTCCCTTTGGACCCTTCTGTTGTTTCGACAGGCGTGTGATAAGGATTATACACATTGTAGGGCCACCAGATGTGAAATGTAAAAGGGTGTGGAACTGAGAATGCTCACGCGCATTTGTACGTGATAGATGAAGATTTATGTGGTTTCGATAGTGCGTGAGGTGCGTTGCTGCGTGTGAGTTATCGTGGCTCCCATACGTGCAAATGCGTGTGGTGTGGTATGGTTGTGCTTTGGAACGCTCCGATATTGAGGGACATCTATCAGGCACGCAATGGGAACACGTGGGCCAATGATGTGTTATCGTTAAAGTACTAACCAGTACCATTAATCTGAACCGAATTACGATTGAAACAAGGTGATTGAGGAGGGGATTTTTTGATTTAGACTACCAGATTCAAGTGTGGTCCCGTAAAACAGTGTTGTTGTTGATGATGATGATGATGATGATTGTTGTTTTAAGGGGCCTAATATCTAAATTTTTAAAACACAGCAATTATTCTAGGTTTTTGCCGTGTCTTGCGTGGGGTTTCGCCTAGGAACACCAAACTGGCTCATCAGCGGCCTCTTGGTGTCCCCCACAGGAGTAGCGATCTGTGCACTACCTCCCTTTTTATGAAGCGCACGTGCTTTATAGGGAGGTGAAAGGCTGTTTGAGCTTTTAGCTCTCGCAGTTAAGAAGCGCACGTGCGCTTCATAAGAAGGGAGGTAGTCCAAAGTTCACTACTCCGGGCGCAGACACCAAGAGCTTGCTGAAGAGGCAGCTTGGTGTTCCTAGGCGAAACAAAACGTAAGACTCGGCATAAACCTAAAATATTGCAGAGTATTATTTCACGGACCGTGAAAGCCAATATAGGTTTCTGTTTGAGTTTTCAGTCTTTTGACTGGTTTGATGCAGCACTCCGTACCTTCTTGTCCTGAACTAATCATTTTATCTCCATTATAGATATCTACCACACCCTACATCCAAGGCAATCTGTTTAGCATATTCTAACCTTGGTCTACCCCTATAGTTCTTGTTCTCAACCCTTCCCTCCATAACTAAGCTTGCTATTCCAGGGTGTCTTAGTATGTGTTTTTCCAACCAATCTCTTCTCTTAAGGCTGTGCGGTCAAAAATTAAAATTTTATTTTTATTTTTATTCTTAATCTCTAATATAGGTCTTTGTGAGACATTATATGCGTTTTGCAGAAAATAACGACGGCTCGTTTGCTGAGGACATGGCTTCAAAGTGGCTATATTGAGCGTTAAAGGTACGATCACCACGACGAAGCTAATAATCGGAAGACACCGAAATTTCTCTACAACAACCCCTGTAGTAGTACCTGCAATAGGAACAATTCTTATTTCGAAATTCAAATTTTGTATTAACCTCTTCAGATTTGAATACCATTTTTAGTGAGAAAAAATGTTATATTAACTTCAAAGTTATATTAATTTGAAGTGGATCTTATTCTGAGCAGTAGAAAAGTATGATAAAGAAAATTGGGTCAGCGATATACCCGTGGTGCACGTTCCTTTCCGACTCTAAAAAACGCTGGCTGAATCAGTCACACACACATACACACACGCACGCACACACACAGCGACAAGACAAGGTCTTGGGCAAGAGCGCGCTCGGGCACATGCCTTCCCCTCCCCTTCAACACCTTTGCTAACAAAGCTTCCGTCCACCCCCCCTCGCTCCCTGACTCATCCTGCCAGGCTACACGACCACAGTCTAGAGGAAATCGTAGAAGTGTTATTATCTCACCCATTACGCCTTACAGAATGTTAAAAATTATTTATAAGTTTCTTTATAAAATTCTGTAAGTTATATTAGCAGAATAAAACATGTTTATGATCAATAGAACTTGATGTGAGTTGTAATCTTCAAAATATATCAAAATATATCTTCAGTATGATCCCTGTGGAAGAGATTATGATAGGCAATACCGTGACAAATTCCTGTCGCCACATCTGTCGGATCTCTTCAGCCAGAGGCATGTATTTCGTCACTTCCTCAGCATAACTGTGCTGGATATTATGCGAGTTAGGTGCTGCGATATATATCAGAAGAGTTTTCTTCTGCACTTTATCAATAAGAATAATATATATAATTATATATATATATTTTTTTTTAGCGTATGGCTTTTAGTGCCGGGAGTGTCCGAGGACATGTTCGGCTCGCCAGTTTTGTAGCTGCTTCGAGACAGACACCCAATGGGTGAGCTACAAGTACCGTTGGGGAGGGAATGAGGGAATTTGGAATGTAAGGACGAGGAGTTGGAAGGTAGCGGCTGTGGCCTATAGTTAGGGACCAACCCCGGCATTTGCCTGGAAGGAAGATGGGAAACCACAGAAGACCATCTTCAAGGTTGCCGGCGGGGGGATACGAACCTCCTCGCCTCCCGGATGTGAGCGACTGCCATCAGTCATGCCGTAACCACCACGGCTAACTCACCCGGTATATATATACTAATATAATAAAGCTAAAGAGTTAGTGTGTTTAAACGCGCTAATCTCTGGAACTACCAGTCGGATTCGAAAAATTCTTTTTTTATATGATAGCCAGATTCAAGAGGAATAGTTTATGCTATGTTAAATTGCGGACAGACCACTCCGTTCCCTGCATTTAGGCCCTTTGGCACAAATCTACTCCGTTTCACCGATCAGAACCAAAATTTGTATACATACCCTTTGGAACCCTGCGAGTAACACTGTCTGCATGAAATTTATGACAGACCGGTCCATTCCCTGCATTTAGGCCCTTTGGCACAAATCTACACCTTTTCACCGATCTGAACCAAAATGTGTAAGTTATACATAGCCTTTGGAACCCTACGAGTAACACTGTTTACATGAAATTTCGGACAGACCACTCCATTCCCTGCATTTATGCCCTTTGGAACAAATCTACACCGTTTCACCGATCTGAACCAAAATTTGAATACTTACCCTTTGGAACCCTGCGAGTAACACTGTCCACTTTAAATTTCAGACAACCAATTAATTCCCTGCATTTAGGCCCTTCGACACAAATCTACACCATTTCACTGATCTGAACCAAAATATGTATACTTAACCTTTGGAACCCTACGAGGAACACTGTCTGCATGAAATTTCGGACAGACCACTCCATTCCCTGCATTTAGGCCCTTTGGCACAAATATACACCGTTTTACCGATCTGGACCAAAATTTGTATACTTACCCTTTGGAACCCTGAGAGTAACACTGTCAGCATGAAATTTCGGACAGACCACTCCATTCCCTGCATTAGGTCCATTGGCATAAATCTACACCGTTTCACCGATCTGAATCACATTTTGTACACTTACCCTTTGGAAACATGCGGGTGACACTGTCCACTTTACATTTCGGGAAGACCATTCCATTTCCTGCATTCAGGCCCTTTATCACAAATCTACACCGTTCCTCCTAATTGCACCAAATTATACATACACTTTGAAACCCTGCTGTTAACAATGTCCACTTGATATTTTGGACAACGCTCTCCATTCCCTACATTTAGAATAACAAACAAACTTAACCTGACTGGCAATTCGGGCTGCATCACGTCGCCCCTACCAGTGTTCTGGTGCAGAATTGCGAAAATAGTTGAATCTTGCGCTGCTTATAAATTGCAGTCACGGGGAGTAATTAGTGCAGAAAGACTTCTTATGCCCCTTAAAACAGTTGTCATCATGAACATATTATGCATCTGTATAAGTGCAATGGTGTTGGTGCAATACATTGAGGTTATCAGCTGCAATAAGCGTTGGTGCTTTCAAATTTACCGTAATTTATTCCGAAACTTATCGTTGAGCGCTATGTGGCCATAAATGATACTATTGCTACCTCAGGAGCTTGGGACAGCCGAAGTTTTCCAAAGTGTTCTGATTCTTTTCCTACGGCGCTATGCGACAAAAGACGACACGATTGGTCTCTACATTTATAACAGACAATGAGATATAGGCCCTAGGCAGTGTCTTTTATTTCGCTTATTCCTCTTTCTAATCATTTTTAGAAATTTGTTTGTAAATTACATGTGTCAGTGCTGTAGTTAGTAAATAGCCGTTTCCATGTTCATTATTATCATTATTATCATTAGGGGAAAATTATCTAAATGTTACGTCCATTATACTGTACTGCTTATCACCCTCACTACATCCACCACCACCAACACCACCACCTCCACCACAAAAAAATTGTATTTTTTCTTTCGGGTAGTTTAAGTATCATATGCCAGTTCTGTAGTAGTATTCATTATCATCCATAAAACAAATAAATCCACCGGGGGAAGCCGGGCACTACTACTAGTTTATATATATTACAATTTGCCTTACGTCCCACCAACACAGATACTGTAGGTCTTATGGCGACGATGGGATAGGAAAGACTAGGAGTGGGAAGGAAGCGGCTGTGGCCTTAATTAAGGTACAGCGCCCATTTGCCTGGTGTGAAAATGAGAAACCAGGGAAAACCATCTCCAGGGCTACCGACAGGGGGGGGGGGTTCAGACCCACTATTTCCGGAATGAAAGCTCACAGCTGCACAACCCTAACCGCACGGCCCAATCTCTCCCGTCAATCATATCATATCATACGGAGGGAGAGTGCCAAGTCCACAAATTGGTAATACGCAGGGCCGTCGCGAGAGGTGCGGTCGCGCCAGGCCCCGCGCTCAGAAAGGCCCCGCGCTTCAGGCCATTTTTAGCCTACTTTCGATTTTTGCAAAAAATGAAAGTAGACTTATGAGATCAACACAGGGGGATAAAAGTGTGTCTGTCTGTGTGTGTGTATGTGTGTGTGTGAGTCTGTGTGTGTGTATGTGTGTGTGTGAGTCTGTGTGTGTGTGTGTCCTCTGAATGTCTGTCCCCCCCTATCAATTCGAACACGGTTAATGCGAATTGAACGAAATTTGGTACAAAGGTAGCACTAGCAAAGGGCATCTCAGTGTCATGTTTTATATCGCCGCCATCTTGACGGAAACGTAATGGCGGCCACACAAATGTTCAAAGCTTAAATCAAATTACGATTAACCTAATCATCCGATCTCTACCAAATTTTGCAACAACATACCCTTATAGAGGAAGCATCCTTTGACCAAATGAATAGGTCATTAGCCTAATAGTTTGCGGATGGCGGCCATATTTGTGTGAAAATTAATTCCCCCTATTAATTCAAACACGGTGAAACCGAATGGAACGAAATTTGGTACAGAGGTAGCACTAGCAAAGGGCATCTCAGTGTCATGTTTTATATCACCACCATATTGACAGAAACGTAATGGCGGCCACACAAATGTTCAAAGCTTAAGTTAAAATACGTCTAACATAACCATCCGATCTCTACCAAACTTTGCAACAACATACCTTTATGGAGGGAGCATCCTTTGACCAATCTAATAGGTTATTAGCCTTATAGTTTGCGGATGGCGGCCATCTTTATGTCAAAATCGATTCCCCCTATTAATTCGAACACGGTGGAACCGAATGGAACGAAATTTTGGTACAGAGGTAGCACTAGCAAAGGGCACCTCAGTGTCATGTTTTATATCGCCGCCATCTTGACAGAAACGTAATGGCGGCCACACAAATGTTCAAACTTAAATCAAATTACGACTAACCTAATCATCCGATCTCTACCAAATTTTGAAACAACATACCTTTATGGAGGGAGCATCCTTTGACCAATCTAATAGGTCATTAGTCTAATATTACGTGGATGGCGGCCATCTTTGTGTCAGAATTGATTCCCCCTATTAATTCAAACACGGTGACACCGAATGGAACGAAATTTGGTACAGAGGTAGCACTAGCAAAGGGCACCTCAGTGTCATGTTTTATATCGCCGCCATCTTGACTGAAACGTAATGGCGGCCACACGAATGTTCAAAGCTTAAATCAAATTACGATTAACCTAATCATCCGATCTCTACCAAATTTTGCAACTACATACCTTTATAGAGGGAGCATCCTTTGACCAATCTAATAGGTCATTCGCCTAATAGTTTGCGGATGGCGGCCATCGTTATGTCAAAATTGATTCCCCCTATTAATTCGAACACGGTGGAACCGAATGGAACGAAATTTGGTACAGAGGTAGCACTAGCAAAGGGCACCTCAGTGTCATGTTTTATATCACCGCCATCTTGACTGAAACGTAATGGCGGCAACACGAATGTTCAAAGCTTAAATCAAATTACGATTAACCTAATCATCCGATCTCTACCAAATTTTGCAACTACATACCTTTATGAAGGGAGCATCCTTTGACCAATCTAATAGGTCCTTCGCCTAATAGTTTGCGGATGGCGGCCATCTTTGTGTCAGAATTGATTCCCCCTATTAATTCAAACACGGTGACACCGAATGGAACGAAATTTGGTACAGAGATAGCACTAGCAAAGGGCATCTCAGTGTCATGATTAATATCGCCGCCATATTGACAGAAATGAAATGGCGGCCACACAAATGTTTAAAGCTTAAATCAAATTACGACTAACATAACCATCCGATCTCTACCAAACTTTGCAACAACATACCTTTATGGAGCATCCTTTGACCAATCTAATAGGTCATTAGCCTAATAGTTTGCGGATGGCGGCCATCTTTATGTCAAAATTGATTCTCCCTATTAATTCGAACACGGTGGAACCGAATGGATCGAAATTTGGTACAGAGGTAGCACTAGCAAAGGGCACCTCAGTGTCATGTTTTATATTACCGCTATCTTGACGGAAACGTAATCGCGGCCACCCAAATATTAAAAGCTAAAATGTAATTACGACCAACCTAATAATCTAGTCTCTACCAAATTTTGCAACACCATATCTTTATGTGGGAAACATATTCTGACCAAACTGCAAGAACATCAGCCCAATAGTTTGCAGATGGTGGCCATGTATGTGTGCAAATCGATTCCCCCTATCAATTCAAACACGGTGAAACCGAATTGAACGAAATTTGGTACAGAGGTAGCACTAGCAAAGGGCACCTCATATTCATGTTTAATATCCCTATAGCACGTTGTATTTCAACAAGCTACTACAACCAACATTCAATCATACTCCTTGAAAAGGACAAAGAGTTATAACAATACCCATGCATTTAGGAGAAAGTAGGCTATATGTTCTTTACTGAACATCATGTTTTTCATATATGAAAATAAATAAATAAATAAATAAATAAAGATAGTGTGTTTGATTCAGTCCAGCCCGAATTAAAATTTGTCCTCCGCTATGTTGATATGATAGCAAAAACTCCAAGGATCGTCGAATCGTTCATCGAGTTTTTGGAGGTACACGTCACTACGGGAAAGGGGTTAGCTGAGGTTTTAGAAGGCGTATTGGAGGATAATGATCTTGATATCATGGACTGTTGGGGACAAGGGTATGACAAGGGTGCTAATATGAAGGCCAAGTATAAGGGAGTGCAGATGCGTGTAAAAATACTAATTAACGAGCAATGTTCATGGCATGTGTTGCACATAATCTTAACTTACGTTTTGGTGACATGGTTAATGCAATAAGAACGCAATGTCATTTTTTGGTATAGTTCAGCGCCTGTACACTTTGTTTGTAGCTTCCACGGAAAGGTGGGACATTTTGAGCGAACTATGTCCTGGCCTCCTCACACTAAAATCTTAAGCTAGCACGAGATGGGAATGTTGAATTGGCAGTGCCAAGCGCATCAGGTATCAGTTAGGCAAAGTAAACGAGGATCTAAAAAAATTGGCAGAAACTACCAAAGATCCTGTTACCCGGTCAGAGGCCCAATCTTTGTTGCTTCATACAAGTTCGTATGAATTTGTTTTAAGCCTCGTTATCTGGTACGATATTTAATTTTCTGTGAACTCAACAAGTAAAACTCTCCAATCTGAGAAGACTTCGTTAGATACGGCTTTAACCGAACTTATGGGCCTAAAGTCATTTTTCAAAATTATCGCAACACTGGCTCTGACAGAGAAATAATGGAAAATTTGGGCTATGCAAATAAATTTTCTATTCGTCATCAAGGCAATCGCAAAAGTTCCTTGAAGAAATAAAACAGCAAAATGATCAAAAGGTGGAAACAAGGAAGGATACTGCACTGAGCTGCGAAGAAAATAGATTTAACGAAGTTTTTTTCAGAATACTTTGGATTTTTCTTCGATCCTTCCAAGCTTTCCAATTTGGAGGAAAGGCAATTGAAAGACCATTGCCAAACACTCTCAAATTTTCTAAAAGACGGGGAGATAGAAGATTTGGATGCAGAGGATCTTTTTCTGGAGCAACAATTATTTAGGTACGCTGTTCCGTAATCTGTAAAAAGTGCTTGCGGTGCACTAGAGTACTTAGCCCCGATAAAGGAGTCATATCCTAATTTAACGACGGCATATCGAATTATACTTACAATTCCTATAACGGTTGCGTCGGGGGAAAGGAGTTTTTCCATTTTGAAACGAATCAAAACAAGTATTCCCTGAAGAACTAAAGTCTATTTTCATATATCCTACTTATGTTAATTGCCACTATCAACATACAAAATTTCAGTTTGATTGCTGTAATGGATTCGTAGATATTGAGAAAAAAATGAAAAATCCACAGACTAAATATTTCGGATGGTCGCCATGTTGGATTTTTATATATGTAGGTCATAGAGTTATGTACTGTTACATGAAGATTATTGTGTACGTGTAGCATTCAAACTTCAATCGCATGATTAAGACACAAGAAGTAAAAACGAGATTTTAAAATTTCACACAGCTGCCATCTTGTGGTTATGGAAACATTTGTATAAGGATTTACTGTACCAAGTTTCACTGCACTCGGATGGTTATATTGTGAGAAACGTCCATGTGAATATTTTTACTTCGCGTCACCGCCATGTTGGATTTGTGATCGCCAGGTTATTGAAGGTCCTATAGGTGAACTTATCTTCATAGCCCCTATGAACATTAAAAAATCAGCTTGATTGCTGTAATAGATTCGTAGATATTGAGAACCGTCTAAATATTTCGGATGGTCGCCATGTTGGATTGTTATATGTATAGGCCATAGTCATGTACCATTAAAGGAAAATTATTGCGTAGGTTCATTATTCAAACTTTTACTTCGATTACGACACAAGAAATAAAAACTTAATTTTAAAATTCGCACAGCCGCCATCTTGAGGTTATGTAAACAATTGAACTGAATTAAATACCAGTACATTACAATGTGTATAAACATTTGCTGTGCCAAGTTTCATTGCGTTTGGATCATAAGATCGCGAGAAAAGTCTATTTAAAACTTTCAACTTCGCGTGGCCGCCATGTTCGTTTTGTAGTTAACCGATTTTTGAAAGTCTCATAAATGAACTTCCAGTAGTGCTCTTTATCTCCGTACAAAATTTCAGGGTGATAACGGTAATAGTTTCAGAGATACAGAATGCCGGTGAAATATTTCGCACAGCCGCCATCTTGAGATTATGTAAACAATTGAACGAAGTTAGATGTCAGTGCATTACAATGTGTTTAAACATATAGGCTACTGTACCACGATTTATTGCGTTTGGTTGGTTAAATCGCGAGAAACGTCTATTTAAAAGTCGCAATTTCACTTGGCCGCCATGTTGGTTTTGTAGTTACCAGGTTTACAAAAGTCATATAGGTGAACTTCCAGTAGTTCCCTTTATCACCGTACAAAATTCCAGGGTATTCTCGGTAATAGTTTCGGAGATATTGAATGCTGATGAAATGTTTCGCACAGCCGCCATGATGGATTGGTGAGACGTAACAAAATTTGAAGGGCACGGTCGGGGTCGTCCGGATTAGTACTATGAACTTACTGAGTTTCATTGAAATCTCTCCAGCCGTTAAGATTATATTAGGGACACACACATACACAAATCACACACACACGCACACACAGACAGACACACGGACAAAAGGTGATCTCATAAGCCTATTTTTCCATAAATGAAAATAGGCTAAAAAACTATTTGCGATCAACGATGGCGCAGGAGCGTCTGAACGGTTTGGCTACTCTGTCAATTGAATGTGAAACGGCCAAAAAATTAGAAATGGACGGTTTAATGAGCACTTTTGCCTTAGCAAAGGCCCACAAAGCGCCTTTTACATAAATAAAAAGCTCTAAATACTAAACATAAAACGGATTTTTTTAATAAAAAATAAAAGCCTGCCTTGTAAACCATGTTATTTCTCGAACAAAGGGGCCGTTCAATTTATCGGTGGAAGTAGACTTATAGCACTTTTAGTAGTTTAGTTTATGAAAAACTGTATAGCCGAAGAAATGTTGAAATATGTAAACGTGATTGCGTATTATTATTAATGAAGTGCGTTTGGATAAGAAATTACATCAAGCACATGCTTGGTTTTCCATAATATATTATTTATGCACAAAAAATCATCTGTGTTAGCTCTGAAACGTTATTTACTTTGCTCCACGTTGAGCGTACAAATGAGACGTTTTGCTAGCTCCTAACTGTTGGGTGAGAAATGTAACTGTTTACCTTTGCCTAAGCTATGTTGTTTTAATGGGCGCCAAGACCTCAACGCAATGTTGAAATCTAAATTTGTATTTAACAACGTCTAGCTCTGGCAGAACACCTTCAAGACTCTATTCACTCAGATCGTGGTATGATTTGATCATTAACCCAACAAACAATTGTATCAGGAGAAGGAATTGGTCTATATCTAATGCTACCTACTGAAAGCAA